>CM062811.1:965192176-966547798 GCA_031772625.1 Pinus tabuliformis
GTAGAGGTTCCTTGCAGCTTCAGAAGTCTTTCTTTTTTGTCCTAGTTGTTGTCACTCACCACTTTTTCAATCACTAGTAGCTTCAGAAGCCAATACCAATGATTTTTGATGCTAAATTTTGAGCCACATAAGCTATCAAAACTAGATGGAACCCTCTCTAGTGCGTAGTGCTAAAAAGAGCTTTCCGATGGTATATATAAGTCCAAAAAAGGGTTCTTGGATCAGAAGTTAGAACTTGCGAAGAATCCCTTTAGAAAGCTCAGAAAACCAAAAAAAAATGGCTAAGTGTTGAACAAAAATCACAATCAGGACTTGGGACAGTTCATCGCAATTGCATATAGGTATCAACGGGGTTCAAGAGGTAAAGAGCACCAACGGAAGGAGGAATAGTGATTTTTCGATCATTGATATCACATATCGATGGTCGGCAGGTCTGGGCACATCACATATCGACATCAGTGGGTCTAGGTAGGTAAAGAGCATCGACGAAAGTAAATTAGTGATCCATTGATGGCCGATATCACATATCGATGATCGGTGGTCAACGATCAGTGGGGTTCTAAGGCCTAAGACAACATAGATGGGGCCAATTGTGATAAATTGTTGTACCACCAAGAGGGGTTGATTCCAATTTACAAAGGAAATGGCTACACAAACCAAGGATTATGACTCCCCTTCTCTCTCCTCCATGTGGCATCGACGATCAGTGGATCAGCAGGGTCACAGGTTTGAAACTATAAAAAATCACCGATATTGTCATATTGAACAAAATCGTCGAGGAGGGCCGATTTTTAAATGCAAAGGAAAGCATGGAAAAACAGGGCCCGGCAGGCCTCTTTCTCTCTCCTCCAAGTGGGACATGTGATGGCCACTGATTGGTCCACCAAGCTGACATGGCAATTGACATCAGCAATTACGTGGCAAGTACAGAAGATGATGTGGCAGGTGGACACGTGTCACTCATTTTGGGTGCTTTTAGCGATCCTATGGGGTTATTTTTGGGTGCCATGCGTTGCTACTCACAAGGTGACACATGGCAGTGATGATGTCACCTCGCAGATCGGTGATCGCAACAATTAAGGGGTAAAGGCTTAATACAACGATGTAGTGTGATTGCGATATGTAGGACTTCCCTTCTGGATGTGATATAGAATTATGGAATGGTCTATATGGACATCATGTCTAGACTATCGACCCACTCCAAGGAAAAGCATAAGGGGCCTTCTCCTCTAGTAGGAAATTGTGATATGCAGGCACTTCCCCCCTGATGCGATATAAAATTATGGCAGGGTCTATATAGACGTTGCGTCCACTCTAAAGAAAAGGGTAAGAAACCTTCTCCTCTAGTAGGTGATTGCGATATCTTTTGATGGGCCCAACCCCATGGATTTCCAAACGTGAGGAAAGGGAAACGCAACAAGTGAAACACAGTTGAAGCGTCATATGTGGGATTTGGGATAACAAAGGAAAAGGCTTTTGGACACGGGTCCGATGGCCTTAGCACTTGAGGGATAAGCCCCTGGTTATAGCCCTCCGGTCGTATACAAAAATTTACAAAAGGGGTTATGATAAGAGGGTGAAAGGGGGAATTAAAAGTGCCCACCTATTTTATCTGTTTTTAGTGTTTAAAGACCCACGGTCGAGGTGGTCCAATGGCGTCATCCAACAATTTAAATGGGTGGCTGGGCCAGTAGCTTCAATAGTTAATGGATCATGGCGCAACTATCGAACAATATGGGGGGGACTTAAGAGGACTTAATGGCACGGCATAGTGCCCCATCCCTCTACACATAAAAGGACTCAACCTGTAACACACCTCCATAAGTCAGTGCCAAAAGCAGTCAAAGGAGAGTTGAAAGAAGTCGGCTGATGCAATAGTAAACCACCTCAACATTAGAGAAGAGCATGACAACAGTAGGGGTGTGGCTCCATCCAAAGCCTCCACTAAAGTTGCAAGGTGACACCTCCTCCTTCCTCTCTCGACTTTCTTTGTCTGAGAATTTATTTCTATATTTTTCTAAGAAAGGGATTCGATCCTTATTGTAATCTTAGGTATGTGGTAGCAGAGCTTGACAGAGTTGAGACATCTAGTCTAGCATGACAGTTGGGGGTCAGGCTCAAATATTTTGATTGTAATTCAAATCTCTCCCCATCTTCTTAAAAATAGGGGCATGAAATCTATAACAAAGGTTTTGGATTCTCAGCCCGCGAGGGCTAAAATCTATGTTGCCATTTTGATTCAATATGTTTTTTTGGGATTACTCTGATATCATGGCTAAGTGTATGGACTGGTTATTGGGCCCTTTAGGATAAATGATGTTTCCCTATTGATTCCAAGAATGATTAATGTGTAGCAAGTTCCTCTTATTAATCTCATTTCACCTGTGTTTTTCTTTCTTTGAAATAGTGTAATGAACGCAATTGGTTCCTCTTCAATCTATGGATTTATCTTAGCTTCTTTGGCATAGAACGATACCCATGTTATGTTTGATCTGAAACCTTCTTTTGATCCTCTATTTTTATCATCTAATTGGATAACCATGGTTTAGAATTTTTTCCTGCTTACATCCCTATCCATTGAATTCCTCTTTCTACTGGAACATTATTGCCTAGGATTCTATTTTTTTATAGCCCTATGCATATATTTCGT
Organism: Pinus tabuliformis; assembly: GCA_031772625.1. Classification (NCBI taxonomy): domain Eukaryota; kingdom Viridiplantae; phylum Streptophyta; class Pinopsida; order Pinales; family Pinaceae; genus Pinus; species Pinus tabuliformis. Next base: position 965,194,827 of record CM062811.1, read on the forward strand.
TCCCTCCTTTCCTCCTTCCACCATCAATACAACTTCAGTTTAAGTTGTCTCATTTTTTTGTGTCAACAACCAAAAATATAATTCGTTTCTCTTCGAGATTTCCCAAATACCCCCCAGCATTTGGATCCATGAGTTGGCCTGAATCTTCCTCCTTGAAATCTTATTGAACAAAGCCCCTCCTATTTCCTTTTTATTTACATGACAATTGGAGTGTTGCAACCCCCTCACATATAAACTTACAAACACTCCTCTATTTAAGATGTCCTAGGCACTGGTCTACAATCAACCCAAAGGATGTCTCTAGGGAGATTTCTTTTTCTCCTCCTACACTTGTGCTACAGGTGTAAGATTTAGCCACAACATCTTTTTGGCATCGTTGTCAGGGAACGGATTAGAATATTTTTCCCTGGATATGAAAGAGCTTTACATTTCCCTTGTTAGGTGAGCTCGGGAAGTGTGGGTTGAATATCTCCCACCTTGGAGACTCCAATTGTCAATTCTATGGTAAGCATCCTGGAAACTCCATTGTCCATATCTCTATTTTGATCATCTTGGCCTCTAAGCAGCCCCATACTCACTTTGATGCTACAATCATTGAAAACCGTCCCTACTTTCGAAGCTGAAATCAATCACATAGGGAGGTTTTCAATATGGCCCTTCTTGCATTCCTCGCCAACCAATTTGCCCCACTATATTTCTCTTCCATTGTTGGTTATCCTAACCGTGTTCCTTCATTTCATGAGTGGGATAGATATTTACCTAAATTTAGTAGGAACTCAAAGAAAAGACTAGACCAGCACCTCAAAGACTTTCATGAATGCATGGAGCAACAAGGTATTATTCTTGAAGATGTACAAATGAAGTTGTTCAAATTGTCTTTAGAGGGGGATGTTATGGTTTGGTTTAAAACACTACCTTAGGGCAACATGTCTTCCTTGAAATGTTTCCATACAACATTCCATCAATATTACAAGACATTTTATTTACCAAATTCTATGTTTGAAGATTGCTGCAAATTTTGTAAGGATGAAATCAGTCCCAAGGTTGATGACCCTGCTGAAGATGTTTGCGAAGCTCCACTCCAAGAAAACATCTACTTGCATCAAGAAGCATCACCCACTGAGCTAGAAAGTGAAGAAAGAAATATCACTTAGCTACCAAAAAAACCTTAGGGGTCTAATTCGGCCGAACTAGATGTTTCTCCTTCCTGTGATGAATACAACTTGGCTAGAGAGTCAAGTGAAGCAGATCCACAATGCTTCCGGTCAAGGGAAGTTTTACAAGAAGAGGAGGCTGATCAGGAGGTCATCAAAGAGGCTCTAGTTCACAATGCACACCCTTCACATGGAAAACAAGACCAAGACCCTCCTCTAATTTTTTATTCAAATTATTCAGAGGAGGAATATAGGGTCGCATAAGTTCATAAATAGTTGTTTGCCAACAAGTGGAGAAAAATCTCCCAGCAGCAAGCTTTTCTTGAAATGGCCAAATCTAAAGAACTGGATAATATTTTCACTGCCATGACCAAAAAGACATCGACCATTAGACTATATGTAAATAATAGGTTGCTCCAAATGTTCCTTTTCTATTTGATGACCCTGTGGCTAAGTACATAAGCATATTCTTCAGTCAGCACCAGAGGTCATTTCAAGAGCATGTAGCACGTTCCATGCTTTCATATTTTTCATGTTGCATCCCTATTCTAATTTTCTTTTTCAACCGTATGAAGGCATGTGGTCCAGCACTCTTATTTTGGCCTGGCTGTATTGGATATTTGAACATACTTAGCTGAATTAAGTATTGTGCATAAGTAGGAATGAACATAAATAAGCTCACTCGCTGAGCATTTACTTTCCAGTTGTTAGAGTTTTTTATTTTTACATTCTAGATTGAGGAGGAAAGTTCCACAGATATTTTGTTGATTATAAAGATTCATTTATTACTGACTCCATGCCCAATAGTGAAGGAGGTTGGCCTGTAGGTTCTCAACACCCTAAAAGAAAGGCATTGTGCCCAGTAGGAGCCAATGTTGTCACTCACCGCTTTTTCAGTCACCAGTAGCTTTAGAAACCAAATAGCAGTGATTTTCGATGCCAAATTTTGAGCCACATAAGCTATCAAACTATATAGGACCCTCTCTAGTGCGTAGTTCTCAGAAAGAGCTTTCTGGTGGTATATAGAAGTCCAAAAAAGGGTTCCTAGATCAGAATTTAGAACCTGCTGAAGAATCCCTTTAGAAATCTCAAAAAACCCAAAAAAATGGCTAAGTATTGAAGAAAAATCGCAATCAGGACTTGGGATAGTTCATCACAATAGCATATCAATATCAGTGGGTTCTAGGAGTTAAAGATCACCGGCAGAAGGAGGAATAGTGATCTGTTGATCGTTGATATCACATATCGGCATTTGGCTGGTCTAGGCGCATCGCATATCAACATCGATGAATCCAAGCAGGTGAAGAGCATCGGCGGAAGTAGATTAGAAATATGTCGATCGCTGATATCACATGCAACTCGGTACCTTCAAGAAAAACCTTTTGTAGTTGTTGATCCTGATGTCCTCTTGTGCTTTCCTACTCCTTGTTTTCCTTCTTGCTCCAAAACTCTAAGTATTCCACACTCCTCCAAGAGCACTCCAAGAAAACTCTAAAGAGTGCTCCAAAATTGAAACTGAGAAAAAGCTATAAACTCCTCATAAGCCTTTTTATTAATGAGGCCTCTATTTTCTTAAATTTCCATTATTTTCCTACAATTACCTCCTCACATGAAATCTATGACCTTTCACCTTAATTTTCTCCTAATTTCCTTTATTTTCATAAATAAAATGCCAATTAATGCCACTTTTCCTTTCCAAAGCCTTTGCCATTGCCTTTGCCAATTTCCATATGCATTAATTAATAACAAGTGATCCCCATCACTATGTTTTTTTCCCAACATTTAGCTTGGAATACATGTCCCATGACTATTGTTATTATTTTACCTTTATTAACTTTATTACATGGATTTTAAAAAGGGTTTTTATAGAACCCTCCCCCTTGAGGGAACACCTCCTTGGTCTTCAATGAAATCTACAACCAATAAGACTGCTGAAAGAAAAACATACTTCCCATGGAGCTTTATATGTTAGCTCATTGAAGTATTTACAATGATCAATCCTGCTAAGAATCAAACCAACATGACACATAATAAAATAACAACCATAACAATGTGACACCCATACCACTTATTGGAGCTTTATAACACAATTCATGGTGGTATTTACATCCAATACATATACACATTTACCAAAAATCACACCAAAACATATGCCAAAAACATTCGCTCAACTAGCGAATAAAGAAGGATACATATCCTCAATCTGATCCACCATCACCCATGTAGCTTCATCGAGGAAAAATTTCTTCCATTGCAATTTAACCTGCTCAATTGCTCAGTTCCGGAGCATGAGCAAATTTCTTTGCAAAATGCACGGAGGTTTCAATTAGAGTTCTCCTTCTGGTTCCACCTACAATATAAACCATTCAATCACATAATCATAATATTTAACATACTTCTTAAGCAATGACACATGGAAAACATCATGGACTTTCACTTTCGGAAACAGTGCAAGTTGATAAGCTACTGGTCCAATGCTCTCAAGAATCCTAAAAGGCCCACAATACCAAGGTGTCAGCTTGGCACATCATCCAATCATCAAGGAGATCTTCTTGGGCTTGATGTGCAAGTACAGCTATTCCCCAGCCTAAAAATACTTAACCATACTGTTCTGATCTACATAACTCTTTTTTCTATCCGATGTTTCCTTTAGATTCTTCTTGATTACCTGCATTTCTTGTTCCATCTCTACCAAGATGTCTGGTCCAATCAACACCATGTTTACTGGATCACTCCAACTGATGGGAGTATTACAACTCTGCCCATAGAGTGCCTCAAATGGACTCATCCTCAAAGATTCCTAATACCCATTGTTGTAAGAAAACTCAACCAATGGAAGATACTCTTCCCACATCTGTTTTTGATGCTTCATGTAAATTATCAACATGTCCTCAAAAATCTTGTTGACCCTCTCTATCTGTCCATTTGTCTATGGATGATAAGTTGTGTTGAAGGCCAACTTTGTACACAAACCTACAAACAACTCTTTCTAGAATCTAGAAGTGAACTTGGAATACCTATCTAACACAATTTTCTTCGATACACCATGCAACCTAACTACATATTTGATTATGACTTGTGCTACATCATTAGTTAAATACATAGACTTCACTAGAATAAAGTGTGTTACCTTTGTCAACTTGTCCACCACAACCATGATATAATCATATTACCTAGATGTCCTCGACAAACCTATAATGAATTCCATGGAAATGACCTCCCATTTCAACTCTGGAATCAGAATCGGTTGTAGTAATCTACTTGGATGCTTATATCCTACTTTTACCTGTTGACAATCCAAGCACCTAGCCACAAAATCTCCTACTCCCTTCTTCAGATTCGGCCAATAGTACAACTTATTCACCACTGTCAATGTCTTTTGATATCCTGGGTGACCTGAATATGGCTTAGCATGAAATTCCTTCAATATAAGCTTCTTGAGCTCACTGTCATCTGGCACATATATCATGTCCCTAAATCTAACCAACCCATCTACTAGGAAACGATAGTCCACATCCTGATCACCTGGACCCTAGTGTAACCTGTTCATAAGTTCCATATACCTGTCATGTTGTTGTCCTGCCTACAAGATCTGATCATGTAAATTTGTCCCATAAGAACTCATAGTTTCTATGTGATTTACTTGTATCCTCTGCTAAGAGAATTTGCAACCTTGTTCTCTTTACCTTTAATGTACTTGATCTCAAATTCAAACTCAATCAATTGTTTCCAACCATCTAGCTTTCCTAGCATTTGGATTGGGTTGGTAAAATAGATACCTTAATCCACTATGATCACTCATCAAGATGAATCACCTACCCAGAAGATAGTGCCTCCACATATTCAAAGCGTGGATGAATGTTTCCAACTCAAGATCATGTGTGGATAATTCTACTTGTGCTCATTTAATTTCCTTGATTCATAGCATACTTCATATCGTTCCTGCATAAGGAATCCCCAAAACCCTATCTTTCAAGCATTTTTACATACCACAAACTCTTTATCTAGATATGCAATCTTTAAAACTAGAGCATTTTTCGACAATTACTTTGAATACTCAAAACTGGATGCACATTCCTTTGTCCATTTAAATTTCTTACATTTCCTTTGCAGTGATGTAAGAGGATAAGAAATCTGAGAGAATTTCTTGATGAACCTCCTATAATAACTTTCTAACCCCATAAAGGACCTTACCTCATCCACATTCCTAGGAGCTACCCAGTCCATGATAGCCCTTATCTTTTCTAGATCCACTATTATGCCTTACTTGGAAACCACATGCCCTATGTAATGTACCTATGTCTAAAAGAAGTTGCATTTATTGATCTTAGCATACAATTGATGCTCTCTCAGTACTACTACTAAATGTTTTCATGTTCGTCATGTTCTTCCTCATTCTTAATACTTCTACTAAATGTTCATCATGTTCTTCCTCATTCTTATAATATACCAATATATCATCAATGAATACAACAACAAACTTGTCCAGATAAGGACTCTACACACTATTCATCAAGAACATAAAAGTAACGAGAGCATTAGTCAAACCAAATGGAACTAGAGCAAAATGATAATTCCATACCTGGTTCGGAAAGCAGTCTTGTAGATGTCCTCTTCTTTAATGTGTACCTGATGATATCCTGATCTTAGATCAATCTTTGAGAACATTGTTTCTCCCTCCAACTAATCAAACAAGTCCTCAATCCTCAGCAATGGATAAGTGTATCTTCTTGGGGTATTCAAACCTCCAAAGCATACCGTCTCTATGATGAAGTTAATAAAAAGTTTTTTGTATCTAGAGATGTAATCTTTCTTGAATCTTCCAAAGCTGACAATGTTGTTGAGCACCAACTTGATCGCTTGGATAGATTAAGAAATGCAAAATCATTTCAATAATTTGATAATCATATTCCACATCTTGAAAGGGGGATTCCTATACTGGATCAGTCTAAGGAATCTTCTTCTTAAGCACTCTCTCCCCCACATGAAACTCCAACCACTAATGATACTTTCAGTGATATGATTGACATAATTGGGAGACTCAATCTTAATTCAGTCCCAACTCAATCAACTGAACAACCTGAACCATCTCAAAAAGGTCCCCCAAAGTGGCTAACAAAGACACTTGAAAGTGTTCATCCTAATGAGGTTGGAAAGACAGGAACAAGAAATTCAACTAGGAAAAATGGAGGTGATGTAAATGATTCTGATTCACCTACTGATATCGATGTTTCTTATGATTGTGAACTGAATTTGTCTACATATTTTGAGCCAACTTCCTTCAAATAAGTTGCTTCTCCTGATGAATGGAAAGAAGCAATGCAAAAGGAGTATGATGCCTTGATAAAGAATGGCACTTGGAAGCTGGTTGATCCTCCATTGGAAACCAAACCAATTGGCTTCAAGTGGGTCTACAAGAACAAGTATAAAGTTCATGGCTCACTTGATAAGCACAAATTCAAGCTTGTGGCAAAAGGTTTTGCACAGAACGAATGGGTTGATATGAGAAGACTTTTTCCCCACAGAAAAATGGGCTACCACCTAGACACTCTTTTCCCTGGTAGCTCAGAACGGTTGGAAATTCCATCAAATGGATGTAAAAATTACTTTCTTGAATGGAGATATAAAAGTGAATCTTTTTATCTCACAGCCCAGAGGATTTGTTGTGAAAGTACATGAACATAAAGTATGAAAAATTTTGAAATCCTTGTATGGCCTCAAGAAAGCACTGCGAGCCTACTATGAAAAGTTAACTGAGCATCTTATGAAACTCAAATTCAAAAATTATGATCTTGATGATGAAACTTTGTTTGTCAAGAAAGTTGGAAAAACATTTGTATATATTGTGGTATATGTAGATGATATTTTGATGACAGGGAATAATATGAGCTACATTGCATCCATAAAGAAGGAGTTGAGGAAAGGTTTTGAAATGACTGATTTGGGCTATGTTCATTACTATCTTGGTATTGAAGTAACTCAACATCTAAAGTCTATATTCCTTTTTCAAAAGAAGTACATTGGAGATATGTTGAATAGGATTGGCATGGCTGACTACAATCCTCTAACTACTCCAATGGAACAAAACTTAAAGCTCACATCCATTGAAGGAAAGTAAATTGAGGATGCAACAAAGTATAGACAGCTTGTAGGAAGTCTCAACTGCTGACTACTACAATACCAGACATTTCATTTTCGATTGGAATCCTCTCCAGGTTTATGCAAAATAATTTTGATGGACATTGATCTGCTACAAAAGAGTTCTAAAGTCCTTGAAGGAAACTCAAGACTTTGGACTCAAGTCTACACAGGTGGGAAACTCCATATTGATTCGATACACTAATTCATACTTCGATGGAGACAAAGAAACTGGGGTATCTACTTCTGGTTATGCTATGAGTCTTGGATTAGGAGTTATATCTTTGCAGCCTTCCACCAATGATCAAACATGCTCTTACAAAGTGTTCTTAGGGTGTTAAAGTCAAATTTTGTGATTTCAGTGAGTCTTCAAGTAAAATTTGGTCACTAGGTATTAATTCTAGGATTGTTTTCATTCCTTCCAAATTTTCCCAACTATTGGTCCATGTCACCATTCAGATAAGTGTACCATCATTCAAAGATTTGTCATAATTATTTCAAGTTAGAATGGGTCATTTTACACCTTGTTTGTGCTTCAGTTGTGCTTAGGTAAGACTCATTTCCCTCTCCTAGGGTTTCGAAGGTAATTTTTCTTGGATGGTCAAATCATCAACACAAACTTGTATCCTAATGCTCATACACATTCCCCTATCCTTAATATACCTTCTTAAACACTTCCCATCACTGATATCCCTCAAATTCATCATTTTCCCACAAACCCTAGCCTATTGCTACAATTTGACACTTTTCTAGGTTAGGCTTGTGTTTTGCCCTTTTGGACCCCTTCCCCTCACTCAATATTTTAAATTCAACTTTTCCTTGCTTCCTAACATCCCTCCCTACTTCCAAAAAATTCTCTCAATAAATTAGAAGCCCCTCATCCCCTTCATTTCCCTTCATTTCCCTTCCTTTCTATAAATCCCTTGTTCCACACATCAGGATAGGTTTTATTCAAATGATATTTCTGAGCAAGAAAAGATGAATTTGACAAAAGTGAGAGAGGTTTTCGTCCATCCTAGACTCAGGAATAAACTCATCCTTCAATTTTTACACAAGTCTCATGGTTTGAGAGAAATGTCCAAACGTCATTTGCCTCAGGAGAGTTGCTGCACTTCTAGAGTGACTTTGGTAAAATCAAGATTTCTCCTAGCTGGAGTGACCAAATGACTTGATTTATGAGTCAAATGATAACTCGACACAAAGAGCTTTCCAATGAGATATCATGAGATGAATTTTAAGTCGAGGAAGACCTTTAAAAGTTGACTGCAACAGCACTCTTAATTTTGGCAGCCTCATTCTTCACATTTTGACCAGTCTTGGGAGATTGAGATTTTGACAGGGAAAATAAGCTCCAAATTGAAAAATTCAAGATGATCGGGAAAGTATACTCGACAATATTTCCAACTAGCTATCCCAAGCCCAATTTGGACACCGGGAAGGCTCAAAAAGTGGCCTGCAAAAAGAGTTATGCTTTTAGCATTTCCTGTTTTCTTCAGATAATTTTTGTATCAGTCCCTTGGTTAAACGCGCAGTGCCTAGGGCGTTGGGCACTTTTTTGGGGCATCTTTTGGAGGAATGGCCACCACCATTGGATTCAAAAGACCATTTACACTCAAGAAAACCATGTTTCCAAATTTGAAAGTCAAAACTACTAGGTGGAAAAGGCAAAAAACCACCTAAAAATCATGTTTCTGACTATTTTCAAAGTCAGACGCTGCACATTTGATCAGTCTTAGGAGATTATAGTTTTGGAGGGGAAAATAAAGCTCAATTTTGAAACTAGGGGAATTTTTGGAAACTAGACAGGATAATCTTTCCAATGAGCTATCCTAATCTAGATTTGGACACTAGGAAGGTAGTAAAAACTCACCCTGAAGATGGCATTGTGCACTTCCTTCAGGCGCTGCGTGTTTGACACTGGCGCTGCGCATTTGACAGGTAGCCAATTTTTTCACTGTTTCTCTCAGAAAATACTTTTCACCTGTGGGATTTTGATTTTTCACTGATGTAATTCATAATGATGATGTAATTAAAGTGTGTTTTCGTTACCTAGGGTAAATACATTAGATGAATGGCCTAAGTGGCATGTAATGAATTAGTTTGCTTCATATTAGGGATGATTCAATTTGACCACCCTAGTCTTTAGCTATCAGTTCAATTTTTTGTGCAACTGCTCCTCCTCTCATGGATTCTACCCCTGAGGCTAGAATTAGTTGTTTTGACGCCTATATCATGTAGTCTCTCAGTCATTTTACTGGTTGGACTCAATGTGGATGCTCAAAGCTTGATTGTACACCTTTGTAAGCAGTTTGGCAGGAAATTAATAAGAATTGCAACTATTTTTATGGGATCCCTGTGGTATGGAGTTCTAGTACAATTTCTTCTTCTGTGATTATATGTTTATATGTTTTATGTATGCCATCAATCATTTCATTGCTTCTAGTTGAATTTTTTCAAGTTTGATAGGTAGAATCCATTACATCAGTGCTCTGCCTTGGGAAACCATTCACCATTTCATGTTTTCTGTAGTCCAGGAAGGATCCATGATTGTCACATGCCCTTCTTAGCTTCTCACCAGTATTAAACATCTCACCTCATCAAGCCCTAGAGTGTTAAAGCCTATGCCTACCTTGCCCCATAGAACACCCTGCATTTCTAACCTAATTTCCCAGACCTAAACTGCCCAGCTCCTCCTGATCCGGCAAAACCCCTACAAAATCCAATCAAAACTTTCATGCTACTATACCTAGACTAAAAACCTTTACCTGATCTGGTCATCTTGACTGACATCCTTACAGAGAGAGCCCTCTTTCGACCTAGTAGGGCTAGCTACTTGGCTAAGCTTGGTTTGTGGTTACCCTGGCATTGCCTCCCTTCAACCTGAGGTCAATCTAGGTGATAACAATAGTAGCTAAGGAAACAAAAGAAATTGTGTGGCTCAGGAAAATTCTAGAATATTTGCAAGTAAAACAAATAGATTCAACTCCACTCATGATTGACAGCACCTCTGCAATAAAGTTGGCCAAGAACCAAAAGTTCCATGATCGAATGAAGCACATCAATACAAAATACCATCTGATTTGACATCATGTTGAGGCCAAGATAATCCATATACGCCATTGTTTTTCCAATGAGTAGATCGGAGACATCTTCACCCAAGCGCTTGGAAGAGAAAAGCTTGAAATATTCATAATGATGCTTGGACTTTCCAACATCCCTTCAGCTTAAGGGGGAAATGTTGGCACCTAGTCATGTGGATTGGGTGAACACCTGTAAATAATGTAAATAATAAATAATGGAAAATGAAGAGTCATCTGGAGGTGAAACCCAAGAGTCACTCCCTCATGTATATAACCATGAACAATCTTAATGAATAAACATGGTTCATTTGAGGAGTTACCTCCTAGCTTGACACAAAAAGGAAACCTAATTAATTTTGCAGAGAGGAAATCCTAGTTACTTTTTCAAAAAGGAAAGGCTATTCTACTTTCCATGAATGTAAATGTTAATCCTATATGTAGAAATTTAAGCATTAACCTATTTGTAGTGTGAATGGTACATCAAAAGAAAGCCTAGTATATGAAATAGAAATAACAATGTTGGAAATGGAAACCATAGCCTAAGATGAATGAGACAAAATGAAATCATGCTTCAATCACTACATACAAGATATATTTTTTCAACAAAGTTCATAAGGTTCTTCATAAAGTAATCATGAAAATCATCATTATGCTCTTCAGGTCATGAATCTGTCCACTAAACATAAATGTAGAGGTGAATTGAAATGGATAAGAGGCAAATATTAAGACATTTTTGGTCTTACTCAATCATGGTTTTGGATTCTAGGGGTCATTATTCAAGCCTAAGGGATAAAAACCAAACTTTTTGAGCAAATCTGGTCAAGTTTACACGTGCTACAAGAGGCCCTTTTTTGCTATAGGAGAAGATAACTTGCCGAATGCCAAAGTAAATAAATTAAAATGGGATTGGAATTTCTTTTAAATTAATTAGGATGTCCTAGGACTCCATTCCAAGTGGAATAACTCCAAAATACCCCTGTTAACACATGCTAAAAAATAGCAGAAAATTACTACTCTAAAAACTAGAAATTCAAGAACTAGTGAGCTAGTTAACCTACCACATGCCTAACCCAATCAAGTGAAAATGTGATGGGGTGAATGTTTTTATTAAATTGAATGTTTTTTTGACCCAATTCAAGTGGAATCAACTCAAATTACGTTCATTAACACATTCTAAAAAATTGCATAAAATTACTACTATTTGTCTACAAGGAACTTCCAAAAATTCTAGATTAGTGACCTAGTAAACCGAGCCAAGTAGGTCAATGGTAAATATGAATTTTAAAATAATCATGCTTGTGAATCTATAAATAACCTGAAAAAAATTCACATCAATCATTTATCGAATGTAACCTACAACAAAAGAAGCATGAATAGAAAATTCATAAATAATAAATGCAAGTGAAAAAGGCATTCAAAGGAAATACATAAATTGTACAAGAGGGATGTGAGGCTCCTAGGATTTCCAATCCCAAGGAAAATTAGTGTCCTAAGAAGGAAACCAATCTTTAGAAACTAAAAATGACACCAAAATTCATTATTTGAATCCATCCAAATACATCCTTGCTAGAAATGAAAGTGGAGCTGCTAAATAACAAGTTTTCTCCCCAGGAGGACTGTGAAATTAATGCCCCTAGAGGCCAATTCGAATTGGTAATTATGAAAAATGATGACGAAGAATTCTCCCTAAAAGAAGGAAATTTTCCCCTCCAAAATCCCTCAAATAATGGATCTAGTCCTCAACACTAGGAATTTGCATTAAATGACAGGAAGCACATTCCTAGATTTTCTCAATCACTAGAACTCTAGAATTTGTCCAATAAGTTGATAATATATTGTTCATTTATTGTCCAATATTTATCCTCCAACAGCAGGGAGGAAGTCCCTAGATTATCTCCTCCTCCAAATATTCATAATCTACCCAATATTCTCGTAATATTCTACAAAAATAAATAATATTAGGCACAAATATGCAATTATCTCTCAACCTTCCTGATGAACATATTAAAGCTAAAAATATGTCATATAATGAAAAACATAGAGATTTTATGCGTTAAAGGTGTTGTAGATTTTTTATCTCATGTCACACAATTTCTTTCAGAAGATATAGAAGACTCCTAGAGGCAGCCTCTAGGTTGATAGGAGACGAGTGCCTAGGGCATCCGAGAGGAGTGATTTTGAATATTATATCAAGGATTTCTACTGCACTCCATATGTCATGTAATTTGGAAAGGGATAATTCAGGGCTTGGTTCAATAGCCCTTTGCCAAGGTAAACTCAAGAAAACAAGCATTGGTGGGTATGGAAAATCTCAAAGAGAAATTTCTTGGTTCTAGTGGCCGACACATAACAATATGCAGCTTAACATTGTTTTTGTAGTATAGGTGAAGAGGAGGAAGGAAAGGATGGAAATCAATGCAAAGTGTTGGAAATAGCACAAAATCCTAAGCAACAATATCCAACAAAAATATGGAACAGTGAGGAGCTGAAAATGCGGAAGAGTGGAGCTTGAATTAAGTTCGCAAGCTCTATGCCTCATGAATACATTAGTCACCAATTAGCATAAGTAAATATTTATTTACATACAGGTATTGTAGGTTATCAACTAACAGAAGTAAACCTGTGTTTACATAGGTACTTCTCACTACTTAGCAGCATACATACAACCATGAGAGAGTGAAACCGGTAGCTTCATAACACAATTTCATAGGAGGAAAGACATACATGAAGTCATAAACAAAGGGGAAAACATATTTTTCATTGATCTAATTGGAATCAACAAAATTTCTTCATTAATCCTTGAAGATGGAGTCCAAATCAGTAGTCCATTACATTTGTACATGCCTGAGCACCACATGAACAAGCAAATTAAACCAAAGTGGAACCACTTTCTCTCCAAATAGAGGGACTCTAGAATGCAGAATTTGGGAACTCGTGTTAAGTGTTTCTTCCCTCTTTTTATAAGGAGAGGGAGAGCTTTGAAAAACCGGTATAAAAACATCTTAGCCGAGTCCCAAATGTCTAATCGATTAGCTGTCTCAGCATGCAAAGCCTGTTGGCCAAAAAATTACATGGATTTGATTCCTTCTTGAAAATGCAAGAAATTATAGAATAAAAGACAAAAGGAAAACTAAATGATGGACGAAGAAAATATCTCCCTGCCATTCCTATGATGGCCTCTGATCAGGCCACATCTTTGCCACAATGATTCATCCAATTCGTCTGTCACTTTCCACCTTAGCCACTTGAACTTCCCACTTTATAAAGCTAGGAGTGATTGACTGTGGTGGCCCTGGTGGTGTCATGGAATCACAACTGCTAGCCCATTCATATCTTACCTTCCCTGCATTACACTATCGGAGCCCAATATGTCCTGTATTATTGCAATAGTGTTATATTGAAGCTATGCCTTATCAAAACTTTATTCTTAACAAACATTACGAAAAAGTGAGTTATGATGTCCTTGGCCCCTTTTGTTTAGCCCCTTTCTATTTTACTCGATAGGACTGAGGGTCATGACCTGTCACTTAGCATTAAGGCGCTAAGGAATTTTGTTCCTACCCAGGGGCTATTTTTCCTTTATAAAGTTCTCTGCACCCCTTGGTTCTTTAAACTCTTCTCAACCACGTGCTAGCTAAATATCATATTCCCTCTACATCAGAGGTTTCCATTTAGGGAATTAACTCTGGGATTACGATATTCCCACTTCTTTGATATGCCGATAATTCTTTGTGCTCAGCCCCAGACTTTATTCCTTTGGTTCTTTGAATCCTTGTGACTATGGTGCTAGCCCAATATCAGAACCCCCTTATTGGCACTTTTTCAATTGCCAACTGTTATAAAGTCTCAACATCCTCAACCTCTTATATGCGATCTTTGATATGATGTCATCACTTCCACATGGCACGTCATGAGTGGTGACACATGTCACCCTGATTTGTCCCCATATGCCCCTCAAACGCCAAAATTGTCTACCACATGTCCTTTCATACCGCCACATCAGATTCCACTATAGCTTTATTGGAACCAATCCTATGCCACCACATGTCTGGCTAGAGGAGAGAGAAAATGGCCCACTCACTTTTGGTTTTGCGATGAAATATTTTGTTAATCCTTTTCAGCGCTCCCCATCGATTTTTAATGCTATTGAGACTTTTCCATGTCGCAAATTTTAAAATATTGTCACCTTCAAAAGTTTTGATTCTCTGATTGTCAATGTTTCGATGTTGTGATATTGTGATGTGTCGATCTCCTCCAGGCTCCAACACTGCCTACTCCGATGCCTTGGACCTCTGACATGCAAGACCTTCGATATGTGATCGCTGATATGCCCATGCTCTGATGTTGTGATCACTGATATGCTTGACCTTCAATACATCCGGACCTCCAATATGAAATTGTTGATATCCTGGTAGGAAACTTTATTCAACAGACAGCCAAAGACATAGCTTGGTCCTTCAACTTTGGGCTCTTCTTGAAAAAATTGTTGCTAGAATCCTTCTCCCAACTTGTTGGTAAGTAACTCTCTTTGAACATATGCAATATTCTCATCCTCCTCTGAATCATTTGAACCATAGATTGGAGAATCTTTATTAACTTGAATACTAGTCTCTTGGACTTGTTCTCCATTTGAAGGATGTGACTCATGAACTAGAGACTCTTTATTGACCTACTGGTGGACCTCCTCTTTTTGTGAATATTCCCATAACTAGGAATATTGTAGTCCTACATTGCTCAACATCCCTTCAAACTCATACAAATCATAAGAAGGAGAATTGTCAAATTCGGCAGAATAAGATCTCTGCGAGTTTATTTGCAACTTGATAATGTCTCATTCTTCCCTTTATTGATTTTTGGGTAGTTCTTCTTGATGTAAGTATATGTTTTCTTGGAGTTGAGCCCCACAAACATCTTCATCAGGATCATTAACCTCAAAAATATTTACAACATAAAAATGTGCACAACAAAATTCAAACAAAGAACCCAGTGGATATAGTATTTTGCAAAAAATATTAAATGCTATGTGAAATCTCTTTAAGGAAGATATGTTGCCACGAGGTAATGCTTTGTGCCAAAGTCTAGCATCTTCCTCTAAATAAAACATGAACAATTTCATTTTCACATATTCAAAAAAAAACCTAGTTGTTCCTTCCATTCATGAAAATCCTTGAAGTGTTGTTCCGACCTTGTATCTGTGTTTCCACTTAATCTAGGAAAATAGGTATAACATTCATTAACTAAAGAGACATGATGGGATAACTAGGAATAGAACAAAAATCCAATGGGGAAAATTTGTTGGCTAAGAATGCAGGAATGGCTATTTTGAAAACCTCTCTAGGTGAGTGATCTCAAGTTCAAATGTAGGTGAAGTCCTCTATTGTTTAGCATCAGAGTGAGTATGAGGCCTCTTGAAAGTCAGGATGATCAAATAAGGATATAGATAGTGGATTCACTAGGGTGTTTACAAAAATATTCAAAAAACGGAATCGCCAAGGTGAGATATCTTCAACCCACACTTCCCTTGCTCACCCAACAAAGGGAATGTAAAAATCATCACACCTGGGGAAAAGTATTTTGAATCATTCCCCGGCAATGGTGCCAGAAAGATGTTTTAGATTTTTTATTTCTCCTATCACACAATTTCTTTTAGAATATATAGAAGCCTCCTAGAGACAACCTCTGGTTTGATAAGAGACCAGTGCCTAGGGCATCCAAGAGGAGTGCTTTTGAATATTATCTGAGGGATTTCTACTCCACTCAATATGTCACGTAATCTAGAAAGGGATAATTTAGGGCTTGTTTCAATAGCCCTTTGCCAAGGTAAAATCAAGCAAACAAACATTGGTGCATATGGCAAATATCAAAGAGAAATGTCTTGGTTCTGGTGGCCGACACATAGCAATATGCAACTTAACATTGTTGTTGTAGTGTAGGTGAAGAGGAGGAAATAAAGGAGGAAAAATGATGTAGAGGGATGGACATAGCATAGAATCATAAGCAACAATATCCAGTAGAAATATGGAAGAGTGAGAAGCTGAAAATGCAGAAATAGTGGAGCGTGAATTAAGGTCTCAAGCTTTATGCATCATGAATACATTAGTCACCAATTAGAATAAGTAAATTTTTGCTTACATGCAGGTACTGTAGGCTATCAAATAACACAAGTGATTGTGTTATTACACAGGTACCATGGGCTATCAAATAACACAAGTAAATCTGTGTTTACATAGGTAGTTCTCACTACTTAGCAGCATACATACAACCATAAGAGAGTGAAACCAGTAGCTTCATAGTACAATTTTAGAGGAGGAAAGCCATACATGAAGTGATAAAAAAAGGGGAAACCGTATTGTGCATTGATCTCATTGGAATCAACTAAACTTCTTCATTAATCTTTGAAGATGGAGTCCAAATAATCAATCCATTACATTTAACCATTGTACATGCCCGGGCACCACATGAACAAGCAAATTGAACCAAAGTTGAACCACTTTCTCTGCAAATAAAGGGCCTCTAGAATGCAAAATTTGGGAACCCTTTTTAAGTTTTTATTCCCTCTTTTTATAAGGAGAGGGAGAGCTTTGAAAAATAAGTTAAAAAAATATCTTAACCAAGTCCGAGCTGTCTGATAGACTAGTTGTCTTAACGTGCAAAGGCCTGCTTCCCAAATCATTACAAACGATTTGATTCCTTCTTTAAAATGAAAGAAATTACAGAATAAAAGACAAAAGGAAAACTAAATGATGGATGAAGAAAATATCATTTTTTTTATCGCCTCTGATCAGGCCACGTCTCTGCCACAATGATTCAAACGGTTTTTCTGTCGCTTTCTCCCTTAACCACTTGAACTTCCCACTTTCTAGAGTCAGGAGTGATCAACTGTGGTGGCCTTGGTGGTGTCGCAGAATCATAGCTGTCGACTCATTCATCTCTTACCATCCCCATATTACACTATCAGAGCCTAATATATCCTGTATTATTGCAATAGTTTTATATCAAAGCTATGCCTTATCAAAACTTTATTCTTCACAGACATTATGAAAACAACAAGTTTTGATGTCCTTGGCCCCTTTTGTTTAGCCCCTTATATTTTCCTCGATAGGACCAAGGGTCGTGACTTGTCACTTAGCATTAAGACGCTAGAGAATTTTGTTCCTACCAGGGGCTATTTTTCCTTTATAAAGTTGTTTGCACCCCTTGGTTCTTTAAACTCTTCTCAACCATGCACTAGCCAAATATCAAAGCCCCTCTTCATCGAAGGTTTCCACTGGAGGAATTAACGCAAGAGTTATGATATTCCCACTTCTCCAATATACTGATAGATCTTTGCGCTCAGCGCCAGCCTTTACGCATTTTGTTTTTTGAATCCTTCCGACTGTGGTGCCAGCCCAATATTGGAGCCCCCTTATCAGCGCTTTTTCAATTTCCAACTGCTATAAAGTGCCATCATCCTCAACCTCCGATATGCGATCTCCGTTATGACGTTATCACTTCCATCTGGCACCTCATGAGTGGTGACATGTGTCACCTTTAATTTTCCCCATATGCCCCTCAAAATGCCAAACATTTCTGCCACGTGTCCTTCCATACTGCCACATCAAATGCCACTATAGCTTTATGAGAACCAATCCTATGTCACCACGCGTCTGGCTAGAAGAGAGAGAAAAGGGTCTGCACACCTTTGGTTTTGTGATTAAATCCTTTATTAATCCTTTTCAGTGCTCCCCAATAGTTTTTAACATTATTAGAACTTTTCCATGTCACAACTTTTAAAAGGTTGCCACCTTCAAAATTTCCATTTCTACAATTTTCAATGTTCTAATGCTATGATATTGTGATGCATTGAGCTCCTCCGAGTTCTGATACTGCTTGCTCCAATGCATTGGACCTCTGATATTTGATCATTGATATGTCAATGCTCTGATGCTATGATCACCAAAATGCCTGACCTTCGATACATACGGACCTCTAACATGTGATATTCGATATTTCTGATATGCCTTCACAAGGCTTCAATCCTTGAGACTTCAGAAGACCATAACTTTTGATCCATGAGTCCATTTTTGGAGTTCCACATATCGCTGGAAATCTTGTTCAGAGAAGTTTCCAATGGAGAGGGTCTGATTTAGTCTTCGAGTCATTTTGAGGCTTATAATATGACTACAAACTTCTCTTCTCATTTACTCTTTGGACAGTTGAAAACACATTTTGCAGTAAGTGATAACAAAAGGATGGTCAAATGGGCCTTAATTTATGTCTAATTTGGAGGCCCATCACCTATCACCATGAGGACTCAAACCACAAATGAATGGACTCTCAACCAACATAAAATGATGTAACAAGAATAAATACATGGTTGTAATAATGAGCGAATAACAACCCATACATGGTTGTAAATCTCTTCTATGCATGTAATGAGATCAACAAAAGCTATGAAAAGGCTGAGATAACATTTCTTTCTACTCATAAGCAATAAATACACTAGTTGCAAGAAGTATGAGTGAAAGTAAAAAAAATTAAAGAACAAGCCTTAAAACCCTAGAAGCAATCATAGCTTCCCATAAGAAAAATATACCTCATATGTGTATGACGACCCTACTAATCTGAAGATGCATGAAATCACTTTATCAAAAACTCTTTGCTGCTAGAACTCATCAAGATACCAACACTCCCACTAAGACCATGTTAGTCTCATATGTACCTCTGCAGTCAAGTAGATCTAACCTGCAAGAATGGACTACAATATGGTTTTCTCTCTCCTGCTAAGAATCTCATGGCAAAGAGTCCCCCCTTGGTCTCTTCTTTCTACTCACTCTTCCCTTCAAAATGTACACATTATCTAGTGTCTTGACTCCTTTGGCAGCCAATGTCTTTGACCCTTCTTTGCGAATAAAATAACCTTAGTATTTGAAGAACACTTCCTTGCCTCCATTAACCATTTGGATCACACTCAAAATATTGTGCTTTAGGCCTTCAATGATCCACACATCATCTGCATTGGTCCTCTTCTCACTAATATTTGATATGCCACTTCCCAACACTCTTGTTGGTTGATTACCTTAAAAAACAACATGGCCAATCTTGGTTCACTTCAAAAAATGAAATTTTCTCCTATCTCCCGCGAAATGGTGTGAGAATCTACTATCCATGTACCACGTTCCATCCTGATCATGCGAGGAAAGGGAAATGACTCACCTTCCTAGTTGCTTCTTCTTATTCTTCCACATGGTCCTTGGTTGGTTCCTTGGTTGTGCATTAAACTTTATCTGTTGCTTTTGATTTGTTGGCTTGAAGGATCTAGGAACATTATAATGTTTTTCCATGTGGCCAAAATTTTGACACAAATAACACTCTCTATGACCAATATATGAAGCCAAAGGATATGATCTTTTGTTGCTCATGCTAGATCTCCATCTCTTCATGTTAGATCTACAATAAATGGCCTTGTGGCCAAAATAGTTACAAGAAAAATAACAACCAATAAATTAACTTGTATATTTGAAAGCAGATCCTCCTCCTAGTTATCCAAGCAACTACATAGATGTGTGCATTTTTCTCCTACAAGTAACAGACACATGTCCAAAGTTCTGACAAACAAAAAACTTAGTCTCATCCATCAAGGGGGAAAATAAGTTTTGACTCCTCTGAAATTTTCTACTCTCAACCCTATGAGTGAATGATCTTCTTGATGTGAAAGCTCCTATTGGTTCTCTTCTTTGTTGTTACTTGTGGATTTACTACTTCTTTCCTCTATTACTACCATGGTTTATCACATCCTTCATTGTAGAATCCTTTGGTTCTACTTTTTTCTCTTTCCTACATGCGAGATTGACTCTCCCTTTTGAAATATAGGGTCATATCCATCCAATGATGATGTTTGGATTTCAATAAAATTGTCCAAGGCTATAGTGATCTTCTCCATTTTCAGTTTCTTTTTTAAGGAGATCACTTCAACTTCTAACTTCTCACATTGATATTCCTTTTATCTATACTATTTTATCATCCCTTCTTCAATTATTTCTGAGTCTGCCAATTGAGTCATCAAGCAGATAATATCCTCCTTGAGCTTGGCCTCCTTATCATCATAGATCTGCAATAGTTTTTCTTGATCCTTTCATGCAATTGTTAGTCTACTAATCTCAATATATAATTTCTCTACAACTTCCATAACTGACTCATACTCAGATCTAACAATCTTAACATTATCCTCATATCCACTAGGCAATTCAACGTTACTATAAATTGAACCATCCAAAGTCTAACTCAAAAGAAAATCATTAGTATCTACACCTTTGGATTCATTTTGTGGAAATACCTTTGGCTCTTTATTTTTTGATTTCCTCACATTATCTGCTAAACCATTTGCACTAGGATGATGTGACTCTTGTGGCTAAGTTTCTCGCTTTTGATTACCTTTCTTCTTTTTCTTCTTCTTACTCTTTTTCACGTTCTCTTTATTGTTGTTGCTACCATCTCCAAACATAGTCTCTATTTTTTCCCACAACTCCTTAGCATATCTTAGATTTGTTAACTTCTTCAAATCATTATCATGAAGATTTTGATAAATTATGCATCTAGCTTGAGCATCATGTTACAAAACTTTAGGTGCAAATGGATCCTCACCACATCCTTCACATTCCAATCTCAAAATGTTAGATCCACAATACAGAAATTGAGATTTAACATTCTCATGCCATCCCTTGAAATCTACAACAATGAAGAAAAATACTTTTGGAGAATTCATTCTGAAAATAAATAAATAAAATAAAATAAAAAATTGTAATTTTTTCCTAAAAAACCCTAGATCTTCTCTCCAATTATTAAGCTACAACCAAAAGCCTTGCTCTGATACCATTTTTTATAAACCTTGAACACTGCTAAGAGGGGGGGGGAGTGAATCATTAGTGTGCCTTGTTATTAATTTTTACCGATTTTAATCTTCAACTGGTTCATGCATAAGCTAATCAGTAGCCCATTAAACATTAAAAAATCATAACATGTAAATATTATGAGTAGAAAATAAAACAACCATAAGAAAAAACATAAATAATATAACAATACATAATCACATCATCACAATGAGACACAAGCATGTATTGTGGAAACCCTTTTAGGAGAAAACTAACATTGGTGTTGTTGTGTTACTCTGAATCTTCTATTATGTGTTAAGGAAAGAGATGTCTTTTACATAGATTATTGGCCACCACTAGCTAAGAGACTTGACCTAATACACAAATAGCTCGCTACTTCCAAGAAGCATACTTGATCCCAAAATATACACTAAGTTGGTGACCACCAACTATTCCAATTATCACTAGGCAGAAGAGACCACTTTTGCAACATTGTTATTAGCACCCACTAGCACAGAATCACTAATCCTACTTAGAAAGCACCCAATTTCTAGAGGCCACTCCTCCACAACTCTATGTGGACCTTGATTTCATTAATTTCCAATATGGATCACCAAAAAACAATGTTCAACAAGACTCAACTCTGTAATCAAATCCCCAGTAGCAAGTTAGTATCTGCAAATCATAATCAAACACCACAAAAAATATGCTCTATATTCTAGCAAAATAGTGGTTGAAATACATACATCAAACCTTCAATAACATAAACACATCTCACACTCAGCCATAACATCAAACCCTCAATAAATCAACAACATAAAAACAATATGACATTCTGTCATATGCACCAACAAACTTGTATAAAAAATT
This sequence comes from Pinus tabuliformis, assembly GCA_031772625.1. Lineage (NCBI taxonomy): Eukaryota > Viridiplantae > Streptophyta > Pinopsida > Pinales > Pinaceae > Pinus > Pinus tabuliformis. Next base: position 965,216,919 of record CM062811.1, read on the forward strand.
TCAAATATGCAATAGGTGCATTGCACAATCCATGCTCTCCAAACAATATCTGCTCCAATAGCTACATGTCTGATTTGCAAAATTATATTTTGCTTTAGAATTTTTCTATAATTCCTTGATATGATCACTTCATTTCCGTATTTACTCATGCACTGAGATCATTGATATGTCTGAATCATACTACCTTTCTGGAGACCTCTTACACTTCACTCACACTGACCAACCATTCCTCAGATCCAAAATGAAGTATAATATATATGTGTTGGGATAAGTCCACTTTTGGACTGAGCTCATATATGCACAAACATTAGGGGAATTTTGAGGTCTAAAATGGGCCTCCTAAGAAAAATGTACAACCAAAATAAACTTTATAAGAACCAATAGGATTCAAGATCATGATTTCAACCATGGGGGATGATTCACCATTTTTGGAGTAAAAAATTAAAAATATTAAAAAATAATAAAATAATAAAATTACTTTTTCAACTTGTATTTTCAACTTATCTCCTTAAGTTTTTACTCAAATTTCAAGCGGTAGTACTCGAAGGATGCAAAATTTAATTCATCATCCAAGTAGTACCCATTTTTCATACTTTTGATGGACCCTTCTACACGAAAAATGAGAAATACATGAAGAAACTTGATTGTAATCAGGTTTTTCATGTATTTGTTAATTTTTGTGTAGTTGGGTCCATCAAAAGTATGAAACATGGGTAATCCTTGGATGAGGAAGCAAATTTTTCGGCCGAGTGTTTCCACACGAAATTTGAGTAAACCCATGGGGAGATAAGTTGAAAATACGAGTTGATTTTTTTTTTTACTTTTTTCCCTCTAAAATTTGATGATGTAATGTAATCTTATTTTATTATTTCCACTATTATTTTGTAATTTCCCTAGGAGGCCCATTTTAGACCTCAAAAGTCCCCTAATGATTAATGAAATCGATCCATCCAATCACTACTTGTGCACTAAATATGTTCACACCCACTGGAGGAATTATTCAAGCATTTTCGGCCTTATTCAATTAATTTTTAACCTTCTAAGAATTTCTTATTTGAATTTCTCCTTACGTACGAAAGGAATGCGGAGGAATTTTCATGTAGATCCTTGGCCACACCCATAACACTAGAAAATCTTAGCTAAAAGCTTACAACCGCATGTGCAACAATGCAAAATATTAGTTGAAAGCCTTAATCCACATGCATGATACTCCTTCCCAATGGATGGGGTATAGTATAGGGAAAATCAATAGCCCTTCAGCTCAAAACTTTTTCTAACTACTTGCACACCTTCATCAACTCCTACACACACCTCCAAACATCTACCAAGCTCTGTGACACATTTTTTAAATAGGTTAAACATAACAACGCAGTCCTACCACCAAGTTTAATTATAGGCCAACAATACAAGGGTTGAAGTGAGTGTCAACAAGTCCTCTACTCTCCTCAAATACCTAGACTAGTTTCAACACCTCTGCACAACATTGTAGCAACTCTACAAGTAAATCAAATAGGCTAGGACATCAGTTGATCAACTAGGCCAGACATCTCTACAACAAGACATGAACATGAACATGAAGACCTAGTGTGACAAACTCAACAACATTTATCAACATGTCTAACACCTGAGAAATCATCTCCAACACGTATATATTTGTATAGAAACCATGCCAATTCCATCATCTAGACCATCACAAGGTTGACATCAAGCATAATTTAGATCAACACAAGGCATCAAAAGGTTGACATCAATGCATCATGTATATCATCACAAGGTTGACATCAATTCAAACACAAGCTAGTGGCTACCATGAAAACATTTCCAACACCGGATATTCTTAACCATGAAAACCCTAATGTCAACACTTTATTCAATTGGTAAATATTTGAAAAAAAGGTCCAATTACAAAGCACATTCAACAATTCCAAAATTTGAGTCTTAGAGTAAATAATATTTCAAATTATAACTTGTTAAACCTATTTATGGGAACTTTAAAGGAAATAATCCAACATGAGATGTGTCTCTTTGAACCTAAATCCCTAGAGCACACTCTCAGTCTAGAAAGTAAAGTTGAAAGTAAAAATATGGCCACTAGAAAAATTTTACAAATAACTATAGATAAAAGCATGCTTCTTTCCCTAAAACAACAAGGTTGACTCCTCAGTGAATGGATAAAAGAAGAGAAAATGAAATATGTTTCAACTATGAAAACAAGTGTATTAAAGGGCATAAATTCAATGAGAATAAACTATTCTACATAGACTATGAAGTTGAAGAATAGCAATAAGTGGAAACTGTACAAGATTTAGAGCTAGAAGAAAATACTCCAACAATCTCTTTGCATGCATTAGCTAGCATCAGTACTCCACAAACCCTCAAGATATAAGGATATATCAAAAGGAAAATGATAAAAAAATTGATTGATTCAAGTAGTACCCATAATTTATTGGTTCCTTTGTATATCTAGCACCAAAACTTCAAGTGATGATTACAAATGGAGGTACCATAAATTGTTGACGTAAGTGTAATAAGATTAAGTTGAATATGTGGGAGTATGTAACGGTTAGTCCATGATTGCAATCCAAATTTTTGTTGTTGATGTTGTATTATGCTTCCAATGGTTACAATCATTGGGAATAATGACCCTTAATTTCCAATATATTTTGATAATATTTTTCTCATAAGGAAAGGAAAATGAGCTTAGAGGTATATAAGAGAACCCCAATAAAGTGATAAGCTCTAATAACATCACAAATTTGTTAAAAAGGGGACACCAAGGTGTAGTTGAATAGTTGTGTTCATTATATGTTCAAATATCTATATTCTTTGCTCTAGTCGATCTTCAAAAACTTATCAACAAACCTGCGAATGTATTTGGAAAAATGCCTGAGGGTATTCCACCTGTCTGAGATCATGACCATGTTATTCATTTGCAACCTATAAGTGTACCACCTAACATCATGCCTTACAGATATCCACATGCACAAAAGAATGTGATTAAGTGTATTTCTCAAGAAATGTTAGAGGCAAGAATCATTCAACTTATCTAGAGTGCTTTCAACCTAGTATGTTTTTGGTGTATGTGTCTAGACTACAAATAGCTCAACCAAATGAGAATCAAAGATAAATGTCATATTCGTGTCATTGATGAATTGTTAGAATAATTTCATGGAGCATTTTTCTTTTCTAAGTTGGATCTTCATTCTAGATATTATCAAATTAGAATGAGACAAGAAGACATTCCCAAAATAGCCTTTAGAACACATCAAGGTCATTATGGGATTTTGGTTATTCCATTTAGAATTACATATGCACATTCAAAATTTCAAATCTTGATGAATTATATTTTCAAACCCCTCGTTACAAAATTTATAACAAATCTTGGGAAGAGCATGTACAACATGTTGTAAGGGCCTTTAAACTATTGGAAGAGAAACAATTATATGAAAAACCTTTTAAGTGTATCTTTGGAGTTCAAGAAGTGGAATATTTGGGTCATATTGTAACACACAATATTGTCAAGATGGATCGTAACAAAATCAAAGTTATGAGGGAATCACAAATACCCAGTACCTTAAAGAAACTTAGAGGATTCTTAGGATTGAGAGGATATTACTACAAAATTTTCAATAATTATGGTTAAAGAGATGCACCTCTATAAAAATTATTGAATAAGGAAGCATTTTCTTGGACTAAAGAAGCAATCAAAGTGTTTGAATAACTTAAAGAGGCTATGTGTACAACTCTTGTCTTGGGGACACCTGACTTCACACAAATATTCATTGTGGAGTGTGTTGCCTCAGGCCATGTCATTGGTGTAGTTTTGATGCAAGAAGAAAGGCCCCTTGCCTTTGAAAGTAGTGAACTTAAAGGAAATAACCTATTCAGATCCATCTATGAAAAATAAATGTTGGTTGTACTACATGTCGTTAAGAAAAAATATATTATGATAGTTTGATGCACTTCTTGGAGCAAAGACTATCTTTAAAAAAACAAAAAAATGGGTCACAAAGATGTTGGTTTATGACTTTGAAATTATCAATAAAAAGGGAAACAAAATATTGTTGTGGATGCACTCTCAAGGAAAGAGGAAGATACAAATGGTTTACTATGTGTTATATCTTTTCCACAATCTAAATATGTGGAAGAAGCAAGGATAGAATGGAAACATGATGAGAAATTATTCAACGACTATAGGAAGACCCTGATACAATAGATAAAATCACATGAAAATTTTATTTTTTATACCATCAATATTTCTTATATTATCCAAGAATTTTCAACTCAAACAAAAGGTCCTACTGGAATTACACACTTCTCCTATAGGAGGACATTTAGGTTTCTTGAAGACTTACCATAGGATCAAGAAAGATTTTTTTTAGGAAGGTACGAAAGAATGTGTGGTATGGAAAAAAAATAAAGGAGAAACAATCAAGACCCTAGGGCTCCTTCAACCATTAGTCATACCAAGTGAGTGTTGGAAAGAAGCTTCAATGGAATTTATTACAGGCTTACCCAAATATGAAGGAATGAATGTCATTGTTGTAGTGGTATATTGAATGACAAAGTATTCCCAGTTTTCCTCTCTTTCTCATCCTCTTAAAGCAAGTACTATGGCAAAATAATTTGTGGAATTAGTCCAAAAGCTATATGGAATACCAAATATTATTGTAAGTGATAAAGATCCAATTTTTCACTAGAAATTTTTGGACTGAATTATTTTCTTGTTTGGGTACGCAATTGGCTCATAGCTCATATTACACCCCTCAATTTGATGGGAAAACTAAGATTGTGAATAAATTTTGAGAATGATACATACATTTATTTACATATGATAAATAGACAAAATGGGTCAAATGGTTTCCCCTGGAAAAATGTTTGTACAACATATCCTTCCATACTTCATAAAAAAATGCCATCGTTTATGGCACCTTATGGATATCACTCTCCATTCATCATACCACCCTTGAAAGGAACTATAAAGTCTCAAGTTTTAGATGACCACATATAGCGCCAACAAGAGGTTCTCAAACTATTGAAATACAACTTTCTTATGGCACAAAATAGGTTGAAACAACAAACAAAGCAACATTGCAACTAAAGGGAATTTGAAGTGGGGGATTGAATATTTGTGAGACTAAAACCATATAAATTGATGGCCCTCAAATAGGCCACTTGGCCACCCAAAAGGGTGAAATTTACCTACCATATTTCATGCTTTTAGTGTACAACATCATCGCAATCTGACATCCCCAAGTGAATCTTTTAGTCATTACTTTGTTAACTAGCAGAGACTATCGAGTCAGGGCCACACCACTTAGAATGCCAGTTCATATGCCACATTGTTTTTTTATACAAAACAATGTTTCCACCTCACATCGTTGCCTCATCACAAGGTTTCCACATCATCCCATTCTTGAAAATGCAACAAGAAATTCCTAATTTAATTTTCCCTTGATTAAATTAGGAGAAATTCAAAATTCCACATCAATAGAAAACTTGAATGAGTTAATTAAGGTGATATAATTTTTATCACTCAGTTAGATGAGTTAATTATATTTGGGAGCATGAACTTGAGTTGTGTACAATGATTCCTCAATTATAGGAGCCTAGGTTGAGTTAAGTTCAATTATAACAATTTAATTCATTTAAATTAAGTTATGGTCAGTTAAACTTGTTCCAATTGTTAGAGAAACTTGTGGAAGGTCTAGCTGTGGTGTGTAACCTTTTTCACACTCAGTGATCATCTAGTTAACTGGTGAATCAGCCTAAATTAACTCATGCATGTAGGTTTTAACCCCGTACAGAAATTTCCTGCATACGAATTCTAAAAATAGAAAATAAACAAAGGTGAGAGAATAACACATAAAACAAACATACACAGAGATTTTCCCCTAGATCCCAAAACCGTGACGACCAGCCTGATTTTTTGTTATGTTCCTTTCAATGTTACAATACATATTTATACATGTCGAAGCATCCAATACCATGGACCGAAAACCATCACACCCAAAACCATGTGTGAAAACCATGCACAAAACCATAGGTAGGTCCGCCCACCAAATATAGGGTCCACAAAAAAATTCCCCGGGGTGCTGCCTCGGACCCTGTAGAGGGTGGCTACCCACCCCCTTCTGACCTGCTATGACCCCCCTGCTGTGCAATCAGCACAATGAAATGGGGGCTCCGCCCTCCCTCTAACCCCCCGATTAACTGGGGGGCTAGTCATGGAAATAATATAACACAACCTAACATTCTCCCACTTGTTGTTTTCTTTCCACAAGGGGGCCACAGGAGAGCTTAGTCATTTATCCAGCCCTGAAATGCCCATTGTTTCTCTACACCAAGAGAGCTTCTCAGAGCTCATAGATTTTTTCAATGCATCTATAATATTCTTCAAAGTTTCCACATTTACCAGCAACTGCCTTTTTTCTTCTATCATATCCCTCACAAAGTGATACTGAACATCAATGTGCTTTGTCTTTGAATGTTAAGCAGGGTTCTTTTCCAAGAAGATTGCACTTTGGCTATCACAGTCCATTCTTATAGCTCCTTGCACTAACCCCATACTTGAACACAATCTCTGCAACCAAACTGCTTCCTTGCTTGCATGAGTGGTTTCCATGTATTCTGCCTCTGTAGTTGATAATGCCACTACAGATTGTTTCTTACTCATCCATCTGACTGCACCTCCAAATAGGTTAAACACATACCCACTTGTAGATCTTCTCTGATCTAGATCTCCAGCCCAGTATGCATCAACAAAGACATGAATATCCAAAACTTTGTCCAATCCTGGTCTTCCTTGGTAACACAAACCATAATCACTAGTGCCACGCAAATACCTGAAAACCGCCTTCACTGCTGTCCAATGCTACTTGCCTGGTTTTGACATAAACCTGCTCAATGCTCTCACTACATGTGCAATTTCTAGTCTAGTACAGACCATCGCATACATCGGACTAGCAACTGCACTAGCATATGGAACACAGGACATGTCCTCTTCCTCTTCTTGTGTCTTGGGACATTGTTTAGCAAATAACTTTACACCTACAGGAATAGGAACTTTTGTTGGTTTACTATCCTGGATATTAAACCTCTGCAATATTTTCTCGACATACTTCCTCTGGTTTAACTATAGCTTCCTCTTTGCCTGATCTCTTTTAATTTCCATGCCAAAAATATAGTTTGCAGCACCAAGATATTTCATGTCGAATTTGGAGGACAATTGGGTCTTCAAATCCTAGATAATTTCTTTGTCATTTCCAACTAGCAACATATCATCCACATATAAGACTAGATAAATAACACAGTCACCAATTAATTTAAAATACACACAGTGATCTGCTTTTCTTTTAGTGAAGCCAAGTCCCCGTATAAATGTATCAAATTTCTGATACCACATCCTTGGTGACTGTTTTAGCCCATACAAAGAATTCTTTAACTTGCATACCAGTTCTTTCTTACCCTTCACCGCAAAGCCTTCAAGCTGCTTCATGTAGAACTCCTCTTCCAGATCCCCATGAAGAAATGATGTCTTCACATCCATCTATTCTACCTCAAAATCAAAAGCAGCAGCAACAGATAAAAGTAATATAATAGTAGTACCTTGGCAATAGGAGGAAAAATATCACCAAAATTAATTCCTGACACCTGGGAATAACCTTTTTCTACCAACCGAGCTTTGTATTTCTCCACCTTTCCTTCCATGTTCATCTTCTTCTTGAATACCCATTTGCTGCCAATGGGTTTCCTTCCAGTCAGCAACTCTATCAGATCCCATGCCTCATTTTTCTGCAAAGATGTCATTTCATCAACCATGGCCTCTTTCCATAGTTTTCCATCCTCTGAATCTACTGCTTCCTTCACAGTACTGGGATCATCATCACTAATAGATGAAGAAAATTTTGAACAGAAAGCAGATGGACTATACCTTTCTAGCTACCTTCTTTCTCGAACTGATCTTCTCACAACTGGAGTTTGTTGCACTTCATCTTCTAATTCCTCTTCTACTGTAGAGTCTGATTCTTCCTCCTTTAGCTCAAACTCTATCTTCTCAGGTTCCTTTGATGGCACTTCATGTTTAATAACATATTTCACCTCTCTGAACACCACATCTCAGTTGTACACAACCTTCCTTATTACTCTGTTCCAAAGCTTATAACCTTTAAACCATCCTAATATCCAATAAAGATCACTTTTCAGATTTACTATCCAACTTTGTTCTTTTCTCCTTTGGAACATGTACATATGCATCACATCCAAATACCCTCAGATGTGAAAGAGAGGGTTTATTACTAGTCCATACCTCTTGTGGAGTCTTATCCTCCAATGCTGATGAAGGCGATTTGTTAACCAGATAACATGTTCTCTCTACTGCCTCTACATAGAACTACTATCCTAACCTGGCACCACTGAGCATGCTTCTTGCCCTTTCCATCAATGTCTTGTTCATTCTTTCTGCAACTCCATTTTGATCAAGTGTGTATGGAGTAGTCTTCTATCATGCTATACCACACTTCTTATAGAATTCTTCAAATTTCTTCTTGCAAAACTCTCCACCATTATCTGTCCTTAGCACCTTTATCTTCTTCTCTGTCTGGATTTCCACCAGAGCCTTCAATTCTTTAAACCTGTCAAAGACTTCAGATTTCTTCTTAAGGAAATATATCTATGTATTCGTTGAGAATTCATCTATAAATGATACATAGTACACAGACTTACCCAGTGATGGAACCTTCATAGGTCCAAACACATCACTCTGCACAAGCTCTAATATCTGTTTTTCCCTCTTACCACCAGAGGGAAAACTCACTCGATTCTTCTTCCCATATACAAAATTTTCATAGAAAACAAAATCCAGAGAGTTATAAGTCGTAAATTCTACCATACCTTTACCATGAAGTATTCAAAGGCCCTTCTCTCCAATATGTCCAAGCCTTTGCTGCCATAGCATGGTCTTTTCTCCAGAGACCACTAGATTTTTTGCTCTACTTTCAGGAACCAGAAAACTGTTTCACCCATCAATAACAGTGCTACCTTGTAGTTTGTACATAGTTCCAATCCAAACTCCCCACATCAATACCAGTGATCCCAGAACCATCTTGCAGGTATCTTTCTCGAACACTGTTTTTACACCTGCATCATCCAGCTTGCTTACAGAAATCAGATTTGTAGCTAATGTAGGAATATGAAGAACACCCGGAAGTGTTCTAATCCTTCCACCTTGCAACTTGAACTTGACTTTTCCACAGCCAACGATTCTAGCCTTCCTATCATCCCCCAAGAAGATATCACCACCATCATATTTCTCATACTCGCAGAACCACTCTTTATGGGGAGTGAAGTGAAAGGATGCACCTGATTCAATCAACCATGCCTCATGATCTACATGTGTACTTGAAGAAGCCAAGTACGCATCCCCACCTTCATCTGAGGTGTTTTTCACCTCTGCAGAAGGAGAATCATCAGATCCCTTTCCTTTTTCAGGAGCTTTAGATTTACAATCCCTTTTGTAGTGCCCTTCCTTTCCACATTTCCAGCACACCACCTTTACAGGTTTTTCTAAAGATTTAGATCTCCCTCTAGACTTAGATTTCCCACTCGATGTTTTATTTTTGTTTTTGTTCTCGGACAGTCCTTGTGAAGACAAGGCATCACCATTCTGCCTCTCCATATTTTTCTATCTCATCTCCTCCATCAGCAAGGATGAGACTATTTCATCAAACTGCAAGGCAGTTGCACTGCTACCTATTGCAATAACTAGACTATCCCATGAATCTGGTAGAGAACACAACAAACTAATGCACTTATCTTCATCTAAAATTTTAATATGAACATATAATAACTAACTTACCACAGTATTAAATGTGTTCAAATGCTCTATCACTGAGTCTCCATCTTTTAGCCTCAAGTTATATAGCTTTTTCCGTAGGAACAGTTTATTCACTAGAGACTTAGATTGGTACAAAGTCCCTAACCTGTCCCATAGAGCCTTCGTTGTGGCTTCCCCTGATACATTCAACAATACTAAATCTGAGACACACAATCATATTGTTCTCTTTTCCTTCCGATCCAAATTCTTCCATTCTTCATCGAACACTCCCATTGGTTTATTACCCGGATCTACCGCAGTCCACTAATATTTATCCACCAACAAATCCTCCATCTTCAGTTTCCACAACTCAAAAATATGACCATTAAATTTCTCGATCTCTATCTTTCCACTACTCACCATCTTCTTTCACCACCAGAATTGATCCCATAGATCTCCCACTGAACAGGGTCTACCACAGGCCCAAGCGAAACCCCTCAGCAACAAAGGTGTCCCGTTGAAGCCAAAATAGCTCTGATACCAAATGTAGGTTTTAACCCCATACAGAAATTACCAGCATACGAATTCTAAAAATAGAAAATAAAAAAAGGTGAGAGAATAACACATAAAACAAATATACACAGATATTTCCCCTGGATCCCAAAACTGGGACTACCAGCTTGATTTTTCATTATGTTCCTTTCAATGTTATAATACATATTTATACATGTCGAAGCATCCAATTCCATGGAGCAAAAACCATTGCACCCAAAACCATGTGCGAAAACCATGCACCAAACCATAGGTAGGTCTGCCCACCTAATATAGGGTCCAAAAAAACATTTCCCCGGAGTGTTGCCCTGGATGACGTAGAGGGGCGCTAACCGCCCCCCTCTAACCCCTTGTGAGCCCCCCCCCGCTGTGCAATTGGTGTAACGAAGGGGGGTCTCCGGCCCCCCTCTATCCCCTTAGTTAAGTAGGGGGATAGTCGTGGAAAGAATATAACACAACCCAACAATGCATGCATAGAATTTGAGTTAACCAGTTGAGATTGGAGTTTAAGGGCAATGTGTTATCAATTGTAAACTAGTTCAAGTTGTACAGGTGGTGCATGCAGTCAGAGAATTGACCTAAAGTAATTTCTCAATTTAATGCAATAAAATTCCTATTAAATAGGGGCCTAATTACCAAGGGAACAATGCAAGGAGTTAGGAGCTTGGTGGGCTAGAAAATTGGCTACATGTTGACCAAATTCAGTCAATCAAGTAAAGGATAGAAGATACAGGTGCAAGTTGTGCTCAAGATTGAGCAAGCATATTGTATTCATCCATATTATTTTATTAATGTAATATAGATAGTAAGGGGTTTTGAGTAGTTGCTTTCCCCTAGATAAGTATATATGTATGTCTTGAATCATGATGCAGTTCAATGATTTGTGATGAGGCTCATCAATGGGTAAAATGTATGGACCTCAATGCACCTCCAACTTACTAAAATCAACTCTTCTCATAATTCTTTACATGTTTTAATTATATTTTTCTTAATGAGATGAGTAAAAGTAACATGTCATGTCTAGTGGTCCAATGTGCATTGCTTGTAGTTTTTGGAACAAATTGTGGCTAATTAGGGTGAAAGAACTTGAATGAGAAAAGCAAGAGAGATTATAGGAGATAGGATCTCCCTCCTTAACTCCTCACTCACTTGAATATCCCTAAATCAAATCACACCAGCTCGGAGTTGCAAGCAGCCGAGTCATGAGGATGATTGGCAGCCAAGCCAGTGATAGTTAAGAACCAGATGATCTCAATATTGGGAGGCAAGCCTCCCTAGATTTAAGGAAGTTGTTCGAAACTTCAATTGTATAAATAAAGAGGCCTAGAGCCTCATTAGGATTCGGATTTTTTGTTCAAGATAGCTAAGCAGTTTTCAAGCTAAAGAATTGTAACCAAGAACTCTTATGTATTTATGATTTCTTTAATGAAAATGAGTAGCATTCTCTTGATCCAACAATGATTTGACTCGGAGGGATGAAGCTCTTCGGTTAGGACCCAACCCTAGCAGCAAAGGTTCCTCTTGTTGTATATGTATATTTAGGCTTGTACTCGTAGTTAGTTGCTACACTGATTTATGTGTTGTTAATTTGCAAGTTTTGGTATGTTTTATTAGTTTGCTTCCATTTATGGATAGTTCTAACAGTAGCATTATAGAGATAAGAAAATATTCAAAAAAATTCTGACAAAAAGTGGATCTTACCTCATTTCTCCCATCTAGGGATCATGGCTTGAGGAACATTTCCCATTCAGCCAAAAAAAAAAGACAGAATTTTGGTTTCTTATGAAATTTAGGGTTTTCCTGCTAATTAGGTCATCATCTTTTAGTTTTAGAAGATAGGTTGCAATTGACATTTCTGATATCTTAGGTCTTGCATTTATTTCATGTTTCTTTCATAATGGTTTCAAGCATTCCCATGCATGAACTTGGCAAATAAATGATGAAAATTATGTTTTCTTCTATTTAAGTAAACCCTTCTTGTTTTGAGATGAATTTATGGATAAATGCCAACAATGATGTATATGTTGCAGGAGTTTCTACATTGCAGGAAGACCTCATATCATCATCCTCAACCAAACCATATCCACCCATGATCACCAAAATCCACTAAGGTCTCAATTCGAATTATCGTTTTACAAGGAAAACTTGCCATGCTTATTGAGAAAATCCAACCATCGTAAAGCTTTGGTTTGAGTTCTGAGTAAGTGCCTACCACTCCCTTGCCTTATTCCCTCCTTACTCACCTTTTCCAAGCTCCATCCCACCTTTTAAACCACTCCCTATGCTTTCGGCTTGTTCCTGTAGGAAAACAGGGGATCCTATAGGTGAACTAGGACATCCTGTAGGAAAACCTGTAGTGGCCTGTTTTGAGCCCAAATTGTGAAAAAACATCACTAAAGCTAGGAGTGGACCTCTTCCAGCCTTCCAAGCCACCTAAACCATTGCACTCATCTCCCTCCACACCTATCTCACCTGCCATGCAACCAAGAAGGATTAGCATTTACATTTTTCAAACAAAAAGATAAATAGAAAAAAGTCTTTATATTTATTCATGCACACAGTAGTTAAGTGCTTGTTTAGATCAGACTTCATGCTTAGACTATTTAATACCTCACATGTGTTAAATTAGAGTTATTTTGCAAGCAAGGTATGTTAACAAATGGCTATAATATGAGTTATGTTGTTTTGTAAACATTTCTTTCAATCTTTCATTACTGCAATAAGTAGCATTTCAATTCTCTCAATTAGGGTAAAATTCTCCTCTCTAAATTGGTGATCATACTTATTCTAATCAATAGAAGGATGGTTTGAGAAACCCTAGTGGTTTATCACCCCAACTCTGCAGTGACAAATAGTGGACCCGTTACATCTATTTCTGTATACAGCACTGTCACCTCCAAGTTTGTACGAACCTTGGGTTGATGAAGTGAAGTTGGTATCCCGAAGATTTGTAGCATCCTTGCTGCAATACTGGCGCTCATCACTTTTTGGGGCCATTTCCAAGGAGATGTGTGAGTAGATGTGATTTTTGCTTTCTTTCTTCCATTTCTTATCTCTTTCATTCTGCTATTAGTTCCATCTTACAAAGTTACAGTTGTAAGTTGGTTTTCTTTTCTTTCCATTTTGTAATTGATTCCATTCAGCAATTAATTTCAATTCAGTCTGCCTTTTCAATTTTGCAATCAGTCTTAAAGCTTGAAAAACAAAAAAAACACTCCTTTCATGCCTCGTAGGAATAGGGATAACTTAGAAAAATTTCTACCAAATACCCCCACCACTTCAAACAACCAAACCTTCCCTCTCCTTCGGTAGTTGTGAATTAGAAGACCGCTTAGGTGAACAACCAGATATTTTTGAAGAGCCTATAGGGGAAGAAGAAGAAACCATTCTGACTGACATAATGGTTGAAAATAGAAATGAAAGTGGAGACAGGGAAAGAATTGAGGGTGATTTTCCCATCAGAGAAACTAATGGGGATGCCAAGATGAAAAAAAAAACCCTCTTCTCTTCCTCACTTCCATGGCCTGACCTCAAAAGATCCATATACTCTTTTGTTCAAATTTTCTGTCATATGCAGAACTTATGATTACACCTTTGATGATCAGAAGTTGAAATTATTCCCATCCACTCACAAGGATGTAGCCCTGTGTTGGTTCATGGGTTTACCTGTGAATAGTATCACCACTTTGGATCAGATGCAACAAGATTTCAACAACAAGTATAGGGACTATTGCAGGTCCAAATATACCAAAGAGGAAATTTTTAGAATGACCTTGGGACATGATGAGTCCTTAGAGGATTATGAAGATTCCAGCTCAACTACAAAAGGGCTAGGTGCACACTTGATCATGTGTCACTTAAGTTATTCTTTCTCACGGGTATCAAGGAAGATCTGCTAAAAGCCCTAAACCTACTATCAGGAGGGGACATCTACCAGCTACCCTATGATGATATCAAGACTATTTTTAAAAATCATTCTAGGGAAGCTAGAAAAATGGGTAGGTTTATTCAAACAGTGGTCAGTTCATCCTCTTCCAACACATCTATAAAAAGTGAAATTTGGAACATGTTGGAAGATTTTAAGAGTGAAATGTTGCAAACCCTTGCCCTGCAGATGGACACTATGCAAATCAAGAGGAAGTAGGAGCAAGAAAAGAGAGCATTAGCCATCTTCTTCCCTAGATGCACAAGGAGGAACCCTAGGAATGAATGTCCATTGAACCGTATAGAAATATGCTCGGCCTGTGAGGAAACCCACTCCACAAACAAGTGCCCTTCTCTGCCTGGACTAAAAGTTGTGTTTCAGGGAACTGAATGGGTGACTGAACAACTCTGCTACATAAATCAAAGGAGGCCTCATGGGACTTGACCATACCAGCAGGGCATGCAAGGGTCATCCTATTCATATTAAAGCCCTAATCAAAACACATCCATTCCCTCTTAGTGCCCCCCTGCTCATCACTCCTGGTCTATACCTTCTCCCTGGTCTTTTGCACCTCAATACCATTCCTGGTCAGCCAACAAACCGTTTCAGCCATATACTCCTCCACAACCTGAGTGGAATGCACCACCCGAGGGGTGGAGGCCCCCATACAACAATACTCCAACTGTATTGCCTTCACCTCCATCTCAACCACATATTTTACAACTTGCTCCACCTAAACAACCTTGATGTCTGCCCAACCAAACTCGAACCCAAACAAAAGATAGGCACAGCAAATCTACAATGGAGAGACATCCTACCCTACTTATGTTGTGGAAATTCATGAAATTAACATTAGTTCTAGGAGAGTGCTCCCAGATAACCAATTGTGGAGTACTAAAGAAGGTATGTTTTTGGTGATTATTTTGGCATCTTTTCATTCAAACTTACAAACCCTTTGCATCATGAACTAGGTAGATAATAAGAAATTATGACAAAATCTATAAGATTAATGTGCAAAATGAAAACACTGACAACTGTCATTTCTTATGCAGGAAAAGGGAAAAATGAAAGATTGTCATTCCAAAGAAAAAGATAGGGCCAAGTTAACCACTGTCCCTTTGGAAGGGAACCACATGCAAACAAGGCGAACCAAATTAAAGCATATCAGCTAGGGAAAGGAAATGGAGATAGCGGCTCGGCGCAAGAAAGTAAAGAGATAACTGAGAGTCAACAGTTTGGTGAATCCCTCAGGATCCTTTGATCCTGAGGGATCGCTGCTTTAACTATTTTTGCACCTAGACATCTCCGCCTTCCCCATTATAAAAAGGGGCAGCACTGTTAGCCTGGGATAGTCCATGATGTTTTCTATGTAACTTTTCTTGAATTTAAGACTTTGATCATCGAATCTCATTGAGAAGTGATCTGTTGTAATTCTGTTTAAATGCATTAATAAAAACTTGGTTACTATTTCATCTTTGATCCTGGAATAACCTCAAGCAGTGTGCCCCTAGAGGCTAAGGGCCCGACCCTGGTGTTATCAGCTTTATTCGGTAATCTGGTATGTTCTGTTATTTTACATCACAACGCTGTTACGTTTGATCTATTGTGTAATCTTACTTTCTGAGACAAAAATATCATATTGACTCTGCAACATATTTTTGTTCCTTTAAGTGCAGATATAACTGGTTTTTACATAATACTGTTGTTGTTCAATTATAGAGTATCCGTGTTGTAACACTTATGAATTGGTATTACTGAATTCATCTTAGAGATTATATTTCCTTGCGATTGTTGAATCTATTGACGTTGTTGTTCCATTACAAAATACAGTCGTATTCCTTATAACTAAGACTAATAATTGGATTACCAAGATCAGATTACTATTAAGGTGTGTCGTGTGTTAAGTTATTGTGCATTTGTATTTGGCTTTCAAGCGTTGTTTCATATTCCATCATTAATCAGTGTTGTTCTATTTTCGTGTGTTGTTTGATTCATCCTTAAAGGTAGGGGATTGCCATTTGATTTTTGTAGGACACGATTGTTGCATTTATTCTTGTAGACTAAGGTGTTGCTGCTTATTAAACTCAGTTGTTGTTACAGTTTCCTAGTCGTTGTTCCATTCCTTATTTGTTGTTCCATTTCCTGTTATTTGCGTTATTATTGCTTCGGTGTGTAGAACGATCTGAGACTCTAGTGGGCATTGACATTTACTGTCTGGTTCCCAGATCGATGATCTGTTCCCTGATTTCCTTTGGTTCCATCAGTTTACAATGGGATGAGTTACCATTACTGAACCCTTGACTGATAAATTGCTTAGTTTTCTGAATGCATGGTTTAGTCTTTAAAAGTAGTTTGCTGTAAATAAGAATTCATTTACTCTTTTATTTTTTAGCACTATACTATTAGCATTACTCTGGAAAATGATAGCCTCAAACTGAGACACTCTTTTAAATAACAAAACGTTCCTGGATTGACAAATTAATGTGAGGTAATTAGAGGTGAAAGAGACCCTTTTTACGACTCGACATTTTGGCGCCATTGGTGGGGAAAGAGTGTAGCCATTTGTCTCTTTTTCAGAGTAGTGTAAGAGCCTGCTAGGGAAGAATTGGGTTTTAAAAACATAAGGTAATAACCTATGTGTGGAGCATGTAAAAGCCCTGCTCCCCTACCCGCTTTCCTGCAGATTTGTTGTTGTTGTTTTTTGGGTAGAATCTAGCAGTTGATCTGTGTGCATGACTAAGCAGAAAAAGCCAAAAAAGAATTCTAAACCTCTACCCAAGCCCGAAAAAGCTAAGGGGTCGATGACCCTTAGCCAATCAACCTTTATAGATGAAATCTTCAAGAAAGCAGAATCTCAGCCTTTAGTAGGACCGAGAAAAGTTATTTCTAGATAGCCTACTAGTTCCCTTCAGGCCACAGGATCACCATCTGTAGCCTTTGCTGAGGTGCATAGTCAAACCGAAGAGCAAGATTTTCAAGAAATTGAAAATTCTAGCCCATAACTATTGCAAGAAGGGAATTTTAGCAACCTTTGTGAAGGAAGAGGAGAGACAGGAGAAACTGAGGAACCAAGGTCTCCTCTTGGGGCAATTCAGCCATTAAGCAGCCCAGATAAGGGAAGTGCTGCAAAAATCATTTATAACGAAGTTGAAGAAACTCAATCTCCTCAGACATTAGGCACTCTCATTATCCCAGATAAAGGAAGCGCTATTAAAACCATTCCTATTAAAGCCATTCCCTCTCAACCTAGGAATACCCTCCTAGATATCCTAGAAGGTTATTGGCATATATTTGACCAAATGGCCCAAAACCAGCCAAACACCCAAACCTCTACATTGCAATACCCCATCGTGGATACTGCAGCAAATGCACCTATGAAAGCAATTCCTCTTCAGCATATCCCCACATTCCACGGTCTTACATCAGAGGATCCAGATGCATTCCTATTTGAGTTCGATGTGTTGTGTAGGGGATATGACTACACCATCGACCCCCAGAAACTGAAATTATTTCCCTCTACATTAAAAGGGGCTGCTTTAAGATGGTTCATGGGACTAGGTGGTGGTGTTATAAATAACTGGGATCAAATGAAAGAGTCTTTTCTAAAAAAATATCAGGACTATTGCAGGTCTAGAGAACTAAAAGACGAAATATTCCAAATGGTAGCTAGACCAAATGAAACATTAGAGGAGTATGTAGAACGTTTTCAGTATAATCTTCAAAGATCTCCTTATGCATCACTACCTTTACCTGTTAATGTGTTAAAAACAACATTAATTGGGGGAATTAAGGAACAATGGATTGAAACATTAAACATTATGGGAAAAGGAGATATTTATCAGGAAAATTTTGCTGACATTATTGATTTATGTATCAGGAACTCGAGAGGCAGCACAAGACTAAAACCGGCAGAACATGACCGGTTTGCAAGAGATAATAGAATTTCGGCAGAAGGAATAACGCATACAGAAACTGGAAACTTATTGGAAAATTTTAAAACTGATATACTAGGGACACTAACAACACAACTTGATATTATGCAAGCCAAACAAAACCAAGTGGAGGTAGAATAGAATTTGGCAATCTTCTGTCCCCGATGCAAGAAGAAACATAGCCATAAGGAGTGTCCACTAGATGCAGTCGAAATTTGCGCTAGTTGTACAAAAGACCACCTTACGGAAAGCTGTCCCTCACTTCTCGGATTAAAAGCAGTATACAAGGACGTAGTAGAAGAGCCAGAGTCGGTGTATCTGCTTAATCAGCTCCATCAATGGCAGCTGTGACAATCTGGTATGTTTTCAGACACAACTCTTCTTTTCAGCCTCCACAATATCATGCTCAACAATATAATATGTGGCAAAATCAAACCCCTTCCCGAATTGGTCACAGTAGTCATTTCCTTCATCAACCCCGTGGCCAAATCAAGCAAGCCAATCCAATTGGCCAAATTTTCCCTATGCCCCACCATATTGGCAAAGTAACACATATCCAACACAATGGACCCCTCCTACTTCAAAAAATCAAGCCTGGCAGACAAACTAGCAAAGACCGATCCATCAACCAGTAGGAACCATTCCACTCCCTCAACCTACACTGCCAGCCTTACAACAAAACTCCCAGTCTAACCTGAGACTGCAACTCCTAGCCCAACCCAACCCTAATCAAAATAACAGACTGGTCCAATCTGTCCAAATAGTAGAAACACCAGAAATAGGAGCTGATCTGAGGGAGTGTAATGATCTTCAGCTAAGATCTAGGCGTATTACTGAAATCGAGGGAGATAAGACAGTTCATGTTGAAAATCAGTTACCTAGAGAATAGCCGTCATAAGAAGAGGATGTGAATAGACAAAAAATTCATAATCAAGCAGCCACATCCTCTCCCCCATTCCCAGAACGATTAATCATACCTCGACCTACACAATATCTTAATTTTGACATTCTAGGAGAATTAAAAAACTTGTACATAAAAATTCCATTCCTCCAAGCCATTCAAGACATCCCGATATATGTAAAGACTATCAAAGAATTATGTGTAAAGAAACCAAGGAGGAATATAACAAACAATCCAAGACTCCAAGTAGTTGGCACTCTATCTGACTTATTATCATGAAAAGAAACACCCATTAAATACGAAGACCCAGGGAATCCAACAGTAACCGTACAAATTTATGGTCAAACCTTCTCCAATGCCTTAGTTGATCTAGGATCTGCAATCAATATCTTAACAACTACTACTTTCCAAAAGCTAGGCATTACATCTATAGAACCTACCTTTACTTTACTAGAACTGGTTGATCGATCTATGGTTAGGCCAGAAGGCACACTACATGATATTATGGTATTTGTTGACTCCTGGGAGTATTTGACCGATTTTCTGATAATAAATCCCAAAAACCGACTTGATGGACATCCATTGATTTTAGGTAGACCTTGGCTTGCAACTACCAATGCTTATATTGGTTGCCGACAAGGTAATATGACCATAACCAGAGGAGAAAATATCAAGAACTTAGCTTTATATCCTCCAACGCAGCCAAGTGTCACAATAATGAAAACTAATAAGCACCCTGTATCATACCTTACTAACAACATTAGATCTCCATTAACTATACAAGAGGAAATTGATTTCAAAGACCAAACAGAAGATGATGCCATTAATAATTTTATTAGTCAAACTAAACTCAGATCCCACACATAATGTCACATGATAGAGGTAGCATTCGATAATGAATTAGAAGAAGATCCTCTTGAAGATGTACATGATCAAACAATACCTATTACCTCTGTTGCAAATAATACAATTGTAGAAATTGAATCAGAAAAGACCTTAAACATTAATGCCAACCTCACCTCCGAACAAGAAAGGAATCTCATCCAATTATTGAGGAGATATAAAGAAGCATTTGCATGGGTCTACCCTGATATGAAAGGAATTGATCCCCAATTATGTACACACCACATTTACATAGAAAAAGATGCGAGACCTATTCGCCAGCCTCAAAGGAGACTTAATCCCCATCTGAAAGATGTGGTAAAAGTTGAACTCCAAAAACTTTTAGATTTCAATTTCATCTACCCTATCTCCGATAGTAAATGGGTCTCTCCACTTGTGGTGGTGCCAACAAAAGAATGGGAAGTGGAGAATTTGTGTGGACTACAGAGAGCTAAATAAAGCAACACAAAAAGACCACTTCTCTCTTCCATTCATTGATCAAGTATTGGACACTTTGGTAGGAAAGAAATTATTTTCCTTCCTAGATGGCTTCATTGGATACAATCAAATCCAGATTGTCCTTGAAGACCAAGAAAAAACCACTTTTACTTGTCCTTGGGGAACATTTGCCTATAGATTTCTACCTTCTGGCTTATGCAATGCTCCTGCCACATTTGAAAGGGCTATCCTCAGCATTTTTGCAGACTTAATAAATTAAGGACTTGAAGTATATATGGATGACTTTACACCGTACGAAGATGATTTTGATCCAGCACTACATACACTGGAAAAAGTCCTACAACGCTGCATTGCTACCAGGCTTTGTTTAAGCCATGAAAAATGTTATATGATGATGACTGAAGGACTTATTCTAGGACACTATATCTCAGCAGCTGGCATTCAGGTAGACCCAGCCAAAATCCAAATAATTTTGCTAATTCCCACTCCTACCACTCAAACGGAGGTACGCAGTTTTCTTGGATTTTCTGGTTATTATAGGAGGTTTATAGAACATTTTTCGCATATTGCTGCACCTCTGTATGCGCTAACAGGGAATGTTGACTTTCTTTGGACAGAAAAATGTGAACGTGCTTTCCAGGATCTGAAGAAACTTGTGTCCACAGCCCCAGTCCTTCGAGGACCAAATTGGGAGTTGCCATTTCAAATATCATCAGATGCCTCAGATACAGCCATTGGAGCAGTCCTTGGGCAGCAAGAGGATAAAAAACCATATGCAATTTATTATATTAGAAAAAATTTATCCCCTGTTGAATTGAATTATACTGTTACAGAAAAATAATTTCTAGCTATAATACATGCTATCAATAAGTTCAAGCATTACATTACTGGATATCCTGTTATCTTGTATACAGATCATTCTGCCATAAAATATTTAGCAAACAAGCCTATCACAAATGGCAGAATAACTCGATGGCTGATTTTATTGTAGAAATTTGATATTACAATCAAGGATCGACCTGGAAAAGAAAATCTTGTAGTTGAGTTTCTCTCGCGAATGCCAAAGCCAATAGTTGCAGCAACAGTTGAAGATCAAGTTTCAGATGAGCATTTGTTTGTTGTTGTCGTTAAAACACCCTGGTATGCTAATGTTGCCAATTACCTAGCAGTAGGTAAATTACCGAAACATCTAACCCCCAATGAGTGGAAACAGATTGTTCAGCGGAGTGCTCGATTTTCTTGGATTGGGGGCTACCTGTTCCACACAGGGGCAGATATGCACATCAGGAGATGCGTCCGTGAGGATGAAATCTTTGACATTTTAAAAGCTTGCCATGACGGACCATGCGGCGGACATTTCGCCGATCACAGAACTGGACATAAGGTGCTGCAAATAGGGTATTATTGGCCCACAATTTTCAAAGATGCAAAGAAATTCGTCCAAGCCTGTGACAGTTGCCAGAGAGCAGGACGCCCTGGTCAATCCGATGAAATGCCCCTGAACCCACAGCTAGTCATTGAACCATTCGAGCGATGGGCCCTCGATTTCGTTGGACCAATTAACCAATCCTCGAACCAGAAAACATATATTTTGGTGGCAACAGAATATGTCACCAAGTGGTTTGAAGTAGAGGCATTGCTGAGAGCTACAGAGGATTCTGTCATACAGTTCCTGTTCCATATATTTGTGTTCTATGGCCTTCCAAGAGATATAATTACAGACGGTGGACCATATTTTGCTGGTAACAAAATAGCTGCAACACTCAAAAACTATCATATCCAGCATAAAATCACTACTCCATACCACCCACAAGCAAATGGTCAGGTAGAAAGCAGCAATAAAATAATAGAAGCAATCCTAACAAAAACCATTGCGTCACATTGACGTGATTGGGATGTAAGACTACCAGAAGCCTTGTGGCTTACAGAACAACATGGAAAAGCACCACCGGCTACTCACCTCATCAATTAGTGTTTGGAAGCAACCCATTTTTCCCATAGAATTCGAAATCCAAACATTGCGAATAGCACAAGAAATTGGCTTAGATCTAACCGAGGCACAGATTAATCGATTACAGCAGAACAATGAGCTAGATGAAATCAGACTCTCTGCACTTCAAAACACTACACTAATCCAATAGCAACGAGCTAAATGGCATGATGCTCTCAATAATAACAAAGTCTTCCACAAAGGAGACTGGGCACTTTTGTACGATTCCAGGTTTCAGGACTTTCCCGAGAAACTTCAAACTCGTTGGCTGGGGCCATACAAAATCCGAAAGGTACATGACAATGGTACTCTTACTCTAATCACTATTGACAGTTCTGGATATGCCTTCAAGGCAAATGGCCACCGAGTTCGACTTTATCGCAAACCACTTACTCGGGAGTCCTTCTGCCAGCAACTACGCGAAGACTCTGATATGGAAATTTTGGGGGAGGGAGAGAAGTCTTCCTCACCTGTGATTCATTAAGTAATCCATCTCTTTTACACTTTGTACATAATTTCTTTGTTTTGTTAAAACATTTTTTGTACATATTTTTTGTATTAGCACTCTGCTATTCCTGTTCGAAGCAGCAGCAATTTTATTATTTTTTCTATTCCTTTTTCCAAAGGGACAGCATTTTCATTTTGTTGTTCCTTTTCTAAAGGGACAACACCTTTTGGATCAGCTGTTCATTTTGCTTTAATTTTGTTGTTCTTTTTATCCTGCATTTTTGTTGTTCCTTTTCCAAAGGAATGGCACTTTTCCTTTTATTGTTCCTTTTCCAAAGGAATAGCATTTTGGTTGTTTGTTATTCCTTTTCCAAAGGAACAACATTTTTTATTTTCTTGTTGTTCAATTTCTACTGTTCCTTTTCCAAAGGAACAACACTTTTGATTTTCTTGCTGTTCCTTTTCCAAAGGAACGGCATTCGCGATTTCTACTGTTCCTTTTCCAAAGGAACAACACTTTTGATTTTCTGTTGTTCCTTTTCCAAAGGAACAACTTTTTTTATTTTTGTTGTTACTTTTCCAAAGGAACGGCATTGGTATTTTTTGTTGTTTCTTTTCCAAAGGAACAACGTTTTTTATTTTTTTTGTTCATTTTCCAAAGGAACGGCATTGGTGTTTTCTGTTGTTCCTTTTCCAAAGGAATAGCATTTTTTATTTCTGCTGTTCCTTTTCCAAAGGAACAACATTTTTTATTTTTGCTATTCCTTTTCCAAAGGAATGGTATTGGTGTTTTCTATTGTTCATTTTCCAAAGGAACAACATTTTTTATTTTTGTTGTTCATTTTCCAAAGGAACGGCATTGGTGTTTTCTGTTGTTCCTTTTCCAAAGTAACATCATTTTTTATTTCTGCTGTTTCTTTTCCAAAGGAACAACATTTTTTATTTTTGTTGTTCCTTTTCCAAAGGAACAGCATTGGTGTTTTCTGCTGTTCCTTTTCCAAAGGAACAACATTTTTTATTTTTGTTGTTCCTTTTCCAAAGGAACAACACTTTCGGTTCTTGCTATTCCTTTTCCAAAGGAACGACACTTGCATTTTTTTCTGTTGTTCCTTTTTCAAAAGGAACACCACTTGTATTCTTTTGCTCTTCCTTTTTGAAATAACAACACCCTCATATTCCCTTTACTTATGCTTGCTCCCCTTGCTGTTCTAATTTAAGAATGCCTATTGTTCCTGCTATTTCAAGTCTTTTGGAACACAGCTATGCACTTATGCAATGGATACAAAACGACAACATACTGAAATCAGTAAATTATAAAATCGCTATTTTTACAAGAAATTGCTCTAAATTGGTAAGAGAACAGAGGGAAGGACACACTTACTTATTACTTTTGTTGTCATTGTTCCACTAATTCTGATCTGATTGATTATCCTTATCATGTTGGTTCCTTTTAAATTTTCACAATCTTCTTTAATTATTATTCAGGAATAAGAACAAAGGGTCTATATGTTCTTATTGAGATGTTAAGACTTCTTCCACCATTCCTACTCTTAAGGAGTGTTGAACCACCCTTTGTGCATAAATGGGAAAGTACTTTATGAAAGAGAAAAATAAAAAAACGGAAAAGACGTTTTAATGACTTGTTTATATAAGTTGTCAAATGCAAGATAGGGGGTCTCATCAAGAGCCAGCCTACCATGATCATGGGGAAGAAAGTGAAGTGGCATTCCCACTATGGCCACCACACCAGGGATATGGTCCAAAAGGTACATCAAATAAAGAGCCCTTGGAACAGGAGGTCTCATCATGAGCCGGCCTACCCACCTTTCACTCCTTCCTCGTGAATGGCATTATGGCTAACTGGTCACCAAGCCAGCATAATGGCCTACATTTTGGCATCGCACAACATTTCCTAAGCATACACAAAGGATCATGGTTCCACGGGTGAAACAAACAACTCTGCCAAGGTTATGGACACCTGTCGGCAGCAGAGCTCTGTTAATGGTATTGAAGTCACATTACTTATACACCAATAGGTAATTATTAACACCCTTCTGTCTCTTATACCTTTGTAATAAATCACATAAGAGTATGTATATTATTTCCCGAACCATTAAACACATGTAAATCTATTATTACCAATCATGACAGAAAAGTTGACAATGACCGCATGAGACTCTGTGTGCACGGCAGCTATCCTACACTCCCAACCTCCCATCATATCACAACAGTCTCTTATTTGTCAAGTGATTCGACTATACACCTCGATTTCAGTAACCTGCTACTTTTGTAAACATGGCATGTTGCCATACGTTGTTCCTTTATGACTCTGTTCCAGGGCAGATCGGCATGTCGCTCCTTTATTTGACGGCCGGGGACGGCCTATCACATTGCGGGGGGGAGATTAACCTCATTATTCGCTGGTTTACGTGTCAGACCACTATTCGGGAAATTGTGTACTTGGGAATAGCAGGGCTCAATGGTATACTATTTTTTTATTTTTGCATGGCTTGCTGTTCCTAAGCCATTTTCATAGTATGCTCTGTGGCATTAGTAAAGTTCTTTAGGATTTGAGCGAGTCCTACGTTTGTTAGTTTCTCTGTGTTTTAACAGTTTGAACAGCTTGCTGTTCCATTGTCATTTCTGAGATTTTACAGGGAAACCAAAAACATGGGAGGAAGATCAATTCGGAGAGAACCACAGGTATTGACAATCTCTACTGCTGCACGGGAAATTCTGGCAAGAGCAGGTTGGTTAACTTATCTCAATCGTTTACAGGAATCCAATGAGACCGTAGCAATAGAATTCTTGCAGAACTTGCAAGAAGATCACTCCATAGTAAGGGGGAGACACATAGCAGTCACCGATGACATAATTGCAAAGGTCTCGGGACTGCCAGCTGCTGGACCTGTGTGGACGTTAAAGAAGGAGACACTGCAAAAGATCAATAAAACCTTCCAGGATGAAGGCCAGAACCTGACAATCAGAGGAAAGGGGGTTCTACCAGCAGCATTAGGAGAGTCGTGGGCAGAATTGGCGAAGACTGTTCAAAGCTACATCACCTGTGAAGGCAGGAAAGACGTGGTAAGACCACGACACCTTAAACTTTTAGCCATATTAAAGCATAAATGCTCTGTAAACTTACCTTCATTTTTAAATTCATTACTTCATGATGTTGCCTGAAGCATGAAAAAGACACAGCATGTAGAATCAATTGTAAGCCACCATGGGTTGATACTATTGATAGTTAGCCATAGCCTTGCCCAGCAGCAGAGCAGCTGGGAAGAGCTAATTGCCATGATAGATGGGGGATTGACCAGGCCATCCCCAAAGCGTAAGCATGCCGCCAGTACACCAGATTGCTCATTAAAACGAAGGAAATTAGTCCGATTAGCATGGATTAAAGGGAGGCTGGAAAATTCCCAAGGGGATACCAACCAACCAGTAGAGATAGACGATTCAGGGGATGAGCAACCCCCACAATTAGAAGGAGAAGAAAATGAGAAAGGAATGCCAGGAAATGAAGAAGGAGAAATGGAGGAAGAAACTGAGCAACCTAAGTAGGAGGAGGAAACAGAGCAGCGTGAGGGCAGCCCATTGCAAAATCCATTGAGAGAAGATGAATTGGCCAAAATTTTGGCCAATATGGGCAAATATGCCCAACCTCTTAGCCCACCAGACCTCCATGTTGAAGAAGAACCAAAAGAACACTCTGCTCAAGATAAAAATGCACCCGAAGAATTACATGCCGAGGAAGTAGAAAAGGAGAGTCAGCCTGTTCATGATGAAAGTACGACAGGAGAGAAAAGTTGCACAGAGGAGGAACAATCGGTTCCTAGCCAGACTACACCAGAAGAAATTCTGGAAGAAGAGTAGGCGGAAAAATAAGTCACCCAGGAAATAACAAAACCAGCTAAGGTTCTTACCTCTAAGAAACCCGAGCAGAGCAACGAAGAAGCACCCCAAGAAGAAAACCAGGGAATTGACCGAGCTAACAATCTAGGCCTAAGTAAACAGGCAGTTGTTCCTTCTAAGGAAATAGAAGAAATTAAGATATTATGGAAGGAACAACAAAAACTACTGAATGTGATAGTTCGACTTCGACAACATATCAGGATTTTGAAAATGAGGAAAAAGGTAAAAAGGACTTCGGGAGGGAGACATGCAACCACTCCAGCAAAACCCCTCAAGAAAACGATTCGGAGGACCCGAGTCCATACTACTATTCAAAACCCTATCGAGAAGCAGTCTATTGTTCCAAACCTTGTTGAGGAATAGTCTGCTGTTTAAAATCAAAAGGAACAACATTTAACTCTTACCCATGTTGAATTACAAACAGATGAGATATTGGCCTGTGACAAAGAAGTGCAAACAGAGGCACAGCCCCCTGAAGAAATATGAGCTGCAAACATGAGACGACGCAACAAGAAGATTCAAGTGAACCTCCCGCTCACCACTACCATGTTGGATAGTGATCTGACGATGGTAACCCTACGAGAGGGTTTGATGCAAGCTCAGCAAGCAGCAGAAAAACTCATAGAAAAAACGGTTCCTCGAGAAAGGTATGAAGAATTACAGCAACAGCTAAGGAATGTCAATTTATCCGAAAGCGAAGCCTTTGAAGGGTGGCAAAAGGAAGAAGAAAAAGTTGCAAAGGTAACTCGTAGGTTAGATATAGTTATCAAGCAGATGGATACCTTATGCTCTTTGTACACTGACATCCTAGCATGTAGAGCCCCTGCTAAGAATTATGCCTTTTTTTTAATGGAACGATATTCGCAATTGAAGATAAAGGCTGTCAAAGCAGGTGCCCCTATACAAATTAATACCATTGATGATTTTATAAACTGTTGTAAGCACTACGGGGTAAAGGTTCAAAGATTACTGTGTGAATTCTATCTGCATAACCTTGTGTTAGACCAGAAGATTGAATAGAACCCCGGCCCTTTTGTTGGGGATATCGAATTGCAGGCATTTATTTCATTTGGGGTTAATCAAATTAAATGGCTTAAAGCCTATAATGCTTTCCAAAGACAAGAAAACGGATTAGACTTGTGGGTAAGAGCTGAGCCTAGGAATCTAGTGCAGTTGTGGAGGGAACATAGGAACCTCATGGGGACTCTAGGGGTGATTGAAGTATTAGGACCCATTCATACAGCAATCAATTGGCAGGGAATAGAATACTTTTTCACTCTTGAATAACTTACCATTGATGCGGCTAAGTTTCGATATCAGATCTCTAATCTAAATATCCAACTCAGGTAACCATTTAATTATGAAAATTTTAAGTGAGTCGTCAACCGCTTGCACCTCTATGGTGAAATAATTTTTAGGGTAGGGCCATCCTGGTTAGGATATAGGTTCCGGATTCCAATTATTTGGCACCCTGCACCTGGATCCCAAGCCCTGTATGAGATGCCTGAGGGTCAGACAGGCCATTTTTTTGAACACCTAGTTATGCATCATGGCTGTAGATCACCACAGAGATCCCATCTCTAGCTTACTCTCTCACTACCTTACATGTCAACTACAATGTTTTCATGAGGGCATGAAAAAGGGTAAGCAGGGGGGTGTGTGGAGTACCAAAGATGGTATGCTTTTGGTGATTATTTTGGCATCTTCTCATTCAAACTTACAAACCCTTTGCATCATGAACTAGGTAGATAATAATAAATTATGACAAAATCTGTAAGATTAATGTGCAAAATGAAAACACTGACAACTGTCATTTCTTATGCAGGAAAAGGGAAAAATGAAAGACTGTCATTCCAAAGAAAAAGATAAGGCCAAGTTAACCGTTGTCCCTTTGGAAGGGAACCACATGCAAACAAGGTGAACCAAATTAAAGCATATCAGCCAGGGAAAGGAAATGGAGATAGCAGCTCGGCGCAAGAAAGTAAAGAGATAATTGAGAGTCAACAGTTTGGCGAATCCCTCAGGATCCTTTGATCCTGAGGGATCGCTGCTTTAACTACTTTTGCACCTACACATCTCCGCCTTCCCCATTATAAAAAGGGGCAGCACCGTTAGCCTGGGATAGTCCGTGATGTTTTCTATGTAACTTTTCTTGAATTTAAGACTTTGATCATCGACTCTTGTTGAGAAATAATCTGTTGTAATTCTGTTTAAATGCATTAATACAAACTTGGTTACTATTTTGTCTTTGATCCTGGAATAAACTCAAGTGGTGTGCCCCTAGAGGCTAAGGGCCCAGCCCTGGTGGAACACTTGCTCTTGTACTATTACTTTTGGTTTAGGCGTGGTTTTTCTTATCAACTTTATTCGGTAATCTGGTATGTTCTGTTATTTTACATCACAGCTCTGTTACGTTTGATCTATTGAGTAATCTCACTTTTTGAGACAGAAATATCATATCGACTCTGCAACGTATTGTTGTTCCTTTAAGTGCGGATATAACTGGTTTTTACATAATACTATTGTTGTTCAATTACAAAGTATCTGTGCTGTAACACTTATGAATTGGTATTACTAAATTCATCTTAGAGATTATATTTCCTTGCGATTGTTGAATCTATTGACTTTGCTGTTCCATTACAAAATACAGTCGTATTCCTTATAACTAAGACTAATAATTGGATTACAAAGATCAGATTACTATTAAGGTGTGCCGTGTGTTAAGTTATTGTGCATTTGTATTTGGCTTTCAAGCGTTGTTTCATATTCCATCATTAAACAGTGTTGTTCTATTTCCGTGTGTTGTTCGATTCATCCCTAAAGGTAGGGGATTGCCATTTGATTTCGGTAGGACACGATTGTTGCATTTATTCTTATAGACTAAGGTGTTGTTGCTTATTAAACTCAGTTGTTGTTACAGTTTCCTAGTTGTTGTTCAATTCCTTATTTGTTGTTCCATTTCCGGTTATTTGCGTTATTATTGCTTCAGTGTGTAGAATGATCTGAGACTCTAATGGGCATTGACATTTACTATCTGGTTCCCAGATCGATGATCTTTTCCCTGATTTCCTTTGGTTCCATCAGTTTACAAAGGGATGAGTTACCGTTACTGAACCCTTGACTGATAAATTGCTTAGTTTTCTGAATGCATGGTTTAGTCTTTAAAAGTAGTTTGTTGTAAATAAGCATCCGTTTACTCTTGTATTTTTGAGCACTATACTACTAGCATTACTCTGGCAAATGATAGCCTCAAACTGAGACACTTTTTGAAATAAAAAAACGTTCCTGGATTGACAAATTAATATGAGATAATTAGAGGTGAAAGAGACCCTTTTTACGACTCAACACCAACGTCCATCTCCACCTAGGGAGAGTTTGGAGGAAAGAGAGGAAAGTATTCCTAGAGTAAATCCACCACCCTTTCCTAAAAGATTAACCCATCCAATCTAGCACCAGAAGAGATTGAACTTCTGGGCGAGTTTAAAAATATGTGTCAAAATCCCACTTCTCCAAGCTATTAAAGATGTACCCATTTACAACAAGCTAATTAAAGAGAATATTTTCAAAAATCCAGGAAGGAAAAAAGAGACACCCCGACCATTAATGTCATTGGACAGCTATCCGACTTAATCCTAGGGCAGGTAATTTGCCTGAACTATTTAGACCCTGGGAGCCCTGTAGTATATGTACACATCGATGGAACCATTGTCCCCCATACCTTGATTAATTTTGGGGTTGCCATCAATGTAATGACTAAGGACACTATGCTCAAGCTGAATCTCCAGGGATCATTAAGGAAGACCACAATAGTCTTGCAGCTTCCAGACTGATCCACAGTAGCCCCTGAGGGGATTTTTGAGGATGTGATGGTCTCCATTAATTCTTGTGAATATCCTACAGACTTCTTAGTTCTCCAACCTAATACCAAATTTAATGGTTATCCTCTCATCCTTGGGAGGCTTAGCCACTACAGATGCCTACATAAGATGCAGGGCCGGAAATGTGACTATAAAAAATGGGCATCTATCCATGCAGTTGGTCATCTACCCTCCTACTCAGTCATCTCTAAAATTTGACATACCTCTATGTCTACAAGAGGAGGAAGAAGATGAATTCTACTCCTCCCAAATCTATACCCTAGAAACTGCCATAGGAGGAGGACAACCATATGAAGATGATTTGATTGAACACATCCTCCAAACTCAAACTCCTAACACCATGTCTCTGGAGTAAGTAGTGAAGGAAATGAAGGACAACCATCAGATTGATCTATGCTTAGCTGACTCAAACCCTACTCGTGTCAAGATAATATAATTCAGCCCTGAAAGAGCATTGAAAATCAATCCCTCTCTCTCTGTACACCAAGAAGAAGAGTTATGTAATATGCTAAGAGAGCATTTGGATGCCTTCGCTTGGAATTACAAAGAAATGAAGGGAGTACACCCCTTGATGTGTACTCACCACATTTACATCAAGGAAGGTTGCAAACCAGTCCAACAACCCCAAAGGAGAATGATTCCAACTCTCAAAGATATAGTCAAAGAAGAGATTACAGAAGCTACTAGATGCAAGATTCATTTACCCTATCTCATATAGTGAGTGGTGTCTCCTCTGGTGCTGGTTCCAAATAAAAATGGAAAGTGCAAGATTTGTGTCGATTACCGAGAGATAAAAAAAGCCACAAAGAAGGACCATTTCCCCTACCTTTCATTGACCTACAGGGTCCTACAGGAAAACCTACAGGATCCTATAGGGAGACCTAAAGGATACAGAGCAGTCATCTACAGGATTATCAGTGGGAATTTAGGGAGGAAATATCAAAGGTTTTCCTCATCAGACAGTAACCAGGAGGTAGGAGCTATACCTTCCCATCTTTTCCAATTAAAAAAATAAAGATAAAATCCTCCATTTGGTTAAGAAATTTGCAATCTAGGGGAATTATATTGCAGATTTATCATTTAAATCTCTCACCCACCAGAATTCTAGAATTATACCCATACAATCCTCCACAATTACCAAGGGGAAATAACAGGGGGTTTTAATAAGAGGGAACCCACAAAAATAGTAAGAACTCATCAACACCCTCCTATGCTAGAAATTTTCACAAGACACAATTGGATGGTTTTCTTTGAAAGAATGAGAGGATACAATGATGAGGTGTCTAGAGAATTTTCTCTCTCACTCATACCCCTCACTAGGACTCATGCCACCGGTGTGGTGAAAGGCCTCTTAGTAGAAATCACCCCTGAAGTCATAAGAAGAATCACCACACTTCCTTTAGGGTTGCCTTGGAGGAAAGAAGATAAGGGTAACAAGTAAAGGGATAGCCTCTGCATCAATGGTTCTTATTTGTACTGAACCACTATCATGACATTTTTCTATGACATAAGGCCCTAACCATCTAGTCCTTAACTTGCCTTTAAAATCCTTCTATCTGGAATTATACATCAAACCCCAATTTCCTTCTTGAAACTATTTGTCCTTTATTTTCTTTTCATGCCAAATCTTCCTTTGAAATTGAGTCACCTCTGTGTGCAGGAGGGCCTGCATCCTAAACTCATCTAACCCATTCAGCTGGAACAATCTTTCTTGTTGTGCCCTAGTGAGATCTATATCTAGTTGTGCTGCCATTCTTAAGGTGTTGTATTCAAATTCAATAGACAGTAGGGCCTTCTTCCCATATACTAGCTCATAAGGATTGAATCCAATGGTGGTGTTCCAGGTGGTTTTGTAGGCCCAAGTGGCCTCAACTAATCTATCTGCCCAGTCATTTCTGCTGCTGCTAATCACTTTCATCAGTATGCCTTTTAGCGCTCTGTTGGTTACCTCCACTTGCCCATTAGCTTGTGGGTGGTAAGGAGTAGATGTTCTATGCTTGATCTTGTGTTGGCTTAACAAATTTTCAATCATATGAGATGTAAACTGGATGCCTTGATCTGTGACTAGTTCTCTAGGGTACCCAAACTTATAAAATACATTTTCCCTTAAGAACACAGCCACGTTCTCCTCTGTTGCTGCTTTCATGGCCTTGGATTCAGTCCACTTGGTTCAATAGTTAGTGCACACAATGATGTACTAATTTTGCCTAGATGGAGGTTCAATGGGTCCAATTAAATCCATGCCCCACTTGTCAAATGGCTCAAAAGTCACTTGAGGTTGCAGTTCTTCTTTGACTATATCATTGAGAGTTGGATTCACTCTGCTTTGGGGTTGTTGGACTGGTTTGCAACCTTATTTGATATAAATGTGGTGAGTACACACCGAGGAGTGAACTCCCTTCATTTCTTTGTAACTCCAAGCAAAGGCATCCAAGTGTTTGCTTAGCATGTTGCACAAATTTTCTTCTTGGTGTACAAAAAGAGAGGGGTTGATTTTCGAAGTTCTTTCAAGACCGAATTCTATTTTTTTGATACGGGTAGGGTTTGAATCAGCTAAGCATAGATCAATCTGATGGTTTCTCTTGGTTTCCTTTGCTACTTCCTCTAAGAACAAGGTGTTGGGAGTTGGACTTTGGAATATGTGTTCAATAAAATCATCTTCATCTTACTGTCCTCCCCCCATGGAAGCTTCTAGGGTATAGAGTTAGGCTAAGTAGATTTCATCTTCTTCCTCCTCTTCTAGCCATAAAGGTAATGCATGTTCTAAATATGGTTAAGCAGGAGGATACACGACCAGCTGCTTGGACAGATGCCCATTTTTTATAGTCATATTTCCAGCCCTGCAGCTGATGTAAGCATCAGTATTGGCTAACCAAGGCCTCCCAAGTATGAGAGGATAACCACTAATCTTGGCCTTAGGCTAGAGAACAAGGAAGTCTACAGGGTACTCCCAGGAGTCAATGGTGACCATCACATCCTCAACAATCCCCTCAAGGGCCACTATGGAACGGT
The DNA here is from genome assembly GCA_031772625.1 of Pinus tabuliformis. NCBI lineage: Eukaryota > Viridiplantae > Streptophyta > Pinopsida > Pinales > Pinaceae > Pinus > Pinus tabuliformis. The sequence continues at coordinate 965,250,626 of CM062811.1, forward strand.
CTGCAAGTTGCAAGACTGTTGTGGTCTTTCTTAATGCACCATGTAGATTGAGCTTGAGTGTGGTGTCCTTAGTAATTACATTAATGGCAGCCCCAAGATCAATTAAAGTGCATTGGACAATGGTTCCATCGATGTGCACATCTACTATGGGGCTTCCAAGGTCCACGTACGTTGGGAAAATTACCTGCCCCAGCATTAAGTTAGACAATTGTCCAATGACATTAATGCTAGGGGTGTCTATTTTTCACCTCCTTGGATGTTTGAAACACTTCTTTTTAATTAATTTGTTGTAAATAAGTGCATCCTTAATGGCTTGGGGAAGTGGAATTTTGACACATAGATTTTTCAATTCACCCATAAGTTCATTCTCTTCTCAGGTAGGCTGGATTGGATGAGTTAAGCTTTTAGGAAATGGTGGAGGATTCACTCTATGCATTCTTTCCTCTCTCTCCTCCTTGCTCTCCCTAGGTGGAGATGGAGGTTGGTTTTTTGGGAGTACTCTCCTAGACCTTAGGTTGATTTATGAATCTCCACAGCATAAGCAGGATAGGATGTCTCTCCACTGTAAACTTGTTGTGCCTATCTATTTTTTGGGTTCAGATTTGGCTAGGCAGGTATCTAAGGTTGTTTAGGTGGAGGAGGGTGTAAAAATTGTGGTTGAGTAGGAGGTGAAGGCAATAAAGCTGGAACATTGTTGTATGGGGGCCTCCACCCCTGGGATAGTGCATTCCACTGAGGATGTGGCAGATTATATGGTTGAAATGACTGGTTGGTTGGTTGGGAATGGTACTGAGATTCAAAATAGCAAGGAGGAGGTGTAGACCAGGAGAGATGAGTAGGGGGACCCCAAGAGCGAATGGACGGGTTCTAGTTAGGGTTGTATTATGCATGGGATGATCCTTGCATGCCCTGCTAGTATGGCCAAGGCCCATGCAGTCTCCTTTGATTTATGTAGTAGAGTTGTTTAGTCACCCCTTCAGTTCCCTAATACACAACTTTTAGTCTAGGTAGAGAAGGGCACTTGTCTGTGGAGTGGTTTTCTTCACAGATTGAGCAAATTCCGATCAGGTTTAATGGACATTCATTCCTAGGGTGCCTCCTTGTGCATCTAGGATAGAAGATGGCTAATGCTCTCTCTGATTCCTCCTGCTTTCTCTTGATGTGCATAGTGTCCATCTATAGGGCAAGGGTTTGTAGCATTTCACTCTTGAAATCTTCCAGCATATTTCCAATTTCACCTTTTATGGATGTGTTGGAAGAGGATGAGTTGGTCGTTGGTTGACTACCCCTACCATTTTTCCTAGCTTCCCTAGAATGGTTCATAAAGATAGTCTTGATATATTCATAGGGTAGCTAGTAGATGTCCCCTCTTGCTATCAAGTTTAAGGTATTGAGAAGATCTTCTCTTACCCCTCGAAGTAGGACTAGCTTTAGTGACTCAAGATCAAGTGTGCACCTTGTTGGATTGTGTTATATTCTTTCCACGACTAACCTACGTAGTTAAACGGGGGGTTAGAGGTGGGCGGTAGCCCCCCTTCGTTGCGCCGATTGCGCAGCGGGGGGGTCACAGGGGGGGTGGCAGCCCCCCCTGTCCGGGGGGTTTGAGGGGGCGGGTAGCCCCCTCTATGGGGTCCGGGGCGCTGCCCCGGGAAATTTTTTTTTGGACGCAAACCTACCTATGGTTTTGTGCATGATTTTCACACATGGTATTGGACGCGATGGTTTTTTCGGTCCATGGTATTGGATGCTTCGGCATGTATGAATATGTATTGTAACATTGAAAGGAACATAATGAAAAATCAAGCTGGTAGTCCCGGTTTTGGGATCCAAGGAAAAATCTCTGTGCATATGTGTTTTATGGGTTATGCTCTCGCATTGTTTATTTTCTTTGTTTAAGAATTCGTATGCAGGTAATTTCTGTACAGGGTTAAAACCTACACACCTGGCCCTTTTGTAGCTAAGATGGAATCTTTCTTCATAATCCTCTAGGGATTCATCATGCCCCAAATGTTGAGCCATGGAAAAGGTATGAATTTTCCATTTATTTCTTTATCTTTTTCTTTAATCATAACTCCTTTATATTCTGAGATGGTAATATATCAAATAATTATAGTATAATTAAGAAGATCTGTGATTGTTACAAATTAATGAATTATTATTTTTTCTTCTATACAGAAAATGGAAGAAATGGAAAGCCACCATTCGGGAGGAAAAGACAAAGCAGAAGTAACTGTTGTCCCTTCACCAAGAAGCCATATCCAGACAAGAAGTTTGAGATCAGAGCGCATAGTCAAGGAAAAGAAAGGGAAAGCGTGAAATCAGCGCAAGAAGACAAAAAGATAACTGGAGATAAAAGATAGAGCGAATCCCTCAGGATCCTTTGATCCTGAGGGATCGCTACTTCAAAGCTCATATATATTCCTATTTTTTCCTCCTGGCTGTTATAAAAGGATAGCGCTTGTAGAAATCAGAGAGCGTGTATTATCATTTTGCAGAACTTATTGTTGTATTGCTACTTTGATCATTGACTCTCGTTAATCAAAACAGGGTACGATTGCCTGTAAACATTTTCACATGATTAGTATATAAGTCAGTTGCTATTCAATTCCTTCATACCGAAGTAGTCCGGCGATGCTTCACTAGTGGCTAAGGGCCCGGCCCTGGTGGATCCACTTGCTATTTGTACCATTACTTTACAATTCCAGTCATGTGATGGTTTGATTTACTTTTCATTTCCTTGAATCGCATTTCTCTACAGTTTCTTGTTTTTACAGTTTACTGTTCTAACATTTTATGGAATCGTTTTATTACATAATTTGTGATTGAATCACGTTGTTGTTCCTTTCCATCATAACAAGATTATTATCCTTTACAACTTATATTGTTATTCATTTTAGTTATAAATCCTCGTCGTTCATTACAGATTGTTGTTAATTTCCATTAAAATAGCTTTGTTGTTCATTTGGATTAGGATAGCTTTGTTGTCCATTACTATTCAAATAGTTTTGCTGATCATTTCTTTCCTGCAAGTATTTGGTTATGCTTTTAAGTGTTATTGCAGTGAGTGTATTTTCCATTTTCTCTAGCAGCATTATTGAGTTAATTCAGTTCTCATTTCCAATCAGTTACTTTAGTGTGGAGTGTAAGATCAACAACTATAAAGGACATTGGCTATTACTGTCTAAGTTCTCAAATTGAGGATCTTGTTTATGGTTAATTTCATTTACATCAGTTGACAGAGGAAAGAGTTACTACTACTGCATCCTTGACTGATGATTGTTGTAGTTTTCTAAGTGAATGATTTAGTTTCAGAGCATTAAGTTTCTTGTAATTGCAATTAGATTTATTTCAAGCATCTGTTTACTCTTGTATTTGAAACACTGCACTGTGAAACATTACTCTTGGAATAAAGTTCCCACCTCAGACTGAGTACACTCTTGAAATAAAAAATCATAACTGGATTGATAACTAATGTAGGATAAATAGGAGTTAAAAAGACGCCTCTTTATCGCTCAATGGTCATCCTAAAAATTTCCTCTTTGGTGTCTTTAGACCTGCAGTAGTCTTGATATTTGTTGTTGAAAGATTGTTGCATCTGAGCCCAGGTTGTGATGCTATCCCCAGGCAAACCCATGAACCAGCGCAAAGCTGCATCCTTGAGAGTGGATGGGAATAATTTCAACTTCTGCTCATCAGTGGTGTAATCATAAGTTCTTCATATGACAGCGAACTAAAACAAGAAAGTATCTAGATCTTCTGAGGTCAGGCCATGGAAATGAGGAAGAGCAGAGGGGCTTATGTTTTTCATCTTGGTATCCCCATTAGTTTCTCTGATGGGAAAGGCACCCTCAATTCTTTCTCTATCTCCTCTGTCATTTCTATTTTAAGCCATTACATCAGTTGGAATGGGTTCTCTCTCTTCTTCTCCCCTATAGGTTCTTCAAATATCTCTGGTTGTTTGCCTAAGGGGTCCCCCAATTCACAGCTACCGAAGAAGAGGGAAGGCTGGTTGTTTGAAGTGGTGGGGCATTTGGTAGAAATTTTCCTAAGTTATCCATATTCCTATGAGGCATGAAAGAATTTTTTTGTTTTGTTTTGTGTGTTTTTCAAGTCTTGAGACTAATTGTAGAATGGAAATAACAGATTGAATGGAAAGTAACTGTTGAATGAAACCTCACTTGCAAAATGGAAAAGAAAGAAACCCGACTTATAATTAATTTTGCATAAATGAAGCTAATAGTAGAATGTCAGAGATAAGAAATGGAAGAAAGAAAGAAGAAATCACATATTACTCAAACACCTCCCACCAACAACACCAACAAGTGATGAGCACCAGTATTGCAACAAGAATGTTGCAACTCTTGGGGCTACCAACTTTACTTTATCAACCCAGGGTTCGTACAAACTTGGAGGTGACATTGTTGTATACACAAGGAGATGTGATGGGTCCACTCTTTTTCACTTCTAAGCTGGTGATAGACCACTATGGTTTCTCAAATCAACATTCTATTGATTCAGAAGAAGCTTGATTACCAATGAGGAAAGGGAAATTTACACTAACTGAAATATTGTCTACTGTAGTAAGGAAAGACTGAAATCAAATGCTTAAACACACCACTCATCTAACTAACTGCTAAGAGGCTTTGCTTCAAAATAATGCTAATTTATCATGTGTGTAATCCTACTATCCTAGGCATGCAATCTGAAATAACCAAACACTATACTGTTGTGCATGTAAATGAACACAATAACTCATTTTTCATTTTTGTCCCTTTTTGTGTGAAAATATCAATGCTAAATCCTCTTGGTGATGTGGCTGGTGGGTTAGAGATGGTGATGAAGGGTCAAATGGCTTGGGAGGCAAGTAGGGGTCTTTTCCTATCTTCCTGGATGCTTTTTCCACAATTCGGCCTCAAAACAGGCCACTAAAGGTTGTCCTACAGGATGTCTTAATGCTTCCTGCAAGATTTCCTAATGCTCCTACAGGATCCCCTATATTCCTATAGGATCTGGCAGAGAGAAACAGGAGTGATTTAGAAGGCGGTATAGGGCTTAGGTAAGGTGAATGGTGGGAGAAATAAGGAAAGCGAGTGGCTAAGACTTCTTTAGAGCTCAAAACAGATTTTGTAATATGGTTGGATTTACTCAACAACCCCGGAAAGTTGTTCTTATGGAATGATGAATTGGTTGAGGGACTTAGTGGCTTTTGGTGTTCATGGATGGATGAGGTTAGGCTAGGGTTGTTGGTCATGAGATCTCCCTTCACTATTGAAACTCCTGCACTACATCAATCACTGGCATTTATCCATGAATCATGTCAAATAAGAAAGATTTTCAATCAACTTAAGAAAACATAATTTCATTATCTAGTTGCCTAGTTCATGCATGGAAATACTTGCAGAATAATGTGAAACACTATGAGATCTAATACAAGGCTGAAGATATCAAAAAATGATAATTTAATCCTATTCTTGAAAACTAAAAATATGTTGGACTAAGTAGCAGAAAACCCTAAATTCCATGAGAAATCAAAATTCTATCTTTTTGGGGTTGCATAGGAGTTCTTTCCTCAAACCATGGTCCCTGAAGGCAGGAGTGAGGGAAAATCCACCTGCTAACAAATTTTTGGTATTCCTTTATCTTTCTAAGCTATTTCTAAAGCAATGCACAAACGGAAGCAAACTAATAAAATTCACAATTACTTGCAATGAAATAATGCTAAAACCAATTCAACCATTAATCTATGAAATCAACTAAGAATACAAGTACAAGAAGAGGAGCCTTTGCTTCTAGGTTTGGTCCTTAACCCAAGAGCTTCAGCCCTTTGAGTCAACTTAGTGTTGGATCAAGGAAATGTTCATTCTCATTATCATATCAGAAAAATTACATAACAATGTCTTCCACAAGTCTTGAACTCGAAAATTCTTAGTGCTCTTACATAAAAAAATCTAAATCCTAATGAGGCTCTAGGCCTCCTTATTTATACAACTGAAGTCTCCAATGACTTCCTTAAATCTAGGGAGGCTTGGCTCCCAAACTCAAAATGAACTGGCTCTTAACTGTCACTGACTTGACTTCCTTTAGATCTTCATGACTCGGTTGCTTGCAACTCTCAGCTAGTGTGATTTGATGGAGGAATATTTGAATGAGTGAGGATTAAATGAGGAGGATCTATCTCCTACAATCTCTCCTCCTTGTCTCATTCGATTTTCTTCCCTTAATTAACCAAAATTGCCATGATTTTCTCTTAAAAGCATGCAATCAATGCACATTAGACCACTAGACATAACATCCTACTCTTACTCATCTCATTAAGCAAAATATGATTAAATTATGTAAGGAATTATGAGAAGAGTTGATTTTAATAATCTTGGAGGTCTATTAAGGTCCATATAGTTACCCAATGATGAGGCTCATCAAAATAGAGGAAGAGGCCCAAGAACTAAAGAAACATAGCCCACAACCAAACCTCAACTCCTTTTACAGATTCATTGAAGGAGATAGGGTGATACCAGAAAATTTTGACATTCCTCTATTCTTTGAACTTGAAAAAGAGAGGGCAACGACACATAGGTGGATGCAAATTGCTAAATCAAAAGGGGTAGAGGATGTAGGCCACGTGGAAGAGAAATTGCATTAAATAGGCAGAGAACTAAATAGCATAAGAAAGAGGGAAACAATAATGAAATCTCATTTAGAGGCTGAGAACACATGGCTAAGGAAGTAGCTACAAGAAAAGGAAGGCCAATTGGAAAACATGGCAAGTTTATCCATGGAGTCACTTCAATGAAGGATGCCTGCAATGTCATATGCCTTATACCTCAAAGAACAATGGTTGTAGTTTCAGATAAAAATCCTATCACAAAGAGGAACTATGCATTTCCAAGACTACAGGCAATTCATTGACCTTTGTGATAAAATCACCCTCGAGGATAGAGCAAAGATATCTAAGTTCTACCTACACTGTTACACTAAAATTTGTCACCATGACTATTTGCAGTTAGTATGGCTCCATCAACTGTCATAATATCCTCCTTGGCAAGTCTTATACCTCTGCTCCTCATGTCAAACTCCAAGAAAGAGAGAAAGTCCTTAAAAAGTCAATTAACTCTGGTTACGCAGTTTCTCTTAGCCTTACCTGCGTGTACGCACCCCAAGTTCACAATCCCTGCATACTTGTATGCTCTCTCTATAAAAGGGTGGGTGCGTACTCCTGTAAAGGTCAAAAGGCGCAAGTTTCACTTCAAAAAAGTTACTTGTGGTCATTTCTAGAGCATTCTAGAAGATGGTTTGACGTGGATTGAGCGCCTCCAGATGGTTCATGCATCCCAATGAAAGAGGAACTTATCCCATGAAGAGGGGAGCTATCCCATTGAAAGAGGGGCTTATCCCATTCATGGTGGACCTGATTAACTTCCTCCAAGGCACTATAAATACAGGCATTGGGCCAGAGGGAGGGGAGGTTGAAAGCTGAAGATTCCTAAGGGTAGATGCTGCTGAAATTAGGACTCCCTTATAGAGCTTAAGAGGAGAGATTCCCATCCTTTCTTAGCTTCATTTGGAAGTGGGTGAGCTGATCAAAGTAAACGAGAACTCTTGTTGGACCCTGGGAGGGACCTGTACAACACCAAGGCACAGGTTGTAATGGTTTCTTTTGTTTCCACTTAATACAATTAAGCTCATTTTTCTCAACAAGTTGTTATACATGATTTGTTTCATATACTCCTTGGTCTTTATGATGAATATGTTTTATTTTATGAGTTATTCAGGTGCTATGTAATCGTTTTCTTGTTAGTGAATGCAGGTTTCAAAAAGAAGGAGGAGCTCATCCGGATCGGAGAGACTGGACTACTACAAAGCGTTGGACTAAAGGTATGTTATAAACACCTGATTACTTGTATTCTAAATACATATTTAGGGAAAGATAATGTTTAATTGTCTTGTTTGTCACTAGAAAGCCTTAGCTTCTAGGGAGGTCGGTTTTGTTCGCAAAATTGACTCTTTCCGCATGACAAAATGGCGACCATACTGAGGAACTCCATGATTTGAATGACTTTTCCTTTGTGTGAAACTTTGATTTGAGATAAGTCGTTTGTTTTCTGGTTTTTGGCTGTCTGACTGTGTATTTGGGTGGATAGCTTAGGGTTAACTTAGATTTTAGTTTTTCTTGGTTTTGCTAGAAGTACGCAGCCTCTACGTTAAGCACAGTGCGTACCTGTATGCACTGCAGCTTTGTACACAGAGCGTACACGCACCTGTGCAAACAGGTTGCCTGCGTACCCTGTCAAAATTGAGAAAATTTCAATTTTCTCCTTTTTGCCTCTTAGATTTTGTTTATAAGTTGTTTTTACTGCCCAGATCCACTGGTTACCTGCATAAATCTTCATCTAAACTTGTTTCATCAGTGTCAAGAGTTTTAGTGAAATTCATAGAGGTTCTGGCCCTAGGGTTTGATCCATGTTGACCGGAGGTGTGCGTGGCGTTGCTGACCGAACCAATAGCATAGGAACCTTTAACACCTTCATTCCCACGTGCCCATGTGATTCGTTTTTCAAAATGACACGTGGAACATAAAGATCAATGAAAAGGCTGCGGAATGACTAGATATTTGCGGAATCGCTGAATGGCTGCGGAATTGCCAGACAGCTGCGGGATCTCTGTGCATATGTCAAAAATCTAGACAAACGGTCAAACATTAGCAAAGTTAACCAATCATGCTTAAAGACATCAAATGTAATGATCTGGATAGGTTTATGAGGAAAATAGGGCAAAAGAGAGGGATAAGTGAGGAAAAGCTGTAGGTAATGATAGATAATTAGGTGCAAGTTAGAGGCTCTACATACCCCCACTACGAGGGTGTTGCATGTCCTCATGCAACGAAAAAATTGTTTAATCCACCTGCTGAGATGCCTCTGCTAGGACATCTAGTCTTCTCCTCTTCCTCTGTGTAGCCACATTGACTCTTGGTTTCCTCACCAAGCATCTGAATTTTAAATTGATCAAAGCTCTGCTTAGCTTCCTGCATTTTTTCTTTAGCTTTCTGTTCTCCTTGTGCCAAAGGCCCAAATGAAGCATTGTATTATTGTGGACCATTTTGTCCACTTTACCTTGTTCCTTTAATGCTTCATTCTCTTGTGTGATGTGGCGGTTTAAAACTTCAAGCTCAAAAATTTCTTGTTTAAGTGAGTGAACTTGCTGTTCAAGAGGTAGAACAGTGCTTGGACCAGCAGCAGCTTGTTCTAATGTCTCCAAGTAGTTATATACTCTCTGATGATCTGGGTCAATCTCTGGTGACCTCTTTGGACTAGGCTCATGCTCAAATTCAATTTCATGCTCCTGTTGAAAAGGGCTTTCCTCTCGTGGAGAAGTAACCTCAACATGTGGTGGCCTTGCCTCAAAGTCAAGTCTTGTAGCAACCTTTTCAGGTGTGCTCAAGTCAATAAAGAGTGACTCTTTGTTCTTTGTGGCCCCCACTTTGTCTTGTAGCCTGCTGCTCCTCCTCACGGTGGTGATGCTCTGTTTTTCCTTTTGTTGCTTCTACTTTTGTTTTTGCATCTTCTTGGAAAGGGCAGCCTCATGAAATTGGGCCAATCTATGTGCCAATGGCTGAGTGTCCTCTTCACTGGAATTTTCAGGAGTAAGGTAGGTTTCTTGGGCTATAGCTTTTCCTTTATCCTTCTTTTGTCTCTTCCTACTCTCCTTTTTCTTTTGAGCAGCCTCTTGTACAATTTCTTGCAGGGTTTCTGTAATGATTTCTTGGGTTGTTTGGTCAATATCTACAGCAAGCTCAGGGTCAATTTCTTCCTCAGAGTTATGGGCAGCAATTTCTTCTTCAACAAGGTCTTGGACAGTTTCTTCTTGGACAACAATTTCAGGGATAGTTTCTACTTGGACAGCAAGTTCTGGGGTAACCTCTTCTCTTCTTCTTCTTCTACTCTTTCTGGGCACTTTAGGTGAACTACCAGAGGCTTCTCCTGCCTCTTGGAAGTGGTTCCTCACAAGAAATCTTTCCCATGTATCCCTTTTGGCCTTTAACTGTTCTTCAATTAGCATTTTGACAAGCCCGTGATGGTATAAATGTGGCTCAATATTATTTATGTTTCTTTGGACTGTTGAGCACATTTTTCTAAGGCTAGATAGTAGTAAATAAGGAAGATTAATGTCATGCTCACCCATGAAATGCATCATAATTTTAGCATGGTAAACATACAAAATTCCGAATCTTCCTTCACATGTAAAGAATTTCTGTACTAACAGAAGCAAAGCTGTCCATTCTTCTTTGACAAGACTAACAGGGATTCCCTTTTTAAAAATACTAGTGTCCATACCTGGATTTTTCAATATTTGCTTCCATTCCTGGTCTTCCACTGATCGATTCTTGAACCACCTTTCCCCAGTTTGAGGTAATGAAGTTGCTTGTGCTAAACTGCCTTCTGTAACTGTAAATTTCAGATCTCCAATCTCCACTTTGTTGTCTTTGAAAGAACGAGAAAAAGCCTTTGTGACTTCCTTATGGTATCCCTTGAATTTTTGAATGAACTGGAGCCATTTGGCCTTTTGCAAAGCGTCTTTAGTTTGGGGATAGCCTTCTAAAAATTTAGAGCCCTCAGGCTCTGCCCTCAATAGCTTACCCATCAGCTCTCTGGCTGCCTTAACAGCACTGTTTTAACACTTGGTGAAAGAGTTATACGGGAGAAAAGTGTTTGGACAGTGGGTTTACGGCTACAGCAAAATAGCCGTGATGCACGTACAACAGTGGTCAAGGTTTTAGTGGAGAAATGAGAAGAAAATGAAACAGAGAGTGCTTACGGTGGACAGAATAGTGAATAAGACAGAGCAGTGAAGAACAATGGAAATGAGGGAGTGAATCAACAGCGGGAATGGAATTATGTATGCGTAGGAGGGTTACGAGTAATGGGTGAAAATGGTTAAATCCCATAGACGTCGGTCATTGGTGTACATCTGGCTGCGGAATTATAACTCAGAGTGTCGTAGTACAGTTGTATACGTCACTTTGATACGAGAGTTTTAATGAAAGAGCAGCCGTGTTTGGGTTTGAAACTGTAATGAGTAGGGACCGTTATGGATGAGGGTTTAGTGGATTTTCGATCGAGGAGTGGAAGGATTTTGCAATCATTACATTAGGTGCCTCAAAACATAATCCGAAAACCATGCATAATGATATAACTGTTGGTCAAAAATTAGAACATACCTTGTGTATCCGCATCTTGATTCCTTTTGCTCATATGATGCTAACCTTTAATTGTTTATTGCTGCTACATGACCTTGCCTTCTAATAATGCTGGTGATTTTTTCCTGACTGCAGATTTCTTCTTGAAACAGAGTGTATTTTTTTATGTGCAGGCATAGAGTGTATCGGCTGCGGAATTGGGATGTTGGCTGCGGAATTGCTCCTCAGCTGCGGAAACTGCAGTAATACCTTCTGTCTGCACAAAAACAACTTTGGCTGTATAAAATAGTCCTGGAAATGACTTTATTAGTGAGATGAGACGGAATGGATGGATGGAGGAAAAAGAAATAAGGTGGAATGAGAATGATGGAATGAATGAGATGGCGAATGAAGTGGATGAAATGGCGAAATGAGATGGAAAAAGGAGAAGAGAGAGATTTTTTCTTTGGAAAATATGAGGTGTCAGGTGACCCTGATTTTCACCTCAGATTTTCTGCATAAGACTGCCAATCAGAGATTGGTTTTCAGGCTTATACATTTATTCTTTTTTTTTTTTCAATTCTTTTTTTTTTTAAAACCAAAGATCAGGCTGGTGGAGGAGAAGAATCCTTCTCCACCAACCTTATTGCAGAATCTTCTTTGAACAACTTGACAAATTCCTCTTTTGAGAGTGGCTTTTGGTAGACCTTCAAGTGATGGCCATTCACAATAAGAGGAGTATGAAATTCATCAATAGTCTTTACTCGAACTGCTCCATTGCTAAAGACTTCATCAATCTCATATGGCCCAAGCCAATGAGTTTGAAATTTTCCTTTGAAGTCCTTAAACTTGGAATCAAACAATAGTGCCCAATCTCCTTTCTGAAACTTCTTCTCCTTGATGTATCTATCATGCCATTTTGTTCTTTGATGCTGAACTAGATCGGTTCTTAAAATGGCATCTTGTCTTATCTCATCTAGTTCATTTAACTGCTCCATTCTGTGCTTCTGGGCTTCCAAAAGATTCATCCCCAACTGGACTGCCATCTTGAAAGTTTTGACTTGGAACTCAATGGGGAGCAGGACTTCTTTCCCATAAACAAGTTCATAGGGAGAATATCCTGTGGTACTCCTCCATGTGGTTCTATAGGCCCATAAAGCTTCAGGTAGCCTTTCAGCCCAATCTCTTCTATGTAGATGAACAGTCTTGGTGATGATATTCTCAAGGACTTTATTTGTAGATTCCACTTGACCATTTGCTTGCAGATGGCAAGGAGTAGATGTTCTATGCTTGATCTTGTATTCCTCCATCAGCTTCTCCATCAGATTAGATGTAAATTGGCTTCCTTGATCTGTTACAATTTCTCTTGGGACACCAAAACAAGTGAAAATATCCTCAAAAAGAAATTGAACAACTGAATTTTCAGTGGCAGAAGGCAAAGCTTTTTCTTCTACCCACTTAGTAACATAGTCAGTACAAACCAATATATACTTCTTTTGCTTAGATGGCAGATTAATGGGTCCAACGAAATCTAAAGCCCATTTTTCAAAAGGTTCGATGAGTACCTGTGGCTGCAATGGCATCTCACTTGAAAGAGTTGGTCTCCCAATTCTTTGGCAGCTGTCACACCTTATGACATATTGCTTTGCATCTTTGAAAAGAGTAGGCCAATAATATCCCAAAGAAAGGATTTTATAGGCTGTTCTCTTATCAGCGAAGTGTCCACCGCATGGCTCGTCATGGCATGCCTTAAGGATGTCAGGCATCTCATCTTCCCAAACACATCTTCTAATCACACAGTCTAGCCCTGTTTTGAACAATTCATTAGAAATCCATGAATAACTTGAACTCTGCTGAATAATCTTTCTCCTTTCATTAGGAAAAAGATGTGGAGGTAGTTTCCCTGTGACCAAATAATTAGCAATATCTGCATACCAAGGGGTTTTAGTAGTTATTGCAAACAAATACTCATCAGGAAACTTATCCTCTACAGGAGAATCTTCGTTAGCATTTTGGATTCTAGACAAGAAATCAGCTACTGTATTTTGTTTTCCTGGTCTATCTAACACAGTAATATTGAATTCTTGTAAAAGTAAGAGCCATCTGGTGACTCTGCCATTAGTAACAGGTTTGTTCATTAAATATCTTATGGCAGAATGATCAGTATGAACAAAAGTTTCATAGCCGGTTATGTAGTGTCTAAACTTATTGATCGCATGTACCACAACTAAGAATTCTTTTTCTGTCACAATATAATTTAACTCAGTGGGAGTCAAATTTTTACTGGTGTAATAAATGGCATAAGGGATCAAATCCTTTTGTCCCAAAACAGCTCCTAGAGCTGTATCTGAAGCATCTGTAGATATATGGAAAGGAAGTTTCCAATTTGGCCCTCTTAGAATGGTGCTTCAGATATTCTCGTTTTTAAAGCTTCAAATGCAGATTGGAATTCAGGATCCCATTTGAATTCACAGTCCTTTGTAAGTAATTTGAAGAGAGGAGATGCTATCTTGGTGAAGTTTTCAATAAATCTTCTATAATATCCAGTAAACCCAAGAAAACTTCTAACATCTTTCTGGCAATTTGGAATCGGTAACTTAGAGATGACTTCAACTTTGGATCTATCAACCTTAATCCCATCTCCTGAAATATGATGTCCTAAAACAATCCCTTCAGTAAACATCATAAAACACTTTTCATGACTTAAAGAAATATTTGTTTCCTTACATCTTATCAGTACTTTTTCCAAATTTTCCAAAGCTTCTTCAAATGTATTACCGTAAACTGTAAAATCATCCATATAGACCTCTACACAATCATGGATTAGATCTGAAAAGATACCTAATACAGCCCTTTGAAAAGTAGCAGGTGCATTGCATAATCCAAAAGGGAGTACTCGGTAGGCAAAAGTTCCCCATGGACAGGTGAATGTGGTCTTATCTTGATCTTCAGGTGCTACCTGAATTTGATTATACCCACTAAAACCATCCAAGAATGAGAAATACTTTTTACCTACTAAAGTGTCTAGTACCTAATCAATAAAAGGTAGAGGGAAATGATCCTTTAAGGTTGCCTTGTTCAATTCTCGATAATCAATGCAAACTCTCCATTTACCATTCTTTTTGGGCACTATAACCAAGGGAGAAACCCATTGGCTATCTGAAATGGGGTAAATGAAGTTTACCTTGAATAATTTCTAGAGTTCTTCTTTCACGATTTCCCTAAGGTTTGGATTCATCCTTCTCTGCGGTTGCCTAATAGGTCTGCTGTTTTCTTCAATATAGATGTGATGAATACAAGTCTTAGGATCGATTCCTTTCATGTCAGTGTATTCCCATGCAAATGCAGTAGAATGTTTTTGCAAAAGTTTGGTTAATTTTTCTTGTTGTGGTCTTTCCAAGTTTCTATTAATGTTCAATGTTTTTCCTGGAAGGATTTCAACTGTAGAACTACCAAACTCTTCCATTGAGAAGAGAGACATCTGTCTAGAGGAGAGATATTCAATGTCCGCATCTAACTGAAACTTTGTAGAGTCATATTCTAAAGATATTTCAAAATTTTCTAATGTATTTAGGATTTGACTGTCTTCACTGATCTCAGAGATGGTTAGAACAGGTTGTATAGTATCCTCATCATCGACCCACTCATCTTCTCCTATTTCTGTTATTGCCTTTGCTGGAGGATACAAGTTGAATTTCTTGGTGGAATTACCATCTGATATATACATGTCCCCAGACCTACAACTGATAAAAGCATCAGCTGTTACTAGCCAAGGTATTCCTAAGATAAGAGGATGTCCTCCTAGATTGTTCTTGGGAGTTAAAATCATAAAATCAACTGGATATTCCCAAGAGTCTAGGGAGACTGGAATGTCTTCCAATACACCATCAGGTTTAATGATTGATCGATCTGCAAGTTGCAGTAAAGTAGGTGTAAAGAGAAGGTTAGGAAGCTTTAACTAATCCATGGTCTGTCTACTCATGATGTTGATAGCGGCTCCTAAGTCAATCAAAGTATTTGGGATTTCAACCCCATTAATATGAGTTTTGACAATAGGGCTACCGGGATCCACATATTTTTGCATGGTAATCTTACCCATCATAATGTCTGCAATTTTTCCAACCAGATGGATCCTTTTGGTATCTTTGGTTTTCTTTCCTGTTTTCTTCAAACTCAACTCCTTTATTGTCTTTGCTAGAATGGGAATTTCCTTAATGGCTTGTAACAAGGGGATCTTGATACGGACATTCTTCAATTCATCTAGAAAATTATAGTCAGGCAACCAAATTTGTTTTTCCACTCCTTTGTCAATTTGTAATCTTTCAGGAAAAGGAGGTGTAGCTAAAGATGTAGGTTGCTCAACTATGGGAGTTGTGGGGGTTGATTCTTTTTCTTTTTATTTTTGGATATTTTGGTTTTGAAGTGATACTTCAGAACCCTTATTGACTTTAAGAGATTCTTCCTCAGAAATGCTTGGCTGTTGAACATTTATAGAAGGTTGATCTAGGATTCTACCTTATCTGAGTTGTACTTCATTGAGAGGAACAATCATATAGGTAGGGAATGGTTGACCTTCCATCATGTAAGCATTTTGAGGGTTCCTATTATTGGGATTTGGTAATGGCTGAGAGGGAAGTTGATTTGACTTCTGTTGGGATTGAATCAAGAGTTGAGAATTTTGATTTTGTGGAGGAGGTTGTTGTTGTTGAGGGTATGGCAATGATAGTTGTTGACCTTGATTTGGAAGTTGTGGAGCTTGCTGGTTCTGAAAAGATGGAGGATATTGATAGAATTGAGCAAATATCCCATAAGGATTTTGCATGCTTTGCATCCATGATTGAAAAGGATTTTGAGGTTGAGACCAGGGTTGTTGCCAAGGATTCCAATTTGGTTGGGGTTGAAAATTCATAGAGTTGTTAAACCCTTGATTCTGTTGCCCTTGCCAAGGTCTCCTTGCAATAAAACAGAGAGATTCAAGTGTATTTGGATCTTCTTGAAAGACTGCTTTGAGGCCAGGAATTGAAGGACAATCCTTGGTCTCATGAGTTTCTGAGCAAATTACGCATGTTTCTACAACATGTGCATCCAAGGGACATTCCCTTAAAGCATGTTTCTTTCTACATTTCGGGCAAAAAATGGCCAAAGCCTCAGCTTCTGCTTTTTGTTTATTGTGAATCTTAAGGGTATCTAATTGTTCACTAAGACTCCCTAAGATGTCAGTTTTGAATTCATCAAGCATATTGCCGATTTTAGCCCTACTTACTGATCCCGTTGCAGATTTATTTGCTCTAAGGAGAGAAGGATCTCTAGGCCCTTTTTGAGTTTTTGATTTGCCCCTTGAGAGATGGATACATAGTTCTGCTATATCACTGAGTGAAAGTTGAGATATATCCCCTTTCCCCATCATGTTCAAGATATCTATCCATTCATCTCTAATGGCTTTTAATAGGAGGGCTTTTAAGGTCTCTTCATCCAAGTTACTCATTTTTTCTCTTTTCAGGTTATATTGAAATCTTTCAAGTAAATCTTCTAAGCTCTCATCTTCTCTTTGTATCATTTTAAATACCTCGTCCTTGTGATTAGTAGGCATACAATAGTCCAGATACCTATCCAAAAATGTTTGTTTCATTTCATCCCAAGACCTAAGGGATTGAGTGAGTAACCCCATGAACCATTTCAAAGCTTGATCTTTTAATGTTGAAGGGAACAATTTGAGTTTCTGAGAGTCATCCAGATAGTCATAAGTTCGACACACAACTTCAAACTCAAATAAAAATGTTTCAGGGTCCTCAGTTCTTAACCCATGGAAATTTGGGAGGACAGATGGCGATATGTTTTTCATAGTAGCCCGGGAATCCTCATTAACAATAGGAAACCCAAATGAGTTATCCCCATCTCTATTTCCTCCTCCAAGGGGACCTCTACCTCCTCCATTGTTGTTTCCTCCTCCTCCTCTACCTCTACCTCTACCACCTCCTTCTTCCTCTGCCATGATGGTTCCCCTAGGGATTTCAAGATCTTATGGTTCTTCTACAAAGGGTGAATGAGAAGAGATTTCTCCTTCTTCTTCAGATGATTCTACTTCCTCAATTACAATTGGTCTTTCTGTAGGAGAAAGAGAAGGGTCTCTTCCTGGTTCAAATTCAATAGAAGGTGTGGGAGAGTCAATTCTTGGCTCTTGAATTCCAGGAATTCTAGGGCTAGGAGTGTCGGTTGGAGATGAGGGAGGTGTCTCTTGTCTATTCCTTGAAGCAGATGGACCTGTAAAAATTGAACTTCGAGCTCTAGCTAAAAACCTTCCCCTAGAATCTCTAGCTCTATGCATGTCATTTTTTTATTATTTTTCTTCAAGTCAAGTTAATAGTTCTTTTTCTGATCTTCCAGGTCACTCTAGGTGCAAGAAGAGAGCATACTCAAGAAACTACTAAATCAATAACTTTCTCTTTTCTGATCCTCCAGATCACTTTGAAGTGCAAGAGGAGAGCATACTTTGATAGGTTATCAACTTCTTTTCTTGAAATTTTATGTTTTTTTTTTTCTAAGAATATGGCTACTTAATTTCACTTCCCCGGCAACGGCGCCAAAATGTTTAGTCAATTTAGTGTTGTCTAAATTGCTATCATAAATTGTCAACCCGGGGCTCGTAAGCTGATGAAGTGAAGGTGTACAGTATATACTTAAGTAACCTCTTAGATCTTTTTGTCGTTTGAGGGTGTTGTGGTCAATTTAACTTCCTAAGATGGAGTGATGATTTTATAAACAAATGAGTGATTTGTGTGTATATGGTGGTTTCTAAATGAGTGAGTGTGTGTAACTGGTGGTTTCTAACTACCTTCTAAACTTGCAAAGAAAGAGCTTGAAAGAAATAACTTGAAATGAAACTGAAAGCAAAGCATAAAAACCACTTTCTAATGGCACTAGTCACTACTCATGCTGCTACAATAAAAAGGTAAGAAAAACCACTTTAAAGACCAATTATAATGTTCATCTCTTCCTAACACTCTGCTTCCAACATATAGTGCTATGTGAAACACGATTAAGAAGTAGTTAGATATAAGTCTAAAAAGTAATCAAGCTCTAAGATGACAAATTATAACACCATTGTGCCTCTCTCCAACATTCTGCTTCCAACATACATTGTAATGTGTAACAAGTGAAGAAAGAGTTAGTGATATAAGTCAAAAACTACTCAAAGCAAGCTGTGATTTATTAGTATTTTGATCTCTTAAAGATGAACAACTTATGATAAGGAGACCATCAATATGTTAGCATACAACTTGAGAAACTAAACTAGAAATCAAGCTAGAAAAACAGAATAAAGGCAGCAACTATGAATATGACAACTGAAAATATCATTAGAGATAAAGCAAATACAACAAAGACACACAATCCCGGCTAACACCTGCAGAAAACAATCCTGATCAGTTAAAGTAAATGCTGGAAATGAGATGACAGTGAAAGTAAATCAAAACTGTACATGTATTAAAGAAAAGGAAAATTGTTGAATTCAAAAGAAGGAAATGGCAAGAACATAAAGGTAAATTTACTGTACAAAGGTTGTTATGAATGGGGGCCCTCCATCCACAAAACCCAAGGAAAGATCAGCTACTTGAAGGAGTCAAAACAGCACGGTCTTCTATTAACTCATATGCAGAAATTACAGTAAAAAGTGCTGAAACAGCAGCTTCAAAACATAGTTTCTGTACACACTAAAATTGTAGCAATTACATAAACAAAGCAACTAAAAACTAATCCTTAAGCGTGCGCAAACGCTGGATTTTATAGGCGTATGAACAACTGCCTACTGCGTAAAACATGAAACTAGAAATTAACTGACAGTCATGCTAATTAAATGGTACAGCAACACGTAAACAGGTCCGTGTGTTATCTGGAGGGTACGGTCGTCATGGAGGTTGAATCCAAGGTTGGATCCTGTCTCCCATAACTTGCATAGCATGGAGGAATCCCCATCTGGAGTGACGTGACCTATCAGCTCACGCAGCACCATTTGAGCTGGCTTTGTTGACCAAAGTTTGATCCACGTTGACCGGAGGTGTGCGTGGCGTTGCTAACCGAACCAATAGCATAGGAACCTTTAACACCTTCATTCCCACGTGCCCATGTGATTCGTTTTTCAAAATGACACGTGGAACATAGAGATCAATGAAAAGGCTGCGGAATGACTAGATAGCTGCGGAATTGCTGAATGGCTGCGGAATTGCCAGACAGCTGCGGGATCTCTGTGCATATGTCAAAAATCTAGAAAAACAGTCAAACATTAGCAAAGTTAACCAATCATGCTTAAAGACATCAAATGTAATGATCTGGATAGGTTTATGAGGAAAATAGGGCAAAAGAGAGGGATAAGTGAGGAAAAGCTGTAGGTAATGATAGATAATTAGGTGCAAGTTAGAGGCTCTACAGTCTTTTCAGTCTTCTTAGGAGTCGGACCTTTCATAGAATCCACCTTTGTGAGAAACCTACCTTTGTGTTGTCTCTTTGCGGAATCTTGAAAAAGTTTGTTAATTAAACTTTGAATTTTATTTTTAAGAAAAAGAACAAAAAAAAAATTGTTTTTTGTTTTTGACTGGTTTTTTATTCTGCATTAACTAGTCCTTGGTTCAATCGTGACTGAGTAAAACATCCTGGAATCATACTTTGTAGGTTTTGGCCTCATTAGATTTGTTTACTAGGTGAATTTCTTTTTGATTTGCTTTTAGGTAAAATTGATTAATTGTCATAGATTTTTAAAATTTGTTTTTTGATTTTTATATGCTTTGTTAATATAAGGAAAAAATCCAAAAAATCTCTTTTGAAGAAAAGTTTGCTTTAGTAGCATTTGAGTCTTTGAAAAGAAAAGGAATTTTCGTGAAGTAATTAGTGGTCATGTGTTGTATGCTTTGGAAAAGATAAAGAGATTGTTTCTTTGATTTTCATTGCCAAGAAAGTTGTCTTTATATCAATTTTGCATTCTCCAACTCTCTTAGCTAGGGAATTCATTGAAAAAGAAAATTAGTATAAATCATCCTAGGTGCATCTTTTTTAGTGGATTTGAGTCGAGTCTACACACCATCAGTTTCATCTCCGCTACCTTTTGTCCTAAAGAAAAGCCATAAAAATTAACGCTTAAAGTAAAATCAACTTAGTAACTTTTTATTTACTAGGGCTCTGAAACACCAATATAGATCAGGCTAGTGTCTTGGAGTAGGAGAGTAATTAACTCTCCAAGACAGTAAAACCAAACAAGTAGCTCATCTTGTGGTAGGATAAATCCAACTGTTTCATTTGTACTCTGGGAAAGCTCCTCTTAAAGGAGAAGCATGAGACCGTGTCCGAACCGGTGAGGGGATCAATCCTCCTTCATTGGGAAAGACGCCAGATACGCACGTACTACAAACGGTAAACCTCGGATTATTGTCGAGGAGCCTGAGGTCACTTGTCGATAAACCTTGGATTATTGTCAAGGAGCCGGCAAGGGGATTGAGCTTGTTACTCTGCCCTTGCATGCTATCGGGTCGTAGACTGTTCCCCCGGGTATATTTGTTGCTGTCAGTAACCTTAGTGACCATTATCTTTAGGATTCTACCCGAGGTGACGGTGGAGGGAAGATCCCACTGTACCTAGAGCAGACGTCGGCTAGACTCACTTGGATTTTCCGGGGGGTTCACTTCACTCGAGACGGTTAAAGTGGAGGACCTTGTGCCGGTCTATTCATTAAGCAGGTTGCCGGGGTAACTGTTCCACCCACCACTTCTGTACTGAATTCGGCGATGTTGGGCTTCATCACCAACTAGTCTTTTCGGTCCGGAAGGTTACTATTTGTGTATGGTTTGACGCCCTAGATTCTTTAGGCGTGTGATTCGAATTTGTTTGGTTCTTTAAAGACTTTAGGCAGTTTTCTTTGAGATTTTACTTTGTTTGCATGTGCAGTAGTTAAAAATTTTTAACTGTGGCTGAATTACCGAGACAGTCTCGTAGACTTCGGGGCCAATCTCCTGAGATTGTTACCATGGCCGATTTGTTGAGGAAGTCCCGTAGACTTCGGGGCGAACCTCCTGAAGACGTCCCGGGTCATTACGAAGGTTTGAAGGTCCTTGTAACTCCTAGTGGAAGTAAAGTAGGTTCACCTGAAGAAGGAGAGTCTTCGTTGGTAGTCCATCCAGATTACCAAAGTCTAGAAACAGGTTATAATCCTGAAGTTGTTGTAGTTTCTGAGCTTGCTGGTAGTTTTTCATCTACTAGTGATATAGGCGAAGAACCTGAAATATCTGAACCAGTTACTCCAACTTCTAGTGCTCCTGATTCACCTAGGGTAGAAAGAGTCATCACCGAAAATCTTCCTTCTGGTTTGATAGCTATTGAAGAACTTGCTCCAGAAGAAGAAATAGGCGTCCCTATCCCTGAAGATCAACCTAGTATTGATCTAAGGGAGCGTGAATCCATTTTTTACAGTCCACCTAGAAGTACTACTTGGTATCTTTCGTTAACTAATTATTTGGACAACTCAAGGTCAAGTTTTTCTCTACCTCGTACTCTTTATCCACCTGGAGGTATTTATACTCCTGTAAATATGTCTGGTCAGTCGTCCATGTTTACTCAATCTCCTGAATCTTTCTTGTACGGCGGTCCTTCTGTTCCTGCTGGGTATCAGTCACTTTCTGGTACTTTTGCGGGAGCATCTCCTCAACCCATTGAACATGGGTTATTAACTGGAAACAATGATAATAAACCATTGGGCGTAGGAGACATTTACATGATGTCAGGTTCAATTCCCAGTTCTCAACCTCAAGGTGGCCAGCTACCGCCTGGGGGGCAGCCTCAATTAACACCTGGGGGCCAACCTCAAGGACAGTATGTACCTATGGTACAGTACATTCCTCAAGGTCAACCCCAGCCTCAATATGTACCCCAAGGTCAACCTCAGTATCAATTTATGCCTCAAGGTCAACCCCAGTATCAGTACTTACCTCAAGGGTATCTACCCCAAGGTCAGTACTCGAGTCAAGGTTATCAACCACCCCAAGGTCAATCTTATGTTCAAGGTATGGGAAATGTACCTTTCAATTATCAATCCTACCCTCAATCCGGTTATGGATCTCAATATCCTCAACCTGTCATGGGTCAATACCCCGGAATGAACATAGTGTGGGATCCATCGCAAGTTCAACAGGTGTTGCAGCCAAGCGTACGGTTGTCATCCCAAACTGGACAACCTTTAGTTTCTGGTCCACCCCAGCAACCAGTCTAGTCTAATGTTCAAACTTATGTACCTTCGGTAGTTACTCAGTCGCCCATTGCACCTAGTACTCCATCTCAAATGACTGCTGCAACTACCGCAACATCTGTTCAGTCTACCGCACTTACTTCTGGAGTATCGACAGCTCCAATTTCTACTGTCTCTGTAACTACTCCTCAGACATCTTTACCATTGTCTGGATCCACGATTCAAACTACGGTTCAGATGCCTGTAGGACAACTTGGTTTAAGTACGGTTGTCACTAGTCAACCACAATTCGCTTATCAACCGTACCAGGGACAGTACCAATACGGGCCTGCTGTCCAGCAACCAGTTTACCAGTATCAACCGTATCCTGGGTACACTTATCAACAACCACAACAACCCCAGTACGGTCCGGTTAATCCTGGTTTTCCGGGAGGATACAATATCCCGAATGCGATTCCTATTCCAAGTTATCCTGAATATCCTCCTCCTGGGACTGGTCTTGTGACCCAAAGTTTTAGGGATCCTAATCGGCAATTACCGTTTATCGCAACTTCGGATTTACCAGACTTGACGCGCCTAATGAACGATCCAATCAATTATCTTCCGTTTTGGCCGCCAATGCCGAATAAGTTGCCCAGTGACATTCCCAAGTTCGAGGGTAAGTCTGGAGAGGATCCGTCAAATCATGTGATGACTTACCACCTCTGGTGTGCCTCAAATTCCATCTCGGATGATTCGATCCGTTTACGTCTTTTCCAGCGTACACTCATTGGTCTCGCGGCCAAGTGGTACATTGAGTTACCACGGGCCTCTTTTTATAATTTTAGTCAGTTAGCTACCTCGTTCTTAACTCATTTTCAGTTGCCGGTCAGATATGATAATGGCACGGAGTTACTAACTTCATTAAAACAGTCAACATCCACTTATATTTCCAATCATATTCATGAATGGAGACGTAGAAGGCGATTAGTGAAAGTTTTTATCCTGGACCAAATCTTAGCTGAATGGTTTGTTAAATCATTATTACCGAAGATTACTGAAGACGTAGCTAAGGCCGGAATAGTTACTGAGGAGCAAGTGATTGCTCAAGCACAGTACCTTGACTTAGTTTATACTCAGTCAGGTATGTTACACGAAAAGATCCCAGATCTTCCTAAGTCGAATCAAATAGTTGCTGCTCCTTCGGGATCTCATGTTGCTGATGGCATGATTGGTACGGTGAATACTAAAAGCAAGAAGAAGTCTTCAAAGAATTCTTCGCCCATTATAACCTTACCAGACTCCCCGACAGGAGATTCTTCTGCTGAAGTTTCCGCTGATATTCACGTTGTAGAGTCATCTACGGCTAAATCAAAAAACGGTGGGAAGAAGAAAGGCAAGAAGAAGAATAAAGTAGACAAAACTCCAAAGGAGAAAACAGAAAAGTCGGAAACCAATGACGAAAAGCGCAAACCTCGATATCCTTGTCTTATTTGTGAAGAAGATCATTTTACAAGAGCTTTCCCTCATCGGGCCAAAGTTGTGAAAATCGTCAAGGGTTCCCCAACTCCTGCTGTTTTGAAAGATCCATTTCCAAAGCAGGAGAGTAAGATGATAGGTTCTTCCTCGAGTGCCAGTGAAGAACCCATATTGATGATGTCTCATGTAAGGATTACGACTCGATCGCAAGATTACGGTAGTAAAAGTCCTGTTGATGGATCGAAAGAAGCAGAATCTTCTCATTCAAATCCATCAACCTCAACTCCTGGTTCCGATCCACTACAGATTGAGAAACCTAACCCTGACTTAGTAATCAAACCGCCCGCCAAGGGTGTACTTCGAAGGTTTGTTTTCAATCCACATGCGAGAGCGGCCCAAAATTACAACATTGTTGAGGATTTAGTTGTTTCACCCTCAGCAATGTCGGCTTTAGAAGTGCTGCAATCATGCCCAGCACAGCGAAAATTACTTTTGTCAGCTATAGGAGCTGTTGATGTTCAGGACCCGAACCTAATAATCTTTGATCTAGAAAATAGTACACCGTGTTTGCCTCATCAAATGGCTTTCCAGATCCCAGTGATAGTCAAAAACAGGCCTATTCATCGGACTGTAATTGATGAGGGAGCTTCCACGTGTATTATGTCGATACAGTGCTGGAGATCGCTTGGTTCTCCTTCACTAAATCAATCCCCGACAATTCTTAGAGCCTTTGATGGCCGTGGGTTTCATCCGTTTGGCATTCTACAGGATCTGCCTATAGGGGTTGAAGGAAAAACTGTTAGTCTGGATGTGGAGGTGGTTGATGCCCCTCTAGACTACAACCTTCTCTTGGGTCGAAGTTGGTCTTATGCTATGACAGCGGTCGTTTCATCGGTCTTCAGAGTAATAAAGTTTCCACATAATGGCAAGATCGTAACCATAGACCAGCTGGCTTACTTTTCATCTGACCCAGCCTCTTCAGAGAGTATCCAGCATGTCGGTAAAACGACTATCCCTTATAAGGATGTTGGCATAGGATTAGTTAAAGATGCCGGTTTACCGGGAACTTTTCCTTTTCCTCCAATCAACGTCGTGTCTTCGTTTGCATCCATTCATATGATTACATCAGATACCATTGTTTACGACGATCCTTGGATCGTTCCTTCTGAATCTGAAATAGACTCATTTGGTAATGCTATGCCTTTGAGTCCATATGAAATTTCCTATGAAGCCATGCAGTCTTTTACCGACCCACGTTCAACCAAAATCGACCAAATGAATGTGGTCCGTGAGGAATCACTTTTCACGTCAACCTCGGAGTTAATAGTGTTTCCCGAAGTTGTGTCATCTAATGAACAACTTTGTGAAGTCCTGTGTGTAGACGATTTACCATGGGAAGATCTCCATCATAGATCTTCATTTTTACCTGAGGATGATCGTTTTGAAAATGATTTCTCATCAATCTTTACAGCTGAATATGTCAAGAAGGCTCAGACTCCAATGAAACATCCTGATTCAGAGCTAAATTCGGGAAACATCTCTCGCACTGTTCCCATTGACATTTTAGTCAAGCCCGGAATTGTTGAGCACATTCATATAGGTGCCTCGTGTTTAGATGATGAAATTCAGATATACAACGCCCTATTTCAAGAATTTCGCGACGTGTTTTCCTGGTCCTATGAGGAAATGCCAGGAATTGATCCCGCAATTGTTGTCCATGAGATTAAGACTTACCCGGACGCTAAACCCGTCCGGCAATGTTTGCGTCAGATTCACCCACGAAAAGCGGCTGCAATTAAAGCAGAAGTTGAGAAGTTGTTGAAAGCAGGTTTCATTTATCCGATCCCGTTAACGGATTGGGTATCGAATATTGTTCCGGTTAACAAAAAACAGGGAACAATAAGAATATGCATCGACTATAGGGATATCAATCGTGCTTGTCCCAAGGACAACTATCCAACACCCTATATTGATCAAATAATTGATGATTGTGCCGGCAGTGAAATATTTTCCTTTATGGACGGTTTTTCCAGTTACAATCAAATCAATATTCTACCTGCCGATCAACCAAAAACGGCTTTCATTTGTCCATGGGGGACATTTTCTTATTGCAAATTACCTTTTGGGCTTAAGAATGCCAAAGCCACTTTTCAAAGGGCGATGTCTTATGCGTTTCATGACATCAAACACATTGTGCAACCGTATCTCGATGATTTGCCCGCTCATTCATTACATCGAGCTGATCACCTTGTCCATTTACGAGTAATTTTCATGAGGTGTAGGCATTATCGTATACGGTTGAACCCACACAAATGTGTCTTCTGTATAGAAGTGGGATGATTGCTGGGATTTGTAGTTTCAAAAGCCGGCATTCGCGTCGATCCCTCGAAGGTAGAGGCTATCATCAAATTGCCTCCTCCTTCGAGTCTTCGCCAACTCCAAAGTTTGCAGGGGAAAGCAAACTTTTTACGCCCATTCATTCCTAACTACGCCGAGATTACAAAGGGTTTTACCCGGTTGTTGAAACAGAACGCTCAATTTTCTTGGGATGAGATAGCTCAGAAATCTTTTGATGCACTCAAGCACGTGTTGGCCCATGCACCCTTACTGCATCTTCCCAACTACAACCAGGATTACTTTTTGTACCTCGCCGCTGCTCATTCCACCATTGGAATGGTCTTAGTACAGGAAGACGAATTCGGAACGGAACATGTGATCTATTACCTTAGTCGGACATTAAATCCAACTGAGCTCAAATATTCACATGTGGAGAAATTGGCCTTGGCAGCTGTTCAAGTTGTCCAACGTTTTCGTCACTACATTTTACTCCGTAAAACTACAGTCATTTTGGATTGCAACCCTATGATATACATTTTAACTAAACAATTGCTAGGGGGCAAGTACTCCAAATGGATTGTTATCCTGCAGGAGTTCGACTTGGAATTTGAAAAATCTAAGTCTAAGAAATCTTTAGTTTTTGCAGAGTTGATGTGTGATTTCCCGCATGCTGACACAGAAACTGTGGTAGAGGAACCCATTGCGGACGAATCTTTGTTTCTCATCATCACTTTAGATCCGTGGTATGGGGATATAATCGTCTATCTCCAAACCCAATCCTTTCGGCCCAAAGTTTCAAAGTCGGAACGTCGGAAAATTCGATTCCAGTCCCAACAATACAAAATTATTGGAGATACTCTTTATCGCCGTGGGGCAGACTTGGTTTTTCGACGTTGCTTAACTCACGAAGAAGCTGAAAGGGTTTTGAATGACTATCACTCTGGAGCGTGTGGCAGTCATATGTATGGGTATGCCACAGCCCAAAAGATATTGCGCGCTGGCTACTTCTGGCCATCCTTGTTTAAAGACTGTATTATTGCGGTCCGGAAATGCCACAACTGTCAAGTGTTTGATCGCAAGATGCGCGCACCACCTGCTCCTCTCCACCCTATAATTGTCGTTGGTCCTTTTGCCAAATGGGGTATCGATTTTATTACATGTAACCCTCACTTGGCCGGGGGGCATGCGTATATCATCCTTGCGGTTGATTATTTTACTAAGTGGGCCAAGGCAATGCCTACATTCGAGGCAGACGGCAAGACAGCTGCAATTTTCATATTCAATCACATAATTTCTAGGTTTGGTGTCCCACAAGCGATAATCACTGACCATGGGCGCCATTTTCGAAACATTATGATGACAGAACTTACAGGCCAGCTTGGTTTGCGTCATGATAGCTCAACTCCTTATTATCCACAAGCCAACGGTCTGGTTGAGTCCATCAACAAAGTTTTAGTTATCATGATCCAACGAATCATTGGTATTCATTGGTCGAATTGGCACAACATGTTATTTTCTGCGCTTTGGGCATACCGAACCTCAGTAAAAACATCAACAGGGTTCACACCTTTCCAACTAGTTTATGGTTTGGAAGTTGTGCTGCCCATTGAATGCGAAATCCCGTCACTTCAAATGGCTGTCGAATTACTTCCAGCTACTTCCGAAGAGGAGAAGCGTTTATTATACTTAGCTCAATTAGATGAGACTCGACGTGATGCTGCATTGGCAATCGAGACTCATGCAAAACGAATGAAAGCTCAGTATGATCGAAATGTGACCCCTCGAAATTTTTCGGAAGGAGACCTAGTGCTATTATATGATCAAGCTAACGATAAATTAGGTGCTGGAAAATTCGTTCCTATGTGGCATGGGCCCTATATTGTCAAGCAAAAGCTAGCAAAAGAGGCCTATGAGCTGGTTGACTTTGACGGGGACTCTTTGGGTAAACCCAGAAATGGACTTTTCCTAAAGAGGTATTATGCTTAAATGATGGGTATGGAGACTTTAGTTAGGTTAGGTTTTCTTTCTAGCTGGTGTGTTTGTTAGTTTAGACAGTGTGCTTAGCTTAGAAAGTGTGTTTTTCGTCGTTATTCTGGCTTATCTTGGTTTTACTCTTGATATTGCAGATGTCAACGCCTCTCCAAACGTACATTGGATTCACTGATGGTGCTTGTCGTAGTACACGGAATATCTCTTCCGCAGCTTGGGTTATCTATTTGCCCTCTGACGAGTTAGTTTCTATGCATGGGGTGAGCCTCGGTCAAACAACAAACAACATTGCAGAATACAGTGCAGTGATTGAGTTATTGTCTGAATCTATTTCGTTTGGGATTCGTAGTTTGATAGTGAGGTCAGATTCTGAACTCGTTGTATTACAGCTTAATAGAGTGTATGCCATTAGAAATCCAGTGTTATTAAGGTTATTTTTGAGAGTGCGTCTCTTGGAATGTGAATTTGATTACATTGAATATCAGCATATTCCAAGGTCTTTGAATACATTAGCAGATGCAATTGCTTCTCGAATGTTAGATAGACATTTGCGATAATCATACATGTAAATTTAAAAACATTTAATCACACATGTTTAACAAGATAAGCCGGTAATAATGATATATATATATAGATAGGAGTGTGTCAAAAAATACATCGTCTTCGATCATAGGTTGCAAAACACCTTATGATCGGCAAAAATGATAAGTACAAAAAACCAAAATGTCACATGTGTCTACAAAACATGACCATCCAATCACTAGTGATGATCTCTATACGACACCACTGCACGGGCTACCCTACACAAGAACCTTCTAAAAGGTCCTGGGACTCCGACTACATAGCGCTGAAGCCTGATAGGAATGTCATCTATAGTAGTCTCTGGTATATCTGCCGTCAGACACTCTAGGTCTTCTTCCAAATCAGCTAAGGTCTCTGTAGCCTCGTCCTATGGGACCGGTGCTGGTGCAACTGGTTGTCTCCTCTCGAAAGGCCGGAGATTGGCTGGACGTCGTGGGCCTACATCTGCATTTTGAAAATTGTCACTGTCAGCTTTGAGACGATATAAAAACAAAAAAAATAGATAATTTAAAAACTTGTGAAAAATGAAGTACCTGTGTCATCCCACTGTTCTCCCGGTGGAAGAATCATGTCTGGATCTCCACGAAAATCAACTCTGGCATAAGGAAAATCCTATATCGAAAAGACCTGGTCCTCTAATCAGTGAAAGTACTCTGGTCTAAATCGGACAACCTCCGTGCCCTCGTCAGGATGACGGGCCATCACCGTAACCCATTGCATCAACTTAGGCTCTCGAGGAAGCCCAACCTCAACAGTGAGCTGCTGCGGGATCAGCATCGGAACCCTCTCTAGAGAAAAACTCACAACTAAAGGCCCATAACCAAAAGTCTTTAGTTGCTCGTTTTTCGCCCTAGTCAATTGGCCCTTTAAATTGGCCAACACAGCATCACACCAGTTGAAAATGGTGCCTCGATAGCAGTCAATCACCATCCGCATTTGGGACCCGGTGGCAATGTGCAAAGCGGAAGCCCCGCAAAGTCTGGTAACTGTAAAGGCAATTACCATAAGTTCAGGTCGGGATATCTTTTAATCTCTATCCACCTCTCCTGGTTTTGATCATTGCACCACTCTAGACGGAGACTAGCAATGGACTGGCCACTCGGCCTAGTCCTGGATAGAGTCAATTGTTCGCCCCTCTTGGGCAAACCAGTGAGAAAGTAAATATCTGAGGGCTCTATCTCGAGCTGGTGCCCTCCAATGTGAAAGCACTGATCCTGAACGTTCCACCTTTCAACCAACCACTCTAGAAAGCGCACCTGGGCCCTCATGCCAGGTATGGTCCAGTATTTGTAAAGACCGCATGCCTTCAAGGCATCAATGGAAGGTTGATGATTAATGGCGGCCAAACCAAAATCTTCGTCTTCTCTCTCACGCCAATCAAGCATGGTGGGCAATCTACACACCATAAAACATCTGTTAGAGTCCATAAAATTAAAAGTTTTTGGTTCATTTTGGAGAAATGGGGGTTTGAAAATCCTCTCTGCGGTGTACGCAGCCCGCCTTTAGAGACAAAGCGTGTGTACGCAGGTTCTCTTAAGGCAAGCTGCGTACGCCCGGCATTTTCCGAACTGAGAAAATGTCGGGGTACACAGGTCACCAGTGGAGCACCTGCGTACCTCGAAAAGCGGACCTTGAAACCCCAAGGCCTCCAAAAAATGAAACTAAAGCTTAAAAACAAATTCTAAACGGATGGAAATGTAAGGGAGGATGTTGAAGAATACCTGATGAGACGACGTTCGGTTTCGACGGTCGGATTCTCCGCAATATCCACAGGAAGTTTCTTGCCAAAAGCCATTTTTCTCTCCTCAACAGTAAAATGGTAAAAATGAAATGGTAAAAGCCCTTTTTATAGGTTTTTTGAGTAAATAAATGTTAAATTTGTTTATTTTCCACCGTGAAAAGGTATTTTTCAAAGTATTTTTATCTATCTTTAAACAGGTATGAGTAATGTGTTGGTTTTTGTGCAGGATAAAGGATTTTCAGGGAAAATTTTCATTTTTAACAAACAAAAACATAAGAGTCATCTTTAAGCCCTTTTCTGACTCCTAAAACATGAAAAGATTGCCGAGCGTTTCTTTTACACTCGTTAAAACGGAATTAAAAGACGGTCCTCTTACAGCCCTTTTCTGACCGTAAAAATAGGAAAAGATTGCCGGATTTTTGTTGTTTCAAATTCGATACTGGAAATAAAACGACGTGTCCTTGATCGCCTTTTACTTTTCAGGTCAAAGACACTAATTATGAAAGTACTCCTTGGTCGTAAAAGATCAAGCGGTTCTCTCAAGTATTATTTTATACTTTTTCGGGCTTGGGAGACACAAATTTACGAAAAAGTCAACCCTGGAGTCTTCTTAAGTTTTTCAGACTCTCTAAAATTTAAAAACGCCGAGTTTCTCCTATACTGGACTCGTTAAAATTTCACAATAAAGGACCTGTTCGATTACAAACAGGAACGGACCACTCCTTCTTAGGGTTCGAATCTAAACTAAGTTGGACTCATCCGAAGGATGAACTTATAATCAACCATATGTTATCCTCCTCAATCTTGTAAAAAATAAAGAGGTACTTGCCAGAAATGGTGGGGGAAAAGAGAGAAAAATGAGCCTATTTGCTATCCTTTGTCTTAGAAAAAACCTTATCACCACTCTTGAACACGACACTTTTCATTCACCTGGGTTAGGAAATCCTTTGCCTCACAGTTGATTGAACCACATTGAAAGTCTTCAACCGGATATTAACTTTGGGTCAAATGTCACCAAGCCATCTGTTGTGTCGTTATGTGTTCAAGAGGTCGCTGCAAAAAACCATTCATCTGCAAAATATCTGTCATCCATCTTGACCATCCCTGAGTCAGTCCTTACAGCTACATTTCTTCAACTTGATT
The DNA here is from genome assembly GCA_031772625.1 of Pinus tabuliformis. Lineage (NCBI taxonomy): Eukaryota > Viridiplantae > Streptophyta > Pinopsida > Pinales > Pinaceae > Pinus > Pinus tabuliformis. The sequence goes on from CM062811.1 coordinate 965,282,270, forward strand.
TATGATTTCGTGTTGTGGGCTTGCCTGCGACGGATCGCTTTCTATCGACATCAGCACATTATCTAGAAAGTTGATCTAGAAATGGTCAGTACTTTGAGATCTGCATGCATCAATGGCAGATTTCTCGCCTTCGACGACAGTTTACATCATTGACTTTCAATCGAAGGATTCCATGACATGTTCGACATCAGCACATTCATTCACATCTCATGGATTGTACTGGGTACTTTGAGAACCATTGACATCACTGGTGGTCTCTCTCACACTTGTTAACAGTTTACATCATTGACTGGTAATCAAGTGGTTTCTACCATGTTCGACATCAACTCATTTATTCGCATGGATAGAATCGTACCATTTCGGGAAGTAGGAATGAAGACCCTGGATCTAGTTTCCACCATCTAGGCTGCGAGGAGTTTTGTATTCATTATATAGTAGACTAACTATAAACAGATGGATGCGTCCATACTGTGTCTACATGAGTGTATGATTATGATGTACTGTGAAATCATTCCTGTATCAGAGCAGTAGTTAGTTTGTTAGTTAAAGTTTTTGATCTGAGTATGGGAATGCCTACCTCAGCGATGATATGATCTCATACATGTATTTTGTGTTGAATACTTGCAGGTTCCAACCAAGCTCTCCACAAGATAATCCTTGAAATGATAAAGTACTTCACCCTTCCTAGATGATATGAAACCCTAATCTACCACAGGCTTCGCACTTTAGGGGCCAATCTGTTACACTAAAATTTGTCACCATGACTATTTGCAGTTAGTATGGCTCCATCAACTGTTATACTATCCTCCTTGGCAAGTCTTATACCTCTGCTCCTCATGTCAAACTCTAAGAAAGAGAGAAAGTCCTTAAAAAGTCAATTAACTCTGGTTACGCAGTTTCTCTTAGCCTTACCTGCGTGTACGCACCCCAAGTTCACAATACCTGCGTACTTGTACGCTCTGTCTGTAAAACGGTGGGTGCATACTCCTGTAAAGGTCAAAAGGTGAAAGTTTCACTTCAAAAAAGTTACTTGTGGTCATTTCTAGAGCATTCTAGAAGATGGTTTGACGTGGATTGAGCGCCTCCAGATGGTTCATGCATCCCAATGAAAGAGGAACTTATCCCATGAAGAGGGGAGCTATCCCATTGAAAGAGGGGCTTATCCCATTCATGGTGGACCTGATTAACTTCCTCCAAGGCACTATAAATACAGGCATTGGGCCAGAGGGAGGGGAGGTTGAAAGCTGAAGATTCCTAAGGGTAGATGCTGCTGAAATTAGGACTCCCTTATAGAGCTTGAGAGGAGAGATTCTCATCCTTTCTTAGCTTCATTTGGAAGTGGGTGAGCTGATCAAAGTAAACGAGAACTCTTGCTAGACCCTGGGAGGGACCTGCACAACACCAAGGCACAGGTTGTAATGGTTTCTTTTGTTTCCACTTAATACAATTAAGCTCATTTTTCTCAACAAGTTGTTATACATGATTTGTTTCATATACTCCTTGGTCTTTATGATGAATATGTTTTATTTTATGAGTTATTCAGGTGCTATGTAATCGTTTGCTTGTTAGTGAATGCAGGTTTCGAAAAGAAGGAGGAGCTCATCCGGATCGGAGAGACTGGACTACTACAAAGCGTTGGACTAAAGGTATGTTATAAACACCTGATTACTTGTATTCTAAATACATATTTAGGGAAAGATAGTGTTTAATTGTCTTGTTTGTCACTAGAAAGCCTTAGCTTCTAGGGAGGTCGGTTTTGTCCACAAAATTGACTCTTTCCGCATGACATACACAATTTAGCTTTGAAATATTTAAATGTGTGGGACCCAAATCCAAAGATAGGGGACTTAAAATTAATGGCCTTGGCATATTGGATGATTCATGAGGAGGCCAAAGCTACAGAAATGAAAAAGGTATTGGAAAAAGAAAAAGAAGAACCCCTTATGATCAGAGCAGAACAGTTTAACCCAATAGTTGTCATCGGAACTCACAACCTCATTGAAAATGATCCCAAGCTTGCACCATGATACCTTGTTGTACAAGAACAGGCAGAAATGTTGTCTTCACATCCATTTGTTCTACCTCAAAATCAAAAGCAACAGCAACAGATAAAAGTAATGTAATAAAAGTTACCTTGGGAATGGGAGAAAAAATATCACCAAAATCAATTCCTAGCACTTGGGAATAATCTTTTGCTACCAACCAAGCTTTGTATTTCTCCACCTTTCCTTTTGAATTTGTCTTCTTCTTGAACACCCATTTTTTGCCAATGGTTTTCCTTCTAGCCGGCAACTCCACCAGATCCCAAGCCTCATTTTTGTGCAATGATGCCATTTCATTAACCATGGCATCTTTCCAGAGCTTTCCATCCTCTGAATCTATTGCTTCCTTCACAGTTCTGGGATCATCATCAATAATAGATAAAGCAAAATTTGAACAGAAAGTAGATGGACTATACCTTTCTGCATGCCTTCTTTCTTGAACTGATCTTCTCACACCCGGATTTTGTGGCTCTTCATCTTCTGATTCCTCCTTTGCTGTAGAGTCTGATTCTTCCTCCTTTAGATCAAACTCTATCGTCTTAGGTTCCTTTGTTTGGACTTCATGTTTAATAACATATTTCACCTCTCTAAACACCACATCTCGGTTGTACACAACCTTCCTTGTTGTTGGGTTCCAAAGATTATAACCCTTTAAACCATCCTTATACCCAATAAAGATGCACATTTCAGATTTACTATCCAACTTGGTTCATTTCTCCTTTGGAACATGTACATATGCATCACATCCAAACACCCTCAGATGTGAAAGAGAGGGTTTCTTACTAGTCCATACCTCTTGTGGAGTCTTATCCTCCAACGCTGATGAAGGTGATCTGTTGACCAGGTAATATGCTATCTCCACCGCCTCTACCCAAAATTCTTGTCCTAACTTGGCACCACTGAGCATGCTTCTTGCCCTTTCCATCAACATCTTGTTCATTCTTTCTACAACTCCATTTTGCTAAGGTGTATATGGAGTAGTCTTCTGTCGTGATATACCACACTTCTGATAGAATTCTTCAAATTCCTTACTACAAAACTCTCCACCGTTATCTGCCCTCAACACTTTTATCTTCTTCTCTATCTGGTTTTCCACCAGAGCCTTAAATTCTTTAAAACTTGAAAAGACTTTAGATTTCTTCTTAAGGAAATATATCCATGTATTCCTTGAGAAGTCATCTATAAATGATACATAGTACATAGACTTACCAAGTGATGAAAACTTCACAGATCCAAACACATCACTGTGCACAAGCTCTAATATTTGTTTCGCCCTCTTACCGCCAAAGGGGAAACTCACCCGATTTTGCTTCCCATATACACAATTTTCATAGAAATCAAAATCCAGAGAGCTAATACTCATACCTTCTACCATACCTTTACCATGGAGTATTCAAAGGCACTTCTCTCCAATATGTCCAAGTCTTTGATGCAACATCATGGTCTTATCTCCAGATACCACTAGATTTTTTGCTCCACTTAGAAGAATCACATAATTGTTGCACCCATCAACAACAGTGCTACCTTGTAGCTTGTACAGAGTTCCAGTCCGAACTCTGTGAATCAATACCAGTGCTCCCCTAACCATCTTGCAAGTATCCTTATTGAACACTGTTTTCACACCTGCATCATCCAGCTTGCTTACAGAAATCAGATTTCTAGCTAATGCAAGAATATACAGAACACCTGGAAGTGTTCTAACCCTTCCATCTTGCAACTTCAACTTTACTTTTTTGCGACCAACTATTCTAGCCTTCCTATCATCCCCTAAGAAGACATCACCACCATCGTATTTATCATACTCGGAGAACCACTCTCTATGGGGAGTGAAGTGAAAGGATGCACTAGAGTCAATCGACCATGCCTCATTATCTACATGTGTACTTGAAGAAGCCAAGTACACATCCCCACCTTCATCTGAGGTGGTTTTCGCCTCTGTAGAAGAAGCATCATCAGATCCCTTTCCTTTGTCATGAGCTTTAGATTTACAGTCCCTTTTGTAGTGCCCTTCCCTTCTGCATTTCCAGTACACCACCTTTACAGGTTTTCCTAGAGATTTAGATCTCCCTCTAGATTTAGGTCTCCCACTCGATGACTTATTTTTGTTTCTACTCTGCGATCGTCCTCGTACAGACAAGGCATCACCATTCTAGCTCTCCATACTTTTCTGTCTCATCTCCTCCATTAGCAAGGATGAGACTATTTCATCAAACTGCAAGGCAGTTGCATTGCTACCTATTACAATAACCAGACTATCCCACGAATTTGGTAGAGAACACAACAAACTAATGCACTTATCTTCATCTGAAATTTTAATATCAACAGATGCTAACCGACTTACCATAATATTAAATGTGTTCAGATGCTCTATCATCGAGTCTCCATCTTTCATCCTTAGGTTATACAGCTTTTTCCGCAGGAACAGTTTATTCCCCAGAGACTTAGATTGGTACAAAGTCCCTAACTTGTCCCACAATGCCTTCGACGTAACTTCCCCTGATACATTCAGCAACACTGAATTTGAGACACTCAATCGTATTATGCTCTTTGCCTTCTGATACAACTTCTTCCATTCTTCATCGGACACTCCCGTTGGTTTAGTACCCATATCTACCGTGATCCACTGATCTTTATCTACCAACAGATCCTCCATCTTGAGTTTCCACAACTAAAAACTCTAACCATTAAATTTCCCGATCTCTATATTTCCACTTCTTGCCATCTTCTTTCACCGCCAGAATTGATCCCGCAGATTTCCCATTGAACAGGGTCTACCACAAGCCTGAGAGAAACCCCTCAACAACAAAGGCATCCCCTTGAAGCCAAAACTGCTCTGATACCAAATGTAAGTTTTAACCCTGTACAGAAATTACCTACATATGAATTCTAAAACATACAAAATAAACAATGCGAGAGCATAACACATAAAACACATATACACAAAGATTTTCCCCTAGATCCCAAAAACCGGGACTACCAGCTTGATTTTTCATTATGTTCCTTTTAATGTTACAATATATATTTATACATGCCGAAGCATCCAATACCATGGACAGAAAACCATCATGTCCAAAACCATGGACCGAAAACCATAGGTAGGTCCGACCCCCTCAAACCCCTCGGACAGGGGGGGCTGCCCCCCCCATGACCCCCCCACTACGCAATTGGCGCAACAAAGGGGGGGCTCTACCCCCACTCTAACCCCCTCGGTTCACTATGTAGGTTAGTAGTGGAAAGAATTTAACACAACCCAACACCTTCTAGTGCATGATTCAGCTATTTGTACTCTGACATGAATGAAGGGGAATTCGAAGTGAGGAGCAATAAATGAGGGGGATTCCCTCCTATAAGTCCTCTCCTCTATCTACTTTGAGTTATTGTTGCAGTTTGACCACTAGATCCTTGACTTTGACCTCAAAATCCATCAATAATCAGCATTTAATACATGTTAGACTACATGGCATAATAACTAACTCAACTCACCCTATAATCATAAATATAATCAGAAAATCATATAATAAGCTAAGAGAATGGTCTATTTGACTAGGTTAGGAGATAAAATTAGCCCATATAATTACCCATTTATGAGCCTCATCAATCACCTTCATCAGCATTGGAGGATAAGACTCCACAAGAGGTATGGACTGGTAAGAAACCCTCTCTTTCACATATGAGGGTATTTGGATGTGATGCATATGTACATGTTCCAAAGGAGAAACAAACCAAGTTGGATAGTAAATCTGAAATGTGCATCTTTATTGGGTATAAGGATGGTTTAAAGGGTTATAATCTTTAGAACCCAGTAACAAGCAAGGTTGTGTATAGCTGAGATGTGGTGTTCAGAGAGGTGAAAGATGTTATTAAACATGAAGTCCAACCAAAGGAACCTGAGAAGATAGATTTTGATCTAAAGGAGGAAGAATCAGACTCTACAGTAGAGGAGGAATCAGAGGATGAAGAGCCACAAACTCTAGGTGTGAGAAGATCAGTTCAAGAAAGAAGGCAGCCAGAAAGGTATAGTCCATCTACTTTTCGTTCAAATTTTTCTTTATATATTACTGATGATGATCCCAGAACTATGAAGGAAGTAGTAGATTCATAGGATGGAAAACTCTGGAAAAAGGCCATGGTTGATGAAATGGCATCCTTGCATAATAAATGAGGCTTGGGATCTGGTGGAGTTGCCGGCTGGAAGGAAACCAATTGGCAGCAAATGGGTGTTCAATAAGAAGACAAATGCAGAAGGAAAGGTGGAGAAATATAAATCTCAGTTGGTAGCAAAAGGTTATTCCCAGGTGCCGGGAATTGATTTTGGTGATATTTTTTCTCCTGTTGCCAAGGTAACCTCTATTAGCTTACTTTTATCTGTTGCTACTACTTTTGATTTTGAGGTAGAAAAGATGGATGTGAAGACAGCATTTCTTCATGGGGATATGGAAGAGGAAATCTACATGAAGCAACCTGAAGGCTTTGCAGTGAAGGGTAAGAAAGAACTGGTATGCAAGTTAAAGAAGTCTCTGTATGGGTTAAAACAGTCACCAAGGATGTGGTATCAGAAATTTGATACATTTATATGGGGACTTGGCTTCACCAGAAGCAAAGCATATCACTGTGTGTATTTTAAATTAATTGGTGATCGTGTTATTTATTTGGTCTTGTATGTGGATGACATGTTGCTGGTTGGAACTGACAAAGAAATTATCCAGGATTTGAAGACCCAATTGTCCTCCAAATTCGACATGAAATATCTTGGTGCTGCAGCCTATATTTTGGGCATGGAAATGAAAAGAGATTGGGTAGAGAGGAAGCTCTAGTTAAACCAAAGGAAGTATGTCAAGACAATATTGCAAAGATTTAATATGTAAGATAGTAAACCGGTGAAGGTTCCTATACCTATAGGTGTAAAATTATTTGTTGAACAGTGTCCCACGACACAAGAAGAGGAAGAGGACATGTCCCATGTTCCATATGCAAGTGCAGTTGGTAGCTTGATGTATGCAATGGTCTGTACTAGACCAGACATTGCACATGCAGTGGGAGTATTGAGCAAGTTTATGTCAAAACCAGGAAAAGAGCATTGGAAAACAATGAAGCGAGTTTTCAGGTATTTGCGTGGAACTATTAATTATGGTTTGTGCTACCAAGGAAGACCAGGATTGGACAGAGTGTTGTATATTTGTGGCTTTGTTGATCTAGACTGGGCTGGAGATCTGGATCAGAGAAGATCTACAAGTGGGTATGTGTTTAACCTATTTGGTGGTGCAGTCAGTTGGATGAGTAAGAAATAATCTGTAGTCGCACTATCAACTACAGAGGCAGAATACATGGCAGCCACTCATGCAAGCAATGAAGCAGTTTGGTTGCAGAGATTGTGTTCAACTATGGGGTTAGTACAGGGAGCTATAAGGATAGATTGTGATAGCCAAAGTATAATTTTCTTGGCAAAGAACCCTGCATATCATTCAAAGACAAAGCACATTGATGGTCAGTATCATTTTGTAAGAGATATGATAGAAGACAAAAAGGTGTTGCTGGTAAAGGTGGACACTTTGAAGAATACTGCAGATGCATTGAAAAAATATGTGAGCTCTAAGAAGTTCTCTTGGTGTAGAGAAATAATGGGCGTTGAAGGGTTGGATAAATGACTAATCTCTCTTGTGGCCCCATGTGGAAAGAAAACAACAAGTGGGATAATGTTGGGTTGTGTTATATTATTTCCACGACTAGCCCACGTAGTTAACTGGGGGGTTAGAGGGGGGGCGGAGCCCCGCCTCGTTGTGCTGATTGCGTAGCGAGGGGAGTCATAGGGGGTTTGAGGGATGTAGGTAACCCCATTTTATGGGGTGGAAAATTTTGCTTTTGGAACCTATGTTAGGTTGGGCGGACCCACCTATGGTTTTGTGCTTGATTTTCACACATGTTCTTGGATGTGATGGTTTTCGATCCATGGTTTTGGACGCGATGGTTTTCAATCCATGGTATTGGATGCTTCAGCATGTATAAATATGTATTGTAACATTGAAAGGAACATAATGAAAAAATCAAGCTAGTAGTCCCAATTTTGGGATCCAAGGGAAAATCTCTATGTATATGTGTTTTATGTGTTATGCTCTCGCATTGTTTATTTTCTGTGTTTTAGAATTCGTATGCAGGTAATTTCTGTACGGGGTTAAAACCTACACTAAAACCCTCCAACCGCTCCCACATGCCTACTTCGCAAGGACTGTGGTATTTTTCAGCCAATTATGTGCCAACGACCCCGAAATCAGGGTCAAGACTCAAGTCTCTACCCAAAACTTGATTAAACTCTCAGAATGATAAATAACATCAATACAAGGCTCGTAATGAAAAACTTGAACAAGGACTCAACCTGACCCATGATAGCCATGACAAGCATTTCGTCACACACATCATAAGCATGTAGTGTATAGGTAATAAGTACACATCTGAACATAGGTGCCTCATACTTATCTCAGATTCATCAAGGATTTCTAATGCCCTCTCACAATAGTTGCATTATCATCTATTAGGTCACTTATTCATTAACATTTCATCTACTAACCAAAATATGATGACAGCCATAACTCAATATTGTCATAAAACCATGCTTGTAACCAGCATATAACCAGATAAACAACAATAATAGTGTTATCACCCAGGTTGTTCCCTATGACTCCCAAGGGAATACGGCCGGGGTAACCACTAACCAATCTTTGGATTATAGTTTCTAGCCAAACTGTAATCAGAGAGGGCTCTCTCTTTATGATTTGTCTCTGTTTTGATAGTGTTTTAGGCTAGCTATTATGCTCAGGTTTTTTGGTTTATGTTTTGGTTGAAGGACTTCTTTCAGTGCTTAAGGTGTAGTGTTCAGACAGTAGTATATCATTGGGCAATGGAGTCTAAAGCTGTGAAATGTTTTGAAATGCTGGAGTGATGATGTTCAGACTGCAGGGCCTATTGGGTATCTCAAACAAACAAAATTTAAACTTAAGTGGTAATGTATGGTCAGCCAACAGAAAGCAATTAAGAATTCTCCATTAAGCTGGTGATGTGAAAGTGAAACATGTTGCTCAGGAGCAAACTTGAATTCCTGAAACAAAGGTCACTGTGAAAGATATATTCTGAAAGTGCAGCAATTAAGAATTACACTTATCAAGATTATAGCTGAAGAAAACATTCATTAACAACATAGATTGAGCTCAGGGTATTGCATGAATAAATCCTGAAGGCTATTCTTTTTCTTTGTTGCTAAATACTTAGAAATTAGAAACATATATGGATTGTAAAAGATTGAAACACATAACAAAGAGAGTTACAAAAAACTTATTGTATTGTGAAGTACACAGGAATCCTGCAGTTTTCAACAGACACCAGAATGCATTCAACACTTCAGAACTTTGAGAAATTCCATCACTTTGTTTATTAAACTCTGAAAAGATTACAGCATAAGAACTTCTTCAAGAGAAATCAACAACAACCCCTGCAAGCTTGTGCGAGGGGCAAATATATACAATCGGTTGTACAAAATATCTGAGTGCTAAGTTATCTCAGAAATGAATATGTTCACCAACTTTTCAAGATATTTAGATAAGAAAGTTATTACATCATTGAATACAAAGTAAATGCATATTTATGCCTGTCAGAAGATATTTTGGCCTTTGAAGGCCACTGAGTCGGTTGGAGTGATCTGCATTAATGCTGAGAAATGCGCTTTTGGAGCTGCTCTGCTGTAGCTTCTCGACCTGGACACCTGTAGCTTCTCACCTTGCTTTGTTGGCCGTAAGTTCTGCTGAGTTGGCTCGGCCTTCATCTTTAATGCATGTTGATTTTTTTAAATTGTCCTGTGTATGACAATTTTCGTTTTCCATGAACAAAATTTATTGAATGGTTTCATGTTTATAAAATCATCTGTATTGCCTTAGTCCACCATTCTTGTGTAGGTAGTTGATGCCTGAGAATTGCATCCATAGTCTCCTCTGCTTCTGTATATTTATAAAAATTGGGAGGCACTTCAAAGAGGTGTGTAATTTCATTCATTATAAAAAATAAACTTTCTACTCTGTTGTAGAGAGTCTGTCCTATGGATGGCCCTGTTTCCTCTGAGGTGCTGGGCTTCTCATTGATCTGACTTGTGGCAAATGTATTGACCCTATTGGCATACTGCTCATGTGTGAACAGTCTCCCTGCGTTGTTCAGTAAGCTAGGGAGCCCTCTGTTTTGTAATACTTGGAATTTGTCCATAAACATGTTTACCTCAGTCTGCATGTCTTGGGTTCTTCTCTCTAATGTCTGCACCAAGTTTCTCAGTGTAAGAACCCTCTTGATTAACTGAATGGTCTCAGTTCTGTTTGAAATTCCCATGGTAGCCAACTGAGTACTTGTTCTATTGTTAAGCACATTAATCATCCTGGTGGCCACTTCAGGCATGTTGCTTAGAGCAGCCCTTGATCTCTGAACTTCAGTCTGTGCTTTTGGAATGAGCTCTAACTGCTCATGGATTGTTTCAATATACTGCCATTGGTCATTAATAGATTGGCCAATATTAGCCCACAACACTATTTTAAGCTCAGCCACAACCTTATCTAATTTGAGCTCATTCTCTAGCTCTTTGATCCTGTCTTTGAGGGCTTTTATCTCCCTGCCCTTTTCTGCCACAGACTGCTTGGATTTGTCATATCTATCATTTACTTTGGCCAATTTCTCCCTGGTCTCATTCAGCTCTGTCATTTGAGCTTCCAGGGCCTGAATCTCATTTCTTAGCTTTTGCATATCCAAGCTAGGGGCCTGCTCTGTTGTTGGTGGTGCTGAAGTAGATGGTGCTGCTTGTTCAGTCTGTTGAGGAGGAGGAATAGTAGTTGGAGCAGCTTCCTCAAGGTTAATGATTTGAGGAGGAGGTTGGGAGGTCCAACCTTCTTCTCTTTGTTTCAGGATTGCTTGTAATGCTGCCTGTGCAGCCTTTGATTCTCCCAGCTTTTCTTGTGTCTGGATAAGCTGCTTATAGAGAGACACCAGCAAATCTGTGGCATCTTGATCATGCCTTTGTTGAGCTACTTCATCTGTTTGAGGGTGAATTGTGGCTGGGAGTTTGATCTTTCTCCTTAAAGCTGCCATATCTGCATCCCTCAATTTTAATATTTCTTGTATGCCCTTGATATCTTTGGGATCATGCCCAATCTCAATAATTATATCTTCTAAGGACCTTATTCTGTTGTCCTTTGCTTGAGAGGATGCCTTTCCAACTCAAGTTGGGCAGCTGTATTATTAAGGCTATTTTCTAGCCTGTAGTTATCCAATGTCTTGTCTGCCAAGGAAGCATAGACCATCTCACCTGTTTGTTTGTGCAACTCAATTTTATCCATTGGGTGGATGTCCTTGGCCAGGACCTCAATATTGGTCCTTAAGTAATCTGAAGGGGACTGTGGCTGCAATGTAGTTGGTATGAGGTGACTCATGATCATCTTGCCCTCCTGGACATCATATGCAGACATTAGTCGTTGTTGGTTGGTGGGAGCCATTTTCAACAAATGGTTATACAGCTATATTTTTATGGGCTCATTCCTTTTCTTTATTTCAATGAACTGCTGTTTAATGCTCAGTTCACCCTCTCTCTGCTGGCTAGAGGAGCTGACTTCTCCTCCCACTGTCCTCTCTTGTTCCTGTTGGAAGGAACTTGCAGATGCCTCCAAACTGGGCGGGCCCATACCCAAAGATTGCCCTATAGGCATCTCCTCCTCTGAAAGGGGATTCATCCTGTGCCTCTTCTCACCATGACTTATTGATGTAGTCAAGGGAGTCTCTCTATCCCTTTTCCTACTTACATCCTCCTTTTGTGGAGTTTGGAGGACTGAGGTTTCAATAACTACTTCTTGCCTAGGAGGTACTATGTTTTGAGCCTGCTGCTCAGTGAGAATTGGGGCCTCAACTGCCCCTTCTTGATGTGTGGGCTGCTCTATGTCATGTTGCCCTTCTCTTTGCTGTGATTCCTGTTGTTGTTGTTGCTCTGCCTGCTGCTGCACTTCTTTTTGCTATTCCATCTCTTTATCTGTTTGGTCTTCAGTCATGGGAGGTGGTTGCTCTTGTTCCACCTGCTTTCCTTTGCCTTTGCTGCCTGTCTGTTGAGTGTCCATGGCAGCTTGCTGATGTGTTGTTGAAGAAGAGGCAGCTGCTCCAAGTTGCCTTTGATATGATAAGGAAACCTGTCCACAAGTTTCCAAGTCAGCCTCTTTTTGCATATTCCTAGCCTCTCTGTCTAGTATCTGCTCTCTAGAGATTGGCTCTTCTAGAGTGCCCTCTTTCCAGCTTAAAGAATTTGCATACTTTTCAATATGAGGCAGCCTAACATGTGAATAGTTACCCAATTTGTGTTTTATCCTCCTGAGGGAAATAAAATGATTACGGTCATAAGGTGACCATTTGAAACTGGTTTGCAATTTGAGGCCTGCCAGGATCATATCTGTCTCCTTCCATCCCTCCTCTCTTTTGTTGTACAAAAAAGGGCCTAGCTGGCTCCTTACCTTCAGTTGTACCTTCTTGTTTTTGCTTTGGAAATGGATGTAGTCATCATTTCCAAACTGCCTGAAGTATTCTAGGGCAAACAATCTCATAGGGACATATCTTGGCAGCCTGTAAGGGTCCAATTCACAGCCATATACTCTGATCACTGTGTGGTGTTGGTAAAAATACCAATCACCAATGCTGTAGGATTTGGAGAGATGGAGAATTCTCTGCATGTCATCGGTTAACCTTGGAGGAGGGACACCATACAGCAATGTCATAGCTGGGTGAATGAACAGGTCTATAAATTCACAGTATGTGTATGGTGATTGAGAAACATTATGGAAAACTGAAGTCCAAAACACAAATGACCTTGGATTTCCCTGGGCATCAAGTTTCTTGAGGGGAATGGAGAAACTGTCTGGCTGATAAAACAAGAACAGGTGGTAGATGTATGAGGTGTATCTGAACACCCTTTCCCTTGGTAGATTCATTAGCTGTTCATGGATCTTTTCTGCAATATAGGTGGCATAGTCATAGTTGTTGGGACTCACAATTGACCTATTTTTGACCTTATCTTTTGCCGTATTATTATCCTTTTGCAGTCATAAGTTGAAAGCTTTTATTTTATAATGACATAATGACCCCAAGGTATGAAGTAACCTCCCGCATATCTATGTTTAATTGTTTATTTCATATTCGTGAATATCTTTATACTTATCCTTGGAAACGCTGACTAAATTGTCAAGTAATTGCCTTAAGCTTGCAGGAATTATAATGTATAGTTGCTGTAACACCAAAAACAGCAGCTACGCAGTTGTTGTAACACCAGAAACAGCAACTACGCAGTTGCTGCAACACCAGAAGCAGCAACTCCGTAGTTGCTTCAGTCAGCAACAACAATCACCTAAAGCAAGCTATTTTGTAATAGCCGCGAATAACAGATGGAAACTATTTAAAGAACCTTGACGTGGCATAATCAAGCGGAGATCTAAAGTAAGAAGAACACAGTCAGCATGGCCTAAATCAGGAACAGCATGGGGAAATGGCAAAGGAATATGAAGATCCCGAGAAGACGGTCGAAGTCAGTTACCCGTTGTGTAACAGCCAGAACTCAAGAAAGAACGTATTATCATACTGTTGTAACAGCGTTCTGAATTGCTTATTTTTGATAAGATGGGTTAACTGAATGGGTTGTAATACTTTATTGTAATAGATGTCTCCTCTATAAAGAGGAGACATCTACATGAAAAAGGGATTAGTCAGTGTCTATGGTCAGTCTGTAAGAAGAGATTCTGAGAACATCAGCAAGTCTGAACTCTATTGTATTTAAATCTTTTTGGCAGATGAATATAAAACTGTTTTGAGCACTTAATCCAGTCTTCGTTTTCCTGGGGAATCTTGTGAGAGGGACTGGGCCCACCTTCCTCACAAGATTCACCCATTTACTTTCTTGTCAAGTGTGTAAGTGTGCAATAGTTTCTTTCTGGTACTCTGCTTGGATTTGATAGCATTACCTCTGGTATTCTCTGTTTTGCTAGTACTCTGTTTCATTTGAGTTTGTTTCTCACCGGTGAATGAGAGTGCAGTGTGCATTAGTAATCTGATTACAGAGGCAGGTGTTGAACGTCCCCACTTGGAGGATAGGGTCCTGATCCTCTGCCAACAGAGCATCCATCATTTCGTTTTCCAGATTTGTAGTTTTAATTAATTGCTTTTACTTTAAAGTACTGTAATGACATAGCGTAAGAATCACGTATACTACAGCTTTTCAATGCTTTTAGATTTTGAGTACATACAGTACGCAGTAGCCTTTGGAATAAAAAGACTTTCCCTGGTTTACAATTAATGTGGTACTTGAATGTTTAATTCATAAACAATTCAACTAGCCAACATTTTGGCGCCGTTGCCGGGGAAGGCAACTAAAGAATTCTAAAAGCATTAATGGTTTCTTTGTGAAAATAACAGGTGTATGAGAGGACGCAAGAAACCTAATTTTACAGGCGGCAAAGGAGGAAGGAAGACTTACATCGACGAAATCATCTCTAAGGCCGAAGCATCACAGAGGATGAGTTCCCGGAGACCTCAGATCCAATACTCCTCACAAACAGACCAACAGACGGAGGAAGTAATATGACCTGAAAGGAAGCTGGAAGCACCAGAGTACACTGAGGAACCGGTAGAGGAACCTGAAGAAACAGAAGACACAGAAGATAAAGCGAGTGATTCAGGGAAAAGACCAATGGAGGATAACAGAACAGAAGGGAGAGGGGAAAACTCGCTCTCTACCCTGGAATTCCCTATTGGGGAGCTCCCGAGAGGAACAACCCCCATGAAAAATATTCCACTCTCGGCATTACCCAATTTTCATGGGTTATCCTCCGAAGACCCGGACGAATTCCTCTTTGAATTCGAAATACTGTGTAGAAGCTATGATTACATAAGTCCTAATTAGAAGCTGAAATTGTTTCCAGCAACACTAAAAGGGAATGCATTTAGGTGGTTTATGAGCTTAGGAGCTCAGGAAATCACCACCTGGGACCAGATGAAAGAGGGATTTCTGGCCAAGTATCAAGACTACTGCCGGACAAGAGAAAGAAAAGAAGAATTGTTTAAAATGGTCCAGAAAGAGGACGAAAATTTGGAAGATTTCGTGGAAAGATTACAGTATAATCTGCAGCGGTCTGATCATCCTAATATGAGCAAAGACATTTTGAAGACCATACTGCTGAAAGGGGTAAGAGATGATTGCCTGGACATGCTGAACATGCTTGGAAAAGGGGACATTTCTAAAGAACCCTTTGACGAAATTATTAAGCTCTGTATGCGGTGTTCAAGGGGAGCGGTAGGCAGATCAAAAAGCAGAGATAATGTGTATTCAAGGGTTCAGAAGTCAGCTAGTGGAGGAGCAACAAGAGATGAGATAGGTATCTTATTAGAAGAATTTAAAACTGAAATGCTAAGTTCTTTTGCTTCACAAATTGATGCTCTGCAGGTCAAGAAGAAACAGGCAGAAGCAGAAGCTACTCTGGCAATTTTCTGTTCAAAATGCAGAGAAAAACATCCACTTAGAGAATGCCCACTGGATAGGATACCTATATGCACAATCTGCAAGAAGGATCATGAAACACAGCAATGCCCCTCTCTGCCTGGAATCAAGGAAGCACTGCAAACGACTGAAGAAGAAGCTGAAGCAGTGTACCTAATGACACAAAGGAGGCAATGGCCACAAAGACAAGGTACGAGCTCTAATACAACTTTCAATCGTTGGAATAATAATTCTCCTTTTTACCCACCCATGAATCAAATGCAATACCCACCCTTCAACACAATGAACTTTTCACTTATGCAGCAACCAAATATTCCTTTTCCTGACCCTACTATGTGGAATCCTTGGGCTCCCCAGCAACCATACTTTAATCAATGGAACCCAAACTGGGCAGCCAACAGATACCTTTTCCTCAACAACAACAATCTCTTTCCTTACCATCTAATAATCCTCCGAATAATCAGGCAATGAGACCACAGCTGCCTGTACAACCTAACCCTAATCCAAATAATAATAAAGCCCTGCAAGTTATTGACATTCAAAATCAGCCTATCTCTCCCCTGCAATGTAATGATATTCACCTTCGCTCAGGGAGAATAGTCGAACCTATTATAGATGATATTACGGACTCTGACAAAGAAGAGGCTAGAAAAGAGAAACCAGCTAACCACAGTGCTGACACAGCAGAATCAGCACCTAACAATAATGACCAAACAGTAGATCCACCATTCCCTGAAAGGCTGACTCTCACTAAAACACCTGAACAACCTACCTTCAATCTTTTAGGAGAGCTACAGAACTTGTATGTCAAAATCCCATTATTGCAAGCACTAAGGGATGTTCCTATATATCCTAGAACTATTAGAGACATTTGTGTAAAGAAACCTGGAAGGAAGGCTAAAGACCCCCTCACAGTTCATGTGATGGGGAATTAACTGCCTTAATGACTGAAAAAGATTATCCTGTGAAGTATGGTGACCCTGGTCACCCTACAGTAACAGTCCAGGTCAGAAAAACCTTTATCTCTAAAGTCTTAGTAGACTTAAGAGCTGCAATAAATATCATGACACTCGAAACAGCTCAATTGCTCCAGCTAAAAAACTTTATCAGGGAAACTCCAACTATCTTAGAATTAGCTGACCGTTCTACAATCAAACCTGAAGGGATCATTGAAGACCTTATAATCTCTGTAGAATCATGGAATTACCCGGTCGACTTTGTGGTATTACAAACTAAAACAAAGTTGGGGGGTCATCCGTTGATTCTAGGGATACCTTGGTTGGCTACAGCTGATGCTTTCATCAACTGTAGATCTGGATCAATGACCATCTCCAATGGACAAGAAACTAAACAGCTGACCCTCTATCCTCATGCCACTCCCATGATTAACAGTGACAATTCCATATGGGTAGACTATGAGGACGAGGAAACCCAACCGATATTAACTATTGGGCAAGCTTTGACTTTTAAAGACTCCACTGAAGATGAACTAATTAGCAGTTTTATTTCTGAGCCCTCTTCGGTTAATCCAGAAACATTTAACCACTTCGCTGCAATCCTAGAACCTGAATCCCAGCAGAATATGAAAGATGAAAACTTATGCCAGACAGCATTAGGCAACCCTTCCAAAAGCACAACAGTTGAAATTGAACCTGGCAAAACGCTGAATATAAATCCTGATTTGACTAATGATGAAAAACAGAAATTAATAAAGTTACTCCAAGCAAACAAAGAGGCATTTGCATGGGACTACACAGACATGAAAGGGATCTCCCCTGAATTATGTACTCACCGTATATATATTAATGAGGGATCCCGGCCAGTCTGTCAACCCCAGCGAAGAATGAACCCTAACCTCAGAGAAATTGTGAAGGAGGAACTCCAAAAACTTTTAAATGCAGGATTCATATATCCAATATCTGATAGTGAGTGGGTTTCTCCACTCGTAATTGTACCAAAGAAGAATGGGAAATGGCGAGTATGTGTAGACTATAGATCATTAAATAAAGCAACCCAGAAAGATCATTTCCCTTTACCTTTTATTGATCAAGTATTGGATAATTTAGCAGGTAAGAAATTCTTCTCATTCTTGGATGGGTTTAGTGGATACAACCAAATTAGGATTGCACCCCAGGATCAGGACAAAACCACTTTTACCAACCCATGGGGAACCTTCGCCTATAGAGTACTTCCATTTGGGTTGTGTAACGCTCCAGTGACATTTCAGAGAGCGGTGATAGGAATCTTTTCCGATATGTTAAACGATTCATTAGAAATATTCATGGACGACTTTACTCCTTATGGAGTGACCTTTGAAGATGCTCTGCAAAACCTGGAAAAAGTACTTAAGCGGTGCATAGAAGCACACCTTGCTTTAAGCACTGAAAAGTGCCACATGATGATGAATCAGGGTATTGTACTAGGTCATTTCATTTCATTTTTAGGAATTCAAGTTGATCCAGCTAAGATTTAGGTGATTCAGAACCTTCCTATCCCCAAGACACAAACTGAGGTGAGAAGTTTTTTAGGACATGCCGGATATTACAGAAGATTCATTAAGGATTTTTCTAAAATAGCTTCTCCTTTGTTTGTATTATTAATGAAAAATGCTGAATTCAAGTGGACTGATGACTGTGAGAATGCATTCAATAAACTTAAGCATCAGTTGTCCACAGCTCCTATTTTGAGAGGACCTGATTGGGCATTACCCTTTCATATTTCCTCTGAAGCCTCAGATACGGCAATTGGAGCTGTCCTGGGTCAGGAAGAAAACAATCTCCCCTATGCTATCTATTTCATCAGCAAAAACATGACACCAGCTAAGCTAAATTATACAGTAACTGAGAAAGAATTTTTAGCAGTTATTTATGCTATTGATAAATTTCGGCATTATATTACTGGCTATACTACCTTTGTGCATACTGACCACTCGGCCATCAAGTATTTAATGAATAAATCAATTACAAATGCTCGAGTCACCAGATGGTTATTACTATTACAGGAATTTGATATCACAATTGTAGATAGGCCGGGAAAAGAAAATGTAGTTGTTGATTTTCTTTCTCGTTTAAAAACTGATAAAAATGTTCCAATAGATGATTCTTTTCCTGATGAGTATCTATTTGCAGTACCTGCTCACTCACCTTGGTATGCAGACATTGCCAATTATCTAGTTGCAGAAAAATTACCATCACACCTATCACACAGGGAAAGAAGGAAGATCATCCAGCAAAGTGCTAGGTACAGCTGGATAAGCGGGTGTCTGTTCCACACAGGAATAGATCAAGAAATCAGGAGATACGTTGGGGAAGACGAGGTTTATGACATATTGAAAGCTTTTCACGATGGTCCTTGTGGAGGACATTTTGCAGATAAAAGAACAGCTCACAAGGTACTTAGAATGGGTTATTACTGGCCATCACTTTTTAAAGATGCTAGAAAATATGTGAAGGCTTGTGACAGCTGTCAGAGAATGGGCCAGCCCAACCATAGGGATGAAATGCCACTCAACCCCCAGGTAACTCTCGAACCCTTTGAGAAATGGGCATTAGATTTCGTAGGTCCCATTAATCCTCCATCTAATCAAAGAGTTTACATTTTAGTATGCACAGATTACATGACTAAATGGGTAGAGGCCAAAGCACTCATTAAAGCTAATGAAGAAGCAGTACTAACATTCTTATTTGAAGAAATCTTTGTTAGATTTGGACTATCCAGAGAATTAGTCACTGATGGAGGACCTCCTTTCAATTCTCACGGTTTCAAAGATACGCTCCAAAAATATCATATCAAGCATAAGATGACCACACCTTACCACCCCCAAGCAAATGGGCAGGTGGAAAGCACAAATAAGGTCATAGAAGCTATCTTAACAAAAACAATAAAGGAGAATAGAAGGGACTGGTTTCAGCGCTTGCCCGAGGCTCTTTGGGCCTACAGAACCACTTGGAGAAACACAACAGGATTTTCACCCTATGAATTGGTTTTTGGAAAGAATGTTATTTTTCCTGTAGAGTTTGAAATTAAAACTTTAAGAACTGCCTTAGCTGTTAACCTTGATTTAACTGATGCATAGACAGCCAGGTTGCAGCAGTTGCAGGAATTGGATGAGAAAAGACTGGATGTCGTCCATCAAACAACTATGATACAGCAACAAAGGAGCAGATGGCATGACAAAACCATTAAGCAAAAGCAGTTCTAGAAAGGTAACTGGGCTCTACTTTATGATTCACGTTTCCAGAACTTTCAAGGGAAGCTGAGAACAAGATGGCTAGGGTCGTACGAAGTGGATACTGTTTTCCCAAATGGAACGGTTAGACTATTAACAATTGATGGAAGCAGAACACCACTGTTAGTGAATGGCTACCGACTTCGGTTATATCAGCGGCCGGTTTCCAAAGAGGACTTTAAAGCCACTTGCATGGCAATAAAACAGTATTCCTTTCCAGGGGAACTTGTTGTCCCTCAAAGAACTTGAATTTCTATTATTTATGTAATTTTTAGGATTAGACATTTTTTTTAAGAAACTAATAAATCCTGCCAAGGATTGCGATATTACATTTCGGTATTTTGCAGATGTTAGCATGGAGAAGTAGCTGAGAACAAAAGTCTCGAAAGGAATTACTGTGTGGACTCCAACTTCCTGTTGCTGCAACACCATTTCCCGTTGCTGCAACACCATTCCCCGTTGCTGCAACACCATTTCCCGTTGCTACAACACCATTTCCTGATTCTGCAACACCATCTCCCGTTGCTGCAACACCATCTTTGTTGCCGCAACACCATTCCTGTTGCCGCAACACCATTTCCCTGTTGCTGCAACACCATTTCCCGTTGCCACAACACTATTCCTGTTGCTGTAACACTAGTTCCATTATTCCAACACATTCCCCGTTTTCACAAACGTTTTCTCCTAATCCCTGTTGCCCCAACGGTAATTTTCTGTTGCTGCAACACCAGTCCCGGTGCCACGATATTGCTTCCCGATCACGAAATATCCTTCCCTCACAAAATATACCACCTCTCGCGATGATTACAGCACCTTACTGTCACTTCCCGTCATTATCATTACAAATCACCCATATTCCCGTGCTTTCAGATCCGCGGTAATTATTATAATTTGACAGCGGACGAGAAAAGACTTTTTGACGCAGCGATCAAAAAGGTAAAGTACGAAGGTACGCACGTTTATGAATGAGCATTAAATAATAGATAAGCGGAAAAAGGTTGATAGGTCCATCAAATGATTGCATTCCCAATCATATCATTTACACGTAGGAAGGGGGGGGATTACCGAAGCAATTCCCATAATGACAAACCACGCCAACCACCGCCACCCTTAATTCTCCCGGTTGTATGTAAAAACTATGGCATGTTACCATTTGTGATGTATACTCTGAGTTGAAATCGGTAGCTCGGCTCTGAATTTTGAAGATTTACTGAGACAACAGCCATGGGAGGAACCCTCATTACTCATGAACCAGCTACGACAGTAGTCTTGGAACTCTTTCCGGAAATTTACCAGATTTTCTTGCAAGCCTGATGGATAGAGTATTTCAGGAGACTTCCGGACTTTGACGAGCAGCAAGTCCTGGAATTCACATGAAATTTGACAGAAGGATTCTCTGTCGTCCAAGGAATTCAAGTTCCAGTCATGGAAGAAATCATAGCTGAAGTCACCGGACTCCCAGCTACTGGTACACGGTGGTTCAGCAGAAAGCACCTGATTCTGAATGCACAGCAAGACTTTCTCCGACCAGGCGAGGAAGTAGAAACCAAGGGCAGAGGTGTAGCACTGCGGTCGTTACCTCAACCATGGCCAAAAGTCGCTGAATTCGTCAAGCAATATCTGACGTGCGAAGGTCGTTACCAGGTAATCTACCAACATGACTTCGTTCTGTTAAATCATTTAAGAAATGGTCAATTATTGAACATGCCATATTATTTGCTGGGTTGTCTCAAAAATATGGCACGATATGCTATGAAAGCGAAGCATCCAGTTCTCTCCCTAAAACACCATCGCTTAATCCAATTGCTGATTAACAGAGCTCTCGCTCTAAACATCCCTCCACCCCCCATTAATCCCCATCTGGAGGAAGGAATTCCACAGCCTGAGCATGAAAGTCCTCATCAAGAAGAGGAAACTTTTCGTCAAGCTGAGGACACACCTCAGCAAGACCAAGAGCCTCCTCAACAAACGGACGACATGCCTGAACAAACCCCTTTGGAAAACCCTCAGCAAACAGAGCATATTCCTGAACAACCCCAGCAAACACCCCTGCATGTTACAGAGAATGAACAAGCAGCAGCGGAATTAACCACGTCTCCCAAAAGAACCAATTCTCCCGCTCCCATACTCAGTATTTCTACTGATGATTCCGACGATAATATCCCAATTACTCAGCTTAAATGAAAAATGCAGCAGGTAAAGAAAACCCCAGCAAAAAGAAGAAGAACGAGGGTTTCAACCAAAGCACCTACTACCCCGACTACTGTTCCAACCTTAAAAGCCAGCAGGAAGAGAAAAACACATAAATTCCCTGCCTCTACCAAAACGGAAATCGGTAGTAGTTGAATCCCCTAATTCCTCCAGTTCACCACCCATCGCTTTAAAAACCCGCACTCCAGCCACTGCTCAAAACCCCTCTCCCTCACCCACAGAGGCTGAGATGCAGAGCGTTCATAGCTTCGTGGCATCATATCTTAAGACAGCTGAAACACAAGAACCAGCTGCCGACACCCAGAATGATAGTGACCAAGTGGCTGCAACACAAGAAACAGCCACTACCCCAGGTGACACACAAGAACCACCTATGGGGAATACTGATCAAATTGACGAAGCAGAACCTCTGCCCCCACTGGAATCTACTGTCTCACAGGATCAGCCTACTATACCCGCCCTGCAAGAAGAAATCAAGTTTCTGAAATCTCAGATTCAGGACTACCAGGAAGAGATAATAAGGGTCAGGGAAGCATATCAGAAAGAATTCAGCCTGCATGTTTTAGCAAGGGTAGAGTCTGCAGCAGAGAAAAGTAAAGATAACAAATATATGTGTACAAATTGTGGTGAAATATATACTCAGGCATGATATAAGGTAGTACAAGAACCAATAAAGGAAGCCTCCGAGGCTGAAAATGAAACAAAGGAGTCTGTTGATGCTGAAGTAGAAATCCCACAATTCTCTGCTAAAATAGAAAGACCTGTTGCTACACAAGAACCAACAGGATCTACAGAAGAAATGCAGGCAGAAAGACTTGTTGCTACACAAGAACCAACAGGATCTTCAGAAGAAGTGCAGACAGACAGACCTGTTGTTACACAAGAACCAACAGGATCTTCAGAAGAAATGCAGTCAGAAAGACCTGTTGCTACACAAGAACCAATAGGATCTTCAGAAGAAATGCAGTCAGAAAGACTTGTTGCTACACAAGAACCAACAGGATCTTCAGAAGAAGTGCAGTCAGAAAGACCTGTTGATACACAAGAACCAACAGGATCTTCAGAAGAAGTGCAGTCAGAGAGACCTGTTGTTACACAAGAACCAATAGGTCATCCAGAGAACATGCAGGACCAAGATCAAGAACTTACTGACACACAAGAACCAGTAAGTTCACCTGAAACTGCACAAAATCAAGAACTTACTGACACACAAGAACCAGTAAGTTCATCTGAAACTGCACAAGACCAGGAGCTTACTGACACACAAGAACCAGTAAGTTCTTCAGAGACTGCACAGGAACAAACAGAGGAGCTTCCCGGCACTATGCAGGAAGAAAAGAAAGAGGAAAACAAGGATTCACCCCGGCCTACCCAATCTGCTATGCAAGAAGAAGCTACACAAGAACCAGGAAATGAAGAAAGAAACACTGAAAGTGTTATGGAACAAGAAGAAGATATAGAAGAAAATGAGGAAAAAGGTACAGACTCACCCCGGCATACCCAGAGCATTATGGAGGAGGAAGAAAAAGACACAGACTCATCACGGCCTACCCAGATTATTATGGAAGAAGAAATAATCTCAGGAGAAAATGAAGAAAAACTGGACTCACCTAGCCCTATTCAAGTTGCTAAGGAGCTAGAAGAAGAAGAAAAAGATACAGATTCATCATGGCCTACCCAGACTATTATGGAGGAAGAGCAAATAGTTTCAGAAGGGAATAAAGAAGAATTGAATTCGCCCAGCAAGAAGCAAGGAGCAGATGAAGAAAAAGAGACAGATTCACCCTGGTCCACCAAAATCAATTTGGAGCAAAATGGATTAGTCCAACAGGAGGAAGAAACTCTGGTCATAAATGAAGAGAGAGATGCTGGATTATCCCAGCCCACTTCAACAGAGCAGATGACCATGATTGATGCCTGTATGCAAACAGAACTCCCCACTGTTAGTGATGCATGTATAGAAACAGAAAGTTTTCAGGAATTAAAAGGTAGATGGTGGAGAGAATATCAGCAGTCTCAAGGCAAAGCATTTGAACAACAAAAGGGGACCTGGTTCGATCATGCTTATAAGAACTGGGAGGCACTGGAACAGTGTAGGGCCCAGTATAAAGAAATCAAGGAACTGAAATATAGAATGTCCCAGATGTTTGAGTTATGTCAAAGAATGCTTGCCACAAGGAAACCCTCTTTTAACTATGCTACATTTTTGAGGGAAAGACTTGCATTCATTCAGCTGAACGTTATCAAAGAGGGGAGGCCTGATCAAGTGGTCACAGCAGAGCAGTTTATGCAGACCTTTGCAGAGGCACCCAAAAGTGATCAAAACCTGCTATGTGAATTATACCTCCATAATGAGGCCGTGTCTGAAGAAACGAACATGAACATGATACCTGTAGTTGGTGACATACAATTGAGGGCCTTCATCTCCTTTCTGGCTAATCAACTTACCTGGCAGAATGCCTATGTCTCAGGCCACCAAAATGAACAGAATTGTCTTCTGTGGATTCGAGCTGAACCACAGAACGCTGCCACTTTCATTTCACAACATTTAAAAATGGTAAGCGATTCTGATATGAAGGATCATGTCATGAGACTACAAACAGAGGTCCTAACAGACTGTCAACAGTATGTAAAGACCAAAGCATCCTTGGCTGTTAAAGCAAATAAACTGTTTTGGGATAGCTGCCCCGCAGAAAGGAAGGAATATCACCCGTATAACCCATCAAATCTGCAGGTAGCACTTTCAAGGGTACCTCAGTATGTTGAATGCATGCAGCGTTGTGCTAAAAATTGGATGGGTTATAAATTTAAATTCCCACTTTTATGGTTGTCTGATGATCAGTATAAGGGCCAGTTTGGACTTTCTAACAGAGAAGAAGCAGCAGCATGGAAGCATATACGAACTGTTTGTGGTTTCAGAGACAAGTTTGATGTTACTCCCTACAGCTATTGTCTTAGTAATCTGCATTGTTCGTCCCAGTTCTCCGACTCAGACTCAGAGTAGCCATTGCATGGGGACATGCAATCTCTTCAGTTGGGGGGGATGTTGGGACTCACAATTGACCTATTTTTGACCTTATCTTTTGCCGTATTATTATCCTTTTGCAGTCATAAGTTGAAAGCTTTTATTTTATAATGACATAATGACCCCAAGGTATGAAGTAACCTCCCGCATATCTATGTTTAATTGTTTATTTCATATTCGTGAATATCTTTATACTTATCCTTGGAAACGCTGACTAAATTGTCAAGTAATTGCCTTAAGCTTGCAGGAATTATAATGTATAGTTGCTGTAACACCAAAAACAGCAACTACGCAGTTGCTGTAACACCAGAAACAGCAACTACGCAGTTGCTGCAACACCAGAAGCAGCAACTCCGTAGTTGCTACAGTCAGCAACAGCAATCACCTAAAGCAAGCTATTTTGTAACAGCCGCGAATAACAGATGGCAACTATTTAAAGAACCTTGACGTGGCATAATCAAGCGGAGATCTAAAGTAAGAAGAACACAGTCAACATGGCCTAAATCAGGAACAGCATGGGGAAATGGCAAAGGAATATGAAGATCCCGAGAAGACGGTCGAAGTCAGTTACCCGCTGTGTAACAGCCAGAACTCAAGAAAGAACGTATTATCATACTGTTGTAACAGCGTTCTGAATTGCTTATTTTTGATAAGATGGGTTAACTGAATGGGCTGTAATACTTTATTGTAATAGATGTCTCCTCTATAAAGAGGAGACATCTACATGAAAAAGGGATTAGTCAGTGTCTATGGTCAGTCTGTAAGAAGAGATTCTGAGAACATCAGCAAGTCTGAACTCTATTGTATTTAAATCTTTTTGGCAGATGAATATAAAACTGTTTTGAGCACTTAATCCAGTCTTCGTTTTCCTGGGGAATCTTGTGAGAGGGACTGGGCCCACCTTCCTCACAAGATTCACCCATTTACTTTCTTGTCAAGTGTGTAAGTGTGCAATAGTTTCTTTCTGGTACTCTGCTTGGATTTGATAGCATTACCTCTGGTATTCTATGTTTTGCTAGTACTCTGTTTCATTTGAGTTTGTTTCTCACCGGTGAATGAGAGTGTAGTGTGCATTAGTAATCTGATTACAGAGGCAGGTGCTGAACGTCCCCACTTGGAGGATAGGGTCCTGATCCTCTTCCAACAGAGCATCCATCATTTCGTTTTCTAGATTTGTAGTTTTAATTAATTGCTTTTACTTTAAAGTACTGTAATGACATAGCGTAAGAATCACGTATACTACAGCTTTTCAATGCTTTTAGATTTTGAGTACATACAGTACGCAGTAGCCTTTGGAATAAAAAGACTTTCCCTGGTTGACAATTAATGTGGTACTTGAATGTTTAATTCATAAACAATTCAACTAGCCAACAATAGTGTACAGCTGGAGGCTTTCCAGGAGAAAACATGGACAGCATTGCCATTATAGTGTCATCAACATCCTCAATTCCCTTGTATCCCAGGACATAGCTGATCAAATCCACTAGCATTCTGCCCAAGTCATTCAGGTAGTGATATCCAATAGGAGGAGTTCTCATGGTTTCAGAGCTTGGTTGTACAAATAGCTGGTTAATTTTGATAATCTGGGCACTTGACAAGTTACTCCCCTTCTTTATTAAATCCAACATGGAAAGAGGGGTCAATGGCCTTGTAGTATGGAAATGCAGCATCTCATTTATGGTTTCTGGGGTGATAAAGAACAAAACTGAGCCTGTAGGACTGAGAACAGCTCTCTGGCAAGGATCATAGCATTCCTGGCACTTGTGGATCAAGTCTGGGAGGGCATTGACTTGAGGGAGGTTGTAAATGGGAAAATTTGAGTCCCAAATCCCTAAAATATCAGCTCCACCAAGGTGTTGGGCTTTCAATTCATTTAGCATGTGAATATTGAACTTGGAACCCATTGGAAACCAATCTAACATCTGATAATCTACATCTCCCAGGGCTTTCCATGCTATCTCCCTTTGAGGGGCATTCAGAGGCTGGATATTCAGGGCTATTGGTGTCTCCATAGCTAATAAGGCTTCAGATTTGTATGTAAACTGGTTCTGAATGATCAGAGCAACCCGGAGGAGTTTCTTTACAATGGAAGTGTGAATTTCAAGGAATAGAGGGCAAATGAACAGCTGCAGCAATTGAAATATTGCTTTGAAGTGTAAATAAGACCAATGTCTGGTATCAATCTGTCTCTTTTAGCAGGTATGTACAGTTTGAGTGACTGGTTCGCGATTGCGCGAACAGAGTACAGTTTCTTATGAAAATGTGGGCAAACAAGGCTCAGCTGGTGCTTTTCGACCTCACAGTTGCGAATGGGGGCTAGACACAGGAATTTTACCGGTAATTTATAAGTTTCGGTGTCTTTTAAGCTTTTTGAGGGAATTCACAGACAAATTAGGCGTATGAAGGATTTACAAGGGTAAATACCTGGTAAACAGCGAGCAACGGTCATGAATCTATGTAGAACTGGCGCGCCGAAGGTCTCCAAATCGATTTCAGCAAGGTGGTGCAAGTTTGGACGTGAAAACACCATGCAGAGAAAGCAACAGCGAATTGGCAAAAAGTATGAAAAAACGCGAAAATTGGCCAAAATATGGATTTTTGGCATAAAGGCGCGTTTTTTGGATGACGTCAGCATGACGTCATCAGGTGGGGTCAAGGTCGGATGACGTCAGCATGACGTCATCGGGTGATGTGGCGAGCTATGATTGGTCCACGGGGATAGTGAGGTGGCGGACATATCAGCGCGGGTCGGATGAAGGAGCTGATGCGACGACGGAGTGGCAGTGACGTGGTGATGACGCGGGCATGGCAAAACTGGTGGTAAACGAAAAAGCGGTAATGGTTTTCTCGGACCGCCTACCATACGACGATGGTTTTGTCAGAGGGCAACCCGAGAAATTGTGAGGGCGACGCGTGGCAGGGGCCTGACGTCACCCTCTGACAGTTTCTCGGGTACTAAATGTCGGACGTCGGGCCCAACCCGATATGTATAATGGCCGTCCGATCTAAAGCGCTCGATCGGACGGTTGACGGGTCAGTGAAGTGATCGGTCAATACGGAAGGGGGGCGGGATTAAAATAATACTTCTTTCGGGATTTGAGCTCAGCAGACACCTCTGGGATGCGGTGGTTTGTAATGTTTTTCAATGTATTTTGAAAATAAAATAATATGCGCCGATACTTTGGATAAGTGCAAAAAGTGGGTTTTTGGTGTGTTATTTGCAAATGAAGCGGGTCATAGGTAAAAAGGGTTTTTTCAAGGTTTTCTTAGCAAATGAAGGTTTTAATGGGCCAAATGGATTCAGAAGAGAGGAGGGGGGTAAGACTTAGGTTTATCAAAGTGACCAGATGTCATTTTGATCCCTGACAGAGAAAATATGGCTATAATGCCAAGGGGAGGGATATTTATACAATGTTTGGGGTTTATACACCATGGTGTTATAATACTAGGGGAAAGGGTAACATAGGGGAATTATATAATAGAGTTAGGGTTAATATGGATGAAAAAAGGTGGATGAGGGGGGATACCACTAAGTTTATTTGAAAATAACTTAGCTTAGGGAGTAGATCAAAATGAAAAGAGTTTTAGACAAGAAATGTGGCTTCTAATAGGACTAAGAACCACCATAAAACCATCAATTCTTCCATGAATCTCAACTGATGATGGGATGTTAGTAATGAATGGGAAGAGGGGAAGAAGGGAGGCTAGACATGCTTCTTTGCTTTGCTGCCACCTGATGGAGAAGAACACCTTCTCAATTCATTGATTTTGCTTTGTGAACAAGGCTAACACACATGCAATTTGTAAGAAATGACATTTCTGCAACCCCAACTGCCTACCCATCTACTTGCCTAGCATTTTTTGTTTTCTTCTTGGAGGGTGCACTTAGGCTTGCAGACCCTTATTTGCCTTTTCTTTTCTTTGGCTTTTTTCTTTTGTTTTTCTATCTACTTCTACCCTTATTTCTTCCAAGGTCCCAGATTAAGCAGTTGGGAGCCTTTCTTCTCTACCTAAACTACTTGTCTGCCAAGATTAAACAGTTTGGACAGACTTCTTTCTCTATTCTACAACTGAAAATTTAAAACATGGCATGATCCAGATTAGGCTGTTGGACCATCCATCAAAATTGAGTCCACATCAAGCTATAAGCACAGATTGTATTCTCTTGGAAATATGTGATCTTTGCATCATCAAAGCAGAGCATATTTGGACCTTTCATTGCCAATCATGAAATATGAAACCTATTGGTATAGATAGCCAACAGTGGCTCCACATGGAGATGGTTTTTCATTTGAAAGACCAAGAACAGCAGGTCAGATTGCCTTGGCCCCTTGACTGCTTTTATCAAAACTTGAAGTATGTTGCTCTGAGATGCCAAAATTGTGATTCTTCCCTTTCTTGGTAGATATCTGAACCTATTTGTCTCTTGCTGGTAGTTAAGAAAACTTTGAGAAACTGCATTTTTACATCTTAACAGAAAGTAATATATACATCTGGATATGTACAAGGGAGAACTCAGGCTGCACTTATGGGTGGTAGTCAAAATAGTGCTTGAGCATCCTGCCATTCACAGGACCTTCATCCAAATCAGTTTCATTAAGACTTTTAAGGAAATAAGTGTTGTTTCCTTGTACTGCTTGGACAGCAAATGGTCCTCTCCAAAGGGAATCAAATTTTCCATGTTTTCCCTTATCCTCTCTTCTTGAATCCCACTTGAGGACTTTATCACCAATGTTGAAATCTTCTGCCTTAGTTCTCCTATCAAAGGCCTTCTTTTATTTTTCTTGTAGAACTTGAACTCTGCTGAAAACTTGGTCTCTAGTTTGGTGTAAACATATTATTTGATTGATCCTTCTTTGCATATCATTTGGTTCAGCTTGGCTTTCTTGAAGAAGTTTCATAACAGGCACCCCTAGTGATGAAGGGAATTTGGCTTCTAATCCATAAACCAACTCATATGGGCTGGTCCCAATTGATCTCTTGGTTGTTAGTCTATCTGCCCATAGAGCATTCACAAGCTTCTTATGCCAATTCTTTTTGTTCTCTTCTAGCACTTTCTTTATAATGTTTACCAGGCTTTTATTTTATGACTCAGCAAGGCCATTTCCTTGGGGATAGTATGCAGTAGAATGGCCTAAGGTAATGTGAAATTTGTGGCAGAAATTCACCATTTTCTTGGATCTGAAAGCAGCAGCATTGTCTGTTATTATTTTGTCAGGACAACCAAATCTAGCCAATATGTTATTCTCCAAAAACTGAATGATTGTTGAATCATTTGCTTGTCTGCATGGAGCAGCTTCAATCCACTTGGTGAAGTAGTATGTGGCTGTTAAGATCCATCTATGTTGGCCTGAAGATGAGGGATGAATTTCCCCAATGAAATCCAAGCCCCATTGTTGAAAAGGTCTCTCTGTTGCGATAGGCCTTAAGGGAAGTGGCAGTAACTGTCTCTTTCCCTCAAACACTTGACATTTATGACATGAGGTGGTGAATTTCTTGACATCAGAGAACATGGTGGGCCAGTAGTAACCAGCCCTTAGTATTTTATCCACAGTGAAATTCCAATACAAGTGTCCACCACAGTCACCTGCATGAAATTCTTTTATGATATTGTCAGTTTCATTCTCAATTAGGCAGTTTAGCAATATCCCTTCATGGTTTTTCCAAAATAAATTTCCATCCATAACACAGAATTTAGAAGCTTTCATTTTTAAGAACCTACAGGTTTTGCAATACATAACATATATCAGAGTACCAAGGGGATTGTTCAAAGGCTACATTGATCTTTGGAGTCGCCAGCTCCGGTTCACTGTCCAGCTGGTTGATGTCTAAGGCTTGGAAGTTTGCTTCTGTCATTAGTTTGGCCAAACCTTGCCCTTTTATTAGTTTTGTAGGTTTTATCTCAATATCAAATTCGAAAATGTTGGCAATCCACTTTCCTCTTCTGCCCTCTAAATTTTCTTGGGTGATAATGTCTTTGACAATAGGACTTGGTACATAGGCTATAATATGTGAATAAAGGATGTAAATCCTAAAGTCTTTGATGGCCTTAACCAAAGCATAAGCTTGTTTCTCCATGATTTGGTATTTTAGGGGAGCATCTCTTAGAGCTCTACTAAAGAAAGCAATGGGTTTCTCATTTCCTTGGTCATCTTTCTGTAACAAAACAGCAGCAATAGTATGCTGGGAGGCAAAAGAGAAAATGATAAATTCTCTGTCAAATTGAGGATTGGTCAAGACTGGGGTTTGGGTAAGGGCCAGCTTTATACCTTCAAAGGCTTGGTTTGCTTCAACTGTCCATTTCACTTTTGAATCTTTCTTTAGCATGTTATTTAGTAATCTGATTAGTTCTGCTAAGTTTGGGATAAACCTTCTCAAGAAATTGATTTTTCCCAAAAATCCTTGTAATTCTTTGATATTTCTTGGGTGGGGCATTTGTAAGATAGCTTGTATTCTATCTGGATCAATTCTTATGCCATCCTTTGAAATGATATGTCCTAACAGCTTACCCTCTTCCAAACCAAATAAAGACTTCTTGGGATTCAAGGAAATTCCATATTTCCTACATGTTAAGAAAATCTGCCTTAAGTGTTTCAAATGTTCTTGATCTGATTTTGAGAAAGGTGTAAGGTCATCTAAGTAAATGACAAGAAAGTCATGAATCTCCTTTGCAAAAGCAATATCCATTGCTCTTTGAAATGTTGCCCCTGCATTTTTCAATCCAAAAGGCATTTTTACATATTTGAAAGTTCCCCATGGGGTTGTAAATGCAGTTTTGTCTTGATCATCCGGGTGCACCAGGATTTGATTGAAGCCTGAGAATCCATCAAGTAGTGATATCCTTGAGGCACCTACCACTCTTTGGAGGATGTGATCCATCTTGGGTAAGGGATAATTATCTTTGAGGGATACTTGATTCAAGTTCCTAAGATCCACACAAAGCCTTATTTCTCCAGTTTTCTTTCTTGTAGGGACTAAGTTTGAAATCCACTCAGAGAATTTGATAGGTGCTATGATGCCTGCCTTGAACATTTTCTGTACCTCTTGTTCCATTGCTGGGAGAAGCATAGGATTGATTCTCCTCAATTTTTGTTTAAAGGGTTTTTGATCAGGCTTGAGAAGGTTAGTATGTTGGATAACAGAGGTATCATAGGACTTTAGATCCTCATAACTCCATGCAAAAACATCCTGGAACTCTTTAAAGAGGTCAATGTATTTAGGCTTTTGATCAGGAGGTAGAGATGCAAACAATTTTATTATCTTGGGTTTGTCAATGGTACCAATGTTGCATTCTTCAATGGCTGCATTCAAGGGCTGCATTTTTGGTTTTCTGGGAATATCATTTGAATCAAAGATGTCCTCTAGTGGAGTTAGGCATGTTGGCAGAAAATTGTCTTTCAGCTCTATGATTTCAGTTTCAGCATTGGCCACTTCTTCACAACTGATTGGTTGAATTTGCTTAATGTTTTCCTTGTTGAAAATAGTTGGGTTTAGCATTTGTTTTGCTGTTTTGGGTGACATTGGGTGGTTAGTCTGTTCAAACTGTATTTGTGATTGACTTGCTCCTTCAAGTATTTGTGATTGACTTGCTCTGTCAGTGTCAATATTTAATCCTGCAAATTCTTGTTGCAGCGTTAAAAAATTGTTTATTTGCATATCATCCTCAAATACTTGTCAATCTTTAACATTGTTTGGAATGGAGGGTCTGTGTTTAATCTCAGCTGTGAAACAATTGTTAGGTTCCAATGGTAATTTGCAAGTACTAGCAAATGTGGCCAAACTATGAGCATGCAGATTGTGAGTTCTAGGAATTTTAGTGATTTGGAATTCAGAGAAAAAGTTTAGTACTTCAGCAATAGCAGACCTATAAGACCTTAGTCTTTTGTCATTGGTGACAAAATTTCCCTTCACTTGTTGGATAACTAAATCTGAATCTCCCATGATTGAAACCCTGGCAGCTTGCAAGAATTTTACTAACTTGAGGCCTAGCAAAAGAGCTTCATATTCTGCCATGTTATTAGTACATCTGAAGTTTAATCTATAGGCTCTGCCTTCTGCATGACTGTTTTCTTTATTGTGTACCCAAACTCCGGCTCCTGCCCCTAATTTGTTTACTGAGCCATCAAATTCAAGGAACCATAGAATATCTTGTTGTGAAGGAGATTTAATGATCTGTTCATGTGCTGGCAATGTAAGTTGAAGTTCTGGTTTTTTATCTGGCTTGTCTTCTAGGACAGTCTCATCATTTGATTGAATATGCTTGACAACTAGAGCAGCAGCAGTGTCCAGTGATTGATTGACTGTTGTTTCATGGGTGGTAATTCTTTCATTAGAGTCTTCCTCTTGTATGAGTATTTTGGTTTCAACATCATTTTTTGAGAGAGTTGTGCTGTCATTAAAGAGAATGTATGAGTCTATGTCTGAATGGATAACATATATGGGAAAGTTTTGAGGCTTTTCTTCACTGCTGACCATGTATTTCATGAGTGTTTCTCTGTATAGTCTTTTTGGTTGCCCAAAAACAGAGATGGTGGCATATGACATGTCTAATTGTAGGGAACCTTGGAGTTTAGCTCCCCATGATCTTGATAACAGCATCCCATACTTAGGTGGGATGTCAGCAACTACAACATCCATTAGAATTGTTTTGTTTGGGTATTGAACCAGAGACACACATAAATCTTTTATGAGACCTAAACACTTGACTTGGCTGGAGTCAAAGGAAAACAAGTCCTTGTATGGTCTTGTTATATCCATATTCAATCTCTCCATGACTGCTTTTGGAATGAGATTGTGAGAGGCACCTGAGTCAAACATTGCATTATGTAATATTTTATCATGAATATGTAAGCTGACATAAAAAGGTAATACCCCTGTGACTACTGTTTTTCCATCCACTTCTGGGCCAAACAGTAATTCTGGGGTGTCATCCAACACATTGACATCATCTTTGATGCTGGTGAGTTGAAGGGACTTCTTGATCTGTTGTTTATAAATGTCATGCTTGGCCAGTTCTGAGAGAGGGATTGCTATCTTTAGTTTGCCAATTTCAGTTTCTAGGTCAAAGGGCTTTTAAGATTGGGTCTTAGGGTTATGGATAACAGTCCTTTCCTTGTTCACTAAATCTTCTTGTTGATTCTTACCTTGATTTTGGGACTTGTCTTTTTTACTCATCTCTTGAGGAGTAACATTTAAATTAGGGTGGAAGGATGAAGTAGTCATAGGCTTCTGTTTTAAGGACAATGGTTCAGTGATCTCTTCAATAATTACTTCTTCTGCAGGTGAACTTGTTTTGTCATTAGGATCTGTGACTATGGCTCTTTTAGGCTGTTGATTATCCTTTGTCTTTTCAGGCTGATTTACATTCACAGTTCTGCTCCTTAGCTTGTATTGTTTATGGACTTCATAGACAGCAGTGTCATAGCCTTGTTTAAAGTCAAAGGATTCACCTGATTTAGTTTGGAACGGTTTGATTTCATCATCCTCATGATCTTCTTGTGTTAAGAAAACTTGACTTTCACCATCTAGACCCATTAAATTAATCTGAGGATCTTCATTGGGTTCAGTTGATGTGGAAGTCTCTGCATAATTTTCTTGGAAAGGGGGTCTTATGTCTTGGTCAGCACTGGGCTTGCCAATGCCTGGGTTTTGAGTTCTCCTAAAATTTGGATTCCTAGGAGGGTTGTTTTGTGGTGCTTCCCATGATGATTTTCTCTCAACCGATTCCACTCTATCACCCAATCTTTTCATTCCATTGAGTATTGCATCCAGCTTTTGATCAAAAGCAGAGGGTTCCTCTTTGAAGGCTGTTCTCTTTTCCAACCTTGCTCTGTTTCTTTTGGCAATCAGGTTAGCTTCCACTGTGACAGCAACCTTTTGGGCCTCTGCAAGGGTTTGAGGGTCTCTTTCCTTTAACTGATAGGCCATGTCAGGGTCAAAACCATCAGGGAATTTGTACAAAGCTAAATCAGGAGGGGGTCTTAAATTTTGTGGGATTGCGTTATATACATTGTTGAATATTGCACAATACTCCAAAGCAGTCTCTTGGGGACCTCTTTTGATGGTGTCATATTCCCCAAGTATGTGCAGAGGGTCTTTCTTTTTCTCCCATCTGTTAGTAAAGGCTTGATACAGCTCATCAGGAGTTGTGATGGAATTTGCATTCAGGGATCTAAACCAAGTCCTTACATCCCCAGTTAGGCTTTGAACAAACATCCTCATTCTCACACTGTCATCATCTATTTCATAGGTCTCAAAATGGTCTTGCATCCTTTTGGCATGCTGAACAGCTGTCAAAGGGCCAATGGAGTCAAAATATAAGATTTTGGTTTGGTAGTCTTGGGGTAGAGCTGCAGCATTAGCTGGTATTTGCAAGGGTGCATATCTGTTAGCCATATTCACAAGGTTTGGGGGATTTACAGGGGCAACTGGGATAAAAGGAACGGTGTGTACTACAGGGGTAACAGGTGTAGCAGCACCTAGGGTACTGTTCAAGGGGATATGTGCAGTGGGTGAAGATGTGAAAGGAGGGCTTTGAGATGTAGATGGTGAACTGGGGGAGACAGGGGTAGAGCGAAATAGAACCTTAATAGGGGTTGGAACAGGTTCAGGGTGGGCTGTCTCGGGACTCAAATCAATAGGATCTTCCTGCCTTTGCTGTTTCCTGATTATTTTGGGAATTGTATTTGGATTTTCAAAAACTGCTGGTGGATTTGGGTCAGGGTTTGACCTAGTGTGTCTGGTTTCCCTTTTAGGAGCCAGCTTCTGAACCTCTTTTTGAGTATTTTTCTAAGATATTTTAGGATCTGTTTAAGGGACTGTTGAAGCTTTTTAAAAACCACTGTCTTGGCAAACAACAGTTGAAAAAACAATATGTTCGGTCCCCAGTGGAGTCGCCAATTATGTTATCACCCAGGTTGTTCCCTATGACTCCCAAGGGAATACGGCCGGGGTAACCACTAACCAATCTTTGGATTACAGTTTCTAGCCAAACTGTAATCAGAGAGGGCTCTCTCTTTATGATTTGTCTCTGTTTTGATAGTGTTTTAGGCTAGCTATTATGCTCAGGTTTTTTGGTTTATGTTTTGGTTGAAGGACTTCTTTCAGTGCTTAAGGTGTAGTGTTCAGACAGTAGTATATCATTGGGCAATGGAGTCTAGAGCTGTGAAATGTTTTGAAATGCTGGAGTGATGATGTTCAGACTACAGGACCTATTGGGTATCTCAAACAAACAAAATTTAAACTTAAGTGGTAATGTATGGTCAGCCAACAGAAAGCAATTAAGAATTCTCCATTAAGCTGGTGATGTGAAAGTGAAACATGTTGCTCAGGAGCAAACTTGAATTCCTGAAACAAAGGTCACTGTGAAAGATATATTCTGAAAGTGCAGCAATTAAGAATTACACTTATCAAGATTATAGCTGAAGAAAACATTCATTAACAGCATAGATTGAGCTCAGGGTATTGCATGAATAAATCCTGAAGGCTATTCTTTTTCTTTGTTGCTAAATACTTAGAAATTAGAAACATATATGGATTGTAAAAGATTGAAACACATAACAAAGAGAGCTACAGAAAACTTATTGTATTGTGAAGTGCACAGGAATCCTGCAGTTTTCAACAGACACCAGAACGCATTCAACACTTTAGAACTTTGAGAAATTCCATCACTTTGTTTATTAAACTATGAAAAGGTTACAGCATAAGAACTTCTTCAAGAGAAATCAACAACCCCTGCAAGCTTGTGCGAGGGGCAAATATATACAATCGGTTCTACAAAATATCTGAGTGCTAAGTTATCTCATAAATGAATACGTTCACCAACTTTTCAAGATATTTAGATAAGAAAGTTATTACATCATTGAATACAAAGTAAATGCATCTTTATGCCTGTCAAAAGATATTTTGGCCTTTGAAGGCCACTGAGTCGGTTGGAGTGATCTGCATTAATGCTGAGAAATGCGCTTTTGGAGCTGCTCTGTTGTAGCTTCTCGGCCTGGACACCTGTAGCTTCTCACCTTGCTTTGTTGGCCGTAAGTTCTGCTGAGTTGGCTCGGCCTTCATCTTTAACGCATGCTGATTCTTTTAAATTGTCCTGTGTATGACAATTTGCGTTTTCCATGAACAAAATTTATTGAATGGTTTCCTGTTTATAAAATCATCTGTATTGCCTTAGTCCACCATTCTTGTGTAGGTAGTTGATGCCTGAGAATTGCATCCATAGTCTCCTCTACTTCTGTATATTTATAAAAATTGGGAGGCACTTCAAAGAGGTGTGTAATTTCATTCATTATAAAAAATAAACTTTCTACTCTGTTGTAGAGAGTCTGTCCTATGGCTGGCCCTTTTTCCTCTGAGGTGCTGGGCTTCTCATTGATCTGACTTGTGGCAAATGTATTGACCCTCTTGGCATACTGCTCATGTGTGAACAGTCTCCCTACGCTGTTCAGTAAGCTAGGGAGCCCTCTGTTTTGTAATACTTGGAATTTGTCCATAAACCTGTTTACCTCAGTCTGCATGTCTTGGGTTCTTCTCTCTAATGTCTGCACCAAGTTTCTCAGTGTAAGAACCCTCTTGATTAACTGAATGGTCTCAGTTCTGTTTGAAATTCCCATGGTAGCCAACTGAGTACTTGTTCTATTGTTAAGCACATTAATCATACTGGTGGCCACTTCAGGCATGTTGCTTAGAGCAGCCCTTGATCTCTGAACTTCAGTCTGTGCTTTTGGAATGAGCTCTAACTGCTCATGGATTGTTTCAATATACTGCCATTGGTCATTAATA
The DNA here is from genome assembly GCA_031772625.1 of Pinus tabuliformis. NCBI lineage: Eukaryota > Viridiplantae > Streptophyta > Pinopsida > Pinales > Pinaceae > Pinus > Pinus tabuliformis. The sequence goes on from CM062811.1 coordinate 965,320,102, forward strand.
GATTGGCCAATATTAGCCCACAGCACTATTTTAAGCTCAGCCACAACCTTATATAATTTGAGCTCATTCTCTAGCTCTTTGATCCTGTCTTTGAGGGCTTTTATCTCCCTGCCCTTTTCTGCCACAGACTGCTTGGATTTGTCATATCTATCATTTACTTTGGCCAATTTCTCCCTGGTCTCATTCAGCTCTGTCATTTGAGCTTCCAGGGCCTGAATCTCATTTCTTAGCTTTTGCATATCCAAGCTAGGGGCCTGCTCTATTGTTGGTGGTGCTGAAGTAGATGGTGCTGCTTGTTTAGTCTGTTGAGGAGGAGGAATAGTAGTTGGAGTAGCTTCCTCAAGGTTAATGATTTGAGGAGGAGGCTGGGAGGTCCGACCTTCTTCTCTTTGTTTCAAGATTGCTTGTAATGCTGCATGTGCAGCCTCTGATTCTCCCAGCTTTTCTTGTGTCTGGATAAGCTGCTTATAGAGAGACACCAGCAAAGCTGTGGCATCTTGATCATGCCTTTGTTGAGCTACTTCATCTGTTTGAGGGTGAATTGTGGCTGGGAGTTTGATCTTTCTCCTTAAAGTTTCCATATCTGCATCCCTCAATTTTAATATTTCTTGTATGCCCTTGATATCTTTGGGATCATGCCCAATCTCAATAATTATATCTTCTAAGGACCTTATTCTGTTGTCCTTTGCTTGATAGGATGCCCTTTCCAACTCAAGTTGGGCAGCTGTATTATTAAGGCTATTTTCTAGCCTGTAGTTATCCAATGTCTTGTCTGCCAAGGAAGCATAGACCATCTCACTTGTTTGTTTGTGCAACTCAATTTTATCCATTGGGTGGATGTCCTTTTCCAGGACCTCAAGATTGGTCCTTAAGTAATCTGAAGGGGACTGTGGCTGCAATGTAGTTGGTATGAGGTGACTCATGATCATCTTGCCCTCCTGGACATCATATGCAGACATTAGTCGCTGTTTGTTGGTGGGAGCCATTTTCAACAAATGGTTATACAGCTGTATTTTTATGGGCTCATTCCTTTTCTTTATTTCAATGAACTGTTGTTTAATGCTCAGTTCACCCTCTCTCTGCTGGCTAGAGGAGCTGACTTCTTCTCCCACTGTCCTCTCTTGTTCCTGTTGGAAGGAACTTGCAGATGCCTCCAAACTGGGCGGGCCCATACCCAAAGATTGCCCTATAGGAATCTCCTCCTCTGAAAGGGGATTCATCCTGTGCCTCTTCTCACCATGACTTATTGATGTAGTCAAGGGAGTCTCTCTATCCCTTTTCCTGCTTACATCCTCCTTTTGTGGAGTTTGGAGGACTGAGGTTTCATTAACTACTTCTTGCCTAGGAGGTACTATGTTTTGAGCCTGTTGCTCAGTGAGAATTGGGGCCTCAACTGCCCCTTCTTGATGTGTGGGCTGCTCTATGTCATGCTGCCCTTCTCTTTGTTGTGATTCCTGTTGTTGCTGTTGCTCTACCTGCTGCTGCACTTCTTCTTGCTGTTCCATCTCTTTATCTGTTTGGTCTTCAGTCATGGGAGGTGGTTGCTCTTGTTCCACCTGCTTTCCTTTGCCTTTGCTGCATGTCTGTTGAGTGTCCATGGCAGCTTGCTGATGTGTTTTTGAAGAAGAGGCAGCTGCTCCAAGTTGCCTTTGATATGATAAGGAAACCTGTCCACAAGTTTCCAAGTCAGCCTCTTTTTGCATATTCCTAGCCTCTCTGTCTAGTATCTACTCTCTAGAGATTGGCTCTTCTAGAGTGCCCTCTTTCCAGCTTAAAGAATTTGCATACTTTTCAATATGAGGCAGCCTAACATGTGAATAGTTACCCAATTTGTGTTTTATCCTCCTGAGGGAAATAAAATGATTGCGGTCATAAGGTGACCATTTGAAACTGGTTTGCAATTTGAGGCCTGCTAGGATCATATCTGCCTCCTTCCATCCCTCCTCTCTTTTGTTGTACAAAAAAGGGCCTAGCTGGCTCCTTACCTTCAGTTGTACCTTCTTGTTTTTGCTTTGGAAATGGATGTAGTCAGCATTTCCAAACTGCCTGAAGTATTCTAGGGCAAACAGTCTCATAGGGACATATCTTGGCAGCCTGTAAGGGTCCAATTCACAGCCATATACTCTGATCACTGTGTGGTGTTGGTAAAAATACCAATCACCAATGCTGTAGGATTTGGAGAGATGGAGAATTCTCTGCATGTCATCGGTTAACCTTGGAGGAGGGACACCATACAGCAATGTCATAGTTGGGTGAATGAACAGGTCTATAAATTCACAGTATGTGTATGGTGATTGAGAAACATTATGGAAAACTGAAGTCCAAAACACAACTGACCTTGGATTTCCCTGGGCATCAAGTTTCTTGAGGGGAATGGAGAAACTGTCTGGCTGATAAAACAAGAACAGGTGGTAGATGTATGAGGTGTATCTGAACACCCTTTCCCTTGGTAGATTCATTAGCTGTTCATGGATCTTTTCTGCAATATAGGTGGCATAGTCATAGTGTACAGCTGGAGGCTTTCCCGGAGAAAACATGGATAGCATTGCCATTATACTGTCATCAACATCCTCAATTCCCTTGTATCCCAGGACATAGCTGATCAAATTCACTAGCATTCTGCCCAAGTCATTCAAGTAGTGATATCCAATAGGAGGAGTTCTCATGGTTTCAGAGCTTGGCTGTACAAATAGCTGGTTAATTTTGATAATCTGGGCACTTGACAAGTTACTCCCCTTCTTTATTAAATCCAACATGGAAAGAGGGGTCAATGGCCTTGCAGTATGGAAATGCAGCATCTCATTTATGGTTTCTGGGGTGATAAAGAACAAAACTGAGCCTGTAGGACTGAGAACAGCTCTCTGACAAGGATCATAGCATTCCTGGCACTTGTGGATCAATTCTGGGAGGGCATTGACTTGAGGGAGGTTGTAAATGGGCAAATTTGAGTCCCAAATCCCTAAAATATCAGCTCCACCAAGGTGTTGGGCTTTCAATTCATTTAGCATGTGAATATTGAACTTGGAACCCATTGGAAACCAATCTAACATCTGATAATCTACATCTCCCAGGGCTTTCCATGCTATCTCCCTTTGAGGGGCATTCAGAGGCTGGATATTCAGGGCTATTGGTGTCTCCATAGCTAATAAGGCTTCAGATTTGTATGTAAACTGGTTCTGAATGATCAGAGCAACCCGGAGGAGTTTCTTGACAATGGAAGTGTGAATTTCAAGGAATAGAGGGCAAATGAACAGCTGCAGCAATTGAAATATTGCTTTGAAGTGTAAATAAGACCAATGTCTGGTATCAATCTATCTCTTTTAGCAGGTATGTTCAGTTTGAGTGACTGGTTCGCGATTGCGCGAACAGAGTACAGTTTCTTATGAAAATGTGGGCAAACAAGGCTCAGCTGGTGCTTTTCGACCTCACAGTTGCGAATGGGGGCTAGACACAGGAATTTTACCGGTAATTTGTAAGTTTCGGTGTCTTTTAAGCTTTGTGAGGGAATTCACAGACAAATTAGGCGTATGAAGGATTTACAAGGGTAAATACCTGGTAAACAGCGAGAAACGGTCATCTATGTAGAACTGGCGCGCCAGAGGTCTCCAAATCGATTTCAGCAAGGTGGTGCAAGTTTGGACGTGAAAAGACCATGCAGAGAAAGCAACAGGGAATTGGCAAAAAGTATGAAAAAACATGAAAATTGGCCAAAATATGGATTTTTGGCATATTGGCGCATTTTTTGGATGACGTCAGCCTGACGTCATCAGGTGGGGTCAAGGTCGGATGACGTCAGCATGACATCATCGGGTGATGTGGCGAGCTATGATTGGTCCACGGGGATAGTGAGGTGGCAGACATATCAGCGCGGGGGCGGACGAAGGAGCTGATGTGGCGACGGAGTGGCAGTGACGTGGTGATGACGCGGTGATGACGCGAGCATGGCAAAACTGGTGGTAAACGAAAAAGCGGTAATGGTTTTCTCGGACCGCCTACCATACGGCGATCGTTTTGTCAGAGGGCAACCCGACAAATTGTGAGGGCGACACGTGGCAGGGGCTTGACGTCACCCTCTGACAGTTTCTCGGGTACTAAATGTCGGACGTCGGGCCCAACCCGATATGTATAATGGCCGTCCGATCTAAAGCGCTCGATCGGACGGTTGACGGGTCAGTGAAGTGATCGGTCAATACGGAAGGGGGGCGGGATTAAAATAATACTTCTTTCGGGATTTGTGCTCGGCGGACACCTCTGGGATGCGGTGGTTTGTAATGTTTTTCAATGTATTTTGAAAATAAAATAATATGCGCCGATACTTTGGATAAGTGCAAAAAGTGGGTTTTTGGTGTGTTATTTGCAAATGAAGCGAGTCATAGGTAAAAAGGGTTTTTTTCAAGGTTTTCTTAGCAAATGAAGGTTTTAATGGGCCAAATGGATTCAGAAGAGAGGAGGGGGGTAAGACTTAGGTTTATCAAAGTGACCAGATGTCATTTTGATCCCTGACAGAGAAAATATGGCTATAATGCCAAGGGGAGGGATATTTATACAATGTTTGGGGTTTATACACCATGGTGTTATAATACTAGGGAAAGGGTAACATAGGGGAATTATATAATAGAGTTAGGGTTAATATGGATGAAAAAGGGTGGATGAGGGGGATACCACTAAGTTTGTTTGAAAATAACTTAGCTTAGGGAGTAGATCAAAATGAAAAGAGTTTTAGACAAGAAATGTGGCTTCTAATAGGACTAAGAACCACCATAAAACCATCAATTCTTCCATGAATCTCAACTGATGATGGGATGTTAGTAATGAATGGGAAGAGGGGAAGAAGGGAGGTTAGACATGCTTCTTTGCTTTGCTGCCACCTGATGGAGAAGAACACCTTCTCAATTCATTGATTTTGCTTTGTGAACAAGGCTAACACACATGCAATTTGTAAGAAATGACATTTCTACAACCCCAACTGCCTACCCATCTACTTGCCTAGCATTTTTTGTTTTCTTCTTGGAGGGTGCACTTAGGCTTGCAGACCCTTATTTTCCTTTTCTTTTCTTTGGCTTTTTTCTTTTGTTTTTCTATCTACTTCTACCCTTATTTCTTCCAAGGTCCCAGATTAAGCAGTTGGGAGCCTTTCTTCTCTACCTAAACTACTTGTCTGCCAAGATTAAACAGTTTGGACAGACTTCTTTCTCTATTCTACAACTGAAAATTTAAAACATGGCATGATCCAGATTAGGCTGTCGGACCATCCATCAAAATTGAGTTCACATCAAGCTATAAGCACAGATTGTATTCTCTTGGAAATATGTGACCTTTGCATCACCAAAGCAGAGCATATTTGGACCTTTCATTGCCAATCATGAAATATGAAACCTATTGGTATAGGTAGCCAACAAATATAACAACCATCATAGTCACATAATAATAAGTACATTTACACATATAACACAAGAGGAAAAGAGATCTTATTAACATATGCAAATACAACCAATTCAGGGACTTCCACTTACCACTGGACCATAGATCAGGTTGAACCAAATATTTTTTCAACCAATCACCCCAATTCCATATTCCAAGCATGAATGTGGGACTCGCAACAAAATTTGCCATGATTCCCATGTTGTACCGCATGTCCCGCCAGAACTGGTCAAGGATTTCTAGGCCCGAAGCAAGCACCTATACAACCAGGCTTTACCATATATCCTACCATATATTGGTCAAGGATTCTTAAGCTAAAAATAAACTTTATACTACCAGGCTTTACCACAATCCCACCACATACTGGTTCAAGGATCACTAGGCCTATACAAGCATGGATGCCTCTGGATATCTACACCTAAACCGTGAGGAATTTTTCTATCTCCACCCTTAAGCTTTACAACATATCCCACCATATACTGGTCCAGGGATTACTAGGTCCTTGGGAATTTTCTTGAGACCACCTCACCTAGTTTCTAAACCATCTGGTTATCCAGATCAACCAAATAAGGGAACCCCATCACACCATGGCTATCCGAAAATGGAAAGGCAAGGTTGAAACCACTGTCACACCTAGAAAAACATGTGCCAATGATAGCAAGAGAACCAAATACACTCATGCATGTACCATGGACGCTAGAACTAGCAAGGAAATCAAATATGCAACTTGATACCTGCAAGTAATCCCTTTGTAGCCGCTTGATCCAACTCTTCCTTGCTTGATCTTTGCTTCCCTTTGCTTTCTTTTCCTTCCTTTTCCTTCCTTCTTCTAATCCTAGAGTGCTCCAAAATTCCTTAAGTGTATGAGAGTATGAGAGAATAGAGAGAGATCTCCAATATAATACTGACAAATGATTGTGAAATGATCCTCAAAAGCCTTTTTATAAATGAGTCCTCTATTTTGTTCAATTTTGCATTATTTTCCTTCAAATTCCTCCTCACATGTGACATGCGACCTTTCACCTTCCTTTTCTCATAATTTCCTTTATTTTCATAAATAAATTCCAATTAATGCCTCTTGCCTTTCCAAATCCTTTGTCATTTCCTTTGCCAATTTCCCTTAGCCATAATAAACAAAATTAATACCCACTAGGATGTTTTTCCCAACATTCAGCTTGGAATATGTGTCCCATGAATTCAACTTTATTACATGGATTTTTAACCCGGGGCTGTTACAATTTGCATAAGTATTTTCAAATGTTTTAAAACCCATCATCACATTACATTTCAGAGTTAGGTATGAATGGATGGATAAATGCAACAATGCATCATTGATATAAACATATTACTAACTAGTGCATCGAACCTTTGGTTGCCTGATATGGAGGACTTCACAGTTTTCATAAATTCTTTGAAGCAAGGACTAGGATTTTTTTTAATGCGAGGAGGAATAGCTTATGCATCTAAGTAGTTGAAGAAACATTAGGAGTTGCATGCTACAATTGACTTAGAATTAGTAGGAGTGATGATGGCTCATTGGGAGAAGCTTTGAGCTAAAGTCTAATCATGATAGCCTGAATCATATCTTCACTCAAAGGGATCTGAATTCTAAACAAAATTGATGGAGTGAATCCATGAGTACAACATCAAAATTTTGTACATCAAGGAATAGGAGAATGTAGTGGAAATTTCCTCAGCATAAGACCTAAGATCTTCTCCATGGTACCCTTAAGGGTCAATTTAAGGGAGAATGTGGTAGAAAAACTCTTTGGAGATAATTGGTATTTGAAAATTACATTAGCACTCGAAAATGGGAAGCACATATAACCAAAGTTTGAGGACTACTTCCTTGAACTACACAAACAATTGAGATTTCAAGGAAGAATGTATATCACGAAGGAGGGGAGTATATTAATAAGAATGATTGGGAAGTCCCATAGAGCACTTTACTATGCACATTCTAGCATGAAGAAGATGTATGCATACATGAACAAAAAATTATTTTGGGCGGGCATAAAGCTTGATGTAGTCTAGTGTATCACTAAGTGTCTTGAATATCAGCTAGTGAAGGATAACCATCACCACTTAACAAGACTCCAACAACCACATGACATATTTATGTCAAAATGGGAGGTCATATCTATGGATTTTAATGTAATTGTACCACTCATGTCATAAAGGTATAATTCCATCTTGTTCATGATTGATAAGTTGACTAAAATTTCCCATTTCATCCCAATCATCGAACACTTATGATGCCACCAATGCGGCATGAGTAGCTATAAGTGAATATTTTGGATACATGGGTTACCCACAAAGGTCATTTTTGATAGATACTCTTGATTTACTATGTTTTCAACAAATTTATAGTCAGTGTTGGGGACTCTTCTGAACTTGAGCATTTCATATCATCCGAAAATAGATGGGAAAATTGGAAGAGTAAATCAAGTGATGAAAGAAATGCTAAAAATTTATGTTATGGATAGCTAGAATTAATGGGAGAAGTACCTACCATTGTTAGAGTTTTCCTACAATAGAAATTACCAGAGTTTAATTGAGATGCATCATTATCAAGCACTATATGGGATACCATCTAGGACACCACAAAGTTGGAAACAGTTGGAGGAAAAAGTAATAGTAGGGCCATAATTGGTAGAAGAAATGGAGGAGAAAGTGATTCAAATTCGACAAAGGTTAAAGGAAGCTTGAGATAGATAGAGTATTTATGTACATACACATAGGACCGATCAAATTTATGAGGTGGGGACCAAGTTTTTATTTGTATCCAACCCAACAAGAGCACCATTCGGTTTGGGAAAGGGACAAATTTTTCACCCTGATTTATAGGACCTTTTCAAATCAAATAGAAAATTGGACCAGTTTTCTATCATCTTGTACTGTCATCCCACTTGCATAAAACTCATGTTTTTCATGTATCTATTCCATGAAATTATGTTGTTTATGAACCTCACAAACTCAATTCAAGAGAATAGTAGGTATCAGATGTGGGAATAATTATGATCAAACTATTACACATATTGGATCATAAATTTTGACAGCTTAGGATTCACTTGGTGGGCCAGGTTAACATCCAATGGGACAGGTATAGCCCAGGGTCTACTACTTAGGAGGATGTAGATACTTTACATTGAGACTACCCCTAGATTTTTTACCACATGTGATGCCCCATTTTGACCTAGATAGATACTTATACTAAGCCCTATTTGTATTTTCATAATGTATTATTTATAATGTTATGTAATATTGTTGCATTTGAAATTGGACATATAGACTTATTTATAAAATAAAATAAAAAACTGAATGAATTACGCTTTTTTTCTTAAAATATAAGATGTATGATTTACTTCTCGCATGTTGATGTCAATGGAGAGATTTTGGTACATGGATATCAGGTATGAAAATATAATAATTAGGATCACCTGTATATGTGTGTGTAGTTGTTATGCAGATGCTTAGATGAGAAGTAAGTTGGGGGTTGGAAGGGGTCTATGTGATAGCCATAAAACCATGCTAGTAATTCATTGATGTTGGGACATCGAATGAGTAATGATATGATGCACATTGTTCTATTATATTTTGTATTAATTGATATACATTGTAATCGAATTGGGTAAGGTGCATATTTGCAAGTAACATGAATTTTAGATTGAATAATTTGATGACAAACACCCAAAACCAATGTTGCAGTGTGGTCCATGTTAAGGTGTTGACCCTAGTTCTTTGAGGAGGAGTGGAGAAATTCCCCACCCTGTAACCTTATGGGATGTATATTGTGGAAACAATGCCCTAAACATTTGATGACACCTAACAAGTTCCTATTGGGGAAGTTAGGTTGATATAGTCAACATTTCCACCATGTTGGTTCTAGTAGTGGTTATATTGGTATAGTTGATACCATAGTATATTTCAATAGAGGATGGATAAGATGGGAGTGGAAGTAGGTTAGGGGGATGGGAGGATATAGTATCGTTTTGTACTCCATATGAGAAATTATTATTTTTGTATGATTTTACTTAATTTTTGTTACTACATATTTTTCCATGTTTTGTTATGACTCATTGTCATATTATTCCTCAATTTCTTGTATCCTCTTAACTCTAACTTCAAAAAGAATTTTTCTAAAGAAGTGTAATACCCATTCCTAATCATATTATGTTATGATAGGTTTTTAACCTACTTTTTGTGAGATTGATTGTTGTGATAGATCCTTCTTAGTGTTATTAGTATACGTGCAAGATATGTATATGCTATATACATACGCACATCTCACATGATCACGCTAGTATTCTATGCTACATTATGATAGATAAATCATAATGTAACTTTATGATTTAAGTATTAAGGTTGGTTAGATATTAATTAAAGTAACATTCTAATTAATCATTTAGTATGAATAGTGGTTAATTAAAATATTAGCCCTTAATCTTGATTAATAATTAATTAATGAGTTGCATATCTATTTTTAAAATATATACGCAATGGTCCTCCTAAACTAAAAAAACTGTTATGCATCCCCTGCATCCCTGCAGTGCACCCCGCTTCCGCAATGCTCAGTGGCCCTCTGGCCCTAGTCACTCCCCCAATTGGCCAATATAAATTGGCCATCCCGCTCCTTGTTCCCTTCTCTTCCATTTAGGTTCTCATCCCCTCTTTTTGCTAGATCCTCCAATGGCCTTATCTCCCTAGCTTGCAAACTACTTCCCTCCTGAGTTGATGACCACTATGGCCGGTCATACCTCCCCACCCCTCCTAGATCAAGAGATCGAAGCATTCAATTTGTTGGTTTCAAACGGACCCTAGTTTCAGCATGCCTTTGATTCTCGATTTGTTAAGAAGCTTGATGACATTCCCAATGTCAAGATATTTTTGTCATGGCCCTACCAAAGATCTCTTTAACTTACACATCAAGGTTTGATAAGATAGTTTATGGGGTTATGGCCTTCCCCCAAAATTATGTGTCAATGGATATTGAGCAAATGGAAGCCTCTTATCAAAGGGGAAGTATCCTGCTCATTCTGTGGTAAGGGTTTCTTCATAGTTTATTTTGAGAAAAACTTAGATAAAGATTTGGTTTTCAAAAGTGGGCCTTACTTCATGGGGGCCTAGGGCCTGTATCTATAATATTAGAGCCCAATCTTTAAGCTGGAATGTGATGGTCCATCTAGGATTCCAATATGAAATTTCCATTGTTGGAATATGTAACTTTCACAAAGATTGGAAATGTCGTTGGGAAATATGTATATTGTGCATAACTAAAAGATTCCCTATTCTCTTACGCTCGCATATGTGTTGACGTTAATCTAGATAAGGGCCTCCCCATAGCAATTAATCTCACCATGGATAGTTGGAATCACATACAAGAAATGGATTATGACCAACTTCCATTCAAATGTAAGAGTTTCCATGAATATGACCATTTTCCAAGAATTGTCCTTGTCAAACACACACATGGCAGCAACAAAATATTAAAGATAAGTAGGAGAGTACATCTATTATTTGACAATGATATACATTTATAGTACATTCGTGTGACCATTGGGTTCCACATCCCAATTTCTCTTGGACTCTCATGGCTGTTCACATTCTACACCAACCCATAGAGGATTAGGTGTCCAAAATTCCCCCCCTTAATCCGCACGGGTATGTATGAGTCCAAGAAGAGAGTTGTAATACAAAATGTGCAAAAAACATGGCAGCACTAGGCTGAATGTTCTCTTTGAAATGTTGTATAAAGGGATGTGGTTTAAGGATGACCACCAACATTGGAATGCTTAGTGCACTTCCTGGAACTCATCCAAGACTGGCATGAAGCTCGGGTCTTCTGCTAGAGGAAGTGCTCCTGATGTTTTGAAGAGGAAAACCTTCAACCATGAAAGGGAGGTCTCACCCCACATAAAAGGGAGAACCTCAACCTGAAAAGGGTGGTCTCAACCTATGATGGTTTAAGGATTACCACGAACTTTGGAATGCTTAATGTAATTCCTGGAACTCTTCCAAAACTAGCAAGAAGATGAAGTCTTTTGCTAGAGGAAGTGTCCCCAATTATTTGAAGAGGCATCACCAACTGAAGGCGTGCTCAAGGGCATCATTGTCTCTGACTACAACTCTGAATCTGGTATGGCAGGTTGTGGCTCAAGCTCGCTTGATGTGGTTTTGAAGCTTGTAGATGACCATCATTTCCCCCCATGTTAGATACAAGGTGAGATGATGGAGAAAAATCAACTGCAAGACTGTTCAATACTCTAGAACAAGTTCGTACATATGACTGAAATATCTTCTTGGCTGTTGATGCCCATTGCCAAAAAGTAATCCATCCAAGATGAATCTTTGTTCTTGCAGGAGGTTTGTTTTTGAAGCACCTGTTTGAAGAATGACTGGTTTTATGACAGTGCTTACATGGATGAAGATCAAAACAGTGATCTTTCAGATGGAAAACTCAATCACAGTGTTGGCATTTCATAATCTGTTGCTGTTGAAGAGGGGCAGAAGCTCGAGGTGAACTGTCATGAAGGAATCCACCACTCTGAAACTAAATGGGCTTTGAGTAGTCTAGAATGTGAAAGGGCACATCCTTGCCATATCTAAGACCTGTTTTGTGCTTATTATGAACAAGCTCTTCCCAAGGTTTGATGATCGACTTGGGAAGTGCAAACTGAATTTATGCATCTGCATGTAACTCTGATGTTTTATTGGGCACTAGATCTATATCAACTGTAACATTATTGTCTTGATTCTTATGGGAGTCTGTTTCAATCTTCTGAATAGAAACAAGTTCAGAGTGATGACTCCACTATTGTAATTCTTCCTATTGTAGTTGAGATTCAAGCTGCAAAAATCAATATGTTCTTGTGCATATTGTAGACAAGTTTGAAATTCTGAGAGAGAACCTTTGCTGATTTGGAATGTGTCATTAGAGGTAGATTGTATCAGAGTTTTCAAGAACTCTAATACTTCACCAATTTGAGTCATTTTCTCCAATGTCAAACTCAACAAATGAAAGTGTGAACTTGTGCAGAAAATGTGCCAGCAATAAAATAATCAATGAAATAAGTGAGTAACAAATTCGAGATATTTCTTTGAAATATCTACCATTATCTTGCTTGGATACTAGATAGAAGTCATGTTTAGAAACAATCTTGAATATATCAATGTTCCTCCCTTGTTCAAAGTGAAATGTTCAAAGGTTGTTGCCCATAATTTAGAAAATATAGAGAAACTTAGAATTTCAAAAAGGCTTCCATGGTGTTTTCTCTTGAAAGATAATCACCCATCTAGTCTTTGCGCAAACCCTGTCACTTTCTTGCCAGGAAATTTCATCTGTTGAAGCGTATGGTAGCTACTCTAGTGGTAGTCATTCGAGTGGTTTGTATAGGCGTACTGGATACAAGGTTATTGTGCATGGACTACCTAGCTCTACATCATGGCAAGATTTGAAGGATCACATGCATCGTGTTGTTGATGTATGCTTTTCTCAAGTTTACTGCAAAGGAAATGACATGTGCGAGTTGTAGACTACACAAGCTATGGGGATATGAAAAATTCTATAAGAAAGCTTGATGATTTAGAGTTCCACAATCCATTTTCTCGATCGTGGGCGCATTTATTCTCAACGTTAATCAAGAAGTTAAAGCCAGAGAAGTTCTAGAAGTTACCGTTCTCGTCAGAGTCGTAGTCGAAGCCACTCTAGAAGCCTGTCTGTATATTCAAGATCAATATCACAATCAAGATCACCCTCAAAAAGTGCATACTCTCCCAATCGTAAATCTTACTCCCTTTCGAGCTCATGTTCCTTTTCTAGGTCTAGATCAAGGGCATCTTCTTACAAGAAATCAATTTCTCAAAGCAGGAGCCATAGTTTGACCATACCCCATAATACTAAAAAGTAAAGCATTAGTGCATCTCCATCTCGGTCTCGGTCTCCATTATTTTGAAGGACATTCGGCACATTGGTCTCAAAAATCAATGGCAGTCAGCGAATCTGTCCTTTAAGCAAAAGTGTCATTTTGTGCTTCCTGCTGAATTGTTCCCCGCATTTGCCAAGATTTAAGCTTGAAAATAATTTCCTTGCTATGCGTGAACGTTCATTGAATCCAAAACCCTGTTCATGGTTGCTGGAGTAGTTGTACGAGCCTTTGAAAACTAGCTGAGTTCCAGCTGCAAATTGAACGTGGCAAATTACATATGCAGACTTCCAACGAGAAGAATTATGTATCCATGCTTCCAATGCAATGAAATGCACTTACAGTTGTCAACAGAATGATAATATACCACTTTTGCAAACACTTTCCACACGGTTTTAAGCCACACAAAGCAAATTCAGCTTGTTTTGGTCATTCAATAAAGTTTAACGCAGCAGCAGTCAATAAAATTTAACGCAGCAACAACCATGTCATAGCATTAATACAGGTTTTGAACCAGCAATACTCACAACATCAATGCTAATCCATATCCATCATAAATTCAACGTAGAGAGATGAATACATATACCCAATGCACCCAGAGATATTTGCTGCCAATGCAGATGTAATTCGAACCATTCAATGTAGAGCTTTGAAACAACATCCAATACTGCTCTTCAAAAACTCAACACTCCATTTCCAGTCAATGACGCTCCCTTTCTCGTCGAGAGCTCCATTCCAACGCAGTCAAATAGCACGACCAATGATTAATATATTCCAGTGACATGACCAGAGATTTAATGTTTTGCTTCAATGACTTTCACAAGAACTGCTTCAATTCATTTCTCAGGACTTCAAATAAAATCACAGAAAATGCACCAGGAGTATGGACTTGGAATTAATGCACAACTAAAATGCAGAGGTAACGTTTGAACGAGGAATGGAGAAAGAGCGCACAGCTTCTGTTGGTTTGCAGGAACAGGTCTGAGTGGGAGCATGAAACTGACAGAGAGTGTTAGAGCGTTGCATTGGTAGAGAGGGACAAGTCTGGCAATATTCCACTTTGCAGTCACTGGGGTAGGTCTGCTCACAACAAAGGAATGTCAGAGCTAATAGTGGTAACAACCTCTATTCTAACAAATGTTCAGAAAGGCATAATTAGGAGGAGAGAATTGGTTTACAAAGGCCACAAAAATAGGTGGCTCACACTTGAGCAGGGCAGGAGATTGCCTGCTCTGATACCATGTCAAACACACACATGGCAGCAACAAAATATTAAAGATAAGTAGGAGAGTACATATATTATTTGCAATGATATACATTTATAGTACATTCGTGTGATCGTTGGGTTCCACATCCCAAGGTCTCTTGGACTCTCATGGCTATTCATATTCTACACCAACCCATAGAGGATTAGGTGTCCAACAGTCCTAAAAGAGTTGAATCTCAAGAACACTAGGGAGAAACTAGGCAACAATGGAAGCAATGGAAGAAAAATAAAGGTACTTAGTGCCAAAATCCCCTTGTTAATCATCATACCCAATAGCCACATCATGAATATCCCCCCTCCAGGATCCCCCAAATCTAGAACCAAAGGAAATAGAGAGGGTACAAGAAAATCAAATACCAATGGAGACTCGAGAAACCAGTATGAATCCCTTCAATCGCTAGGAGAAGAAGGGGGAATTATCCCATAAAAATAAGGAAAATAAATCCCTTCTAGTAGCACTCCTAAGCAGCTGCATCAAGTCATCAATCCTAAATGGGTCCCCTCAATAGATCCTACGGCATCCTTGGAGGACTCTTCAGATGAGGAAGAGAAATTTCTCTCCTCAAAAGAGGGAATACTTGGTATCACCCTCTCAATCTTAGCAGATCAAAAATTGGAAGATGAGAAAGTTCGTGAAAAGGAACATAGGACATGAAGATCGTACAGGAAATCCAATTGGGAAATTAGGATCAAACAAATTCAATAAAAAATTTAAAAAAAAAACTTGGGCACCAAGACACCCTCAAGAGCATCCAATCTGGCGATCTACGTAATAAAGGGAGCAAAAACAATTTCGGACTTGGCCCCAATAAAGGGGCACAGCCCCCAAAAATTAAACAATGATAGTTCTCTCTTGGAATTGCATAGGCTCGGGGTCCAATAAAAGGAGATTTGAAGTCAAATCCTTGATCCACAAGGAGAAACCCTCAATCACCTTACTGCAAGAGGAGAGTTTGGATACTTATGTGCATTATGGGATCCTTCATAGGTTTGTCTATTGGATTCTCTCTAGAACTCTCATTGGATAGCCTCTTCATTTCTTGATTCATCATCCAATCAAGTATATTTAATTATTAACATCTATATGTTAGGCCATTATCAGGACAAGAAAGAATGTTGGGCTTCTCTTATGGCATTAAAAGATTCAGATTTTGGAGTTAGTAGTGTGGATTACTAAAGAAGGTATGTTTTTGATGATTATTTCAGTATCTTTTCATTAGAACTTACGAAACTTTTACATCATGAACTAGGAAAATGATAAAGAATTGTAATAAAACATGTGAGATTAATATGCAAGACGAAAATCCTGACAATTGTCATTTCCTTATGCAGGAAGGAGGAAAAATGAGAGGTTGTCATTCCAAAGGAAAGGACAAGGACGGGTTAACCGTTGTCCCCTTGACGGGAGACCAAATGCAAACAAGGCAAAGAAAATCAAAGTGAATCAGCCCA
Source organism: Pinus tabuliformis (assembly GCA_031772625.1). Classification (NCBI taxonomy): domain Eukaryota; kingdom Viridiplantae; phylum Streptophyta; class Pinopsida; order Pinales; family Pinaceae; genus Pinus; species Pinus tabuliformis. Next base: position 965,336,164 of record CM062811.1, read on the forward strand.
GGAAAGGAGGTGGAGGTATCAGCTCAGCACAGGAGAGAAAAGAAATGACTGAGGACTAACGGTTCGGCGAATCCCTCAGGATCCTTGATCCTGAGGGATCGTTGTTTTATCTATTTCTGCACTTAGATATCTCCGCTGTCACCCTTATAAAAGGGGCAGCACTATTAGCTCGGGGAGAGTTAGATACAGTTATGCTTTTATGTAATTTCTTTTAAGATCAAAACTTTGATCATCGAGTCTCGCTAAGAACTGGTTTATTGTAATTCTATTCTATGCATTAATACAAACTTGGTTATCATTTCATCTCTGAGTCTGGAATAACTTCAAGCGGTGTACCCCTGGAGGCTAAGGGCCCAGCCCTAGAGGACACTTGCTCTTGTATTATTACGTTTGGTGTATGCATGGTTTGCTTATCGACATCATTTGGTAATCTGGTGTGTTTTATAAGTTTACATCACATGCTCTGTTATGTTTAATTTATTAAGGTTTCTACAGACAAAACGATTGTATTGACTCTGCATCATATTACTATTCTTTTAGGAGTTGATATAATACTGCTAGTCTTTACAGAATACTGTTACTATTCCATTACAGAGCCTTTGTGCTATGCACTTGTTCATTGATGTTACGGACTTCATCTTGGAAGTTATGTTCTTTATGACTGTTGGATTTATGAACAATGTTGTTCTATTTTGAAATGCAGTCATATTCTTTCTAATTGAGATCGATACTTGAATCAGATTACTATTTAAGTGTGTTGTGTGCGTATATGGTTTTCAAGCGTTGTTCCATAACTTATCAGTAATCAGTGTTGTCCCATTTGTGTGTGTTATTCAATCTGCCCTTAAGAGTGAAAGATTGTCGTTTGATTCCTATAGATTACGATTAATGCATTGGATCTGATAGACTAAGACTGTTATTGCTTGTGAGACTTAGTTGTTGTTCTATTTCATAGTTGCTGTTCCATTTCGGATTTGTTGTTCCATTTCAGACTTGCTATTCGATTTCTTATCTGCCGTTCCATTTCTTGGTGTTGGCGTGAAGAACGATCCTAGGCTGTAGTGAGCATTGACATCTACTGTCCGGCTCCCAGGTCCACGATCTGTTCTCCGATTTCCTTTTCCATAAATTTCCAAAGGGATGGGTTATTGCTACCGAACCCTTGACTGATAAGTTGCTTAGTCTTGTAAACGTGTGATTTAATCTTTTGAAGTGGTTAAGCTGTAGACAATCATCCATTTATTCCTGTATTTCTGAACACTGTACTACTAGCATTACTCTGACAAATGATAGCCTCAGACTGAGACACTCTTTGAAATAACAAAACATCCTACTAGTTCCCTTCAGGCCACAGGATCACCATCTGTAGCCTTTGTTGAGGTGCATAGTCAAACTGAAGAGCAGGATTTTCAAGAAATTTAAAATTCTACTCCATAACTATTGCAGGAAGGGAATTTTAGCAATCTTTGTGAAGGAGAAGGAGAAACAGGGGAGACTGAGGAACCAAGGTCTCCTATTGGAACAACTCAGCCATTAAACAGTCCAGACAAGGGAAGTGTTGCAGAAATCATTGTTGAAGAAACTCAATCTCCTCATACATCAGGCACTCTCATTATCCCAGATAGAGGAAGTGTTATTAAAACTATCCCTGTTAAAGCCATTCCCTCTCAACCTAGGAATACCCTCCTAGATATCCCAGAAGGTTATTGGCATATATTCGACCCAATGGCTCAAAACCAGCCAAACACTCAAACTTCTACATTACAATACCCCATAGTGGATTTTGCAACAAATGCGCCTATGAAAGCAATCCCTCTTCAACATATCCCTACATTCCACGGTCTTACATCAGAATATTCGGATGCATTTTTATTTGAATTTGATGTACTGTGTAGGGGATATGATTACACCACCAACCCCTAGAAACTGAAACTATTTCCCTCTACATTAAAAGGGGTTGCTTTAAGATGGTTTATGGGATTAGGTGGCAGGGTTACAAATAACTGGGATCAAATGAAAGAATCTTTTCTAAAAAAATATCAGGACTATTGCAGGTCTAGAGAACTGAAGGACGAAATATTCCAAATGAAAACTAGACCTAATGAAACATTAGAAGAGTATGTGGAATGTTTTCAGTATAATCTTCAAAGATCTCCTTATGCATCACTGCCTTTACCTGATAATGTGTTAAAAACAGCATTAATAAGGGGCATGAAGGAACAATGGATTGAAAAATTAAACATTATGGGAAAAGGAGATATTTATCAAGAAATTTTTGCTGACATTATTGATTTATGTATCAGGAGCTCAAGGGGCAGCACAAGAGTAAAACCGGCAGAACATGATCAGTTTGTAAGAGATAATAAAATTTTGACAGAAGGAGTAATGCGTGTAGAAATTGGAAATTTATTGGAAAATTTTAAAACTGATATACTAGGGACACTAACTACACAACTTGATATTATGCAAGCCAAACAGAAGCAAAAGGCAGAACAGAATTTGGCAATCTTCTATCCCTGATGCAGGAAAAAGCATAGCCATAAGGATTGTCCACTAGATGCAATCCAAACATGCGCCATCTGTACAAAAGATCACCTGACAGAGAGCTGTCCCTCACTTCCTGGATTGAAAGCAGTATATAAGGAAGCAGAAGAAGAGCCAGAATCGGTGTATTTGCTCAACCAGCGCCGTCAGTGGCAGCCGAGACAATCTGGTATGTTTCCAGACCCAACTTCTTCTTTTCAGCCTCCACAGTATAATGCTCAACAATATAATATGTGGCAAAGTCAATCCCAATCCCCGTTTCCAAACTGGTCACCGCAGTCGTTTCCTTCTTCAAACCCATGGCTCAATCTGACAAGCCAATATGGTTGGCCGAATCTTTCTTATACTCCACCATATTGGCAAAGTAACTCATACCCACCACAATGGACTCCCCCTACTTCATAAAGTTTAGCCTGGCAGAAAAACTGGCAGAGACCAATGCATCAGCCAGTAGGAACCATTCCTCTCCCTCAACCTACACTGCCAGCCTTACAACAAAATCGCTAGTCTAATCTGAGACCGCAACTCCCAGACCAACCCAACCCCAATCCAAATAATAGACCGGTCCAATCTGTCCAAATCATAGAAACACCAGCAATAGGAGCCGATCTGAGGGAGTGTAATGATCTTCAGCTAAGATCTGGGCGTATTATTGAAACCAAGGGAGATAAGACAGTTCAGGTTGAAAATCAGTTACCCAGAGAACATTTGTCACAAGAAGAGGATGTGAATAAACAAAAAACTCATAATCAGGCAACCACATCCTCTCCCCCGTTCCCAGAATGATTAGTCATACCTCGACCTATACAATATCCTGATTTTGAAATTCTGGGAGAATTACAAAACTTGTACATAAAAATTCCATTCCTCCAATCCATTCAAGACATCCCGATATACGCAAAAGCTATCAAAGAATTGTGCATAAATAAACCAAGGAGGAATATAACAAATAATCCAAGAGTCCAAGTAGTCGGCACTTTATCTGACTTACTATCAGGAAAAGAAACACCCATTAAATACGAAGACCCAGGAAATCCAACTGTAACTGTCCAAATTTATGGTCAGACCCTGTCCAATGCCTTAGTTGATTTAGGAGCTACAATCAATATATTAACAACCACTACTTGCCAAAAGCTAGGCATTACATCTGTAGAACCCACCTCTACCTTGCTAGAATTGGCTGACAGATCTGTGGTTAGGCCGGAGGGCACACTACATGATGTCATGGTCTCTGTTGATTCCTGGGAATATCCAACCGATTTTCTAATAATAAATCCCAAAACCCGACTTGATGGACATCCATTGATTCTAGGTAGACCTTGGCTTGCCACTGCCGATGCTTATATTGGCTGCTGGCAAGGAAATATGACCATAACCAGAGGACCAAATATCAAGAACTTAGTTTTATATCCTCTAGCGCAGCCAAGTGTCACAATAATCAATACTAATAAGCACCATGTATCATACCTTACTGATAACATTAGATCTCCATTAACTATACAAGAGGCACTTTATTTCAAAGACCAAACAGAAGACGATGCCATTAATAATTTCATTAGTCAAACTAAACTCACATCCCACACACAGTGTCATATGATAGAAGCAGCATTTGATAATGAATTAGAAGAAGATCCTATGAAAGCTACACATGATCAAACAATACCTGTTACTTCTGTTGCAAATAGTAAAATTGTGGAAATTGAACCGAGTAAAACCTTAAACATTAATGCCAACCTCACACCCAAGCAAGAAATGAATCTCATCCATTTGTTAAGGAAATATAAAGAAGCATTTGCATGGGACTACCCTGATATGAAAGGAATTGACCCCCAATTATGTACACACCACATTTATATAGAAAAAGATGCGAGACCTGTTCGACAGCCTCAGAGGAGACTAAATCCTCATCTAAAAGATGTAGTAAAAGCTGAACTTCAAAAACTTTTAGCTGTCAATTTTATCTACCCTATCTCTGATAGTAAATGGGTCTCCCCGCTTGTGGTGGTACCCAAAAAGAATGGGAAGTGGAGAATCTGTGTGGACTACAGGGAGCTAAATAAAGCAACACAAAAAGAGCACTTCCCTCTCCCATTCATCGACCAAGTATTAGACACTTTGGCAGGAAAGAAATTCTTCTCTTTCCTGGATGGCTTCAGTGGATACAATCAGATTCAGATTGCCCCTGAAGACCAAGACAAAACTACTTTTACTTGTCCTTAGGGAACATTTACCTACCGAGTTCTACCTTTTGGCTTATGCAATGCTCCTGTCACATTCCAAAGGGCTATCCTTAGGATTTTTGCAGATTTAATAAATGAAGGACTTGAAATATACATGGATGACTTTACACCATACAGAGATGATTTCGATCCAGCATTGGATACCCTAGAAAAAGTTCTACAATGCTGCATTGCTACCAGGCTTTGTTTAAGCCATGAAAAATGCTATATGATGATGACTGAAGGACTTATCCTAGGACATTATATTTCAGCAGCTAGCATTCAAGTAGACCCAGCCAAAATCCAAATAATTTTGCTTATTCCCACTCCTACCACTCAAACAGATGTACGCAGTTTTCTTGGATTTTCTGGTAATTATAAGATATTTATAGAACATTATTCGCACATTGTTGCACCTCTGTATGCACTAACTGGTAACGTTGATTTTCTTTGGACAGAAAAATGTGAACATGCTTTAAAAGATCTGAAGAAGCTTGTGTCCACAGCCCAAGTCCTTCGAGGACCAAATTGGAATTTGCCATTTCAGATATCATCTGATGCCTCAGATACAACCAGTGGAGCAGTCCTTGAGCAGGAAGAGAATAAAAAACCATATGTAATTTACTACATCAACAAAAATTTATTCCCTGCTGAATTAAACTACACTGTTACTGAAAAAGAATTTCTAGCTGTAATACATGCTGTCAATAAGTTTAGAAATTACATTATTGGATATCCTGTTATCTTGTACATAGATAATTCTGCCATAAAATATCTAGCAAACAAGCCTATCACAAATGGCAGAATAACTAGATGTCTGATTTTATTGCAGGAATTTGATATTACAATCAAAGATTGACCTGGCAAAGAAAATCCTGTAGCCGATTTTCTCTCAAGAATGCAAAGCCAATCGATGCAGCAGCAGTTGAAGACCAATTCCCAGACGAGCATCTGTTTGCTGTGGCTGTTCAAACACCCTGGTATGCTGATGTTACCAATTATCTAGCAGTGAGTAAATTACCGAAGCATCTAACCCCTAATGAACGGAAACAAATTGTTTAACAGAGTGCTCGATTTTCTTGGATTGGGGGCTATTTGTTCCATACAAGGGCAGACAAGCATATCAGGAGATGCATTCAAGAAGATGAAATCTTTGACATTTTAAAAGCCTGCCATGACGGGCCATGTGGTGGACATTTCGCCGATTGCAGAACTGGACATAAAGTGCTACAGACAGGATATTATTGGCCCACGATTTTCAAAGATGCAAAAGAAATTTGTCCAAGCCTGTGACAGTTTCCAGAGAGCAGGACGCCCTGGTCAGTCTGATGAGATGCCTCTGAAACCACAGCTAGTCATCGAACCATTCGAGCGATGGGCTCTTGATTTTGTTGGACCAATTAACCCATCATCAAACCAGAAAACATATATTTTGGTGGCAACAGAATATGTCACCAAGTGGGTTGAAGCATAGGCATTTCCGAGAGCTACAAAGCACTCTGTCATACAGTTCCTGTTCCATCTATTTGTACGTTATGACCTTCCAAGAGAAATAATTACAGACGGTGGACCACAGTTTGCTTGGAACAGAATAGCTGCAACACTCAACAACTATCATGTCCAGCATAAAATCACTACTCCATACCACCCACAGGAAAATGGGCAGGTGGAAAGCAGCAATAAAATAATAGAAGCAATCCTAACAAAAACCATTGCGTCACATAGGCGTGATTGGGCTGCCAGACTACTTGAAGCACTGTGGGCTTACAGAACAACATGGAGAAGCACCATTGGTTACTCACCTTATGAATTAGTGTTTGGAAAACAACCCATTTTCCCCATAGAATTCAAAATCCAAACATTACGAATAGCACAGGAAGTTGGCTTAGATCTAACCGAGGCACAGATTAATCGATTGCAGCAGATCAATGAGCTAGAAGAAATTAGGTTCTCTGCACTTCAAAACACTGCCCTGATCCAACAGCAGCGAGCTAAATGGAATGATGCTCTCATCAAAAATAAAGTCTTCCACGAAGGAGACTGGGCTCTTTTGTACGACTCCAGGTTTCAGAACTTCTCTGGGAAACTCCAGACTCGTTGGTTGGGACCATACGAAATCCAGAAGGTACATGAAAATGGGACCCTTACTCTAATCACTATTGACGGTTCTGGATATGCCTTCAAGGAAAATAGCCACTGAGTTCGTCTCTATCGTAAACCACTCACTCGGGAGTCCTTCTGCCAGTAGCTACGCCGAGACTCTGATATGGAGATTTTGGGGGAGGAAGAGAAATCTTCCTCACCTGTAATTCATTAAGGAATTTATTTTCTTTTCTTGAATCATTTTTGTACATATTTTTCAATCAACGTTTTGTTGTTATTATTTTTGTTGTTCCTTTTTTTCTCTCAAAAGAACAACATTTTTCTGGCTGTTCCTTTTTCAAAGGAGCAACCCCCTTTGGACCAGTCGTTATTTTGTTATAATTCAGTTCTTTTTCTTTATTTTTGTGTTCTGCTATTCCTTTTCCAAAGGAACAGCATTTTTTATTTCTGTCATTCCTTTTCCAAAGGAATGGCATTTGTGTGTTTTTTCTGTTCCTTTTCCGAAGGAACAACATTTCTTGGATTTCTGTCGTTGCTTTTCCAAAGGAATGGCATCTGTGTGTTTTGCTGTCCCTTTTCCAAAGGAACAGTATTTTTGATTTCTGTTGTTCCTTTTTCAAAGGAACAGCATTTTTGCCTGTTTTGTTGTTCTCTTTCCAAAGGAACAACATTTTTTATTTCTGTTGTTCCTTTTTCAAAGGAACGACATTTCTGCGTGTTTTGTTGTTCCTTTTCCAAAGGAACAACATTTTTTATTTCTGTTGTTCCTTTTTCAAAGGAACGGCATTTCTGCGTGTTTTGTTGTTCCTTTTCCAAAGAAACATCATTTTTTATTTCTGTTGTTCCTTTTTCAAAGGAACAACATTTCTGTGTGTTTCTGTTGTTCCTTTTCCAAAGGAACAACATTTTCGATTTCTGTTGTTCCTTTTTCAAAGGAACCGCATTGGTATGTTCTGCTGTTCCTTTTCCAAAGGAACAACGTTTTCAATTTCTGAACGGCACCTGTGTGTTCTGTTGTTCCTTTTCCAAAGGAATAGTGCTTTCCATCTTTGTTGTTCCTTTTTCAAAGGAACGGCATTTGCGTTTTCTGATGTTCCTTTTCCAAAGGAACAGCATTTGTGATATTTTGTTGTCCCTTTTTCCAAAAGGAACACCACTTGCATTCTTTTGCTCTCCTTGTGAAACAGCTTGTTCCTTTTGTTGTTCTAAATTGAGGATGCTTATTAGTCCTGTTCTTTCAAGTCTTTTAGAATACAGCTATGCACTTATGCAATGGATACAAAATCACAACACACTGAAATCAGTTAATCATAAACCGATATCTTTATAAGAAATTTCTCTGAATTGGTAAGAGGACAGAAGGAAGGACATGCTTATTTATCAGCTTTGGCTGTCATTGTTCTACTAATTCTGCTCTGATTGGTTATCTTTATCATGTTGATCCCTTTTAATCCTCTTTGATTATTATTTAGGAATAATAGCAAAGGGTTTATATCTTCCTATTGAGATGTTAAGACTTCTTCTACCATTCCTACTCTTAAGGAGTGTTGAACCACCCTTTGTGTATAAATAAGGGAAAGTACTTTATGAAAAACAAAGAAAAAAGAGCAAACATGACTTATAAGTTGTCAAATGCAGGATAGGGGGTCTCATCAAGAGCCAGCCTACCATGATCATGAAGACGAAAGCGAAGTGGCATCCCACTATAGCCACCACACCAGGGATATGGTCCAAAAGGTATATCAAATAAACAACCCTTGGAACAGGAGGTCTCATCACGAGCAGGCCTGCCCACTTTTCGCTCCTTCCTAGTGAATGGCATTATGGTTAACTGGTCACCAAGCCAGCATAATGGCCTACATTTTGACATCACACAACATTTCCTAAGCATACACAAAGGATCATGGTTCCATGGGTGAAATAAACAACTCTGCCAAGGTTATGGACACCTGTCGGCAGCAGAGCACTATTAATGGTATTGAAGTCACATTATTTACACCAATAGGTAAGTTATTAGCACCCTTCTGTTTCTTATACCTTAGTAATTAATCATATCTTATTTCCCGAATCATATAACGCATGTAAATATATTATCACCAATCATGGTAGAGCAGTTGATAATGACTGCATGAGACTTGGAATGTACAGCAGATGTCCTATCCTCCTAGCCTCGCATCATATCACAGTAGCCTCTTACGTATTAAGCGATCCAACTCTACGCCTCGATTTCGGTAATTTGCAGCTTTTGTAAACATGGCTTATTGCCATACGTTGTTCCTTTATGACTCTGTTTCAGAACGGGCACTACTCCTTTATTTGATGGCTGGGACAGCCTACCACATTGCGAGGGGGAGGTTAACCTCATCATTACATGGATTACGTGTCAGCCCACTATTCGAGAAGTTGTGTACTAGGGTATGGCACGGCTCAATGGCATACTCCTTTTATTTTTTCTGCATGACTTGCTATTCATAAGCCATTTCTATTGTATACTCTGCAGCATTAGATTTTGAACAAGTCTTGCGTCTATCAGCCTCTCTGTGTTTCAACAGCACGAACAGTTGTCGTTCCATTAAGAGTTTATAGCGAAACCATGGGAGGAAGATCAATTCGGAGAGAACCGCAGGTGTTAACAGTCTCTGTTGCTGCCCGGGAAATCCTGGCAAGAGCAGGGTGGCTGACTTATCTCAACCGCTTGCAAGAGTCTAACGAGATTGTGGCAATTGAATTCTTACTGAACTTGCAAGAGCATTACTCCACAGTGAGGGGGACACACAGCAGTCACCGATGACATAATCGCAGAAATCTCGAGACTACCAGCCACTGGACCTATATGGACGTTAAAAAAGGAAAGATTGCAGAAGGTTATAGAAATCTTCCTAAACGAAGGCCAGAGCCTGGCAATTAGAAGAAAGGGAGTTCTGCTAGCAGCACTAGGAGAGTCGTGGGCAGAATTGGAAAAGACATTCAAAGCTACATCACCTGTGAAGGCAGAAAAGACGTGGTAAGACCACGACATCTCAAACTCTTAGCTGTACTAAAGCAAAAATGATCTGTAAATTTACCTGCATTTTTGAATTCGTTACTTCATGACATTGCACGGAGCATAAAAAGGGCACAGCATGTAGAGTCAGTTGTTAGTCATCATGGGTTGATTCGGTTAATTGTCAGCCATAGCCTCACCCAGCAGCAGAGCAGCTGGGAAGAGCTAATTTCCATGATAAATGTGGGATTGACCGCACCATCCCCAAAACGTAAACATGCCACCAGTACACCCGAGAGTCTAGACTACACGTAGGGAATTGGAAAAGGGTAAACATGCCACTAGTACACCCAAACGGCTAGAAAAACGCAGGAAATCGATCCGGCTAGCACGACTATGAGGGAGGCTGGAGAAGCCCCAAAAAAACACCAGCCAGCCAGTAGAAATTTAAGATGAGCAACCCTCATGGCTAGAAGGGGAGGACGATGAGAAAGGAGTGCAAGAAGAAAAAGAAGAAGAGGTAGATCAATCTGAAGAGGAAGAAGAAAATGAAGAAGAAGCCGAACAATCTAAAGAAGAAGGAGAAAAAGAAACTGAAACCGAAGAAGATAAAGAACAAGAAGCCAATCAATTCGAGCAGGAGGAGGAAATGGAACAGCAAGAAGGTAGCCCATTGTAGGACCCAGTGGGAGAAGATGAATTGGCCAAAGTTTTGGCCAATATGGGTGAATATGGCCAACCTTCTAGTCCATCAGACCTCCAGGCCGAAAATAAACCCCAGGAGGAAAATGCACCTGAAGAATCACATGCAAAGGAGGCAGAAGAAGAAAGTCTTCCTGTTCATCATGAAAAGATGATAGGAGATACTAAACAAGAACAATCCGTTCCTAACCAGAAGACACCAGAAGAAATTCCGGAGGAAACAAGGGCAGAAAGAGAAGTCGCCCAAGAAATAACAGAACAATTAGGGTTCTTGCCCCGGAATAGCCAGAGTAGAACAATGAAGAAACACCCCAGAGAGAAAATTCGGGAATTAGTCACAGTCCAGGCCGCAGTGAACAGCCTGCTGTTCCTTCTAAGGAAATTCTAGAAATTAAAGAATTGTGAAAGGAACAACAGAGATTATTGAATATAATAGTCCAGCTCCACCAGCAGATTAGGATTCTAAAAGCAAGGCAAAGGGTAAAAAGGACTTCGGGAAGGAAAAATGTGACCACTCTAGCAAAACCCCTCAAGGCAAAGGGGCGGAGGACCAGAATCCATCCTGTTGTTCAAAACCCTGTTGAAAACCAGGCTGCTGTTCCAAATGATGTTGAGAAACAGACTGCTGTTCCAATTGAAAAGGAACAGCAATGGACTGATATCCACGTTAAGATAGAAATGGATGAGATGATGACCTGTGATAAGGAAATTCAGATGGAGGCACCACTTTTGGGAGTGATAAGGGTTATGAACTCAAAGAAAAGGAATAGGAAAGTTAAGGTAAAACTCCAGGCCTCCACTGCCGCATGGAGAAGAGATCAAAAGATAGTAACCCTACGAAAGGGTTTGAAGCAAGCTTAGCAAGAAGCAGAAAAGCTTAGACAGTAAACGGTCCCTCGCAAAAAGTATGAAGAGCTACAGCAGCAGCTTAGGAACGTCAATCTATCTAAAAGCCAGGCCCTTGAAGGGTGGCGAAGGGAACAAGAGAAAGTCACGAAGGTAACTCGTAGGTTAGATATAGTTATCAAGCAGATGGATAACTTGTGTTCTTTATATAATGACATCTTAGTATGTAGAGCCCCTGCTAAGAATTATGCCTTGTTTTTACTGGAACGATATTTGCAATTAAAAATAAAGGCTGTTAAAGCAAGTGCTCCCATACAAATTAACACTGTCAATGATTTTATAGACTGTTGCAAGCACTACGGGGTAAAAGTCGAGAGACTACTGTGTGAGTTCTATTTACATAACCTTGTATTAGACCGGGAGACTGAGCTGAACCCTAGCCCTTTTGTTGGGGATATCCAATTGCAAGCATTTATTTCATTTGGGGTTAATCAAATTAAATGGCTTAAAGCCTATAATACTTTCCAAAGGCAAGAAAACGGCTTAGATTTGTGGGTAAGGGTTGAGCCTAGGAACCTAGTACAGTTGTGGAGAGCACATAGAAACCTCATGAAGACTCCAGGTGTAATTGAAGCATTAGGACCCATGCATGAGGCACTCATTCGACAGGGATTAGAATACTTTTTCTCTATCAAAGTCCCTGCCATTGATGCAGCTAAATTTCGGTATCAAATCTCTAATCCGAATATCTAGCTCAGTGAACCATTTAAGTATGAGAATTTTAAATTAGCTGCCAACCACTTGCACCTCTATGGCGAAATCGTTTTGAGGGCAGGGCCATCCTGGTTAGGATATAGGTTCCGGAGTCCAATTATTTGGCACCCTGCACCCGGATACCAAGCCCTGTATGATATGCCTGAGAGTCAGACAGGCCATTTATTTGACTACCTAGTTACGCATCATGGTTGTAGGCCTCCTCACGAGATTCCATCTCCAGCCTATTCTCTCACTGCCTTACATGTCAACTACAATGTTTTCATGAGGGCATGAAACAGGGTAAGCAAGGGGGTGTGTGGAGTACTAAAGAAGGTATGTTTTTTATGATTATTTCAGTATCTTTTCATTAGAACTTACAAAACTTTTGCATCATGAACTAGGAAAATGATAAAGAATTGTAATAAAACATGTGAGATTAATATGCAAGACGAAAATGCTGACAATTGTCATTTCCTTATGCAGGAATGAGGAAAAACGAGAGGTTGCCGTTCCAAAGGAAAGGACAAGGACGGGTTAACCGATGTCCCCTTGACGGGAGACCGAATGCAAACAAGGCAAAGAAAATCAAAGCGAATCAACCCAGGAAAGGAGGTGGAGATATCAACTTGGCACAGGAAAGAAAAGAAATGACTGACGACTAACGGTTCGGCGAATCCCTCAGGATCCTTGATCCTGAGGGATCGTTGTTTTATCTATTTCTGCACCTAGATATCTCCGTCGTCACCCTTATAAAAGGGGCAGCACTATTAGCTCGGGGAGAGTTAGATACGGTTATGCTTTTATGCAATTTATTTTAAGATCAAAACTTTGATCATCAAGTCTCACTAAGAACTAGTTTATTGTAATTCTGTTATATGCATTAATACAAACTTAGTTATCATTTCATCTCTGAGTCTGGAATAACTTCAAGCAGTGTACCCCTGGAGGCTAAGGGCCCGGCCCTGGAGGACACTTGATCCTGTATTATTACGTTTGGTGTATGCGTGGTTTGCTTATCGATGTCATTTGGTAATTTGGTGTGTTTGATAAGTTTACATCACATGCTCTATTATGTTTAATTTCTTAAGGTTTCTACAGACAGAACGATTGTATTGACTCTGCATCATATTACTGTTCTTTTAGGAGTTGATATAATACTGCTAGTCTTTATAGAATACTGTTACTATTCCACTACAGAGCCTTTGTGATGTGCACTTGTTCATTGATGTTACGGAATTAATCTTGGAAGTTATGTTCTTTATGACTGTTAGATTTATGAACAATGTTGTTCTATGTTGAAATGCAGTCGTATTCTTTCTAACTGAGATCGATACTTGAATCAGATTACTATTTAAGTGTGTTGTGTGCGTATATGGTTTTCAAGCACTATTCCATAACTTATCAGTAATGAGTGTTGTCCCATTGGTGTGTGTTATTCAATCTTCCCTTAAGAGTGAAAGATTGTCGTTTGATTCCTTTAGATTACGATTAATGCATTGGATCTGATAGACTAAGACTGTTATTGCTTGTGAGACTTAGTTGTTGTCCTATTTCTTAGCTGATGTTCCATTTCGGATTTGTTGTTCCATTTCAGACTTGTTGTTCGATTTCTTATCTGTCGTTCCATTTCTTGGTGTTGGTGTGAAGAACGATCCTAGGCTGTAATGGGCATTGACATCTACTGTCTAGCTCCCAGGTCCATGATCTGTTCTCTGATTTCCTTTTCCATCAGTTTCCAAAGGGATGGGTTATTGCTACCGAACCCTTGACTAATAAGTTGCTTAGTCTTGTGAACGTGTGATTTAATCTTTTGAAGTGGTTAAGTTGTAGACAATCATCCATTTATTCCTGTATTTCTGAACACTGTACTACTAGCATTAGTCTGACAAATGATAGCCTCAGACTGAGACACTCTTTGAAATAACAAAACGTTCTCGAATTGACATATTAATGTGAGGTAATTAGAGATGAAAGAGACCCTTTTTATAGCTCTACAAGTAGTATTCTAGGGGGGGTCTTTAACATGACCCTCCTTAGTCGAGAAAAAAGAGGAGGCCTCCCTATTAGGGACCCCTTTTAGGAGCATATGGAGGATCTGATATCTCACCTAAAGCTATTTTATCTTATCCCCTCCAATTTCAAATATACTTGGGACAATGGAACATCTAATCCCTCCCACATTGTTGCTCGGCATTATCATTTCCTCATTTCTGATTCCTTTCTACAAAAAAATATTTCCTTCAATTATGTTATCCTCCCTTGGTGTGGTTTGAATAATTGTCCTATTTTCTTGGCCCTTGCACCAACCATCGATTCCAGCCGCATCCTTTTCAAGTGCATCTTGCTTTGGTTAACTCTTCTGGAATTTTAATCCCTGGTCTCTTATTATTATTTGTAATGGGTGGATGGAAGTCCCATCAGAATTTTGGAATAAAAAATAAATGACATGAGGAAATCATTAAGCTTTGGGAAAAATCCACGAGGGTAGATAAGCAAAAAGCAATGAAAGATTTGGAGAAAAATTTGGGCTTGCTACATTCTACAGTCAAAGAGAGTATAGTATCTCAAGAGATGTTGTAGAAGGAGAGGCTCACATTTGATAAATATCACTCAATGTTGAAGGAAGAGGAGCAACATTAAAAAATTAAATCAAGGAGCATTTGGTTGTAGGAAAGAGATAAAAATACTAAGTTCTTTCACAAGTAAGCAAAGAATAGAGAGCAAAGAAATTAAATTCATCCAATAACAGTCAATGGGACCAAGATTGAAAACTTCCATCAGATAAAGGAAGAGTCAGTGGCCTTATTTGACAAGTTATACAAAAAAAATCTTCCTCCTTCTGAGGACTCTGAAGAATACATGTTGGAACACATTCAACCTAGAATCTTGGAGGAATCAAACCACCAATTAACTTAACTCCCTACTAAAGAGGATATCTTCAAGGTAGTTTTCTCCTTCCATCTTGATTAATATCTAGGGCTGGATGGTTTTTCAACACACTTTTACCAATACTTTTGGGACATAATCAAAATATATCTTTATGTAATGGTAGGATATTTTCTAAAAAGGTGTAGTATAGGAGGAAACATTAATTCATCCTTTCTGTTTTGATTTCAAAAGAGCACAATCCCTCTTCCTTCTCCAGAATCTGGCCAATTTAATTATGTAATTTTTCCTACTGGATTATCTCTAAACTTATTGTAGGTAGGCCCAAGAGACCCCTTCCGTCCATAATACGTAACACTCTCCTCCCACACTTACCCAAGCTAAGTGGTTCGCCAAGGTAAATATGTGATGAAGAGTTACTATTATATTACTCAACCTCCTAGATCACCATAAGGAAGTGGAATCAACACAACGAAAACCTTACTGACCTTCCTTGGGAGCTACAAGAACCCCAGGGGATAACCAACCACTCCAGGTGCCCATCCCTTGGGTTAACTTTCTTTTTAACTAAACTAGACCCCAAGTAGCTCCCATGACAAGCCCTCCATGCAACCGTAACCCTTTAGTCGCTCCCACAACAAGGCCTCCATGTGCTTGCAGAATTTTTTAGACAGTTTTGTATCAGTGACTGTGGGATTTAAGCCACTTTTCAGAGCTAGGACCCAGGCCTCTACCCAAAACTTGATGAAACACTTAGAAGTGATAAATAACAAGAAGACAAGGCATCTAATGCAAATCTTAAATAAGGACCTGACCTAGCTCATCCTAACCATGATAGACATTATGTCAAACACATCATGAACATGTAATGTACAGATCATAAATACACATATGAACATAGTGATTCCACACTTATATGAGAATCGTAAAGAAGGTATGATGCCCTCTCACAATAGTTTCATTATCATCTATTAGGTCATTCAGTCATTAACATTTCATCTACTAAAAAAACATGCTGAGATCCATAACTCAAGATTTTCATAAAACCATGCTTGTAACCAGAATATAACTAGATAAACAATAGTAATATAACGGCCATCATAGCCACATAATAACAAGTACATTTACAAATAAAACATGAGGAAAAGAGCACTCATTAACATATGCAAATCCAACTAAGTTGGGGACTTCCACATACCACAGACCATAGATTGGGCTAAACCAAATCTTTCTTTCAGCCAATCGCTCTCGAGTCATGTTCCAGCATGAATTTGAGACCCACAAAAAAATTGACCATGCTTCTTAGGCTTTACCGCATATCCCGCAAAATGGGTCAAGGATTTTGTTATAGACATTTTTGTGCCTTACAGCATTGAGCATGAAATGTCCATAATCTAAGGGATCCAAAGTCCCTAAACATGTTGTTCCTACCCCTAGAGGAACAAGGCTAACTAACCACAGCAATTCACAGAAGTTCTCCACCTGAAAACACTCAAAAACAAGCCAATTCTAGATCATGTCAACTGCTCCACTGAGCATCTGCGCTGAATGTCAACTGCTCCACTGTCTACCTACGTTGAATGTCAACTCCAACAAAGGCCACCTGCGCTGAGCGTAATTGGACAAGTGGCAGGCTCATTCCTCAATGTGTCAATGCCCAGGAAGCTTCCAAAATGACACTTGCATCAAGGAATTCGACTGGTGATGAGTAAGAGGTTCCAAATCTCCAAGTGGAAGCAAGAACCTCCAAGTGGACTCAAGAACTGAGAGAGAAAGAGGACACTAGTCAGACCTCAAGCTGACTCATCCTCTCTCCAAAATAACTATATATAGATCTCTCCTCTATGGGATCTAGAGGCTGGAATTTTGTTATTGCAAAGGATTGTTGTTGGTTTGAGACTGGAAACATTGGGTGCTTAATGCTTTGAAGGGAGCTGAAGAAGGAATTCCATTCTGCTGCGAAGGGGATACTGGATTGGAGCCCTCTGGGTTGTATCTCTTCCTGAACCTTGTTATCAATCAATAAAGCTATCTTGGTTTTCTCCTATATACTGGTGTATTTGTATGATTGCATTAGTGTATTTGATTTACTTCTAATCCTGAATCATTTATGAATATGAATATATGCCTTTGTGTTGTGTTCTTCTCTTGTCGCAAGTAGCTGTTCTCTTGTCACAGGTAGCTATTCTCTTGTGATCTCGTGGGAATCAAGTAGTTGTTCTCTTGAGCAAGCGAGGAGGCAAGTAGCTGTGAACACCCAAAGAGAAGAGGATCTAGATCGAGGGACAAATGGAAGACAACGGTAAGTCTATCGATCTCCCCTCTTTCACATTTCATAAAGGAAGAAACCAATGTAGCTGTATTCGTTTGTTGCTAAGGCACTGTCACACCTTAGGTGGATAGGATCGTCCTGCATAGGCATTTTTCCCCACAACAAATTGGCGACTCCACTGGGGAGAATTTGTTTATTCATTTCATTTGTGTTTCTGTCATTTGTTTACTTCATAGACTTGACAGCAACTATTGAACTGCATCTTTCCCGGATGCAAAGTAGAAAGTTGCTGCTTTGATCCAGTTGTTGGACTTGTCTATGATCTAAACAATGGATCCACAAATGATTTGATGATCCTTTTGATAGTATTTAGTACCCTCTCAAAGCATCCCTTTGTTTATACCTTGCTTGTGTTTCTGATTTGGCCTGAAACAGTTGATTTTTGAGCATTTTGTGACCCAGAACCCAGGGGAAACGAGAGTTTCTCCTTCAGCGCAGGCACTGTGAAGGCAGTCTGCATTTCAACGCAGATCCCGTGAAGGCTACCTGCGTTGAATGTCAACTCCACAGTGTTGGACTTGCGCTGAACCAGTTTAGCCTTGTGCAGCTGGGGTTCTCTGCTGTCAGTTGCCCTGTTTTGATCTCTGTTTTTTACAGCCTTTAACCAGCATAGGTACCAGTCTGATAACTACTTTTCTTTGCTTAGATTCCGCCTCCTTTTGTACAAAAAGATTGTGAATTTTTTTATGTGTTTGTGGCGTCATTTACAGTCTTCCTTTGCATGAGTAAAGTAGTCATCCTGTAGCCTTTGATTCAGATCTGATTGATTGTGATCTTAGAAGAGAGTTCATTGGCTGTTTGCAGATTGATTATAGATTTACTTTTGCTTATTGGTTTGAATTTGTCTCTTTTGAAGTGTCAAAACAAGTCTTTATTTCGAAAATCATTAAGTAGTGTAATCTCTTCTACCTTCTCTGATTTCGAAAAAGTGAACTTGTTTGTATTGATCATTTTAAAAGCAAATTCAAAGTTGTGCAAAAAGCTTTCTTTGTAGGCATTTATACTAAGAAAGTGGAAAACAAACACCTGCATTGTGCATTTTTCATTTGATAGTTTGCATGTTGGATTTAGGGAAAGTGCATTAGAGTGTGCTGATTGCTCTTTGAGAAAAGATAGTGTCTTTCTTTTCCCTTAGTAGCTAGGATTTTCAAAGTTGAGAAGATAATAAAGCTTGCTTATCATCTTAGACTGCATTTAGGAATTTGTATCATACATCTCGTGGTGAACCTTGAAAGGCAAACTTTAAAAAGATCAACCTAAAATAAACTGAATGAACCTAACAACGCTTTGTAACATAATGCACAACATAGAGGTCTAGGCTAGAGACGTGTTCTGGCGTCGTTAAGCCTAGTGACTGTCGATCTCGTGGAAGGTGGGTGATTCCTCCTGAGGGACGATAGCGCTAGTACGGATTGTGCTCCCACGTACCGTCGCGTATATATTGGGAGACCCCTATAGGCATATATCTTTTATCCTTAGGAAGCCATGTTGGCCGCCCTACTGATCGCAATGCAGTGAACACAGCATTCACGAAGATCGACCGCCCGTACCCTAAAAATTATTCTGCGGTTTTGCGAAAAGTTTGGCACACCCTCTGCCTAGAACTCCAGAGCAGTTTCTTTTGGCCTTTTTCAGACTCTATAACAGAAAAAGTCCATCCGAGCATTTGTCACTTCGGGCTCGTTAAAACATCGAAGGAGACTAGAGTCATCTTTAGCTTTTTCTCAACTCTTTAAAAGTGAAAAAGCAAGCTGTGTCTAAAGCGTCGTTAACAATTTATTTTAAACGGAACAATCACCCTTTAATCCTGTGTTGATCTTTAGGTTGAAAAGATGGAGCACACCAACTAAGGAATTCCTCTTAGTTGAAATCCTAGTCCATTCTCCTCTTGGGGAGATGTTGGTGCGCCCCACATGGCCACATTGTCGCTTCCAGGACTGACAATTGGCCTACCAGTTTGGCTCTTTTCGACCAATGTCGTTCAGAATACCACCATTCCTGAACAGTCGAGTCAACAGTTAGATCAGACAAGAATTGCCTCCCAGCCTTCCACTTCATCTTCCTCCCCTCCTTCCTCTTCGCTTGACAGAGCTGGTCGAACAAAAAACCAGGTTCCTAAGGAGAAGAAGGAGAAGAAGAAGAAAGAAAAGAAGAAGAAGGAGCCTAAGGCGACTGGGGGCAAACACATGTCATCTAACAAAAATCCACACACAGCACTCGTAAGGCCTAAATCGCCATGCATCATATGCCAGGGAGACCACTTCCATAGAGATTGTCCCTGTATCCCCCTGGATACTAAGGGACTGGTCCCCCCGTTTGCACAATTCGGTAGCATCAACCTCTGATAGCCATGTCGACTGCTCACCGTCAACTAGTGGGAGTGAAGCCCCAGGACAGAGTGGGAAAGCTAAATTTCCCTACAGACTGTGTGAAGGCGATCACACCATCCACCGTTGTCCCTTCTTAGACGAGGCAAAAAGAGTTCTGGAAGATCGCCCTATTTTACGAGCGCATCTTCCTCCTGGATATCAAAGACTCCTGCCAAGTCCCTCACTAGTTGAAAATCCGGCTGACCCACCGAGGTGGTCAGCCGAAGCACCTGTCATTGAAGATGAACCGTCTGGATCCATGCCTGACGAAAGTCAAAAGGTTGATACGGCAGTTGACCCGGTTTTGCCTTCAGAGGCTCTATCTTCGAATGACACCATCACAGAGGAGAATAAAGACGACACCGTCCAGATTCTCTTCATCAGCACTGACTCTGATGATCAAGGGGGCAATGCCACCATTCCTTTATTGCAGGAAGGAAGTTCGTCAGAGCGATATCTGGCCGTATATTCGGTCCCACCACCAAGCAACCTAGTTGTGTCCTTTGACTGGAACCAACTAGGCAGACCCCGGTTGCCGGCCAGTATACCATTCAGGATTATTTGTCAAATATACAGAATGGTAATGGCTGGCACTATCATTGATGAGGGGGCATCTGTGAGTATCCTTTCCTCTATTGCTTGGAAAGCGCTTGGTTCACCAGCGCTTTTGCCTGAGATGAGAAGTCTATCGGGTTTTGATAAAGGAACCAGTCGACCTTTAGGGATCCTCCCCAATGTGCCTATAGCATTGAAAGGGAAGACCGTTCAAATGAACGTGATGGTCGTTCAAGGACCCTTGGATTATAACCTACTCCTTGGACGAGACTATATATATTGCATGGGAGCTGTAGTCTCCTCACTCTTTAGAGTAATGTGTTTTCCGCATGGAGGAAGAGTGGTCAAGCTCGTGGACCAACTTTCATTTCCCGGATCACGCATCGCAAATAGTCATGAACCATCCCTAAATGGTCTATTCACGCAAGAAGTGTCTCAACCCACGGTCCGTCCTCCTGATGAGCGCGAGTAATCCGGGAGGATATGACCGGAACCCAGGGGGCATGCGTCCTGGTCTACTTCGGCAGGGAAATTTTGGGTATAGAGTAGGTTTCCGCAGGAGAATATGACTAGTCCGCACCCCATCTGTGATTGGAAGAGGGGTTGTTCTAGAATAGGATTCTTTTGTCAAAGTTACGTGTTTGGCGCCAGAGTCATTAACCCTTGTCTATTTCGGTAGACATTGCCGAGGAAGTGTTTTGTTTGAAAGAGTAACGAGACAATCTCTGGGTAACCTGAAAGAGGTAAGCCTCTCTCAATTAAAACAAATGTTTTGGCGGAAGAGAAGTAGAGGTAACCTTGAAACTCTGTTTTATACCTGGGGGCATGCAAACCTTTTGGAATGCAAGCAAGGGGCAACTATTTATTTTTTAAATTTTTAGGACCTCTAACCCTTTAAACTCGTAGGATTAGTCATTTCCGAACTTGCATAAAGAAAGGATCAGGAGCAAAGCTTAGTGAGATGAAGCTCCATAAAAAATAGAACCTTGATGAGACACTCTTATCTTATGACTGGGTAATCGAGCAGTTTTAGCATAAAGTTCATGCTCGTTAAAAATAAACGCAAGATCGAGCAGTTTTAACACGGAATTTATGCTCGTTAAAAAATAGAAAAGCGAGATCCGAGCAGTTTTAACGCGGACTTCATGCTCGTTAAAAAATAAATATAAGCAGTGAGCAAGAGTTTCCTCCAGTGTTTAAGCTCATTTTAAAATAAAAAATGAACCTATCCCGATAAATAACCGCCGTGAATGTAATATCATCAGCCATTAAAGCCTTGGTCGTGTTTGCACCTGCCACCTCCACTTTTCATTTGGCCGATCATTCACCTCCATATGATTGTTTACCCATTTTGAGGAACAGCTGCGAAGAGTGATTTCACCTAGCCATCCTTGTGACACTGCCGTGATTGGAAAATTCCAACCTATACCTGGAATCAGTTGCTATCCCTGTTTATCACTCGTTCCTCAAAAGACGAGTCTTCTTTAAGCTCTTTTCAAATTGACTCGTAAAATATGAAAATATTGCCGAGTTTTGGCCTTCCAGCTCGTTAAAGGACAGGAAGAGCTATCCCTCCTCTAGATTTTAATCTTTTTGGACCTGAGGGATTATTACACAAAAAGATCGAGCGCTTGTTTTATTCGGCTTGTTAAAGTTATCGAAAACTCATCCCTTCTGTATTGTTTTATACTTTTTCGGACTTAAGGGATTAGATGACGAAAAAGGAATTTTGGAGTTAACTTTATGTACCTTTTCAGACTCTCTAAAAATGAAAAGGACCGAGTTATCTTTGTCGTTAGACTCGTTAAAATTATTAAATAGCGACAAACTTGTCTTTAGACGAGAACGAGTTTCACTATCGCTAGGCTCGTTAAAACATAGCGATGGGCTTGCCTGAAGGGCAGGTTATAGAACAAGCATATGTTATCCTCCTCAAGCTTGACAAAAATAAAGAGGTATTGGTCAGCAATGACTGGGGAAAAATTGGGAGAAAATCAAGAAAACTTTGATGGTAGCAGGTCGCTCTTGAACATGACACTTTTCCTCCGTACCACAATCGAGTTGGGTTGTCTCATTCACCGGTCATATCACCATGGTCTCGCCATACCATCCATATTTGGGGTAATGCTACCAATCCATCGCATCAGTGTCGCCATATGTTCAAGAGAAGTCACTCAGAAAGAGTCAACCGGGTCCCATCCACTGCCATACATTATCCTTCATCCATTCATGACCGCCACCCTGAATCATATGTCACAGATCGTTTTCACCTCCATTAAAATCATTAGCTCCATTCCGTGTCACTGATGTGGGATTCATTAAGGCCCTCCTGCGGCGGATCACTTCCTGTCGACGTCAGCTCATTATCCAAGAAGTCGATCTAGGAACAAACCCTTCAGTACTTTGAAGCTTGCATGCCTCAATGGCAAGTTTCTCACTTCCGGCGACAGGTATACATCAATGACCTTCGACCAGAAGATTTTGCGTGGTGTTCGACGCCAAGTCCTTTATTCACACCACGTGAATTGTACTGCAGTACCTTGAGGGTCATTATCATTATCGATGATTCCTCTCGCGCTTGTTAACGGTTTACATCATTGACCGGTAATCAAGCGATGTCTTTCCATGTTCGACTTCAGCGCAATTCTCACATGGATCGACTTGTACTTAGAGTGAAGATCGAACGAGTTTGAAGACCCCGGATCTAGTTTCATCCATCCGGGCTGCGATATATATTCAGGAAAGATAAAGACATTTGACATGTACATCATTGCAGCAGATGATCATCCTACTCAAAGGATGATAATTTCGCCAAAATTATTAGTCTACCATCAGACGATCGTCTGTTCTATGTACAAAAATGAATTTATAAAGCTGAGCATGGGAATGCCCGCCTCAGCTAGATCATGAAAGCAGTATGAATCATAATGTATCGTATTTTATTTTATTACAGGTCTCCTCCCAGCAGATGGATGAACTTCGGACCCTCCTGGATAAAGCATTTCACCCGATAAACGGCCTCATACTTTAGGGGGCAACTGTTATAGACATTTTTGTGCCTTACAACATTGAGCATGAAATGTCCATAATCTAAGGGATCCAAAGTCCCTAAACATGTTGTTCCTACCCCTAGAGGAACAAGGCTAACTAACCACAGCAATTCACAGAAGTTCTCCACCTGAAAACACTCAAAAACAAGCCAATTCTGGATCATGTCAACTGCTCCACTGAGCATCTGCGCTGAATGTCAACTGCTCCACTGTCTACCTGCGTTGAATGTCAACTCCAACAAAGGCTACCTGCGCTGAGCGTAATTGGACAAGTGGCAGGCTCATTCCTCAATGTGTCAATGCCCAGGAAGCTTCCAAAATGACACTTGCATCAAGGAATTCGACTAGTGATGAGTAAGAGGTTCCAAATCTCCAAGTGGAAGCAAGAACCTCCAAGTGGACTCAAGAACTGAGAGAGAAAGAGGACACTAGTCAGATCTCAAGCTGACTCATCCTCTCTCCAAAATAACTATATATAGATCTCTCCTCCATGGGATCTAGAGGCTGGAATTTTGTTATTGCAAAGAATTGTTGTTGGTTTGAGACTGGAAACATTGGGTGCTTAATGCTTTGAAGGGAGCTGAAGAAGGAATTCCATTCTGCTGGGAAGGGGATACTGGATTGGAGCCCTCTGGGTTGTATCTCTTCCTGAACCTTGTTATCAATCAATAAAGCTATCTTGGTTTTCTCCTATATACTGGTGTATTTGTATGATTGCATTAGTGTATTTGATTTACTT
This sequence comes from Pinus tabuliformis, assembly GCA_031772625.1. NCBI lineage: Eukaryota > Viridiplantae > Streptophyta > Pinopsida > Pinales > Pinaceae > Pinus > Pinus tabuliformis. The sequence continues at coordinate 965,360,248 of CM062811.1, forward strand.
CTAATCCTGAATCATTTATGAATATGAATATATGCCTTTTTGTTGTGTTCTTCTCTTGTCGCAAGTAGCTGTTCTCTTGTCACAGGTAGTTCTTCTCTTGTGATCTCGTGGGAATCAAGTAGTTGTTCTCTTGAGCAAGCGAGGAGGCAAGTAGCTGTGAACACCCAAAGAGAAGAGGATCTAGATCGAGGGACAAACGGAAGACAACGGTAAGTCTATCGATCTCCCCTCTTTCACATTTCATAAAGGAAGAAACCAGTGTAGCTGTATTCATTTGTTGCTAAGGCGCTGTCACACCTTAGGTGGATAGGATCGTCCTGCATAGGCATTTTTCCCCACAACAGATTTCTAGGCCCGAAGAAAACACTTATACAACTAAGCTTTACCGTATATCTCGTCATATATTGGTCAAGGATTCCTAGGCCCAAACAAGAAACATACACTACAATATTTACTGCAATCCCACCATTATCAGTCTAGGCGTGACTAGCCCTAAACAAGCAGGGATGCCTCCATATCTCTTCACCTAAAACATGAGAAATTTGTGTGTCTCCACCCTTTGACTTTGCCTCATATCCCACCTTTACTAGTCCAGGTATTTCTAGGCCTTTTCGAATTTTCCTGAGACCTCCCCACTCAGTTTCAAAACCATCGGAAATCCAACTCAACCAAGTAGAATAACCCCATCACACCATGGCTATCCGAAAATGGAAAGGAAATGCTAAAAACCACTGTCACACCTGTCAAACTCCATGCAAATGATAGAAAGAGAACCAAATACACACATGCACATACCATGCATGCCAAAAATAGCAAGGAAATGATACATGCAAATAATCTCGATGTAGCCTCTTGATCCAACTCTTCCTTTCTTGATATTTTCTTCCCTTTGCTTTCTTGTCCTTTATTTTCCTTCCTTCCTTCAATTCTAGGTCCTCCAAGAATTCTCTAATTGTGCAAGAGTATGAGAGAATAGAGAGGGTAGAGAGAGCTCCAACATAAAACTAATAAAAGGTTGTTAACTGGTCTCAGAAGCATTTTTATTAATGAGACTTCTAATTTCTTCATTTTCCATTATTTTCCGTCAATTTCCTCCTCACATGCAACCTGTGACATTTCACCTTCCTTTTCTCTTGTTTTCCATTATTTTCATAAATAAATGCCAAATAATGCCTCTTTTCCTTTTCAAATCATTTTCCATTGCCTTTGCCAATTTCCCTTTGGCCATAATAAACCAAATGAACACCTACTATGATTTTTTTCCCATCATTCAGCTTGGAATATGTGTCCCATGACCTTGGTCTTATTTTGTCTTTATTAACGTTATTACATGAACTTTTAACCCAAGGTTGTTACATACCCTTCCCCCTTAGGGGATCACCATCCTTAGTGTTCAATGAAACCTACAATCAACAAGACTATTGAAATGAAAAACATACTTCCCATGGAGTTTTATAACTTACCTCAATGCAGTATTTACAATGATCAACCTATTGAAAATCCTGACCAACATGATTAACATGATAATATAACAGCCATATTTATTATTGGGGCTTTATAACACAACTCATTATGGTATTTACATACATATACATATATACATATATCAAAATTGCTTTGCCTCAACTAGAAAACAATGAAGGATATATAGCCCACATCTGATCATCTATCTCCCATGTAGCTTCATTAAGCCCAATGTGCCTCCACTGCACTTTAACCTACTCAATTGCCTAGCTCTGGAGCATGAGCATATTTCTTTGTAAAATGCACTAAGGTTCTAGGTGGAATTATCCTTCCAGCTCCACCTACAATGTAGACCAATCAATAACATGATCAACATCCTTTACATATTTTTTAGCAATGAAACATGGAAAAAATCATGGAATTTCATTGTCGGAGGCAGTGCAAGTCTATAGCTCATTGTTCCAATCCTCTCAAGCATCTCAAAAGGCCAGAAATATCGTGGTGCTAACTTTTCACATGACCCAATCCTCAAGGATCTCTTCTTGGGCTTGATGCACAAATACACATGTTCCCCAACCTAAAACTCTTTAAACACCCTATGTTTATTTGCATAATTGTTTTACTATCTTGTGCTACCTTTAGATTCTTCTTGATAACCTGATTTTCTTGTTCCATGTCTTCCAACATGTTCGGCCCTATCAATACCCTATTCATGGATCACTCCAACTAATAAGAGTATTAAACCTTTGCTCATACATTTCCTCAAACGAACTCATCTGCAATGACTCCTCATACCCGTTGTTGTAAGAAAACTCAACCAGTGGAAGATAATATTCCCACTTTCGTTGTGTGTGCATGAAGTAAATCCTCAACATATCCTCCAGTATCATGTTGACCCTCTCTATTTATCCATCTATCTACGGATGATAAGATGTGTTGAAGGCCAACTGTGTACCCAATCCTATAAATAACTATTGCCAAAACCTGGAAGTGAACTTGGCATCTTTTTCTGACACAATATTCTTCAGTACACCATGAAAGCTCACTATCTCCTTGATGAAGACCTGTGCTACATCACTAGATGAATAAGTAAACTTCACCAGAATGAAGTTTGCTACCTTTTTCAACCTATCCACCACAACCGTTATGGAATCATATTGTCTAGATGTCCTTCGTAAACCTATGATGAAATCCATAGAAATGATCCCCCATTTACATTGTAGAATCAAAATCAGCTGTTGACCTCCCATTTCCACTCTGGAATCGGAATCATCTATAGTAGACCACCTAGATTATTACACTCTGCTTTTACCTATTGACAATCCAAACATCTAGCCACAAACTCTGCCACTTCCTTATTCACATTCGAACAATATTAGAACTTCTTCACAAATTTCAATGTCTTCTAATATCCTGTATGACTTGAATATGACACAACATGAAATTCCCTCAAGATAAGCTTCTTAAGCTCACTATTGTCTAGCACATATATCCTATCCCTAAATCTGATCAAACCATCTATTGTGAGATGACAGTCCACATATTGTTCACCTGTACTCTATCATTGTAACTTGTGCCTAAGCTCCCTAAACCTGTCATCATGTTGTCTTTCTTGTAAGATCTGATCCTATAAATTCGTCCCATATGAACTCATATTTGTTATATGATTTACTTGCACTCTTATGCTAAGAGCATCTGCAACATTGTTCTCATTTCCCTTAATGTGCCTAATCTTGAAGTCAAACACATTGATCGCCACCAACAATCTAGCTTGCATGGCATTTAAATTTGGTTGGGAAAACAAATATCTCAATCCATTATGATCACTAATCAATACAAACCTCCTAACAATAAGATATTTCCTCCACATCTTCAATCCACGAATGATCGTTTCAAACTCAAGGTAATGTGTCACATAGTTTTTCTCATGCTCATTTAGTTTCCTTGACTCATAGCATACTACATGTCCATGTTGCATAAAGAATCGACCAAGTCCTCTCTTGCAAGTGTTGGCATTATGATTCTGGTATGGCTCTATGATTCATGTGTTGTACTTGATGGCAACTCATACAGGTGGCAAAACTCTGATCAGGCTCTCAAAATATAAAAATTAAGAGGTCCGCATGTGCTCAGTGAAAAGTGTGCATACCCATAGGTACGCTGTGCAGGAGCTGCGGCCATACACGCAGGTCACCCGTTCAGAAGGTGCAGACCCCCAGTTCACTTACTTCAAGGCAGAGAAACGCGCTCACAAGGGGTTTCTTATGTTTTGGCCCATGGTATTTAGCCCGCCGTTCTTGATCCTATGGTTTTGGCCCGTGGTATAGGATCTATTTTAGCCCCAGTTTGGATCCCTTGTATTGGTTATTGATGGTTTTGTCCTATGGTGTGAATAAGGGCTTGACTATAAATAGGGAAGGAGATCACTTGGCTAAAGTATCTTTTGAAAATGGTATATCTTAAGATCTGAAATATTGGGTTATCGGTTTAAAAGCTTGATCTATATAAAAGTGAAGTTGAAAGTGAATCTATGAAGTGTGATCTCTCGGGCGCATGATCAGATCTGGGCATCTGATTATCTGTGGCACACTGGTGGACTGCCAATTCGGCCCTAATCAGAGGTACGCAGGTGATTAACGGTGCAAGTGCGTGGGTATGCACAGCAGAAGAACGTGCAGTGCGTGGGTATGCACAGCAGAAGAAGGCGCAGTGCGTGGGTACGCAGCGCAACAGAGGTTCAGGTGCGGAGGCTCAGTGAAAGTACGCGGCGCTACAGAAGCCGCAGGTGCGTAGATACGCGGCGCGATAGCATCTGAGAGTGCGTGGCCAGAGTAGTAGTACGCGGCGCGATAGAAGCAGTGGGTGCGTGGGCATAGTGAAGGTACGCGGTGCGTTTAAAGGAACAGTGCGCGGATACGCAGTGCAGTTCAAGGTTCTCTACGGGGATACGCAGAGGTGCAGAAGGTGAAGTATGTAGCAACGCATGCCAGATAAAGAAAAACTGCGGATCTGTATTAAGGCATTTATTTGACTGACTTTTCTCTGTTTATAAGGTGTTCTGGGTTTAGTTTACTATTACTATTGATCTGGTTACTGCAGTTGACTGGGTGATTTTCTTGTACTTGATGATCATTTGATGTTCATGGATCCAGTTTTAAAATTTATGAAAAGTGGTCCTTGAAAGAAAAGAAGTAGGGGGTTGTAGCTCCCTTCCAGGAGAGACTAGAAAACGAGAGAGAGTTGTAGCTCTCTGCAGGTTGCAGCCTGCATACTGGTAAAGGACTGCACCAGTACAAAATCATTGTAAAATAAGTTTCTAATTGAAGGAAGATAGAGACATATTGCAGCAGGTGGTTTTCACCCACATTGGGTTTCCACCTTATATCTGGTGTTCTTTGGTGTGACTATCTGTTTTTCTTGTTCATGCTCATTGTTTTATGGTACTGACATACAAGAATAATTCAAAGTATAAATAAGGAAGATTTATTAAAAAGAACTAGATAATACTGATTCACCCCCCCTCTCAGTATTATTTCCAACAATTGGTATCAAAGTCGGTCCTTCAGAGAAGCTTGATCGCTTGAAGGAAGATCATTCATCATGAGCAACTACGAGAGGGAAGCATCAATCAGGCCACCAATTTTTGATGGGACAAACTTCAATTATTGGAAGGTAAGAGTTACTGCCTATCTTCAATCTCTTGGTACAGAGTTTGGGATATCATAGATACAGGCTACACTTTTCCTTCAACTACTCCTACAGATTCGGCCAAGAAGAAGAAATATGAAACAAATGCTAAAGCAGTCAATACTCTGCTGGGGTGCTTATCTCAAACGGAATTCGTGAAGGTTATGCAATATAAATCCGCAAAAGAAATATGGGACAAGATTGTCTTGAGCTACGAAGGAGATGAACAGGTAAAGCGTGCTAAACTTCAAACCCTCAGGATTCAGTATGAGAATCTCAGAATGTATAATGATGAAAGTTTGGCTAACTATTTCCTTCGAGTAGACGAGATTGTTAATTGCATGAAAAACTTGGGTGAAGAAATAAAAGAAGCTATTGTGGTTGAAAAAGTTCTAAGATCATTGTCCCCCAAGTTTGAATCTAAAGTGTCTACAATAGAAGAAAAGGAAAATCTACGAACTCTTACTATGTCTCAGCTACACGGAATTATAACTGCTTATGAAATGAGAAAGGGAGGTCCATCAGACAGGAGAGAAGTTGCTTTCAAGGCTTCAGGCAAAGGAGACTACTATGAAGCAAGTCACGTGCCAAAAGAAGAAGAAGAATCAAATTTTGTCAGAAATCTTCAACGGGGTACTGGAAGGTTCAGAGGTAAGTTACCTTTTAAATGTTTTGCTTGTGGAAGAGTAGGTCATTATGCTGCGAAATGTCCTCATAAGGATAAGATTGAGAAAGGAAAGGAACCTGCTAGATGGAACAAGAAACAGAATGCAAATAAGAAAAGCTACTACACTCATGAAGATAGTGATGGTCTATCAAATAGTGATGAAGATGAACGAGGTAATGATTATAAACTTTTAATGGCATTTGAAGATGATGATTACATGGATGCTATAGATGTGGATAGCTTTTATGAAGAAATTTCTAGACTCAAGACATGTATAGAAGAAAAGAATATGATCATTGATACCCTACAATCTCAAATTGATGAAAAAGAAAAATATCTTGAAAAGTTAGAAGGTGAAATTGTTGGTCTTAGAAAAGAGATTGAGAAAACAAAGGCTATTAATATTAAATTTGTCAAAGGATCTGAAACTCTGGATGAGATCATCAATGTACAGCGTTCTCCTCTAAACAAGACAGGTCTGGGCTATAATGGAGAAACTTCTCAACCATCCACCTCAAAGATTTATCTTGATGCAGCAAGAAGGAATGAGCAAAAGCAAAATGGAGATCACCAGGTAAAGCAGGGACGAATTGCATCAAACAAAGACTATCAGGTAAACCAGGGGCAATCCATCCTAAGGATGAACAAAAGCTACAACCAGCCACAGGTAAAATCCTCTCAATTTTCTTAAAGAATGGATGACAATAGAAATTACAATCATTTGGCCGGAAGATTTAATAACCGCAGAAGTTTCTTCAATGGACAATGCTTCTCTTGCCATAACTTTGGTCACAAAGCAGCTCAATGTGTTGCATATAAAACAATCATGACTAGAGAAGCTCAAAAACAAAGAAGTATGACCGGGATTACAAAAAGGACCTATAACAACTTTTTGGCTCTTGAAAATGAAGTTGAATGTTCTATTTGCAATAAATTTGGTCATGAAGATTCTGAATGCAGGAGTAGGTTTCAGCAGACAAAGGAACAAGCCTCAAGCACCAAAACATGGAGAATAAAGGAACCACAAACAGAAAGATGTGGGATAGCATTTTATGCAGAGGGACAGGAAAATCTATGGTACAGACAGTGGATGTTCGAAGCATATGACAGGTGATAAATAAAAACTTGAATCATATTCTGCTTTAGAAAAGGGAAAGAAAGTTTCTTTTGGAAATGATACTCCTACAGCTATAAAAGGAAAAGGCACTGCTCAGTTAAAAGAAAAGGTCAAAGCTGGAAATGTTTTGTATGTTGATGGATTGAAGCATAATCTTCTGAGTGTCAGCCAGATGTGTGATCAAGGAACCGAGGTGATATTTAGATCAAATGGATGTCTTGTTCGTGATCTTGATACAAGTAAAACAGTGATCAAAGGTGAAAGAACTCCAAATAATCTATACATATTTGAATAAGGACAACAACAATGCTATCTAAGTAAGGATGATGAACACTGGTTATGGCACCGGAGGTTGGGGCATCTAAGCTTTTCACAAATAAGGAAAGCATGCAAATATCAGGCAGTTCGCGGTCTTCCAGATATCAAAATTCCAGACAACAACATATGCAAATCATGTCAGTTTGGAAAGCAAACCAGAACTAACTTTCCGGAGAAGGAAGGATCAGCTAGCATGCCTCTTGAGCTAGTACATACAGATGTATATGGTCCATTCAGGAAAAGGACACCTCGAGGAGAAGAATACTTGATATTATTCATTGACAATTTCTCCAGGTTTGTCTGGTTAGGAATTATGAAGCACAAAGATGAAGCATTCGAAAAATTCAAATCCTATAAAGCCTTGGTTGAAAATGAATCAGGATACAAAATTAAGTGCCTCAGATCCGACAGAGGTGGGGAGTTTACCTCAAATGAATTTTTTTGATTTTTGTGAAGAACATGGGATAAGAAGAGAATTCTCTACAGCTAGAACTCCTCAGCAAAATGGAGTGGTGGAAAGAATGATCAGAATAGTCCAACAAATGGCTCGTGTTATGCTTGATGAGTCTGGAACTCCCGCAATTTTCTGGGGTGAAGCTGCATATGCTGCGGTTGTTATTCTCAACAAAACAAATGTCCGGGTGAACAGCACTCAAACCCCTCAAGAGCTCTGGTATGGTGAGACTCCTTCGGTAAAGCACTTCAAAATCTTTGGAAGCAAATGCTATATTAAGAATACTGATGAGCAACTTGGCAAACTTGAACCTAGAGCAGATGAAGGCATTCTTCTTGGTTATTCTCCACACAGCAAAGCATACAAGTGCTACAATAAAAGACTCGGAAGAATTGTTGACAGCATTGATGTAGTGGTTGATGAGAAGGGATACATTCCTAGGCAAGTAAATCATGAAGATATCGAAGAAGATGAAGACTACCCTCAAAGACAGAATGATGAAGAAGAAGAACCTCAAGAAGAACCAGAGGAGCAGATAAGGATAGAAGAGAAGACTCCATCCAGATATGTTCAGAAGAATCATCCAGAAACTCAGATTTTGGGGCAGAAAGAAGCAGGTGTACAAACAAGAAGAACAATTGCAGAAGCTTCAAGCTATTTGGCATTACTCTCTTCCACTGAACCACAAAATGTGAAAGAGGCATGCAAAGATGAATGTTGGGTCAAAGCAATGGATGAAGAACTTGAGCAGATCGAAAAGAACAACACTTGGGAGTTGGTTCCTAGACCAAAGGATAAGTATGTTATAGGGATAAAATGGGTCTTCAAAAATAAATTGAATGAAAATGGAGAAGTAATTAGAAACAAGTCCAGACTTGTTTGTAAAGGGTATGCGTAGCAAGAAGGAATAGATTTTGAAGAAACTTTTGCTCCTGTTGCAAGACTTGAGGTCATCCGAATGTTCCTTGCTCTCTCAAGCTTTCAAAAGTTCAAAGTATTTCAAATGGACGTGAAATCAGCCTTTCTGAATGGAGACTTGGAAGAAGAAGTATACATTGAGCAGCCAGATGGTTTCATTCTTGGAAATGATCTAAACCTTGTATGCAGATTGAAAAAGGCTCTCTATGGTCTCAAACAAGCTCCAATGGCTTGGTACTATCGTTTGGACAAATATCTTCATCAACAAGGTTTTTCAAAAGGATCAGCAGATAGCAATCTTTATATAAAAGTAGAAAACGACAAATTTCTAATACTTGTTGTGTATGTAGATGACATTATCTTTGGCAGCAATGAAGAAGCTATGAGTCAAAGCTTTGCCTTGGTAATGCAGAAAGAATTCGAAATGTCCTTGCTGGGAGAACTGACATATTTTCTTGGTTTGCAAATCCAACAAAAAGAAGGAGGGATCTTTTTGTCTCAAACCAAGTATCTCAAGCAGATTTTGAAGAAATATGGCATGGAAGATGCAAAACCAGTATGTACACCCATGGTCACAGGATGTAACCTCAGTACAAATGATGAATCAGCAGCAGTGCATCAACCAACCTACAGATCTATGATTGGAAGTCTACTTTATTTGACAGGTAACCGACCAGACATAATGCATGCAGTAGGAATAGTTGGAAGATTTCAGGCAAATCCAAAGGAAACTCATCTTCAGGCAGTAAAGAGAATCTTCAAATATCTTCAAGGAACTCAAAACTATGGCTTATGGTATCCTAGAGATACAGATCTCACACTTCATGCTTATACAGATGCAGATTGGGCCGGAAGCATGGATGACAGGAAGAGAACAAGTGCTGGTGCATTCTTTATGGGCTCCAGATTAGTATCTTGGTTCAGCAAGAAACAGAGTTCGATTGCCTTGTCTACAGCTGAAGCGGAATATGTTGCTGCTGCATCTTGCTGCACTCAACTCCTTTGGATGATGTAGACCTTGCAGGATTTTCAAATCACTTGTATACCACCCATCTCCATCTTATGTGATAATACAAGTGCAATCAGCATTTCAAAGAACCCAGTCATGCATTCAAAGACCAAGCACATACCGATCAAGTATCATTTTCTCCGGGAACAAGTACTTGAACAAAAGGTCAAGTTGGAGTATGTTCCTTCTAAGGAACAAGTTGTTGATATACTCACCAAACCATTGCCCAGGGAGACCTTTGAATACCTCAGGCAAAAGCTGGGGGTTGTTGATGCATCATCTTGTTGTTAAATCTCTTCTGATGGTTGGTTGTACGCAAGGCTCATCTAGGGTATATGCGTACATGTGCTGGGTTGCGGATTGGTCGAAGATCGAATGGCACAGGTTCAGGGGGGAGCATATAATGCATTGTTGGCATTATGGAGGACATACAGAAGGAGATCATGGATGCTGGTCTGAATATTGCTGCAATATGTCTCTATCTCTTTCATGGTCATTAATGGTGGATTATGGTCCTTCTTTGCAGATCTGGTTTATAGTCAGGGGGAGCATGTTCTTAGGGGGAGCATAACCCTTTGCCCTTGATGTCAAAGGGGGAGAATGACGTTGAAGATCTTGAGGTTGCCATCAAATCCAAAGGGGGAGATTGTTGGCATTATGATTCTGGTATGGCTCTATGATTCATGTGTTGTACTTCATGGCAACTCATACAGGTGGCAAAACTCTGATCAGGCTCTCAAAATGATAAAAATTAAGAGGTCTGCATGTGCTTAGTGAAAAGTGTGCGTACCCGTAGGTACGCTATGCAGGAGCTGCGGCCATACATGCAGGTCACCCATTCAGAAGGTGCGGACCCCCAGTTCAATTACTTCAAGGCAGAGAAACGCGCTCACAAGGGGTTTCTTATGTTTTGGCTTGTGGTATTTAGCCCGTCGTTCTTGATCCTAGGGTTTTGGCCCGTGGTATAGGATCTATTTTAGCCCCGGTTTGGATCCCTTGTATTGGTTATTGATGGTTTTGTCCCATGGTGTGAATAAGGGCTTGACTATAAATAGGGAAGGAGATCACTTGGCTAAAGTATCTTTTGCAAATGGTATATCTTAAGATCTGAAATATTGGGTTATCGGTTTAAAAGCTTGATCTATATAAAAGTGAAGTTGAAAGTTGTTATAGACATTTTTGTGCCTTGCAGCTATAAGCATGAAATGTCCATAAACCAAGGGATCCTAAGTCCCTAAAAGTGTTGTTCCAGCTCCTAAAGAAACAAGGTCAACAAATTACAGCTTCTCCCAGAAGTTCTCCACTAGAAACTGCTCAAAACTAGTCAAATCAGGATCATTTCAGATGCTCCACTAGCTAGCTGTGTTGCAAAGCACCCAAATACACTGGATAGGTGCGTTGCAACGCACTTGAATGCACTACCAGGGTGCGTTGAGCGGGAAATGACAAGTGGCAGAGTCATTCCGCGAGGTGGAGAGACAATGGAAGCTTCCAGAATCTTCTCCAATGACACTTGCCTCACTGAATTCGACCAGTGATGAGTAAGAGGCTCTGAGTCTCCAAGTGGAAGCAAGAACTGACAGAGAGAAGCCACTAATCAATTCATGAGCTGACTCATCCTCTTTGCATACATCTATATATGGATCCCTCACCAAGAGATCCAGAGGTTGGAATTTTGTACATTGCAGAGAATTGTTGTTGGTTTTGTGATAGATATCAGAGTATTGGGTGATTTATGCTTTGTTGGAGGTGAAGAAGGGATTCTATGCTGGGAGGTTGATGCTGGATCAGGAATCATCGGTTGTAACTCCTCCTGGATCTTCTTGTTTTATCAATAAAACTACTTGAGTTTCTCCTACATGCTTGTATATCTGATGTGTGTTATATTTGTATGTTTAGTTTAAAACTGATCCTAAGCTTTTTATGAACATAAATCCATGTCTTTGTGTAGTTTCTCTCTTCTGTGAACTTGCAGGAACTTGGTGACGCTGGGGAAGTGAAGGAGCAGATCGTTGGAAGCTGGCAAAGAGAAGAGAGATTGAATCGAACAACTAGCACAAGACACAGGTCGGTTCATCTTAATCATCTTCGTTTATAGTTCATAAAGGAGAATAAAAGAGTAGTTTTCCTTGTTTGTTTCTAAGGTCTCTGTCACAACCCTGTGGGATAGGGTCGTTCTGAATAGACACTTTTCCTGAAAACAAAAGTGAATCTATGAGGTGTGATCTCTCGGGCGCATGATCAGATCTGGGCATCTGATTATCTGTGGCACACCGGTGGACTACCAATTCGGCCCTAATCAGAGGTACGCAGGTGATTAACGGTGCAAGTGCGTGGGTATGCACAACAGAAGAAGGCGCAGTGCGTGGGTACGCACAACAGAAGAAGGCGCAGTGCGTGGGTACGCAGCGCGACAGAGGTTCAGGTGCGGAGGCTCAGTGAAAGTACGTGGCGCTACAGAAGCCGCAGGTGCGTAGATACGCGGCGCGATAGCATTTGAGAGTGCGTGGCCAGAGTAGTAGTACGCGGCGCGATAGAAGCAGTGGGTGCGTGGGCACACTGAAGGTACGCAGCGCGTTTAAAGGAACAGTGCGTGGATACGCAGTGCAGTTCAAGGTTCTCTGCGGGGATACGCAGAGGTGCAGAAGGTGAAGTGCGTAGCAATGCATGCCAGATAAAGAAAAACTATGGATTTGTATTAAGGCATTTATTTGACTGACTTTTCTCTGTTTATAAGGTGTTCTGGGTTTAGTTACTGTTACTATTGATCTGGTTACTGCAGTTGACTGGGTGATTTTCTTGTACTTGATGATCATTTGATGTTCATGGATCCAGTTTTAAAATTTATGAAAAGTGGTCCTTGAAAGAAAAGAAGTAGGGGGTTGTAGCTCCCTTCTAGGAGAGACTGGAAAACGAGAGAGAGTTGTAGCTCTCTGCAGGTTGCAGCCTGCGTACTGGTAAAGGACTGCACCAGTACAAAATCATTGTAAAAGAAGTTTCTAATTGAAGGAAGATAGAGACATATTGCAGCAGGTGGTTTTCACCCACATTGGGTTTCCACCTTATATCTGGTGTTCTTTGGTGTGACTATCTGTTTTTCTTGTTCATGCTCATTGTTTTATGGTACTGACATACAAGAATAATTCAAAGTATAAATAAGGAAGATTTATTAAAAAGAACTAGATAATATTGATTCACCCCCCCTCTCAGTATTATTTCCAACAATTGGTATCAAAGCCGGTCCTTCAGAGAAGCTTGATCGCTTGAAGGAAGATCATTCATCATGAGCAACTACGAGAGGGAAGCATCAATCAGGCCACCAATTTTTGATGGGACAAACTTCAATTATTGGAAGGTAAGAGTTATTGCCTATCTTCAATCTCTTGGTACAGAAGTTTGGGATATCATAGATACAGGCTACACTTTTCCTTCAACTACTCCTACAGATTCGGCCGAGAAGAAGAAATATGAAACAAATGCTAAAGCAGTCAATACTCTGCTGGGGTGCTTATCTCAAATAAAATTCGTGAAGGTTATGCAATATAAATCCGCAAAAGAAATATGGGACAAGATTGTCTTGAGCTACGAAGGAGATGAACAGGTAAAGCGTGCTAAACTTCAAACCCTCAGGATTCAGTATGAGAATCTCAGAATGTATAATGATGAAAGTGTGGCTAACTATTTCCTTCGAGTAGACGAGATTGTTAATTGCATGAAAAACTTGGGTGAAGAAATAAAAGAAGCTATTGTGGTTGAAAAAGTTCTAAGATCATTGTCCCCCAAGTTTGAATCTAAAGTGTCTGCGATAGAAGAAAAGGAAAATCTACGAACTCTTACTATGTCTCAGCTACACGGAATTCTAACTGCTTATGAAATGAGAAAGGGAGGTCCATCAGACAGGAGAGAAGCTGCTTTCAAGGCTTCAGGAAAAGGAGACTACTATGAAGCAAGTCACGTGCCAAAAGAAGAAGAAGAATCAAATTTTGTCAGAAATCTTCAACGGGGTACTGGAAGGTTCAGAGGTAAGTTACCTTTTAAATGTTTTGCTTGTGGAAGAGTAGGTCATTATGCTGCGAAATGTCCTCAAAAGGATAAGATTGAGAAAGGAAAGGAACCTGCTAGATGGAACAAGAAACAAAATGCAAATAAGAAAAGCTACTACACTCATGAAGATAGTGATGGTCTATCAAATAGTGATGAAGATGAACGAGGTAATGATTATAAACTTTTAATGGCATTTGAAGATGATGATTACATGGATGCTATAGATGTGGATAGCTTTTATGAAGAAATTTCTAGACTCAAGACATGTATAGAATAAAAGAATATGATCATTGATACCCTACAATCTCAAATTGATGAAAAAGAAAAATATCTTGAAAAGTTAGAAGGTGAAATTGTTGGTCTTAGAAAAGAGATTGAGAAAAAAAAGGCTATTAATATTAAGTTTGTCAAAGGATCTGAAACTCTGGATGAGATCATCAATGTACAGCGTTCTCCTCTAAACAAGACAGGTTTGGGCTATAATGGAGAAACTTCTCAACCATCCACCTCAAAGAGTTATCTTGATGCAGCAAGAAGGAATGAGCAAAAGCAAAATGGAGATCACCAGGTAAAGCAGGGACGAATTGCATCAAAAAAAGACTATCAGGTAAACCAGGGGCAATCCGTCCTAAGGATGAACAAAAGCTACAACCAGCCACAGGTAAAATCCTCTCAATTTGCTTCAAGAATGGATGACAATAGAAATTACAATCATTTGGCCGGAAGATTTAATAACCGCAGAAGTTTCTTCAATGGACAATGCTTCTCTTGCCATAACTTTGGTCACAAAGCAGCTCAATGTGTTGCATATAAAACAATCATGACTACAGAAGCTCAAAAACAAAGAAGTATGACCAGGATTACAAAAAGGACTTATAACAACTTTTCGGCTCTTGAAAATGAAGTTGAATGTTCTATTTGCAATAACTTTGGTCATGAAGATTCTGAATGCAGGAGTAGGTTTCAGCAGACAAAGGAACAAGCCTCAAGCACCAAAACATGGAGAATAAAGGAACCACAAACAGAAAGATGTGGGATAGCATTTTATGCAGAGGGACAGGAAAATCTATGGTACAGACAGTGGATGTTCAAACCATATGACAGGTGATAAAGAAAAACTTGAATCATATTCTGCTTTAGAAAAGGGAAAGAAAGTTTCTTTTGGAAATGATACTCCTACAGCTATAAAAGGAAAAGGCACTGCTCAGTTAAAAGAAAAGGTCAAAGCTGGAAATGTTTTGTATGTTGATGGATTGAAGCATAATCTTCTGAGTGTCAGCCAGATGTGTGATCAAGGAACCGAGGTGATATTTAGATCAAATGGATGTCTTGTTCGTGATCTTGATACAAGTAAAACAGTGATCAAAGGTGAAATAACTCCAAATAATCTATACATATTTGAATAAGGACAACAACAATGCTATCTAAGCAAGGATGATGAACACTGGTTATGGCACCGGAGGTTGGGGCATCTAAGCTTTTCACAAATAAGGAAAGCATGCAAATATCAGGCAGTTTGCGGTCTTCCAGATATCAAAATTCCAGACAACACCATATGCAAATCATGTCAGTTTGGAAAGCAAACCAGAACTAACTTTCTGGAGAAGGAAGGATCAGCTAGCATGCCTCTTGAGCTAGTACATACAGATGTATATGGTCCATTCAGGAAAAGGACACCTCGAGGAGAAGAATACTTGATATTATTCATTGACGATTTCTCCAGGTTTGTCTGGTTAGGACTTATGAAGCACAAAGATGAAGCATTCGAAAAATTCAAATCCTTTAAAGCCTTGGTTGAAAATGAATCAGGATACAAAATTAAGTGCCTCAGATCCGACAGAGGTGAGGAGTTTACCTCGAATGAATTTTTTTGATTTTTGTGAAGAACATGGGATAAGAAGAGAATTCTCTACAGCTAGAACTCCTAAAAAAAATGGAGTGGTGGAAAGAATGAACAGAATAGTCCAACAAATGGCTCGTGCTATGCTTGATGAGTCTGGAACTCCCACAATTTTCTGGGGTGAAGCTGCATATGCTGCGGTTGTTATTCTCAACAAAACAAATGTCCGGGTGAACAGCACTCAAACCCCTCAAGAGCTCTGGTATGGTGAGACTCCTTCGGTAAAGCACTTCAAAATCTTTGGAAGCAAATGCTATATTAAGAATACTGATGAGCAACTTGGCAAAATTGAACCTAGAGCAGATGAAGGCATTCTTCTTGGTTATTCTCCACACAGCAAAGCATACAAGTGCTACAATAAAAGACTCGGAAGAATTGTTGATAGCATTGATGTAGTGGTTGATGAGAAGGGATACATTCCTACGCAAGTAAATCATGAAGATATCGAAGAAGATGAAGACTACCCTCAAAGACAGAATGATGAAGAAGAAGAACCTCAAGAAGAACCAGAGGAGCAGATAAGGATAGAAGAGAAGACTCCATCCAGATATGTTCAGAAGAATCATCCAGAAACTCAGATTTTGGGGCAGAAAGAAGCAGGTGTACAAACAAGAAGAACAATTGCAGAAGCTTCAAGCTATTTGGCATTACTCTCTTCCACTGAACCACAAAATGTGAAAGAGGCATGCAAAGATGAATGTTGGGTCAAAGCAATGGATGAAGAACTTGAGCAGATCGAAAAGAACAACACTTGGGAGTTGGTTCCTAGACCAAAGGATAAGTATGTTATAGGGATAAAATGGGTCTTCAAAAATAAATTGAATGAAAATGGAGAAGTAATTAGAAACAAGTCCAGACTTGTTTGTAAAGGGTATGCGCAGCAAGAAGGAATAGATTTTGAAGAAACTTTTGCTCCTGTTGCAAGACTTGAGGTCATCCGAATGTTCCTTGCTCTCTCAAGCTTTCAAAACTTCAAAGTATTTCAAATGGACGTGAAATCAGCCTTTCTGAATGGAGACTTGGAAGAAGAAGTATACATTGAGCAGCCAGATGGTTTCATTCTTGGAAATGATCCAAACCTTGTATGCAGATTGAAAAAGGCTCTCTATGGTCTCAAACAAGCTCCAAGGGCTTGGTACTATCGTTTGGACAAATCTCTTCATCAACAAGGTTTTTCAAAAGGATCAGCAGATAGCAATCTTTATATAAAAGTTGAAAACGACAAATTGCTAATACTTGTTGTGTATGTAGATGACATTATCTTTGGCAGCAATGAAGAAGCTATGAGTCAAAGCTTTGCCTTGGTAATGCAGAAAGAATTCGAAATGTCCTTGCTGGGAGAACTGACATATTTTCTTGGTTTGCAAATCCAACAAAAAGAAGGAGGGATCTTTTTGTCTCAAACCAAGTATCTCAAGCAGATTTTGAAGAAATATGGCATGGAAGATGCAAAACCAGTATGTACACCCATGGTCACAAGATGTAACCTCAGTACAAATGATGAATCAGCAGCAGTGCATCAACCAACCTACAGATCTATGATTGGAAGTCTACTTTATTTGACAGGTACCCGACCAGACATAATGCATGCAGTAGGAATAGTTGGAAGATTTCAGGCAAATCCAAAGGAAACTCATCTTCAGGCAGTAAAGAGAATCTTCAAATATCTTCAAGGAACTCAAAACTATGGCTTATGGTATCCTAGAGATACAGATCTCACACTTCATGCTTATACAGATGCAGATTGGGCCGGAAGCATGGATGACAGGAAGAGCGCAAGTGCTGGTGCATTCTTTATGGGCTCTAGATTAGTATCTTGGTTCAGCAAGAAACAGAGTTCGATTGCCTTGTCTACAGCTGAAGCGGAATATGTTGCTGCTGCATCTTGCTGCACTCAACTCCTTTGGATGATGCAGACCTTGCAGGATTTTCAAATCACTTGTATACCACCCATCTCCATCTTATGTGATAATACAAGTGCAATCAGCATTTCAAAGAACCCAGTCATGCATTCAAAGACCAAGCACATACCGATCAAGTATCATTTTCTCCGGGAACAAGTACTTGAACAAAAGTTCAAGTTGGAGTATGTTCCTTCTAAGGAACAAGTTGTTGATATACTCACCAAACCATTGCCCAGGGAGACCTTTGAATACCTCAGGCAAAAGCTGGGGGTTGTTGATGCATCATCTTGTTGTTGAATCTCTTCTGATGGTTGGTTGTACGCAAGGCTCATCTGGGGTATATGCGTACATGTGCTGGGTTGCGGATTGGTCGAAGATCGAATGGCACAGGTTCAGGGGGGAGCATATAATGCATTGTTGGCATTATGGAGGACGTACAGAAGGAGATCATGGATACTGGTCTGAATATTGCTGCAATATGTATCTATCTCTTTCATGGTCATTAATGGTGGATTATGGTCCTTCTTTGCAGATCTGGTTTATAGTCAGGGGGAGCATGTTCTTAGGGGGAGCATAACCCTTTGCCCTTGATGTCAAAGGGGGAGAATGACGTTGAAGATCTTGAGGTTGCCATCAAGTCCAAAGGGGGAGATTGTTGGCATTATGATTCTGGTATGGCTCTATGATTCATGTGTTGTACTTGATGGCAACTCATACAGGTGGCAAAACTCTGATCAGGCTCTCAAAATGATAAAAATTAAGAGGTCCGCATGTGCTTAGTGAAAAGTGTGCATACCCGCAGGTACGCTGTGCAGGAGCTGCGGCCATACATGCAGGTCACCCGTTCAGAAGGTGCGGACCCCCAGTTCACTTACTTCAAGGCAGAGAAACGCGCTCACAAGGGGTTTCTTATGTTTTGGCCCGTGGTATTTAGCCCGTCGTTCTTGATCCTATGGTTTTGGCCCATGGTATAGGATCTATTTTAGCCCCGGTTTGGATCCCTTGTATTGGTTATTGATGGTTTTGTCCCATGGTGTGAATAAGGGATTGACTATAAATAGGGAAGGAGATCACTTGGCTAAAGTATCTTTTGCAAATGGTATATCTTAAGATCTGAAATATTGGGTTATCTGTTTAAAAGCTTGATCTATATAAAAGTGAAGTTGAAAGTTGTTATAGACATTTTTGTGCCTTACAGCTATAAGCATGAAATGTCCATAAACCAAGGGATCCTAAGTCCCTAAAAGTGTTGTTCCAGCTCCTAAAGAAACAAGGTCAACAAATTACAGCTTCTCCCAGAAGTTCTCCACCAGAAACTGCTCAAAACTAGTCAAATCAGGATCATTTCAGATGCTCCACTAGCTAGCTGCGTTGCAAAGCACCCAAATACACTGGCTAGGTGCGTTGCAACGCACTTGAATGCACTACTGGGGTGCGTTGAGCGGGAAATGACAAGTGGCAGAGTCATTCCGCGAGGTGGAGAGACAATGGAAGCTTCCAGAATCTTCTCCAATGACACTTGCCTCACTGAATTCGACCAGTGATGAGTAAGAGGCTCTCAGTCTCCAAGTGGAAGCAAGAACTGATAGAGTGAAGCCACTAATCAATTCATGAGCTGACTCATCCTCTTTGCATACATCTATATATGGATCCCTCACCAAGAGATCCAGAGGCTGGAATTTTGTACATTGCAGAGAATTGTTGTTGGTTTTGTGATAGATATCAGAGTATTGAGTGATTTATGCTTTGTTGGAGGTGAAGAAGGGATTCTATGCTGGGAGGTTGATGCTGGATCAGGAATCATCGGTTGTAACTCCTCCTGGATCTTCTTGTTTTATCAATAAAACTACTTGAGTTTCTCCTACATGCTTGTATCTCTGATGTGTATTATATTTGTATGTTTAGTTTAAAACTGATCCTAGGCTTTTTATGAACATAAATCCATGTCTTTGTGTAGTTTCTCTCTTCTGTGAACTTGCAGGAACTTGGTGACGTTGGGCAAGTGAGGGAGCAGATCGTTGGAAGCTGGCAAAGAGAAGAGAGATTGGATCGAACAACTAGCGCAAGACACAGGTCGGTTCATCTTAATCATCTTCGTTTATAGTTCATAAAGGAGAATACAAGAGTAGTTTTCCTTGTTTGTTTCTAAGGTCTCTGTCACAACCCTATGGGATAGGGTCGTTCTGAATAGACACTTTTCCCGAAAACAAAAGTGAATCTATGAAGTGTGATCTCTCGGGGGCATGATCAGATCTGGGCATCTGATTATCTGTGGCACACCGGTGGACTGCCAATTCGGCCCTAATCAGAGGTACACAGGTGATTAACGGTGCAAGTGCGTGGGTATGCACAACAGAAGAAGGCGCAGTGCGTGGGTACGCACAGCAGAAGAAGGCGCAGTGCGTGGGTACGCAGCGCGACAGAGGTTCAGGTGCGGAGGCACAGTGAAAGTACGCGGCGCTACAGAAGCCGCAGGTGCATAGATACGCGGCGCGATAGCATCTGAGAGTGCGTGGCCACAGTAGTAGTACGCGGCACGATAGAAGCAGTGGGTGCGTGGGCACAGTGAAGGTACGCGACGCGTTTAAAGGAACAGTGCGTGGATACGCAGTGCAGTTCAAGGTTCTCTGCGGGGATACGCAGAGGTGCAGAAGGTGAAGTGCGTAGCAACGCATGCCAGATAAAGAAAAACTGCGGATCTGTATTAAGGCATTTATTTGACTGACTTTTCTCTGTTGATAAGGTGTTCTGGGTTTAGTTTACTGTTACTATTGATCTGGTTACTGCAGTTGACTGGGTGATTTTCTTGTACTTAATGATCATTTGATGTTCATGGATCCAGTTTTAAAATTTATGAAAAGTGGTCCTTGAAAGAAAAGAAGTAGGGGGTTGTAGCTCCCTTCTAGGAGAGACTGGAAAACGAGAGAGAGTTGTAGCTCTCTGCAGGTTGCAGCCTGCGTACTGGTAAAGGACTGCACCAGTACAAAATCATTGTAAAAGAAGTTTCTAATTGAAGGAAGATAGAGACATATTGCAGCAGGTGGTTTTCACCCACATTGGGTTTCCACCTTATATCTGGTGTTCTTTGGTGTGACTATCTGTTTTTCTTGTTCATGCTCATTGTTTTATGGTACTGACATACAAGAATAATTCAAAGTATAATAAGGAATATTTATTAAAAAGAACTAGATAATATTGATTCACCCCCCCTCTCAGTATTATTTCCAACAGCAAGCATCTATATACACCACAAACTCTTTGTACATATCTATAATCTTTAGAATTGGATCATTTTTCAACAACTGCTTCAACTGCTCAAAACTTGTTGCACATTCCTCTGTCCATTCAAATTTCATCCCTTTTTAGTGCAATGATGTGATAGGATATGCAATTCGTGATAAATTCATAATGAACCTCCTGTAGTAACCTTCCAACCCCTTGAATGATCTAGCCTCATCCAAATTCCTAGGAGTTTCCCATTCCATGAGAGCTCTTATCTTTTCTGGATCCACTGTATGCCTTTCATGGAAACAAGATACCCCAAGTAATGTACCCATGTCTAAAAGAAACTACATTTGTTATGTTTGGCATACAACTAATGCTCCCTTAGAAATATCAATATTGTTGCAAAGTGTTCGGCATGTTCTTCCTCATTATTAGAATATATCAATATATCATTAATCAATACAATAACAAATGTATCCAGATAAGGACGAAATATATTATTCATAAAGCACATAGAGGTAGCTAGAGCATTCGTCAAACCGAAGGAACTACAATAAACTCATAATGTCCATACCTAGTCTCAAAATAATACTTGTAAATATCTTCTTCTTTGATCTGTACCTGATGATAACCTGATCTCAAATAAATCTTCAAGAACACTGCTTCTCCCTTTAATTGATCAAACAAGTCGTCAATCCTCGGTAACGGATACTTGTTCGTAATCATCACCTTCTTCAGGTTCCTATAATCAATACACAACCTAAGACTACCATCCTTATTCTTCACAAACATACTGGTGCACCCCAAGGAGATACACTTGGCCTAATGTATCCCTTATCAATCCTTTCCTTGATCTGAAATTGGAGGAGAAATTCTCCTTCCTAAAAAGTGATCGTCCTCTAACGCTTTGCAAGTAAAAATGGACCTTATGAAAACACAAGTTTTAAAGGTCTCTTCAAGCTTAATGAGTTATTTTACACATGAACTTCCAAATAAGCACACATCATCATTTAACTTGTAAATGGATTCAAGAAGAGATGAAACACAAAATTTGGTGATGGAGTTCACCCCTCCTAGGCTACATCTCTGGGCCTGCTAACACAGCTAGATTGATCCATATATTCAGTGAAGAAGAGTACATAAAGTTTACTGACAATATGACTGGCTGGTTTCCCCTTCAAGAAAACAATCTCCTTGTTATCACCAAAAAATTGATCATCCTACCGAATTTACTAGATGGATCGAAGTACACCATGTAAAGCCAATTTTACCATAGTAAAATTGCTCTCACTGTGAGAAATTACTTAATAAACTAACCTTTTTAAGTAATTTATAATTAAACCCATGAAGAATAATTAAATAAATAACTATTTATTTGATTTTCTTCTAGGGATATTCTAGGAATAATTAATTAAACCATTGTTCAATTATTATTCATTGTCATATTTGACCCAATTATGAAAAATCAATAGATAAATTATTAATTATCTTATTTTTCTCTAGGACTAATTAATTAATCACTAATTAATTATTATTCCTTGTCAAATTTGACTAAATCCCTTAGGAATAATTAAATAAATCATTATTTGTTTATTATTCCTTAACCAATTTCTTGAGATGATAATAAATCATTTATTTATTTATTATTTCTAAATAAAAGTTTAAATAATTTTTTCCCTCCTAACCAAATATAATAAAATATTTCAAGTGGTTATTCCAAGAACGAGGTTAAAAATAATTTATTATTGCTCATTATTTGAGGATAACTCAATATTTTGTTATAAATAGAAGGGTTTTCCATTCATTATTCACTTTTGATTATTTTCATTGTTGCACTCGTTGTTGTAACTCTAATTATTTTCATTGTCCACCACCATTTTTCTTCCATTTGAGTTCCTATTGAGCTCAAACATTTTATTTGTTGGGTTTACACATTATAGAGGAGAGATACTCTATCAAAAAGTTGAAGATGTTTGAGGATAGCTAAGAACCCATCCCATAGAGGGGGACTGGTAACATTTATTTGTTCCCTTCACGGGTGTTATAGTAAAAACTATTATTTGTATATCTTGTTTCCATTGGATGATTGGAGTTATTACTATTTCTTTTTTATGTTTAACTATGAATGTGGCATAGATCAAGACTTTGGCGAGTTTTGTTTCTATCGGTTGCTGTAGATCTACAATGTTTAGTAGCCATTTATATTGCTGATACTATTTGTCATCTGCGTACTTTTCATACATCTTTGAGAAGAAAACACTACAACACTCCTGCAAAGAACTCTCACTCTAAACGCATAACAACTTCCAGTTAATCATGAAACCATCAACAAGAAAAGGGTTCTCCTACAAATACCCAGTACTCCATCTAAAAATGAGCATACATGAGCATAAATGTACTACAATTCCACATTGAAGTACAAAAAGATAGATTTCCTCAACAAGACATAGTGAGAAAAGACAAACATGAGTTGTACCATACAAGTCACAGTTGTTGCAGTAAACATCTTAAGGCTAGTTAAACCCTACAAGGTCCTCTTCATGCTTAAAAGCCTTCAATAACTGATCCAGAACACTAATTGATTATGACACCCATGGACCCAAACCAGTAAAAAAAGTATCTCTAGATGTGCTCTAATCAGCAAACAAAGGTCTCCATTGGATCCATAATGTCCAAAAACCCCTATCTAGACTCTTCTTGAGCTTCAAAAGGCCAAAAACTCTTTCTAATATGGCTCTCACAAGTTTTGAAACCTCCTCCTTTGTTATATGTCCTACAAATTGGATAAACTATCTAACAGAGCTAAAAATATGCCATGTTTTCTGCTATGGAGGCGGAAAATTTTCCCGCATTTGGTGGAAATTTTCAGACACTTATTTTTCCCAATAACCCTATGCACCTGAATCTCGACCCCGCTCTCAGTCATATTGGCCATGTGGCTGGGGTTCGGGCTAACGTAACCCCAGCCACTCTGCACCTGCCACCTATTACTATGGTTTCATTAACACCATAGGGTCCAGGGTTGGGGCTAACAGTTTGCCACCACCAAAATAGCCCCTGATTCTTGCTAGTGGTTACATGGTTGTTCATGGAACCGAGGTTCAACGCTTAAACTTCGTCATAGCTCCAGTTGTCCCCACGCTTGGTCCTATACTTGTCATATGACTTGGGCTAGGGCCTCTAGCCCTGCTCCCCATCCTTCACACCTTATACCTTTGCCCGACGTCCTGTGGTAACGTCATTGACCATGGTTTTTTCTCCCGCACGTTGGGG
The DNA here is from genome assembly GCA_031772625.1 of Pinus tabuliformis. Taxonomy (NCBI): domain Eukaryota; kingdom Viridiplantae; phylum Streptophyta; class Pinopsida; order Pinales; family Pinaceae; genus Pinus; species Pinus tabuliformis. Next base: position 965,384,228 of record CM062811.1, read on the forward strand.
CTAAGCCCTGAGCCCCTTGGTTGCTCTCCCACCATGGTTTCGTGGGGTGTCACTGACCGAGGACCAAGGCTTAGCCCCGACCCCTTCCCCCAATACATCAATGCATAAAACTTCAATATAAGTTGTAACCCACCCATACATGTTCAGAAACATTTTGTAGAAAAGTTGGTAAGGCATGGTGGTGTTGGCTGAGAGCTTGGGGGTTTGATCTCGCTCATCCTACGAGTTGACCCCGTAAACATTTATTCAACCTAGGGATGCCACATGGTAGCCTCTGGTTGGGCCACATAGAATCCTCTCACTGGTTCACATAAAACCCCATCAACCAATGGAAATAAACCATTTGAATGAACCATGGAGTAACACTTGGAAAAATCTGATTGCCTCAATCATACACTTAGTCAGCCTGTTGAATTGGCTGGACGGACTGCTTAGTCAACAACCCTGCAAATTTTCAAGTTGTTGGTCCAAAAAATTAGAACATTATAACTTTGTCATACGACATCAATTGAGGCGAAACAAGTGTTGTTGGAATCAGAATGACGAACAATTCAACTTGACCCTAGTTTCTAAATATTTTGGGTACTTTCATTTTTGAGCGAAATTTTGATCACCAGATCATACCTCTGTAGGTTTTTACTATAGATTCAACATCTTATGTGATTTTCTAAAACAAAATACAAGAATCTACTCTACTCTTCAATGGAAACCAAAATTGATTGATGAAAACAATAAGCAGGAAAGGAAGAATATCAATCGCACATAACATAATATTTCTCTAGGGAAAGTAACTGCTAAAAACCCTGACTATCTATATTGCATTAACCAGAATATCTGAGAAGAAAATACAATGTTTCTTCATCATAAACAATTCATGCAAAAGTATAATCTATCTCTCTACCTCGCAAGCCAGCTCAAGCCAACTCCTAACCAATTATGTTGTCTGCCAAGCCCCTACTTCCTTGTGCAATTCCTAAGAGAATTAGCCCATATTTAACTGGGAAATCCACTCTCCATAACTACATAATCCATCCATAGGCCCTCAACTGATTACATCCACCATAAGTACAACTCGGAAAATTATACAGCTGATAGTACATTGTCCCTGAACTCTAATCTCAATTGGGTCTGCCTCTGAACTGACATGCATGAGTTATTTATGAATGAATCTTCAATTAACTCGTGTGGTACTGAGGATGCACTGGTGCACTTCTCCACTACTAGATTCCTATTATTTCCTCCAAAAACTATAACTAGTTTAAATGACTACAACTCACTTAAACTAAGTTATCTAATTAGAACTCAACATGGCCCCTGAAAATTTAGGGATCAATCTACATGAATCTAGATAGACTTCCAACTTGAATTTCCTAAGCCACCTAAGTCAACTTAACTTAGTTAACTGCTGGTATGTTCTATGCTAGAGAAATTTATTTAAATTTTCACAGTTAGCAATCACATCAGCATTACGATAAACTGCAGATAGAACATAAATATAATATGCAGAAGACAAGCCAAGGCAAGAGGACACAAGATATGGCGCAAGCCAGGGACAAACCCCACAATGTGTGGGGAAACCCTTTGATCAAATCTTCTTTTATCTTCAAAGTTCGGCAGAGAAAGAGAGAGAGAGAGAGAGTACAATTACAACAAAAGTCAACACTTTGACTTGTCTGGATCTAAGCATAGATCATCTCGTATAACAATGATATCAGTTGAAGACATTCTGCTTCAACTGATTCTCCAAGGTGGCTCCTTCCCCTCTCATCATGCTGCATTTGGTTCTCTGCTGTACCACTACATGCAGCACCATGCTGCACTAATCATGATTATCATCATGCTGCCCATGTCCATGATCTTATCCATCATCATGCTACCCATGTCCATGATCTTATCCATCATCATGCTGCCCTTTATGTCCATGATCTCATTCATCATCATGCTGCCCTTTATGTCCATGATCTCATTCATCATCATGCTGTTGGGATTATCATCCTTGCTACACCTCTAAGATACCTGTTCATATCAAGAATACTAGATCTGAATACTGTGACGACTATTTCCACTGTATGTCTCCTTTTACATGTATGCTGAGAAGCTCTTGATCAATATTAAACCTACTTCATCATTATGGTTATGATAGTTACACATACATCTGTGAGACTCAGATGATACCCAACGTAATTTTCATTGTGCAACCTGAGTTATGTTTTTCATTGCTTCTAAAATTTCACAGGGACACCACCGAGTTTTACATTTATTGATTGCGGTTTCGTTCCAGCGGCCTCATTACCTTACTGCGGTGACCTATAGTTCCCTGCAGCTCTTCCTTATTACTGCGGCTACCCTGCATCTTCATATACATGACTGTAGCTTCTTCATTTCCAGCGGCTTTGTCATTTTCACTTGACTGTGGCTGTCACGGTTATAATTTCCATATACAGAGTATATATGTATCACGTAGAAAGGCCACACATGTTCCAGACTTCACGTAGAATAGCCATACCTGTATACCATATATATATAGCGTATATATGTATAGAATGGCAGAGAGGAATGCGTGAACAGGTCTTGTTGACTCACTGCGTCTTATTGACCCATTGACTGTGTTTATATTTCTTCATAAGCCTGTTGCTTACTGCGGCTAGGGCATTACTGCATCTAGGGTATCTGGACAGCGTATGAACTGTGTGGATGTCTTCATTGCTTGCTCAGTGTATAGGGTTTACCACGTTGTCACCAACAACGTTGTATTACAGCGGCTCCACTTCCATGTTGGACTGCGGTTATGAATACAGCTTCATGACCTGCGTATTAGGCTATAGGTCAACCCTTTTGACTGCGTGTCCCTTTTATGACAGCGTATAACTGCATCTAGGCCATCACTTAATTGTTTCCATTGTTGTGCGTATAGTTGCTCCATTAACGGATTAGGGCATCGTACTGTAGCTAGGGCATCATACTCTTTAGTATCTCTCCTTCTCCAAAAACCCAAGACGTGGAGAGGAGATCACCTAAAGAGTGAGTCCAAAAGACTTCACATCCTCTCTTATTTATACTAAAGGCGTAAGTGATGAATAGACACGTCGGTTGGGCTTCTAGAGCCTACATAAGAGCTGGTCGGCTTGATAATAATTACATAAACAAAATAAATTCATATCTCCATAAATACTTATCGGAATCGGATGATCTTTGGATCAATCCTACACCTCTCGACGAGAGGGATCCAATAAAAATATCAGCTGCCATAAATAAGTTGACCCACATGGAGTTTGGCCCTAGTTGCCAATTTAACACTCCCTCTCAACTAGAGAGAACTCCATCCATTGATCCATAAGTCCAACTGTACTATCTCTGCCATCAGTGCCCTGCACTATTCTACCCAACTCTGCTAAGCTCTACTCAGCTCTACTGGCTTTGCTCTGCTCTGCTCAGCTCTGCTGGCTCGGCTCTGCTCCGCTCAACGCTACTAGCTCTGCTCTGCTCAGCACTGCTGGCTCTGCTCTGCTCAGCTCAGCACTGCTAGCTTTGCTCTGCTGGCTCTTCTCTGCTCATCTCCGCTGAACTATGAAGAAGAATAATTGATCGAGAATGAGTCATATCATTCTTCACTGACCTGAAGTCAGTCTCAGAGTGCATACTAGTCCCAGACCAGTCTCAACTGACCCGAAGTCAGCTTCATAGTAAGTACCACTCCTACCACTGGTCCCAGACCAGTATCGCAGTCTCAGAGAGTGTACCACTGGTCCCAGACCAGTCTCAACCAACCCAAAGTCAGCATCATAGTATGTACCACTCTCACTGGTCCCAGACCAGTACTGCACTGACACGAAGTCAGTCTCGGAGTATGTACCACTGGTCCCAGACCAGTCTCAGCCGACCCGAAGTCAGCGTCATAGCATGTACAACTCCTACCACTAGTCCCAGACCAGTATCATTGATCCCATATCAATGGAGGACATCCTAGCGTAGGGAGTACGGTAGATACAACGATGCGTCCATCGGTACTACTATGGTCCCTAACTTCATTTCCCTGCTCATTGATCAAATGAGAGGTACTTCCCATGAGTCCCAGACTGCATGGGTAGGATGCCTCGATAGGAGAACTTAATCAATCCTATCCCCACAGGAGAACACATCAATCCTGCTACAATCGCCATGGAGAACACATCAATCCAGGCTGCCATGGAGAACACATCAATCCAAGCCTCACAGGAGAACACATCAATCCTGCTACAATCGCCATGGAGAACACATCAATCCAGGCCTCACAGGAGAACACATCAATCCTGCTACAATCGCCATGGAGAACACATCAATCCAGGCCTCACAGGAGAACTAATCATCCTACTACACAAGAGAGCGAATCATCTTGTCCCACAAGAGAGCGAATCATCTTGTTCCAGTGTGCACCACCAGGGGAGGGTGAGTCACCCTGTGGTCGTATATTGCTCCAATAGAACTGCAAGCCCCCCAAAGCTCCTAGAGCTCAATGTATGCAGCATGCAGGACCCTTTTACAAAGGTCTCTTGACGACTCCAAGTCGTTCGGGAAAATCACAAATTTGATCTTTCCTCAGGGCTCTGTCCTGTACATCATCTCAGTGTGATGGAGCCTCCTTGATCATCGAATTACCATATCCCAGATAAGGCAGTAATTGATGTCTATCTGCTGGAGCGATTGTCAAATACGGGATTCCTCAATAATCGAATCCCATCTCTGGTTGTCACAGAGATTCACAGTGGTATTCATCATGTGTACAAACAGCTCACTGAAGAGCTTCAGCAACCAGACTGCCTCACAGAAGGCCATACTATCAGCAATGTATTCTGCCTTGGTGGTGCTCAGAGTCACCGACTTCTGCTTCCTTCTCATCCAGGATATCAAGGCAGATTCCAAACAGCACTGAGAAGTGCTCTAGTGATCCTCCATACTTCCTGCCCACTCATCATTCGAATAATCATGTGGTTTCATATTTCCGGCAGTGTATCTCAATTCATGAGGGATTGTGCCCTGAAGATATCTTAGAAGATTCTTGGCACCAATCTAGTGAGGCTCAACCAAATATGAGCTCACCATGCTAACTGCAACATAGATGTCCGGACGGAGGTTCTCCAAGAACATCAACGCGAATGAGTTTATGAAACTCAGAGGCATTTCCCAAATCTGGTCCGACATCATTACCATATAACTTCTGAAAGTTAAGATCCTCGAGGCAGTCACAAGCTTGCATCTTATCTTCCCATATTCAGAATCCAACTCCCTCTGTCTCCTATAAATGAGAGGGTCTGCACCTGTCAGACATAGGTGCTGGTACGAGAGGTTTATCATCCACAACCTTCGAGTAATGGTTTGGATCGATTTCACTCCTAGTGAATCTCAGCTGCATTAGACAGCTATCAATCCTCTCATATTATGCCTGAGGTGTTTTTCTTCAAGCCATAGAGGGCTTTCTTCCACCTGTATACATGAGATTCCTTGATCATGATTCTCAAACTCCTCGGGTTGTTCCAAACCTGTGAACCTGCTGCATGAGGGGAATGGTACCCTTATAATATTTTCCTTTGGTACATTTCAGACATGTACCTTCATGCTTCCTTTTGAATTCAGGCATCCTAGTCACCATTTGACTCACAGACCTCTAGAGCTGAGTCAATGGACATGGTCCCCAGTGGACTTCCTGCAACTTGATACAACCCTGAACTCAAAAACATCTTTAAAATATCTATTTTCAAACACGTACCTTTCCATCGATAAGTGCCACCCTGCAACCTTTGACTTCCATGGACATCAGGTTCGATCAGGTACATAAAAGAGATTTTGGGGTTCCTTGCTTTCGTGGAAGAGTCGACCATTTCCTTGATGACCTGTATTACCAGTCATTCTTTTGATCATTGAAGATGTCCTAGGAATGATTGTTATATTCATCAAGAGATGTGTCTCTGCCATTTGGACACTCCTTCGCATAACGGCCGAACTTATTTCAACAAGGAATCCACCTTTCCTTCCACCCTTAGATCCGAACTTCCCAATGAAGTGATCTTAAGATGGACCATCAAAATCTTCCGCTGTGCCATTCTGATAACATTCTTTGCTTTGAATTCACCCTCGTTGAATTATGAGGAACCCATTGATCCTTCTATCTTGTCCCAACTGTCTTTGGTGATTGCTATTTCACTCTTGCTTGGGCATTGTCTTCACCTCAGCTCTGATACCATGTTAGTTTTTGGTATGTTCTATGCTAGAGCAATTTATTTAAATTTTCACAGTTAGCAATCACATCAGCATTACGATAAACTGCAGGTAGAACATAAATATAATATGCAGAAGACAAGCCAAGGCAAGAGGACACAAGATATGGCGCAAGCCAGGGACAAACCCCACAATGTGTGGGGAAACCCTTTGATCAAATCTTCTTTTATCTTCAAAGTTCAGCAGAGAAAGAGAGAGAGAGAGAGAGAGAGTACAATTACAACAGAAGTCAACACTTTGACTTGTCTGCATCTAAGCATAGATCATCTCGTATAACAATTATATCAGTTGAAGACATTCTGCTTCAACTGATTCTCCAAGGTGGCTCCTTCCCCTGTCATCGTGCTGCATTTGGTTCTCTGTTGTACCACTGCATGCAGCACCATGCTGCACTAATCATGATTATCATCATGCTGCCCATGTCCATGATCTTATCCATCATCATGCTGCCCATGTCCATGATCTTATCCATCATCATGCTGCCCTTTATGTCCATGATCTCATTCATCATCATGCTGCCCTTTATGTCCATGATCTCATTCATCATCATGCTGTTGGGATTATCATCCTTGCTGCACCTCTGAGATACCTGTTCATATCAAGAATACTAGATCTGAATACTGTGACGACTATTTCCACTGTATGTCTCCTTTTACATGTATGCTGAGAAGCTCTTGATCAATATAAAACCTACTTCATCATTATGGTTATGACAGTAACACATACATCTGTGAGACTCAGATGATACCCAACGTAATTTTCATTGTGCAACCTGAGTTATGTTTTTCATTGCTTCTAAACTATCACAGGGACACCACCGAGTTTTACATTGATTGATTGCGGCTTCGTTCCAGCGGCCTCATTACCTTACTGCGGTGACCTATAGTTCCCTGCAGCTCTTCCTTATTACTGCGGCTACCCTGCGTCTTCATATACATGACTGTAGCTTCTTCATTTCCAGCGGCTTCGTCATTTTCACTTGACTGCGGCTGTCACGGTTATAATTTCCATATACAGCGTATATATGTATCACGTAGAAAGGCCACACATGTTCCAGACTTCACGTAGAATAGCCATACCTGTATAACATATATATATAGTGTATATATGTATCGAATGGTAGAGAGGAATGCGTGAACAGGTCTTGTTGACTCACTGCGTCTTATTGACCCATTGACTGTGTTTATATTTCTTCATAAGCCTGTTGCTTACTGCGGCTAGGGCATTACTGCATCTAGGGTATCTGGACAGCGTATGAACTTTGAGGATGACTTCATTGCTTGCTCAGCGTATAGGGTTTACCACGCTGTCACCAACAGCATTGTATTACAGCCGCTCCACTTCCATGTTGGACTGTGGTTATGACTACAGCTTCATGACCTGCGTATTAGGCTATAGGTCAACCCTTTTGACTGCGTGTCCCTTTTATGACAGCGTATAACTGCATCTAGGCCATCACTTAATTGTTTCCATTGTTGTGCGCATAGTTGCTCCATTAATGGATTAGGGCATCGTACTGGAGCTAGGGCATCATACTCTTTAGTATCTCTCCTTCTCCAAAAACCCAAGACGTGGAGAGGAGATAACCTAAAGAGTGAGTCCAAAAGACTTCACATCCTCTCTTATTTATACTAAAATCGTAAGTGATGAATAGACTTGTCGGTTGGGCTTCTAAAGCCTACATAAGAGCTGGTCGGCTTGATAATAATTAAATAAACAAAATAAATTCATATCTCCATAAATACTTATCGGAATCGGATGATCTTTGGATCAATCCTACACCTCTCGATGAGAGGGATCCAATAAAAATATTAGTTGCCATAAATAAGTTGACCCACACGGAGTTTGGCCCTAGTTGCCAATTTAACAGAAAGTAACTGCTAAAAACCCTGACTATCTATATTGCATTAACCAGAATATCTGAGAAGAAAATACAATGTTTTTTCATCATGAACAATTCATGCAAAAGTACAATCTATCTCTCTACCTCGCAAGCCAGCTCAAGCCAACACCTAACCAATTATGTTGTCTGCCAAGCCCCTACTTCCTTGTGCAATTCCTAAGAGAATTAGCCCATATTTAATTGGGAAATCCACTCTCCATAACTACATAATCCATCCATATGCCCTCAACTAATTACATCCACCATAAGTACAACTCGGAAAATTATACAGCTGATAGTACATTGTCCCTGAACTCTAATCTCAATTGGATCTGCCTCTGAACTGACATGCATGAGTTATTTATGAATGAATCTTCAATTAACTCGTGTGGTACTGAGGATGCACTGGTGCACTTCTCCACTACTAGACTCCTATTATTTCCTCCAAAAATTATAACTAGTTTAAATGACTACAACTCAGTTAGAATAAGTTATCTAATTAGAACTCAACCTGGACCCTGAAAATTTAGGGATCAATCTACATGAATCTAGATAGACTTCCAACTTGAATTTCCTAAGCCACCTAAGTCAACTTAACTTAGTTAACTGCTGCAAGCTACAATGAGAATAGAATCACAATTTAATTCCTAATGTAATTCAATGGCAAATTAAATTAGAATTTTTAGATGTTATTTTTAACATTTCCTTTTTGCTATTTTCAAAAATTTCCCCACTAGGAACTTTTGGACTCCAAAAGTTTACTTCTAGTAAATAAAATGAGGTTGAAACTCAAAACTTTCCCAAAACTCAATCCTTAATGCCTTGTTTTCAATTGGTGCCCTTCAAGCTCCAATCAAGGTACTCCACCTATCTTCTACATGAAGACCTTACCATCTTATCAAGAATCGAGCCACTATTCTTATCACTATGTAGGAACAAAAACATTGATGAGTGGAATATGAACATTCTCTTTAAACCCATTTTTCACGGCTCAAACAACTTCATCATGAAGTTCCATTTTTTAATACAAACTTGACTTTCCATCTTAGGAATCAGAAGCAATTAAATGTTATCCATGCACTGAAAAAAAACTTTTCTTTATTGTCCTCAAACTGTACGTATACACAAAAGTACTATGGCTACAAAAATTCAATGACACATTTGGCTTTGCCTACAAAAACGTAGTCATTTCTTATACAATCTTTAGCAAATATTATATTCACAACAAGCTTCACCTTGAATACTTGTATCAGTGAGTACATGACAAAAATGTAAACAAACTTGGATGACAAACACTGTAAATCCTAAAATTCCTTAAACATTTTGACTTATAAACAAGCCAACACATAACATGTCAATGAAAAATATACTTGTTGCACAAAGTGATTATTCTTGTTCACTTTACAAAAGTACCCAAAAGAGGTCATGTTAGGTCCCTGTACTGCTAGTGTAGCCCCTTAATTGTTAGTAGTGCAACCCCCTTGTTGTATTGTTGTTCCCATGTAGTCCCCATATTTTTATTATTGTGCCCCATAGAAGCCCACTATTGTTATTGTTTTTCCTTACATCATTATTGTTATATTGGATCTAATTATATTGTGAACCCTTAGACTCCTATATATAGAGAGGAGGTCATGTCATTTGCATCATCCAAGAATTGTTAATTTGTGAGATGTAAAGGAGTCTTCCCCCTCGAAGAGGCTGATTTTGAAGTTGTTGATCTATATTTTCTATCTTTTTGTGAGTTGGTTGCATAACATTTGGTATCAGAGCTTTGGATTCTAGGGTTTCACTGCTTCAAGCACGCCATCATGGAATTTTCACTATAACATTTTTTCTACAAAGTGTAAGAAGGTGAAATTAAAACCCATTTGAGAAAAAAACGTGATGAACCTCCTATCCAAATTTCAGATCTTATGGCGCTATATTTTCGGATATATGATTTGAGGAAGTTAGGGTTTTTGCAAGCTCTTGAATTCCATATCAAACAAGTGACCTTGGGAAACGCAACATAACTTTCTCTCTGAGCATCGGATTCAAATTTTGTTAAAAATGATGGAAAGAAGAAGGACTGTAGTTTGTTATGTATCATTTTCAGGGCTAAAGGTTGAAACAGTTACATGTGGAACTCCGTACAATCACGATCTACTGAACCAGTATATAATCAGGTCATCGTGGAAGATTGGGCATAACTCTTTCTTGAAGAATCCAATCTTGATGAGACCTATGGGGTTGGAAAGAGAACTCAGAGGGACACCAATGGACAAAATTTCAGAACTTGGTGATTAGAAATTACAGACTTAAAATCATTTCAAGATCGAGCTTCTAAAAGAAAGAAAGAGAGATATGAAGAAGTTTGATGGCAAACATCTAATAACTTGGATACTACAATTGGAGAAATATTTTTATTTGCATCATGTGAAACTGTAAAAAATATATGTATTTCATCTTTATATTTAGAACCGAATCAATTCGTGTAGTATAGAGGGCTTTTCTCTCGTAAACCACTTTTCACCTGGTCAATTTTCACAAAGGAAATGATAGCACATTGTGAGGATACAAAGAGAAACACCTTATTTAGCCAATTGATAAATCTCAAACAAAAGGTTTCAATGGAAGAGCACATTGAGGACTTTCAAAAATTGAATATAAGGGTAAATGATATTCCATAGAAGCAGAGGATTGAATTCTTCATAAGGACTTTAAAGGATAACATTCAACATGAGGTTTTTCTTTGGGAACCTGATTCATTGGAGAAGGCATTCAGGTTGGAAAGAAAAATTTAAAGCAAAATTACTGAAACAAGGAATCCTACCACCTACAACTATAAATATGAAATTGTTTTTTCTCCTATCCTTCCACAATCTACAAGGTTGACACCACAACAATTTGAAGAAAAAAGAGAAAACGGGATTTGATACAGCAGTGATGGAAAATACACTAAAGGTCATAAGTGTGCTTAGAAGAAATTATTTTACATAGATTATGAAGAGGAGGAATAAAAGGATCAAGAAATTCCAAAAGAAGAGGATATACACTAGGAACCAACCCCAGAGAAAGAAGAAATGAATCTGACCATATCTTGTAGTGCATTGACAGAATTACTAGTCCTCGAACTCTCAAGATAGATGGACAAATAGAGATAGTGAAGAAATATTTGGAAGGATATCTTTGTTGCTTTATATCTGATAAACAAACACAATGGGTCAAGTGGTTACCTATGGTTGAATGATGGTATAACTCTTCAGTAAAAATGATCCCATTTATGGCAATTTATGGATATCATACATCATCCATCACATCATCTCTAAGAGAAAATTATAAGGTTCAAGCAATGGAAGATCACATCAAGAATCAACAAAAAGTTCTCCAACTCTTAAAGGATAACCTCATTTTGGCATAGAATCAAATGAAACAACAGGAATATCAAAATCGCAACGAAAGAAGTTTTGATGTAGGCTATTGCGTATTTTTACGACTACAACCACACAAACAAATGTACCTACAACAAGCTAAGAAGGATAATAAATTATCACCAAAGTACTATGGTCCTTACAAGGTATTTCAAAATATTGGTACTATGGCATACAAATTGGAGCTTCCTACACCTTCCCCGAGTGCATCCATCTTTACATGTTTCATGCTTAAAGAAGGTCATAGGTGACAAGCTCCCAGTTCAAACAATATTGTCAAACTTGACGAGGAAGGAAAAATCAAATTAGAACCTGAAGCAATCATGGAAATAAGAACCCAACAACTATGAAATCGATTAATTTCATAGCATCTCATCAAGTGGAAGAACTTAACTGTTGAAGATTCTACATGGCAGGATGAGAATTTTATACTGAAGCATCCAGAACTACTCAAGCGTTGAGGACAACATTTTTTGAAGGAGAGGAAAATGTTAGGTCCCTATACTGCTAGTGTATCCCCTTATTGTTATTAGTGCAACCCCCTTATTGTATTTTTGTGCCCATGTAGTCCCCATATTGTTATTATTGTGCCTCATAAAATCCCACTATTGTTATTTTTGTGCCCTTACATTATTATTGTTATGTCGGCTCTGATTATATTGTGACCCCATAGACTCCTATATATACAAAGGAGGTCTTGTCATTTGTATGATCCAATAATTGTTCGTTTGTGTAATGTAAATAAGGTTTCCCCCTTGAAGAGAATTATTTTGAAGTAGTTGATCTATCTCTTCTTCTATTTTGTGAGTTGGTTTCATAACATTTGGTATCAAAGCTTTGGATTCTAGGGTTTCACTGCCTCAAATAGGTCATCGTTGCATTTTCGCTATAACATTTTTTCTACGAAGTTTCAAAGGATTAAATTAACACCCATTTGAGCTAAAATCCTAATGAACCTCATGTCTAAATTTCATATAATGTCTCTCTATATTTTCAGAGATATGATCCAAAGACGTTAGAGTTTTTGCAGGCTCTCGAATTCCATCTCAAACAACTAACCTTGGGAAAATCATCATAACTTTCTATCTGAGCATCAGATTCAAATTTCATAAAAAGTGACAGAAAGAGGACGGACTTTGGTTTATTGGGTTTTTTTTTTAGGACTGAAAGTTGAAACAGTGACACGTGGCACTTCGTACAAGTTTGTTATATGGAACGAGTCTATAATCATCTCATCATGGGAGATTGGGCATAACTCTTTCCTAAAGAATCCAATATAAATCAAACCTGTGGGGTTGGAAAGAGTACTCAAAGGGATACTACAGGATGAAATTTTGAAACTTGGAGATCCAAAATTACAAAGTTACAGTCATTTCAAGATCGAGCTCCTAAAACCAAGAAAAAGAGATATGAGGAAGTTTGATGGCAAGGATATGATAACTTGGATACTAAAGATGGAACAATATTTTGATCTACATGATATGCAACAATTACAAAAGGTATCTATTGAATCTTTATATTTAGAACCAAATCATTTTGTATGGTGTAGAGGGCTTTGTTCTTGTAAACCATTTTTCTAGCCACCTTTATATTGAATTTTTGGAAGTCCTCAATGTGCTTTTCCATTGAACACTTCTGTTTGATATTTATCAATTGGATAAAGAAGATGTTGCTCTTTGTATCCTCATAATGTGCTATCATTTCCTCTCAAGATAGATGGATAAGAAGATATAGTGAACAAATTTTTGGAAGGATGTCTTCGTTTCTTTATATCTGATAAACAAACATAATGGGTCAAGTGGTTACCTCTAGTTGAATGGTGGTATAACACTTCAGCAAAAATGACATTTATGGAACTTTATGGATATCATAAACCATCCATCACAGCATATTTAAGAGAAAATTATAAGGTTCAAGCAATGGAAGATCACATCAAGCATCAACAAAAATTTCTCCTACTCTTAAAGGATAAACTCACTTTGGCACAGATCAAATGAAACGACAGGCAGATCAACATCGCAGTGAAAGAAGTTTTGATGTAGGAGATTGGGTATTTTTACAGCTACAATCATACAAACAAATGTCCCTACCACAAGCTAAGAAGGATAATACATTATCACCAAAGTACTATGGTCCTTACAAGGTGTTGCAAAAGATTGGTACTATGGCATACAAATTGGAGCTTCATGCATCTTCCCAAGTGCACCCAGTTTTCCATGTTTCATTCTTAAAAAAGGTTATAGGTGACAAGCTCCCAGTTCAAACAATATTGTCAGAACTTGAAGAGGAAGGAAAAATCATATTTGAACCTCAAGTATTCATGGAAATAAGAACATAACAGCTACGAAATCGATCAATTTCATAGTATCTCATCAAGTGGAAGAACTTACTCACTGAAGATTTTGCATGGGACAATGAGAATTTTATAAAGAAGAATCGAGAACTACTCAAGCATTGAGGACAACACTTTTTGAAGGAGAGGAGCATGTTAGGTCCCTATAATCCTAGTGTAACCACTTATTGTTATTAGTGCAACCTAATTATTGTAATTTTGTGCCCATGTAGTCCCCATATTGTTATTATTGTGCCCCATAGAAGCCCACTATTGTTATTTTTTTTCCCTTACATTATTATTGTTATGTTGGCTCTAATTATATTGTGACCTTTAAACACTTATATATAAAAAGGAGGTCTTGTCATTTGTATCATCCAAGAATTGTTCATTTATGCAATGTAAAGGAGGTTATCCCTTTAAAGAGGCTAATGTTTAAGTTGTTGATCTATCTTTTCTATATTTTTGTGAGTTGGTTGCATAACAGGTAATGAAAACAACAAGCGTTTACAATTTACAAAGAAACAATTTAGACAAACAATCTACCCAATATTTTCCTCTATTAGGCTTATGGGTTCTCTTTTTGCATCTACTTTACTTTGAAGGTTACCTTAGGAATGTTGTGAGTCCTCTTTGCCACCTCTTTCTTCCCTTGCATTGGTTTGCATAACCTTTTTATCCTTCTTGGGATGAAGCTCTCGATGTAGTTTCCAATATATTTCACACCCATTCCCATGCATGTTGAAATTGGTACAAAAGTATTGTTGCTTTCCCACCAATAAGGAAGTCTTCAAATGTTAAGGGGTTTCTTCATGCTTGATGCCAAGAATTTGCTCCATTATTTTGACCATCACCATGTGTTTCTCACAAATAGCCACACAATGGTCAACCTCATCACAAAAAGTTAAAGGATACATGTACAAAAAATGATCAAAATTACAACCATTTGGAAAATTCCCATGAGATTTATACCTGTCCCTAGGGATGCAACTTTGATGATGTGAACAGGATGATGACATGCAATTTCCTTTGAAGAATTCATCTCTCTTAAGAGATAAATTGACATTATCACCACCATCTTGGTGTGACATATCATCCTCTGATGATTGCTTTGCCTCAAACAATTTAGAGAATTCTCCAAACCCTCTTTGACCATATCCCAAACCTTGATACCTTGATCTCTCTTTCACCATGATAGGATTTGTGATCCCCTAAACATTGATTTTGAGGCCTCCTCCTTCATAACCCATCCAAGATAGCAGCTTCATACCAATGCCTTCAATATGTTGTTCAGATGATGCAAAAGATGTATGTTTATTAACATAAACATAAGGATTTGAATTTGAGATGTTGATTATCTCCTTGGACTTTCTACCCATATTTTCTCCTTCAGATGTTGATGAAGAGTCTAAATATTACTCAAGACATCCACTTTTACCAACAAGCATATGATGAGAATCTTTGAGATGCTAGAAAAATGCACATACATCTTTCTCCACATAAGGTCCATAATCTTTGTTTGATCCATGCCCACATATTGGATTCACTTCGGATGTATCCTTTTCTGTCACTCGAGCGGAACTCTCACCAACTTTTTCCTCATGCACTTGCTGCAATTGAAGGCGTGTATGCCTCTTCTACTCTTCAACAATTTCAAGCATTCTTCTAAATTCAACATTCTCCATTCTAAGAGACAAGTTCATCTCCTCTAGCTCTTAGAGAGTAATATCCATATTCTTGCCCATTACTGCAACTTGGTCAGAACCAGCTCTGATACCAATTGATCTAAAATTGGAGGAGAACTTCTCCTTCCTAAAAAGTGATCATCCTCTGATGCTTTGCAAGTAAAAATGGGTCTTATGAAAACACAAGTTTTAAAGGTCTCTTCAAGGTTAATGATTTAGTTTACATGTGAAATTCTAAATAAGAACATATCATCATTTAACTCATAAAGGCATTCAATAAGAGAAACAACACAAAATTTGGTGATGGACTTCACCCCTCCTAAGCTACATCTCTGGGCTTGCTAACATAGCTAGACTGCTCCATATATTCAATGAAGAAGAGTACATAAAGTTTGCTAACAATATGAGTGGCTAGTTTCCCCTTCAAGGAAATTTTCTCCTGCAAAGAACTCTCACTCTAAAAAGTATGAAAACCTACAGTTAATCATGAAACCATCAACAAGAAAAGGGTTATCCTACAAAGACCTAGTACTCCATCTGAAAATGAGCATACAAGTATTACAATTCCACTATGAAGTATAAAAAGAGAGCTTTCCTCAACAATACACAATGAGAAAATAAAAACATGAGTTGTACCATACAAGTCACAGTTTTTGCAGTAAACATTTGAAGGCTAGAAAACCCCTGCAAGGTCCTTTCCATGCTCAAAAGTGTTCAATAACTTCTCCAAAACATTGACTGATCATGAAACCCATGGACTCAAACCTGCAAAAATTCTCATCAGATGTGCTCTAATCAGCAAATAGAGGTCTCCACTAGATCCAGAATGTCCAAAAACCCCTATTTTGACTCTTCTTGAGCTCCAAAAGGCCAAAAACGCTTCTTGTTATGGCTCTCACAAGTCTTGAAACCTCATCCTCTTTTTTTCATCCTACAAACTAGATAAACAACCTCCTCCTCTGTTATTCATCCTACAAATTGGATAAACTATCTAATGGAGTTACAAATCTGCCTTCCTTTTTGTTGCAGAGGTGACAAATTCATCCGCGTCTGGTGCAAATTGTCAGACAACTATTTTTCCCAATAACTATATGTACTCGAATATTGACCCCGCTCTCAGTCATTTTGGCCAGTGGCAAAGGGTCGAGCTAACCACAACCCCCACCACTCCACACCTATTTCCTATTACTATGGTCGCATTGACACGATGGGATCGAGGGGTAGAGCTAACATTCATCCCCCACTATACTAGCCCCTAATTCTTATCAGTGGTTACATGGTTGTTCACAGAACCGGGTTTCAGGGCTTAAACTTCGTCGTAGCTCCAACCGTCTCTATGCTTGGTCCTGTGCCTGTCATATGACTTGGGTTAGGGCCTTAAGCCCTGCCCCCCATACTTTGTGCCTTATACATCTGCTCGAGGTCCTGTGGTAATTTCATTAACCATGGGTTGGTGCTAAGCCCCAAGCCCCTTAGTTGTTTCTCCTGCCATTGTTCTGTGGGGTGTCAGTGACTGGGGACTAGGGCTTATCCCCGGCCCTTTCCCCCAATACATCAACGCATAAAACTTAAATATAAGTTATAACCCATATATGTTAAGAACCATTATTCTACATAGTTGGTAAGGTGTGGAAGTGTTGGCCAAGAGGTCAAGGGTTCGATTGTTGCAAAATACTAAGAAGGGGGGGGGGGAATCAGTATTCCTTAACAATTAGCACTTTTAATTATTTTCAGAGCATCAGTTAATATTCATTTATCATTAATGTTTATGCAGTAACAACAGTGAATAAAAGAACACAAGGGGCATAAAACTTTTAGGTGGAAAACCCCCTCCAGGTCAAAAACCACCGAACACTTTTCTAATAATTCTTTAATATTCAACTCCAATTGAAAAGAAAGCTCCAACTTCCTAGAATGTAGAAAATCATTCTTCTCCAACTCCCACTGGATGGACACTCCAACGCCCAAGATTCTTCAGTAGTCAACTGAATGGATGCCCAAACACCCAATGAGCTACAACTCACCCTAACACCACCCTACCAACCTGAAGTTTTCACAGGCTTGAACCTGTTGGTGACTTCATGCACCAGCCTAGCACCACCCTACCACCTTATAGAAGAATAAAAGAAGAATGGACTCTCGTACCAAGGAAATTGGTCAACTTTACAATGATATAGAATGATGTAGAAGAAGAGACACACTATACCATAACCCCAACTATGACACAACCACCTAATGATGATCCTAGAGTTCTCAACACTGCCTCTTCAACTCTTTGCAGATAGACACTTGTACAACTTTTACAAAGATTCTTTTACAATGACTCTGTACAATGATACTTTTACAATGTCTGTATGCAGTGATGCCCACTTGAAGACTTCATGTGGTGAACTTCTTGCTACTGTTCTACACCTTGATTTCTGCTCTTGTCATGCTAACATTTCTCATTCTTTATAACATTATATTATGCATTGAGTCTTCTCTTGATGAATATATAATACCTACAAAAATCCTTCAAGGAAATACCCGTGACATGATAATAGCAAAACTTACCTCATCATACAGAGCATACGTCAGTGCTAAATAAAAAAAACAAATTAGAATACAAAGAACCTAATGCAAGTAAGATATTAACATGCATATACAAAAGATACTTACATGTATCTTACCTCTGCTGCACCTTGCTCTTTGTTGCCGTAGAAATTCTGGTCCTTTGCACCCCTTGACAACACTTGATCTAGTTTTTCTTGCCCAATATTTAATATGTTGTATCTCTGCAATTTCAGATCCCCAACATGTGATCCTCAATCCTATAGAATCCCTATGAGTCTTCTTTCCAATGCCACAGGTCTAACCTGATTTGGACTCTTCAAGACAAAGTTATGCCCAATCTCTCATAATGACCTAATCATGGACTAGTTCAGTAGAGTGAACTTGTACGACGTGCCACATGTCATTATTTCCTCCTTCTGCTCTAAAATTAATACATAGAAAATTAAATTCTGTGCACTATCCATCACTTTTTACATAATTCCAATCCTCTTCTCAGATATAGAGTTATGACAATTTTCCCAAGGTCACTTCTTTGAGATGAAAATCGTCAGCCTGAAAAAACCCTAACTTCCACAGATCATATCTCTGAAATATAGTGTACCAAGATCTGAAATTCGGTCATGACGTTCATCAGGATTGCAAATCAAATGGGTTTTCATTTCAGAATCTAAGACTTCACATAAATGAGGTTATAACTAACATGCCACCATCACTACATTTGAAGGATATATGAGATTTCTTTTTATAGATTTGAGAGGGGCTTCTATAGAGAATGTTGGAGGGATTTTAGGAGCTTAAAAAATTATTAATTAATGACTATTCAATGACCAAAACCAATTATGAGTGCCATGCCACAATCCCATAGGGTTTTATCCCACTAACTAGGGTTACTAACTTCAAACATGAATATCTCTCAAACCGTGAATAATTACTTGGTGTTCCATATATCAACGAAAACATCTCGACGAGTAGAATCTATCTAGAAGATCCTTGACTCAAAATAGAGTAAGTTGTAAATTCAAAATTTCCTTGCAATATTAGGGTAGCCCATGGTTCTTCTTGGGTTGACATCAATGAAAACCTCATATCATCTTTAGATCAACAATCTCCCCCTTTGGCATTGATGGCAACACAATACCTCCCCACGATTAGGGCACCTGTTCCTACTGCCTTCTCTCCCCCTTTAACATAAATGGCAAAGAGTAACTCCCCCTAACACACAATCATCCTGTGGACCTGTACACACTTCCACTCCCCCTTTATTGTCTGAATAAGGAAAATCTAATGAGACTTGGGAGAATCCCAAGCTTCTGGAGAAGATATTCAAATGCTTCACGAGGTAAAGGTTTAGTGAAGATATCAATGATTTTTTCTTTTGTACCAACATATTCAAGCTTGATATTGTTTTCGGTGATCTGCTCTCTAACGAAATTATATTTAATTGGAATGTGCTTTGTTTTGGAATGCATCACAGGATTCTTGGAGATACTGATGGCGCTGGTGTTATTGAAAAATATGGGAATAGGCTCATCAAACTTGACCTGAAGATCTTGAAAAGTTTTCTTCATCCAGAGAACTTGAGTACAACAAGCTGCTGCCATAATATATTCTACTTCTATTGTGGATAACGAGATTGAGGTTTTCTTTTTTCTCAACCATGATACGAGACAACCACCTAGATAGAATGTTGCTCCACTAGTACTCTTACGATCATCAACGCTTCCTGCCCAATCTGCATCTGTAAAGGCTTGAATAATGAGATTGTTTCCCTTGGGATACCACAAGCCATATTCTGTTGTGCCCTTTAGATATTGAAGAATTCTTTTGACGGTAATAATATGTGTTTCTTTTGGTGCTTCTTGGAATCTTTCTACTTGTCCAACTTCTTGCATAACATCTAGTCGGGAGGCTATTACATATAGAAGACTACCAATCATAGATCTATACAACCTCTGGTCCACATCCTTAGATGCGTCATCTATGCTCAATTTGCAACATGTTACCATCGGAGTAAGGACGGGTTTGCAATCTTCCATTTTGAATTTCTTGAGCATTTCCTTGATGTACTTGACTTGACATATAGATATTCCTTTCTCTTGCTGAGATATTTGAAGCCCTAAGAAGTATGTCAACTCACCAAGTAAAGACATCTCGAACTCACTTTACATCTTTGTAGAAAAGTTCTTACTTAGTCGATCATCATTGCTACCAAAGATTATGTCATTCACATATAAATTATCTTCATCTATTTGTATGTAAAGATTGCTATCAGTAGTACCTTTCTTGAACCCTTGTTGATGTAGATATTCGTCAAGATTAGCATACCATGCTCTGAGAGCCTACTTGAGACCATACAGAGCCTTCTTTAACTTGCAAACATAGTCTTCATTTTCTGATAGTAGAAATCCTTCAGGTTGTTCGATGTAAACTTCTTCTTCTAATTTTCTATTCAGAAATGTTGACTTAACATCCATTTGGCAGACTTTTTTTTTTCTTGAACATGCATAGGCAAGAAACATCTGGATGGATTCCATTCTGGCAACTGGTGCAAATGTTTTGTCGAAATCAATTCCTTCCACTTGTGCATATCCCTGCAGACTAATCTTGTCTTGTTCCAGGTAACCTGTAATCCTTCAATTGTTTTTCTCCCCCTCAACCTTTAATGAAACTACCATCTTGTTCAAACTACCTTCCTATCAATTGTAGACTTATACCATATACTGTTGCGTAGACTCCTCTTGTACAAACATTAAGGAGTCAACAAGCCAGATTTTTCAAAATAGTGAGTCACCTAATGGGCCATCTTGACTTGAGTCATTATCTGAAGCAACTGCTAATTCCTCATGACCTTTTTCTTTTACAAATCCTGAAAGCATAATTGTTGAAACGTTGTTATCTACTTCATCTTCCTATACCTGTTTCCTTTTCTAGACCTTCATATTCCTACAATATCGAGCCATGTGCCCATAGTAATGACACTTGAAGCATTCAATGTTGTCCATAGGCGATTCCATCTAATATCTGCAACCACGAGCACTATGGCCATAGTTATGGCATTTGAAACATTCAATATTTGGCCCATCTAGCACGTATTCTCTTCTAACAAAATCATCGTGGAACCTGTCTCGTGATCCTGCAAACTTGCTTCTAGGGTTTTGCAGATAATGATTGTACCTATCAAAAACTTCACAATCCCTAGCCATATGTCCATAGTTAGCACATAAAAAGAAATAACCATTAAATAAATGAACATACCTGGAAGATTTTTCATTCTTCTTTGGAGGCGATGTTGTAGTTTCTTCTGGTTGTTTGTTCTTGATTTCTTTGGTCTTGTTCTTTGGAGTTGCAACATTCTTCTTTGGATTTTCACTTTTATCAACTTCCTTCTTACAATCAATGATGGATATGTATCTTTGATTAGATTCCTTCCTTTCAATTTCTGCTTCCTGCATCTGTTGTGTGATCCTGCTAATCTCTGCAAATGATGTGTCGAGTTCTTGTTTCTTTTGTTGGACTTCTCTCTTGAGGTCTCGTGTCACTATATTTTTTATTTCTTCCAACTTCTGCTGAAGTGACTCTTCAATACATTTGTGTTCTTCAACTTCAATTTTGAGACCTTGAACTTGTTCTTCAAGAGTATTGGAAAGGATCTTCTCAGCCTTGAGCTCTTTTATAAGCTTAATTTCCTCCTAGAAAATTCTTCTATGGTCAACCCTTCTTCATCATACTTAGAAGGATCTGAGTTTTCAATAACATCTTGACCTGATTTCTTTGTTGAATGGAGATTATGAAGCTTTTCCCAAAGAGATTTAGCTTTTGAACATTGACCAACTTTTGTTTTCACGGAATTTGGAAAAACATTCAAAATTACATTCATGGCCTTTGAATTTTACCTTTTAGCTTCGTCAGTAGATATGTCTCCAGAAATAATTGATTCCCATACTCCATGTGCCTGCAAATATACTTCCATCCTGGATTCCCATATCCAATGAATATCTTCATCAAAATCAAGAGTTGGTACACAATACTCACTTTCTTGATATTTTGTTGTACCTATACCTTCCTTTGAAATCCTTGTAACCCGCTTCTTTGACTTTCCCATCTCTATGCTTTGAAAACTAACTTCCAACAGTTACGATGTTACTAAAGAACCAAGCTCTCATACCAATTGTTGGAAAATACTGAGGTGGGGGGCGAATTAGTATTCCTTAACAATTAGTACTTTTAGATCTTTTCAGAGCATTAGTTAATCTTCAATTATCATTAATTATTATGCAGTAAAAACAGTGAATAAGAGAACATAGGAGGCACAAATATTTTAGGTGGAAACCCCCTCTGGTTCAAAAACCACTGAACACTTTTCTAATAATTCTTTAATCTTCAACTCCAATTGAAAAGAAAGCTCCAAATTCCTAGAATCTAGAAAATAATTCTTCTCTATCTCCCACTGGATGGAGGCTCCAATGCCCGAGATTCTTTAGTAGTCAACTAAATGGATGCCCCAACACCCAATTAGCTACAACTCATCCTAGCACCACCCTACCACCCTAAATTTTTCACAGGCTTGAACCTTTTGGTGACTTCATGTACCAGCCTAGCACCACCCTACCACCCTATAGAATAATAAAAGAAGAATGAACTCTTGTACCAAGGAAAATGGTCCACTTTACAATGATATAGAATGATGTAGAAGAAAATGACACACTAGACCATAACGCCAATTGTGACAAAACCACCTAATCATGATCCTAGACCTGCTGACACTACCTCTTCAACTCTTGGTAGATAGACACTTGTACAACTTTTACAAAGATGCTTTTAGAATGACTCTGTACAATGATACTTTTACAAAGTTTGTATGCAGTGATGCCCACTTGAAAACTTCATTTGGTGAACTTCTTGTTGTTGTTCTACACCTTGATTTCTGCTCTTGTCATGCTACCCTTTCTCATTCTTCAGAACATTAGATTATGCATTGAGTCTTCTCTTGATGAATATATAATACCTACAAAAAGTCTTCAAGGAAATACCCATGACATGATAATAGCAAAACTTACCTCATCCTGCAAAGCATATGTCAGTGCTAAAGAAAAACAAAAAATTAGAATACAAAGAACCTAATTCAATTAAGAGATGAACATGCATATACATAAGATACTTACCTGTATCTTACCTCTACTGCACCTTTCTCTTTTCTTCCATAGAAAGTCTGCTCCTTTGCACCCCTTGACAACACTTGATCTAGTTTTTCTCGCCTTCTAGGAGCACGATATTTAATCTGATGTATCTCTGCGATTTTAGATCCCGAACATGTGATCTTCGGTCCTGTAGAATCCCTCTGAGTCCTCTTTCCAATTCCACAGGTCTGACTCGATTTGGACTCTGCAAGACAACGTTATGCCCCATCTCTCACAATGACCTAATCAGGAACTAGTTCAGTAGAGCGAACTTGTACGACTGCCACGTGTCACTTTTTCGTCCTTCGTCTCTCAAATTGATACACAAAACACTACAGTATGTGAACTATCTACCACGTTTTACAAAATTCCAATCCTATTCTCAGAGAGAGAGTTATGACGATTGTTCCAAGGTCCCTTCTTTGAGATGAAATTCGAGAGCCTGCAAAAACCCTAACTTCCACGGATCATATATCCAAAAATATAGCAAACCAAGATCTGAAATTTGGTCACATCATTCATCAGGATTGTGAATCAAATGGGTTTTCATTTCATAATCTAAGACTTCACAGAAATGAGGTTATAGTGAAAATTCCACCATCACTACATTTGGAGGATATATGAGATTTCTTTTTATAGAGTTGAGAGAAGCTTCTATAGAGAATGTTGGAGGGATTTTAGGAGCTTAAAAAAATATTAATTAATGGCTATTCAATGACCACAACCAATTATGAGTGACATGACACAACCCCATAGGGTTTTAGCCCATTAACTAGGGTTACTAACTTCAAACATGAATATCTCTCAAACTGTGAAGAATTACTTGGCGTGCCATATATAAATGGAAACATATCGACGGGTAGAATGTATCTAGAAGATCCTTGACTCAAAATAGAGTAAGTTTTCAAGTCAAAATTCCCTTGCAAGATCAGGGTAGCCACTGGTGCTGCTTGGGTTGACATTAATGATAACATCAGATCATATTTAGATCGACAATATCTCCCTTTGGCATTGATGGAAACACAAGTACTCCCCCTGCGATCAGGGCACCTCTTCCTACTGCCTTCTCTCCCCCTTTGACATCAATGGCAAAGGGTAACTCCCCTTGACACACAACCATCTTGTAGACCTATAAACACTTCCACTCCCCCTTTATTTTTGGAATAAGAAAAATCTAATGAGAACTTGGGAGAATCCCAAGCTTCTGGCAAAGATATTCAGATGCTTCACGAGGTAAAGGTTTATTGAAGATATCAGTGATTTTTTCTTTTGTACCAACATATTCAAGCTTGATATTGTTTTCAACAACCTACTCTCTAATGAAATGATATTTAATCAGAATGTGCTTCGTTTTGGAATGCACCACAAGATTCTTGGAGATACTGATGGAGTTAGTGTTATTGCAAAATATGGGAATAGGCTCATCAAACTTGACTTGAAGATCTTGAAAACTTTTCTTCATCTAGATATCTTGAGTACAACAAGTTTTTGTCATGATAATTCTACTTCTACAGTGGATAATGAAATTGAGGTTTGCTTTTTTCTCAACCATGATACAAGACAACCACCTAGATAGAATGTTGCTCCACTAGTACTCTTACAATCATCAATGCTTCCTGCCCAATCTACATCTGTAAAGGCTTGAATAATGAGATTTCTTCCTTTGGGATACCATAAGCAATATTTTGTTGTTCCCTTTAGATATCGAATAATTCTTTTGACGACAATAATATGTGATTCTTTTGGTGCTGCTTGGAATCTTGCTACTTGTCCAACTGCTTTCATAACATCTGGCCGAGAGGATGTTACATATAGAAGACTACCAATAGTAGATTTGTACAACCTCTGATCCACATCCTTATATGTGTCATCTATGCTCAATTTGCAACCTGTTACCATCAAAGTAAGGACGGGTTTGCAATATTCCATTTTGAATTTCTTGAACATTTCCTTGATGTAATTGGCTTGACATATAAATATTCCTTTCTCTTGCTAATATATTTGAAGCCCTAAGAAGTATGTCAACTCACCAAGACATCTCGAACTCACTTTGCATCTTTGTAGCAAAGTTCTTACTTAGTCGATCATCATTTCTACCAAATATTATATCATCCACATATACCTCAACAATTGTTAAATTATCTTTATCTATTTGTACATTAAGATTTCTATCAGCAATACCTATTATGAAACCAACTCACAAAAAGATAGAAAAGAAAGATCAACGCCTTAGAAATCAGCCTCTTTGAGGGGGAAACCTCCTTTACATTATAGAAATGAACAATTCTTGGATGATACAAATGAAAATACTTCCTTTCTATATATAGGAGTCTAAGGGGTCACAATACAATCAGAGCCAACATAACAATAATAATGCAACTACACAATAATAACAATAGTGGGCTTCTATGGGGCACAATAATAACAATATGGGGACTACATGGGAACAAAAATATAATAAGGGGGTTGCACTAATAATAATAAGGGGTTACACTAGTAGTATAAGGACCTAACAGTACCTTTCTTGAACCCTTTTTGACATAGGTATCTGTCAATATGAGCATACCATGCTTTGGGAGCCTGCTTGAGACCATAAAGAGCCTTCTTTAACCTGCAAACATAGTCTTCTTTTTTTGATAGTAGAAAACCTTCAGGATGTTCAATGTAAACTTCTTCTTTTAATTCTCCATTCAGAAATGCTGACTTAACATCCATTTGGTGGACTTTTATTTTTTCTTGAACATGCATAGGTGAGAAACATCTGGATGGCTTCCATTCTGGAAACTGGTGCAAATGCTTCATCTAAAGCAATTCCTTCCACTTGTGCATATCCTTTGTAGACTAATATTCTCTTGTTTCTGGTAACCTGTAATCCTTCAACTATTTTGCTCCCCTTGAACCTTTAATGAAACTACCATCTTGTTCAAACTACCTTCCTATCAATCGTAGACTTGTGCCATATACTGCTGAATAGATTCCTCACGAACAAACATTAAGGAGTCAACAAGACAGATTGTTCAAAATAGTGAGTCACCTAACAAGCCATCTTAACTTCAGTCATTATCTGAAACAACTTCGTAATTCCCCATGACCTTTTTATTTTACAAATCTTGAAAGCATAACTTTTGAAACCTTTTTATCTGCTTTGTCTTCTTGTACTTGTTTCCTTTTCCAGACCTTCTTATTCCTGCAATCTCGAGCCATGTGCCCATAGTTATGACACTTGAAGCATTCAATGTCATCCATAGGCGATTCCATCTGATTTCTGCAACCATGAGCACTATGGCCATACTTATGGCATTTGAAACATTCAATATTTGGCCCATCTAGCACGTATTCTCTTCTGACAAAATCATTGTGGAACCTGTCTCGTGATCCTACAAACTTGCTTCTAGGGTTTTGCAGATAATGATTATACCTATCAAAAACTTCACAATCCCTAGCCATATGTCCATAGTTAGCACATAAAAAGAAATAACCTTTAAATAAACAAACATACCTGGAAGACTTTTCATTCTTCTTTAGAGGCAATGTTGTAGTTCCTTGTGGTCCTTTATTCTTGATTTCTTTGTTCTTGTTCTTTAGAGTTGCAACATTCTTATTTGGCTTTTCACTTTGATCAAGCTCCTTCTTAGAATCATCCTGTGAAGCTATGGACCTTGTACCTTAATCAACTAGAGCTTTACCATCTTTAGTTGCCTTCATTTTCGCTTCTTCATCTATCTTATCTTGTAAGTATTCTTTTTGTGATCCCTTGAGTTTGTTGATATCATCGCGAGTTGCATCAAGTTCTTCTTGCTTTTGAGCAAGATCTTCTTGAAACCATCTTTTCAAGATCTTAATTCTTTTTTTCGCCTCTTCAACCTGTAGCTTGAGAAGAGTGGTCTTCTCTACTTCTTTGTTGAGAACCTATACTTGTTCCTTCAGCTTCTCATTTTCAATCCTGGGCCTGCTTATTTCTATTGAAGATGTTTCTAATTCCTTTTTCAACGGCAAATATGTATCTTTGATCAGATTCCTTCCTTTCAATTTCTGCTCCCTGCATCTATTATGTGATCCTACTAATATCTGCAAATGTTGTGTCAAGTTCTTGTTTCTTCTGTTGGACTTCTCTCTTGAGCTATCATGTCACTATATTATTGATTTCTTCTTACTTTTTTTGAAATGACTCTTTAGTGCATTTTTTTTCTTCAACTTCAATTTTGAGATATTGAACTTGTTCTTCAAGAGTATTGGAACAGATATTCTCAGCCTTGAGCTCTTTTATAAGCTTGATTTTCTCCTTAGAAAATTCTTCTATGGTCAACCCTTCTTCATCATACTCAGAAGGATCCTAGTTTTCAATAACATCTTGACCTGATTTCTTTGTTGAATAGAGATTATGAAGCTTTTCCCAAAGAGATTTAGCTGTTGAACATTGACCAAAATTTTTTTCACATAATTTGGCAAAACATTCAAAATTACATGCATGGCCTTTGAATTGTACCTTTTAGCTTCGTCGATAGATGTGTCTCTAGAAACAATTGAAACCCACACTCCATGCACCTACAAAGATACTTCCATCCTAGATTCCCATATTCAGTAATTATCTGCATCAAAATCAGGGATTGGTACACAATACTCACTTTCTTGAGATTTTTTGTACCTGTACCCTCCTTTGAAATCCTTGAAACCCACTTCTTTGACTTTCCCATCTCTATGCTCTGAAAACTGAATTCTAGCGTTAAGCTATTACTGAAGGAACCAAGCTCTGATACCAATTGTTGTAAAATACTGATAGTGGGGGCTGAATCAGTATTCCTTAACAATTAGCACTTTTAAATCTTTTCAAAGCATTAGTTAATCTTCAATTATCATTAATGTTTATGCAGTAACAACAGTGAATAAAAGAACATAGGAGGCACAAAAATTCTAGGTGGAAAGCCCCCTCTAGGTCAAAAATCACCAAATGCTTTTCTAATAATTCTTTAATCTTCAAATCCAATTGAAAAGAAAGCTCCAACTTCCTAGAATCTAGAAAAGCATTCTTCTCCAGCTCCCATTGGATAGACAATCCAATGCCCGAGATTCTTCAGTAGTCAATTGAATGGATTCCCAAACACCCAATGAGCTACAACTCACACTAGCACCACCCTACCACCCTGAAGTTTTCACAGGCTTGAACCTGTTGGTGACTTCATGCACCAACCTAGCACCACCCTACCACCCTATAGAAGAATAAAGGCAGAATGGACTCCTGTACCAGGGAAAATGGTCCACTTTACAATGATATAGAATGATGTAGAAGAAGATGACAAACTAGACCATAAACCCAACTATGACACAACCACCTAATGATGATCCTAGACTTGCTGACACTACCTCTTCAACTCTTGGTAGATAGACACTTGTACAACTTTTACAAAGATTCTTTTAGAATGACTCTATACAATGATACTTTTACAATGTTTGTATGCAGTACTGCCCACTTGAAGACTTCATGTGGTGAACTTCTTGTTGTTGTTTTGCACCTTTACTTTTGCTCTTATCATGCTACCCTTTCTCATTCTTTAGAACATTAGATTATGCATTGAGTCTTATCTTGATCAATATATAATACTTGCAAAAATTCTTCAAGGAAATACCCATGACATGATAATAGCAAAACTTACCTCATCCTGCAGAGCATATGTCAATGCTAAACAAAAAAAAAAAAAATAGAATACAAATAACCTAATGCAATTAAGAGATGAACATGCATATACATAAGATACTTACATGTATCTTACCTTTGTTGCATCATTTTGCTGCACCTTGCTCTTTGCTGCCCTAGAAAGTCTGGTCCTTTGCACCCCTTGACAACACTTGATCTAGTTTTTCTTTCCTTCTAGGAGCACGATATTTAATCTGATGCATCTCTATGATTTCAAATCCCCAACATGTGATCTTATGTCTTATAGAATCCCTTTGAGTCTTCTTTCCAATGCCACAAGTCTGACCCGATCTAGAGTCTGCAAGACAAAGTTATGCCCAATCTCTCACAATGACCTAATCATTGACTAGTTCAGTAGAGAGAACTTGTACGACATGCCACATGTCACTATTTCCTCCTTCAGCTCTAAAATTGATACACAGACAACTACAATCCGTGCACTATCCGTCACTTTTTACATAATTCCAATCTTCTTCTCAGATATAGAGTTATGACAATTCTCCCAAGGTCACTTCTTTGAGATGAAATTCGTCAGCCTGAAAAAACCCTAACTTCCACAGATCATATCTCCGAAAATGTAGAGTACCAAGATCTGAAATTCGGTCATGAAGTTCATTAGGATTGAAAATCAAATGGGTTTTCATTTCAGAATCTAAGACTTCACATAAATGAGGTTATAACTAACATGCCACCATCACTAAATTTGGAGGATATATGAGATTTCTTTTTATAGATTTGAGAGGGGTTTCTATAGAGAATGTTGGAGGGATTTTAGGAGCTTAAAAAATTATTAATTAATGACTATTCAATGACCAAAACCAATTATGAGTGACATGCCACAACCCCATAGGGTTTTAGCCCACTAACTAGGGTTACTAACTTCAAACATGAATATCTCTCAAACCATGAAGAGTTACTTGGTGTGCCATATATCAACGGAAACATCTCGAGTAGAATCTATCTAGAATATTCTTGACTCAAAATAAAGTTGTTAAGTAAAAAGTTCCTTGGAATATCAGGGTAGCCCATGGTTCTGCTTGGGTTGACATCAATGACAACCTCAGATCATCTTTAGATCAACAATCTCCCCCTTTAGCATTGATGGAAACACAAGTACTCCCCTGTGATCAGGGCACCTCTTCCTACTGCCTTCTCTCCCCCTTTAACATCAATGGCAAAGAGTAACTCCCCCTAACACACAACCATCCTGCGGACCTATACACACTTGATGCAAGAGAATCCAACACCCTTAATTAATTGAGGAATCCAAAGCGGAGCGAAGAGGAGGACGTGGACTAGGGAGCAAAATAGGGACTTTTCTGTTTCAAAGCAGATAAAACGATGGAATGGATAAAGTCTCGAGGAGACTTATTAATGTAATCTTCCATGTGTTCATATGCATGTATGTGTAACGAGAGCTTTGGGTCTTTTGTTAGAGGCTCGATCAGATCCTTCCATGATCCGATCCAACACTTCTTATATATACGAACCTGCGCGTTCAAGAGGGATATAGAGCAGTAGATAGACAAGATGTAGTCGAGAGGAGAAATTTTGCTAAGGCTGAAATGCCTGTGTTAATATAATATATGTGTGTTTCAGTGTTGATTGTGCTTTGTATGTATTTCATATGTATATGCGTTAATGGCTTGAAAGCCAGCCTTTATAAGTGTGTTCAAATGTTGCAGGTGGATCGACCATTGATCACAGAAAGGATCGATGCTGACACAGAGATACAAATAGAAGGTATACGTGAATGGAAAATATTGTGGTGAAACTGTGTTTTAACACAGAATTCCTTCAAATGGCAGATAAAATCAAGTTAAAGAGAAAACGAACTAGAATGCCCAGGAATTGTTAGATCCGAAAGATCAACGATTCGGGTGTAGTCGCATTGCAGGACCTTTATATCACATCGGTGAAAGTCCCTTGGCGAAATCAGAACCGACATTGAATAATAACGATAACGATATGCGATTAAATCACAACCGTTGGATCGAGGGTCCAGATCAACGGTTTAAGTGTGATCAGTGATCGCATATCGGAGAAGCCAAAGGACTTGGACAGCAGAATAGTGAAGGGTTGATATGCCAATGAGCAATATGGCGATATCGTCGACATAGTACATTCGGCGATCGGAAGGATCAGAGATTGGAGGTTGGAGCGGCGTTGTGGAATGGCGCGAAGGAGTGGACCCGCTGATATTTATAGAGGTGGCTTATAGTATTTGAGATCCGGCCAAGGTTCCGACGGGGTTTTTCCTTGTAATTCCTTCGTTCCCATGTATTTCTGATAGTTGTATATCCGCAGGGTTAAGGTTTGAATGCCAATATGTTAAGCTTCCGATAGTGTGGTGGCCCCAATTCTTATGTGGTCCATGATTTTTAAGGCTTAAGGTCTAATAAGGCTTGTGGGCCATAACCCATAGGCCTCACGATTGATTTGTTAAGGAAAAGGGATTTTGGTTAACCCCCAATTTCTCATTTTCATCAACAATTCCACTCCCATTTTATTTTTTGAATAAGGAAAATCTAATGAGAACTTGGTAGAATCCCAAGCTTCTGGCGAAGATATTCAAATGCTTCACAAGGTAAAGGTTTATTGAAGATATCAGTGATTTTTTCTTTTGTACCGACATATTCAAGCTTGATATTGTTTTTGACGACCTGCTCTCTAACGAAATGACATTTAATCGGAATGTGCTTCGTTTTGGAATGCAACACAAGATTCTTGGAAATACTAATGGCACTGGTGTTATTGCAAAATATGGGAATAGGCCCATCAAACTTGACCTGAAGATCTTGAAAAGTTTTCTTCATCCAGAGAACTTGAGTACAACAAGTTGCTGCCACGATATATTCTACTTATGTTGTGGATAATGAGATTGGGGTTTACTTTTTTCTCAACCATGATACAAGACAACCACCTAGATAGAATGTTTCTCCACTAGTACTCTTACGATCATCAGTGATTCCTGCCCAATATGCATCTGTAAAGGCTTGAATAATGAGATTGTTTCCCTTGGGATACCACAAGCCATATTCTGTTGTGCCCTTTAGATATCGAAGAATTATTTTGACAACAATAATATGTGATTCTTTTGGTGTTGCTTGGAATATTTCTACTTGTCCAACTTCTTGCATAACATCTAGTTGGGAGGCTATTACATATCATAGATCTATACAGCTTCTGGTCCACATCCTTAGATGTGTCATCCGTGCTCAATTTTCAACCTATTACCATCAAAGTAAGGACGGGTTTGCAATCTTCCATTTTGAATTTCTTGAGCATTTCCTTGATGTACTTGGGTTGACATATAAATATTCCTCTCTTGCTAAGATATTTGAAGCCCTAAGAAGTATGTCAACTCACCAAGTAAAGACATCTCAAACTCACTTTACATATTTGTAGCAAAGTTCTTACTTAGTCTATCATCATTGCTACCAAAGATTATATCTTCCACATATACCTCAACGATTGTTAAATTATCTTTTATCTATTTGTACCTAAATATTTCTATCAGTAGTACCTTTCTTGAACCCTTGTTGACGTAGATATCCGTCAAGACGAGCATACCATGCTCTGGGAGCCTACTTGAGACCATATAGAGCCTTCTTTAACCCGCAAATATAGTCTTCTTTTTCTGATAGTACAAAAACTCCAGGTTGTTTGATGTAAAATTCTTCTTCTAATTCTCCATTCAGAAGTGTTGACTTAACATCCATTTGGTAGACTTTCATTATTTCTTGAAGATGCATAGGTGAGAAACACCCATATGGATTCCATTTTGGCAACTGGTGCAAATGTTTCGTCGAAATCAATTCCTTCCACTTGTGCATATCCTTTGCAGACTAATCTTGCCTTGTTCTTGGTAACCTATAATCCTTCAACTATTTTGCTCCCCCTAAACCTTTAATGAAACTACCATCTTGTTCAAACTACCTTCCTGTCAATCGTAGACTTGTGCCATATAGTGCTGCATAGGCTCCTCTTCTACAAACATAAGGAGTCAAAAAGACAGATTGTTCAAAATAGTGAGTCAACTAACAGGCCATCTTGACTTCAGTTATTATCTGAAGCAACTACTAATTCCTCATGACCTTTTGCTTTTACAAATCCTAAAAGCATAATTATTGAAACCTTGTTATCTACTTTCTCTTCCTATACCTATTTCCTTTTCCAGACCTTCTTATTCCTGCAATCTCGAGCCATGTGTCCATAGTTATGACACTTGAAGTATTCAATGTTGGCCATAGTTATGGAATTTGAAACATTCAATATTTGGCCCATCTAGCACGTATTCTCTTCCGATAAAATCAACGTGGAACCTCTCTCGTGACCCTACAAACTTGCTTCTAGGGTTTTGCAGATAATGATTGTACCTGTCAAAAACATCACAATCCCTAGCCATATGTCCATAGTTAGCACATAAAAAGCAATAACCATTAAATAAATGAACATACCTGGAAGATTTTTCATTCTTCTTTGGAGGAGATGTTGTAGTTTCTTCTGGTCCTTTGTTCTTGATTGCTTTGTTCTTGTTCTTTGGAGTTGCAACATTCTTCTTTGGCTTTTCACTTTGATCAACTTCCTTCTTAGAAGCATCTTGTGAAGCTGTGGAGCTTGTACCTTCATCAACTAGAGCTTTACCATATTTAATTGCCTTCATTTTCGCTTCTTCATCTATCTTATCTTGTAAGTATTCTTTTTTCGATCCCTTGAGTTTGTTGATCTCATCATGAGTTGCAACAAGTTCTTCTTGCTTTTGAGCAAAATCTTCTTGAAACCATCTTTTCAAGATCTTCCTTATTTTTTCTGCCTCCTCAACCTGTAGCTTGAGAAAAGTTGTCCTCTCTACTTCTCTGTTGAGAACCTATATTTATTCATTTTGCTTCTCATTTTCAATCCTAAGCCTGCTTATTTCTATTGAAGATGTTTCTAATTCCTTTTGATTTTGGTCAATGGCGGATATGTATCTTTGATCAGATTCCTTCCTTTCAATTTCTGCTTCCTGCATCTGTTGTGTGATCTTGCTAATCTCTGCAAATGCTTTGTCAAGTTCTTGTTGCTTCTGTTGGACTTCTCTCTTGGGGTCTCATGTCATTGTATTATTAATTTCTTCCAACTTCTGTTGAAGTGACTCTTCAATACATTTTTGTTCTTCAACTTCAATTTTGAGACCTTGAACTTGTTCTTCAAAAGTATTGGAATGGATCTTCTTAGCCTTGAGCTCTTTTATAAGCTTGATTGCCTCAGTAGAAAATTCTTCTATAGTCAACCCTTCTTCATCATACTCAAAAGGATCTGAGTTTTCAATAACATCTTGACATGATTTCTTTGTTGAATAGAGATTATGAAGCTTTTCACAAAGAGCTTTAGCTGTTGAACATTGACCAGCTTTTGTTTTCACAGAATTTGGCAAAACATTCAAAATTGCATTCATGGCCTTTGAATTGTACCTTTTATCTTCGTCGGTAGATGTATCTCCAGAAACAATTGGTTCCCATACTCCATGTCCCTGCAAAGTTACTTCCATCCTAGATTCCCATATCCAATAATTATCTGCATCAAAATCAGGGATTGGTACACAATACTCACTTTCTTCAGATTTTGCTGTACTTTTACCTTCCTTTGAAATCCTTGTAACCAGCTTCTTTGACTTTCCCATCTCTATGCTATAAAAACTAACTTCCAGTAGTTAAGTTGTTACGCAAGGAACCAAGCTCTGATACCAATTGTTGGAAAATACTAAGAGGGGGGGTGAATCAGCATTCCTTAACAATTATCACTTTTAAATATTTTCAGAGCATTAGTTAATCTTCAATTATCATTAATGTTTATGCAGTAACAACAGTGAATAAAAGAACACAGGAGGCAGAAAAATTTTAGGTGGAAAACCCCCTCCGGGTCAAAAACCACCGAACACTTTTCTAATAATTCTCTAATATTCAACTCAAATTGAAAAGGAAGCTCAAACTTCCTAGAATCTAGAAAACCATTCTTCTCCAGCTCCCACTGGATGGACGCTCCAACACCCGAGATTCTTCAGTAGTCAACTGAACAGATGCCCCAAAACCCAATGAGGTACAATTCACCCTAGAACCACCCTACCACCCTGAAGATTTCACAGGCTTGAACCTGTTGGTGACTTCATGCACCAACCTAGCACCACCCTACCACCCTATAGAAGAATAAAATAAGAATTGACTCCCGTACCAGGGAAAATGGTCCACTTTATAATGATACAGAATGATGTAGAAGAAGACGACACATTAGACCATAACCCCAACTATGACATAACCACCTAATGATGATCCTAGACCTCCTGACACTGCTATTGCACAAAATATTGTCACCATGACTATTTTCAATCAGTATGGGTCTATCATCATTCATATTGTCCTCCTTAGCAAGTCTCAAACCTCAGCTCTTCATGTCAAGCTTTGAAAATGAGAGAAAGACCTTAAAAATCAATAAAGCTCTGGTTCCGCACTTTCTATCACTGTTGCCTGTGGTCCCGCACCCCCTGTACATGTTACTTGTGAACCTACCCACTCTGTCTCTAAAGGAGTGGGTGCGGACCCCTGTGAAAGTCAAAAAGGCGCAAGTTTATTCATAAAAACTCACGTTGGGTTAATTCTAGATTATTCTAGAAGGAATTTTGACGTGGATGGTTCACTCTTAGGTGGTTCATGCATCCCAAAAGAGAAGGAGCTAATCCCTTGATGAGAGGAGCTATCCCTTTGAAGGAGGGCTTTATCCCTTTGAAGGTGGACCTAGTAACTTCCCTCCATTGCACTATAAATTAAGGCATTGGGCTGGTTGCTAGGGAGGTTAGAAGCTGAACATTTTTGAGGGGAAATGCTGGTGGAATTGAGACTTCCTAGTTAAGCTTGAGAGGAGAGATCACATACCTTTTGGCTTCATTGGGAAGAGAGTGAAACTTGTCAAAGTAGAGGAGACTTCTTGTTGGACCCTGGGAGGAGCTTGTACAGCATCAAGGCACAGGTTGTAAAGTTCTTCTTTGATTTGAATTAATACAATCAGATTCATTGTTCTCAACAAATTATCTTATGTGATTTGTTTCATGAATTCCTTGATCATCATGATAAGTATGCTTTATTATATTGGCTTTTCAGGTGTTATTTAATTTGTGTGCTTGTTTGTGTTTGAAAATTCGCTACAAGGGAGCTCATTTGGATCAAAGGAGCGAGGCTTCCACAAACTTGCATTGGACCCAAGGTAGGCCTAAAACACTTGTTTTCCTTTGTTTATAAATTGCATATTTAGAGAAAGATAGATTTTGATTGGCTTGCTTTTCACTAGATATCATTAGATACTAGGGAGGTCGGTCTTGTCCGCAAGAACGACTCATTCCGTGTGACAAAATGGTGACCATACTGGGGAGCGAGGATAGTTTTTTTCCTGTATCAACCTCGTTAAAAAATGAAACAGGTTGTTCTGAGGATAGTTTTTTCATGTATCAACCTTGTTAAAAAATGAAACAGGCTGTCATGAGGACAGTTCTTTTCATGTGTCAACCTCGTTAAAAAATGAATCAGTTCTTGCAAGGATAGTTCCTTTTCCTGTGCCAACCTCGTTAAAAAATGAAACAGGTGTCCGTGCAAGGATAGTTTTTTCCTGTATCAACCTCGTTAAAAAATGAAACAGGCTGTTGCGAGGATAGTTTTTTCCTGTATCAACCTCGTTAAAAAATGAAACAGGCTGTCATGAGGACAGTTCTTTTCCTGTGTCAACCTCGTTAAAAAATGAATCAGTTGTTGCGAGGATAGTTCCTTTTCCTGTGCCACCTCGTTAAAAAATGAAACAGGTGTCCGTGAGGATAGTTTTGTTCCTGCGTCAACCTCGTTAATAAATGAAACAAGGGTTCCGAGGAAAGTTCCTTTTACTGTGTCGACCTCGTTAAAAAATGAATCAGTTAGTTTCGAGGAAAGTTCCTGTTACTGAGTCAACCTTGTTAAAAAATGAATCAGGTTCAAGGGTAGTTCCTTATCTTGTGTCAACCTCGTTAAAAAATGAAACAAGGATAGGTTATATAGGTAGATTGTAGAGAGTAGAAGCGAGGATAGTTTTGTTCCTGTGTCAACCTCGTTAAAAAATGAAACACGGTGTTAGAGGATAGTTCCTGTTACTGAGTCAACCTCATTAAAAAATGAATAAGGTAGATTTTAGGTTATATAGGTAGATTGTAGAGAGTGGTCATGAGCATAGTTCCTTATCTTGTGTCAAGCTCGTCTAAAAAATGAAACAAGGGTTTTGAGGATAGTTCTTTTCCTATGTCAACCTCACTAAAAAATGAAACAACTCCCACGAGTCTTTCCAAGATTTCAAAAGTAAACCTTCATTTCATCCACCTGGTTGAATGCAATGAAGCTTGGGGGGCATGTACCTCGATTTGCGTAAGACTCGTTAAACTCATGAAAATCCCGAGATTATTTTGCTATCTTTCATTCTCATAAAACAAATGAAAATGCCGAGTTCTTTCAGTCTTTTCCTGCTCGTAAATTAAATTGCAAGTTGGCCATATGAGTACATTTTTATCATTTTTTCGAACTCATTAAAACTTACAAAAAAGTGAAACCTTAGTGTCACCTTTAAGCTCTTTTCTGACTCCTAAAATATGAAAATATTTCCGAGTTTTTCTTTTAAAGCTCGCTAAAACAGAATTAAAAGAACGGTCCACTTACAGTTCTTTTCTGACCGCATAAACATGAAAAGATTACCGGACTTTTGTCATTTCAAGTTCGATATTGGTAATAAAACGATGTGTCATTGATCGCTTTTTTACTTTTTCAGATCAGAGACACTAATTATGAAAAGTAATCCTTGATCGTAATGGTCAAGCGGTTCTCTCAAGTATTATTTTATACTTTTTCGGGCTTGGGAGACACAAATTTATGAAAAAGGACAACCATGGAGTCTTCTTAAGTTTTTCAGACTCTCTAAAATTGAAAAACGTCGAGTTTCTCCTATACTGGACTCGTTAAAATTTAACAGTAAAGGACTCGTTCAATTACAAACATGAACGGACCACTCCTTCTTAGGGTTTGAATTTAAACTAAGTTGGACTCATCTGAAGGATGAGCTTATAATCAAGCAAATGTTATCCTCCTCAAGCTTGTCAAAAAATAAAGAGGTACTTGCCAGAAATGGTGGGGGAAAAGAGAGAAAAATGAGCCTGTTTGTCATACTTTGTAACCACTCTTGAACACAACACTTTTATTCACCTGGGTTGAGAAATCCTTTGCCTAATAAGTTGATCAAACCATATTGAAATTCTTCAGTCGGTTTCTGGGTATTAACTTTGGGTCAATTGTCACCAAACCATCTATTGTGTCGTTATGTGTTCAAGAGGTCAGTGCAAATAAACCATTCATCTGCAAAATATCTGTCATCCATCTTGACCATCCTTGAGTCAGTCCTTGCAACTAAATTTCTTCAAACATGATCTATGATTTCGTGTTGTGGGCTTGCCTACGACGGATCGCTTTCTATCGACTTCAGCTCATTATCTAGAAAGATGATCTAGAAATCGTCAATACCTTGGGATCTGCATGCCTCAATGGCAGGTTTCTCACCTTCGACGATAGGTTGCATCATTGACCTTCAATCAAAGGATTCCATGACATGTTCGACATCAACACATCTATTCACATCTCATGGATTGTACTGAGTACTTTGAGATCCATTGACATTACTAGTGGTTTCTCTCACACTTGTTAACAGTTTACATCATTCACTAGTAATCGAGTGGTTTCTACCATGTTCGACTTCGACACATTCATTCACATGGTTAGAATCGTACTATTTCGGGAAGTAGGAATCAAGACCCTGGATCTAGTTTCCACCATCCAGGCTACGAGGAATTTTGTATTCATTATACAGTGGACTATTCATAAACAGATGGTTGCGTCCATACTGTGTCTATGTGTTTCTATACTTGTGATGTATTACAGAATCATTCCTATATCAGAGCAGTAGTTAGTTTTCTAGTCAGTTTTGATCTAAGTATGGGAATGCCTACCTCAGCGATGATATGATCTCATATATATATTTTGCATTGAATGTTTTTACAGGTTCCAACCGGGCTCTCCACAAGATGATCCTCGAAATGATAAAGTACTTCACTCTTCTTAGATGATAAATGAAATCCTCATCTACTACAGACTTCAAACTTTAGGGGGCAATCTGTTACACAAAATATTGTCACCATGACTATTTGCAGTCAGTATGGGTCTATCATCATTCATATTGTCCTCCTTACCAAGTCTCAAACCTCACCTCTTCATGTCAAGCTTTGAAAATGAGAGAAAGACCTTAAATATCAATAAAGCTCTGGTTCCGTACTTTCTCTTACTGTTGCCTGCGGTCCCACACCCCCTGTACATGTTACCTGCGGACATGCCCGCTCTGTCTCTAAAGGAGTGGGTGCGGACCCCTGTGAAAGTCAAAAAGGCGCAATTTTATTCTTAAAAACTCACTTTGGGTTAATTCTAGATGATTCTAGAAAGAATTTTGACGTGGATGGTTCGCTCTTAGGTGGTTCATGCATCCCAAAAGAGAAGGAGCTAATCCCTTGATGAGAGGAGCTATCCCTTTGAAGGAGGGCTTTATCCCTTTGAAGGTGGACCTAGTAACTTCCCTCCATTGCACTATAAATTAAGGCATTGGGCTGGTTGCTAGGGAGGTTAGAAGCTGAACATTTTTTGAGGTAAATGCTGGTGGAATTGAGACTTCCTAGTTAAGCTTGAGAGGAGAGATCACATACCTTTTGGCTTCATTGGGAAGAGAATGAAACTTGTCAAAGTAGAGGAGACTTCTTGTTGGACCCTGGGAGGAGCTTGTATAGCATCAAGGCACAGGTTGTAAAGTTCTTCTTTGATTTGAATTAATACAATCACATTCATTTTTCTCAACAAATTGTCTTATGTGATTTGTTTCATGAATTCCTTGATCACCATGATAAGTATGCTTTATTATATTGGCTTTTCAGGTGCTATTTAATTTGTGTGCTTGTTTATGTTTGCAGATTCGCTACAAGGGAGCTCATTTGGATCAAAGGAGCGAGGCTTCCACAAACTCGCATTGGACCCAAGGTAGGCCTAAAACACTTGTTTGCCTTTGTTTATAAATTGCATATTTAGAGAAAGATAGATTTTGATTGGCTTGCTTGTCACTAGATATCATTAGATACTATGGAGGTCGGTCTTGTCCGCAAGAACGACTCATCCCGTGTGACAACTACCTCTTCAACTCTTGGCAGATAGACACTTGTACAACTTTTACAAATATGCTTTTACAATGACTCTATACAATGATACTTTTACAATGTCTGTATGCAGTGCTGCCCACTTGAAGACATCATGTGGTGAACTTCTTGTTGCTATTTTGCACCTTGATTGTTGCTCTTTTCATGCTACCCTTTCTCATTCTTCAGAACATTAGATTATGCATTGATTCTTCTCTTGATGAATATATAATACCTGCAAAAAGTCTTCAAGGAAATACCCATGACACGATAATAGCAAAACTTACCTCATCCTACAGAGCATATGTCAGTGCTAAACAAAAACAGCAAATTAGAATAAAAAGAACCTAATGCAATTAAGAGATGAACATGCATATACAAAAGATACTTACCTATATCTGACCTCTGCTATCATTTTGTTGTACCTTGCTCTTTGCTGTCGTAGAAAGTCTAGTCCTTTGCACCCCTTGACAACAATTGATCTAGTTTTTCTTGCCTTCTAGGAGCACGATATTTAATCTAATTTATCTCTGTGATTTCATATCCCCTACATGTGATCTTCGGATCTATAGAAGCCCTCTGAGTCTTCTTTCCAATACCACAGGTCTGACCTGATTTGGACTCTTCAAGGCAAAGTTATGCCCAATCTCTCACAATGACCTAATCATGGACTAGTTGAGTAGATAGAACTTGTAAAACGTTCCACGTGTCAGTGTTTCCTCCTTCGGATCTGAAATTGATACACAAAAAACTAACTTCGATGCACTATCTTTCACTTTTTACATAATTCCAATCCTCTTCTCAGAGAGAGTTATGACGATTTTCCTAAGGTCACTTCTTTGAGATGAAATTCGGAAGACTGCAAAAACCTTAACTTCCACAGATCATATCTCCGAACATGTATAGAACTAAGATCTAAAATTTGGTCATGAATTTCATCAGGATTGTGAATCAAATGGGTTTTCATTTCAGAATCTAATACTTCGCAGAAATGAGGTTATAGCGAAAATTCCACCATCACTACATTTGGAGGATATATGAGATTTCTTTTTATAGAGTTGAGAGGTTCTTCTATAGAGAATGTTGGAGGGATTTTAGGAGCTTAAAAAATTATTAATTAATGACTATTCAATGACCAAAACCAATTATGAGTGTCATGCCACAACCCCATAGGGTTTTAGCCCACTAACTGGGTTACTAACTTCAAACATGAATATCTCTCAAACCATGAAGAATTACTTTGTATCATATATCAACGGAAACATCTAGACGAGTAGAATCTATCTAGAAGATCCTTGACTCAAAGTAGAGTAAGTTTTCAAGTCAAAGTTTCCTTGCAAGATCAGGGTATCCCTTGGTGCTTCTTGGGTTGACATTAATGACAACCTCATATCATCTTTAGATCAACATCGATCTCACCTGGCTTGCGAGTTGACCCCATACAATTTTATTCAACCTAGAGGTGCCATGTGGTAGCCTCTAATTTGTCACATGGCATCCTCTCACTAATCCACATAAAACCCCATCAACCAATGAAAATCAACCATATGAATGAACCATGAAGTGAAACTTGGTGAAATTTGATTGGCTCGTTGGTATGCACAGTCAGCCTGCTGACTCAGCTATACAGATTGCCCAGTCAGCAACCCTACAAATGTTTTAATTGTTGGGCCAAACAATCAAAACATCATAAATTTTTCATACGACATCGAATTGAGGTAAAGCAAGTGTCGTTGGAATTATAATGAAGAACACTACGGCGTGATTTCAGTTTCAAAATATTTTGGGCACTTTCATTTTTGAGCTAAATTTTGATCACCAGATCATTCTTTCAGCTGCAACTTCAATTCTACTAGCTCTAGATTTATCATCCTATAAGGTTCCTTATATGTTGTGCTTTCCCCTTGTACGAACTCAATAGAAATTTCCACTTCCCTGTGAGGCAGAAAACCTGAAATCTCTATGGGAAATACATCCTGAAACTATTGTAAAATCAGGTACCTGTTCAAAACCTCTACATCCTCAACATCCTTATATTTATCACTAGAAATATATACTACAAATAACACAGACTGTTTCATGCGACTGCACTTTACCTACATGGTCGTCATCATTCTAACTGATGTAGTCTTCTTCTTACCCTGTAAGATTATATGTCCCCCATTGTCATCCAAGCACTTAATGGCCTTGTCATAATAATATAATTTGGTCCTATGAAGGTACATTCAATCCATACCCAAAAGCATACTATATGATCCCAAAGAAAGTACATTTAGATGCGTTGATATAGGCATACCATTCAACTCAAATGCATAAGCTCTTACTCAATGATGAACTGTTCTCTTTGTACCTATAGCCAACTACACTAACTAAGACTCTGCATGCACTTCTTTATCTAAACCATGCTTATCCACCAGTTCAAGGTTAACCTAACTATAATTATATCCAGGGTCAATCAAACAATAAACAACTCTATCACAAAGCTTATCATCCATATCGATAATAGATGCTTGGTGATCCGCCTACTTGTTATCCAATGCTGCATAGATCTGAGGAATGCTCTGCCCAACATCCATAACTATTTTTTCCTCCTAAGCACTATAGATTTGAGGCCTCCACCATTATTCTGCAGACAATCTTCATTAATATGCTCATTACCACATTTCCAACACTGCAAATGTCTCCTACCCTCACCTCTATTATGTTTTACTCCCAGGTGAGGTCCATTAAACTTTTGTAAGGTACAACATTCTCTTTTTCACCTGCATCCTGGGGTCTTGTTCTTTTCAATTGCCATTTACCTTTATTCTTGTCTTTCCCTTTCCAAGCTTGTTGATATTTTGTCTTGCACCTTTATTACTCATTAAAGTGTTTCAACTTCCCAATGACTTCTTCAAGTAACTGAGGCTCATCATACTCAATCTGATCTTTAAACATTAATGGAAATCCACTGACAAATCTCTCAACTTTAGCCTTCTCACCCTTAACATATGGTACATACCTCAACAATTTCAGGAACTTGGTCGTATATTCCTCATCTATCATTGATCTCATCTTTAGCTCATAGAATTCCTTGGATTTACTGCCATAGTACCTTTCTCATAAGTACTTATTCCTTAAAATTCTCTTGAACACAATCCAACTCAAC
Source organism: Pinus tabuliformis (assembly GCA_031772625.1). Taxonomy (NCBI): domain Eukaryota; kingdom Viridiplantae; phylum Streptophyta; class Pinopsida; order Pinales; family Pinaceae; genus Pinus; species Pinus tabuliformis. The sequence goes on from CM062811.1 coordinate 965,427,628, forward strand.
TCCTTTATCCTGATGTCTCTAACCTGCTTCACATCTTCCCACCATATGTATGCTTTCCCTTTGAGGTTGAAGATAGTTATTCTAACCTTCATGTTATTTGTATAGTCATGCAACTCAAAGAACTTGTTCATCCCAAGTAACTATACATCTTCATCTTCCAGCTTCTTCAATTCTCCATCAAATAGAGTTGGCTTGGATTTCTATTGATAGTGTTGGACCTGCCAACATGTCAAGGGGATCTCCTCGATAAGAAGTCCCAATTAGACCTTAGACTGTTTGGTGTAGGAGTCCCAGTAGTGGGTCATAAGGGAATGCCTTGACCTCGGTGTCGCACAAAGGCAAGTAGAATAACTCTGTCAGTAGAAAGGGTGTGGCTGATGCAGTGAGCCAAGGAAGGTGTATGAGAGGTTCCAACACTTTGGAAGGGGAAGGATGTGAAGGTGAGTTCCAGGTTGAAAGGGACCAGTCCTAGCTCGATTAAGAACACACAACACAAAGGACATGCACAACTTCCGGAGGAGCAGTCTACTCAAATGTGACAGTCACATCATACAAGGTAAGATAACATGTACAACACTCATGGATCAGTCCGAGACAAGTGTGACAGTTGTTATAGCATGGTTTGAGTGAAAGGTCTGTCTGATGTCTGGAAAAGCAGTTGACACAGATGGTGACAGCATTAACAACATATGCAACACATTAACAACAAGATTCATATAATTGCATGTGAATCTGTTCATACACAAGTATGTAATTTAAACAACACATATCATTAAAGCAACCAGAGTAGTCCAACTACAATAACAACATATGCATGAAAATGTGTTGGCTCTTATTATATAAAGAAGTGTAAGTCACAATCATACAATACATCCATGTAAACCTGCTAACCCCAACAGTGGAACGTTATAGCCACATCCGCCTGCCCCTCCAAAGAGATGTACTAGCTCCGTGCAGTGGAGAAGCCAAGGTGCGTGACAATATTGTCCAAGCCTTCTTCAAAATAGTCTTAGTAGAAGCTTGGCTGACCAAAAGCCCATACAATCAGTTATGAGGGACTATTTATAGCAAAGGGAGGGATGACCCTTGACATTCCCCTTTGTGACCATTCAACTACCCTCATGACTCTTCACCTACTCTATGACTGTTACATCCACTATTGACACTTGACTTACACTTACCATGACTCAACATTACAATGCACATGTACTCATGTGAGACAACATGGCTTGAGAAAACCTTGCAAGACATCACTAACACCTGGTCTATTGTGGTGAGACCAACTCTTTGACATAATTGTGATGGTGAAGGTGGTGAGCTAATGCCAATCTTGGTCATCCGTGATGGTGTGCATGCACCTCATGGTGACATCTTGCTGAATTGAACTCTTGCCTCCATTGCAACTGGTGCATTGGATCGGCCCCTTCATCCAACTCGTTTGTTAACATGCACATGGCCTTATTGGGCATGGTTGAACCGGCAACACACTGATTCATAGTGTCTATGTTGATCTTCAAGGGTGTCTTGGTGGTGATGCACATCAACTTTCCGAAGTACATGTTCAACTGCAGTTGGACTTGCATCTTGTCTTCACCTTGGTGAGTGTGCTGAATGGGTTGGGCTGCATGCATGCGCACAATGACATGCATCTTGTTGAATCCCTTGTATGCAATCAACAAGACTTCTCACCATGTCTACTCCCTGTTAGCTGCTGGGATGGATCTTTAACTTGTATAGGCACAGTTTTATCCATGAGTGCATGTTATGCCCACTATTGTTCCTGATCCTGCTGCAACTCATTCGTTTGCCTGTGCAGCTTCATGTTCTTCCTTGACTTGTTGCTTCGGCATGTGTAACTCCTTCTTCATTCCATTCTCTGTGTTTGCACAACCTTCATGTCACATCGTCACCTCATAGCATGAGTCTCCAAAGTCGCCTTCATTATCAGTGGATCTGCTTGATCTTGTAACTGTGTTCCACCTCTGTGTTGTCAACAAACCTCCTCTTGCATTTGTTGTGTTTGATGCATTTGATGCATTTGAAGCATTCGATGCATTTGATGCATTCGAAGCAATCGATGCATTTGTTGGATTCTCTACATTCAGTATGTTGCCTTCAGCTACTATTCATGATGTTGCTTGTTGTGATGCTGCTACTTGATGTCCTTATCTACGAACAACTTGATGTCTTCGTGAGTAGGAAAGCTCATAGACACTTGATCGACTGCATCCCCAAGCATGCTCTGAAAAATGTCTTCGTCTCTGCTCTCCTGGAAACCATTGTACATGTACTACTGAGAGGCAGATGACCACTTGTGATACCTAGAGACATGGCAACACTCATAGAAAGTAATCTATTAGTTGGAAACCAAAATGAACATGAGAACTGACTTGCAACATACCTGGGTAAATGATCATGAAGCTTGCACAATTTTAGCCGGGAGGTCAAGAGACTGACTTCGAAGACTGCTCAAGGCACAGTCTGGGCTACTAGGAGACTGGATGACTATTGGAACTGCGCAATGCACAGTCCATTCTGGTTGTTGATTGTTGGGATTGTGAAATGCGCAATTCCATCGGGGAACGATTGTTGGCCCAGGGATAGATTTGCACAATTTCTTGGGCCAAGAAGCCACTGTCCTCTAGAAATGCACAAAACAGTCCTAGAGGCCAGTGTTGGGCAGGAATGTGCAAATTTAGAGAGGAAGGTATGCCTTCCTTCCTTAGATTGTGCAATGCAGCCTTGGTTAAGGCAGAGTCTGGGGGAAGGTTGGCCCGACTCGACGACAGGAAACTGAAAGCAACTAAGATAGTAAATGCATGGCGACACTAAATGATAGCATAAGTGATTGATAGTGCATGAAAAACATGAATGAAAGATTCAACAAATAGATTAACATGCATTTGGGTGAGGTAGTTCGTTGGTTGGGTGAACGTCCACGCAAAACAGTTTCATGCATGCGACAGCAGTGCGATAGCAACGCAACTTGAAACAGAGCTAGGAAAAGCTAGTATATATGTAAATGACAACAAGCGTTCCAAGAAATAAAGAAACTAGTACTCCCACAAGTGAAAACACAAAAAGTGACAAAAATGCAGCACAAGGCATGGGAAGCGGGCTTACCCCAAAAAATTTGAGCTGACTGTGCTGACTGCTCCTAGATGTGATGTGGGATGTTAGAGCTACAAGATTGATGTGAGGAATGAGCTTTGCAGTTTTTGATTGATGAGTTTTGATAACATCAAGGTTGTGACACGAATGCCACGAACCTGGGGGAAGCGACACTTGGTGAGAGGTTCCGTAATTGCTCCTTGCATGCAACCTCCAACTGCTAAACATAGATCCCTGAAACAAGGGATATCTTGCTCTCTTGGAAGAAGCAACCCATGCATGCAAGTATTTTTTGCTCAGTCCCGTAGGGAACCAGTCAACTTAGCTACACATGCAAGAGACTGCTCGATTTCTGGAGAAAAATGAGCACTTCTGGGTGGGAGCTAGGCTGGTTGCCCAGGAGATTTGTCCAATTTCTAGGCAAAGTAGCTGAATGCTACCCAGATTTGTGCAAATCCTGGGCTGAACATCCTGCTATTGGGAAAATTTGCACAAATCTTGTTGGGAGGGTTGGTTAGCAGGATTGTACAATCTTGGAGCTCAGCGGGCTATCAGAGAGGGTTGTGCAATTCTTGGAGGGAAGGTTGGTTTCCCTCCATAAATGGACAATTTTCTAGGGGAAGTTGCTCAACCTGTAGTTGGACCAAGTCCGGGTGAGCAGCCTGTGAGGGGAATGGATCAACTATGATCTATAGGTTTCCTTTGTGTGAGGAAAACATTGAAGCTTGAGTACTTGACGAAGCAAGACCAAGTGATGTGTAAGTGTTGAAGCCCTTAAAATAGGGTCTACAACAAGGGGTATACCTGCCCAGTCCGGACCTTAATTGGCAGCTCCTTATCCATTTTGTATAGCGGGTCTGACTGGGGATATGGGACCAGTTTCCCAATCTATGAGTGTGTGTGTGTAGAATTTGATGTTCCTGATCTAACAGTTCCTAATTGAGATATTCTAATTTTAACTTTAATCTAATGCTATGCTATTGTAATCTAATAAGCAGCAACATCTAAGTCTATACTAACCCGGGATGTAATTTTTCTATTATGCGATCTAAAAAGATTTCAAATAACAACTGGTAATAAAGATCATTCAGCTATTATGAGAAAAGAAATCAATAAGGATGAACCACTTCGCATAAAAAGTTAGACGAAACAGTTGTGAAAAACATATCGCATAATGAGCTATTCATACATTAAGCATAAATAAATAGCTATCACCGTACAAAAGTGCCAAATGATAACTCAGGCATTCATGCAATAATACATAAACAACTAAAAACTATATATCACTTTAACACATAAGAAAAAATGGTTAAGAGATAAAAGTACCATTTATAACTAGTCTACTCATGAGCTTCAAGCGACAATGGTTTATCTCTCTTTGCTCTAACATCCACTAAGAGTACAGAAGTGCAACATCAGTAGCAGATATCAAATGCAAACATCAACAAATCTTGTTCCATTCATTCATCAAAACCTCCTCGAAGGGTGCAAAAGTGCATGTTCTAAGGACAAGTTTTTTGATAAATTTTTGGACCCTTCTCTAAATGCATGAGAAGGGTTTAAATACTACTAACTAAATAACTTATTTACAAAAATTCAAGATACGGTTTAAATGACCACCCTTTTTCTAAGCAAAAATAAAGCAAAACTATTTCTAAAAATTAAATCTAATATCTAACTATTTATGCATTTACTCCACATATCGCATAATGAGCTATTCATACATTAAGCATAAATAAATAGCTATCACCGTACAAAAGTGCCAAATGATAACTCAGGCATTCATGCAATAATACATAAACAACTAAAAACTATATATCACTTTAACACATAAGAAAAAATGGTTAAGAGATAAAAGTACCATTTATAACTAGTCTACTCATGAGCTTCAAGCGACAATGGTTTATCTCTCTTTGCTCTAACATCCACTAAGAGTACAGAAGTGCAACATCAGTAGCAGATATCAAATGCAAACATCAACAAATCCTGTTCCATTCATTCATCAAAACCTCCTCGAAGGGTGCAAAAGTGCATGTTCTAAGGACAAGTTTTTTGATAAATTTTTGGACCCTTCTCTAAATGCATGAGAAGGGTTTAAATACTACTAACTAAATAACTTATTTACAAAAATTCAAGATACGGTTTAAATGACCACCCTTTTTCTAAGCAAAAATAAAGCAAAACTATTTCTAAAAATTAAATCTAATATCTAACTATTTATGCATTTACTCCTTAACGTTGCAAGCATTCAGTATTTGCTTGAGTAGAGTCGGTTGACTGTCTTCCGCTTTTGGTTGAGCTAAGAAAATAGAATTGGCAAGAGCTGGCACCATCTTCTCAGCGAAATCGATGATATACTTGAGAGTCATCTACTGACTATGTGGCTTTACCGTGTATGCCTAGTAATAATCCCAGTTCAACTTGGTTAACCCTTTGGATTGCTTCTGCCTTTTCTTTAGCTTTCTGTTTTCAGTTTGTTTTCATTATTGATTTCTTGCACTTTTCAGGCTTACAGGTGACTGAGCAGTTAGAAGCTTTCCTTCTTGAGCAATTTTCTCAGCTAATCGCGCATTGGAAACTGCCTCCGTTCTTTGATCCGGGATTCTCTGATGCGTTTTTTTCCTTTTGTGCCTCTTTCTCTTATCAGGTATAAAGCCCAAAATTTATAAAAATAATGATCTCGTAAGCTCTTAACCCTGAGCATTAAACTGTCTGTCTCTGATATCAGCATCGCTCAGTACCCATTTAACCATGGCTATATATGAAAGATCTGTAATGGATGGCTCAGCAGCATTTTGTGAATCTGTGGCTCTGTTGCATGCGGTATTTGTTTATAAGGGTGCCTTTTCTCTATCTTTGAACATTGGAGCCCTACCCTTTTTCCCCATAGCTTCCTGCACATTACTTTGTGTAACTTTTGTTCTTCGTTCCTGTAGTTCACAAGTGAGGAGAGAGTAATGATAATAAATAATGACAGGAAAGCTTTAAATGCCACGGATATGCAAAAACATGCCATCTGACGTGAACTGGCTCTTCGAAAAACACAAAACCATATTTTATTAACAACTGGCGTGTAATTCATTAATTATCATTAAAGCGCGTAACCAGTTCTTGGTTTATGGAAAAAAACTTTTTCTTGAATATTGAGCCAGGAAAATCTGCGATGGAATGTTTCTGCGATTTGCATCGCAGTATCGCATTTCGCTGTATCGCATTACCGCAATTTCATCGTGTTGTTCTATCGCAAGGTTGTTTGATCGCAATATCGCAAAGATCGCAGATCGCAATATCGCAAGATCGCAGATCGCTTAATCGTTTAATTGTTATGTGTATTTTATGCGATTTTGCGATATGCGATATGCGATATCGCATATCGGCGATTTTAAGGTTTTCCAACGTGAGTGTTTATTAATGCATGTGATGTGATGGAGTTCACGTCGCAATCTCGTATTTTATCATTTTGACTCATAAGAAAATGCCCTATCATTCTTGGTGCGATGCGATATTTCTTAAGGAGTGACATATAAGCACTAATTTATTTTTTAAAATTTTTTTGACTAAGGGTCCCCACTTACATAGTGTTATTGCTAATACTAAATAAGGAGGGGGCTTGTTGGTGGCCACAACAATTGGCGATATACTTGGAAGAACCAGTTATCTCTGTTTTTTTATTGAATTTTCTAAACTTCCAAAACAGAAAATTTTTCAGAAAGTTAAACTTTATTATGGAAAGATAAAGTACATTATGCTCTAACATGTCAATGAAACTTTGTTTCAACTATTTTCAACTTTGATTATTTGCTTCCTCAAGCTAGCCCTTGTATTTACATCAGTCATTACTTGGTCTTGTAAAGATAAAACAAATTATTTTCTGTAAACCAGTTTTAAATATGCTCATTTGTCGTAGGTAGAGCCTCTACTTCCAGCAGGTGTTTATAGCCTCGACAGGGTTACCTGTTACCCAGCAATGATCCTGTATCCTACTTAAAGCAACCTACAACTCTCAAAGAAAAATCCACATCCACACTTATTGCTTTGATTTTCTTTTTACTCTTAAAGAACAATGTCTTGGTTTGATAGCCAATTTATGACACAGTCATTCACTTGATTTAAAACTTTGCTGAACAAGCTAGCTCGTGATGAGACCCCTTGTCTTTTGATTGCAACAATCTTGAGTCATTGCCCTATTGTGGTGTATAGTATTTGGCAAAGTACGCAAGTTTATAATATATGTGATTATGATAAGCCGGCTCATGATGAGACCTCTTATTCTTCAAGATGAATTGTATCCTTGAGTTTTTTCCTCTGAAAGTTGTGATCTATTTAGCAGGGAGGAAGTCATTGTTTCCTTAAGATAGCTCTGGATGACAATAGTAGAGTTTTTGGAAACAGATTTTCTACAGAGAATCTTTATTTTATTATTAATACCTTTCATTGAACTGACATAAGACAATTTCTTCACAAAAGGTTATTTTCATCAAACTTTATGAAGTTGAAACTAGTATCATATTTAGGTTAGATTCTTTAACTATATCTATCAATAATAAAGATCAATTTTCCAAAAGATTTGCTATTTATACAAGCGAAAAATCAAAATCTGAAAGAGAATTGGTGTCTTGTTCGTAAATGCCTAATGTAACCACTCACAACTGGTTTTATTATGAAAAGAAAAACAACTACTATACAAAAATAGAAGAATAATCTTCTATGGAAAATATTTCTTGAGAATTTGTCCGTTAACAGGCAAAGAGTCTCTCTTACCTGCTAAATCCTGTAACACAAACGTTGATGGACCTATAACTTCTACAATTTGAAAAGGACCAAGCCACGTTCTTTGAAATTTTATATGTTTGACTTTCTCTTCATGAGCCTTGTCCCATTTTAAAACTAAGTCTCCCATCTGAAAATCTTTTCTGGTCATTATGTTTGAATCAAAAGAGGATTTTACTAGTGCTTGATGATGAGCATGAGTTTTCTTAGCCTGTTCTCGTTGTTCTTCTAATTTGATTATTTCCATTTGTCTTAGCTGTAAGGAGGAAGTGGGTACTTCATCAATGTACTAAACTAGAGACAAAGAGGGAATTGCCAAATGAGTCGAAAGAACCACTTCTTTCCCATAAACTAAATTAAAGGGAGAAGTGTCGATAGAAGCTTTTTGCGTTATTCGGTCTGCCCATAAAGCATATATCAAAGCCTTATGCCAATTTTTATGATTTTGGTCAACTGTTCTTTTGATAATCCTGATTAGGTTTTTATTTGTAGACTCAGCTAACCCATTTCCTTGTGGGTAATAATTGGTCGAATATTTAAGTTTGAATCCTCTTTTAAGTGAAAATTCAGTCATTGCATTTCCAGAAAAGTATGATGCATTATCAAACATTAAAGCGGAAGGCAATCCAAACCTGGTGATTATAAATTGATCTATGAACTCAATGATATTTTCAGCATTAGCCGTCTTGAGTGGAACTGCTTCTACCCACTTAGTAAAATAATTTGTTGCTGTAAGGATATACCTATGCTGCTTAGAAGAGTGAGGAACAATCTCACCTATTATGTCAAATCCCCACTGACTGAAAGGTTGCTCAATGTTAACCGACTGTAGTGGCAAGGATGGCTTCTTTTGTCTCCCAGCAATAGTTTGGTAGACTTGAAATTTCCTCACGTAAATGTGCGAGTCTTTAAATAACGTGGGCCAGTAATACCCTGCGCGCAAGATTTTATGTGCAGTAGCATCTCCAGCATAGTGTCCGCCTGCTGGCCCATCGTGGAGTTCCTACAAAACTTTTTCAGCTTCAGATTTCTCAAGACATCTAAGAAGAACAAAATCATAATTTATTCTAAAAAGAATATCATTTATGAGCTGATATTGTTTGGCTTTCAACCTTAGAGCTCTTTTCTTAGTATGATCAAGGTGTGAAGGAGCATACCCGTTCTTAAGATAATAAATGATATCAGCGTATAATGACTCTGCATCGTTTAGGCTTACCGGTGACACTGACATGATGGATTGGTAGCATTAACACCAAATTCGGATGGTGTGATGGACCAATGGTGATATTACCAGTGAACAGAACAACCCAACCCGACTCGGATGCGGAGTGAAAGTGTCATGTTCAAGAGCGACTTGCTACCAATAAAGTTTTTTCAAGTTTTCTTCCCAATTTTTCCCCAATCATTGCTGACCAGTACCTCTTTATTTTTGTCAAGCTTGAGGAGGATAAAATATGCTTGTTCTATAATTCTCCCTTCGGGCAAACCCGTCGCTATATTTTAACGAGCCTAGCAACAGTGAAACTCGTTCTTGTCTGTATGGACAAGTTTGTCGCTATTCAGTTTTAACGAGTTTAACAGCAAGGATAACTCGGTCCTTTTCAATTTTAGAGAGTCTGAAATGGACGTAAAGGAAACTCCAATAATCCTTTTTCATCATATAATCCCTTAAGTCCGAAAAAGTATAAAATAATACAAAAGGGATGAATTTTCGATAATTTTAACGAGCCGAACAAGACAAGCGCTCAATCTTTTTGTGTAATAATCCCTCAGGTCCAAAAAGATTAAAATCTAGAGGAGGGATAGCACTTCCGATCACTTTAACGAGCTGGAGAGGCCAATCGCTCGGCAATCTTTTCATATTTTACGAGTCAGGTGAAAAGAGCTTAAAGGAGACTCGTTTTTTGAGGAACGAGTGATAATTTCGGGTAGCAACTGATTCCAGGTAAGGTTTGGAATTTTCCAATCATGGCAGTGTCACAAGGGTGGATAACAGGATCACTCTTCGCAGATGTTCCTCAAAAGGGGTAAACAATCAAATGGAAGTGAATGATCAGCTAAAACCGAGTGGAGGTGATGATGAGAACACGACCAGGGCTCAAAAGCTGATGATAATGCATTCACAATGGTTATTTACCGGAAATTGGTTCATTTTTTAATGAGCTTAAACTCTGGGGGAACATTTGCTCATTGCTTATGTTTAATTTTTAACGAGCTTGAACTCCACATAAAAATTGCTCGTGATAATGGTCATCAATTTAATTTCACCGTTAATCACTTTGTTCCTTCAAAGGTTGTACTGCCTGTTCAATTGCTTCATCAAACCGATTAGAAATGAACAATATATGTTTCAAAATGAGTTAAAACACTAATATTTTACTCAAAATGCTTGAAAAGTAATTTAAAAGTGATTTTTTACCCCTCATTTTACCATTTCATTTGAACTTTGGTTTGTTGGAGCTCTGGAGGTGCTTTTCCCCCTTGATTTTCACCAGCTGATTTCGGGAGATTCTATGGACGATTCTCGGCACTGTCTGGATCAGGTAGGACTAAACCTAAGCTCTTCAGTTGCATTCCTTCCTTTTTGAATTCTATGCATGTTTCCCTATTTTTCTAAGCCTCTGGGGTTTGAAAAATACGCCCTGGCCCCATCGTACCCTTTCTATATCGAAAGATGCGATTCATCGTAGCTTGCCCATTGGCCAGTCATGATGCATCCCACCCAGTACACTATTGGGGGTGCGATGGGCGCGAGAAGGGAAGTTTTTGCACTGTTTTCTCATGGAATTTTTGCTTGTTTTTTGCCAAATCAAGATCCTGACTCTTCCCTTGCTTCTTTTGCAGAGATTTATTGGAGAAAAATGGTTGTTACATGGCGAGAACGTGAGCATGAAGACAAGGACAAGCTTGCTCTACATGATCCGGTTATGGTAACTGTACTGCGGAACTATGGCATGTTCAATTTTTTCCGCATTTCTAGAATGAGGCAACAAATCAACTTGTTGCAATATTTTCTCGATGCATGGGATCCTACCAACCAAGTGTTTCAAATCATAGGCAAATGTTATGAAACTAGCTCAAGAAAAGATAGAAAAGATAGATCAACGCCTTAGAATTTAACCTCTTCGAGGGGGCAACCTCCTTTACATTACATAAATGAACAATTCTTCGATGATACAAATGAAAAAACCTACTTTCTATATATAGGAGTCTAAGGAGTCACAATATAACCCAGCCGACCTAACAATAATAATATAAAGCCACAAAAATAACAATAGAGGGATTCTATGGGGCACAGTAATAACAATATGGGGGCAATAGGGGCACAACAATATTAATAAGGGGTATAATTATAATAGTAATGGGGTAATCACTAGTATTATAGGGACCAACATGCCCCCCTCCTTCAAAAAAGTGTTGTCCTCAACGCTTGAGTAGTTCTGGATACTTTTGTATAAAATTCTCATCCTCCCATGTGGAATCTTCAACAGATAAGTTCTACCACTTGATAAGATACTCCAAAATTGATCGATTTCGTAGCTGTCAAGTTCTTGTTTCTATGACTGCTTCCGGTTCCAATATAATTTTTCCTTCCTCGTCAAGTTCTGGCAATATTGTCTGAACTGGGAGCTTGTCGCCTATAACCTTCTTTAAACATGGAACATGGAAAACTAGGTGCAATCGAGAAGCTGCAGGAAGCTCCAATTTGTATGCCATAGTACCAATCTTTTGCAACACCTTGTATGGACCATAATACTTTGGTGATAATTTATTATCCTTCTTAGCTTGCTTGAGGGACATTTTCTTATATGGTTGTAGCCGTAGGAATACCCAATCACCTACATCAAAACTTATTTCACTGTGATGTTGATCTGCCTGTTGTTTCATTCTATTCTGTTCCAACACGAGGTTATCCTTTAAGAGTTGGAGGACTTGTTGTTGATGTTCGATGTGATGTTCCACTACCTGAACCTTAGAATTTTCTCTTAAATATGATGTGATGGATGGTGGTTGAAACCCATAAAGTACCATAAATGGGGTCATTTTTGTTGTTGTATGGAAGGAAGTGTTATACCACCATTCAGCCAGAGGCAACCATTTGACCCATTGTGTCTGTTTATCACATACAAAGCAACGAAGATATCCTTCCAAACATTTGTTTACTATCTCAGTTTGCCCATCAGATTGAGGATGATAAGATGAGCTATGAGCTAACTGAGTACCAAGACAAGAAAATAATTCTGTCCAAAAATTTCCAGTGAAAATGGGATCTCTGTCACTTACAATAATCTTTGGGTTTCCATGTAGCTTTTGAATTGTTTCCATAAATGCAGTGGAAACTGTACTGGCCTTAAATGGATGTGATAATGCATAAAAGTGTGCATACTTGGTAAGTCTGTCAACTACCACCATGATAACACTATTTCCCTTAGACTTGGGTAAACCTATGATAAAATCCATTGAAACCTCCTCCCAACGTTAGATTGGAATGGATAAAGGTTGTAATAGACCCGGTGTCTTAATTGTTTCAACTTTATTTTGTTGGCAAACCAAACATTCCGCCACAAACTTTTGAATATCTGATTTAAGGCCATCCCAAAAAAATTCCTTCTTAACCCTGTGGTAAGTTTTTAAAAATCCTGAGTGCCCTTCTAAGGGAGAAGTGTGCAATTCCATAAGAATATTTTGTTTTAGCTGGGAATTCTTACAGAGGTATAAGCGATCTTTGTACCATAACGAATCATTTTGCTAGCTAAATGTATCAGACGTACTGGAATCTTGTTGTAACTTTCGAATAAGTGCCCAAACTTCTTCGTCATTCTTCCATTCCTCCCTTGCTTCGTTTATCCAATCTGGTTGGATAATAGAAATGGCGCACAACAATGCTTCTACATCCTCATCCTTTCTTGAGAGTGCATCTGCCACCACATTTTGCTTCCCTTTTTTGTAGATTATTTCAAAGTCATAACCCAACATCTTTGTGACCCACTTTTGTTGCTCTTCAGAGGATAATCTTTGTTCTAAAAAGTATTTAAGGCTATCATGATCCGTTTTTACCTTGAAGTGTCTTCCCATTAGGTAGGGTCACCATTTCTTAAGTGCATGGAGTATTGCCAACATTTCCTTCTCATAAATAGCTTTGCTTAAAAACTTTCCCTTGATTAGACGACTTTCAAAAGCAATGGGTCTTTCATCTTGCATTAGAATAGCACCAACTCCATTTCCTGAAGCATCACATTCCACAATAAAGGTTTTTGTGAAGTCCGGTGTAGCTAAGACCAGTGCTTGTCACATTGCCTCTTTAAGATGTTCAAAGGCCTTTGTTGCTTCCAAAGTCCATGAAAATGCATCTTTCTTCAATAATGTTGTTAGAGGTACTGCTATTCTCCCATAATTCTTAACAAACTTGTGATAATACCCTGTCAACCCAAGAAATCCTCACAGATGCTTTATGGATGTGGGAATTTTCCATTCCTTAATGGCTTTAATTTTGCTAGGGTCTACTTTAACTCCATGAGATACAATATGACCCAGGTATTCCACCTCCTGGACTCCAAAGAAAGATTTGGATCTTTTTGCATATAATTGTTTCTCCTCCAATAGTTGTAGCACCCCGTCAACATGTTCAACATGATCCTTCCAAGACTTGCTATAGATTAGTGTATCATCAAAAAAATACTAACACAAATTTCCTAAGGAATGGTTTGAAAATTGAATTCATCAAACCTTGAAATGTTGAAGGTGCATTGGTAAGGCCAAAAGGCATGACCAAAAATTCATAATGACCCTCATGAGTTCTAAATGTTGTTTTCGGAATGTCTTCAGTCTTCATTCTGATTTGATGATATCCTGAACGAAGATCCAACTTGCTGAAGTAAATTGATCCATGCAATTCATCCAGTAATTCATCAATGATAGGAATGGGGAACTTATCTTTAATAGTGAGCTTGTTGAGCTCGCTATAATCCGGACACATGCACCATGATCCATCCTTCTTGTGCACCAATACTACTGGAGCAGAGAAAGAACTTTGACTCGGTTGAATTATACCAGCCTCTAGCATTTCTACAACCATACCTTTAATTTCACTCTTTTGGACATAAGGATATCTGTACGGCCTGATGTTTGGAGGAACACTTCCTGGAATCAGATGAATAGCATGATCATGATCATGCATAGTTGGGAGACCTTTGGGAGTCTCAAATACCTTGGAATGATTGTCCAGGACTTTTTGGAGATCTGGAGAAATAGATGATTCCGATGTGGAAACATCTAGCAAACATAATTGTGCATTTACACCTCTTTGTTCCTTTTTTAGAAGCTTTGTCATACCATTAGAGCTTATTATCTTTCTTGGTTTCCCTGCAATACCCCTTAATTCAACTTCCTTTCCTTCCGTAGAAAATTTTATGAAAATTTCTTGAAAATTAAAAGCTATTGTACCCCAGGATTGTAGCCATTGACTCCTATTACAACATCAGCACCTCCCATTGGAATGGAAAGCATTGGGCTAGTCAATACATATTCTCCCATGGATAGCTTGATATTATGGAACTTTCTAGAGCAATTTATTGTTCCTCCATTTGCAATCATCACTTGACACTCTGGTGTTGGATATAGGAAGCAATTCAATTCTTTTGCTACCTTACAATGAATAAAATTGTGGGTGCTTCCTGAATCAATCAACACTATTACCTTTTTCTTCTTGATTTGTCCTTCTATCTTGATGGTTTGAGGAGTGGTAATTCCCGCCAATGCATTACAAGATATGGTCGGATTTATTTGTTCTTCATCTAGGCTTTGTTCCTGGAGTATATCCTCTTCTTTTGACTTTTCCTGCTCCTTTTCTTTTTCCTCTTCACAATCTATGTAGAATAATTTATTCTCAGCACACTTATGACCTTTAGTGTATTTTCTATCACAACTGTAACAAAGCCCTTTTGCTCTTTCTTCTTCCAATTGTTGAGGTGTCAACCTTATAGGTTGTGGAAGACTAGGGGCAACAACACTTCCGTCTTTATAGTTGTGAGTGGTATGCTTCCTAGTTGCCATAATTTTGCTTTCCATTTTTCTTGCTAACCTGAATGCCTTCTCTAATGAATCAGGTTCCCAAAGGTGAACATCATGTTGGATATTATCCTTTAAAGACCATATGAACACATCAATCCTATGCTCCTCTAGAATATCTTTTACCCTTATGTTCAATTTTTGGAACTCCTCAATGTGCTACATTATATTCTGCTTCGAAAAACTTTCGTCTTAGCAGTAGTCAATCCATTTCAATTTGTTCTCAATAGGCGAGTGATTGGGGAAAAATAAAATAGATGGGTTGTCATTTTACAAGAGTTCGATCTCAAATTCATGTCAGCTAAGTCTAAGAAATCCTTACTATTTGTAGAATTGATCTCAGATTTTCCTTGTGAGGAAGAAATAGTTTATGAGGAATCTTTTCCTGATGAAAATTTTTTCCTTATTTCCTTGCAAGATCCTTGGTATGGAGATATCATTATATATCTCCAGACTTCGAAGTTTCCACTCATTGTTTCGAAGGATGAACGTAGAAAATTACGTCACTTGGCTAAAAGCTATATTATTATAGGTGACACTTTATATCGTTGTGGGGTTGATTCAATCCTTACACGTTCTTTAACCTTAGAATAAGTTGAGTCCGTGATAAATGATTTCCACAGTGGAGCTTGTGGTGGTCATCTATCTGGGCTTGCAACAACCCAAAAAATTTTGCGTGCACACTACTTTTGGCCTTCGATCTTCAAGGATTGTATTGAAGTGATAGAGAGATGCCACCCTTGTCAATTTTATACTTGGAAACTGCACGCACATCCATCTCCACTCTTCCTAGTGATCATCGTTGGTCCATTCACGAAGTGGGGTATTGAGTTTACTACTTGATATCCACCTTCGGTGGGAAATTACAAGTATATCATCATAGTTGTCAACTACTTTACTAAGTGGGTAGAGGCTATGCCTACTTTCAAGAATGATGATGAAATAGTATCCCTGTTTCTCTTCAATCAAGTCATTTCCCGGTTTGGTATTCCTAAAGAGATTGTCACTGACCATGGCAGTCATTTCCAGAATCAGATGATGTCTGAATTGGCTCTTAAGTTGGGTTTCCAACAGGAGCATTCATCTCCTTATTATCCTCAGGCCAATGGGCAGGTTGAAGCCATGAATAAATCCATAAAAATCATCCTGCAAAGTACAATTAATAAATCTCGATCCAATTTGCACATTATGTTATATCCGGCACTTTGGGCATACCGAATTTCAGTCAAGACTGCTACCAGTTTTACTCATTTTCAACTATTTTATGGGTTGGAATCATTTATTTCTGTGGAATGTGAAGTTCCTTCCCTTAAGTTAGTTTCTTAACTTCTTCCATATACTTCTAGTATCAAAGAATGCCTCATTCATTTGGAACATCTCAATGAGCAGCGTCGAGATGCAACCATTATCAACGAACCTCATAAAAAGAGAGTAAAAACTCAATATGAGAAGGTTGTCAGTCCTAGGGTTTTCTCTTAAGGCGACCTTGTCCTAGTCTATGACCAAGACAAAGACGCCTTGGGGGTAGGCAAGTTTAAATCTATGTGGTACAATCCCTTCATTTTCAAAAAGGTTTTGAAATAGGGAGCTTATGAGTTGGTTGATTTTGAGGGAAATGAGTTGGCAGAGCCCAAAAATGGGCTCTATCTTACAAAGTATTTTGCTTAGGATTTGGCCTAGAATTTGCTTGATTGTAAATATTATATATTTGTGCATATCTATCTATCGATTTCATAGTGATGTCGATATTTTTTATCTGCTTTGGCAGGTATTGATGGATGATTTGATATATCTAGGGTTCATCGATGGTGCTAGTAGACACACCCGGAACCTTGCTTCCGTGGCTTGGGTGATTTATTATCCATCTGGTTAATTGTTGGTTTCAAGAGGTGTATGTATCAGTCCTGCTTCAAACAATGTTGCCGAATATATTGTTGTCATTAATTTACTATCTGAGGCAATATCTCTTGGTATTGATTCATTAGTAGTATACTTGGATTCACAACTAGTGGTATCTCAATTAAATAACATCTATCGTGTGAGAGATCCTTATTTATATCGCCAATTTTTGAGAGTGCATTTATTATAGAGATCATTTATTTATATCACATTTATTCATATTCCACGATCAGAAAATTCATTTGTAGATTCTATCACTAATCAAGCATTAGATTGGCACATAAATCATTCATCACATTAAAAATAAAAAATAATTGAAGAGTCATATGTATATATATGATCATCACAGTAAACCATCAGTACATAGATAGAGTTTTATGTTCAAAATAATATACAAAATTGGGACAAAAACATCCTACAAAATTAGGGCTTATGCCCATAATCATGTCTAAAAAATATTTGGTCATCCATCTATGGGTCCTGCTCAGGATGAGCAGCACAGAAGAAGACGATGGCATTTGTCACTAGTGAGAATCGCCGCACCCAATCGCGTCGCACTCCTACCACGCATCTTTGCATCTCCTATGGAAGGTATTCTATAGCTACCATAGGTACCTAGTGAGTTAGTCTCACCAAGTTTCTCTGGACAGCATGGAGGGTCCTCTTAGTCTCTGTTGCGACTCCCTCCACATCTCTTCCATGACGCCTGTGTCTAGGTAGACCCTCAGGTCTTACTGGTCCAACATCTATGTCATGATCAAAATAATTTTGTAAGTATTTGTCTCATCAAAAAATATTTTCAGTTCATTTATACTTAAAATCCAAAAAAACTAAAAATCTAAAAAATTAAAAACATTTGTACCTATGGCTCCCCATGCTGCATCCAATGGCAACACCAGATCTAGATCTCCTCTAAAGTCCATGCCAGCATAGGGGTAGTCCTCAACTACTATGACTTTTTGTTCCCACCAGGAGAAGAACTCGTCATCAAAAGTGTTTCTAGGGACCTCACTGCCCCCTAGTCTCTTCCTTAGATTATCCCATCTGCCCATTTGAGGATCCCTCGGGCTGCTGATGGTGGAAAATACCTTGGGTCAAAGCGCTAGTACTCTCTCAAAGAAAAAGGAGCACAAGATGGTTCCATATCCGAAGTTATTTATCAGACCTTTTTGGATAGATGTAATTTGTTTTTTCATATTGGCCAAGAGGTGTGTGTACTAATCAAAAATTGTTGTGAGACACTCCACAGCTAGACTTGTCGAGACTCGAGAAGCCTGGTGTAGAGAAGCTTAACCATTCACTCTGGAAATGGTAAAGAGAATGATTCTTAGGGCTAAGCTCTCTACATGTTTAATTGGAATCTGGATTCCAATCTTCTTGGTATTTCATGGGCAGTAGATGCGTACATAGTCCTCCACACTGAGGCTCCCTCTTGTTCTTCCTATTGAGTTGACCCTCTATCCTCTTTGGGAAAGACCAGTGATGAAATAGATATCCTATATTTTTATCCTCAGAAGCATTTGGTCAATAATAAATGCATCTTCTTCTAGATCCCAGTAATGGATCATCTCAAGCAATCTGGTATTTTCCTTCATATTTGGCATTTTGAAAATTTTCAATAATCTACATCCTCGTAAAGCATCTAATGCAATTGTATCTTCCATCACTTCATTATCAATCACACTATGTTCCCTTTCTCACCACATAATCGACATTCTGCAAAACAAGTGTTTCAGATCATTAAAAACCGTGTTTCAAATTTTAAAATCACGAACACGTGGGTTAGGTATTTACACAGTCACATGTAGGGCCTTCCTATACACGAGGCTACCATGTCCAACTCACGTGTGCGCAGAGCGCACTTTTTAAACTAATTTCCCACAGTGAAATTTTCGACAAAAACATTTAAAAAGTAGTAAAACTTATCAAAAAATCAGTTAGAAGGTTACCAGGAGGGTTGAAGTCTGAATGAATGGATGAATTTGATGGATTGAGCTTGCTTGGGTTTTTTGCTCCAGAACTCCTTCACTCACTGCCTCACAACACAAATGAAGAATTGTAAGTCAAAAGGTATTTATATAAGTTGACATGTGAAAATTACTTTTTCTAAAGTTCATTTTTTCTTTCTAAAACCTTATGAGCTTTATGACCTTTTTGGCTTGGAGTGTTGGGATGGATCATTTTTCAGGATACTTTGGACATTTTGAGAAATTTTTTTGATTCCATGACTATAGACCCATCATGGCAGGTATCTTTTTTTCACTGGAATATATGTTAGGGAACATCATTTTCCATTGCATTTTTGCATACTAGCCTCCATACTATGATATCTTGGCCATAGGGTCAACCCCATCATGTCTTGGTTCTTAAACCATTTTCAATCTTCGACTTATAAAACCATGACATGATGGTAGAGCCAACCTTTACATGGGCATCTTAGTTAGATCCTCACTAGCATATGTTGCCCATGTTGTTATACTGTGTGGCTCAGGAGTCCTCTTTAGTCCCTCCACGACTTGTGCGTTGAAGCTTCATTCTCTTACTTCTTCGCTATTTTTCAGGCTTTATACCCTAGAGGCTCCTTTGTGTTGAGTTGTACTACTACATTGCATGTTGACTATTTGTACCTTTTGGCCTTAAGTTGGCTTCACTTGGACTTGTGTATAAGCCAACATTTTTACCATGTCTTTCTACAAAATCAACCTTGCAATCACTTAGCCTCTGCAACTTGACACCTGTTTATCCATGGAAAAAACATTCCTTTGAGTGTCATTGACCAATTTCGTCACCTTGCATTAAGCATAGGAATGTTCCCCTCCCAGGAACTAGCACATCTGTATTTGGACACTCATTCTTTCCACTGTACCATAGGAATTCTTTTATTATTTTTCAAGCTTTCTAAATATGAAAAAGACAAAAAAAATAAAATATTCCAAAAAGAGCAGGAACAGGACATTACTTCCATGATTGATGGCAGCTAGAGTCAGTTATGTCACCCTTGAACAAAGAACTCAAAATTAAGTCTTTCCTCCATTGGGATGGGCTTTAGTTTGACTTAGGAGAGCCTTAACCTTGTTATTGAGTCAATACTCCTCCGGTTGGTTATTTCTTCCAATCATATGGAGAATTTGTTTGTGCCTCTTGCATGACAAACATATACAAAGCTATCATATGCTTCCATATTGTCACATTTGAGTTGTGCTTTTGTTCAAGGGAAGTAAACATGAGTCGGCCTTTATGCGGTGTCTCTTGACTTATTTTCAGTCGGCCATCCCTGGTTGTCAAAGTCATGTTCACTATCACATCAGATATTTGGTCCTTTGCTCGTGCTGGTTTGAGAAGGTCTCAATCGAATTCTTGTTGGCAGGTCTTGCTCTTATTGACTATGACAAATTGCTCTAAGAGTAGACCTAGAGCCGCACCCTGGCCCTATTTCCATTATTGATAGGTTACGTTGTGCTCAGCATTGATCAGTATCATGGGTCTTTGACTGAGTGGTTTCCCTTGTGTTTGACGTCGGCTTTCATTATCACACATTGGGATTCATATGGTACCTTGGTTTCCATTTGACCCTATTAGTGGATTCCTCACCTCTGTGTCATCTTTCATTATTGGTTGTTTCATAGGGTTTCTATCTTGCGCTAGCCACATCTTGTGTATGCTGGAAACATGCTTTGGTTTGGTTGCTACATCGTTCTTCATCCGATTCCTTCCACATTATTTGCCTGCGGGTTACAATCGCGCTGGATTGATGAAGGTTTCCTTAATGCCTTCCTTCCAGCAGATCTTTTCCCATCAACTTCAACTCATTTCTCTGGGAATAAGGTCTAGAGTCCATTTGGCAGTACCTTAGGGTTTACAGTCATTAGTGGCAAACTCCTTTGCTATCGACAATGGGAAAACATCATTATCTCCAGATTGATAGATTCTTCCAAGTGTTCAACTTCAGCTCATTTATTCACACTTGCTAGATTGTATTGGGTACCTTAGCTCTCATCATCATTATCAATGAGTAGTCTCATGTTTTTTAACGATATACATAAATGACCGGTAATCAAATGATTTCTCACGTGGTCAACTTCAGATCATTTATTCCCATTGTGTAGAAATGTACCACGGCAGTTGGTGAAGACCTTGGGTTTGCATCAACATTTGTTGCATCACTTGCCAGTTCCTCTTATTTCTGCTACTGACACCATATACCTTATATGTTGTAGTTCATTACAGTGACATCCTATATGTTGGCACCCGAGTTGCGTGTAGTACCATTTGTTCCACTATTTGACTTGGTACTTTTTGGATCAGATTTATGACTTCAGTGATCAGCTTTCTACTTCAGCATCATTGATCAGTTCTTTATATGTGATATTGTGACATGTACTTCTATGGATATGATCAGATGATCCACTATGTATTTTCAGTTCTTTTATACTTGTATACATATTGGATCTGCTTTTGTATTTGATATGCGGACATGATTTATTATCTTTGAGCATGGGTATGCCCGCCTCAGACAACAACTTTCTTTCTTATCTCTTCCACTGGCTTGGCAGGCTGAAATCTGGTGAACTCCTCTCAGGTCTTGGCATGATTCCTTCTATACACTTAATACATTTCGGCCATCATGTACCCCTTATGACCTCATATATTAGGGGGCATATGTTATAGCACCATTTACCACCCTTGGTATATTTTATGCTCTGTGTTATGGCCTAGGGCAACCCTTCCCTTCCAGACTTGGTCCAAATTCTAAAAAATAATGTTTTAAATCCCATATGCTATTTTTCCCTGTATAAAAAGCATGTACACACGGGTCAGTCTATACCCAACCCTTGTATATGTGTTAAAACATTAAAAAATATATAATCTCCTTAAATTTGGGTGAATTTTATGGTTTTTACCTATTACTCACCTATTATCGCCTGTGGCGCAACTATTTCCCAACTGGAAAAACAAACAAACAAACAAACAAACAAACAAAAACAAAAAAACAAACAAACAAACAAACAAACAAACAAAAAAACAATAACAATAACAAAAAAAAAACTAATTTGGAGAAGTATAAATAAGCCTCCATGGGAAGGACTAAGGGAGGAGAAAAGATTAGATATTGAAATTATAGTTGATTACATCCCTAATCAATTCTAAAGAAATCCATGTGCCTTCTGCACTCCCAAGTCATAGGAAACCTTTGTTTCCTTCTTGAGATGTCCATCATCCCTTCATGACATCCTTGTGTATACTTATGGAGGAGGATTGTTGAGGCCTGGGTAGGACGGATCTGAAGGACAGTTTCGCTTGGAGCTGGCGGATGACTCAGGTTGTAGTTCTTCTGTATTTTCTTTAGCTTACATCAATAAAGAGGCGTTGTCTTGTTCCTGATGTTTATGGTCTTTATGCATTAATCTATGTTATTATTTTCTTATAAAATCTTATGTTAATGTTTATTTTCTTACATGCTTATATGACCTAACACTTATATCATGAACATGATTTCTATTACTGTTGTTGTATATGCTTTGCTTGAATGAGTTGCAGGTTCTAAGGCATTGGAAGAAGTAGGGGGTTTGGACCCTACAGGAACGACCTAAAACATGGGACCTCGGGTAATACCTCTTCTTCCTACTTCAGTAGTTTAAGTATTAGGACTGCTTTCTTGTGTGTCTCTTTATGTTGTATGCCCTCCACTCTGTTGGGATTCTCAACCCAAGACCCTAGGGTGATTCTACCCATAACAGCCACAGAGCTATTGCACACCAAGTTAGGTATTCAATTTGATAACTGGCCCTTGGTTGAGATATTTTGTAACTGTTGATTCAAAGCTCCCCCTCTCCTTATAAATAACGGGAAGAAACACTTAATATAGGTTCTGGAATTCTGCACCTGAGAGGTCCAAATTCTGTGATTCCACTTTTGGTTCTACTTGCCTGTTCATGAGGGACTTGAGCGATATCTTGCTAAATGTAATGGAATGGTGATTTGGACTCGAGGATTAATGAAACTATTCTATTGATTCCTATCAGAGAAATGTGCAGTATGTTTTCTCCTTTGTTTATCACTTCATGTATGTTTTTCTCCCTCTGAAATAGTGTAATGAAGCTGCAGGTTTCACCCTTGTTCATGGTTGTATATTTGTTGCTAAGTAGTAATAATACCTGTGTTAGCTACAGATTTACTTATGTACCTGTAATGTGCACATATTTACTTAATGTTATTTGGTGATAAATGTATCCATGATTAGTGCTCCATTGTTTCTTCCATTCCACCTCTTCAATCTTCCATACTTCTGTTGGAACATTGTTGCTTAGGATTATGTTTTGTTTACAACCCTATGCATCGAATTCCCTCCTTTATTTCCTCCTCTTCATGTTACTACAACGCCAATATTAAGGCTGCTTGTTGTTGTGAGTTGGCCACCAGAATCAGTCATTTCTCTTTGAGATGAACTAGATATACCCCTTGTGCATTTAAATCTTTGTATGTGTTTGAGTCTACTATAATGAAAGACTATTGAGCCAAGCCCCCTTTATTCTCTTTTTCCAACTACGTGACAATTAGAGTGTAGCAGAAAGCCCTACTCATAATATCCAAAACACTCCTCTCTTAATATGTCCTAGGCATTGGTCTACAATCAACCCAGAGGTTGTCTCTAGCAAGATTTCTATATCTCCTGAAGCACTTTTGCTATGGGTGCTAGAAAAAGTAACAAAAGATAGCTCCCTCAGTAAATGGCAGATTCACCCACTTTTTTCAAACCTCTAGGGTGCTCCTCCATGGTTGCCTTCTCTCCCCTTTCCTATACATTCTTATGGTTGATTCTTTGAGCAAGCTCCTTGAGCACGAGCACAAATTTGGGAACCTTCCAGGCCTTAGATCCACTCTTATCATGCCCAATTTGCAAACGATGCCATTCTCATGGGTAGAGCTACAGTGACTATTGCAAAAAGATTCAAGGTAGTCTTGGATAATTTTTTGGAGGCCTCTGGAAGTTTGGAAAACTCATCCAAATCTCATATCTACACCTAAAATATATATACAATGAAGATACATTGGATCGGGGAGGTGTTAAGATTCATTGTTGTTGATCATTGGAGAAAATTTAAGCATCTAGGTATTCCAATATGTCTTTAGTCTCATTATTCTAACAAGCATGGCATAGTGTAATAGTTAAATTCAAGGGGAAGTTGGACTCTTAGGGAACCAGATGGGTCACCTTAGAGCGGCACATTATGTTGATTAGGGTAGTCCTCTCTGTCATTCCCATATTCCAATTTTCAATCATTTTAGCCCCTCAATATATTCTCATTTCTCTGGGGAAAATCGCTGGGAAATTATTGCGGGGAGGAAGTAAAGCATCTTAAAAAAAATCATCTGGTAAAATGGTCTACCATTTGCTCTCCCATTTCACATGGGGAATTGGGAATTAGATATTTGGCCTTGGTAAACCAAGTGTTAAAAATAGAAGCAAGAAATTCCAATTTAATTTGTCCTTGAATTAAATTGTGAATTAAAATTGCAATTATATTCTCATAGCAACTTGTAATAGTTAATTAAGTTAAATTGACTCTTATGAAATTCGATTTGGAAGTATATCTAGAGTCATGTAGGGTGATCCCTAAATTTTAGGCGCCCAGGTTGAGTTCTTTGGAGTTGTAATTAGATAAATCAATCTAACTAAGTTATAGCCAGTTAAACTAGTTCTAACTATTGGAGGAAATAGTAGAGGTCTAGCAGCGGATTAGTGCACCGGTGCATCACCAGTACCACACCAGTTAACTGAAGATTCACTCATAAATAATCCATGCATGTTAGTTCAAATGAAGACCCATTTGAGATTAGAGTTCATGGATAGTGTACTATCAGTTGTATAATTTTTCGAGGTGTACAGATGGTGCATGCAATTAGTTGAGGACGTAAGTTTGGATTGTACAGTTATGGAGAGTGGATTTCCCAATTAAATATGGGTTGATTCCTCTAGGAATTGCGCATGGAAGTAGGGTCTTGGCAGGCAGAACAATTAGCTAAGTTTTGGCTTGTGAAGCAAAGAGTTAGATTTTACTAGTGCAGGAATTGTTAAGGACAAACAAGCATTCTATTTTCTTCTCAAATCTTCTGGTTAATGCAATATAGATAGTCGGGTTTTTAGTAGTTTCTTTCCCCAAAGAAATATTGTGTTATGTACGATTGATACTCTTCCTCTTTCTTCTTATTTTTTTCATCAATAATTTTTTGTTTCCACTAAGAAGAGTAGAGTATATTCTTGTCTTTTGTTTTAGAAAATTGCATAAGTTGTTGAATCTACATAATTTCTACATGGTATCGGAGTTGAAGACAGTATAGAAGAGGTTATTTCAAGTTTGTTTTGCAAGTGAAAATCGAATTTGCAAGTTCATACTTCAGAGCAACAATATGTCTTTCTACGGGATGCAACTTGAGTATGCCTTGGAGGGAAGCTCGAATTACAGAGCTTGGAAGGACAGGATAGAGGTAGTGCTTGAAGATAATGGCCTCAAGGAATTCATAGATCATGACAATTTTAAGCCTCTAGCATTGGATGCTAAAGATATGGCTGAATGGAGAAATTTTGTGGCAAAAGCGAGAAGGATTATCCTGGAGGGAGTTTGAGACCACATTGTCTCAAGTCTCCATGGAAAGGATACTCCATACTCAATGTGGAAGGCATTGATAGACTTGTTTCAAAATAGCAGTGACCATAGGAAATTGGCACTGAAGGAAAAACTCAAAAAGATCAAGATGGAGAAGGGCGACTCTATTCCAAAGTACTTGACCAAGTTCACCAATTGTTAGGATGAGCTTGGAAGTGTCAAGAGTACTATTTTCGAGGACGATATGGTGAGCCTATCTCTTCTAGGACTTCCCAAGATTTGGCATAGTTATCGGGACTTTGTCAATGGTAGGGAGAAGCTACCATATTGGGAATGGTTGTGGTCGGATTTGGTACAGGAAGAGATTCAAAGGAATACCAGAGACGTTCCTCATCAAAGACTGATGATGAGGAAAATTGTGCCTTAGCAAGTAAGGAAAAGAAAGGGAAGGGGAAGGCATCCCATTCCAAATCAGATTCTTGTCATGGAGGAAAGAAGAAGGACATGTCAAAAGTCAAGTGCTTTCATTCTCACGAGCTGAGACATGATTTTGCAACAAAGTGTCTGCTCAAGAAGACTGGTAAGAAGCCCTCAGGAGAAGTGGCGGAGGTGAAGCTCTTGCCCCACAAATCAAACTAGACTTTACCCTCATCGCATGTATGATTTCATCGATGATGGGTAGTGTATGATACCTAGATAGTGGAGCTTATTTCCACATGACTGGTAACAAGGAGCTCTTTAGTAACTTGGAGAGGAAGGATCTCCATATGCATATCGAGATGGGTGATGACAGGAGGTATAGTGCTACTAGGTTTGGTACAGTTAGCTTTCAAAGGGATTCGAGTGCTCCCCTCACTTTGCGAGATGTTATGTATGTTCCTAGTTTGGAGAATAACTTGGTATCTATTGCCATGTTGGAGGATAGAGGCTATGATGTGATATTTAGTAAGGGAAAGGTGTTCCTTCGTCACATAGCCATGGGATAGGTAAAGAGGATAGGGGTTAAAGTGAAGAATCTCTATAATTTGGAGGTAGAAGATTGTGTTTCCATGAGAACGAAGGAAGAGAAGGTGCAGAGCTGATACATCGGTGAGTTGTGACACGGGTTGTTAGGTCACTTGCATCATGGCACTTTGAAAATCATGTAGAAAATTTCTACGAGTCTTCCCAAAGGTACACTAGAGCAAGTTGACACATGCAAAGGGTGTACTTTGGGAAACTACACCAAAGCTTCCTTTCACGACAAAGATAGTCAAGCACAGGCGATCCTTGATTGAGTCCATTTAGATGTGTTTGGACCATTCTCGACAACATCCACAACAAAGCACAGATACTATGTTGTATTTGTTGATGATTTTTCTCGTAAACATTGGATCTTCTTCATGCAGAAGAATGACTAGAATTTTGCATTTTTTTGTGAATTTAAAGCATTAGTCGAGAAAGATATTGGCAAGAAGGTTAAATCTCTCAGGAGTGATAACGGGGGAGAGTATGTGTCGAATGAGTTTAAAATTTTATGTGCAGTAGAAGGCATTCAATGAGAGTTGACAACACCTCATAATCCACAGCAAAATGGGGTGGCTGAAAGGAAGAGCAGAAGCATAGTAGGGGAAGCACGGAGGATGTTACATGATCAAGGCCTACTACTACACTCGTGAGCCGAGGCATGCAACACAGTTGTTTATTTGCATAACATAAGCCCTCATTGAATTCTTAGGATGAGTACACCAGAGGAGGCTTTCTCAAGGAAGAGACCAGATGTCACTTCAGGATTTTTGGTTCGTCAGTTTACTACCATGTAACCAAAGATGTGCGGAAGAAGCTTGATACACATCACAACTATCGGGTGTACCTGTCAACCAATAGAATAATAGTGGTTCGTAGGGATGTAAAATTTGATGAAGAGAAGGCCATGAGATGTTTCGTTCAAAGGGAGATTTAGCTACATGCAGTTGAGGAGATTTTAGCTCCTAAGGAAGAACCTCAAATTGATGTGGAGTAGCCACATGTATAGGATCGGAGAGTGGAGACACCCACTTAAATAGAGTCTTCCAAAGATGGGAGAAAGCACACCAGAGAGGCTGACAGGTTATTACATTATGTGAGAGAGAATGTGGGAGCACCCACATCACAGTGTAGGAAGAGGAGGTCACCAAAGAGGTACACTAGATACATGGATCTTATGAGCAGAGTGTTGAGACAAAGCCATCCTATTTTGAGGAGGCAATGCAACAACCAATTTGGGTTGATGCCATGGTTGACGAGTATGACTCCGTTGTCAAGAACAATGTTTGGGATGTCCTAAGACTGGCGGATAAGTCAGTGGTGAGTTCCCGATGGATTTATAAGGTAAATCAAGCAGCAAATGGTAGTGTGGAGAAACATAAGGCCAGGTTTATGGCTCGAGGATTTTCTCAGGTAGAGGGGATTGATTACGATCACACCTTTTCTCTTGTTGCAAGGTACTCATCAATCAAATCCATATTGGCACTGTCATCGCAGATGGGATGGAAGATACATCAGATGGATGCAAAGACAGCCTTCATTAATGGCATGATTGAGGAAGAGGTGTATATTGAGAAACCTGAAGGTTTTGAGACCTTCTACTGAGAGTCGCATGTGTTTTGACTCAAGCGAACGTTGTATGGGCTGAAGCAAGTACCCTGTGCTTGGTAGACTAGGATCGATGGCTACTTCACTGAGTTGGGCTTCACCAAAAGTGAAGAAGATGCGAACCTTTACCATATTGTGGTTGAAGGTAAATTGTTGATTATTATTTTATATGTCAACGATTTGATTCTGACATGTGATGATAAGTTGATCAAGTCTTGCAAAGAGGATCTTGCAAGAGAATTCGAAATTAATGACTTGGGGCTCATGCACTACTTTCTGGGCATGGGAGTATGGAAAGGTGATGAGGAACTTTTTATCTCTTAGGGAAAGTATGCCAACGAGACACTGAAAAGGTTCCACATGCAGAGAAGTAAACCCATGGAGACTCCTCTAGTAGGTAACTAGAGGAAGGAGGATGCTACTTCCGGTGAAGTAGTGGAAGCTATTATTTATAGGTAGCTTGTGGGTTCACTCATGTATTAAGTGAACACATGATCGGACATGTGCTATGCAGTTAACCAGCTTAGTCAAGCGATGGTTAAACCAACCAAGCTATATTGGAAGGCATCCAAGCATGTGTTGAGATACCTCAGAGGCACTACTCGGTATGGTTTATGGTACAGATAGATAGAGGGACTGAAGATTCAAGACTTTGCCGATGAAAAATGGGAAAGGATTCCATCTGACAGGAAGAACACATTAGGAGGGATATTCAGTATTGGGTCAACAGTTATTTCTTAGTGCAGCAAGAAACAAAGATCAGTTGCACTTAGTTCAGTAGAGGCAAAGTCCATGGCTTCTAGTCAAGCAGTTTGTGAGGCTATCTGGATGAGGAAGATTTTGGTTGGTTTGTTTGGTTTGAAAATGGATCTAACTGTGATTTACTGTGACAATCAGAGTTGTATCAAGATCTTTGAAAATCCAATTTTTCATGATTTGTCCAAGCATATTGATATCTGGTATCATCATCTTTGAGATTGTGTGCAGAGGAGAATTATCTTGTTGGAGTACATTCCCACAAAGGAGTAGGATGAAGATATTTTGACGAAGGCATTGTCAAAATGAAAATTCAAGTTTCAAAGAGACAGGATCGGGGTAGTTGATAATCCCTTTCTTATTGAGAGGGAGTGCCGAAAATAGCAACAAGAAATTCCAATTTAATTTGTCCTTGAATTAAATTGTGAATTAAAATTGTAATTATATTCTCATAGCAACTTGTAATAGTTAATTAAGTTAAATTGACTTAATTGACTTAGGAAATTCAAGTTGGAAGTCTATCTAGAGTCATGTAGAGTGATATCTAAATTTTAAGGGGCCAGGTGGAGTTCTTTGGAGTTGTAATTAGATAACTCAGTCTAGCTAATTTATAGTCAGTTAAACTAGTTCTAACTGTTGGAGGAACTAGTAGAGGTCTAGTAGTGGTTTAGTGCATCACTAGTGCCACACCAGTTAACTAAAGATTCACTCAAAAATAATTCATGCATGTCAGTTCAGATGAAGACCCAGTTGATATTAGAGTTCAAGGACAGTGTACTATCAGTTGTATAATTTTTCAAGTTGTACAGATGGTGTATGCAATCAGTTGAGGACCAAAGTTTGGATTACACAGTTATGGAGAGTGGATTTCCCAATTAAATATGGGTCGATTCCTCTAGGAATTGTGCAAGGATGTAGGGGCTTGGTAGGCAACAGAATTGATTAAGTGTTGGCTTGAGCTAGCTTGTGAGGCAGAGAGTTAGATTACTGCAGGAATTGTTCAAGATGCAATATAGATAGTCAGGTTTTTTAGCAATTCCTTTCACCAGAGAAATATTGTGTTATGTGCAATTGATATTCTCCCTCTTTCTGCTTATTTTTTTCACCGATCATTTTTTGTTTCTGTTGAGAAGAGTAGAGTATATCCTTGTCTTGTGTTTTAGAAAATAACATAAGTTGTTGAATCAACAGAATTTCTACACCAAGTAATGGGAGCTAATTTGGCTTGAAAATTAAGAGAAAATTTGGATGCGTGGTGGGTCTACGTTCTCCTTGCCAAGTACAGTTCATGCAATGAATTAACAAGGAACCAACATCCTAGGCAAGTCTCTCCAATTTGGAAGTTGATCTCCTCTTCTGCCCCTTTGATTGAAAACAATATCAGTTGGACTCCTAGAAATGGGTCTCAAATCCAATTATGTTCAGATCTTATGCTGAACAGGCCTCCCCTACTTTCAGACCCTGAGCTATGGCCTCTCCAGTAGTACTTGTCAACCATGGGAATAAACACTTTGGAACAATTATCTCAATGGGAAAATTTTGGTTGTCGGTCCAACTGGAGGCTAGATCTTATCCCATCCAACATAAGAAGGCTTGCAGACAAAACGCAAGAAGATTTATCTACATGTGCATCCTGGAATAGATATGCAGAAGATCATCTTGGATGGAAAGCACATATGTACAAGGTGAAGGCAGGGTATGAAGGCCTCCTTTTATCTCATCATATTCCCCCAAAAACAAAAATTTGGAACAAGGTATGGTTGAATAATGCCATTACTAAAATTATTTCTTTTTATTGGCTGCTAGCTCATAAAAAAATTCTCACCTCTAAAAATCTCCAAACAAGGATGATATTTGGTCCATTGTGTTGTCCTTTATGTCTCCAAGATGAAGAATATATCCCTCATATTTTCCTTTGGTTCCCTTTCTCTTCCCAAGTTTTGTCCACTACTCTTGGCCCCTTGTTTCCTAACCTTATTTGTCCTTCTGAAGTCATTGTGTTCTTCTCAAAATGGCACAAACATTATGATGGTTCTTTCACAGGAAAATACTATTTCAAATGGATTTGGAACTACATCCCTAAGAACATTTTGTGCACATTTTGATCTCTTGAAACAATGTCATATTCAATGACACTATTGTCTCCCCTAGAACCTCAACTCTCAAAGCTCTCTTTCTCTATGCGATGATCACAATAAGTACCATTTGCATGAAAAATACCCCACCCTCGACAACTTGGAAATCCAATAGATCATCTCTCTTGTAGATCCCCTGCAACCTATTCCCCTCGCCCCTCGACCCCATATCTTGATCCTTGGCTGGAAACTTCACCTCTATGATGCATTATTTGAGCACTAGAATATCTCCCAACCTTGTTGGATTCTTTTTTTCGATGGAGCATCAAAACATAATCTTGGGGTGGAAGGAGGGGGAGGGATCCTTTAGGATCCTATTGAACAACATGAAATTAAATATTCTTTGGGTCTGGGCAAGGAATCCAACAATATGGAAAAGATGTATGGGCTCCTTTTACGCTTCCAAATTTCCAAGGAAAAAGGAATTGATAAAATTATAGTTGTTGGGGGATCCCTTCTAACAATTCAATTTCTGCAAAAAGGTTCCACTTCCAAGAGAAACAAGTTAAATCTCCTCCTAAGAATTATGAGCATACTTGAATCCTTTTAGTAAAAACATTTTTATCACATTCTTAGGATCCAAAACTTTGAGGAAGATAAATAAGCCAATCAAGCCTGCATCATGGAAAAAGGAAAAATTGAAATTAATGGCCAGCAAGGGTGGAAATTTATCCCGTGATTTAGAAATGGTAATGTCCAAGAACCATATGTATTCACTTCATCAAAACTTTATAATCATGACGAAAAAATCTTATTTGATAAAACACCTCCCACTCATAAATTCGCCCTTGGTTCACTCAATAATTTGGAGTATTTCCTTACAATCGATAGCAATGTCTTTCATGGGGAGGATTGGGTCCATCCAGCAAACCAAAAGCTTCCTTGTACAATTTCTAGAGGGAGATTTCATGGAAATTTTGTGCTCATTGATTCTCTCTATGTGCACTTCAATTTCATGTCCCTTGAATGGATGGTGTCTTTATTTTCACAAGTTTGGAGGATGGCCTTCATGCAAGCAGTACAAATCTTAATTCACTTATGTAGGATGGGAATTAATGATCAAATTTGTGTTTCTTTCTACTTAAGGTAGGTAGAAGACTGATTAATCAGCATGTTAGTCTGATTATGATTCTCTAGTGATTGGGATGACCCATTGATCTCACTGGCTCTGGTCAAGAATTATGTGCAGAGGTTCCGGCTGGTAGGGGATGAATTTTTATTTGCAATCATGCTCCACCATCAGAACCCCGAAAATCAAGGGAATAATCACCTATCTGTGCACCAAAATTATCAATTTTTTGAGGCCATAAATCAATGGGGTGGATATCCGGGCAAGGTGTTGAGTAACATCTGGTTGCCTCATATGGTAATTGGTCATTGTTATCTTTCCTTGCTCAGGTAGAATAATTTGGTAATTTCCTTTCTCCCTTCAACTTTTAATTTGGCCTTTCTTAGTCTATGGAAGAAATCCAAGGCGTTGGATACTCCAGCATTAGTTTGTTCAGTTCGCATCTAGGATTTAAACACTGCATTATCTAGGAATAAACTCTGGAATCGGGGAAGCTCTCAGATGGATAAGACCAATCATGAAAGTGTAGGAGTGGGGTCTTCCCATTGTCCCTATTGTCCTCACCTTCTTGTAAATGAGTAAATTGACTCACGCACTCTTCTGCAGATGCTTCTCCGGCTCTCCATTATAGTAGCAGACCAATATGATCATATGCAGGGACTCCAGCTTCAAATCAACCACAAAAATGAAGAAATAGATGTTATTTGTAGTCAAGTGGAGAGCCTCTTGGAACAACCAGCCACACTTTCCCAGTATTTATATGTGAATGTAGATGCAAAGCAAACAGAAGCCATGTCAGTTGATGAATGACCAAACTATGTAAATGTGAGTTATTTTGTGGGCAATTTTGTAGAATTTATAGCAGTTGCTATGCTAGCAAGATGTATGTAGTGAATAATTGTAATTTTAGTGATGTAGAAACTCCAATATTATCTTCTTTTCTCGAAGAATCTGATCCAAGAACTTGATGTCATCTCCTGGTTTTTTGTTGTGTTTTGGGCGTAGATTTAATAAAAATTCTACTTGTCAATGCTAAAAAAAATAATAATTAATTAATGATACGGATTTTATTATGGCTAATTTAATATTAAAAGTTAAAATTGATTCTTGCATAACCCGTTGATTTGAACCGACTCTAAGTTTTTTATATTTTATTAGGTATTTATATTTGGTGGGTGAATGACTTGACCACCCAAGGCAAATTAAGTGGGGGTGGGCTCGAGGGATTTTGGGAGGGCCTTCAAAATAGAGGTAGATGGAAAATTAAAGGAGGTAGGTGGACACATCGAAGGAGATATATCTCGAGATATGCTTTGATTTCGTTTGGGGGTAGGGGGGAACTCTTTTTTTTTTGGTTTTGGGTGGAGGAATGCGAGAGAGTTTTGGTTTTGACGAGAGGATACTAAGAGAGAAGTGGGGGAAGGATACTTGGTAGTTGGGTGTTGGAGTTGGGAGTGATGAAGGTGCTCAACACCTAGATATTGGAAAAACTATAGCTATGGTTCTGGACTAGGACTCAGAGGACTAGGGAACCTATGAAGGTTATCTGGGCTAGGAAGCTAGATAGGTTGTTCCTAATTGAAAAGGAAGCATATTCAATGAGGTAATCCTAGGAGGAGCACCACAACTAAGCTACAATAACCAAGTCTTCATGTTTATTTAAATTATGTTTAAAGAAAAATATATGTTGTTGAATCAAACCTGAAAATAATAATTATATAGTCGTATAAAACAAGTTTATTTCATTGTTTTATAAAACAAAATGATTAGATGGAAAAAATCTTTCTATTTTGCAATCCTGAGGCCCCTAGTAAGGGCCTCAAAAAATAAAATTTGTTGGTTCTCTCAAAGGAGTGCATCTTTGTTGTAATTGTCTCTATTGTAATACTATTTCAATACTCAAGACTTGAGCATCAGTGCATGGAATCAAAATAATTTTTACTTCTCTTGTTCCAAATGTTCCAAGAAGCCCTTATGAGAAGTAGAAAAACTTTAGGAAGACCACTCTTCAAGAAATAGAATTATTTTCCTCTAGCTAATGAACAAATATTGGCACGATTAAATTGGTAATTGGAATCCATGAGTAAATAACATTTGTTCCCAAACTCTTTTTTTCCTTAGTTGAGGTTGATGATCGTTTCAAACATTTTTTGTATTAAAATCATAAGCCAATGTATCAAACAATGTGGACAATAGCACAAGACATTT
This sequence comes from Pinus tabuliformis, assembly GCA_031772625.1. NCBI lineage: Eukaryota > Viridiplantae > Streptophyta > Pinopsida > Pinales > Pinaceae > Pinus > Pinus tabuliformis. The sequence goes on from CM062811.1 coordinate 965,461,863, forward strand.
TTTTGTCAACCATGATTTTTCATTAAAGGGGAACTCTTTTTTCCTTAAAATTGATCAATAAAAACACAAAATCCAATGATAATTTTCACTATCAAATAAAGATAGTGTTATAAAAAAATATAGCACCCCAACCGATTTCCTACAGGGGATAATCTAAGCAAGTGACGCAATAAAGGGTCGAGTTGGTACCCCTTGTGTAAAAATTATGAAGAATGAGTAAGACACCTTTTCCTTCTTTGTCCTTTCACACTAGCTATCTGGTCTTCAGTTGGAACCTCTTTGGCTATAACATTTCAATGGCAGGGTGATTCATATTTGCATGCATGGGAGAATTGGTGGAACTCTGTAAACCCAAAGAAAAATCGTTGTTTTGCCCTATTAATTTCTTAGGGAATATGGATTTCACGAAATGTGGAGGTTTTCAAGGCAAAACATTTATTCCATACAAGGTTGTTGCACATAATTTAGCTATCTTCTCTTTGCTTTTTGATTCAAACTTTCTCCCCTGTATACGTAACATCACAGAGGAATCAATTGATTTTTCTTTTCCCTTAGCATACTTCAATGACACCTCTCTCATTGGAGGAGCATGTGGGGGTAGGGTTGTTCTACACCTATCACAAAACCATTCTTTTAAGATGAAAAGTGGATTGGGTCAAGGCACTCATAAATTTTTTGAGTTTATGAGTCTAAAACTACTTATGTTGTTTTCCATTGAAAAGGAAGTTCAACGGATTCATACTTTTGGGGATTCAAAATTTGTTATAACTTGGTTCAACAACACTACTAGATGTCACATGCACACATGTTGTCCCATATTAGAGGAGATAAATTTGTTAAAGCAATCTTTTGATGTTATCACTTGTTGCCACATTTATAGGGAAAGAAATGCGGTTGTCGCACACCTTATCTAAGGAGGGTGCTACACAAGATCGGGGATCATGGCATATCATGGAACACATAAATGAGCAAGAGCATGAATAATACCACCAACCCTTCATAGAGGGCATGCACACAAGACACTGATTATTGATATCTATATTTTTGGCTTTTTGAATGTTCATATATCTCTACTAAATGTTTTGAACAATATTTATTGGCATTTTGAGGACAAACACTATGTATGTAGTTTTATTTATCACAACACGGTGTGCTTTTTTTGGATGTGTGTATGGATGTATATATGAGGACATAACAGTCCTAACTCATGTAGGAATTTACAAGGTAAGTTCCTTAGACAGAACACCAAAGGACACCGCTCACAAACAGATCACAAATCAATACACCAGTACTTTTGACGTGGTTAAAACCCCCAAAGAGGGAAACAGTCCACGGCCTGAGCCAACGCGGCCACTTCAGGAAATTTATTAATAAAAGAATGAAAATTTACATATGCTTCTCTCATAGACGAATTACCCTAAAAATGACCCTCCATGCTCTTTAAATAGAGATCATGGACCAATCGGGTGTTAAGCCACGGATCAAGTGTCGGTAATACCAAGGAGAGAATGAACCGTCGGATCACTACATATCGTGACCGTCAGATCGTAAGTTACAAAATGTACATAGTAAAGAAACACACTTTACCTAACTCTATACTAGACCAAGTTGTACTTAACTATTTCCTATGTGTCGAAATATCCTAACAATCCCCCTTAAGAACAACTTGGGATAGGATTGAAGGATTTACAAATATGACACAATAGGAGAAGGAAGGAGGCACTAGAGCCTATCCCCCCTTAGTGACAACTTCCTGAACTCCAACCATAAATCGAAGTTTAGTGAACTTCGCCTCTGTGAGAGCCTTTGTAAAGATGTCTGCAACTTGATCATCTATTGAACAATATTGCACTTCAAGAACATGGTCGTGAATGAGCTTTCTGATGAAGTGCATGTGCAGTTCAATGTGTTTGTTGTGCTGATGTTGGACTGGATCTTTGCATAGCTGAATGGCACTTTGATTATCACACCAAAGTGTAGTCGGATGATGCTGCTGAAAGCCAAACTCTGACAGGATCTGACGAAGCCACAAGGCTTCCTTACTAGCTTCTACGGCACCACGATACTCTGCTTCTGCTGAAGAAAGAGAAATGGCACCTTGTTTCTTGCAAGCCCATGTCATAGGTCCTGAACCAAGAGTGAACACATAACCTGCAGTAGACTTCTGATCATCAGGGTCACCAGCCCAATCGGAATCAGTGAAACCAACCAATAGAGGAGATGCTTCGGCACTGTAATGAATCCCAAGCTGAACGGCCTGAAGCTTCTGCAAAGGTGTCAGGATCATAATTCACTAAAGCTTTGATACCATGTAGGAATTTACACGGTAAGTTCCTTAGACAGAACACCAAAGGACACCGCTCACAAACAGATCACAGATCAATACACCAGTACTTTTGACGTGGTTAAAACCCCCAAAGAGGGAAACAGTCCACGGCCTGAGCCAACGCTGCCACTTCAGGCAATTTATTAATAAAAGAATGAAAATTTACATATGCTTCTCTCATAGACGGATTATCCTACAAATGACCCTCCATGCTCTTTAAATAGAGATCATGGACCAATCGGGTGTTAAGCCACGGATCAAGTGTCGGTAATACCGAGGAGAGAATGAAACGTTGGATCACTACATATCGTGACCGTCGGATTGTAAGTTACAAAATGTACATAGTAAAGAAACACACTTTACCTAACTCTATACTAGACCAAGTTGTACTTAACTATTTCCTATGTGTCGGAATATCCTAACAACTCAGGCAGTTTTTGGATCAACCATATGTGGTTGCTCTTTTTAGTGCAATACATGCACATTCAGAATGTAATTTTCACTTTTAATGGAAGTTACAAATTTTTTCTTTGAAAAGAACAAAAACAAAATCTAGCACCCCTAAGGAGTGAAAACAACAAGCACAACATCTTAGTTTATGTAACCATGGAAGGCTAGCCACTATCACCATAGTAGCACTTCCTCACTCTTTAGCTTGATTTCTCTTTTATTCAACAGAGATATCTTAAGGTACATGAAATTCATATTGTTTGATCTTGATTAAAGAGGCTTGATTGGACCAAAGAACTTATTTGGAATACCATTGAAGTATTATTCAAATTGATTTGTGAGGGATGGTTCCAAACATGGTTTCAAGTTTTAATGTGATTTTTCCATATAGATTTGTTTGGATTATTTCAAATCTTGATCTTAAATATATCTTGATATAAATACTATATCATATTTTCATGTGAAATTTAAGAAGTTATCTAAGAATGTTCAACAATCAAATTTTAGAAATAAATTGTAGCTAAAACAAAATATGCAAAAACAAAAATTATCTCCATAAGTACCTAGGCTAAAAGCTACTCTTACGATGCATTTCAAGACCCTAAACCATTGCGAAACATTATTTGTTTCGCAATAATATAGTTTTTAGAAAGAACAATTTATGAAAAAAACATAAAACAAATAAAATTTCCAAAATTTAAAACTCAAAATTTTATATATTTAAAATGTGAAAATTTTATTTTTTAGGCCAAATATAAGCGTTGAAACTAAATTTTCAAATATACTTACGCTGGTTGAAAATGCAATAAAAAGTCCAAATTTAAAAATTTCAATCAATAAAGGTATGATAGTAACTCGTTTATGGTTTAAGTTTGAATTCCTAAATCTACAAACTAGTCGTAAATTTAAATTTATGAGCCAAGTGTGAGAACGTACTAAGATTAAAATGTAAATTTAAAAGGGTAAATTGGGTAAATTTTAATAGTTTTTATTGATAGTTTATTTAGTTTAAAAATTTTAAGAAAAAATGCAAATGTCTAGACTAAATTATCGTTAGATACAGTAAATTTCTAAGATGTAAAACAATTAATGAATATTTTTTTATGACTGGTGAAATTGACAATTGGGGCAGTTTCATACTTGCATGGCACATAATTGATTCCATTTGATACCACTATAACTACTAGGTGTACACCTACCTCTAACATGGGCAAAGATAAGTACAAGTTTAAACCAATAACTTCATAATCTCTATATAACATGTTTTGCTAAGTGATCTACACCCTTAGGCTAATTAATGACAAAAAATTATATAATTTCCATCCAACTAAAAATTGAAAATTTTAAAATAAATGAATGAGAAAATAAAATTTAGGACCTCCATATTCTTGGGCTAATGGGGCCTTCGGCTAATGGGGTCTTCAAAACCTTGGGAAAAGGCCTAACTTAGTCCAAGTTTGAAAACTTTAAGTGTTGTTGTCAACCCCAAAGCACCAAGGCACACCCCCAACTCGCATGAGCACCAAACGTGTTTGGCGTGCACCTTAGTAGACAAAACGAGTGGTTGTGGCACCTCATGTAGCTGGAGCGAGGGGTGCACGCACGATCAATTTGTTGAAGCTAGGCACGAAATGAACAAAGACTTAAGGTTTCGCATCGTAACTCGTCACATGCAGTGCACCGCGGCATGCACAGTTGGGCAAGTCGAACAATGAAATGGGCGTGATGATGAGGATGTACGCCACATGCAAATAGAATGGAGGGCATCGGTTGGTGGAATGATCATGCCATATGTCAATCGAGAGCACATCTAACCGAATGAGAGGCATACACGACGGGTCATCTATGGAAAGCAAAGGGTACGACAATGCCATACAAAGGGGTGCATCCCTTCACATCCCCCTTTGTCACCATATATACACAAAACCCTTGCGAATTGAGAGGGAGACCGTAGTTCAAATCTCATTGAGTACACTAGCTTGCTGTGGTGATAGCTAAAGGGGCAGATTCCCCAATCCCGTCTTGGAGGCACGTGAATCTAGCTCTTGCTAAAATCATAGGATCTTAGTATATCGACTTGTAGGTAGTTGGATGTACTCCTAGTGTTATAGAGGTAGCTATGAGGATTGATCATGGGTCTCCATAGATTAGGATTGGCAATTACCGATTCACCATGTGGTTAAAAAAAAAAAGTTCACCAGATGGAGGAGCAAGTAGAATACTCACATAGTGAAGGAGCCACAAAGAAGGGCAAGATCACCTGATGGAGGAGCAAGATGTGCCAAAAGAAGTCAAGACTTGGTTTTGGACATGGTCGATCTCCAATAATGGAGGATCAGTTCGCTTGGGTCATTGTTGGGTCAAACGAATTGTTGAAAGTAGAACCATACAGTGTGGATTTGTTTATCTCTTGCTTGTAAATTGTATGTGTGGGGGTCGTGCTAGGTGGCTTAGCTGCTTATCTGGTGAATGTAGAACGAAATTTTGGTGATTTTATAAAAGAGAAGGTCATGGGTTGGTTTTACAAATTTGTTGTTTTCTTGGTGTATTTGTGTATTTTTATTATGATGATGATGGATGTGACAATGTAATTTCTTAATTCTATAATAATGTTATGATATTCTTTTAAGTAACAAAGATAGAATTTGTTAGGATATTTAGACACTTAGTAGTTAGTTAAGTTTAGCTTGATCTAATGTGTCTATTGCAAAAATATGTGTTTCTTTAGTATGCACTAGTTGTAATATGATGGTCATGATATGTTTTAGACATAGAGTGATTTAATGGCTCATATTCTCCTCAATATCAATGGCTCGTGATCTATTGCTTAACACCCAATTGGTCAATGATTTCCATTTAAAGGGCATGGAGAATTATCGCTAGTGATGGATTGCGAGAATTTTCTTATGTAAAATATTTTTTTTGCATTAATAAAATTGCCTCAAGTGACCATATTTGTTAGGGTTGTGGATTGTTTCCCTCTCAAAGGGTTTTAACCATGTAAAAATATTGGTGTTGTGTTTTTTATTTAGTTGTCTGAGTGGCTATTAAAGGTGTTTATATTATATGTAATACCATGTTTTACTCGAACATGGTATCAGAGCATGTTTGAAGAATTACTCATATTGGTGATCGAAATATTGAAGCTTGTCTTGCCACACATTTTAGATATGTTATTTATATATTGTTTTGGCCTAAATAGACTATTCCATTGCATCTGGAATGTTGCTTTCAGCTATTAATGCCTTTCATTTCATTGAAAAAGGTGTCTATTCTCCCAAGGTACAACATTTTTTTGTTAGATATATGGTATATAGTCCAAGTATGCCATTTTTTTAATTATTTTTTGCAAAGCTCATATTTTAGTTTTATGTTTATATTCTTGGTTTGCTATTCTTTCTAGTCTATGTATGCTCTTTTCCCTTAACTTTTTGCGATCTTAGCAAAACAAAAATAAAGTAGAAGGTGTTTTCTTGACTATGTATGCTCTTTGTCATGCGCTTTTTGCGATCTGGGCAAACCAAAAATAGTGAGAAAACTTGCATTTACAATTTAATGTATATTTTCACAGTTGCTCATATTGTTAAGAAATTTCGAAAAAAAAAATAGTGTAGACTCGTTTAACCTATCCAACATTTCAGGTGGACATTCCACCCATCATTAGGGACTAGAAAGTTTGCATTTGTCGAGTACACACCAAAATTTAACTACTTTGTTTTTCAGACTTAGAAATTTTTTTTGAACTATTATTTGTTTTTTTATGAGCACATTTTTTCTAGTAGGCACACAATTCAAGGTAGAGCTCCAACAACAACAACCTATCTCACTAGTATTCTTATGTTTTTTGCAATAGCTCACTTGGTTAAAAGTTACTTTATTTAGTAATAGGTCTTGAGTTCAAATCTCTCCTTTTAACTTGGTTTTTTTTTTTGAAGTTCATGCAAACTTGAGTTATTTTATGACTTTATTCTGAAGTGTATTTCACTTATCATATAATTTTAATCACTATAAAATAACTTTTAAGTCTTTTTAAGTTATTTATACATGCAACTCTCATTTATAAAGTAACTCCCTTGTAAGAGTGATGCTCATTTGTTTTATGAAAGTGGGTCACTTCATAAAGTAATTTATTTGTAAATCTGATTTTATAGGCAAAGCTAGCGAGGGAAAATGTTTTTTAATTCTTTTATCATCATCCATCATCATGTGGCCCAACTTCTACCTACCACATGGCTCTTTGCTACCATTAATGCATTTTTTTAAATGGCACAACTTTCACATCTAAAGTCTATTTTCAATGTTGTTTTTTTGAAACAACGTGTATTTTCAAGGGATTTCTATGAAACAATTAGTTTCAGCTTTTGAAACCATATTTTCTTCATAGATGATGGCAATATTGCATTTTATAGGTATCGAGGCACTAACTATTGGGAAAACCATTTGTGGTAAAGACAAATAACTTTGTGACAAGTTACTTTGCGACACAATTGTAGTTGTCACTGAAGCAAGCTCAATGGCAGGACTTCTTGGTTGAGTTTGACATGACCATTGAGTATAGGCCAAGGAAACTCAATGCGATTTCAAATGCCTTAAGAAAGAAGGCATAGTTGGTAGCACTTGAGGAGGAGGAATATTTGTGTACTCCAAGAGAGTGGGATTCAATTTGTCAGATTCAATTTATTGAAGAGTTGCAAAGAATGATTCGTGAAAGATTGCAATATGATACTCCAGTAAAGAACATTATGAAGCAGGTAAAGAACACAAGACAAGGAGGCTCTTGGTACAAGACGCTATCTTGTTTTGTCATCTGTGCATCTATGTTCCTAATGTAGGTGGACTTAGGAGGGAACTCTTGAAGGAGTGCCATGACTTGTTTTAGGCTAGCCACTTAGGACAATCGAGGACATTGGCATTAGTGGAGGATTATGTCCAAACTTGTATTGTTTGCCAGCGGAATAAGTTTGATACTAGGGGTCAAGCGAGATTGTTACAGTGTTTTCTGATTCCATACATACCTTAGGTATCACAATGGGATACATATCACAATTCCTATGGTAAAAGGGTATAATCGGGTGTTAGTTGTTGTTAACCAATTCTTTAAGTATGGAATCTTCACGTTGACAAAGATGTCATGTAAAGTAGAAGAGGTAGCAAAGAAGTCCTTCCAAAATGTGGTGAAGTATTGGGGTCTTCCATTGAGTATTGTATTGGATAAAGATACAAGGTTTATAGGGAGGAGGTTTGAGGGGTTATTCCAAGTTGTAGAGAGAATTGGGGATGTCGCCTATAGATTGGAGTTGTCTTTCCACTTGAGAACACGTCATCTTGTCTTTCACATTAGCTAGTTGAAGACTTGGACAGGGTAGATATAGATGATTTGAGTAGAGTAGAGCCACCACATGCCCTAGCCTTGATTGTTGATCATTCGAAGTTGGAGCTTGAGGAGATAGTAGGCTATCGAACTTCAGGCATTGGCAACGACAAGAAGAGAAAGTAGTATGTGAAATGGAAGGACGTACCGGAAGAAGAAAATGAATGGGAGACATGAGTCACTTTGGAGATGGAAAAACAGTTGTGAGAGTTAAAGAAGAACCAGTTGGTAGCCCCACGGTTTTCCAAGATGGCAACGACTCATGGTGGGGGAGGAAGTCAGGCCCATGGCGCCAAGGTGTGCCCCCATCTTGCTCGAGCACTAAATGTGCCTGACATGCACCTTGATAGACAAAACGAGTGATCATGGCACCTTGTGTAGCCAAATTGGGGCATACGCATGATCGGTTTATGTTAGCCTAGGCACAAAACGAAATGAAGACTTTGGGTTTCGAGTTGTAACTCGTGCACATGAAGCACGTCAAGGCATGCATGGATGGGAAATTCGAATGACAGAATTAGTATGGTGATGAGAACGTCCTCCACATGAAAATGAAATGAAGGGTGTCGATTGGTGGAACAACCTCACCATATGTCGGTCGAGAGAACATTTAATCAAATGAGGGGCGTGCGCGATAGGTTGACTATGGAAAGTGAAGGGATGTGATGGCACCATACAAAAGGAAGTGTCCCTTTACATGCCCTTTCGTCACCATATATGCACACAACACTGGCGAAGTGAGGATGAGAAACACAGAAGCAAGATCATCGAACAGAGTAAGGAAAAGACTCGAAGTCGGGAATTGGTTTTGGTCATGACGAGTGGCTAACTGGGGGGTCGGAGGATCGGTTCACTTAGGTCACTATTGGGTCAAGCGAATTGTTGCAAGTTGAACCGCAAGTTGTGTAGTCATTTATCTCTTGCTTGTAAATTGTGTGTGGGGGCTCATGTCGAGGGGTTCAGCCGCCCAAAATTCGGTGAATGTAAAATTGAATTTTAGTGATTTTGTAAAGGATAAGGTCGTGGGCTTGTTTTACAACTTTAGTGTTTCTTGATGTACGTGTATATTTTTATTATGATGATGATGAATGTGACAATGCAATTGCTTGGTACTATAATAATGTTATGATATTCTGTATAATAATGTTATGATATTCTGCTTAATAGCAAAGATAGAATTTAATTAACAAGTATTGTATTATGAGGTGTAGCACTTGTGAAGTAACACAATTTTAGTATTAGTCAGTTGTAAAACATGCCAATGTCGCATGCATAAGGGTCACAATGTGCCAAAAGGCCTTGTAATCGTGCGGAGCCCCTAGCGTCATGACAACTACCCTAGAGCATGCCACAAAATTTTCTACTAAATAAATTAAAAGAGAAAATATGCAAGAAAACATCTAATAAAAAGTGTTAATAATTGCATGATTAGATCAAGTGTTATTTTCCTAAATGTTTCTAGCCTAGTTACCACCTTATTTTGAGAAACAACCAATTTAAGAATATCCAAAGCAATAAACAAAATAACTAAGATAAAAGAAGATCACACAATGATTTAAACTTGGAACATGTTTCCACTTAATGTCCTTAACCAATCCATGCACAAAAGTTTACCTAATTCACCACAAATATTCACCAAAATGTCTTACACAACCAAAAAAAAAAAAAATTACAAGAAAAAATATATGTTGTTCACTCAACAACCATTATAAGTAAAAGTCTCTTATTTATAAAGTTATTGGTTAAACTCTTCAAATAAAAATAATAATATTTTGGTGAACATATTTGATGAGTCAAACAATTAAATAACATTATTAATTATAGAATAGTGATAATTTGACTCTTTCTTTTGAGAATAAAAACCCTAGGATACATGATTATAAAAGAGATCCTACGAATAGTATTAAAATGTTGTTTATTGATAGTGGATCAGAGTCCAAATTTTCAAAAAAAAATTCAAGGATTTCAATGGGAAATCCAAACCATTATGGGTAAAATGCTCTACATTTGTGTGCACATTAAAGAAGGATATTGAATCCATGTGGGGCATATCCTTTCATTTCCTAAGCTTGCAGTTTGAAGGGAGGATTATAACCGACTCCTCATAGCTCTAGGACTATAATATTTCTAAAAACTCAACAAATTTCTCTTAGCACCAGACTGCATAGGGGTGCCCCTACAGTAATTCCAGCAAATGGGGCCCCTTCTACTTACAAGGATGTAGCCTACTCCTTCAATAATGTTGTCCAAGGAATGTCCATTGTAATTAAAGGGAAATTTTTGTCCCCTACATAACAGAAGCAAAACTTTCCCATGTGTCTGCACATTGTGGACCAAATGGAACAAATTCATCCATGGAGGTTAAAAACCCATGAGTGTCCCATTTATTCACTACTTTGGAGTCAAAAGACATCATATGCAGATTCAATGGTTTCTGGCCAAAACCCAAGGCATTACACCAGTGGGTATACACTTATTGGACAACAAATTTTGACATTTACCTTTTCTCCAAAGGATTTTTGGTTGTCCGATTTGACACACAAAAAGAACTGAATTTCATTCTAAATGAATGACCATGGTTCCAAGGAAATGTCGATCTATCAATTACTCCATGTTTTCTAGTTTTGATACAACATCCATGGTTGTTACTTCTATGTGAGTATGGGTAAGACTTCCAAATCTTCCCCTCCCCTTTTGGCATCGCCAAGTTCTTGAAGACATTGGGAATAAACTTGGAAGATTTAGAAAAATGGACATGGAAAGAACAGAAAAAATGAATCTTCACCTTTGTTAGGATCTATGTAGAGATGGATCTCAATAACGGATTACCAAGCCACATCATCTTGAAACATAAAAAATTTCAGTGGACACAAATTCTAGATTATGAGAACACGGCCTTTAAATGTCGTGTTTGCTTCCAAACATGAGACCTTCAGAATTGCGAAACTCACATGGAATGTAAACAACTAATGTAAATAATAAGCATTAGATTACCTTTACTGTTCAAAAGATGTTTATTTATAATACATTGTACATGACTATTGGATTCATTTTCCAACATCTATTGGACTCCGGTGGTTGTTCACATTCCACACCAACCCAAGAAAGATTAGGTGTACAACATTCCCCCCTTTAATCCGAAGGGGTATGTATGAGTCCAAGAAGAGAGTTGTAATACAAAATGTGCAAAAATGCATGGCAAAACTAGACTGAATGTGCTCTCTGAAATGTTGGTATAAGAGGGGGTGGTTTAAGGATGACCACCAACACTGGAACGCTTAGTGCAATCCTCGAAACTCTTCCAAATCTCGAAATGAAGCTGAGGTCTTATGTTAGAGGAAGTGCTCCTCATGTTATGAAGAGGGAAACCTTCAACCTTGAAAGGGAGGTCTCACCCCACATAAAAGGGAGAACCTCAACCTGAAAAGGGAGGTCTCAACTTGTGATGGTTTAAGGATGACCACCAACTCTGGAATGCTTAATGCAATTCCTGGAACTCTTCCAAAACTGGCAAGAAGCTGAAGTCTTCTGCTAGAGGAAGTGTCCCCAATTCTTTGAAGAGATGTCTCAACCCCGCATAGATGGTTTAAGGTTGATCATCAACCGAAGGCATGCTTATGGGCATCTTTGTCTCTGTCTACAACTCTGAATCTAGTATGGCAGGTTGTGGCTCAAGCTCGCTTGATGTGGCTTTGAAGCTTGTAGATGACCATCACTTCCCCCCTGTCAGATATAAGGTGATATGATGGAGACTGCAAGATTGTTGAATACTCTAGAACAAGTTCTAACATATAACTGAAATATCTTCTTGGTCGTTGAAGCCCATTGCCATGAAGTGATCCATCCAAGATGAATCTTTGTTCTTGCGGGAGGCTTGTTTTTGAAGCATATGTTTGAAAAATGAGTGGTTTTATGACAGTGCTCACATGGATGAAGATCAAAAGAGAGATCTTTCATATGGCCAACTCAGTCACAGTGTTGGCATTTAACAACTTTTGGTTGCGAATGTAGAGGAGCATAATCTAAAACAGGTGAAGGTGCCCTGTCATGAAAGAATCCAATACTCTGAAACTAGATGGGCTTTGAGTAATCTGGAATGTGAAAGGAAACCTTCTTATCATATCCAAGACCTATTATGTGCTTGTTATGGACAAGATCTTCCCAAGGTCTGATGATGGGCTTGGGAAGCATATGTTGAATTTTTGCTTCTGCATTCAACTCTACTCTTGAGATGGGTATTGCATCTGAATCAATCTTAATCTCATTGATATGATTACTTTTTGGCAGTTGATGGGAGTATGTCTCAATTTTCTGAATAGAAACACATTCAGAATGATGACTCCATTGTTGTAATTTTGCTTGTTGTAGCTGAGATTCAAGCTACAAAAATTCTACCTTCTCTTATGCATTATGCAAACAAGTATGAATGTCAAAGAGAGTGTCTTTGTTGATGTGTACCATCCCATCAACATTGGAATATATTAGAGTACTTAACAGCTCTAATATATCATCAATTTTGGTCATTTTCAAAGAGTTTAATTTTGTGGATTCAAATGTACTCTCAAAACCAAATAAAGGGGTGCTCACTTTGCCAGATGTTATACCAAGGCCAAATGAAGAATTATAATATCAACAAAACTTGCAAAAGGGCTAGTACTAACACCAAATGTAACTGTAGCACCAAACCTGGATAATAGTGTGTTGCTGCCCTTCACAAATAGTGTATTACAACATATTTTAGGGAGTCCAAAAGATTCTTGAGGCATACCAGGAAGTAGCTTAAGTATTCCTTCAACACTATAACTCTTTCTTGCCCAAAATTTGCAAGGAGCCAACGAACTAGACAATGCAAATTGGTTCTTATTGAAGACTTTTATATCTCAACACCTGTTGCAAACAAACATAAAAGAATGCCAAAAGACCAATATTTGTTCCCACTGGAATATCTTTCTATTTGTTGACTTGACCCTTTGAATGGCATAAATTTGTTCAAACTCAGAGCCACTCCTACAACTGTGACTCTTCCACTGACATAAATTTGTCTTCAATGCACATATAAAATTTATTGAAACCAATTCACATATTTAATTCCAAAGTATAACCAGCACACATATAGTCATATAATCTCAACTGATCCAATGTATGCCATCATATGAATCAACAACATATATGTAATTCAAGGCATATATGTTCACCGCATTCAATTTAATATATATCATTGAGAACACATATAACCAATTCAACACTTTGCATTGACCAGCGACAACAAACAATGCACAAAGCAGTAAAGGGTACACCAATGCCAATGCTCATATGTTGCGCCACTCTAAAGTAGGCATACATTTTCAACAAAGCTCACACATAATGGCTTACACATCTCGCAAAACCAGCAGGTCCATGGAAGTTCAACGTTCAATATAGTGAAATATATTTGCAACTCTAAAGTGAAATATGGTGAAGTATGTCAGTCTCACATGTTTGACAATGTAGTGAAGTATATTCGCAATTGTGGCATGCTTTTGACAAAACACATCCCAAAGAAACCCAATCAATTGGATATGAGCATAAGGCATCCAAATTGCCAAAGTAGAAAACTAGCCATTCGCTAGATTTGTCGGAGGTGAAGCCCAAAACTGTGTATCTGAACAACTCCAAATTCCAAGCGATGATTTAAGGCAAGTTCAATGCAACATGTATAAAATCAATTCAACGCAGGTTCCAAATGAGTATGGTATCAGTCATTCGACATTGTATTCACACCACAAACTGCTACACCATACACTGTTACTCGCAGAGCTTCAATGCAAGACTCGATTTCACACATTTCTCAAGACTACTGCTACAATGCCAAGTTTCAAGGTGCAGTTCAAGACACAAATAATCTTAACAAACCAGAGATACGACCATACACAGCTTCAACGAGTTTACTGTGCAGCCTGTGCACCAATTCAACGCCAATATAGCTCCAATACAACACATAAAAGAATCAAGGTGTAATACAAAGACATTGATTGCTTTGGCTTGGCATACATATGGCCAGTCTCCAATACAGTGTTAATCTCCAATGTATATCAATTTTGGATCATAGCATATAAAATGAACCATCTCAACGCACGTGCAATCATTAAACGATCCTCAAAACAGAGCTCAATGTGCAGAACAACACTTAAATACCAAGACTACCATATAAAAGAGAATGCAACATGGAACCTTGTAATGAAAGCAATGGAGCTATAAACATATTCGAAGCAACAAATAAAAGGTGAGGACACAATTAAACTCACACAAAAAATACCCAGTTCACACAATGGAGCACTTTTACCAGTTACTTGTGTTTTTGCTTATCAAAAAGTGCTTTAGAAGGAGCTCACTCTCATTCCACTCACATAATGCGCCCAAATAACTCGTAGTCCATTCAAACATGCGTAAAGAGTGGAGAAAAAAGATTAGTCTAACAATGCGTTACAAAATTTCAGGGGATTAAATGCAAACATCAGAGTTTTGTAAATAGTTTTGGTGAGCAGAGGAAACGCTTCTAACGGGGAGCAGAAATGTCAGAACTAACATGCAAAAAGGCTACAAAACAAAACAAGTGGCACAAATATGAGCAGGGCAGGAGATCACCCACTCTGATACCATGTTAAACTCACATGCAATGTAAACAACTAATGTAAATGATAAGCATTAGATTTCCTTTACTATTCACAAGATGTTCATTTATAATACATTGTACATCACTGTTGGATTCATCTTCCTATGTCTCTTGGACTTCGGTGGTTGTTCACATTCCACACCAACCCATAGAGAATTAAATGTCCAACAAGAACACTTGCCCCATGGCGAAGAAGATCCCAAAAAAGAAAAAGCAGCAACCAAACAAACCAAAAGGATGGCAAATAAATGACTCTCCTCATTCAGAAGATGAGGAGGAAGATAATCAAGAGACACAACTTGAACAATCCGAAGACAAAAGGAAGGTGAGACTGTGATACAAGATGTTTCAATCACTCCTCCCCAGATAGATCAAGATTCAGGTAACCAACAACCTTCGACAGGTCTAGGAGGCACAAAACAAGCACACATTTCAAAGTCCTCAAATTTTGACAAAGATTCTCCCTGTCCAAATGGGGGCCAAGAACTTGCTTTGGTCCTTATTGATCCATATCCTAAAGGATGGCAAAGGTGCATCATAGGAAAGGGGAAAAAGAACAAATCAGCGCAAATGGTTATTCACAATTTATTTCTTCCATTGCTTTTTGTTTTTATTAGCATTTGATTGACTTAATTGGCATTTCCAACCACATATGATCATTTTTACTCTAATTATAAGATGTTTCCTCTATTTGGTTGATACTACATACACACTATATGTACTTGCAAAATATAATTTTTATTTCTATTAACAAAAATTACAATTTTTTGCTGCAAGGAAAAAAATGTTGATTAATAAAAATACATGTTAAATAGTGAAAGGAAATTGTAACCACCTCCCAAAATAGAAATAATGGTCCTCAATAATTGTTCCGTCCATGAGAAATCAAAAACCTTAACAATAATATATCTCCATATAAAAACTGAATAATTGTGCCCTCCAAGAAAAATCAAAAACCTTAACAACAATATATGTCCAAATAATACAGTGATATGGGGTTTAATGGTAAGTTTCACTGGGTGAAACCCAGGAGATGAGGGTTCAAATCTCATTGAGTATATATATGACCTGTTGTGTCTTGGCTAGAAGAGTAGGCGACCCCATAGTGGACGTCTCGGCTCTTGTTGAGGCATAAGTTTCCTGCTATTGTGCGGCTTGCACGTTGTTGCACGTAGCTTAGGTTTATAGTGGCAACCAGTTAGATTTGATCCTGGGTCTGTTCAGGATAACTCTCACCAATTACCGATTATCCTAAATTTAAAAAAAACAAACAAAAACAAACCAACAAAACAATATGTCCAAATAAAAAGTAAATATCGAAAGAGAATGTACTATCAAAATATTAGGAATATAATAATAATATCTATGTGATAATTTCTCCATTCAATTCGCACAAATGTGTGACGAATCTCCTCGAAATGGTGTTCTCAAGTGCCAAATCAAATATCCTCCTTAAGGTTAAAAGGAGATGTGAAGAAAACCAACTCAGGGTTGAAATTGAGCATCACGTGAAGCACACCACTTAAAATAGCATATCTATGAAGATGTGCGGTAAAGAAATGATTTAATAAAAGTGAAGTGGGCATGAAGGGAAGGCGCATGCATTACTAACCTTCAAAGCATGTGCAAACTCAATATACTCCTCAACATATATGTCAACCGAATTAAATGGAATGTCAACTAAATTAGATGGCTCATCCAAGTGGCATGTGCAAGTGAGAACAATGCTAAAATAACCCTAATAAATTAATCACAAGAGCAAACACATTTCTGAAAAATGAAAAAAAAAAAAATGTATTGCTTTAACATGTGTGGGAGAGTTACTTTCAAGTTGTGTTCTAAGTATAAGAATCATTTTTCTCTCTGTTTTCCCTTTTTTTTTTTATGAATTTGATTAATAATGTCTTGACTAATATTTAAATATAAACTTGATGAATAGTGTCTGGGTTAATATTTAAAGTTTAGCAATAAAATAGATATTTAAAACTTAGCAATAAAATAGGTCGATGATATAGTGCTTCAACCTTTAGGTTCAAGTATTAATTAATAGCAAAAATATCCCAAGCCATTTTGGCACATTCAGACGTGAAAAATTGTGTCTAGTTAAAATATGCCAAATGAGGCTAGAATTATGAAGGAAAACAATATGGAAAATAGATGTAATGGGTCATGCACCCTCTATGAGTGAGTAAATGATGAAATATGAGTGCAATATGAAAATTCTCAAAACGAAAATGTAATAATATAATGGATGGTACCTAGGCTAAGAGAGATGGATAATTAAAGGGAACATGCATCTAAACACACCACTATAAAATATACCACCAAGCAAGAGGACACCATAACTAGTAAAAGACTTGAACCCACCATGGAATGATGTAAAGAAAATAATTATAACAATATCATGAGCACAAAATAAAGAAGAGGGAATTTTTCATCAAAAATCAATTATGGAGTAGCACTTGCAACAAGATGAATATACATAATATGTCACTAAAGCAACCTCCACCAATAATACAATATTTGATAAGCTTAAGTGAGCAAAGGAGCATGAAAATGATTATCACAACTTACAAGTCATCTTGTAACAATCTCAAGTTCCTCTTCGATCAACCAAGGTTTAAGCACACAATGAAAATGATCATCACAAATCTTGTAACAATGTCAAATTCCTCTTTGATCAACCCAAACAATGAAGGTAACGTAAAATAACATGCGCAACAACAAAGTGCCCCCAGATTTGCGAACTGTACATGAAAAGTTCATGGATACCATCCTAAAGAGTGTCCTGAACTTGTCAAATAATATACAGTGAAGCAAAAAAAGGAATCATGTACTTATTTAGCAATAGTTCAAGTTTTTGATGCATAAATCTATCCTAAAAACTATAAACATCCGAAAAATGAAAAAAATAGCATTGCAGCATAAATGCACATTTTACATTGTTGAATCCCCAATCTTTAAGATGTGCCCAGTGTACACATCAATTTCTACAAATTTCTACAAAATTGAGCTTGATGGTTGACAAGGCCTCACCTTTGACTAAGCAACTTGCGGCAAACTTCTTTCCTCAAGCTCTATCAAATAGGAGGTATTTGGAGGTCTTCCACACTATTTCTACATTCCTAATAGCACAAAAGAAAAGGGCTTTCGAATGACAAATTAGCAAATTGATTTTGCTTTTGTCATGGCTTCCATGAGTACACCTACCACCATTGCATTACATGCACAATGATAACCAGAGTTTACGTAAACAAAGGATGATCATTAAAAAATTATTTCTCCCTTAGAGAGCACCAATCCAAGTTGATGTATACTTCCATTATATAAATTACAGTTAATGCATGGAACAGGGAACAAGTTGGAATTCAAATGAAATTTACACTCCCATTGTATAACTTTTGTTTTATTATTTATTAGTTATTTTTTGGGTCTGACCGAGTAAAGTTGGCTTCAATGAAAACTAATCATCATTACATGGAACAATAAACAAAATAGAATATAGATAAGAAGATTCTATGTAATTGCACCTAAATAAATATCAGCTTTAAAAACCAGGACATTTTTTAATAGATAAGCTACAGTAAATTCCCGCACCTGGATTTTGCATGAAAATATAAATGCGGGGAAGAATGGTTTCTTTTCTCACAGGGGGAATGGAACGACTGAGAATGCATCTTATATTAGAACAGTCATCTTATATTAGATTGATGATCCAGGACACATAGTTGGTAAGAGATAGGCCCTGCACAATTTATTAACAATGGCTAAACAAATGTGATTTCTTTGCTGACACCATGTACATGTTAGAATAGCAACAAAACTCTAACTAGATATAATTACAAATGACACTAGTTGCCCAAAAAAATCATGGTCGTGAAACTGCCACAAGTGATAACAGAAGGCCCATAAGCTAAGTGCCTGTTGGATTCAAGCAAAAATATGTTTCAGCATCATATGAGAAAGCCTGCGGGCAATTCTTAAAATAGGAATGCCAGGCATACGACATTGTGAAGTCCCACTCTACTCTTGTACAAATTCATATAATGCAATATCTGATGGGGCACGTCAGCATAACCCAGCCAGTCGTGAATCAATTAAGATGTTCAAATCCAGTACAGTTGACCTGTATAAAGATTCATTTGCTGGTGTTAGAACAATCTACTTTAATCATAAATCAATAACAGATACCAATCCCCAAAAACAAAAGCAAAAACAAAAAAATAGACACCAATTCAAGGCAAATGCAGTTGCTCACCACAAAATTGTTCCAAATAAAATTTTTATCATCAATATTAATTTCATTCAAACAGCCATTTACAAAGAACATTACCTGCCAGCATCGTAAAAAGCCTATGGAATAAAAATGTCAAAAGTGAGCTATCAAAGCTGTACTCCAGAAAACAGTTCTGACTGTATAAGAATTCACTATAGGAAAAGAGATCAAATAGGGTTCAAGCCGTGCAGATACTATGGGATGTCCTAAGCAAACGATACAAGTTTGAGAGCACTAGAGCTTCGTGGTTTTCAGCAATAGCAACATCATTATCAAGAATATTCGATGATCTGGACCTCCATTGACAGTTTCAAATTTTAGATTTTGAGTTAGTGAAGCACAAGGATAAATCTAAAACAGAGCATTGCACTTGTGCGAGGCACCTACATCGTCACTGTAGATTGGAAGGCGCATACAAGGCTATGTACAAAACACGTGATATCATGCAATTTACTTGTCATTTTTCAGTGAACGGAGATCTACACAGTTTGTTTTAGTTTAACAATAAAAATACAATAGAAGCAAGGATAGAAATGACAGTTTTTATTTTGAAATCTAAGAAATTTGTTGAGTTTGAAAGAGAAACAAAGAAATAATGATGGAAGAAGTAGCAAACAATGTAAATTCCAGTCTAAACAGAGATACAGAACAATCTTTATGATATAGAATTGTAGAACTTAAAAATGCAAACTGGATATTGGTATAGTAAATAAATATACCCTAACCCAATAAAAGATTGAAATTCGTGCCCCCTTATTTATATGAAATCAATGTAAAGAAAATAATTTGTGGAAGAAATTGAAGAATACCTACCCATGACAAGTGGTTATTCACAGCGCAATCAATAAACATGTTCCCAACAGGAGTCTATTCTTTGTGTTAATCATGAATGAAGTCTAAGACTCTAGTAGTAATGGAGAATGGAAAAGAATGTCACCTAGATTGGATGTATAAGACTTTTGGAGGTTTCAGAGAGAATGCATGCCACAACACTTCTTTATCAACCTATTCAAGGCTGAATAAACTGCAGACAAGTATATCACAACAGCAATAAAAATCTTTGCTGTGAATCTAGGATAGATTTCGATTTACCAGTAGTAGAAAATTATTCAGTTCCCAGAGTAAATGCGTTTTTAAATACACATAATATGCAAACCTTGAACAACAAAATAGCGAGGATCACCCACAGAAGCAACAACATCGCCATCGTTGCTTCTTCTTATAGTATCTGGAATCTGCTTGAGTCATTTTTACTGGGCTACTATTCCATTCATTTGATAATCTGTAAAAACAGGTCAACAAGTCATGAACAAGAAACAGACACATATGAATATGTTCAAGATTTATCACTAACATTCAAATTTAAAGAAATATTACATAGGAGCTATAGCAAAGACGATACATGGGGAAAGCAAATGAGCGGTTGCTGGTTGCGCTGCTATCGGAACGGAGGGAGACACTCCCCGGGCATGAAACTGATCCCGAATATGACAATGATCCAGAGAGAAGAATGGGAGTGGAGTTAGCATGATTTACCATTTCAGCTACATTATTATTCCCACTTTGTTTGTCGGATGCAACAGGCATCACTTCATTTGCACTTTGGGTCGAAACATTCCATCCCATTTCCAAGGAACCTGTTTGACCAGCTATGTCTTCTGCAAATACAGGATTTCCAAAAATTCTATGCCCATGATTCTCTACATCCTTTATTGCTCCACTGTCCACTACCCTGGATGTATAGATATTACTTCCGACAGAATTATCTGAAGTAGACAAGTCAGCTAGATTACTGGTTTTATCTGAATCTAATTCTGCAACTGATTTCTTACCATCAACTTCAGATTCTGCTGTTTGCTCGAATGGAACTTTCTGACCAGAGGAAGGGCTGATTAAAATATCATCTGCTGATGTATTTAAAGTCATTCCAACCTTATTCAGAGAACTAGTAACTTCTGAGACATGAACAGAAACAGCATGATCAGTGACTGAACCTGTACTCGATGCAGAGTGGCTTTCTGATGGTGCTGAACTGCACTCTGGCTCAGCCTGATGAATTATCTGTGATTGAAACGTATTTGTGGAATACATGTCTCCTTTTTTCTGAGAAAGTGCACAGTTGCTGCACTCATCAATGGGATGTCCAATACCATTCCATTTGGCTTCCTTATTCACTTTAAGAGAATTAGGGCTATTCTTGTCATTTAAATTTGAAAACCCTAAAATAAATGCTTCTTTTCCACTGTTGTTGTTCAGTTGGCAACATGGCACTGCATCCTTTGTAAGCCTGTTCACATCAAAAGCAGACGAACTTTGAGATCCCAGCTTACATTCCCTATTTCCAAGACTACCACTGCAACCATCGTTCATTACAGTCAATACTTTCTCAACACAAGTGTTATGATCTGAATATACTAACAGTTTATCTTCTGAAGGCATCCCTTCATCAACTCTAATGTCCTTTACACTAAGCTCATCATCCTTTGACAGATTATCTGATTCAGATGCTCTAGCAATCCTACCATTAGGAACTTCCATTTCTTCTACCAGTAATGGATGGTTAACACTTGTAGGTCCACTGAGAGATGAGAGTTTAATATCCTGTTCATATTTATGATTGGGGGCAGTTGCTATACTGTCATCAGCAGTTGCTTTCATGACCCCATATGTATCTACTTCAGATTTGCATTTATTTCTCATACTGGGTTCCAGATTCTCATTGGCAGTATCTTTTATCTCTGAAACGGTATCAAGATCAATCTTGTCCTTCATTATATTGGCATGTAGAGCTGATATATTGGCCGCAGTAGGTTTCCTAACTGAATCCATGCGATTTTTTTAATCATAGTCAGCTTCAGTGTATCAATGGATGTCAAATTCTCATCATCTTCAACTATTTTGGAAATACCATGTTGTAATCAGCAGAATAGCATGATTTTACTTGCCCCTCTGCAATAAGAGAACCAGCCATTTCATGTCAGAAAAAATTAGGTTATGCAGATAAACTACTGGATCTAAAATAGCAAATTCTACATTATGTGCAAATTCATTAACCATTTATCCTTACATTGGACATGGAAGGCAGAAAATTCCACAACGACCATGTTTACCAGATAGAGCAGAAAGATCCATAAAAGATATTTGTAAACTGCTACTGACATTTAGCCTAAAAAGAAGCAAAAATTGCCACCAGAATAATTTTGCAACTAACACGAAAAATGTGAAAATGATTGTCCCACAGATATTCCCTTTGAGAAATCATTACCATTTTCTTGAAATTGGAAGATCAGGGCTATGCAAGAGCTGAACACAAAGAAGACCATCATGTATCTTTTCCCACCAATTCCCAAGGTCCTAGGACAGTACCCCTATCATGATTCTATTCCAAGGTCCTATGACAGCACCCCTATCATATTCTGCCATTGTGCACAACTAGTTCCAAAGGTTAGGCCCCCAAAGGCAATAACCTGAACAATGTACATGAACTATGATCAATGGTATGGCATACCCCTATGTCAGAATGGTTAGATGACTTTTCAGCTCAAGGAATATAACAAAGTAACTTGACATGGGAAAAATCTCAGCTTTGTTTGGAGAAAAAATAGACGATACCCAAACAGCCACTCTAAAATAAAAACATTTCTAAGAACTGAAAAGTACATCATAGTTCAGAAAAAATACCAGATCATTAACCGTGTTTGGTTTTATAAAAATAATTATGTTTTAAAATGTAATGTAGAATACTATGTTAGGGCTCGGGCAAAACAAATATTCAACTCACAAATTATGTAAGAATTCAATGTACTGCATAGGTATGGTTATACCTATGGACTTAATTTTTTGCTGAACCATAGGTATAACCATACAGAAGCAAGGATCAAGAGACAAGCATAAACCACAATCAAATGGGTAAAGAACTATTAATGCGGGTATCCAACAAAGATAAAGGACACAGCATCAGCGAGCAAGTTGTGAAAAAAAGACAACATAAGATAAGATAATTTTATTATGTCCAACAGATGACCACAAAAGAAGGTCAATGGGACTGAAGGATACATCTGGTGCGAGTACAATGTGGAAGTGCAAACGCAACTCCTATAAAATGCCAAAGCTAAAACTAGGATTCTTGAACCTTTGAAGTTCTCTTGCAATTTGCAAATGATCTAGACAGTTTGACAAGAGTAGCCAGGGTAACTTCGTGAGGCCTTGACGTGTACTAGCTGAATATATAGACATAGTAAAACTAGTTTGACTCTCAAGCTCTGTATGCACACCATTTTGATACTTCTTTTATTTGTCTATAACTTCTTCATTCTGTATTTATGGGATTTAAAAATAATAATGCATTTTTCCATTTCATAGATTAACAGGATACAAAGGACGGTCTTTAACAAAACAAAGATTGACCATGGGCAAGATGACTTTTTCCAAAATCTTCAAAAGAAGGACCTTCACCACCTATATAATCATATAAGTAGCAGAAAGTTGTAATAATGAATCAAATAAACATTAACAATAATGTTAGAACAAATGTCCAGACTACTTATAAGGTCAACATTCTTTCATCGCAATCAAGCAAAAGAGGTTCATTAGAAGCATGAGTTCAGTCTTGTGATGGCCTCATATACTAGAACAAGTTTGATGAGACCTTGAAAGTACAAATGCAACAAATCTACTGAACCAAGACACATGTATCTGACCAAGCTTACAAGTTATTGTAACAAAAAGGAAACATGTTAAGCAAATTATGCATGTCATCATGATTTAAAAAAATAGAAGAGAACAAATAGTAATATTAATGAGGATACAAACAATGGCATTGTCTTTATTATTTAATGGAGTAATCTAGACTCCAGATACAAATGTACAACTTTATCAATAGAAAGGGGTATGAAAGACAATAGTAGCAATGACACATCCACCTGTGGTTACAACTCCATTTGGGAAAGGAGGGGTGGCGGGAACATCCTATACACTTAGAGGTTGTGTGTAATCTGTACGTGCAATTGGGGAGAAAAATGTCCCACTCCCGACAAATGAAAACCTCCTAACATGACTTCTCAACTTTACAGATGCCCTAGACAACTGGTATGGTGATTTACAGCATTCAAGCACATTACAACCATTAAAACTGCACGTGCTTTAATTACAACCATCAATGCCAATAAGACAAAAGTCACTAGACAACAAAATAGACCAAAAGATAAAATCAAACATCACATCAAAATTCAGGCTATCCTCAGTAATCAACTCCCCTAGGATTTTTTGACAACCATAGCAGCTTAGAATAATTGCAGAACTAGTAATACCCCTTACTTTACATACTATCGGACAGGCAGTGATGAATTGAGATGAAGGTGTTTAAACTATATGCCAACTTCATATCACTTATTTTAGGTGGTACGCCTAGATTAGACCAAGTTACCACTCTTGATTCCTTTAGCTCCTTACAATCAGTATTCCATCTTCACTGTATCAACAACATCCAACTCAATCAATTCCTTTATAGATGGCCCTTGCACGTGGTATCAAGATTGTCCATACCCATGGCATTAGGACAAGTGTCAAGAGCACAATCACACACACATACACAGTTTTGAGACTAGTTAAGCAAAGGTCATCCTGATAGCTTCTTGATGCATAAGTGAATGTCATAGTAAATATCCCGTCTTCCTACAAGCTCCTTAAAAGAATATATGTTCCCCCCTAAATAAAATCATTAGAATCCTGGATTGTCTTATGTGCATCCTATTTTAATAAGCCATTGTCTCAAGCTGTGTTGCAAAAATCTCAATTTCCCTGATCTTTCCATCTTTTTTCCTATTTTTGTGGTGACCAACTTTTCTCATTTCTTCAGTTTATCCTTGCCACGTTCTTTTTTTATTTCCAATCTCCCAAGTTGAAGACCCTCATGGAATTTTTGCTGATGCCAGCTTTTGCAATCCTGGTTTCAAGTACAAGGTGTACAAATGGCATGGGAATGTGCCATTAAATTATGCATGGATTTGATATTAAAGAAGAATAAGAATCACAACAAATGACACGAGTGTGCTTTGGGATTAGCATGGATTTGACACTAAAGAAGAAGAATCAAAATATTTTTAAAAAAATCGTCACCTACGATCTTCAAGCCCTAATCAAATCTTGTAAAGAGTGTGACCAATGGGGCCCCTTAGAATCTCCAATGTCTAAAATCCACTATTATTTTGGTATTTCTTTGGTTTACAAGTCATCATGTGTATGTTAGTCAGCATTGCTCATATATTTCGATATCTTGTACAAAACTATAATACCCCAATTTTAACTCTTGGAACGCATTAAATTAATCCATGCACATGTTGCAACAATGTGGTGTATTTGCACTGCATAGTATTCAAAATCGCTCGGTTCATTCGCTGAAGGGGATGAACCAATGGAAAAACTAGGTTAGGCTGATTTGCAGACTAGGGTTTTACATTAACCGGACAGTTTATGACAGAACCGGCTGGTTTTCCCATAAACCGGCCGGTTCCGTCATAAACCAGCGAGTTCATTACCAGCTTGGCCACAGACCCTGTTTTTTGCTTTTCTGAGCAATTTTGAGGGAGCTAGGGACTTTTTCCCTCCAAAAACAACCCCTCTAAGTCTTTAAAAGGATGTCTCCCCTCTCATTTGCCTCACACATCTCAACCCTAGCAATGTTGGCAATCAATGGTAATGTTAAATTTAATGTTATCTTTCATTTTCATCCTTTTACTTAAATTTTTAACATTACCATGAAATGACTCAGGATGTTTCAAAGTGGTTTCGACCTCATTGGATTTCATATGGAGAAACTAGATTTTTAGATATCACTCAAAATCCAACAGACTTAATGGTTTTCAAAATTTCAAGATTTAGGGGATTGCAATGTTTCCAATTCATTATGTCATGCGTGAGGGTATGAAATTGGCATTTGATCAAGAGCATGACGCCCTTTAAGTACATTGATGTTGGTGGCATTGATTGTTGAACTTCATTGATAGTGGTGGTATTGTTTGTTGAACTCCTCTACCATGGCCTTAACAAAAATGTACCTTTCACTCAAAGGAAAATATTGGTTAGGCATGCTAAGCATTTTCTACCATATTATAAAGTTGAGGAGATTAACCCTTCACTCAAACCAAACTCATTCGTTAGGCATTAGAAACTTTTTAAATTTCTACCATATTATAAGGTTGAGCAATCCAAGTCTAAAGACTTTGAGCTAGATGATGCTTGTTGATGATCCCATTTCTAGTAGTGTTGAATCAATGATGAGTTTCATGAGTGATCATGTTGATCAGTAATTTGTAGTTTAGATGTCTAGTTTTGTTGTTGCTGCTACTACTACTGAGGTTGCAGAAGAGTCTGAGGAGTCCTTAGACTCTGAGCCAGATGATGTTTATATAGCTCATGTTGATGATCCCATGTCTAGTAGCGGTGATGAGTTTGATCATGATGAGTAGTGATCATGTTGATCAATGATATATAGACTTGTTGTAGGCTAGTGTGTTGAGAAATGTAACTAGTGTTGGTCTTCATAATGTAAAAAAATGTAATTTTTATCATTGATATTCATCATCATTATTATTATTATTATTATTATTATTGGTCAAAAGCATGTTCTTCATGCTTATAGAGTCAATTGAGCCACAGGATATTTTATTATGAGTCCAAAAATATGTACTTGAGTCAAGTCCCATTTGGACTTTTGAAAGAATTTATTTTTGAGTCAAAGTGTCAACACAAGACCAAATCGACCCTCCTTGGACAAGTCAGCTTGAGAGGCAACTATTCAACCCTTCTAGACAGCTACATATACAAGTCAACTCGAACATTTGGAAGCTCATTCATTCACTCACATCATCACATCAATTTTTGTGCCAAAGAAGAAGAAGAAGATAGTCGAAGCCAAAGGAGAGAGAGAAGACAATTTTCTACTCTAGTTCTATTCACACATGTGAATGTTTCTGAGGTATTGCAGGCCCGAAATTTCAAGAGTTGACCAGATTTCAAAGATTTGACCAATGTTGACTTTTGTTGACTTTGACTTGTTGGAGGTGACTTGGAGGAGGGCTGATTTGGGTTCTTTGTGGTAGTCTTGGTCTTGGGTCTTGGATATCTCATTTTGATCTAATTCTATAAGAGAAGGATTTTGGGTTTTCCCCCTTTTGGGGTTTTGCCCGCCAGGCTTGGAGCCTAATTTATGGTGTTCTTTGTCTCTTTGTGATCTTCATGTTTTGTACATTTGTATAATTACTTGATGAAGAAGATTATATAAATAATAAGAAGCCAACAATATTCACAAGTAATTATCAAGAAAGATGAATCAAGCATTAAACTATCTAGCACTTGGTTTCTCAACACAGTGACCCCATAGCTTGTAGCATTGCTTTTGGAGTCTAGAGGCCATTTAGAGCCTTATTAATTATGTATTTTGTTGCTGATATGTATTGCACTCAATTCCATTTTGATATATTCACCTTTACATAATATATAGATGAACAAACATTGTATATTTTGTCTCTATTGGTTTGGAATCATGGTTTTAAATCTTAAAAATAGTTCTTTTTCATTATTTCATGTGTTTTAAACACTGATTGATTGAGATCTGACCAATCTGGTTTTCCCAGTTCCGGTTTGAAAATTGGTTTGATAGGTGGACTAGTTCGTTCACCAATTCCAGTTTTGAATACTATGATTTGCAGATGTCAAGCCAATGGGTTGAGAT
The DNA here is from genome assembly GCA_031772625.1 of Pinus tabuliformis. Lineage (NCBI taxonomy): Eukaryota > Viridiplantae > Streptophyta > Pinopsida > Pinales > Pinaceae > Pinus > Pinus tabuliformis. The sequence goes on from CM062811.1 coordinate 965,489,669, forward strand.
GTGGTGACCACATGAAGTGAATATGTAAAATTCCTCATAAATAATCCTCATATAGAGCCCAAGGCAAAGGCCATGAACTATGTGTTGCACTATGGGCATCATTCCTAACAACTCAATGTTGTTATAAAGTTGTAGATAGAAGTGTTGTACCACTTTTTCCTTTGACTAGCTAATAGTTTTCATATCAAACTCATTTTATCCCCTTGCATCCATCATGAAACTAGTTTCACCAATCCTCACTGAAATAATGGCACAATTCCCATGAAGATACATACCCTTGCCCAGAACCATCATGCTTCACAGTCAAAAGACTCTTTGGAACAAGTTTTTCAACTATTTGATTGTCTCCCAATTCCATATTTCTCCCTTTATCCATATGTATCTTATCCATTGTTTGCAAATAGTTTGAGTGTCTTGTATCAAATTTGGTACATTTGGATACTAGAGGACTCTTATTCTCTTTGGATATAAAGGTAGAGGATCTATCTAAACATATCCAACGCCAATGGTAAGCATATCCTTTGATTGCTCCATATAGTGATTAATGCAGCCCTCTTTTCTATCATCACTCTTTTTATCATACGGAACCTTGCAGTACAATTCATGCCCAACTAATTGTTCACTAACTGTAACTTTGCAAGGAGATTGCTCTAGCCTTTTGTTTCAAGACTACTAGGTTTCAACTTTCTAGAATTCATTTTTGTTTCTCATGCTATACTGAGGTGCTTTCTTACGCAAGGGATAGACAATATTCTCTATCTCAAGGGAATTGTTACATCTATTTAAAACAATCTTTTATTGACGTCTTATATGCAATATTGTAAGCAAGCACCGCAGAGGAAAAACTCCTCAATAGGGCATGAGAGATAATAGTAAATGCTAGAAACCTAGCAATCTTGAAGCAAAATGTGATTCTCGTGAGAAGGCTAGCAGTGGTGTTCTTGCAAAAGCTATTGTGAGTGAACGATCAGTTGGGCACAAACCAAAAGACAAAACTGGTGCCACTATTATTGTTATGACAAGGAAAAGAGTGATGAAGTAAAAGAGGGCCACATTAATCACTATATGGAGCTGCTGAAGGATGTGCTTAGCAATGGCTTTGGAGATGTTCCAATAGACCCTCTACCTTCATAGCACCAAGAGAATAAGAGTCCCTTAGTATCCAAAAGTACCACATCTGGCATAGGGTACTCAAACTATTTGCAAACAATGGATAAAGAAAATGTAAATGAAGGACAAATCATGAATTGGGATATAATCAAACAATTGACAAACGTGGCCCAAAGATCCCTTCAACCGTGAAGCATGATGGTTGTGGAAATGGTAAGGGTATCTACCGAATCATGCCATTGTCTCAACTCAGATCAGTGAAACTAGTTTCATAATGGATGCAAGAGGATCAAATGACTCTAATCCGAAAAACATTAGCTGGTAAAAGGCAAAAGCAATACAACTCTTATGTCTACAACTTTATAACAACAATAAATCCTCAGGGATACATAGTTCACAGTGGCAACATTCTTCAATCCACTTGGTTAAAGATCTTCTAGCTGCCCTTGATACTGGAGATACAATTTATGTTGTCATTGATACATGGTTAAGCTCTTCATGACTTTCACGGTCATCAATCACAATGATGGAGGAAAATATTTTCAGAAAGAGAACATACAGATCCAAATTCCTAGTTCATTCAAAAAAGTAAATGAACCTTTACCATTTAGAAAACAAGTAAAAGATTCCCCAAATGGAGTAGCAAGGAGGAAAGAGGAAATCCTAGGAGGGACACACAGCAGTGATAGGTGGCATGGTTGTACATGTAGAGGAGACAGGCAAAGGAGTTGAAGAAAACTTCAAGCCATCAAGGTTCAGCCCTTCACTCAGATCTTGACTTCAGCTATCCCACCCAAGGAAAAGCATTAACAATGGACGTCGTGACTTGCATGGGAATTAACACAAATGCATTGATTGAGGAAGGTTTTTGAATAGAAAATGGAGGTGGGTGCAGTAAATTCCAAAGAGTAATGATTATATCTTAGAAAGGGTTTATTTGATGGTTAATCTGTTGAGAAGATATGGTTAAAGGAGGGTTATATTGTGTTGTAGCATTGGTCCTGACCTGCCAATCTCTAGCATTTTCCATTCTCATTTGAACTTGAGTCTTGCTCAACCAAATGGCCAGATTCAGGCTTAGGCTACGTGGGCCTATAGGTGGCTGAATTTTTCTTTGGTTTGGAATGTCCAAGATGGAGAAAGTCAAGAAGTTTGGACTTGGGAATTCCAGACCAAGGCAGTGCAGTGTAAGGCCAAGAAGACGCAAGGCAGCTATTGACCCAAGATGGAGGGACTCAAAAACAGGTTGATGTCCTCAACACTGAAGAAGCAGCAGAATACAACAACAGATTCTCTACAAGGGTAAAACAAGAAGTGGAGGAGATAGAAAATAGGGTAAGGGAGAAACATAGTGGGACAAAATAGATGAGGAGGCAATTCCATGGGTTCCAAAACAAAGGTCTTTCAAAAAGAAGAGATACAAAATATCTCAAGATGACAGGCATGTACTAGCACATGAAGACCATCATAGCCATCATTGTTAAAGGGGCACTGAGCATAAGAAAATCCTTAACAAACTGGAGCAATTGGACCATAAATGTGAGTTTAATCAATGCTATTTGGGGGATGAGGATCCAAGGAAGAATGTGAGAACCCAAAAGAAGATGGACAAACTGCTACGGCCAAGGAAGAAGGGCAGGGCAAGACAGACGTGGCAGTCACCCAAGATGACAAAGCTGTTGGATCCAATCCAGGAGTGGGTACCCCCCTACCTTCATCAACATTGCTTCAAGCTTAAACTTTGATGATTGGCCTAGGCCATCACAAATTAATTGTTGGACTGTGTTCTCCTTTTTTTGATATGCTAGTGTTGCTGGTAAATCCTATAGTTAGTTCTAGATTTAAATTTAATAGTCATGCTATTTTTTGTGGGGTATATAAGTGTTGTGTTAAAATCTCTATATGAGAGAAGACAGCCTATGAACAACTCCATTATTCATGAGAGAAGCCAGGCTAAGAACAACTCCATTATTATTTTGAATCACAATAGGCATGTCTTCTTTGTAAGCAGGTTACAGGATGGACTACTCGTAACATCCCTTGTATTTTATGAATATATAATTCAGCTAATTTACAAAACAAGAAAACAAGTAAAAGATTACCAAGATGAAAAAGAACAGGAGTCAATAACATCATGGAAACAACATTAAGACATCACCAATTTCTATGGCAGAAGTGATAGAAAATATGTGCCTTCCCTTTACAACATTTAAATTATGTAGGCATGCAGTATTAACTTGTATGAAAAGAGATGGTAATTCCATTTATCCTGATGCATAACCTTCCAAAATCACATCAACAGAATAAACCTGTAATATATCCTAAGCGATGATAAGCATATTAGCAAAAGAATGCCCTACCCAATAATCCCAAACCTAAAATTCAATTTATATCTTAGAGAAAATGCACACCATTAAAGAGATCACAGCACAGACATCACACCTTTCTCTTCTAATGTCAAGGCACTTAAAAATGTATTTGTTTCCCGCAAAGATACCATCTATTTCCAACATAGATACCAAACAGCGGAGACCAACAAATATGTTGTACATTTCGCAGTAAAAATTAATCAACAAACCATATGTTATCAGTGTGACAAAAATCAATTATATCATCTGGGATCATGGGCCCTTGTATTTTCTGCTCTCTTCATGCATTATCTGCATTCACATTTGAAGAATGTCATATTAAGAACTATATGGGCTTCATCCAAAGCACAAAATTCAATTCATAATCCAAAGCATAAAAATTAATTTTATATCTCAGAGAAACACACACCATTAAAGAGCTCACAGCAACAGATATCTCAACTTTTTCTTCTAATGTCAGGGAATTTAAACATGCATTTCTTTCCAACAGAGATACCAGACAGGAAGGGGCAACAAATATGTTGTGCATTTTGCAGCTAAAAATTAAAATCAAAAAGCTATATATTATCAGTGTGACAGTAAATAATTTTATCATCTGGGATCATGGTCCCTTGTATTTTCAGCTCTCTTCATGCATTATTTGCATTCACATTTGAAGACTGTCATATTAGGAAGTAAATGGGCTTCATCTTTAGAGCTTATCTTCTTATTTATTTTTTCCAAGTAAGTTCTTATCCAATGTTATCAGAACCGAACCAGTGACTGAACCGGAAAACCCTCTGAACCAGGAATTGGTAAAAAAACCGGTTGACCAAAAACACATAAAATATTCAAATTTTAAAGAAAAACATATATATTCATGTGCATCCATATGAACCCAAATCATTTATGCACAAATAAGCAAAACTTCTCATTTATACATCATGTAAGGGTACACATGACCAAAATAGCATTGAGTGCAATTTGTCTCTGAACCAAAAATACATCAACAAACAGGCTCTAGATAGGCTCTTGCATCCCAAAAAAGTCATGCTACAACAAATGCCTACCTATCATCAAAATCATTGCTTATATTGGGATTTTCATCATTAATGTCACCCTCTAAGCTTAAAATAACATAGAAAAAATGTAGCATGTCGAGTCAAGATTTTGTTTAAGTGATGGGCACATTTTTAGTACGGTCATGATAGAGGTGTTCAACAATCAATGCCACTAACATCAAGGCACATAGAAGGTTTGGTGCTCTTGATTAAATATTAGTTCCATACCCTTGTACATGACCAAATCTGATGGAAACATTGCAATCCTCCCCAATCCTGAAATCCTGAAAAAAATGTTAAAGTCTGCTGGATTTTGAGTGAGATCTAAGATTCTACTTTCTCCGTATGAAATCCAATGAGGTCAGAACCACTCTCAAACATCATGAGTCATTTCATGGTAATGTTAAAAATTTAAGTAAAAGGATTTTATTTTAAGAATTTAACATTACTATGAATTGCATAGGAATTCCAAGGCCACAAGGTTGCCCCACTCAAAAAGTCATGTTCTCTCTTAAAAAAAATGTGTTTCAAGCATCTTTGATCAACTTATATAGAATCGGCCGGTTCAGTTAAAAAAGGTCGGTTCAACATCAAACCGGCCTTTTTCCAGTTCCAAACCTTGAACCACACCGGCTTGGACCGGCCGGTTCCACCAGTGCCGGTCCGGTTCGGATAACACTGTTCTTATCCTTCGTGTCCAATCATGGCACTACTTTGAAGTTTCTACCATATTTACTGTTGTCTAGTACCCAAAAATTGCAGAGTGTATGTCGAGTTGAAATTCTCACCCTCTTTCATTTCTCTATTTCCTTTCTCTTTTGTTATTGTATCAGTTATCCAAGAATTTATACCTAAATGCATCAAGAAAACCAAAATGTATTGGTGTTGGACAAGCTACATCATAACCTTGGTAAGTTAAGCTCATACTAAAATCTATTTAGGTCAACTGAGATCTTATTGTAGTTTATCACCAATGTGCAATTCCAATGTGAGTTTGGTTTCGTGGTGAGCCACTGTTGCTCCAATGATTTGGTGACTGCATCTGATTCCTCCTTACTCATCCAGTGGACATAGACATGCAAGTCCGTTTGGGTTAGCAGAACCAATTCATGATCCAATTCACCATATAGTATGACACATGCCAAACTTGATGTCTCCTACAAACAAAATAATTGCCTAATGTTCGGATCCCAGAACACAAATTAAGTAAAATTAGGCATATGAACAGGTGAACATCAGGCTACTGCCCTTGGTTGAGAGCCATTTCGCTAAATGAATAAGAATATAAGATCAATCTTTAGACCACTGACAAGGAAAACTAAAGGAGAAAGACAAAAGAAAACTCTATCTGCAACTGACTGCAGTTGTTTGGACTCTTTTCCCAAGGCTACCATGAATGGCTTACTCAAGGACATTGACTGCATCCTTCTCTGAATACTCTCGAGTCTCATGCCCTCTGAAAGAAGCATCCTCCTCTTTGATGGAACCTTTTGGATCCATATTAGGCCTTTACATGATCCGTAGAGATTTTAGAAAATATTTGAAGGATGAAAGGTTTTCTCAAATCAGTTGCTCGTCCAACAAAGACATTATTTTCATCTTCTATCTAAGTTCAGGAAAAAAAATTTGGGATTGTCCAACTGAGATAGGATTACTTTGGCAAAAGACATATTTTGTAGGTTTATTGTCAAAAATTAAAGCAAAACGACATCCCCTGCCAAAGTACTTGTTGATATTTTGGCTATTGGATTGTGGAGAACCTCAAAAGGGACCTTTGGATTAATGGCATCCAGGAAACCCTGAATCAGAGGACCTGATTCCATAGTATCACATTCTTAAAGAATAGCTCTGGACAAACTCCCAGCATCCTCACAACCAACATATTCTCGGCATACTTCACAATACCAAAAACACAATTCAAGTTAAATCGTTTTACAGCAAGAAAATTTATTGAGGAATATAGCGAGTATTGACTTGGGGATACCTTGCATACTCAGTGAGTACTCACCAGTACTCTGAGAAGTAAGCAAATATTGACAGAATTCCAAAGAATTTTGAGCCGAGTACTTGTCCCAGGGATATATTCGCCCTACTGGGGAGTATGGTATCCATGCTCCCAAGTAGGAAACTATTCCTTGAACTGATGACCTCTCAAGTGGAACGACCCTGCTCCAAGGCTCCCCTGCAAGTTCCATCCATATGCTGAATTGCCAAATGTTATAAAAGTTTTTAAAGAATCATATTGTCAGTATCCCATTAACTGTACAATATTCCATGTCTTATTACCGTGCGCCTTAATGTTCACTGAATTTTCTAATTTCGATCATGTATTCAGTTTCAATTTTCTTAAGTTTTAGGTTTGGAATACAGTTTATAAAGTTAAGCGTCTCTTGGAACGAGCTTTTCCCTTTCGTGTGAAATCTGACCACTGAGATCTTCCAAGTTCGAAACAGTTTTCCAACCAAACAACCTTCAAATTAGATGTCATGGTGGTGTTAAAACCAGCTCCAAAAAAGCTGGATCTATTATTAATAACAACACCATAAGGTAAACTGCAAAATATTTTAACTACAAACATTTGGTAAAGAGTGCACACATACATAACTCTTACCATATTCTCGAAGTAATCAGATTGTTGAGGGTCCAAAAATACTGAATATTAAAGCTTTTGAAAGAAAAGACAAAAATACTTACCACTGTATTGTCATTCCTCGGCCTTTCTTTTGGTCTTCTGAGTAAGCAACACTCCTGGTCTTCTGAGTAAGCAACACAGACGTAGTACGGCTAACCAGTCAACATAGAGATAATGAATATATGACACGAAAAAATTAAATGTTCCTGCTCGCTTTGTCTAATCAGAATACCCTCCCTCAGAGCCTCCTCTTTACACACCCAATTCAAAGATTTTCTGAAAATGCAGAGCCAGAATCACAGTGAACATAATAAGGACGGATGAGAAAATCCAGTGACCAAAAGCATTCACTTGGATTGTCAGACATAGGGTATATACATCATCAGCAGTTTTCGAATATAGAGAACATGTCAGGACGCCCCAAAGTCTCCATATGTAATATCTAATATCTGTCTTACCTCGTCCCTAAACCCTCTTCCTGTTTTACGACAGTAAAATAAGCCATGACTAGTGAAAAAAACTCAGAACTCATAGTTGACAAAACCCATTTTATGTAGAATAAAATGGTAAACTACCCATACACAGAATGGAAAATTGGTGGGGTTTGGTGGGAAGGAGAGGGAGATCCTCTTGGATTTGTGATTTATGTGGGTCTGTAAATTTTTCCTAAATCCATGGAGGATCGTACTTACCAATTTCAATTGAATTTAATTCAATATAACCCACACCGTAATCAGCACAATTATTATCGTCTTGATTACTGGTGAGAAGGTGGTGACTGATCTTCAAGTGAGTCAGAATTTTCTCAGTATCAGGAGAGAATCGTCCTTACTTACCTAGTTCATTTGGATGAAAATGATTCAAACCCCAACTACTAATTAGTGTAATGATGATCCACTTAATGCATGATGAGAAAGGTCACTGATCCGATGATGACTCATTAATAAGGGACATCGTCGGGCCAGTGTAATTGTCAGCCAGTGGAACATTCATACAAGTCAACCTACATCGGGCAATGAAATTAAATTCCCGTTTCTCTTTTTTCGAAGGCACTGCAAATAGACATTTGGAATACGAAAGAGCAGCTCGGAATGGTGTCGGGCATTGACTGAGGGTGGCAGAGCATTATTATTACATGGGCGTAATCACAATTATGACGTGAACAATCCCACTATACCCCATTTGTCCATTAGCTGCTAAATTCGGGAATATCTTAGAGCTGGAGAGAGTTTTAGGGACCGTAATAAAGGTTAACCATTTTTTTGGTTTTTATTGTTAACCTGCTTGTCAAATAGCCATTAAGTTGGGATATTTTACAAAGGTAAACATAGTTTTCAAATTTGGGTTTTTTTAAGTCAAGAAGGTTTTTAAAAAATTATTAATTAAAATAAAACACTTTGCACCTCACATCTGGGATAAAAGATTATTTTAATGAAAATTTTACTAAATCTTTAACGCAAAACCATACTCTCAGTTTTAAGACCGTGTCCCCAAAATTTTCCCGTCGATGCCGAATCCGTGTGGTCGAAATGTTTTCTGAATTTCGCCTCAACGCACGCGGCCCTTGCATCGGGATGCGAAAGTCACTAGTCCACGCCATTAATGACTTCTACAACTGCCACCAGACTTTATCTCTGCGTGCACGCTAAATTCGCCCTAACCTGACTCAGAGAGAACCCGTCAATTGACGGAAACTTCGGCGCACCGCCTCTGGGAGTCACAGAGCCGCCTGCGAGTGCCACGTGAAACGTCTTCCAGGGTCCCGAGGCAGGATTTAACAGAGTGTATGTCTCCAGACTCCGTCCATTGATGTAAATGTGTGTGTCCTCTGTTGACGGAAAGTTGGTAAGAGGAGGCTTCATGGACTGTATAACGGACAGTGTGCAGAGCGAATGGATTTTAAATGCGTGTCAGTAGGCTGTTGATGACCCACCTTCCTGGGACCGTCAAATGCGAGATATCAGGGCTAAGAAATCCCTTTGTCCCGATTTACTTATTTAGTTGTATTTTTTTAACTAAATCCCTTTGACCTTTTAATCATTATTTCTTTTCTACAGACCTTTTAATCATTAATTATTTTCTCTAGTTATAAAAATAGAGAAAAATGTATTTAATGGTTAAATCATTATAAGTTAATTTTTTTTAAAGTGTAAAATTCATGGGTGAAAGGCTTTTATAAGAGTGATATTGTAAAATATTATGTAATGTAAGGTTGAATTAATTAAAATAAAGTTAATATTAATAATTATTAATTATTAAATTTAATTTGAGTTAATTATTTGATATTAGTTTATCTAAAGATAGTTCCTGGTATTTGTTAAGATAAAGTCTATTTAAAGATTTGAGAAATCATTTATGGAACACTATCCAGGGATTTGTTAAGATGAAGTTTATTTAAAGATTTGAAAAATCATTTATGGAACCCAAGAGTACCATCTTCGGATTTAAAATAGATGTTATAATTGAGTTGATTATTTTATTAAATAAGTAAATAATTGAGTTAATTATTTTTTAATAGATAAAATTTATTATAATTGAGCGGCTCTAAGTTGATTTATTATTTTTGAAAAGTTGTGTTTCTTGAATAATAAATCTTTGTTAATATTTTTTTATTTTTTATTATTATCTTTGTTTAATTGGTAAAATTTATTAAAATGAATTTTTTTAAGTAGGTTGATTTATTAGTTTTGGAAAATTACTTTTTTTCGAAAATTGTGGTTTAACTGTTTTATGTTTTAGATTTGCTTTGGGTATATTTTGGGGTCAAATTTTTTTGAAATTACATAAGAATTTGCTGGAATCAAAAATTTAATGTGTGAAATTTGCACAATTTGAATAGTCCAAGAGTTTTTTTTAGGACATTGAATCTATTTCTGCATTGAAAATCTAATATTAAACAGTAAATCTGACCAAAATCTATTTTGTCAAATTTCAATAAAAAATTTCAAAACAGAAAATAGTTAAACACCTTTTGAAATTAGAATTTTTGAATAATATCTTATTATATATTAAATTATTTTTAAATTTATCTAAATATTGAAAAAATATGTATTATTTTAAAATTGTAATTTCAATAAATATTATTTAACTAAATATGGATGAAGATAAATTAAATCGTTTAAAATAAAACATAAAATAATTAAACACCTTTTGAAATTAGAATTTTTTAAATAATATCTTATTATGTATTAAATTATTTTTAAATTTATCTAAATATTGAAAAAGTATGTACTATTTTAAAATTATAATTTCAATAAATATTATTTAATTAAATATTTATAAAGATAAATTAAATCGTTTAAAATAAAATATTTAATTTTTTAAATAAAAAAATCAAAATCCTTCAATCTTCTCCTAAGTTATCATCATGGTTTTGATATTTAATTAATTTTATATTTTTTCCCAATCCCATAAATAAAGTACACTAAGTACACTAGTTCAAATCACCAAATTTATTAAAAATATTATATCAATAGATTTCCCTTCTAATTTTTTCAATTTAAATTTTTTTAATATTTTTAAAAAATAATAAGCAACCGTTCACCTAAATTTTTTAGTAAAAACTTAAGTAATGGATCAAATTCTAGTTATGACATTAAATCTTAGTAATTACCTTAATAAAATTCAAAACTTGAGTAATGGATCAAACTTCAGTTATGATATTAAATCTTAGTAATTACCTTATTAAGATTCAATAATATAATAGATATTTAAAACAGAGCCCAAAAAAACCAAAATATTTTATTTTTTTAAATTAATAAACTGTCAAAATTATTTAAAAATACATGCAAAACAATCCCAATACAAGGAGCCACTTTTTTCCCTATCTTTATCTCAATAAACGATGTCTCATCACAATTTGCATTTACATTAAAAAGTCAAACCTTAAAAACACACCAGGGAGTGTTAACGTATATTAAAAATAGTTGGTTAAAATGTCTTATTTATATTTAAAATATATTATATAATAATAAAATTTAATCTATATATATAATAAAATAATAAAATAAAATTTTCATCTCGAATTTTATAATTAGGCCGGGCGTGTATGATAATGTTTGGTCGGTTCGACGTTATGCAAGGAAATCAGAAAGCGAAGGGAATGGCATATATTGATATAAAATAATACTTAGTTGACATCCTTAAGTTTCCAATTAGGTCCAGATGATTCTAGATTAGGTAAGAAAAACGTAACGGAAGGAAAGCAAATGAAATACGTTGTATTTTTAAGATTTAATTAATGTAATGATGACATTTTGTAACGAGTTTGATTATGTATGGTTTTTAATTTTTTAATTAAATTTAATTATATGGGGCTTTCAATGTATTTATGAAATTAATATATTAATATTATGTTTAGTAGTAGGGATAAAAGAAAATTTTAAATTTTATAGTTTTAAAAGTGAGTAGTTTTTAAGTGTGATTTTTTGGAAAGTTTTTCGGTTTATTTTCCGACCTAATTTGTTTAGAATTTTGTAGGGATTCATTGAAATCACAAATTTGACTGGTGAACTCTTCACAATCAAAGTGCCTCAGGGTTTTTGAGGATATTGATTCCATATATGCAGTCAAAAAATCAATTTAAACAACACGAATCAAGATTTGGCCACAAATTTTTTCACCCAGAAATCTGGGAAAAACTCCAAAAATTCTCACTTAAAAGACAACTCCATTTTAAAAGAATTTTTTTAATTTTATTTCTATTATTTATATTTTTTACATATTTATATGTAATTAAAAAAATGTAAAATAAATTCATCAATATTAATTATTTTAATAAATGGTGTAGGAAAGGCTCGCACATTCCATGTCTGTGGCGGATAGAACAACCCAGTGCCACGGATCCAACCCTAGTAAACAATTTAGATTTTGGACTAGTTATAACTTAATTAGATGGTCACTTGGTTTCTCGTTGGGGCAGGTTGAGACCATTTAGATATGGATGCTCATGATTGTATTACTTGCTAAAATTTTATGAAATAAAAAAACACCATCTCCACTTACAAAAAATAAACATATAAAAACATAAAATTTACCTATAAATAAAGAAAAAAATTGTAAAAATAAATTCATCAATACTAATTACTTTAATAAATAATATATAAAAACATGAAGATTTATTTGGTGCGATATTCGAATCCTCATAACAGTTGATGCTTGAGGGGTTGTCGAGTTCACTTTTTTGTTGTTGGGTGAGGCTTTCCCCCTACTTGTCTTGAGAGTTGTTTCTTTCTTGCCCGATTTCTTACGATACAGAGTTTTCTGGAGAGTATTCTTCCTTGATGACAGTGTAATGTTCTTTTTGTGCTCCTTCCCGCCATGTAGATCTGTGGTGATTCTTTCTAGCAGAATTTTTTTGGGAGGCTTTTGGGCAATTTTTGGCTAGATGGCCTGTCTCAAAGCAGGATCGACATCTGAAGAGGACACTTTCATAATCGATTTTCTGGTTCCACACATAGTCTTTACTTGTTAGGTTTATTTCAGCTGGGAATCCGGTGCTGAAGTCCATTTCCACACAGATGCATGCATAGGTGGTTATGGCATATTCCTTTGTTTCTGGGCACCTGCAGTAAAATTTTCCAATTGCATTTCCAATGGCTTTTAGCGAGGAGAAATTTTAGAGAGGCAAGGGTATGTTTGGCAATCTCACCCAAACTGGTGCTGAGGTTATGACTGTTGTTGAGGGATCGAATGATGGGTTCCATGGCTTCATGAATAGGCCTGAGTTTTCCCAAAACCAAGGGCCGGAATCTAGAATGCATTGTCTGCTTTCAGGGTTTTCAAAATCTACTATAAAGAAACCCCTAACACAGGGGTAGATATTAATTTCATCAGAAATGACAGACTTCCATACCTCTGAGATCCAACGGTGGAGAGCTGTCAGCCGCGGCCAAAAACCATTGAACCGGCAAATTAGGGCACTTTCAAAAAACTTCAAAGCCTCATCGAGTGAGGCCTGGACCACCTGGACAATGGGAGCTGGGACTTCACTGATGACATGGGCAGGAGCTTGCCCCCCAGAGGCAGACGGAATTGAGCCAGCAGTTATCTTCGCGAAGCTGGGAGCCATCTGGATCAAGGTCGATAAAGAATGGAAAAGCCTTGCGGAAGAATGCAAATGTTTCTTTTTTCCACTTCCCTTTACTCGTCAAATATTTTGAAACCGACTTCTAGAGTCTATGGATATGGAATGTTATGCTCTTAGCCTGCAAAATGATACCCAAATACAAAATATGCGAAGAGAAGATACCCAGAACACAAAACAGCAATGATTTTATTATTCAGAGAGTAATGTTCACTTGCCTCTTCGAGGGGGCAACCTCCGATAGAGCAGAGCTCGATTACAAAATAAGACACGATACTCCTCGCAGGGAGTCTCTATCCTTTATATATGACTCATACATGCAATACCACAGATCAATACCGTGGGTTTTATTAATACCATCTATCTAATACTACGGCCCATTTGCAACTAACTGTGGTCCCGTCATTAATTGCAGGTTAACCACTTACAATTATTAATATGGGCTTTATTGACTCTTGACTATGACGTGATCCCATTACATAAATAAGGGGGTTAGGGTGGGACCCTAACATGCCCTCCCCCTTAAGACTAGCCTTGTCCTCAAGGTTGAAGTTGCGGAAACTGCTGAAGAATAGTGGCTGGTTCCCAAGTTGCATCTTCCGAAGAGGTGTCTTTCCATTTGACGAGGACTTCCTTAATCATGAGGTCGCGCAGTTGCTTGTCTCGTGTGTCTAGGACCTGTTCGGGTTGAAGCCAGATGGACCCTTCTTCGTCCAATTTAGGTAGACTGGTCTGAATTCTGCAATTGTTCCCAATCACTTTCTTGAGCCATGAGACATGGAAAACTGGGTGGATTTTTGCAGTAGGTGGCAAGGCCAACTTGTAAGCCACTTCTCCAATGCGCTGAAGTACTTGATACGGTCCGTAGAATTTGGGAGATAGTTTCTGACACCCCTTGTCTTTGAGTGATGTTTGCTTATATGGTTGTAGTCGTAAAAAGACCTGATCCCCTTCTTGAAATTGGCGCTCTGAGCGATGCTGGTCTACCTGTTGCTTCATGCGGTTCTGAGCTTGATGAAGATTCTCTCTAAGATGGGCAAGCATGGTTGCGCGGTGTTGTAGGAGTTGATCCACTGCTTGTACTTTTGAGAACCCCTTGAGATACGAAGTAGGTGAAGGCGGGAGTTGACCATATACTGCTTCATAGGGAGTCATTTTGGTGGTGGCATGATAGTTGGTGTTATACCACCATTCAGCCAGAGGTAACCACTGTACCCAAAGGTGTTGCTTTTCTGAAGTGAAACACCTAAGGTAGGTTTCTAGACATTTGTTGACGGCTTCGGTTTGACCATCTGTTTGCGGATGATAGGAAGTACTGAGTTTTAGTTGAGTGCCTTGTATCCTGAAGAGTTCCTGCCAAAAATTACTGGTGAAGATCGAGTCGCGGTCGGACACAATAGAAGTGGGCATGCCATGCAATTTGAAGATCTGATCCATGAAAGATTGAGCGACCAAAGTTGGTGTAAACGGGTGGGGTAGGGCGCAGAAATGAGCATACTTCGACAGTCAATCCACAACCACCATGATGACTAACTTGTTCCCTGACTTTGGAAGACCTATAATGAAATCCATAGAAACCTCCATCCAAATTGATGCCGGAATGGGCAATGGTTGTAATGTGCCTTGTGTGTTGACGGTTTCCCCTTTGTGGCGTTGACAGACACCGCATTCTGCTACGAAAGTAAGGATGTCCTTTTTCATGCCTGTCCAAAAAAATGATCTTCTGGTGCGAGCATACGTCTTCTGAAAGCCCGAATGTCCTGCAATGGGAGATGAGTGCAATTCTGCCAAAATGCGACTTTTGAGGGTGGATGTTGGTGATATTACGACTCTGTCCCTGTAGCGAAGAATATCATCCTGCCACGAGTAGCCGTTGGTGGAATTTGGATCTACCTGCAATTGAGAAATGAGTTGGGAGAACCCGGGGTGTGAAAACCATTCCCTACGAGCCTCTTCAATCCATTCTGGAATGGGGAGGGAAATTGCTAGCAGAGTACTTTCCTCCTCAAATTGGCGAGATAATGCATCTGCTACACTATTGTCTTTCCCTTTCTTGTAAATGATCTCATAATCATATCCCAGCATTTTGGCGAGCCATTTATTTTGCTGTGGGGAGGATAGGCGTTGATCCAAAAAATATTTAAGACTGTGATGATCTGTGCGGATTTGGAAACGTCGCCCCAATAAGTAAGGTCGCTAGGTCTCGACTGCATGTAAGATGGCCATCATTTCCTTCTCGTAGGTAGATTGGCCCAGATTCCTCCCACTTAGTTTTTGGCTTGTGAAGGCCAAAGGTCGCCCTTCCTGCATTAAGACCGCCCCAATACCTGTACTCGAAGCATCACATTCAATGACAAAAGATTTGGTGAAGTCAGGTAGTGCTAAGACTGGAGTGGAACACATGGCATTTTTTAGAGCTGTAAAGGCCTGTGGTGCTTCCTCATTCCAGAAGAATGAATTTTTCTTTAGGAGTTGGGTGAGGGGCTTCGCTATGCGACCATAGTTGCGGACAAATTTACGATAATAGCCTATGAGACCCAAAAATCCTCTCAAGCTCTTCAAGGTCTTAGGTTGAGGCCATTCCTGCATTGCCTGGATCTTTTTGGGGTCCACCTTGACACCTTCACACCCCACAATGTGGCCCAAATACTCAACTTCTGCCATGCCAAACGAACACTTGGACATCTTGACAAATAATTTATGTTAGCGGAGCAGTTGCAAGAGTAGATCTACATGCTGAAGATGTGCGGCCCAAGTGCAACTATAGATGAGGATGTCATCGAAGAAGACAAGGACAAATTTCCTGAGATATGGTTTGAGAATGTGGTTCATAAGGCTCTGAAAAGTAGAGGGGGCATTACAAAGACCAAATGGCATGACCAGGAACTCATAATGGCCTTCATGAGTTCTGAAAGCAGTCTTGGGAATGTCGACTTCCTTCATGCGAATTTGGTGGTAGCCTGAGCGAAGATCTAGCTTAGTGAAGAATTGAGCCCCATTGAGTTCATCCAGCAAATCGTCAACCACCGTGATGGGAAATTTATCGTTGACTGTCAACTTATTGAGGGCCCTGAAGTCGGGACAGATCCACCACTCCCCATATTTCTTGAGCACCATGACCACTGGGGATGAATAAGGACTAATGTTGGGACGAATGACACCTGCTTCCAAAAGTTCCTTGATTATTTTTTCTATTTCATTCTTTTGGGTGAACGGATATCTGTATGGGCGCACATTTGGGGGTTGGGCCCCTAGAACCAAGGTGATGTTATGATCATGTTCCCCTCGCGAGGGTGGAAGCTCATGAGGCTTGTCAAAGACCGGCAAATGGTTATTTAAAATCTGTTGCATCTCAAGATGAATTGGCAGAGGCTTGGTTTCAACTGCCTGGATGGCATTAAATTGAGCTACAACTCCATGATTGCCCTTTTTTAACAATTTTTCCATCCTATGCGAGCTGATGATAGAGGGGGCTCCCGCTTGGAGTCCACGGAGGGTATGTGTGTAGTTGTTCTGCTTAAAACTCATATATAACTCCTGGAAATCCATTGTGATTGGCCCAAGAGTGCGGAGCCATTCAGCGCCGAGGACAATGTCGCAACCCCCCATGTGTATGGCAAACATGTGGGTTTTCAACTGATAATCCCCCATTTGAAGTTTGACATTTTCACAACGGCCTTCACACTTCATTGTGCCTCCATCCACAATTTGGACTTGGAAGTTAGAAACTGCTCGTACAAAACAATGCAATGCTTCTGCAACTTTTTGATGGATGAAATTATGTGTACTTCCACTATCAATCAAGACTACTACTGGGTGATGTTTAATAAAACCTCTAATTTTGAGAGTTTGAGGGGAAGAAATCCCTGCCAAAGCATGCAACGAAATAACTGGTTCGTCAGAGACATTGTCCTTTTGGTTGTCTTCTTCTAGCGGCTCATGTTCCTCAAGTGGTGGATCTTCCTCTGTTGAGCTGTAGTCAATGGCATCAATTTGAAAAAAAATTGGCTCCTTGCATTTATGACCTGGGGAGTATTTTTCATCATAGTAGTAACATAGGCCTTGCTTTCTTCTTTCAACCATTTCCGCAGGTGACACCTTTTGGACCTTAAGTGTTTGAGTCGTGTTGTGAGCCTGTGGGGGGCGACCTTTAGTGGAGAAATTTGGGCGACTGTATTGGGCTGCTAATGCACGTTCCACGTTACGAGCTACCTTGCAAGCCTCTGTCCATGTGGGAGGGTGGTGCAGTAGGACTTGGGCTTTGATAGCTTCTTTAAGACCGCTGATAAAACATTCCGTGTAGAACACATCTGAGAGACCCCAAGTGCAGAAGGCTAAGGCTTCAAAAGCTGTAATATATTCATCCACTGTACCAGTCTGTCGGAGCTTAATAAGACGACCCAAAAAAGAAGATTCCTAGTCAAAGCGGTCTTGAAGAGCTTTTGTGAATTTGGGCCAAGTCCTAAAAGGTCCATTGCAACGTTGATGCCATTCCCACCATTGCCACCTTTCATTGTCCAAGTACATGCTCCCCACCATAAGCTGAGTCTCATCATCTAAGATGCGATTCAGATTGAAATACTGCTCCATTTTGGCTATCCATGCCGACGGGTGAGAACCGTCAAATTTATGCATATCCAACTTGGGATGTCGCTGACGGGGTTGTTGGTGGGTGTGCCAGACATGAGGAGAGTGACTAGACTCACCCTCATTGTGTCCATTGCCATTATACACCTCCTCGTGGGCTTGCTCCTTGCCCTTCTGGATCATGCCCTCGACCAGGCTATTTAGTCGGTTAAGCTGAACGTGGACGATTTGCATGGAGTCTTCAAGTTTGTCCATCCTTTCATTGGCCATCGCTTGAGCTCTAGTTTCTACCATACACCAACCTGATTTTTTTTGGAAAGTTGGGACCGCCTAAAAAAATTTCACTAAGAATTGAATGGTACCACTGTGCTCAGCTCGTCGTCCTGATTCTGATGGGCTAGATCACCAATAAGCGCCTCGGAAGATCTCAGACTCTTTTTTTTTTTCTTAGAAAACTCCTAACGGAGTTTTACTCCTTCCTTATCAATACTGCAATTGCCAATTCCTTAAAATGTCCATGCGGCCAAAAGTCCTGTGAAAATTATTCCCCAGTATAGGAACCTTCACAACGATTCTGATCTGGTGGATCTGAGATATCTGAATGGCGGATTGGATAGCTCTGGGCGGTGGAACAGACTGCTGCTGCGGATCTGATGGATCTAATAGATCGGAATGGCTGATCTGCGAACTCGAGACTGCGGGACTGATGTCTGCTACTGCTGCACCCCTTTGCACAAGCGGATCTGGAAGAGATGATGTGTGATCCCCTGATAGAAAAGGGAACTATGGTCTTGAGGAGTGTCAGGTGCTACAGATCGCAATATACATAAGGGTCTGGCAGTAGTACTCGGCCCAATGTTTCAGGGCTCTAACTAAGGAGGATTGACCGTACCCTTAGCCGTACAACCCGACTACCCTATCGTACGGGCGAGTAATCTCTCCGAGTGCTGTTCTCGGTGTACTGTAGCCACAAGATGGCCGACGGTTTATCTATGGCGAGGTTTCAAGGGAGCCTAGGGGGCTTCCTATATACCCAGAGGGTATGTGGAAGACAGTCCGTGCGCGGTGTTGTCTAATGCGCTACTACTCGAAGGGGTACCCACAGGGGTTACAAGGGAGTCCAACAGACGTGACCACCACTTGTATTTCCTGCGTGCATGCCTCCCCAAATCCTTAGGTTTATACGCTCAACGACAGATCCCGTGGTTTAAAGACGCCGGAACACGTCTCTAGCCAAAAAAAAAAAAAAAAAAAAATTGCTAAGGAATGGAGATCCCACCGGCCCTGGAAAGTGCTCTGATACCACTTGTTATGCTCTTAACCTGCAAAACGATACCCAAATACAGAAAATGCGAAGAGAAGATACCTAGAACACAGAACATCAATGATTTTATTATTCAAAGAGTAATGTTCACTTGCCTCTTCGAGGGGGCAACCTCCGATAGAGCAGAGCTTGATTACAAAATAAGACACGATACTCCTCGCAAGGAGTCTCTATCCTTTATATATGACTCATACATGCAATACCACGGATCAATACCGTGGGTTTTATTAATACCATCTATCTAATACTACGGCCCATTTGCAACTAACTGTGGTCCCGTCATTAATTGCGGGTTAACCACTTACAATTATTAATATGGGCTTTATTGACTCTTGACTATGACGTGATCCCATTACATAAATAAGGGGGTTAGGGTGGGACCCTAACATGGAAGATCAAAGAGAAAGAAGCCCAGATCAGCAATGTAGGAGCAGGAACCAGAGTCAGGATGGTGGTAGAAGACGAAACCCCTCCTCCTTGCAATAAGATAATAGTATCAGCGAAAGAGAAAGAAGTTCAGATCAACGAAGTAGGAGCAGGAGCAGGATCGAGGATGGTGGTGGAAACCCAAATCCCGCCTCCATACAGATGGATGATACGGTAAGGGAAAGAGGAAGACACCCAGATCGGCAAACTGTAGAAGACGCCCAAATTTACTACCTCTGTCGATGAAAGCAGTCATATGTTTGATGGCTTCCGAAGTGTTGTGGTGTTGTGCCCTAACATGAACCAACAATGCAGAGATCCGAAGCCGAAGCGAAGCCCGAGTGTGTGATGGCTTCCGAAGTGTGCCCCAACGTGAACCAGTAGTGTAGAGATCCAAAGTTGAAGCGAAGTGCCAGAAGGTATGGACCGGTCCATGCATATATTAAACTTGGGTTTATGCAATTTTGTGTTTATATGTTATATGTATAATGTAATATTTAGATTTAATGTGTTGTTACTGGTAATCAATTTAGTTTTATTAATTTGTTAATTTAATTTAATTAAGTATTAGTTGTAATTGAGTAATTTCTCAAGATTTTGAATAGTCTATTTAACATTTATTACATCAAGAGATATTTAGAAAAGTTTATAAGTGGGATTGAAACAAGCAAAATATATTGCATGACATTAATCATCACTTCCAAAGCTTATGCCCAATGATCAAGACTTCCCTAGAAGTAACTTATTTAATCTCAAGACTTCTCTAGCTCAAGTGCACTTAACTGTAGAGTCTTCCCTATAATCAAGCCATGTTAACTTGCTACCCCATTTGCAAAAGCTTAATAAGTCTTGTGCCTTATGAAATATTCAATTAGAGATCTCTTGCCCTTCTTTATTTAAATATGATTAGTTGAAACCAATACTCATGGATATGGGTAATAAATTAGTAAATCACTTTACACATATAATTCCAAAAATGATATCTCATTAAATTAATTAATTTGATTAAGTTATTTTTATGAACAAACAATTTAGAAATAAATTGTATTGGTTCTCTTTAATTTAATTGGGAGCTTGAGTTATGGAGTTTAGTTTGTTTTTTTTCCAAAAGAGTATGGAGTTTAGTGTTACTCTAAATGTTTTGAAAATTAAATCCAACCCTTTAGTAGTTCATGCAATACAAGAGAAATTGTTTTTCATCTTCTACACATATATTCTTATTGTCCAATGCCTTGTCTCATTATGAAGCTCATGGACATTTATCATTGTCTTTACAATATTTATTTTATTTCTTGAAATCGTGATAATGAAAAGATAAGTATATCATCTAACTTTGGGTTTTATGATTTCACTATAATAATTCAATTTTGTCTCTTATTCATAATCTTTATAACACTTCATATTTTCCTTTTAAACCTAATTATGATAAGGCTTAGAGTAATGCTTATATATAGAAAGAATAATGTCATCTTCCACTATTCCCTAATAGTTTAACGAAATGACAATGTCTATATTCCAACCTCTTTCGGGCCCTAAAGGACTTACATTGGTGTTTAAAACAGTTTGTTTCTCATACTAATTAGTTTATGCTCGTGTATTAAGTATTTGATTAGAGCTCAGTGGATTAGTTTAAGTAATTGATGGTTGTGAATTACAAACAAGAGATCATACATTAAATCCTTGAAATAATTAATATTATAAATCTCACCTAATATTCATACCAACCACTTAATGTAAAAAACTACAACCAACCAATTTATTTTCAATATATTAACACCCCACCATGAATTGATCAATCACTATCCAATATTCATATGAAATACATTTTGAAATTATATTTGAACTTTATAACCTCAAAATTAAATGTCTAACTTAGGTTGAGATAGTTCTTTGTCTACTTACAATTCACCTCTAAATTAGTATTATATTCAATGTATACACTAAACCATCTCAACATCATATATTCACCCAATGATATCTCAAACACCCTTGATATTTAATATGCTTATCGCTTTCATGTTACACCCATCCTTATATTTATCCCTATACATTTGTGTTGAGATTTCCCTATTCATTAACATGAACACAATATGCTTATCGCTTTCATGTTACACCCATCCTTATATTTATCACTGTACATTTGTGTTGAGATTTTCCTATTCATTAATATGAAGACAACAGGGAGGAAAATGACTCCTCACCACAAATAAGACATGCAAGCTTAATAGACATGTACATAGGTTAGGATAGATAATTCATCACCATTATGGGTTGGTAGGCCAAACAATCGTTGGCACAAGACACATCATCACATCATCGTTGGCAAACCAATTACAATGACACGTGTCAAAACCATTTAACAAATCAA
The DNA here is from genome assembly GCA_031772625.1 of Pinus tabuliformis. Taxonomy (NCBI): domain Eukaryota; kingdom Viridiplantae; phylum Streptophyta; class Pinopsida; order Pinales; family Pinaceae; genus Pinus; species Pinus tabuliformis. The sequence goes on from CM062811.1 coordinate 965,511,610, forward strand.
TGCCCATGTCAAACATTTTTGGGCCAGGTTGAACATTTTTACTAAGGTGGTTCCTAGGAATAGAGCTCAATATACACTTTTAGAACGCCACAAGCAAAGGTGTAGGCAATGTAATCGTATGGAGAAGATTATGAAAAAATATGTGATGGAGATGTACGGAGGAAATAAATATGTTAGATAAAGTTAAAGGTTGCAAAAAGGGTAAGGGGAATATCGATAATGATATATAGTTATGGTATGCATAACATTTATAATTGTCAGTGGAATGTTGATAATGATGTATGGTTAATGTATGTAATAACATTTATTGTAAATTTATAGGGTGGATAATATTATGAGTTTTTTTTAGAAAAGTATTTAAGAAGTAAAATATTATATTTAAAAGTAGTAATTTAAAATATGGAATTATTTAAAATACTGGATTTTTGTTTTGTATAAAAAGTTAAATTGTAATTTAATCGATATTTATTTTATATATAAAATTAAGATTATAGTATTGTGTTTTTTTCTTTGAGTTATGAACTTTGGAAATTATAGTTGAATTTTTACAATTTCTAATCTCTAATTGTGTTTAGTATTGGGAAGCTTATCCCCCTCCCCCACACCCTCCTCAAAGTCCTGACATTGATGCATTTAACACTTTTATATTAGTGTGGTCCAAAATCCCAAAGCCACAACTTGCTAAATTTGTGAAGAAGACGGAAGAAATTTCAAACTCCGCAGTCAACACTATGAAAACATGCACTATGGCACTTCGATTGGCAGATCAAGGTCTTTGGGCTAGTTCATAAATATTTGTCCCTCCCTTAAATCCCTAAATATTTGGCAAGATAACAACTAGAGGCCTTTGATTAAAGGAAAAGCCTCATCCTCCTTTTGTAGAAAAGGTTTTTATACCTTTTATTTTGAAGATAAATTTGATAGAGATTTGATATTCAAAAGTGGACCTTATATTATGGGAGCTCAAGGCTTATATATACATAGATGGAGTCTAGATTTCAACCCTAAAAGTGATGTTCCTTATGTTGGTCATGTCTGGGTAAAATTTCCCTACTTCCCCATCCACTGTTGGAATGACGAAACATTCAAAAATATTGGCAATTCATTGAGAAAGTATATAGACATAGTAGAACACAAGGATGCATTGTTTGTTTGTGCCAGCATTTGTGTTGAAGTTGATTTGGAGAAAGGCCTCCTAGAAGCAATACAATGATCTTTAGCTAACTAGACCTTCCTCCAGGAAGTTGACTTTGATCAACTTCCCTTCATATTAAAGGCATGTCATAAATATGGTCATTTTGCCATAAATTTTTCAAAATCTTTCGATGCTCCTTTCCAGGAGTAAGAAGGAGATAATTGGAAGACTACCAGGAGAAGAAGAGGTCCTTTAAGGCCACAAATTCCTCGTCAGGCCCTTGAGAATTAGATTGGTCCTAAGGTATCACTTCCTCTATAACATCCTTCAAGGGGTCTCTCTTCAGCGAATCTGCAAGATGGTTGTCAAAGTTCTCCTAACAATTAATTTGAATTTCTAAATGGGCTAAACAATATAAAGGAAACACACAAAATTTTTGAAGATCTTCATGAGAAGGAAGCTTCCCTAGGAGAGAAAGAGGAAGAAGAAGGTATGCCTCCACTTGAATATGTCCCAATACCTATACAAATTCTAGAGGAAGAAGAAGCAAAATAAGGTGAATCCCTTCTCTCCCCAAAAGCCTCCATCAACCCTCTCTGCTTTGTTCTGCCATATGAGGAGCTCTCTGGAAGCAATATTGCTCGTGATATTCCTATGGAAAGGCCACACAAGAAAGCAAGAAGAAAATCAAATAGAGATATCTTCTCTAAGCAAGCTGATAAGGATTTAGAGTTGGAGACTCAAAAATCAATCAAAGAAGCATTGATTAAAGTCACTAGAAGTGCAAATAAACATTTAGGCATAGTTCCTCACCAAGGTGAGGTGTACAAGAGCCGCAAGCAAGTGATGATGGTAGTCTTTTGAAATTGTAGAGGACTACAGAATGAAAAAAAATGTTAGAAATTAAAAGTCTTCTTAGAGAAGAAAAACTCCTGACTCTTCTACTCCAAGAGATTAAAATGAAATAGGAGGAAATTTTGATTAAAGGAAAAATCGTATGGAGAGGGAACGAAGCCTCAACAACAAGCTCAAAAGGTGCTTTAGAAGGAGTCTTCAATATTTGGGACCCTTCATTATTTCAAAAGCTTCAAGAATGGAAATCTCCACATTAGGTAGCCCACAAACTTCGGCATTTTCCTTTGCAAAAGGTGTGTTCTATTATTGATGTCTATGTGCATGTTCCCTATCAAAACAAATCGATTTGTTGGAATTCTCTTCATGGTATGGGTGATCTAACTCAATCCTTCAGTCTCATTTTTTGCCGTGATTTTAATACCATTTTGCATTCATTTGAGAAAAGAGGTCGATCACAAGTCAGAGATTTGTCTTGAGAACATATGGAATATCTAATAACACATTTGAACTTGCTATATATAAAAGCAACGAAAATAAAATTCATGTGGGACAACTAAATGATTGGACCAGGGAACATGATGGCAAGGTTGGCCATGTTTCTTGTAAGTAGTAAATTTATAGTTCAATATTTCTTTATATCCTCTAGAGCATTTGGCTTTGGGAAGCTCATATGGTAGGCCCATTGTCTTATAACTTCGTGAACTAATAGATTATGGCCCTTTTCCATCTTGGTTCAATCCATTTTCGTTCCCTTTACAATGCCTCTCTAATCTTATCTCCAAGTCCTATAGCATTTGGGTCACTAGGTCCCCTATCTATGTCTAGGATCATAAGATTAAAGTGGTTAAAACAAAAATCCTAGGAAAAAGAAAATTATAAAGCTAGGGAAAATGAGAAAATATCATTCAAATCAAATTTGGAAGCCATTAATAAAAAAACAAAGCAAAACCCTCTTTTTGTGGAGATCTTAATGGAGGAAAAAGGCATTTGAATCTTATCATTCTTCCTTGAAAGTAGAGGAAGAAATTTGGAGGCTTAAATCTAGGAGTCTATGGCTCAAGGAAAGTGACAAAAATACAAAAAAATCCATAAGCAAGAAAAATTGATGTTTGGAAAAAAAATATTAAGTCAATTTTGGTCGAAGTGAAAGAAATTTCCTCCTTTGATAATATCAAGGAGGAAGCTTTCCAACACTACAAAAACTTGTATTCTAAACAAAATATCTCTTCTCCATAGGTTGAGGAAGAAATGTAGGAAAATATCCCTCTTCTAGTTACTCAAAAGGATTAGTTATTATTGAAGCCAATTATAGAAGAGAAAATTTGGAAAGCTCTAAAGTCTTTTAGCCCAAATAAAGCTCTTGGTCTATAAGGATTTTTAGCTCACTTCTACCAACACTTCTAGAATATTATCAAAGTCAACTTATTTATGAGATTGATTATGTGTTTTGTCAATCAAAGATGGGAGGAGGGATCAACTCCACCTTCCTCACCTTGGTGCCAAAAGAGGTCAAACCCTCTTCCTTTTCCAGGTTTCAACCTATTTCTCTTTGTAATGTTTTTTATAAAATTATGTTAAAAATTATTACATCTTGCATTAAGATGTTATTTTCTAAGCTAATTTCAGAAAATCAAGGAGGTTTTGTAAGCAAAAGATAAATAGTGAATAACATCATTTTGGTGCAAGAAATTATTCACTCAAGCAAAAGCAAGAAAGAAAAAGGAATGGTCATCAAGTTAGACATGGCTAATGCCTTCAACAAAGTAAGACACTCCTTTCTATTTTATGTTCTAAATAAATTTGCCTTTGACAATAATCTTATTAGTTGGATAGCAAACTTCATTGAGGGCCCTTGGATATCCCCATTAGTCAATGGTAAATTGGTGGACTTCTTCAAGGCCACTCATGGGATAAGACATGGATTCCCCCTATCTCCCTTGTTGCATATATTATGGTGGATTCTTTAAGTAGAAAGTTGGAAAAAGAAAGAGGACTAGGAACCTTACAAAGGATCATATTCACAAGAGGGGTACAATGTTTAAATCACTCTTATTTTTTTGGTTACATTTTATTGTTGGGGGAAACCTCAATGGTCAGTGAAAATCATTTCAAATTAGTATTGGATGGATTTTTTGAAGCATAACGGGAGTTAATTAATGGAGCTAAAAGCTTTATCTACACATGGCATATCAGTCCTAATGTACAAAGACTCTTGACCCTCTTTTTGGAATTTTTAGTTCTAGAGTCTTGGCAATGACTGAATCCAACTAGAAGAGTTATCTTAATGCAATCTACAATTTCCACTCTTCCTCTTTATCAATTCACTACTATGTTGGCTCCTAAAGGAGTTAGAGATTCCCTTCTCATATAAATAAGGAAATTCCTTTAGCAAGGTGGGAAATCAAACTCCAAAAGATTTCATTTAATTAAATGGGTCGTGGTATGCACTCAAAAGAACCCATGGGGGGGCTGGGCATCAAAGATGTATCCCTTATGAACTTATCATTGGAGTGGCAAGTTGGCTTGTAGGCTTATTTCAGGAAAAAATGACTAGTGGAAGCAAGTCTTGGTGAATAAATATTTCCCCAATGAAAGGAGAACCTACCTAGAATATCCAAATCATATCAAGGGTGGTTCCCATATTTTGAGATCAATCTCCACTATGATCTCGTTAATCAAATCGAATGTCACTTGGACTCCTAAAAATGGATGTGATATAAACATCTGGATTGGTTGAATTTTTCATTAAGTTTAGTCCTCTAAAAATTTGGCTTTCAAAATAGTGAAAATTCACAGTGTTTGACATACTGACATGGTCATAAAGCAAAGGCTAGAATGGTTGGTATTGGGGAATGGTTCCCTCTCCTTTGTCTCCTCTAATACGAGATTTGGAACATGAATTGTCTAGTTGCACTCCCATTTCCTTAATAGAAAAAGAGCATAGAGGGTGGGGTCATTTGTTATGCACGGTAAACTCTAGGTATAGTGCACTCTTTCCATATGGTATTCCACCCAAATCAACAATGTGGTCTCATCTATGGAACTCAAATTGTCTTCTTAAAATGAATATTTTATGTTGGATGTTAGTGTTGGATTTTGTAGTTATTGTCGATCTTCATAATTAATATTTTAGTCATTAATGTATTTGCAATGATAAAAATAAAGCATGTTCTTCATGCTATTGTCAAAAGAAAATTTTTAAGGTATGTTCTTCATGTCCTATTCAAAAGAGAAAATTTGAATTTTGATATTTGAATTTTTGGCCCCAAATTAGCCAAGTCAACCCTCCTCCTAGTCAAGTTAGCCCCAGTCAAAGAGGCACCCATTTGGCCTGGAAAAATACTATATCTAAGAATTCAACCTCCTCCTCCAAGGTGTAATTCGAATCATCCATCAAGGAATTATATATTTTTTCATCAAGAGAAGGAGACAAAGAAGAAGGAAGGACGAATAAGATCAAGCTATGTCTCTCTCTATATTAATCTTGGCATATGTGTATCTGCTCATATTTCATGACCTCACATGTGTGAACATAAGTACCAAATTTCCGAGGTGAACCAGAGTTACAAGACTAAGTTTATTGGGTGTAAAAGTACATTGAAATGCGGACCTAGAAGACCTTACCAAATCGAGATCAATGGGCAGATTTATGACTTGACTAGGAGGTAGTTGGACCAAATCTATTTTACTGGTCAGTTTGATCTTCTAATTAACTAGAAGGTTTAGGTTTGTATCTTGTTGAACAAAAGAATTCTCTAAAAAAAGGTTGTTGGGTTTTTCCCCATGTGGGCTTTCCTAGGGAAAATGTTTATGTTTTATTTGGTAAAGGTTGTTGGGTTTTCCCCCCATGTGGGCTTTTCTAGGGAAAATGTTTGTGTTCTTATTTGGTTGTCTCTTTATGATCTCAGTGGCATTTAGTTTCTGTTATGAAACCAGCTTACAAAAAGATAGAAAAAGATAGATCAACACCTTAGAATTAAGCCTCTTCGAGGGGGAAACCTCCTTTACATTACACAAATGAACAATTCTTGGATGATACAAATGACAAGACCTCCTTTCTATATATAGGAGTCTAAGGGGTCATAATATAATCAGAGCCGACATAACAATAATAATGTAAGGGCACAATAATAACAATAGTGGGCTTCTATGGGGCACAATAGTAACAATATGGGCACTACATGGGTACATCAATATAATAAGGGGGTTGTACTAATAACAATAAGGGGTTACACTAGTATTATAGGGACCTAACATGCCCCTCTCCTTCAAAAAGTGTTGTCCTCAATGCTTGAGTAGTTCTTGATGCTTCAATATAAAATTCTTGTCCTCCCATGTGGAATCTTCACTGGGTAAGTTCTTCCACTTGATGAGATACTCTGAAATTGATCAATTTCGTAGTTGTTGGGTTCTTGTTTCTGTGACTGCTCTGGGTTCTAATATGATTCTTCCTTCCTCTTCAATTTCTGGCAATATTGTTTGAATTGGGATCTTTTGCAACTTTTGAATAAGTGGCCATACTTCTTCGTCCTTCTTCCATTCATCCCTTGCTTCAATTATCCAATCTGGTTGGATAATATAAATAGCACAAAACAATGCTTCCACATCCTCATCCTTTCTTGATAGTGCATCTGCAACAAAATTTTGCTTCCATTTTCTATAGATGATGTCAAAGTCATAACCCAACATATTTGTGACACATTTTTTCTGTTATTCTAAAGATAATAGTTGTTCTAAAAAGTATTTAAGACTATCATGATCCATTTTTACTTTGAAGTGTCTTCCCATTTGGTAAGGTCACCATTTTTAAGTGCATGTAGTATTGCCAACATTTCCTTCGCTTGAGATGTAGCAGTAAAAATACCCAATCACCTACATCAAAACATTTTTGACTACAATGTTGATCTACTTGTTGTTTCATTTGATTTTGCACCAAAGTGGCGTTATCCTTTAAAAGTTGGAGAACTTGTTGTTCATGCTCGAGGTGATCTTTCACTGCTTGAACCTTTTTCTTCTTGATATGTCCTTCTATATTTAGAGTTTGAGGAGTGGTAATTTCTTCCAATCCTTTACAAGATATGGTCGGATTCATCTCTTGATACTCGATGTGATCTTTCACTTCCTGAACATTTTTCTTCTTGATATGTCCTTCTATCTTGATAGTTTGAGGAGTGGTAATTCCGACAAATGAATTACAAGATATGTTTGGATTCATTTCTTCTTTCTCAATGTGATCTTTCACTTCTTGCACCTTTTTCTTCTTGATATGTCCTTCTATCTTGAGAGTTTGAGGAGTGGTAATTCTGATAGTGGGTCATAATATAGTCAGAGCCGACATAACAATAATAATGTAAGGGCACAATAATAACAATAGTGGGCTTCTATGGGGCACAATAGTAACAATATGGGCACTACATGGGTACATCAATATAATAAGGGGGTTGTACTAATAACAATAAGGGGTTACACTAGTAGTATAGGGGCCTAACAATTTCTATTATTGAATCTCTTTTGTGTAATTTCTTTATGATGAATATGAATGCAATAAAAAGAGTAACTAAAGAAATTATAAGAAGAAGTAATTATCAAATTAGAATATTCTACAAAAATCAACATGGTATCAGAGCTATGGTATAAGAGTAACCTTGAACAATGACCCTAGATCAACAAGAAAAGTCAACAATGTTTTTAAGAGAAACCGAAGTTTTGTTGAATCTAATTATGATGATGTACGCAAAGTTTTGAAGAGTGTCGAATCCTTAGACCTCGGACCAAACCTCAGACCAAGCCTCAGTCTAAGCCTTAGTCAAAACCTCAGTCTAAGCCTTAGGGCCTGTTACAGGAGCCAAGAAACCTTAGGAGATTCAAGGAACCTCATATAGTGACCAAGAGTTGTCTTAGCCAATAGAAAAGCCAACTAAAATTTGTTTTGGTTACAACTCTATCTTGGATCTTGTGATGAAAGATGTCTTGTACTGATGTGATCATAAGAATAATGAAAATTTGTCTCTATGACTAAGGTTGAGAAGACTTGGTCCATATTTTATCTTTGAAAGACAAAGAGCTTCAACAAAAAATATTGATGATCTTTTCATCTGTCTAGATTCACTGTTTACTTACCTCAAAGTCAAGCCTTAAGGAAATCAAAGTCTATGGTTTGATCTACCATAAGAATCTAGACCAAATTTTTATGGATAATTTGTGATTTGTCCAGGTCGAAATAAAAAAGGATGGGCCACTGAAATTCTATCTATAAAATCCAATTCTGTTATATGTAAAGGAAAAAGGACAAAGATGCCCAACAAGCCTCATATTCAACTTGTTATGGATGAATGAAATACCTCAGATGTTTCACTAAATTTTTTTGGTAAGGTTAAACCCTAGATGAATTTTGAAATGTCTCGTGTGCTTAATTTCATTTGAACAAAGTATATTGGTGAAGGCACTAAACAAATTATCTCAAAAAAGAAGTCTCTCTCAAATACTTGAGTAGCATCAACATTTCACAGTTGATAAGATTGAAGCATTTCAACAAAGACATATTGCTTAGCTCCTAGCCTAAAAAAGTTTCCATGCAAAGCATTCTACAATGTTGGATGTTTGAAAACTAAGTCCAAAGGTTGATGTCTACTTGAACCCCTAGAATGTGAGGTATGTTTCATTACAATAATTTTATTTGAAGCGTTCTTAGATCTCAATGATCTCTAGACATTGTAAAAGAGCTATGTCAATGAAGGCCAAGTATAGGTCTGAAAAATCTATATTGATTTACAAAAGATGAAAATGAAAATTGTGGAATGTTATATCTACTAAAAGAAGCAATGATATAATCCAATGAACCAAATATGTTAGATTGACAATATGGACATTTTCTTTGAGTTCAATAAAGTAGTTCTTGTACTACATAAGTTATGATCATGTGATGGAAAACTTTATTCCCTAACTAGTTCTCCAATGAAGTTCCTCTATAAGTTAGAGGGAGTTAAGAAAGGACATTGAAATGAAAATAGGGCAGCCTAAGTCAAGAAAACAAATTATCTTGATTTGAAGAAACTATTTGAGACAGGTTAAAGATTGAATACATTTGGATTGAGTGACTTAAGTTCAGTTTTGAAGAAGGGCATTCAAAATGCAAAAGAGGCAGAGTATCTCATCAGTCTTGGAGACAATATTTATCTCAAAGATCAAAAACAAAATATTACTATTGTTATAATGTTTCCGAAGGAAGTTTGGATAATGCTCACGCCTCTTGAAGTATGTAAATACCATTCCTTAATCCAACTTATTATATTTGTCCTTAACATTTGCTGGAGCATGTTGTTTCTTCACTTTTGCTAATATCAAGCTTCATTGTTTGATGACATGATGGACTTCATTTTCAGACATTTGGATTTTCTTGTAAAGGAGAATTGAAAAACTAGGGTTTATGAAATCCCTGGGGTTTAATAAACCCTAGAAATGAACCTAAATCAATGTATTCTTTGAAATATTTTTTTTTTTTTTTTTTTTTTTTTTTTTTTTTTTTTTTTGTGTAGCTCAGACAGGTGTTCTAGTCTCTATGGTGTTTGCGAGGCTAGGGAACACATTTTCTCTAGTACCCAGAATTGGTTTCGCAAGAAAATACCTTGATTAGATTTAATTAAGTACTTAATTAAATTTTCCTAAGTCTAACTTAGGGAAATAACTTAATTAATCAGTATTAATTGGGGTAGATCGATTTTGTGCTAGAGACTTCCAGAAAAGTCATTTGATGGAGTGAAGGTGATCTTAGCCATCGATTGTGATTAGATCATGGTCGTTGATTTCTCAACGAGAGATTATAAGAGAAAATCGATGGGGTTGGAGACACACTTGAGCAATTCGACTCACCTAGTTGCAGAGATAGAAAGGGCGCAATTGAATTAGAGGGTGACACCAGAAACAAGGTTTCAACAGAGATTTGGGAGGATATTTCTGTAGAGGATCCACAGATTTTCTATTGTTCCAGTGACAGGAAAAGAGGTTGATTTATCTACAAGAGGATGCCAATTCAACTAGTGTGAGTTGGCCAGTTTACCCGGTGCACATATCTAGAGCAATATTTCCATTTCCAGTAGCTGGAAGAGTTGCTAGAGGAGGTGAGAGTAGCTTCAGGAGATTGTTTTACTTGCAAGGAGAGATTCCTAGAGGCTGTGTGAATTTTCCAAAGCAAGTAGTGGGAATTTCTAGCAAGAAGTGAATGCCAAGAAGGAGTGTGAATTTTTTGGAAGAGGTCAGATCGATTTGCAGAGGAGAACTTTTGTCTCAAAATTATTTTGTTAGTGGAGATTACTATTTTTTAGAGATTTTCCATCAACAAGCAAGCAATTGTAATTTCTCAAATTGTTGAAGAATTAATAATATAAACCCTCATCTACTGCGCTGGTTTCCCCACATTGGGGTTTTTCCAGGGACATTTGTCCTAAAATATTGGTGTTATCTATCTTGTGTGTGCATATATTTCTAAGTTCCTATATTTAAATTTGTGAATATTGCGATAGTGAATTTATTGTGATTTGTCATAATTTTTGAAGACAAATAAACCACATAAGTTAGGAGATTAAATTCTAGTTATTGCAATCAGTTTACACTTTCCATGGTATTAGAGTGGATATGAAGGGTAGAAATTGGATCTGCGTAGGCACAAAAAGGGAAATCACACAAGTGTTAATACCTAGTTCGATTTCTTCATATTATATCTCCAGTTTATTTGAGTACGCAATTTTCTAGAGATGGTTGCAGTAGGATTGAGAGATCAGGATAGGTTAAATGGAGCCTCTAACTTTGGATTTTGGAAAGTCAGGATGATGTTCCTATTGGATGAGTATGGTTTGAAGGAGTTTGGTATAACAATTATTGTTGTACCAACAAATCCCATCCAATTTCATAAATACAAGAGGGAAAATTCCAAAGCCAAGAGGATGACTCTTGATGGAGTAAGGGATCACATCATTCCACATATCGCAGAGAAGGGGACATCGAAGGAGAAGCCATCGTCAAATTGTACCAACATTTGTCAAAAAATAGGAAATCGATCCTCAAGGAGAAGGTGAGAATCATCAAGCAGAATAAGGGAAAAGATGTGACCACCTATCTCACCAGAATTTAGTCTATCAGAGATGAACTAGCTACAGTTGGAGAGAAACCCAATGATGATGAGTTAGTGCATATAGTATTCAATGGGTTCTCCAAGGAATGATGAATGTTAGTCTAGGTGATTTTAGGAGGAGAAGAACTTCCAGATTAAGATCGGCTATGAAGTAACTTCACTCAAGAGGAGTTGAGGCTCAACTTATTCGAGGGCACCTGTAGTAATGGCAAAGCACCAAAGGTTGAGAAAGAATAGAACATTTCCTTAGCAGGAAAAGGAAAAGTGAAGAAGGATTCCAACAAAGGACCTAGCTCGAAAGGAGAGAAGAGAAAGAAGGACCTATCTAAGGTCAAGCGTTATGGTTTTCACAAATTTAGACATTATGTCAGCGATTTCCCATTGAGGAAGAAGAAGGGAAAGAAGCAAGTTGAAGCTTCAACAAACACGTATGAGCTCTCTAGCAGGATGGAGCAGGAGTTCGCATTGAGCGTCATTTCATATGACAGGAGTTAGGGAGTACTTCTCTAGTTACAAGAAGGAGGACATGAGGTTCCAAATTTAGACGGGGAATAATTCCAATTGCACTCCTATAGCACGAGTAATTTTTCTATGTCAGAGGGAGAATGACAAGTAGTCACCTATCCATGATGTGTTTCATGTTCCAGGCTTGGGGATGAATTTGATATTTGTATAAATCCTTTAGGACAAAGGGCATGTTGTTCTCTTTAAAGGGGTTAGAGTGTTGTTACACCACAAGGATTTGAGGTCTGCTATAACAATTGGGGTGAGGACTGGATGGTTATACATGTTGCAGTTAGACACACCCAAGGCACTAGTAAGCAACAACGGTCTGAGAGACCATGGGGAGCTATGGCATAGGAGGATGGGCCATATTCATCATGAAGCACTCAGGATGCTTCGTGATACAGTGACAAGTGTTTTGGAGGTGAGCATAAATTAAAACAATGTATGTAGAGGATGTGCATTGGGGAAGTTTTCCAAGGCATAGTTTCTAAGGAGTGATAGTATATTGCAAGGTACTTTTGTACTTTTATTAACGATTTCTCTAGGAAGACCTGGATCTATTTTTTTTAGGACCAACGATGAGGTCTTCAGTCACTTTTAGGAGTATAAGGCTCTAGTGGAGAATGAAATAGGCAGAAAGATCGAGACTCTTCAGTCAAACAATAGAAGGGAATATACCAGCAAGGAGTTCCAAGAGTTTTGTACTAGGGCAAGAATCAAGAGAGAGTGGATGGTTCCTTACCACCCAAAACATAATGGGGTTGTTGATAGGAAGAACAAGTAAATTTTGAAGGAAACACGAGCTATGCTATATGACTAGGATCTCCCACGCTATCTATGGTCAGAGGCATGCAGAACGATAATCCATATTCAGAACAAGGTCCAACATAGCGTGCTTAGCAAGATGACTCCTGAGGAATATTTCACCAGGAAGAAGCCAAATGTCTGTAATTCCAAGATATTTGGTTGTCTAGCGTACTATCACATTCCAAGTAAGACACATTCGAAGCTAGATCAGACTGCAGAGCAAGGGTATTTTGTTGGCTATAGCGAGACCTAAAAAGCATATAGGATCTTCATCCCAGGAGCCAGGAGTATTACAGTCAGACAAGATGTCAAATTCATGGAGGAAAAAGCATACAAAAGGTCTTGAGAGTTTTCAATAGTTGAAGATTAGAATGAGAAGCTAGTAGAAGCACCCAGAGTCCAGCCGCAAAATCATGGGCAACAATAGAGCACTAGTATAGTGACCAATACGAGCATAGGATTGGGTGTGAATGCTCATGAGGCTTCACAAATTATGGAGTAGAAGATGCAATAAATTAGGGAGATGCATCAGGAGGACATGGAGGTGGAAAATCCTATCTCCATTGTTGGTAGGGGGAACTGGGAGGTTCAGGCTACACATTGATATTCTCAGGAGTCTATGGAGGATCCTAGGACATGCAAGAGAGAGTGGAAACAACTAGAGCGATACACTGGCTACATGGAATTCATCAGTTAGTTAGTTGATAATGAGCCTTCAAACTATTAGGAGGTCGCAAAACAATGGTGTGGTGGGATGTTACGGTTGAGGAGTATTCCTTAATCATCTAGAATGATGTTTGGGAGGTTGTACCAAGAAAAATAAACAGGGTGGTGGTTGGATCACATTGGATCTACAAGATCAAGCAAAATGAAAATTCCAACATCGAAAAGTACAAATCTAGGTTCATGGCCAAGGGGTTCTCTCTGGAGGGAATAAACTATGAGGATACATTTTCTCTCGTGGCTAGGTACACTTCTATATGAGCCATGATCTCATTGACAACACAAATAGGATGGGAGATCCATTAGATGGATGTCAAGACAACATTCCTAAATGGCGAAATAGAGGAGGAGGTGTACATATAACAACCTAAGGGATTTGTAGAACGCAGCAGAGAGACCCACATGTGCAGATTGAAGAGATATTTGTATGGGCTCAAACAGGCTCCCACGGTGTGGGATGAGCACACTCAATAGTAGCAAACCATGTGTTGAGGTATTTGCATGGCACAATTGAGTATGGGATAAGATATGCTCAAGGTGATGGTGTCAGGTTGGTGGGCTATACTGATGCAGACTGGACAGGAAACACAATAGATTAGAAAAACACTTCAAGGTGTTGCTTCAGTATGGGCGTTGTAGTTGTCTCTTGGTACAACAGAAAGTAGAATTCCATGGCATTGAGTTCAACCAAGGCAAAGTACATAGCAGCAAGCATGGCTACATGCAAGGCTATATGGATTTGGAAGTTGTTGGTAACCTTGTTTGGTTAGAGGATAGAGACTACAATGATACACTACGACAATCAAAGTTGCATCAAGTTGTCATAGAATCTAGTGTTTCACAATAGGTCAAAACATATCGACATTACGTACCACTTTGTCAGGGATTGTGTGCAACAAAAGATAGTCCAACTACAATATGCACCTACAAATGAACAGGTAGTTGATATTCTAATGAAGGCTTTGGGGAAGGCGAAGATCATCTTCTTCAGAGACAAGTTGGGTGCTATGTTGAACACCTTCCTCTCTAAGAGGGAGTGCTATTTTGTGTAGCTTAGATAGGTTTTCTAGTATCTATGGTGTCTATGAGGCTAGGGAACAAATTTCCTCCAATAACAAGAATTGGTTTCATAAGAAAAAACCTTGATTAGATTTAATTAAGAAGTTAATTAAATTTTCCTAAGTTTCACTTAGGGAAATAACTTAATTAATCAGTATTAATTGAGGTAAATCGACGATAAATAGATTTTTCTATAAAGACTTTCAGAAAGTTCATTTCATGGAGCCAAGATGATCTTAGCCATCTATTGTGATTATACCATGGTCATTGATTTCTCAACGAGAGATTATATGAGCAAATCAATGGGGTTGGAGACACACTTGAGCAGTTCGACTCACCTAGTTGTAGAGATAGCAAAGGCGCAGTTGAAGCAGAGGGAGATATTGACAACATGGTTCCAATAGAGATTTGGGAGGAGATTTCTAGAGAGGATTTCCACATATTTTCCAGTGTTCTAGTGGTAGGAAAGGAGGTTGATTTATCTGCAAAAGAGGAGGTCAATTCAGCGAGTGTGAATTAGGCAATTTACCCAATGTGCATAGCTAGAGCAATATTTACATTTCTAGTTGTCGAAATAATTTCTAGAGGAGGTTTGAGTAGCTTGAGGAGGTAGAGAGAGGTAGGTTTACTTGCATGGAGAGATTCCCAAAGGATGTGTGAATTTTCTAGAGAAAGCGGTGCACATTTCTTGGTAGCAATGTGAGTGCCAAGGAGGAGTGCATTTTCTAGAAGAGGCCAGATCGATTTGCAAAGGAGAATTTTTGTATCCATACTCTTTTTCTAGTGGAGGTCATTATTTGTTGGAGATTTTCCATCAACGGACAATCAGCTGGAATTTCTCAAATTGTCGAATTGAGGCTTCTGTGATCCATATCAATTTATGAGAGATTCTTCAACGTAAATCACATAGAATATCATTTGTCGACGCGTTTCGAACCAACTAGTGTGGTTCATCATCAGGACAAGTTGAAGAAATAGATCTAGCTATGCAATTTAAATAGTATGAGCAGAGACCCCCAACGGCTATCTTATCCAACGGCTAATTTTGACTATGGGACCAGAGTTAAAAAGTCAAAATAATATAGTTATACTCGATGACCATTCTTTTAAAATATATAATTTTTTATTTATTTTTATATATAAATAAAATAATTAAATAGGTGTTAATGTTATTAGTTAGTCAAAAGTTTAACATAGGGTATAGAATAATAGTCAGTGAGAATAAAATAAAAAGGAAAAAATAATAGAATATAAATGAACCAAGCTAGTAAGGGTAAAAGTTAGTTAATAATAAATCAAAATAAAAGAGGAAAAACAAATACATAAAAATAAAAATAAAAACAATAAAATAAAGCTAATAAAGGTACAGGTTAGTTTAAAAATTAAAAATAAATAAATAAATACATAAATAAAACTAAAACTTGGGAAAAACTCAGAAGGAGGTTAGTCAAAGTTAGTTTAAAAATAAAATAGAAAATAAATAAATAATAATAATAATAATAATAAAATAATAAAATAATAAAAATCAAAATATATAAAAGAGAACAGAGCTAAGGTGAAAGATAGTTGAAAAAGAAATAAAAATAATAAATAGATCATTATACTGAAGAAGAAAAATAAAATAAAATAAATAAATAAATAAAAATAAAAAATAAAAAATTAATTAATTAATTAATTAAGTAAAATAAAATAAATAAATAAAAATAAAAATAAATTAAAAAATAAAATCAAATAATAATAAAATAAATAAACTAATTAATTAATTAATAAAAATAAAATAAATAAAATAATTAATTAAAAATAAATAAATAATAATAATAATAATAATAATAATAAAAGTATATAAATAAGGTATATGAATAAGAAATAAAAATAAAACAGAGAGAACGACAAAAATAAAAAGGGGGAGGGACAGATCAAAACGGATCAACCCTAGGAGGAAGGAAGGCTTCAGGGGGAACACAGAAAGCGAGCACAAAGCTAAAAGGTGGGGGAAGGAGAAAGACTAAGATGACAGGGCAGGGATCCAATAGCTACTGATTTTCCAGCCATCATCTCTATTGAGATTATTAGGCCTTCTTTCAATCTCAATAGCTTCCCTGAATTTACGATGATGGAGGCCAAGGTTGTTGCTAAGGTTGCTCATTTCCATCATCGTAAATTCAGGGAAGCTATTGAGATTGAAAGAAGGCCTAATAATCTCAATAGAGATGACGGCTGGAAAATCAGTAGCTGTTGGATCCCTGCCCTGTCATCTTAGTCTTTCTCCTTCCCCCACCTTTTAGCTTTGTGCTCGCTTTCTGTGTTCCCCGGAAGCCTTCCTTCCTCCTAGGGCTGATCCGTTTTGATCTGTCCCTCCCCCTTTTTATTTTTTGTCGTTCTCTCTGTTTTATTTTTATTTCTTATTCATATACCTTATTTATATACTTTTATTATTATTATTATTTATTTATTTATTTTTAATTAATTATTTTATTTTTATTAATTTATTTATTTTATTTTTTAATTTAATTTATTTTAATTAATTAATTAATTAATTAATTTTACTTACTTACTTAATTAATTAATTAATTAATTTTTTATTTTTTATTTTTATTAATTTTTTATTTTTATTTTATTATTTATTTATTTATTTATTTTTTCTTCTTCAGTATAATGATCTATTTATTATTTTTATTCCTTTTTCAACTATCTTTCACCTTAGCTCTGTTCTCTTTTATATATTTTGATTTTTATTATTTTATTATTATTATTTATTTATTTTCTATTTTGTTTTTAAACTAACCTTGACTAACCTCCTTCTGAGTTTTTCCCAAGTTTTAGTTTTATTTATGTATTTATTTATTTATTTTTAATTTTTAAACTAACCTGTACCTTTATTAGCTTTATTTTATTGTTTTTATTTTTATTTTTATGTATTTGTTTTTCCTCTTTTATTTTGATTTATTATTAACTAACTTTTACCCTTACTAGCTTGGTTCATTTATATTTCTATTATTTTTTCCTTTTTATTTTATTCTCACTAACTATTATTCTATACCCTATGTTAAACTTTTGACTAACTAATAACATTAACACCTATTTAATTATTTTATTTATATATAAAAAAAATAAAAAATTATATATTTTAAAAGAATGGTCATCGAGTATAACTATATTATTTTGACTTTTTAACTCTGGTCCCATAGTCAAAATTAGCCGTTGGGGGTCTCTGCTCATACTATTTAAATTGCATAGCTAGATCTATTTCTTCAACTTGTCTTGACGATGAACCACACTAGTTGGTTCGAAACGCGTCGACAAATGATATTCTATGTGATTTACGTTGAAGAATCTCTCATAAATTTCTCAAATTGTTGAAGAATTTATTCTATAAATCCTCATCCGCTGCACAGGTTTTCCCCACAATGGGGTTTTTCAGGGACATTTGTCCAAAAATATTGGTGTAATATATCTTGTGTATGCATATATTTATTAGTTTCCATATTTAAATTTGTGAAGATTTAAATAGTGAATTTATCATTATTTTCTGAAGAAAAATAAACTACATAAGTTAGGAGATTAAATTCTAGCTATTGCAATCATTTTAAATTTCACAAGATGAAACCCTAGCTCTTGCAAGAAAATAATGGAATCATGTTGATGATGAGATCAAAGTTGATAAAGTTCCAAGATAGATGCAAGAAGGTTAATATCAAGAGGGAGTTGACATTTCCTACTACCATCAAAAGATAAGTATCGTATATCTCCCTTCCTTGATTATTGTTGTTATTTTTACTATTATTTAGTCTCTTGTCTTAGTATCCTTTGCTTGGTTGTAATTGTTCTCCCATGGCCTCCTAGTGAGGATTGTAGGTAAATAGTGAAGGTTTCCTAAACTTTGGTAGCAAATGAAAGTAGTGGAAGAACGAAGCAAAGTGTGTGACAAGAGGACTCTCCCAAAATTAGTGATTTGTGTTAAGAGAGATATTGTACTAGATGAGATCCGAGCTCAAATGGAGCAAGAAGACCAAAAAATTTGAAGTATACCTTGATTGTGCCAAAGAGATGTTAATGGTGGCTTCCAAATAGATATATGAGATCTAGCGTGCATTAGATAGCAACATAGACTAGTACAAAGCGAGATTTGAGAATAAAAGGTTCTCCCAAAAAAAGGGAGAGGATCATGCCAAGACATTTTCTCTAGTTGTTAGGTACACTTACGTTAGAAATATTATCATTGCTTTGAAAATTGCACCAGGTGAATGTAGAGATCACTTTTCTCAAATGAATTAATTGAGGAAGAAAAAGTGTACATAGAGCTACTTCAAGGCTTTGAGGTACATGAGAAGAAGTCTCATGATTGAAGAAGACTTTGTACGATCACAAGAAAACACGTTGGGCTTGATGTTTTTGGCTTGATGGATCACGGTTGATTCTATATGATTTGTCTCTAATGGAAGTAAGAGGATTCATGTGTTAGAGGGAGCTACTATGGTAGAAATAGTTGTTTCTGTAATAGGAGCAGTAAAAGAGCCTTGTTTTAGCTTTATGACCTATGAATTCAAGATGATGGACTGTCATTTTCATTGTCAGGTCAGATAGTTGATATGCTAGAAAGAAGCAGTAGTAGAAGGAGTAGCCATGATTGCCACACCATAAGTTGTTTCAAAAAGAGAACTCAGTTAGGGTAAATGAAAAGTAGTTTATCAATTTATGATTGAGCTAAGGCATGAAGCTCAACTTGGTACAGTTGGTCATGACATAGTCACTTATGGTTTGAGATATGTCTCAAACAATGAAGTACAACCGTAGGTATTTTCGAATTCAGATTGGGCAAAGAGTATAGAAGACAAAAAGATTTCATCAAGATATTGCTTTAGTTTGGGATCCATGATTCGGATTTAAACAGGAATGAAACAAATTACAGAGATAACCGTAAACACAGAGATGCAGCAGAAATAATACTTCATTTCATTAATGTAAAATACTGAAATATGCTTACAAATAGGAATGGAAATAAACCAACTAGGGCGATGGTAGCTTATCTCTGAGAAGAGATGTGGTGGCTACATGCCTCTAAACTGTCTTACAATGAGGCTCAAGGGCCTTTTTATTATTGAAGAATAAGAGAAAACCCTAAACAACCAAAACCCTAACCCGAGGAGATGTAACACGAAGAGTTTATGGGCCCCGTTGGGATGAGTTGGACAGCCAACTTCTCGGGGTCGCGACTTGGTCATACTGTCTCTGTTTGACGCGCATGATAGCCCGTTGGAAAGATCTCTCCGAGGACTACGATGAAAAAGATGATTTTAGACAAAAAAAAATTGGCGGATCAAGACGCCGGTCATCTTGGTACCAGCTTTACCCGAGATACTGGTAACCTTGCGATCAGAGGAGTTTCATTCCCGACTCTGTGTGGTGGAGTGGAAGGGCCCCTCCTTGTTCGAGGTTATGCCGGTGGGCAGAAAGGCCGCCATGATACTAAATGCCGCAGAAGGTTGCGGCGAGATATCTGGGATGCCTCTCGAGTTTGACAGATTTCCCAAAAAGCGTCGTTTAGGGCCTCAAAATGGCTCCGGAAGTTTAGGACCTAAAAAAATTGCTAAAAATAGTAAACTGTGCTATAATTAAGGAAACTAAAAAACTGGAAGAAGCAATGGTGGGGGTCCAAGTGGAATTGGCGGGTGGCCACCAATATCCACCTAGATCAATCCATTATGATTTTGGGGATGAACTGGAAACATACATCATCACACTTAGTACTACAAAAGCTAAGTACATTGGAGCTTGACTAGTGAGTTGTGAAGCAATATGGCTTCAGAAACTACTTGCAGGGTTGTCTTGATGAGGTGCAGGTGATGACCATGACGATAGGTCGAAGAAAAGTGATATCTAGTACTGCGACATGGTACAAAAGGAAGCAATATGGATTCAATATTGTTCTACAATCAAGAAGATTCTTGACAAAGTCTTTGTCCCAGGATGAAGTTTGTATACTTCGACGACAAACTTGGATTGATTGAGCATGTCTCTCTCAGCAAGAGGAATTGATGAAATTTTAGCATCAAGGACAATCATTCTCTTTGGGTTAGGTTGACTTGGATTAGGGAAGATGGTCCAAAGTATTGATAGCATCATGGACAATCATTATTCCTATGTCAAGTATATTGACCAGATTAAGAAGAATGGTCCAACAGAGGACAATAATTCTTCTAGTTTCAAGTGTATCGACCAAATTAGGAAGAATGGTCTGACAAAGGACATCCATTCTTCCTGTGTCAAGTATGTTGACCAAAATTAGGAAGAATGTTCCTAGAGGCCCAAAATGACTCAGTTGAGTGGGTGCCTCTCAACATCGGGCTCAAATTACTCTCAAGATAGGTTGAGTGAGCTCCTTTAGCATCATGGGATAGAATTATGCCTTTATATTTGGGACTAGATTACTCATATTAATTGAGTGTGTCCCTAGGGTTTCACCACGAGTCAAAGAGATTGACCAATATGATGGTGAAACTGGACTAGTTAGTTTATCATGGGTCAGAGGCATCAACCAAAATCATGGTGACTAGTTGATGCTACAGATTTACCATGTGTCACAATTTTTTACTGAATTATGGTAATTAGATGATGTTGTTGATTTACCATGTGTCACAGTTGATGACCAGATTACAGTAATTGGTTGATGTTATTGATTTAACATGTGTCACAGTTGTTGACTAGATTATGGTAATTCAATGGTGCCGATATTGATAATTTTCTATAACCTCTTCTTAGAGAAATTTGTCAACATGAGAACATCTAAATAGTGATTATGAATACCTCCCTAGCTAAGAGGGAGTGTTTAATTTTGTAGCTATGGCCGGTCTTCATAATTAAAATTTTAGATAGTGATGTATTTTCAATGACAAATATAAAGCAGGTTCTTCATGCTATTGTCAAAATAGAAAGTTTAAGGCACGTTCTTCAAGTCCTATTCAAAAGAGAAAATTAGAATTTTGATATTTGAATTTTTGGCTCCAAATAAGCCAAGTAGGCCCTCCTCCTAGTCAAGTTGACCTCAGTCAAAGAGGTGCTCATTCAGCTTAACATAAGACTATATATAAGAATTTGATCTCCTCCTCCAAGGTGTAATTTTGATCATCCATAAAACAAGTGTCTATCTATTCATTAAGAGAAGGAGACAAATAAGAAAGATGAATAAGGTCAAGTTCCCTCTCTCTATTAATCCTCGCACATGTGTATTTGCTACTCTTTCATGATATTGCACATCTAAACAAAAGTACCAAATTTATAAGGTGAACTAGAGTTGTAGGACCAAGTTTATGGGGTGCAGGAGTATGCCAAAATTCAGCCCTAGCAGACCTAACCAGATCAAGTTCAATGGACATATTTATGACTTGACTAGGAGGTAGTTGGACCAGGTTTAGCCAAGTCTATTTTATTGGTCAATTTGATCTTGTAATTGACTAGAATATCTAGGTGCATCTCTTGTTGAATTGAAGAATATCTCTAAGAAAAGGTTGTCGGGGTTTTCTCCCATGTGGGTTTTCCCAGGGTAAATGTTTACGTTCTTGTTTGGCAGTCTCTTTATGATCCAAATAGCATTTAGATTCTACTAGTGAAGATCTTATGTGCATTGATTTATGATGAATGAATGCAAGAAAAAAAATAACTAAAGAACTCATAAGAAGAAGTAATTATCAAATTCAAAGATCCTAAAAAAAATCAATAGTTTGTCGACAAAAAACTCAGATAGCAGAAAATTTGTGGAAAAGAGGAATAGTAGGGTCTTGAAGATGTGCTTTGTGCAAAGAACAAGAAGAAACCATAACTCACTTATTCTTAGATTGCAATTTTTATAAGCAGGTATGGGATTATGTCATAAAAAACATTGCATTTAATTGTATGGCCTGTTGAATTTCCACGACCTTGGGTCTAGGTTAGAGTCTTAAAATCACTGACACTACCAAACCAAGAATCTCAATCATAAACTACTTTGCACAAAGGAAATATAAAGCAACAAATCACATATGCACAATATACAAAGTTTTAAACAAAATTGTACAATCCCAATCTTCGTTATATTAAACCAAATCTTAATAATACAATAGTCTATGGTATACGAGATACAATGTCGTACCTTGTCCTACCGGTCCTTCGCTCTTGTACTACTCACTAGTAGTGTCTTATTCCATTAAGGCCACTACACATCGAGACTCCAAGAGGGTTTACACCTAACAATGCTGCAAGTCACTTCTACTGCATGTACTCGAGCTCATCAAACTGCTCTCTAGGCTGGCCAATACCTGAGCTCCAATATTCCTTCTAGTAGCATCTTTCATTCATCAAAGAGCTACTCATAAGGCTGAAATCCTTCATCCAATCATGCACCAGCAAAGTCCTTCTTGTCTGCTGCTCTAGGGCTACTTTGGGTAGCCAACACACTTCCCTCTAATCAAATCTATGGCACCCAATCCAATCACTACAGAATCTACATCGATGAAGACACGTGATCACCCAATCTCATATTCAAATTGGCTCCCACGGGATGCAAGGTAAACTGATCCAAATCTGATCAATATTTGACCCAATACACCTCTCCAAAACATTGTTGTCCTCTTCTTACACTTGTTGTCACTGTACCACTGGTTAGGGCACACAACGCTGCCCTCCATCCACACACAGTTAGCAATACAAGCCTATTAAGGTTGTGGTATTCTAAGGAGAGACTCCTGCACACCTACGCTACCCCAATCTGGGCTTGACACTTCAATGTTTCCCTTGGAAACAACCTAGCTATTGGCTATGGCTTGCAGCCTAACACAATAGTTGTTGTAAGCCTTCGACCTCCTCCAAACTCTGTCCAAACAACCCTTAACTAAAATCGGTTTGTCCTTAACTCCTCGACTCACACAACCCTGTAATCTAGCCTTAAAATGCACTTGAAAAAACTTGTTTTAACCCTAAAACACATCCGCTACACCTACAGAAACTCAACCTTCTCCCACGTTGTTCCTAGAGCAAATTTACCACAATGTCCCAAGTCTCCTCGGCCTCCTTAATCTCGCTATGACTTCCCTTTGAATTTCAAAGCTCCTTTGGAGATGTATTGCCCACACAATGGATGATGGAAATGACTCCAATACACATTGTATTTATACACATACAAGGGCTCCAATGAATATTGAAGAGACACATCTATTGGAGTTGTTTTACACCAAGCCTACATGACTTGGTAACCAATAATTACCTTGTCAACTATAAAAATTCATTTCTCTTTAACGACAACTTAAATTTAGATGATTCTTGATGCATTGGAATCATATCACCAAGCACTATCATCCTCATCTATCAGATGTTGTACCTCCATCACGGTTTTGGCCCAAATCATGATGGGTGCAAAACCCCACACTTGGGTTCCAAGCCCACAAGTTTCCATTGTGGTGCTTTTCCTTCCAAACGCTGAACCCTAGGGCTTGGAGTACCTCCCAAGCTACAAATATCAACATGGCCATCAAATATCATCCATTTCTTTGATTTGTGGGGTAAGCATTATGCAAGTTTCCTGCAAGGGAAACCAATTTTGAAAATCCTTTGGCTGGCTAAAAAATAAATTCTCATCCCTTCTAGAGGTTGTGATTAAATCCTCCTCCCTTCTAACTGACCATTAAATTCTCACAATTCCTTCTAATCTTCCTCTCAGGAAGTGGATAAGACAAAAGAAACATGGACTCAATGCTTCAACCTATAGGAACAAATAAAAATAAGAGTTAAAAAAAAACAAAATACAAGAAAGCTTAGACTTTCAAAGGGGGATTTTGCGGAATGGATTTTATGACAAACTCATATATTTCTATTGTTTGATAGGGCCTCAAAAATGAATCCTAAGGTGGCAGAAGCTGGGGGATAATACACTACCCTAGAGGAAAAATGAAAATTTTGTATTCGTGGGTTTTGGGTTCAGCCACAAGCAATCAAGCAGAAGTATATAACCTTTATCAAGGCCTACTCCAAGCATGATCATTGAAATCTGCCAAGTTAATTGTAATAGGGGACTCTTCTCTCCTCATCCCCTGATTATTTGAAATTGAAAACTCTCATTGCAAGAATAAGAGGCTTTCTTCATAAATTTGAATAATATGAAGCTTTTCATATCCTAAGACATAACAACAGAGAGGTTTACTTGTTGGAAAATCACAGAGTCCGATTAGAAAAAGGGGACTTGTTGGTTACTAATAATAAAAGTAAATGTTTGATTCCTTAAAGAACTAGAATATCATCATGCCCAAAAGCACGACAAACCTTTTGAAATATGAAAATAAGTGGAGTAATCATGGTTGCCTACCTGGAGGTTCCTTTGAACTCTTATACCTCAACATGCTAGTGAAGGAGGAAAATGCCAAAGAGGACAAGAAGTACTTATCAACAAAAAAACCCACAAATTAGATCGGTACCCATTGGAATGTAAATTTTATTTTTTGTTAGGAAGTTAATAAAAGCTTTATACTTATAGATAAGTAGATAATTCTGAATTCTGTAGAGCAACATTCACAATTTTGGCTATTATCGTATGTTTTGGACCCAAACTCTCCACCTCAATGGTCGATTATGCTCTTTTATGTATAGATGTTAGGTATTGTTTATCAGGAGAAAAAATATAGTAATTCTATTCATCCAAAAAGAAGAGTCAACATAATTACATTCTGTATATGAAGAACACATTTAGGAAAAATGGCTCACGAAATCAAGCGCTGACACAAAAAAACTAGAAACTCTACAGAGAAACTACAAGCTTACAAGATGACCCTAAGGTACCACCCCAAAGCCTAGCTTAAAAGAAAGAAAACCTAGTCGAAACCCTCTAAACAAGCGGGCCATGAATATTGCACAAAACCCAAAGGGTACATACATTTCAAGGATCAAAGCCTAGGGAGGAATGGAAGATAGACCATGAATCCAACTAGTGTTACAGGGAAAAGTGTCTATATAGAACTGCTATATCCCACTAAGGTGTGACAGCTGCCTTAGAAACAAACAGAGAAAAGCTACTTTTGTTTTTCCTTTATGAATTATAGATAAAGAGGAGCATAAAGAACAACCTCTGTGTTGCGCTAATCTCCTGATTTGATTCCTCTCTTCTTTGATAGTCTTTAGCTATCTGCTCCCTTACACGCCCAGCTTCACAAAGTAAGTGTAAGATCACAGTAGCATAGAACTATACAAAGACATGGATCTATAATCATAAACAATCTAGGATCAGATGTAAATTGACCATACAAATGTAGCGAACATCAATGATACAAGAGCATGGAGGAAAACTTGAATAGCTTTTATTGATAAACAAGAAAGAGCCAAGAGGAGTTACAACCAGTTGTTCTGACCCAGCATCAACCTCTCAGCAAGGAAGCCCCTCTTCACCTCATACAAAGCTTAGATCACCCAACAATTTGATGTTTGTCTCAAGAAACCAACAACAATTCCATACAATATGCAAAATTCCAGCCCCTGGATCTTTGGGATGAGGGATCCATATATAGATATTTGTAATGGAGATGAGTCAGCTTATGATTTGATTAGCGTCTTCCCTCTGATAGTTCTTGCTTCCACTTGGAGATTGATGATCTCTTACTCATCCTTGGTCGAATTCAGAGAGGCAAGTGTCACAAGAGAAGATTCTGGAAGCTTCCATTGCCTCTCCACCTCGCGGAATGACACTGCCATTTGTCATTTCTCGTCCATCGCACCCCATAGAAGGGCTTTTTGAAATGCAACACACCCACACAGTGTATTTAGGTGAGATGCAATGCACTTGGCCAGTGGAGCAGCTGAAATGATCCTGTTTTGACCAATTCTAAGCAATTTTTCATGGAGAACTTCTGGGAGAAGCTGTAATCTGTTTGACCTTGTTCCTTTAGGGGTTAGAACAACACTTTTAGGGACTTAGGAGCCCTTGGTTTATGGACATTTCATGCTTGGGGTTGTAGTGCCCAAAAATGTTTATAACAGTTGCCCCCTAAAGCATGAGGTCGTTAATCTTTTGATGTCCGGTGAAATGCTTTATTATGAGGATCCAAAGTTCTTTCAAGCTGGGAGGAGACCTGTAATAAGATACAATACAATACATTATCTTCATAATATTTTCATGATATAGCTGAGGCGGGCATTCCCATGCTCAGCTCTATAAATTCATTTTCATGTACATAGGACAGACAATCGTCTGAGTGTAGACTGATGATTCTGATAGAGCCATCATCCTTTTGATTGGATGATTATCTGTGCAGCAATGATGTACATTTGATGTCTTTATTTCCCTGAATATATATCACAGCCCGGATGGATGAAACTAGATCCGGGGTCTTCAATCTCTGTTACAGGGAAAAGTGTCTATATAGAACTGCTCTATCCCACAAAGGTGTGACAGCTGCCTTAGAAACAAACAGAGAAAAGCTACTTTCGTTTTTCCTTTATGAATTATAGATAGAGAGGAACAGAAAGACCAACCTCTGTCTTGCGCTAATCTCCTGATTTGGTCCTTCTCTTCTTTGATAGTCTTCAGCTACCTGCTCCCTTGCACGCTCAGCTTCACCAAGTACCTGTAAGATCACAGAAGCATAGCACTATACAAAGACATGGATCTATAATCATAAAAAATCTAGGATCAGATGTAAATTGACCATACAAATGTAGCAAACATCAATGACACAAAAGCATGGAGGAAAACTTGAATAGCTTTTATTGATAAACAAGAAAAGAGCCAAGTGGAGTTACAACCAGTTGTTCTGACCTAGCATCAACCTCCCAGCAAAGAAGCCCCTCTTCACCTCAAACAAAGCTTAGATCACCCAACAATCTGATGTTTGTCTCAAGAAACCAACAACAATTCCTTACAATATGCAAAATTCCAGCCTCTGGATCTCTGGGATGAGGGATCCATATATAGATATCTGTAAGGGGGATGAGTCAGCTTGTGATTTGATTAGTGTCCTCCCTCTGATAGTTCTTGCTTCCACTTAGAGATTGATGGTCTCTTACACATCCTTGGTCGAATTCAGTGAGGCAAGTGTCACAGGAGAAGATTTTGGAAGCTTCCATTGCCTCTCCACCTCGCGGAATGACACTGCCATTTGTCATTTCTCGCCCATCGCACCCCACAGAAGGGATTTTTGAAATGCAACGCACCCTCACAGTGTATTTAGGTGAGATGCAACGCACTTGGCTAGTGGAGCAGCTGAAATGATCCTGTTTTGACCAATTCTGAGCAGTTTTTCATGGAGAACTTCTGGGAGAAGCTATAATCTGTTGACCTTGTTCCTTTAGGATTTAGAACAACACTTTTAGGGACTTAGGATCCCTTGGTTTATGGACATTTCATGCTTGGGGTTGTAGGGCCCAAAAATGTCTATAACAATCTCGTTCGATCTTCACTCGAAGTACAAGTCGATCCATGTGAAAGCTGTTCTGGAGTCGAACATGGAAAGACATCGCCTGATTACCAGCCAATGATGTATGCTGTTAACAGGCGCGAGAGGAATCACCGATAATGATAATGACCCTCAAGGTACTGCAGTACAATTCACGTGGTGTGAATAAAGGACTTGGCGTCGAAAACCACGCAAAATATTTCGGTCGAAGGCCATTGATGTAAACCTGTCGCCGGAAGTGAGAAACTTGCCATTGAGGCATGCAAGCTTCAAAGTACTGAATGGGGTGTTCCTAGATCAACTTCTTGGATAATGAGTTGATGTCGAAAAGAAGCGATCCGTCACAGGAGGGCCTTAATGAATCCCACATCAATGACACAGAACGGAGCAAATGATTTTAATGGAGGTGAAAACGATCTGGTGATATAACATTCAGGGTGGCGGTCATGAAAGAATGGAGTATAAATGTATGGCAGTGGGTGAGACACAAGTGAATTCTCTGAATGACTTCTCTTGAATATATCGGCGACACTGATGTGATGGATTGGTAGCATTAACCCCAAATGTGGATGGTATGATGGGACCATGGTGATGTGACCGGTGAATGAAACAACCCAACCCGACTCGGACGCGGAGTGGAAGTGTCATGTTCAAGAGCGACTTGCTACCAACAAAGTTTCTTCAAGTTTTCTTCCCAATTTTCCCCAGTCATTGCTGACCAGTACCTCTTTATTTTTTTCAAGCTTGAGGAGGATAACATATGCTTGTTCTATAATTTTCCCTTTGGGCAAACCCATCGCTATGTTTTAACGAGCCTAGCGATAGTGAAACTCGTTCTCGTCTATAGACAAGTTTGTCGCTATTAAAATTTTAACGAGTTTAACGACAAAGATAACTCGGTCCTTTTCAATTTTAGAGAGTCTGAAAAGGAACGTAAAGGTAACTCCAAAATTCCTTTTTCGTCATCTAATCCCTTAAATCCGAAAAAGTATAAAAAATACATAAGGGATGAATTTTCGATACTTTTAACGAGCCGAACAAAACAAGCGCTCGATCTTTTTGTGTAATAATCTCTCAGGTCCAAAAAGATTAAAATTTAGAGGAGAGATAGCACTTCCAGTCCCTTTAACGAGCTGGAGAGGCCAATGGCTTGACAATCTTTTCATATTTTACGAGTCAGTTGAAAAGAGCTTAAAGGAGACCCGTCTTTTGAGGAACGAGTGATAAAATGGATAGCAACTGATTCCAGGTAAGGTTTGGAATTTTCCAATCACAGCAGTGTTACAAGGATGGCTAGTGAAATCACTCTTCGCAGCTGTTCCTCAAAATGGGTAAACAATCAAATGGAGGTGAATGATCGGCCAATGCAAAAGTGGAGGTGATGGTGCAAACACGACCAAGGCTTTAATGGTTGAAGTACTACATTCACGATGGTTATTTACTGGTGAATAGTTCATTTTTTAATGAGCTTAAACGCGGGGGGAAACATTTGCTCATGTCTTATGTTTATTTTTTAACGAGCTTGAACTATGTGCTAAAACTGCTCGATTGAATGGTCTCTTTTTGACTTTACCATAAATAGCTTTGTTCTTTCAAAGATTGTACTGTATTTTCACATGCTTCATCAAATTAGTCAGAAATGAACAATATACGCTTGAAAAACGAGTTAGAACACTAATATTTTACTTTGAACTACGTAAAAAGTAATGAAAAAATGTTTTTACCTCTCATTTTACCATTTCATTTGAACTTTGGTTTGTTGGAGCTTTGGAGGTGCTTTCCCCCTTTGATTTTCATCAGCTGATTTCGGGAGATTCTGTGGATAATTCTCGGCGCCGTCTGGACCAGGTAGGAGCTAAACTTGAGCTCTTTTATTTCATGCTTTCCATTTTGCATTCTGAGCTTGATTCTTGGTTTTTCTGAGCCTCTGGGGTTTGAAAAACTCGTTCTGCCTTCAGCGCACCCTCTGTGTATCAAAAGGTGCGTTGGATGTTGGCCTGTCTAATGGCCATCTGACATGCAACGCACCCAGAGCACTACTGTAGGTGCGATGGGCGCAGAGAAGGAATTTTATGCACAGTTTTTGATGGAAATTTTGCCTGTTTCTTACCAAAATCAGGATCTAACTCTTCTCTTGTTTGTTTTTCAGAGATATTTGGAGCAAGATGACCATTACATGGCAAGAACGTGAGCATGAAGAAGAGGACATGCTTGCCCTACATGATCTGGTTACAGTAAACGCACTGCAGAACTGTGGCTTGCTAAAGTTTTTCCGCATTTCTAGCATGAGACAACAGATCAACTTACTGCAGTATTTGCTCGATGCTTGGGATCCTACCAACCAGGTTTTCCAGATCAGGGGCAAATCCATCCCCTTGAATGTAGTAGACATCTATTTCTTGACTGGCTTGTCGAGGCGGGGTGCCCCCATCTCTTTATCAGGTTCGGCCCGAGGAGGTGAATCTGTGAGAGATTATGTTCACCGGTATTGCAGAGAGGGATCTCAGCCGAGTAAAGACGGCAAGATCATCATCCGTGATGTCACTGATAGGTCCCTCAGGACTATTCTGTTTACTTTTGGTAGGATGGCTGGTGGTGCGGCTCTTCATGTAGCCAACCGATCTTATATGGAGTATGCCTTGGAATGCCTCCAACCGAAGGTGTTCAACTGGTGCGATGCAGTACTTCTTGTGATGAAAGAACAATTGTCCAAGGTAAATAGCGGGAGGTTGAAGAACTTTGGATATGGTTCTATTTTGACCGCCTTTGCCTTGGAAAAGATACCACTGATGCAGCCGCAGTATATTGCACTCGATTTACCTTCATGTACTGAACCACGTATGCAGAGATGGGTTGACCATATGTCTAGGCACACTGGTCAGTCTCAGATTTCATTTTCTGATACCTTCTTCAGGTGGTTTGATCGTCAGGAGATGGTTTATTCCGAGTATCCATATGCTGGCATGGACTTCCAGGGTGATCCAGATTTAGTACTGCCGAATGGCGAACAGTGGGGCGCCATTGGTAAATTCTTTGACCATATTCATGTTTATCATTTTTCATTTATAATGTCCTTGTGCTTTATCCTATCAAGACTTTAATCAAACTCATGTGTACATGCAGATGTCGGTCCTGTTTGGCCAGTAGCACGCCTGAGAATGTCAGCTGTTGCCCCAACAGGAGAGGCTGTTGGAAGGGTTATCCTTCGCGACCTTGATGTGGCCGAGACTCTCACAACATTACAGGAGCAGGTTGAGGGCCTCACTCTTGGTATTCCAGATGTGAGGACTGACGAGCTACCTTTTAGGTTACAGCGGCATACTACTGGTGTGCCAAGACGATGGACTCGTCTCTTACGCATGATCGCACAGGCTGTAACTTGCTATCATGAGCATCATTAGACTAGGGTGCCCCCTAGCATTTTGAGTTTTTTTGGTCATTTGACCAATTTTGTCTTGGTTACAGAACATTATGTGTAAACCATAAACAGTTATATATATTTTTGTTTTTCGGAGTTTTATTTTGGTTAAGTTACATGATCCAAATGCAAACATTGATGGTATGTTTCTTTTTATAAATGTTGCAAATGTTTATCTAACACATAATTTTCCAATGAGTCAGTTAATGTGTTTAAGTTTCTAGAAATATGTTGATATTGAATAAAATCAAATTGTCTTTCCAAAATCTTAACCCTTAGGAATATGCATAAATAGCTGGATTTCGGACAGAATAGATACCAGTGAGTTGTAGTATTATGAGTTGTGAGTCTAGCCTGACAATCAGTCGGCGTATACCATGTGTGATGGCATCAGAGAGAAGTTCTATCAACGCGCTATATTCAGTTATGTTATTTGTTGATCGACCAATACATACCCCTCTGAAACTTACTAACTCGCCGCTTGGATCAAAAATGGCCCAGGCTGCGGAAGATAGGTTCCGCGAACTACGACTCGCTCCGTCGGCATATCCAACACATGCCTCCAATAGGTTTGACATCTGCAACAAATGTAAAAACTGGATTACTTGACCAAAATAAACACTTTAGCGAAAACAAAAACATAACAAAAGCATACAGGTTACCATTACGCATAGTAACGCTTGAGGTACAACCTGTTACGAGGTTGCGCGAGTGGAATTCCGTCATAATCCATTAACTCGTAGGTTCCTTTTGCTAACACCCGCTTAACAATATAGGGGCCCATCCATAAAGTCTTAAATTTACCTGCTCCCAATTTATCGGATTCTTGGTCATAAAGCAAGACCAAGTCACCTTCTGAGAAGACACGGGGTTTGACATTTTTGTCGAACTGTGCTTTGACTCGTTTCTTATGGGCTTCGTTAGCCAAAGCGGCATCACAACAGGTTTCATCCAATTGGATTAGTTCCACGAAACGAGCTTCTTCTTCTGAAGTTCCGGGGAGGAGATCAATTGCGAATTTGAGGGACGAGATTTCACACTGGATTGGTAAGACTGCTTCCAGGCCGTAGACCAGTTGGAAAGGTGTAAACCCGGTTGCATTCCTTGCCGATGTTCGGTAAGCCCACAAAGCTGAGTACAGGATTAGGTGCCATCTTCTTTTGTGAACTCCAATCATCCTTTGCAGCATGCGTTTCAGGACCTTGTTGATTGCTTCAACTTGTCCGTTGGCTTGCGGGTAATATGGAGTAGAGCTTTCACGAGACAACCCTAGTTTGGCAGCTAATTCAACCATCATGTGATTGCGAAAATGCGATTCATGATCTGTGACTATAGCTTGTGGTACGCCGAATCTGGCGACTACATGATTGAAAAAGAAGAGGGCGGCTGTTTCACCAGTATTATCTAATGTAGGCATCGCCTCGGCCCATTTGGTAAAATAGTCAACTGCGACTATGATATACCCATGCCCCCCGGTCGAGGTGGGGTTACATGTCATGAAATCGATGCCCCATTTGGCGAATGGCCCAACAACAACTACTGGCTGCAGAGGTGTGGGTGGTCTTCTGGTTTTGCTATCGAAAATTTGACAAGCATGGCAACTTCTGACTGCAGTTATGCAATCTTTGAACATTGTTGGCCAGAAGTATCCTGCTCGTAAGATTTTTTGCATTGTAGCATAACCGGATTGATGCCCCCCACACACGCCTAAATGGCAATCATTCAGGACTTTTTCAGCCTCCTCATGGGTGAGGAACCTTCTTAGAACTGT
Source organism: Pinus tabuliformis (assembly GCA_031772625.1). Classification (NCBI taxonomy): domain Eukaryota; kingdom Viridiplantae; phylum Streptophyta; class Pinopsida; order Pinales; family Pinaceae; genus Pinus; species Pinus tabuliformis. The sequence goes on from CM062811.1 coordinate 965,544,418, forward strand.
ATCGATACCGTGACGGTAAAGTGTATCACCGACGATCATGTAGTCTTTTGCTTGGTATCGAATACGTTTTTTTTCGGAGCGAGAGGTATTTGGCCTATATTTTTGGGTTTGGAGATAAATGATTATATCCCCATACCACTGATTGCTTGAAGATATCCGAAACAAACTTTCGTCCACGATTGTTTCATCGGATGTTTCATCGGATGTTTCATCGTTGGACGACGATGGGAGATTGCATAATAATTCTGTGAAAACCAGAGCTTTCTTTGACTTGGATTTTACAAATTCCATATCAAACTCTTGTAGGATTGCTATCCATTTTGAATATTTGCCCCCCAGCAACTGTCGCGACAATATATAAGTCATGGGGTTGCAATCTGACAGAATGGTAGTTTTTCAAAAGAGGACATAGTGTCGAAATCTCTGTATGGCTTGAACAGCTGCGAGCGCTCGCTTTTCAACATAAGAATATTTGCTTTCTGTATCATTTAAGTTTTTACTTAAATAATATATAGGATGTTCAATTCCATTGACTTCTTGAACTAAAACCATTGCCATGGTCGTATCCGCTACAGCCAGATACAGGTTAAAATCTTTTTGATAATCAGGAGCGTACATTAATGATGCTTTCATTAGGGATTCTTTCAAAGCATCGAAGGAAGCTTGCGCAACCTGATCCCAGACAAAGGGTACTCCGTTTTTCAAAAGACGTGTATAACCTTTAGCAAGTTCGGCGTAATTTGGAATGAACCTCCTCAGAAAGTTTGCTTTCCCTTGGAGTTTCTGAATCTGAAGCAAATTCGAAGGTGGAGGCAAATTTATTATTGCCTGGACCTTACATGGGTCGAGACGAATCCCGTCCTTTGAGACTACAAAGCCAAGCAAACGACCGGAACTGACGCAAAATACACATTTGTCTGGATTGAGTCGTATCTTTTAGTGTCGGCAACGTAGAAATATCGTTCTTAAATGCTGCGGGTGATCAGTCCGCTTTCGCGAATGAGCCGGAAGGTCGTCGAGGTATGGTTGAACGATGTTTTTGATGTCATGGAAGGCATAGTTCATTGCCCTCTGAAACGTCGCCCCTGCGTTCTTTAAACCAAAGGGTAATTTTCGATATGCAAATGTGCCCCATGGACAAATAAATGCAGTCTTTGACTGGTCCTGTGGGCGGATATTTTTTTATTATTATACCCGGAGAATCCATCCATGAATGAAAAGATTTCGCATCCGACGCATTCATCAATTATCTGGTCGATGAAGGGTGTAGGGTAGTTGTCTTTTGGATAAGCTTGATTTACATCCCTATAATCGACGCACACTCTAATTGTTCCTTGTTTTTTCATAACAGGGACAATATTCGATACCCAATCGGTTAGGGGAACCGGATAAATGAAACCAGCATGGAGAAGTTTCTCAACTTCTGCCTTAATGGCAGCGGCTTTCTTGGGGTGCACCTGACGTAGCCGTTTTCGTACAGGTTTGACATCTGGATACATCTTAATTTCGTGTTCAACGATACTCGAGTCAATGCCTAGCATTTCACTATATGACCAAGCAAAGACATCTCTGAATTCGTGAAAAAGAGCGTCATATATTTCCAGTTCTGAAGGAGAACAACATTTGCCAACATAAATATTCTCTACAACATCTGTTTTGGTCGAGATATTTATGGCGATAGTCTCTTCAATGTTGGACAAGTTTCGCTCGGAATCCACCGTGTTTACAGTATTTGATAGAAAATCAAAAACTGAAGGATGATAAAGGTCATCAGGGGTATCTTCTCCACAATCCAGAAGAAGGGAACGATGGTGGGAATCATTCCATGGTGCTCCTTCAATTACCATTGATTGAACAATTCCTTCGTCGGTGACATGCACTCGCGACCAAGGATCTAAAGGGGTACCATATTCTTTAGACCTATCTATCCAAACGCTTGATGAGCGTTGATTTGGGTTTGCCATCCAGGCTAGGAACATTGATTGCTACAATATTTCCGTTGGGCTTGGGGGCAAAACCATTGCATGATCCATGTCGATATCGTTTTCTGAGATCTTTTTAGAAGATATCATATTGCAGGTTCCTACCGACGCTACTTCCGCCAGATTGATTGGAGGTGGAAGGGTGAAAGTTCCCATTAATATAGGGTCTTTTAGTAGGCCTACTCCGATATTTTGAAGCGAATGGGGGCTTCCATGGATCATAGGAATGCTTCCTGTAACTTGAGAACCATTGGGGAGGAAGTTTTGTTGATAGACGATTGTAATCCCTCCTTGAAAGGGAAATGCAATCTTCCTAAAATAGGTTGACACAACAGCAGCCATAGCATATATCCATGGTCTTCCTAGTAGGATGTTGTAATCAAGATTTCCATCGATTACTTCAACATCTATTTCTACTGTTTTCCCTCCTAGTTCAACTTTCAAGTTACTTAGAATACCATATGGGGTATATGTCCTTCCGTCGAATGCTTTTAATGTCGTCGAAGATCGCGACAAGGTTGGAGATCCTAAAGTTTTCCAGCAACTCATTGACATAATACATGTAGATGCCCCCTCATCAATAATTGTTCGATGAACAATTTTGTTGAGGGCTTTCACTTGAACAAGGAAAGCTAGTTGAGTTGGTAATTGAGGATCGTATCCTTTATGATCGAAGGATACAAGATTGGAATCCTTTGGGTCTATCCCACCAATGGCTGATAATAAAGCCTGCTTTTGGGATGGGCAATTTTGTAGTACTTCAAGAGTCGACATAGCGGATGGCGATTGGGCCAAATCTTCCACTATATTATAATGTTGTGCCGCTCTAGCGCGGGGATTAAACGTCGACTTGTGTACTACTCCCTTCGACGGTTTTATTGTCAATTCAGGAATGATGGGCGGTGCAACTTCTATCGAAGTTGTTGTTGAACTACTAGGTTGATCTTTATCCTTGTTGTTCGACAGCTGTGGATTCCCATAATCTTTGTTCCTTGTCGATATCAAAGCATCATTTTGCTGTTTTGAAACCGACAACATTAGCACTTGAGACGGGGAAGCATTTCCACTTTCAACCAGATTTGTTCTTGGATTTGGAAACGGATCAGTTAACACTGCGGAGGTTTTTGAATTCTTGAAGAATTTTTTAAGCTCAGCTCTGTGTGGACAATTTGCGGTCCAATGATCCTCATTGCATATAAAGCATGGATTTTTTGGTTTCCTATCTCCAGGAGGGTTTGCAGAAGATTTTTCAGGTGATGATTCTTCCTGTTTCTTCTTCTTCCCTTTGCCTTTCTTCTTGCCCCCTGTTTGTTTGGTTTCTTTTCCTTTATCTGTCGATACGACATTTACTTCCGAGGAAAGAAGTTCATCTTTTGCATTTTGACCTGAAATATTACGGGCCTTTTTGGATGTAGCCTTTTTCGATTTCGTGTCTGTTGTGCCAATCACACCATCACCGACATGAGAGTCATTGTTTGATCTAGGAGGAGGAGGAACTGAGAATTCCGATCTAGGGGCGTCAGGTATTTTATCGTAGAGCGTGCCGAACTTAGTGTAAATCAAGTCCAAATATTGCGCACGAGCGATAACTTGCTCTTCTGTTACGACTCCCCCCTTCGCCACATCTTCCGTGATGGAAGGTAGTAATGACTTGATAAACCATTCAGCTAAGAGCTGATCGGGAACATACATTTTTACCATTCTACGACGACGTCGCCACTCATGTATATGATCAGATATGTGAGTGGTCGTCGTCTGTTTGAAGTTGGTAAGGAGTTTCGCTCCCGTTTCGTACCTTATTGGTAATTGAAAATGGTTTAAAAAGGTTGTGGCCAAGGTACTGAAGTTGTCGAATGAAGCTCTAGGTAATTCGATGTACCATTTTGCCGCTAGACCAGTTAACGTCCTCTGAAAAAGGTGAAGCCTTATCGAATCATCATTTAGGGTATTTGATGAACACCACAGATGAAAGGTCATCACATGATTCGATGGATCTTCACCCGGATTTCCATTAAATTTTGGAATATCTGATGGAAGTTTATGCGAAATCGCTGGCCACCAAGGGGCGTAAGTGATTGGATCGTTTGTTAACCGATTTAAATCAGGTAACTCTAAAGTTGCCACAAAGGGTAACTGCTGATTCAGGTTAGGTGAAGCATACCCTGGGTAAGATGGGATTGCCTGAGTAGTTGGTCTTTGCATATCGGCATAATGCATTTGATGCTGGTAACTTTGGTAAGGTTGGTGGGCATGACCATTGTAAAATGGTTGATTTTGACCGTTTTGAATATACGACTGCCCACTATTTGCAAAGATTTGTTGCTCAGAACCTTGGTATACTTGTTGGAATTGCGGTTGTTGGTATTGTACTAGCCATGGTTGTGAAGCCATGTGTTGTTGCCCGATACTAACAGTTTGACCAAGATGAGGGGTAATTGTACCCGTCTGAACCTGTGTCGTTCCACCAGTCGGCGATTGTGGTTGAGTCGCAGGGTCAAGGGGCTGTTGCATCACAACCTGAGAAACCTGAGGTTGACATACAACAGGCAGCGCTTGAACTTGCGACACCGTCACAATAGCTGGCGTTGTTGGTATATTTGACATAGGTAAGCATTGTTGCATCGAGTATACAACTCTTGGTTGTTGAGGTAGTATCGGTACCCAACCGCTAGAGGTAATTCCAACATAACCCAAATTTTGTTGTGAACTCCCGTATGGTTGTCCTCCCTGAGGGGATAATGAAAGGGCATACTGCCCCCCATACGGTGGTAATCCAGAACTCAAGGGAATGGTTTGCCCTTGAGGGCCGGATTGCCCAAATTGACCTCCAAATGGATCAATTTGTTGAGACTCAACACAAGAGTTTCCGGATATTATTCCGGCTGAACAAACAGGAACAAACCATACTGTCGAAACGGCCCCTGAGTGGGTTCCTTCTAGCGGTTGAGAGCTAGTTGGGACAGATGGTATACCGGCGAACATTTTTGGAGTGATAGCAGGGAGTTATGCCGTCGCTGCGTCAGATGACACAGTCCTAAATGTTGACGATTGTTCAGACATTTCTAGTCTATCCAAAAGATTACCTAGCGATTCTACAGGAGCTTCCGCTGGCGGTAGACTAACTTTTGATGAAGAAGGATACATAGTGATCCCGACTCCAAATTGCGATGGAGTACTAGTTGGAGGATCTTCCACAATCTCTTCTATGGCAATCAGGCCAGGTGGAAGGGGTAGACCGTCAGGTCTGTAGAATATTTCTAGTGCCGAAGAAGGTATGGAATCGGCAGGGACAAATGTTTGAGGAGCAAGACTCTCTGAACCAGTTGTAAATGGAACTGGTTCGGTAACACAAGTGTTTACTCTCAGACTAGGATCAGTACTACTATCCTTCTGTGGCTGCTGAACTTCTTCTGTAGAGGCAGGGATTCCAGAAATGTTTGGAGTAACCGAAGTCTCTGATGTTGTTGGAACACTTGTTCTAACTTTAACAGGAGATTTGGAACCGGTGAAACGAGTTCACTTTGTCCGTATTATCTTCGATTTCAGAGACAAGGACGGTTGACTCGTAAGCCTCCGCGAACGACGGGGTTTCAATTGACTTTCTTCCACGATTGCGGATTACTCGATCAACTAAAATAAAGGGGAAGTATGTTTCCAAATTAAATGAATTTTAGACTCTTTGACACAACTTGTTTTTTCAATTTTTAAGAGTCGAGAAAAAACAAAAGATGACTCTAGTCTCCTTCGATTTTTAATGAGCCTGAAGTGACAAGTGATCAGATGGACCTTTTCTGTTAAGGAGTCTGAAAAGGAACGAAAGGGACTGCTCTGGAAATCTAGGTAGAGGGATTACCAAACCAATCGCAAACCTGCAGAATACTTTTTACGGTACGGCAGTCAATCTTCCCGAATGTTGTGTTTAGTGCATTGCGATCGATAGGGTGGCAGACACGGCTTCCTATGGATAAAGGATTAAGCCTATTGGGGTCTCCCAAAATATACTCGACGGTACGTGGGAGCACAAGTACGTACTGGCACTTATCGCCTCAAAGTGGAGGAATCACCCAACCATCAGTGAGAACAACAGTTACCAGGCTTTACGACGCCGGAATACGTCTCTAGCCTAGACTTCTAAATGTTGTGCATTAAGTTCCAAAGCGTTGTTAGATTCATTGAATTTATTTTATAGTTGATCTTGTTTATGAAGTTTGCCTTTCAGGTTCACCGCGAGATGTAGATGTAATTCCTAAAATTCAATCTAAGATGATGAACAAACTTTTTATCTTCTTTGTGCAATGAAAATCCTAGCTACTAAGGAAAGAAGAAAAGAATCTTTTCACAAAGAGCAAAGAGCACACTCTAAATGCACTTTCCTAAATCAAGCCAATCAGACTGTCTATATGCAAATGCACATGCATGTATTTGTTTTCGACTTTCTTAGTATATGAATGCTAAAAAGAAAGTTGATGCACAAATCTGAATTTCTTTTCAAGCGACAAATATCAACAAGTTTCTTTTCGAAATCAAAAATGGAGACAATCACAACACCTTATGATTTTGAAATGAATATTTGTTCTTAACACTAGAAAATTAAAAATTCAGACCAAAAACAATTGTAACAGGATAATCGACTATCAACAACAATCAAACTCTTTCCTACGATTGAAATCGACACTTGCGACAGTTTCAAATCAAAGGACGACAGTACGATTATGCTACTTTTGCAAAGGAGAACTGAAGATGACTCAACAAACACACAAAAACATCTACAGTTCTTTTGTACAAAGGAGGCGGAATAACAGCAAGGAAAAGGGGTTTCAAACAGACATATGCTGATCACAGGCAACAAAATTCAGGAATAGAACTGGAAAGAATGAATCACAGAAACCAAAACTGCACAGAGCCTAGTCTGATCAGCGTGCCTGTAACACAGAGAATTTGAAATGCAGCGCACCTTGTCCACTCGGGAAGTGCGCTGAAGTTGCGATTCTCTGAACAGTACCTACACTGGGCCAGAAACAAGATTCTGTTTGGGTTCCGGGTCACAGTTTGCAGTTCAGTTCTTGGGTTTTGGCCGAGCAAAAAGCAATTAGTAATGCAACAATCAGGGGTAGATCTAAGGAGGATCTAAGAGCTATCACAAGGGCAATCAGATAGTTTGTGAATCAGTTGTTTAAATCATAAACAGATCCAGTAGATGGATTGAAGTAGCATTTATCTACTTTGCATTTGTTATGGCAAATTCGGTTCGAATACTACCTGTAAGTTTATGAAATAGACAACAAAGAATGATAAACAAACAAACTAATTCATCCCCAGCGGAGTCGCCATTTTGTTACAGGGAAAAGTATCTATATAGAACTGCTCTATCCCACTAAGGTGTGACAGCTGCCTTAGAAACAAATAGAGAAAAGCTACTTTCTTTTTTCCTTTATGAATTATAGATAGAGAGGAACAGAAAGACCAACCTCTGTCTTGCGCTAATCTCCTGATTTGATTCCTCTCTTCTTTGATAGTCTTTAGCTACCTGCTCCCTTGCACGCCCAGCTTCACAAAATACCTGTAAGATCATAGTAGCATAGCACTATACAAAGACATGGATCTATAATCATAAACAATCTAGGATCAGATGTAAATTGACCATACAAATGTAGCAAACATCAATGATACAAGAGCATGGAGGAAAACTTGTGTTATCACAAAATCGTGTACTAAGGGCTGCTACTTAGCAAGATGTCATGCAACTATTTCAAACCAGGCTTTAGACTAAGGCTTAGCCTCCTTAGTCAGAGAGGGCTCTCTCACAGATTTTTGATATGGATCAATGACAAGAAAAGATGGCTAACTCTTCAAACCGTACATAAAAGTAAGCTGGTTGGAACAACAAAATAACACCTCTTCCATTGGGCTCATGGAGTCAAACACCTCTGCAGTAAACTATTAACTACTCAATCATGGAAGCCAAGGCATATAATGTTTAAACACTCAGAAACATTTCTCAAAAAGAACCTCAACTCATAAACATACACAGGAAGTCTGAGCACTAGGTGAATTCAGAGTGATTGCATGTCTATTGAGATGTAAAACAGAAAGGATAAAGACAAAACCATATATATTCTGAGCCTTTGAACACAAGATGAATCTTGGGAAGAAAAAGTAATCTTTCTATTACTGTCAAAAGTCTTTTTACATTAGCCAATATAAAAACTCTGTTTTTTCATAAATCTCCAACCCTACTTACATCAGAGTTTCTCCTATATATAGGAAAACAAAACTAAAACTACCTTGAGTCTCCTCCTCCAGCATGAGGGGAGCTCGATGGTCTATCATTAACTAACCTTATCTATTTTAAACAAACTTATTAAATACAAAAGGTATTGTGCTGTAAATACATAGAGTCCTAATCACATTGAAATTCTAACTCTATCTCCTCGTATGCATGATGCCTTTCTTGAGCTTTGACACCTGTACATTTTCTGTTGTGGCCGAGATATGTTGGAGGAGCATTCACTGAACGAGCTGGCCTTGGATACTAGCTGTGTAGATGGCTCATTAATTAGTAAAGATGAGTGCCCTGTTTTCACGGTCCCTGTCCTCCATTATTCTTTACTACTTAAAGACCACGCTCCAAGCTCTTTAATTCATCAATAACAACGCATAACACCATATGCCTCATGATCTGGATGCCTTGTGGACTGAACAGGTGTACAAACCAAAAATTCCGGTAACCCTACCAGAACCCTAGTAATTTGGTCATAAAGTACCTTTAAGAAAACTTTAGCAAAAAACAAAATATTTCACCTTTTCTCCAAAACTTACACCTGTCACTGTTTGAATTGCTATGATAGCCTTGTATGGTTTCCCTCCTGTCCTCGAGGCATTCCTTTCAAAATTCGCTGACCTCATCACCAAATTCATTGTTTTCTTATAAAACTGCATCTACAGCAGTTTCGTAGCGCGCTACGAAACTGCTGTTTTTGTCAAAACAGAACATATTTATCTTGAAGCGCTTTCTGCTTAAACTCATGATTTCTTCAGACATTTTGTACAGGTGTTAGGGACCTAAATAGTTTCAAAATGATGGAGCTTAAACCAAAATTTATCAAAACTTGAAAAGCACCTTTCCTTTTAAATCAGTGAGCTAGTTTACCTAGCTTCTTCTTCAAACTGCTAACCTCTTTCTTCAAAGCCTTATTTTCTGATCTTAGGCTCATGTTCAGCTTTCTTATGAGTTTTGCTTGCTTCAGTGCTGGTACCATCCATGAAAAGACATCAGACCCCGAGTTAGCTTGACCCAGTAGGCTTGTGCTGCCTTTTAATACAGCCCTTCTATAATTAGCATATCTCACTGCACGTTCTCTAGAAACATTCTTTATCTGGGCCACTTCTTCCTGGGTTGTTCCTGCCTGGTTCTTGATAGCTATGACATTTCCTCCTTGGCTAATAATAACCTTTTTACTCTTGTCTTTACTCCTGGCTGCATGCACTGTTTTAGTCAAAACTTCAAGAAACTCTGTACTGGGCATTTTTACAGCTGCCTCCTCTTTATGCACTTTCTCGGCCTCTTTCATTTGTCTTCTTGTAATTGGCCTCCGTGGCTTGAACACATATTCTTCACTAGGCTCCTCAAACCTTAACCTTTTTGAAGCCTTTGATTTCTTCATGCTCTCTGGTGAAGATTGGGTTAAGTCAATGTGCATTGGCTGCACTGGCTGGTCCTGCTCAAACTCTATTGGCTCAATCTGCACTGGCTGATCTTGTTCAAGCTCAATTGCCTCAAGTAAATCAGTTAAACTAGCTTTTGACATAGGACTTTCTTCAACAGCAATTGACTTGCCTTTCTCCTTGCTTAACTGACCTCTGGTTTTTACTCTTGGTACCCTTTCAACTTCACTTGGTACAGATGCATCCTTCTTCTGTTTGACCTTCTCTTTTGATGATGATTGAGGTGTCTCCTTGACTACCAAGGGCTTCACTGGTTTCTTCAACTCGGTTTTGGACTTCTTCTGATCTTTCACCTTCTTTCTAAGCTCAGCAAGAGTAGGTTCTTCAATTGTTTCTTTTCTTTCCCTAACAGGCAATGGAGTGAGGCCTGTCTTGCTCTGAAAGCCAGCCATAAAAATAAAGGAGTCCCAATCCTTACCAATCTTCTGCAAACCATCTAACACTAACAGCTTTACCAAACCATGGTGAAACAGTGATGTTTCACAGTCATCTTTTTTCAGTTGAATTTTATCACACATTTTACTGAGGCTTCTGAACAAGTAGAAAGGGATATCTATTGATGCTTTGCCTGTGAAATGTAACAAAAGTTTAAAATGATAGGAATAAACTTTGTTATACCTCCCTTCGCATGTTAAATATTTTTGGATGCATGTAAGGAGCAGTGCAAAATGTTCCTTCACGTAACTCCTTGGCACAGCCTTTGTGAGATCCTCGTTTACATAGGGCTCCTTCAAGAATTCCTTACAAGGGCTCATATCGAATTTGAAATTTTTGAACCATTCATGTCCTCCTCTAGGAATCTCAGTCACACTAGAAATGGCTTCTGGAGAAACAGGGAATTCTAGCATTGACACCTTAGAGTTTAAACCAGTAAAATTCAATGCAAAAGCTTTTGTTACCTCTGCATGCCCTCCCTGCAACTTCTCACAAAACCTCCAGCAACCAGCATCTCTAAAAGCTTTTGCTACTCCTTCATCCTTTAACGCAAGATCCAGCCCCTCCGGTTCTGTTCTTTGGCACCTTCCTGATCTATGCTCCCTTTTCTCCATTTTGCTTTGAAAACTTTCGGACAGAGGACTAACAGCAGCTTCAACTCAAAAGGCAACTTCGAGCTTTGGAATGCAGGCTCGCTTGCAATCAGGTCCTTTTAAATGAAAACTCGGGCTCCTTTGCGCTTCAATTGTCTTGTCATACAAGCAAGTCAGTTTACACACTAATAACAAATATCATGACACTACCATACATCATAAAATCACTTTGAATGATGTTTATGTGCGTGGTTCTGAACCTCATGGCGGAATGATGACCCATAATGACCTGGAGAGGACATCAACTGACAATATATGGACGGACCTAATGACTCATCCCCCCAGACTTGACATTTCAAGAAAACGCGCTGCAAAATCCCCGAATCCCCGATTTCGTAGCGCAGACAGTTATAAATTAACAATATGCGCTACGAAATGGCTGGTAGATGACACGCTACGAAAAGGCGGAAACATCATTGCGCTGCCAAATTGGCCAATCAGACTGCGCTGCGAAACTGCGCAAAGGACCAATGACGCAAACAAGACAAGACATGCCTTAAACAATTATGATGAAGGATGATTAACGGTTTTTTGCAATGATTCACATCAATACCTTTTTAAAACATAATCCCTAAGTGACACACATAGGAACATAACCACTAGACACACATTTTTTGACAATGAATTTTTTTTTTTTTTTTTTTTTTGGGAAAACATTATGTACATGGACTGTAGTTCTAGGTGATAACAACTTGAATAGCTTTTATTGATAAACAAGAGAGCCAAGAGGAGTTACAACCAGTTGTTCTGACCCAGCATCAACCTCTCAGCAAGGAATCCCCTCTTCACCTCATACAAAGCTTAGATCACCCAACAATCTGATGTTTGTGTCAAGAAACCAACAACAATTCCATACAATATGCAAAATTCCAGCCCCTGGATCTCTGGGATGAGGGATCCATATATAGATATCTGTAATGGAGATGAGTCAACTTATGATTTGATTAGTGTCTTCCCTCTGATAGTTCTTTCTTCCACTTGGGGATTGATGATCTCTTACTCATCCTTGGTCGAATTCAGAGAGGCAAGTGTCACAGGGGAAGATTATGGAAGCTTCCATTGCCTCTCCACCTCGCGGAATGACACTGCCATTTGTCATTTATCGTCCATCGCACCCCATAGAAGGGATTTTTGAAATGCAACGCACCCACACAGTGTATTTAGGTGAGATGCAACGCACTTGGCCAGTGGAGCAGCTGAAATGATCCTGTTTTGACCAATTCTGAGCAATTTTTCATGGAGAACTTCTGGGAGAAGCTGTAATCTGTTTGACCTTGTTCCTTTAGGGGTTAGAATAACACTTTTAGGGACTTAGGAGCCCTTGGTTTATGGACATTTCATGCTTGGGTTGTAGTGCCCAAAAATGTCTATAACAACTAGGTGGTGGAAAGAACCTCAGACTTCGGAGCCAAGAACAAACCATGCCACATCAAATGCTAAACCTAACCAGAGGACACTTGAAACAAAGTAGGCATCAACGACAGAAGATTGAAGAAGAAATGTGATTGATGGCAGAACCTGGTGAGAGAAAAGAAACCATGGCAACACATCAGAGCCCAAGAATGAAAAAAAATGTGTCAACAAGAAGAAATCCAACAGAGAGAGGCGACACCGATAATGAAAGAAACCCTCTAAGCACAAGCCACATAAATTCCAAGAGAACTGCACTTACAAACGGAAATGAAGATGACCACAACGAAACTCAAACCAAGTGGAAGAGGGCAGGAAACACAAAAGAGAGGGCAAAGGTGGCTAGGGTTTCATCCACTAAGCCCTCTACTCCATCAATTGATCCAAATAGAAAGTGGCATCCACCCATGGTATTCATCCACCCATGGTATTTATCCACCCATGGAATTTACCCGTGGTATTATGAGTGGCATCCACCCATGGTATTGTAAGTGACATCCACCCAAGGAATTTAGTTGTGGTATTGTAACTAAAAAAATATATAAGTTGCATTTTGTAAAAGGACGGATTGTCCACCAAAATGTACCTTTTACAATTATTCTTTGTTTTACTAAAAAAGTTTCTTTGTGGTTTTGTTTATTGTATGTTCTCATTTTTTTTTTGCATTTCAATTTTTCTATATCTTGGAGGCCTCCCCACCCCCCTTGAGATCTGAATCAGTGGTATCAGAGTAGGTTATGGCTCTATGGGAATGAGGGTTTGAAGCATAATGATGGATGAAATGTAGAGCAAAATCTTCAAAAAACTTCATGCAAGTTCCATGACCTCCACATATAATTTCATAAGGTGAAAAATAGCTCATTTGAAAGAATTTTTTGTTAGCTCAAATGGGTTTTATATGGAATTTGATTTTGTTTCTGTAGAAATTTTGAATAATATGACACTTATTCACAGAGATTATCCCGATTATACACTATTGCGGAATACATGCATAATACATAACCTCCTCTACGTTGATCATCAATTTAGCAACATTAAAAACAATGAAACATCAATCGCATGCACACATTAACACAATATGTAACCCGGGGAAAGCATACAACTGAAAACCCCACACTATCTATATATTATAATGATTGAGAACATGTAACAAGACATAGTACAATACTCCTCACAAGTACTCAGTACTATCTCCACCTATTACACACAAAACTAGCTCAGATCCAAACAAGTCACAGGTTCAAATCTCCTCTGCTGCTTTGCCTGCCTCCACTGCACAATACGAAGTGAAAATCATGTGAGCACAAGCTACAATTACCTTGGTATTAGCCCACACTATGTAGTCCTCTTTGGCATAACTCAATCCCATTGATTGTGCAAGATCTCATGCACAACTATAGTCAAAACTGATAGCAATCTCAACCTCTGACACCTGTCTCCACTAAACTGTCCATGCACTGAGTTAACTGATGTATTCTTTAGTTGCTTTATGAGTTAATAATTAGTGAATTAATTAATATTTAATTCACACAACTCATCACTAGTGTATTCTTTAATTAGACTAAAATACAACTAGTTCAACCAAGTCAAACTAAACACAACTCCATCAACTCCACAATCAACTCCACCGAAACTCAACCACATGAGTTCTAACTGAAGTCCTGCATGCAATAGCTCAACTGACCCACAAAGAAAGCATATTTCCTTCTGACAGCTGCATGTGCCACATCTGTAGCTCAAACTGAAGTGCTCCAAGAGGATAAGATATTGTTTATAGTCCAAATATTATTATGAGACAATAATATTTGACTGTTCTATTTTTAGCTTGACAGTCTAAAAATAGAAACCTGCCCATATGTCTAAAAATAGAAGTCCATCTATTTTTACCAACATGACCAATCATCCACAAATAGCATCCTGCAACTCATAGACCATGATCCATATGTCTAAAAATAGACTTTGCACCAAAAATAGCCTGCGGGCCCACTTAGTGAAGGCGACTCCTTTCCACTAAGCTCCACCATCTTGTTGCATTTTCAACAGTTTCCTATTTTGAGGGACATGAGAAATTGAAGTTACATATACTTGGACCGTTACGAAACTGCGTGTATCATGAGTTTCAGGAATCATTTTCTCACTCCACGGGTTATCAAAGTTCAAGTGTCATATATGAATGAAAATGTCTCTTCAATACCTCAAATGGGTCCTTAACGAAATTTGATTTCATCACTTGTAGTAGAAGTTATCAACAAAGTTGCAACAAGAGGTCTATTGCTAGAAAAAAAATAACGTGAAAGAAGTCTTTACAACATCTCATTGGATAGGAGAATCTACCAAACAAGCCACCATACTTTTACCAAGCAGACTGACAAGCATCACAATTATGGGTCACTCACAAACCTAAGGTTATGGGTCAACCACACAAAACCCTTGTCATCGAAGTGCATTTGTTAGGCTGCACACTGTTAGTATCACAGTTGGTCACAAGCATTACAAGGTATCTCTATCCTCAGATCTTCATTTGTCATGGTTATGGATCATCCACAAACCCACACTTCATCGAAGTCCATTTGCTAGGCCATACACTTTTAGTATCATAGTTGGTCACAAGCATTACAAGGTATCTCTATCCTCAGATCTTAGTTCATCATGGTTATGGGTTAACCACTCAACTCTTCTCTTTAGTGACTCTTCATATTCCACAAAGGCTTCTTAGAAGGGAATTTCATGCAATGGGGACCATTGCTTCTTAAGGAGGGAGGAATGATCTGAATGGAAAGTGGCATCCACCCATGGTATTCATCCACTCATGGTATTTATCCACCCATGGTATTATAAGAGGCATTCACCCATGGTATTCATCCACCATGGTATTTATCCACCCATGTTATTCATTCACCCATGGTATTTACCCACCCATGGAATTTAACTGTGGTATTGTAACTAAAAAAAATATAAGTAACGAGTCACATTTTGTAAAAGGACAAATTGTCCACCATAATGTAGCTTTTACAATTATTCTTTGTTTCAATAAAAAAAAATTCGTTGTGGTCTTGTTTACCATGTGTTTTCATATTTTTTTGGCATTTCAATTTTTTTAAATCTTGGGGGCCTCCCTCCCAAGATCTAGATCATCAATGTCCACCATCTTCGAGGTTGGCTTAGATGTTAGGTAATTTTGCATGTCTTATGCAGATTTTCAAAATGAAAATATTATTTACAATAAAAAAAATTATAACCACCCCTCCCACATTTACTCAGCTTCACCGGCCTGCCATAATGAAAATGAGATGAAGAGCTACTATGACATGACCTACCTCCTAGATCCATTTAAGGAAGTGGGGTCGACTAGTGATGACAAATTGACAACTCACAACATCCCATAGGGTATACAGGTCACTCAGAGGCTGAACAACCACCGCAGGTGGCCAAAACCTAAGATGGACCCCCTTTTCTCTGCCCTAGACCCACAACCGAACCTACAACAAGGCCTCCATGTGGTTGGAGGCCTCCAACCACATGCACAACAATGCATCCATGCAGTTGTAGCCCAATTTATCTAGTTTTGAGCATCAGTTCCTGGGATCAGTGCTACCTTTTCAGACCTGCCTCCATACCACTACCTAGAATTGCCTGAGACTTTCCAGAATCATATCTAACATGGAAACAAAGATAAATATTCAATCTCATCTCAAAACTTGACCTAGACTGACCAGAGCATACTAGGCATTTCATCAAACACATGGAAAGCATGTAAGCTACAGGTCATGAATGCATATCTGATCATAAAAGTCTGAGATTCATCTTAGAATCACAGAGAAGGCCCTATGCCCTCTCCACATAGCTTCAATAGCACTTATTAGTCCATACATTCGTCAGCTGATCAATAGACAAAAGAATTCATGACACGAGCCATAAAATATACACATGATATAAACAACATATAACTAGAAAATAACCAACATATAAACCATGGCAACCCAACCATGCTATCACCAACATATTCGGAACATTTATACATGAATCACAATAGAAGAATAACTCTTATTAACATATGAAATTCCAACCAAGTTAGGTAATTCCACGTACCACTCGACCATATATTGGGCTAAACCAAATCTCTCTTTCAACCAATCACCCCTGCGCCATATTCCAAGTGTGAATGTGGGATCTCATGGAATAAACCAAACAAAACCAAACCAGGGCTTCCAAAGGCCAAACCACCTCAACCCTCAACCAGTGATTCCACCTCATGGTTGGACATCACTAACACCAACTAGATCGGTCTCTACCCAAGTTGTCCAAGGCTCCAGGAACTAGTAACTCAACCCACAGCCTTCCAGGGCTCCAGAGAGTTTGTCCAACCTGGCTCCATAACTACTAGCTCAACCCACCAAGAGATCCAGAGCGTTTTTCCAACCTAGGCTCCACGACTAGTAGGTCAACCCAAGTTGTTTCAATGCTTCCTAAGTGTTTGTTCCAACCCACAACCATAAGGAATTATGAGCACCAACCAGAAAACAATCAAATGGAAAAACCCACAACACCATGGCTATCCAGGAAATGGAAAGGGAAGGCTAAAATCATTGTCAATCCAGGCAATCCTCCATGCCAATGAAAAAACATAACCAAATAATCACATGCATATATAAATCAAAAAGGAAATCATACATGCAACCTGTTACTTGCAAAGCAATCCAATTGTAGTTGTTGATCCACCTATTCCATTGTGCTTTCCTGCTTTCCCTTGCCTTCTTTCTCCAAATCCAGTGTATGCCAAAGTGCTCTAAGAAAAATCTAAGTGCGCAAGAGTATGAGAGATTGAGATAATAGAGAGAGAGGGCTCCAACATATTACTGTCAAAAGCTGTGAACAGATCCTCATAAGCCTTTTTATTATTGGGGCCTCTATTTTCTTCATTTTCATTCAATTTTCCTCACATGCAAATTTGTGATCTTTCATCTCCCTTTTCTTTTGTTTTCCTTTATTTTCATAAATAAAATGATAATTATCTCCACTTTTCCTTTGCCAATTTCCATAGCCATTTATTAATCACGAGTGATACCCATCACTATGTTTTTCGCAACATTCAGGTTGGAATATGTGTCCCATGACCTTGGTTTTATATTTTATTTACATGGAAAATTAGCCAAGGGATGTTACAAACCCCTCCCCTTGGTGTTATGTGGAATTTTGCATCTACGGATAAATAAAATTTCCCTAGGTGGGTAGCTACACCTAGAACAACAAATTTAAATTGTTTATCCCTTTTCTATAGGAGATAAATAAGACAAGGGATCTACTTGTTATCTTTCACTTTCCCTTTGTCTCCTTTGTATGGCTCCTGTCGCTCCTTCTCAAACTTAATCCGCTTGACAAGTACCTGCAATCATAAACAAAGGACAAAAACCAATCAAAGTAGGAGATCTGTCTAATATAAGCAAAAGGAATCAAAATCATTTACACATATAATCATCATACATAAAGACAAGAATATGGGAAAAGGTGTAAACAACTTTATTAAGTAGAAGGAAGAGTTACAACCATGAAGTTTGATCCAATTTCACTCCTCCAGCTTGAGTTCCATCCAACATCACATCAAAAGCACAACACTCCAGCAACATAACAATACTTGCTTACAATCTCAAACCTCACACCAACAGTATCTCCTTACAAATTCTCAAAGCCCAGCCCTTGATCACTTATATGAGTGCTCAATTTGTAGGAAAATGAGGTGTTTTGGTCATAAATGAGGGTATTGAATGGCCTTCCAAACTTAGAGTTAGTTTCCATGGAGGAAGGGATGAGAGGATAGGAGGTTACTTAACTTATTCCCTATCAAATTTTGAGCTCATAGGAGATGATAAGTGTGGGAATATTCTAGAATTCTCCAGAAGATAAGAATATTCCCAGAACCCTATGAAGAATTCGCTCAATCTCACCCAACGTAGGTCAAAGTGGGACTAAGTGCACTGAAATGCACCCTTACATGGGCCTAGTTGTAGTGAAGTGCATTTACCCCTGACCAAGGCTGCGTTGGTCCCTCAAGGAGGCATTTATGGAGGGATTTAGGCCAGGAAACTTTCAAGGAAGGAAGCATTCAAAGTGATGACTTGTCTAGGGCATGTAGCAATTGGATTAGGGTTTGATGAGCCCTAATATTACCAATCTAAATGTTGGGAGTGATGTGCCCAAATGGATCTGTAACACTTGGGGAACATCGTCCATATATATATATAATCAAAACACAACATCAAAACATATATCAAAATACATCCACTCAACCAACGAATAGAGAAGGACATATAGCCTGCATCTTATCAACCATCTCCAATGTAGCTTCATCGAGCCCAAAGTGCTTCCACTACACTTTAAGTTGATCGATTTCTCGATTCTAGAGCATGAACATCTTTCCCTACAAAATACAATGAGGTTCTGAATGGAATTCTCCTTCTAGATACACCTTCAATATAGACCAATCAATCACATGATCAACATCATTCACATACTTCTTAAGCTATGACACATGGAAAACATCATGGACCTTCACTGTCAGAGGCAGTGCAAGTTGATAGGCCACTGGTCCAATCCTTTCAAGGATCTCGAAAGGCCCACAATACCAAGGTGATAGCTTAGCACATGATCCAATCCTCAAGGAGCTCTTATTGGGCTTGATGTGCAAGTATACATGTTCCCCAACCTAAAACTCCTTAAATACCCTGTGTTGATATGCATAACTCTTATGTCTATCCTGTGATGCCTTTATATTCTTCTTGATAACCTGCATTTCATGTTCACCTCTGACAACTTATCTGGTCCAATCAATATCATGTTCACTGGATCACTCCAACTGATAGGAGCATTACAACTCTTCCCATAAAGTTCCTCAAACATAGTCATCTTCAAAGATTCCTTATACCCATTTTTATATGCAAACTCAACCAGTGGAAGATACTCTTCCCACTTCCGCTATTGATGCATGACATACACTCTCAACATTTCCTCAAGAATCATGTTGACCCTCATTTTCTTTCCATATGTTTGTGGATGATAAGTTGTACCGAAGGCCAACTTTGTCCCCAAACTTGCAAACAACTCTTTCCAAAACCTAGAAGTGAACTTGGCATCTCTATCTAAAATAATATTGTTGGGAATACCATGTAAGTTCACTATATCCCTCATGAAGAGCTGAACTACCTCAATATATGAATTTTTAGATTTCATTGGAATGGAGCGGGTTACCTTAGTCAACCTGTCAACCACAACAATAATAGACTCATATTGTCTAGATGTACTCGACAATCTTGTAATGGAGTCCATGTAAATCACCTCCCATTTTCACTATGGAATCAAAATTGGAAGCAATAAACCACCTGGATGCTTACACTTTGCTTTTACCTATTGACAATCCAAAAATCTCGCAACAAAATCAACCACCTATTTCTTCAGATTCGTCCAATGGAAAAACTTCTTCATTGTTGTCAATGTCTTTTGACATCCCAGGTGACCTGAATATGGCTTGAAATGAAATTCATGCAAGATAATCTTATTGATCTCACTATTGTCCGACACATAGATCATGTCCCTAAATTTGACCAAGCCATCTGTCGTGATATGCTAATCCACATCCCGTTCACCTATACCCTACTACAATAATCTATGCTTAAGCTATTGGTACCTATCATCTAGTTGTCTTGCCTGCAAGATCCTCTCTTGCAAGTTTGTCCCATATGAACTCACATATGTAATGTGATTTACCTATACTCTTCTACTAAGAGAATCTGCCACCCTATTCTCCTTACCCTTAATGTACATGATCTCAAAGTCAAACTCACTGAGCATAGCCAACCACCTAGCTTGCTTGACATTCAGATTACGTTAATGAAATAAGCACCTCAACTCACTGTGATCACTCATCAAGTTGAACCTTCTGCCAATAAGATAATGTCTCCACGTCTTCAATGCATGAATGATCATTGCCAACTCAAGGTCATGCATCATGTAGTTCGGCTCGTGCTCATTCAATTGCCTTGACTCATAGCATACTACTTGTTCTTCCTGCATAAGGACTCCACCAAGTCCTCTCTTGCAAGCATCTGTACATACCACAAACTCTTTATCTAGATCTACAATCTTTAAGGTCGAAGCATTTGTAAGAAAATGCTTCAACTACTCAAAACTAACTACACATTGCTCTGTCCATTCAATCTTCTTCCCTTTTCACTGCAAAGATGTAATAGGATAGGCATTCTGTGAGAAGTTCCTGATGAACTGTCTGTAATAACCTACTAATCCCATGAATGATCTAACTTCATCCACATTCCTAGGAGCAACTCATTCCATGATAGCCCTTATCTTTTCCAAATCCACTAATATGCCTTTGTTGGAAACAACATGTCCCAAGTAATGTACCTTTGTCTAAAAGAAACTGCACTTACTAAGCTTGGCAGATAATTGATGATATCTTAGTAACCTCAATATTGCTGCTAAGTGTTCTACATGCTCTTCCTCATTCTTATAATATATCAATATATAATCAATGAATGTTATCACAAACTTGTTTAGATAAGGAGCAAACACACTATTCATAAAACACATGAAATTAGTTGGATCATTAGTCAAACCAAAAGGAACCACAACAAACTCATAATTCCCATACTTGGTCTGGAAAGATGTCTTTTAGATTTCCTCTTCTTTGATGCATACCTGATGATATCTTGATCTCAAATTAATCTTCGAGAAAACTACTTCTCCCTTGAACTAATCAAACAAATCATCAATTCGTGGCAAAGGGTACCTATTCTTAATCATCACCTTGTTTAACTGCCTATAATCAGTACGCAACCTGATACTACCATCCTTCTTCTTCACAAAAAACATTGGTGCACCCCAACATGACACACTTGGCCTAATGTATCCCTTGTCAAGTATTTCCTTCAACTACAACTTCAATTCCACTAATTCTGGAGTGCTTGTCCTATAAGGTGCCTTTGATGTTGGTGTTGCTCCTGCTACCAACTCAATAGAAAAGTCCACTTCTAGGTGGTAACTCTGATATCTATGCTGGAAATACATCCTGAAACTACTGCAAAACTAGATACCTTTTCAACACTTTCACATCCTTAACATCCTTCCATTTGTCACTATAAATATGAATTGTAAATAATACACATCCTTTCCTACTACTACACTTCACCTTCACAGATGTAACCATTCTCATTGATGTAGGCTTCTTCTTAGCCTGCAATATTCTCTTCTCTCTGTCATCATCTAAGCACTTAATAGCCTTATCAAAGAAATCCACCTTAGTCCTGTGAATGTACAACTAATGCATACCCAACAACATATTGTATGATCCTAACAGAAGCACATTTAGATGTGTTGATGTAGACATACCATTCAATTCAAGCGCACAAGATCTTATCCAATGATGAACTCTTCTCTTAGTACCTATAGCCAACTACACCAACCAAGACTTTGCATGCAATTCTTAATTCAAGCAACACTTATCCACCAGGTCAGGACTGATATAAGTATAGTTAGATCCAGGTTCAATCAAAATATAAAAAACTTGATCATAAAGCTTACCTCCTATCTCGATAATTGATGCATGATGATCAACCTATATATTATCCAATGATGTATAAATATGAGGAATACTCTTTCCAACATCCCCAACTACCTGTACCTCCTGAGCACTATAAATATGAGTTCATCCACCCTCATGTTGTGGAAAATATCTCTTGCGGTGATCCTTAGTCCAACACTATAAAGGCTTCCTGCCATCATCATTGTTTTGCTCTTCAAACTAAAATCCCTGTCCTCTATCAACTACATTGAATTTATTGTACAATGTTGCATTCTAATTGTCATCTGTATCTTGAGGTCTTCCTCTCTTCTTAGCCCACTTTCCTTTATTCTTATCATTACCTTTTCAATATTGCTTAGACTCAGTCTTGTGCTTTCATTTCTCATAATAGTGCTTCAACTTTTTGATGGATTCCTCTAGCGATCTAGGCTCATCAAACTCATCTTGTCTTTGAATGATACTGACAACCCATTGATGAATCTATAAATCTTTTCTTTCTCCTCCTTAAGATAAGTCACATATCTCAACAACTCCAAGAATATGCTAGTATACTCCTCATCGGTCATAGATCCCATCTTCAACTCATAGAACTCCTTTTCCTTGTCATCATAGTATCTTTCAGATAGATACTTCTTCATGAAAAGTCTCTCTCACTCACTCCAAGTCAACTCCCCCTCTCGAATGCATCTAACATTCTTAACATCTTCCCACCAAATATCTAATTTTCCAAAAATACTGAAAGTAGTTATCCTAGATTTCATATTCTCTGAGTAATCATGCAATATGAAGAATTTATTCATCCCAAGAAACCAAGCTTCTACATCTTGTGATTTCTTCATTTCCCCATCAAATGTAGGATGCTTTTATTTCTTGAATTCCTATGGTAAATACTGCTTCTCACTTCTCCTATATGGATGGTGACGGTGATGACGATGTTGTCTCTCTGATCCAAAAATATAATAAAACCCGCAATGATTACCCCTCTTGTCAGGTGTATCCAAGAACCTACCATATTTGACTGTATCATCCCTGTCAAACCTGTGTCCTGAATGAGACTTGCTACCATATGCCCCATTGGTCATTTCCTCCTATCTATGATTGATCCTAAGTGGTCCATGTCTTTGCAAATATGATAGACTCTGAAGGATGACTACATTAAATTCCACTTGCTTCTCCTGTGCTCTCGAAAGTCTTTCTTAAGACTGAATGATCATGTCATTATCTGCCTAACAACTTCTAATCTATTCTTTCAAGCTTCTCAATTTATCTACTATGTTAGGGGAGTACTCATCACCATTCTATTCATATGATCTGTAGGGAGAATCACATGAACTGTAGTCCACCATTTTACTAGTCATCTTTAATCTTCTACTTCCTGCAAACATACCATGTCAAATAACCAAATATAACATAATCGACATACCTTAGTGAAGTTCAAGGGAGGCTATCTCATCTGCAAAATCAATCCATATTAGCACAACATATGTATATATAATGAAATCAACATATCAATCATCTTAACATCAACATCATCAACCTCTACATGATGACACAACTGCAACAATGACCATCACAATGCATGCTTAGCAATACATAAACCACTTACATGCATGCATGACAAACACATTCCACCCATCCAGTCCAAGTGCTTGAACTTGAGAGCTTTGATATAAATCTGTAACCACCCCTCCCACATTTACCAAGTTTCACCGGCCTACCAGGGTAAACATGAGACGAAGAGCTACTATGACATGACCTAACCTCCTAGATCCATTTAAGGAAGTAGGGCTGGCTACTGCCGACAAACTGACAACTCACAACATACCATAGGGGCTACAAGTCACTTAGAGGTTGAACAACCACCCCAGGTCACCAAACCCTAAGATAGACCCCCTTTTCTATGCCCTAGGCCCACAACCACATCCACAACTAGGCCTCCATGCAATTGGAGGCCTCCAACCACATGCACAACATTGCATCCATGCGGTTGTAGCCCAATTTATCCAGTTCTGTGCATGTGGTCTCGGGATCAGTGCCAACTTTTCAGGCTTTCCTCTAGACCACTACCCAAAATTGCCTAAAACTTTCCAGAATCATATCTAACATGACAACAAAGCTAAACTTCAATCTCAACTCAAAACTTGACATAACTTGACTAGAACACACTAGGCATTTCGTCAAACACACGGAAAACGTGTAATCTACAGGTCATGAAGGCATATATGATCATAAAAGTACGAGATTCATCTAAAAATAACTAAGAAGACCCTATGCCCTCTCCACATAGCTGGAATAACACTTATTAATCCATACATTCATCAACTGATCAATAGCTAAATAATTCATGACATGAGCCATAAAAGATACACATCATATAAACAACATATAACCAGAAAATAACCAACATATAAACCATGGAAACCCAACCATACTATCACCAACATATTGCCAACATTTATACATTTATACATGAATCGCAATAGAATAATAATTGTTATTAACATATGAAATTCCAACCAAGTCAGGGACTTCCACGTACCACCCTACCATAGATTGGGCTGAACCAAATCTCTCTTTCAACCAATCACCCCTGCGCCATATTCCAAGTGTGAATGTGGGATCTCATGGAATAAACTAAACAAAACCAAACTAGGGATTCTAGAGCCTTAACTACCTCAACCCTCAACCAGTGATTCCACCTCACGGTCGGAAATCACTCACACCTAACCAGATTGGTCTCTACACAAGTTGTCCAAGGCTCTAGGAACTAGTAGCTCAACCCACAACCTTCCAGGGCTCCAGAGAGTTTGTCCAAACCAGCTCCAGGACTAGTAATTTAACCCACCAAGGGCTCCAAAGCATTTTTCTAACCCAGTCTCCAGGACTAGTAACTTAACCCAAGCTATTCTAGGGCTTCCAAAGTGTTTTTTCCAACCCACAACCTTAAGGAATTATGAGCACCAACCAAAAAACAATCAAATGAGAAAACCCACAACACCATGTCTATCCAAGAAATGGCAAGGCAAGGATAAAATCATTGTCAATCCAAGCAATCCTCGATGACAATGACAAAACATAACTAGATAATTGCATGCATATACCATGCATCCATAAATCAACAAGGAAATCATACATGCAACCTGTTACTTGCAAAGAAATCCAGTTGTAGCTATATATCCACCCATTCCCTTGTGATTCCCTGCTTTCCCTTGCCTTCTTTGTCCAAATCCAATGCATGCCAAAGTTCTCCAAGAGTTCTCTAAGAAAACTCTAAGTGTGCAAGAGTATGAGAGAATGAGAGAATAGAGAGAGAGCTCTAGCATATAACTGTCAAAAGATGTGAACTGGTCCTCAGAAGCATTTTTATCATTGAGGCCTCTATTTTCTTCATTTTCCTTCAATTTTCCTCACATGCAAATCTATGGCCTTTCATCTCCCTTTTCTCCTATTTTCCTTTAGTTTCATAAATAAAATGTCAATTATTTCCACTTTTCCTTTGCCAATTTCCATAGCCATTTATTAATCACCAGTGATACTCATCACTATATTTTTCCAAACATTCATTTTGAATACATGTCCCATGACCTTGGTTTTATATTTTATTTACATGAAAAATCAACCAGGGCCTGTTACAAAATCAATATTAAATGTTTTTGTTTGCTTTTTATTTTTAATAAAAAAAAAGTGTGTAGCTATAATTGATAGTAAAAAATACTATCAGGAACCTATGACTTGGGAAGTGCAAATATGTTTAAAAACACTATGATTATTGATGATTTGGGGAACTCCCATTAATGATCATTAGGATAACTCACTCTAGGGGGATGCCTACTCCTCGAACCTCATCGTAATGCAATGTTTATCATCGACATGTACAAACTCTACCCCTACCCACCAATCCTCCATTGATTTTGAACCTATCACTTTCTAGGAGAAAACACATGTTCGACCCAATCAAGTTTGCACAAATTATGACTAAATCCCAGTATAAATCCATTTTAACCCTGGATCTAGCAAGCGCCAAGAGGGATAAAATCTCTTGAGGTGCAAACCTAATGCATGAATGGACTCAACGCCTTAAAAGTTTCCTTTGGAACTTGGATTTTGTAGACTACACAGTTTAAACTTGCAATTCCAACAAATTTTTGTTGAACTTCAAACAAAATTAATGGAAAAATATACCTTAAAATGAGCCAAAATGTAAAATAGTGAGACTACTTGAAATGTTTTAACCATAATGTTTATTTATTTTTTATTTGTTTATATAATATTTACATAGTTTTTTTTAACTATAACATATACATAGTTTTCTTTTTTAACCATAATATATACATAGTTGACATTGAGATTTTTTACTTAGTATGGAAATTAAAATAATTTATTTATGTAACACATTGTCTATATTAAAATATTATTTTGTTATTGTAGAAATTCCTTGTAAATTCAAATTGCTAATTGTAATTTACTAAAACAATAGACTTGAATCTACTCTACATCAACGGAAATAATTAAACGATCACGATATCACGAAGCATGTAACAGAAATAATTCAATCAAAACATTACACAATGATTTCCTGGGGATAACCACAACTAAAAACCCCTGCTAACTATATATTCCATTAGTCGGAAAATATGAGAAGATTACAATGCTTTTCTCAAGCTTGAGAAACCTTTACACTATCTCTATCTATCTCACTGCTTCCTGGACTAGCCCAGGCCAATACTTATCCAATTTTCGTCTTTCCTAAGTCCCTATTTCCTTGCATTGTTCTCTTGGAAAATTAGCCCCCTATTAATTAGGGAAATTCCTCAATTGGAATTATGCAATCCTCATAGGCCTTCCTCTGACTGCATGCACCACCTGTACAATTCAAATGATTATACAACTGTCCCTGAACTCCAATCTCAACTAGGTCTTTCTTAGATCTAACATACATGATTTATTTATGAGTGAATCTTCAATTTACTAGTTGATCATTGTGGGCAACACCATACTACTAGACCTCCCACTAGTTCCTCCAAAAATTGGAACTAGTTTAACTAACTTTAACTCAATTAAATTGAATTAATTAATTAAAACTCAAAATAAACTCAACCATGGCTCATATAATGTAGGAGATACTCTACATGACTTAAGTTAGACCCTCAACTCGAATTAACTGAGTCAACTAAGTCAAATTAACTTAGTTAACTAATACAAGTTGTCATGAGATGTGGAATTACAATTTTATTCCCAATTTAATTCAAGGAAAAAAAATAAATTAGGATTTTCTTGTTGCATTTTCAACACTCCCTCTCAACAAGAAAGGGATTATCTGCTACCCCGATCCTACCTCTATGAAACTCGAATTTTCATCTTGACAATGCCTTTGTCAAAATATATGCATCTTGTTCCTCTGTAGGAATGTACTCCAGCAACATGATTCTCCTTTGCACACAATCTCGTAGATGGTGATACCGTATGTTGATATGCTTGGATCGATCATGAAAAACTAGATTCTCAGCGTGTTTTATACAACTCTGATTGTCACAGTAAATCACTGTAGGATCCATCTGCTGATCAAATAACCCAACAAGGATCTTCCTCATTCAGATAGCTTCACAAGCTGCTTGACTAGCAACCATGTACTCTGCTTCTGTTGAAATGAGTGCAACTAATATCTACTTCTTGTTGTACCAAGAAACTACTGTTGACCCAATACTGAAGATTCCCCCTGATGTGCTCTTCCTGTCAGATGGACTCCCTACCGAATCTACATTTGTGAAGCCTTGAAGATTCACTCCCTTTGTCTGTCTGTACCAAATACCAAACTGAGTGGTGTCTCTGAGGTATCTCAACACATGTTTAGTTGCCTTCCAATAGAGTTTGGTTGTCTTAACCATTGCTTGAATAAGTTGGTTATATGCAAAACATATTTCCGATCATGTGTTCACCAAGTACATAAGTGAACCATAAGCTTCCCGTAAATAGTAGCCTCCACTACTTCACCTGAAGTAACATCTTCCTTCCTCCAATTTCCTGCTAGAGGAGTCTCCATGGGTTTGTTGCTCTCCATGTGTAACTTATTCAGTCTCATTGGAATACTTTCCCTTAGAGACAAATAGTTCCTCGTCTCCTTACCATACTTCAATACCAAGGAAATAATGCATGAGCCCCATGTTCTTCATCTCGAATTATCTTTCAAGATCCTCTTTGCAAGATGTTACCAGCTTCTCATCACCTATTAGAATTAAATCATCGACATATATACTATAATCAACAATTTACTTTCAACCACAATATGGTAAAGGTTCAAATCTTCTTCACTTTTGGTGAAGCCCAACCTAGTGAAATAACTATCAATCCTGGTGTACTCAAAACGAGGTGCTTGTTTAAATCCATACAACGCTTGCTTGAGTTTGCATACATGCAACTCTCTGTTGAAGGTCTCAAATCCTTCTGACTTCTCAATGTACACCTCTTCCTCAATCACTTTGTTGAGGAATGTTGTCTTCACATCCATCTGATGTATATTCCATCCCATCTGCACTGAAAGTGCTAGAATAGATCTTATTGAAGAGTACCTTGATACTGGAGCAAAGGTCTCCTTGTAATCAATTCCCTCCACCTAAGAGAACCCTCTAGCCACAAATCTAGCCTTGTGTTTCTCCACACTCCCATCTGTTGCTTCCTTTACCTTATAAATCCATCTGGAACTCACCACTAAATTGTATGTTGGTCTTGGGACCACTTCCCAAACATTGTTTCTAATAATTGAGTTATACTCCTAAACCGTGGCATCAACCCATACAGGTTTATGCACTTCTTCCTCAAATGAGGATGGCTCAATCTCTACACTCTCGCTCATCAAAGCCATGTAGTCAGTGTAACGATCTGGTGACCTCCTCTGCCTGCATTGTAATGTGGGTGCTCCCACATTCTCTCTAGTATCATGCATCAATATATCAACCTCTCTGGTGTTCTTCCTCCCATCTCTGGAAGTCTCTGCATGAGTGGGTTCTTCCACTCTCTTCTCCTCTGCATGTGGATGCTCCACATCATCCCAAGGTTCCTCCTTTGGAGCTAAAATCTCCTTTTCTCCATGCAATTGAAGCTCCCTCTCAAGGGACATCTCATGGCCTTCTCTTCATCGAACTTCACATCTCTATGAACCAATGTCATCCCATGAGATGGTAGGTACACCCGATAGTTGTGAGGTGTATCAGTGTACCCCAAAAATATGCCCAACTCAGCTGTTGGTTCTAGATTTTTCCTTTCATCTTTGGTAACATGACAAGAAATTGATGAACCAAAGATCTTGAAGTGTGCCACATTTGGTTTCTTACCTGAAAAAATTTCTTCTGGTGTACTCATCCCAAGAATCCGATGATGACTCCCATTCTGCACATATACAACCATGTTGCATGCTTCAGCCCACAAGTGCAACGGTAGGCCTTGATCATGTAACATTGCTCGTGTAGCTCCCACAATACTTATGTTCTTCCTTTCAACAAACCCATTCTGTTGTGGGTTATGGGGTGCTATTAACTCTCATCGAATGCCTTCTGATGCACAAAAGTTCTTGAATTCATTTGACACATATTATCCACCGTTATCACTCTTGAGAGTTTTAACTTTCTTGTCAGTATCTTTCTCAACCAGTGCTTTAAATTCACAAAATTTAGCAAACATCTAATCTTTCTTTTGAATGAAGAAAATCCAACACTTACGAGAAAAATAATCTACAAATATTACATAATACCTATGTTTGGCCGTGGAGGTTGTCAAGAACAATCCACACATGTCTGAGTGAACTCTTTCAAGAATTGCTTGTGCTAGACTATCCTTATCATGAAAGGTAGCTTTGGTCTACTTTTCCAATGTACACCCTTTGCCTGTGTCTCTCTGCTCTAGTGTAACCTTGGGAAGTCCTGTAGAAATTTGTTGCATGATCTTCAAAGCTCTGTGGTGCAAGTGACCCAATATTGTATGCCCCAAGTCACCGATGTCTCAGCTATACACCTTCTCTTATTTTGTGCTCAAAACAGTACATTCTTGTACATCCAATTTGTAGAGGTTCTTCACCCAAACCCCAAACCGCTTCACTTGTCTTGAGGCTATGTGATGAAGGAAATCCTTCCCTTGATAAATATCACAGTGTAGCCACAGTCCTCCAACATGGAAACCGAAACCAAATTCTTATTCAAACCCGGAACGTACATGACATATTTTAATGTGAGAGGAGAACCATACTCCCTCTAAAAGGTAACAATTTTGATTCCAGACACGCTATACCTCCCATCATCTCCCATTTTGATGTTTATCTAGAGGTCCTTATCCTGCAAGCCATTCAATAATTCTTTGTTGTCGGTCATATGGAATGAGGCTCCACTATCCAGATACCACACACTACCCATCACCAATGTCACCATGCAAGCAATGAGGGTGAAATCCAGCTCAAACTGTCAAGCAAGAGATTCACCTGCCGCTCCTCCTGAGGGATTCTTGTTGGCCTTCTTGTGTGGACACTTCGTGGCATAGTGTCCCATCTCATGACAATGAAAATATTTAATCTTTGACATGTCCTTCTTCTTGCTGCCCTGATTGGAATATGATTTGGAATGGGATGACTTCGCTTTCCCTTTCTTTGCCTTTCCAGCTAAGGCATAGTTCTCCTCCTCATCATACTTGGATGAGGATCCATCTCTGGTGTTCCACCGAATCTCTTCTTACACCAAGTCGAACCACAAATGTTCCCACTTTGGTAGCTTCTCCCTTCCCATTTACTGAGTCCTGGTAGTTGTGCCAAATCTTGGGAAGGAATTTGGGAAGGAATATAAGTGTTAGGCTGATCAGATCGTCTTCAACAACTATAACACTGACACTTCCAATCTCATCCCGACATTGGGTGAACTTGGTCAAGTACTTTGGTATTGTGTCATCCTTTTCCATCTTGATTTTTCTAAGTTTGTCCTTCAGTGCCAGCTTCCTGTGGTCACTATTGTTTTGAAACAGATCTGTCAAGGCCTTCCACATTGCATATGGAATCTCCTTACCGTGGAGGTTCGAGACAATATAATATTGAACTCCTTACAGGACAATCCTTCTCGCCTTTGCAACACATTTTCCCCACTCGGCCAAATATTGAGCATCATTTGGCTTAGGAATATCTTTGTCTATGAATTCCTTCAAAGCATTCTCCTCCAACACTGCCTCCATCATTTCGTTCCAAGAAATAAAGTTCGAACTACCCTCAAGGGCATATTTGAGTCTCAATCCGTAGAATGACATCCTGCTAGCTCTAAAGTATGAGACTGCAAATTTGATTTCACCTGCAAAAGACAAACTCATATTCTCCTCTTCTATCGTGATTTCAGCTCCGATACCATGTAGAAATTCTTTGTAGATTCAAATGGCCAATTGTAATTTACTAAAACAATAGACTTGAATCTACTCTACTCATTAGCGAAAACAATTAAACGATCGTGAAATCACGAAGCATACAAGATAAATAATTCAATAAACACATTACACAATCATTTCTTGGGGATAGCCATAGCTAAAAACCACTGTTATCTATATATTGCATTAGTTAGAAAATATGAGAAGGTTGCAATGCTTTTTTCAAGCCCGAGCAACCTATGCACTATCTCTATCTGTCTCATTGCTTCTTAGACAAGCCCATTCCAATACTTAACCAATTTTACACTTGCCCAACTCCCTATTTCCTTGCGGTGTTCCCTTGGGAATTAGCCCCTATTAATTAGGGAAATTCCTCAATTGGAATTGTGCAATCCTCTTAGGCCTTCCTACGACTGTATGCACCACCTGTACAATTCAGATGATTATGCAACTAATAGCACATTGTCCCTAAAGTCCAATCTCAACTAGGTCTTTCTCAGACCTGGCATGCATGAGTTATTTATGAGTGAATCTTCAGTTTACTGGTTGATCACTGCAGGCATCACCACACTCCATTGAAGGCAACACCACACTACTATACCTCCCACTAGTTCCTCCAACAGTTGGAACTAGTTTAACTGAATTAATTAATTACAACTCAAAATTACTCCCCCCTCAACTTGAATTAACTGGGTCAATTAAGTCAAATTAACTTATTTAACTAATACAAGTTCTCATGGGATATGGAATATTTTTTTCCCAATTTAATTCAAGGACAAAATTAAATTAGGATTTTCTTGTTGAATTTTTTTCTTAATTATTTTTAGATCCTACATATCAATTTTATATTAAGAATTGAATGAATTACACATCTCTCCTTTTTTTTTTTAACTTTCAATTACTTCTTTTATTTGGGCAAATATTTTTACTATGGTCAACATTTTATTTTCCCTTAAATTTTTTTATTTTCTCATATATATAGCTTTTTTAAGTCCTATATTGGATATAAAAAAAAAAAAAATTAAATACAAGAACTATAATCTTCCTACACTTAAAATGAATGTAGTTTTTTAACTTTTATATACTTTCTCTTTTTAAAGTTGATATATAAAATTATTTTACTTAACATGAACATATAGAAATATTTTATTTATAGTTGAGAGTGAGAACGAAATATTTTTTTCACCTCTCCTTCATAATGGTTTGTAACATATGACCGAACGAACATAATGAGAGTGAAATTATTGATATTTATAACATTTTTAATTAACACTGACCAAATATGTATGTCCATGTTTGTTTTTATCTATAGTTGACATTGTTTTTTTCAAAAGAATATTTTATTTTATTTTAAAAGGGATACAAATTATAGATCTACCTTGTGGGCTGTAGAATGTGCCTCTTGGCACAATTATTAAAAACTATGTAACTTCATTATAAATAACCTCAAAGTTAATTATAAGGGATACTATATCTTTTGCAAATACTAGTTAGCTTGAACCCACCTCTTGGTCTTAAGGTAAGACCTAGAATTGCTTTTGATTGGTTAAGGTTCGTCTTTCTCAAATGTAACAGTAACAAAACAAAGTAACAACCCAAGGCCAAGATAAATGGAAAAAGTGAATGTCGACCCTTTATGAACCATTGATAACTTATAACTTATGTTCACATGACATAATTTTCTTCAATAATAATGAAAAAATAGCTAACATTTAAAAATGGTAATGAATAATTATCCTTAGTAAAAATAAATTACTAAATTAGCTCAACCATATAAATTAAATGATTGATATACACCCATAGACATCAATTTATAATAAGCATCAAAACACACGCTTCATGATATATCTCACATTGCTAAAAAAAAAAAAAAAAACTAATTAAATTATAACCTTCTTTTAAATTATTATTGTTATCTTTATTTTTTTTGGTCAAATAAGAGTGGAGCCTTCTATTAACCGCAAGAAAGATTACATATGTTACATGGCTTTACAAAGTAAGGATCAACAAGGCTCACCCTATGAAGGGTAACCAAATACATAACCCGAAACTAACCCGAAACCATCTAAGATTTCGTGAGATCTGACGATCATCAACACTCTCATCTCGGCAACATGCGCCCCTTTTACCCTGTTCATGGACCCGAAATGATTGTGAGCCATTGGTTTATGAAAGTTCAGGTCCATTTTGAAACTTAAGCTCCGATTACTTGTGGAGCCCGATGATTGATCTGACGGTCCTTCGCGATTTCAGAGCGGAAACCTGCACGGTCTATAATTTCCTTTTCGGACCCAATGAGGATTATAAACCGTTAGACTAAAGAGCATCGGGTCCACTTTGGTGGTTAACCGTCGATTGCTTTTCCACCCGATGGCCATTAGATTACTCAGGCTGTCAAGATCTGTGGCTGATGACCCACGAAGAAACCTGTTGTTTACCCAGTGCTTCTCCCCTGTGGAAAGCTCTGTTTTCAGCATTTATCTTCTCCCTTTTTTCCTTTTCTTCTTTTTTTTTGAATTTAACGGTTAAAAGGACTTACACTTCCGCTTTCTCCTGCTTCCACTGGTCTTCCTTCTTGTTCAGTCTTGATAGTTTGGAAGTTTTCCATGTCTTTGTCCGCCTGTCTTTGACAATCCTCACGTAATTTCCCCGAGGGTATCGAGTCCCATGCATACCTGCTGTAAATTTCTTTGCAAATCACTCCTTCATTCGCCAGATGGTCAGCTAGCATATTGGCTTTTCTCTGCACATGAACGAAGCTGGTTGTTCTTAGGGTTTGTAGGTGGGAATGAATACGCTGAAAGACCTACAAAAGTATCCAATGTTTTGATACTTTTCCAGGTGCTTTCCCATTGCAGATCTTCTTGGCCACATTAATAACCAATTCTGAGTCTGCTTCGATGATGACATTATGAGAATTTGACTCAATTAGTATTTCCAGGCACTGCTCTAAGGCCATGAGCTCTGCCATGTTATTTGTGGTAGTTCCCAGATTACTATAAAAGATGTCCTTTATGCACCCCTGCTCATCTCTGATGACCCCACCAAAACCCGCCTTCCCTGGGTTTCCTTTAGAGGCTCCATCTATGTTAATTTTCAAGAAACCATGAGGGGGAGGTTGCAAAAAGTCTTTACCAATGTTTATCCAACTCACATCCTTGTGTGTGCTCTGGGGAACTATCGAATGGAGACCCAATTGCAGCAGTATACGAGTGTCCTGGGGCAGAGTCGGGTTCTTAGGAGGTCTCCCTAACAAGGCACCAATAGTGTCTTTGAGTTGTCTTAATATCTGTGCAATAGTGTTCTAGGTTGAGCGTGTTTTGCCCTTGAAAATCCTGCCATTGTGTTCTTTCCAGACATCCCAGATTAAGAAGCTTGGAACCAGAGTCCAAGCATTGTTGATGATCTCATTGCCTGAGAAGTTCCTTCTCCAATTCCTCAAAGTGTTGGTGATACTGAGGCCATCCCTATCAGTTTGCCTGAAGACTGAGGCCACCCAATCCCACAATGTTGAGGTGAAGGGGCAAAGGTTGAGTAAGTGTTCCATCATCTCCTCTTGTGTACCACACAGATAACATTTGGATGGGCCAACAAAGCCTTTCTTCAGAAGATTTTCCCAAGTTAGAATTTTCTTTTGTTGAACTAACCACATGAACAACTTTATCTTCATCCAATGCGGGTGCTGCCAGAGGTTCTTCCATGCCTTATCAGGGTTTTGATGATCGAACCCTAGGGCTATTTGTTTGGCTTATTTTAGGTTAAAGTTACCTTCTGTGTTTCTTCCCCATCTTAGTTGGTCAGGCGAGGATGAAACCAAAATCTTCCTTTGTTCCAAGTCCATAGCAAGAGAGTTTGCCTGTGCTTTCAAAGGGCTCTCTTCCCTGTAGCCTAGATCCTTCCATATTCTCCATTTGTCGTTGTTCCTTACCTACTCCCAGAAGTCACTGACCATGCATAAACCTTTGTTGTCAGTGTCATTCTTGAGATCAGTTAGTTCTTCCCTAAACAGGTTTGGTTCTTGCTGCCAGTTGTCCTCCCAGAATCTTGCCAGGTTCCCATCTCGGATCTCCCAGAAGTTGTGTTGCTGGACAATGCCTCTATTTTCCCAAGCAAGATTCCAAATGTGGGAGCCCTTGATAAGCCCAAACATTCGAATATGATCCGTTTCTTGCCAATTTCTTGCATATTTCTATTTCCAAATCTTGGCCCATGGGGTTGTCGATTCCTTGAGCCACCTCCACCAAAGCTTTGCACCCGAAACTCTGCTGAGGGTTTCGGGGTCATGAAGCCCCAAACCTCCATGGGCCTTAGGTTTGCATAGCTCTTCCCAAGCTACCAAAGCCCACTTCTTTTTCTCTTCCCCTTTGCCCCAGAGAAAATCTCTTTGAATGTTCCTAATCTATTGTAAAACTCCTTTAGGAACAGGAAGAGCGGACATTATGAAAATGGGTATGGCCTGCAGGATAGCTTTTGTGAGCACAAGGTGCCCTGCTAAATTTAAAGATCTACATGTCCATTTCCTGACCTTATCCTGAAGTTTGTTAATGACCAGCTCCCACACTCCCTTGCTTAGAGGTTTGTCTGTGAGGGGCACTCCCAGGTACTTAGAGGGTAGCTGATCCCTTTGGAACCCTAGAATTCTGGTAAGATTTCTCTGAATAGCAATGTTAGTGTTAAAAAAGAAAACTTTTGATTTGTTAAGGCTTACCTCTGTACCAGCGGCCATAGCAAAGTCATTCAAGATTTGTTTGAAAGCTTTGGCTTCCTTGACTGTGGGAATGCCTTGCAGCATAGTGTCATCTACAAATTGTTGGTGTGTTGAGGTCACTCCATCTGTGGTGAGTTTCAAACCCTTGATTCTTCCCTCAGCACTTGCCATTTTTATCGCTCTGCCTAGCCCTTCCATCATGAGCACAAAGAGGAAGGGGGAGATCGGATCTCCTTGTCTTAGTCCCCTAGAAGGCATGAAGGTTCTTGAGGGCGAGCCATTAAGCAGGATTGAGAAACTGGTTGTGGATACAAGGGCCATAACCCATCTGATCCAATTGTGGTCAAAACCATAAGCTTTCAACACTGCCCTGATGTAAGACCAACTTAGCTTGTCATAAGCTTTCGCTAGGTCAAGCTGTATGATCATACCAGCTTGCTTGTTTCTTTTCAGAGAGTGTACCATCTCATGAGCTTGTATGATATTATTGAGAATCTGTCTTCCTTCCACATAACCAGTTTGCTCCTCTGATATGAGAGCTGGAAGAAGGGGCTTGAGTCTGTTAGCAATTACTTTTGAAATAATTTTGTACACCACATTACATAAAGCTATGGGTCTGAATCTGTCTGGTGTGATGGCTTTCTCCTGCTTTGGAATCAAAGCTATAAAAGAGGCATTGAGAGCCTTCAGGACCGATCTGGATCTTCTTGAGTCTTCCACCACCTCAAGGATGTCTTGTTTGACTGTTTTCCAGCATGCTTTGAAAAAGTCCACATTGAAACCATCCGGGCCAGGAGCTTTCCCATTTTGCATCTCGTTGATAACTTCCCTGATCTCATCTTTGGATACTGGCCTATTGAGATTATGATTGTCTTCCCTTGTGACAAGCTTGGGAATATACCTTGTGAATTTGTTAATGAACTGTGACCTGTCTAAGAGAGGCTCCTTTGCAATGCTGAGGAAGTGTTGTACTAGGAAAGATTCCATTTCTTTGTGGGTGACAAGCTCTTTCCCTTGAGAATCTTTGAGTTTTAGAATTCTATTATGTGACCTGTGACTCAAAGTTGACTTGTGAAAAAACTTTGTGTTTCTTTCCCCTTCTTTAATCCACTGTACTCTCAATTTCTATCTCCAGAAAATATCCTCTTGCCTGCACCTGTCATCCCATTCCTTCTGAAGAATATCTGCTTGAGATTTCCTTTCCTCGTTAAAGCCCTCTGTGATCATAAGTTGATTAATCCCCTGAAGTTTCTGTTCAACTTCTTTTTTGGCTTCAAAAATGTTACCAAACTGTTTTTTGTTCCAATCTTTGAGTTTAACTTTGATGTGTTTAAGTCTTTGTTGTAGCATGAACATTTTGGTGCCTTGAAAGGGAAACTCTTCCATCCACCATTTATCAATATTGTTGGTGAAGTCAGGGTGAGAGAGCCAGACATTTTCAAACCTGAAAGGTTTGTTCCTCGGTGTGCCCATAAAAGTGGCTTCAAGCTGGACTGGCCAGTGGTCTAAGCCTCCAAAAGGAAGGATTGAAGCTGACATGTCAGGGCCTATGAGAAATAGGTCCTCTGAGATCATGAATCTATCTAGTTTGGAGGCAACTTGAGAAGCCCCTCCTGTCTTGTTGTTCCAGGTAAATGTTTCATTTATTGTTTCAGCATCCACTAGTCTCATGTTATTTATGAATTTCTGGAAGGCAATGGAGTCTCTGCCTATTGTTATGGTACCCCCTTTTTTCTCTGTAAGAGATTTGATCGTATTGAAATCCCCTGCCAAAATCCAGAGTATATCAGGATATCTCTCTTTTAGCTCCTTAAGAGAAGTAAGAAGCTTGAGTTTGTCTTCTAGTTTTTAAGGACCATAGACATTTGTAATCATGTAACTCTCCTTATCACCCACAGGTTGTATTACCAGTGAAAGATAGTTCCTGGACGCTTTCGTGTCCAGGATTCCAAGTTTTTGGGGATCCCAGAGCGTAAGAATCCCTCCTGCCGAGTTGTCTGCCTTAACCTCTAGATACTCATACCTGCTCAACCATTTTCTATGTATTTCTCTGATTTTATCCATCGAGCATTTTGTTTCCTGAATGAAAACCATGTTTGGTTTTCCTTCTTTTATTCTACTGCTGATATTTCTTTGTTTCCTTTTACTTCCTAGGCCCCTAATATTCCAGGTTGTGAACTTCATTAAGAAAGGTTTGTAAAAGAGTAACTGGTGAGATCTTTCATCTTACCTGAGTTGATCATGAGTTTTCCACATTCTGTCAACAACTCATTCTATCTTTTCCTTCCTCTTTTCCTACCCGGGTTCTTGGAAGAGTGCCCCGGTGTATCCTCCATTGTCTTCACCCCTCTATTTTCTTGGCTTTCATGGTTTCTTTTGACTCCAGAGCTTTTCGATTGGGATCTCCATAGGAAGAGTTGTTGAATCCTATCAAACTCCTCTTTTGGCAGGGAGTCAACTCCTTTGGTAATGCCCTGCTCCAGAAACTTTTCTAGATCCAAGTTTTCCTTCTCAAGAATCTCATGTAGTTCATGATCCTCTGTTCCTGCCTCACTTGGGGTCATCTCATGGTCCCTGCTGAGCTCCACACTGCTCGGTAGATCATCCTGTTGCTGGCTGTTTTCTGGTATGTCCTCCATGCTGGTATCCCTATCCTTCTCATTGGTCTTAGTCTCTGATTTCTGGTTTTCCCCGTTGTTTCCAATTTCTTCTTCTAAGATTTTGAAACTATTATGGCTCAGTGGTCCGTCCTCGTTGACTTTCTTTTGGTGCCACTTTCCTCCTTTCCCCTTACCCCCCACCTTAGTGAAACCCTCAGGATCTTTGCTTGTGGTGGTTTTTTTGTTGCTTTCCAGTTTGTTTAATGGGCAGTCTCTGTATAGGTGCCCATGTTCATGGCACTTGCGACACCTAAATGGGACATGCTCATAGTCCACTGCCTGCACCCATTCCTCATCATAAACTTCTAAAATGATCTCGTCTGGGAGTGCCCTAGATAGGTCCATTTCCACACAGATCCAAGTGAAGGAAGTGTATTTGCCTCTTAATGTTGCATCTGATATCTTTATAAAATGCCCTAGTTTATTGCCAATAGCCTTTAGAGACTCCGACAGCCAATAATCTAAAGGAAGGGAGTAAAGTCTTATCCATACCGGTACTGAAGTGAACGTTTCTCATTCTGGGACAAAGTTCATCACCCAAGGTCTCATGTACAGGCCTGCAGCAGCGTAAAAATAGGGTCCTCCCTCGAACACTCTGTCTTTATCTTCTAAGCTCGTGAACACCACTGTGAAGAAACCCTTGGATCCAAGGTGAAGGTTTATTTCTCCTTTCGGTTTCTAGTGGTACCTTATCCATGCATGTAAGGCCTTCTCCGTTGGCTAGGTCCCCATAAATTTGCATGTATAGTCACTTAAAACGACCTAGGGAGTGATAATCAACTTGGGTTTGCAGCCCCCTGTCGCCCTCAAAGGTGCAACTTTCTGACTGCTTCCCTCTTTCATCTTCTCCCTACTATCTTCCTCATGATTTTCTCTTTGTTCGTGAGTTTTAATTTTTTCCACGTTAGTGTCCTCAGTAATTCCCTCTACTGGTTTCTTGAAGTGATGCAGATCAATTTCCTTGTTTCCATTCGCGACTATGTGATTGTAGGAGGGATTTGAACTCCCTCCTCCACGACCCGCCATGGTCACTAGCTTCCAGCCCTGACTCAAACCGTAGATCAGAATGCCGCTCTCCAGTACCAAGAGAAACCTCCATTATTATTGTTATCTTTAATTATAAAAGGAATTAACATATAAGTTAAACATATATACATTTAAAAATTCATAGAACAAGATTCTTAATCATGGACATTTACCTCCACTTAATCAAAGATCATTAATCTATAAATAGGATTTGTTACAATACCTTGGATTATCAATACCACATGCCCAAAAAGCCATAACTCACTCCATATGAAGTTGTTGGGCATATTAATTGAATTTCAATTACTCAACACTTAATTATCAATCCAGGGCTTCATAAGCTTTGAGGCATAGCACAAGAAATGCCAAGGATATTGGATCAATTCTGTAATCACTATCTTTATCCCTAAAACTGAATCATTTAGGTGCAATAAAACATGTCTGCAAAGAAGACCTTCAAATTATGTTTCTCTACTATCAACACAATGACACCACACCACTCAAGAGACTGTATTTTCACTTAAAAAACAAAAACCAGAGACCTGAAAGAAATAGCTCAAGAGAAAAAAAATCCAAGATTCATTTCAAACCATGCAAGCACAAACATTTCAAGACAAAAAGACTTCTCAAAATAAATCTATTCCTCCAATTAGGGTCCATGGGGTCTTGGATAGATGGTGATTGGGTGCTTTGTTAAGGCACTCCTTGATGTGAAGTCATTGGTTCAATTCACTTCCCAATTGGGGTGATACATTGGACATGATGAAGATGTAGACCTGCCAAGCTTACAAAAAAAAATCTATTCCTGCAATTTGTTCCTATACTGGAAAAGACAAAACAGTTTCTGCACTCTGTTCTTGTACTGGGTAAAACAAAACCTGCACTTTATTCCTACACTAGGAGAAACAATAACACTTTGTGCCTATACTGAAGAAAAACACCTTGTTCATGTACTAAAAAGAATATCGTGTAGCAAGTCTAAACTCAAATATTGTGGAAAGAAACCTTGCTTGAATTAAGAAAAAACTCACAGACTCATCACAGCTTCAATGCATGAACCTCAAGACTTCATCAATAATTGAAAGAAATATTAAACTCTTGTGCATAAATAGGAAGATCACCCACAAATGCATCTATCTTGTTCTAGTTTAATGTTGTGTTCAAGGTTGGATTCTATTCATATAACTTTATGAATAAAACTCA
This sequence comes from Pinus tabuliformis, assembly GCA_031772625.1. Lineage (NCBI taxonomy): Eukaryota > Viridiplantae > Streptophyta > Pinopsida > Pinales > Pinaceae > Pinus > Pinus tabuliformis. The sequence goes on from CM062811.1 coordinate 965,585,193, forward strand.
ACTAATGACTTCAGTTTGGTTAAAGATGACAATATTATGTTCCTGCACTTATCATTTCCAAATAACCAAAGGAAAACTTACATTCAATAGGATGAGAGTGATGCAGTGAAATGTTAAATCAAGAGGTCCTTAGCCGAGAATAACGACACCTACACAGTAATGCTGCCAAATAGCTACATGTACTAGAACAAGGATTTTCGCTTTCCTGCTATGTAAAAAGACAATTTGAAGAATAAATGTATCAATTACCAAGAAAGATTGAAATAACCTCTCTGTAGATCTTATCTCAGGGAATATGTGCACACCACAAATTAGATCTAAACTAAAGAGATTACTTCGAAAACGAAAGAGAATTTCTAGATTCAAACCCTTACCTTGGCTTATAATAAACAAAAGAAATTATTCATTAACAAAGAAAGATCTGCTTAAAAGTAAATCCCGAGCATAAACACAAGAACACAAAGTTACAGATCTAAACCTTTATCACTCGTTTCAAAAGAAAACACATAAGAGCTTGTCTAATCGAGCACACCTCTTACAAGTAAACTTCCACACATAAATATTTATCACATCATTTACTTATCACAAAAAATAATAGACAGAGGAAGAACAAGTTGGGTTGGTTGGGCCCTAGCCAACTAGCTTGTTTCACTATTTAAGGAACAAGATTAATCTATAAGGATAGGTTGGTCATCATAGGAAATAAATAAATGAATACATGAATATGGCATTAGCCCTATTTTATTAAAAAACAAAATTATTTGCTTGATACATAACATATAGTGACAAATCCAGCCTCTAAGAGGTCATAGCGATACAAACTTTCTAAAGATATAGCCACCAAAATTGTTCAGAGTATCGCTAGCTTCCATCCTAATCTATCTTGACATATATACCAATTACATCGACCCTCAGACGTATCAAACATATAACAAAAGATGGAGTTGTTGGAAACTAATATCTAACTTTAGAAACCCTCCAATGCTCCAAGCCATTTGTAGGAAAACAGGAACATGTCCTCAAGAGTGAATGCATGCCTTTCTTCTTTGACAACTAGGACCGACTCCCAGTCAGACTCTCGAACGAACAATCTCCCATATTCAGTGCAGGAATAAGGATGAGTGTAGGATTTCTCGGGATCTTCCTATACCATAACCACTTTTGATCTCGAATTAGTCAACATACATTGTAATAGATGTAAGGTAATTCAAATGGCAAGTTGTTGGCCCTCGATTTTGATCGAATTTTAATTATTAAAATACACCTAATTTACATCATTCTCAACCATATACCATCCATATACACCTTATTTTGACTAATTTATGCATATTCAGGTATATAAATTATGTTTTTCAATTTTTAGATATTTTTGCAAAAATTGGGTTTTAAGTGTATTTTTGGACAAAACTGAAAATTCCTGTAATGGTGCCATTGAAGTCATACTTGCAGGACACTTGAGCGCAAGATGAGCATAGATATGAAAATATTGGGAAACAAGGATGGACTTGTACCTATTGGTTCGGTCGAACCGAGCTAAAATAGGCCTGGTCAACACTGGTCAAACATGACCCGTCTTTCAAGAATTCCCTAGGAAATAGGTCAAATTTAGTAATTTTTTGGAATTTTCCAAATTTTGTGTAACTGAATGGATGGATTCGACCAAGATAGGTGGGATAAGTATAGATATGACTGTTAGAGACATTTTAGTCAAGTTTTTTTATTATTTCTCTATTTAAGCCAAGACCATTGAACGCTTAAGAAGAGTAGAATTTGTATAATCTGATATTGAGACTCTTTGAAGATTGAAAGTCAATTGAGAAACCTGTTTCATTTTCATTTGTTTCTCATGCTTGGTGATTGACTGAAGTTGCTGTAGCTGAGATTTCTTCAAGTGTGCAAGGTAAGGGAGGAGGGTCCCCACACCAAGCTAAGTGCACTTCTTGATTAATTTAGCATAATTTTTCATAAACTAGTTTTTGCTTCAGATGTATTTAGATGTGTGAAGATTTATTATGATTGCTGGATGAATATTGGTTTAATTCTAATCTGCATATGAAGGGACAAACAAGAATTTAAGTTAAATTCTCCTTCTATTTGATCAAGAACTATAATTGAAATTCATCCTCTTTTCCTTGTTTAAAGTTATTTCTAAATTTCTAGTTTTAAAGCAATGGTGACAATGATAGAATAGAAGTGTGAAGAAGGACAGCCTGGATCTCCTTAGTTAGGAGCCTCTTCTCTTACATCTTCTATATCATAAACTGTTGTTAATTAGTGATTTGGGATTTCTCTTCATGGAAGTAATATTGTAGGGAAGGACAACCTAGTTCTCCTAAGTTAGGAGCCTCATCCCGCACATATTACATAAGTGAATCAGAAATTACTTAATTAGATTTTATATTTGTAATATGCATTTCCTCCAATCTTTATATTTCATCTTCTAAAATTGACTACAACTAAAATCCATATACTTTGGACATGCTTCCAAGCTTACAAACCCAGATTGATAATTAAACACTTATGTTAATTTTAATAGTAAATTGACTCAACATTTTTGGCACCGTTTCCAGAGAAGCATACTTAGCCAGAGTCAAATAGGAAGATGAAAAAAAAACAAAATATAACAAAAACAACAAAAAATAAGTTTTTTTAGTTATGTTTCTTTATGCCTAGATATAGAGATGAGAAAGTTAGATCCCAAAACAAAACCCCCAACCACTAATAAAAACTCACTAACTACAAAATCCATTTGCAAAACAAAGATCTACAAAACATGATGTTAAAGAAGTGATTTAGAGAAGGAGGGTATGCCACCACAAGGATCGTCTTAAACCCTTGTCCACAATTTAGAATGGTCACTAGGGATGAATCTTCATTTCAAAATATAGAAGATGAACAAAGCATCCATGAAGAGGATCCACAAGAAGAGAACCTAGAAGCTTCTTATAGTTATCTTTGTAAGGAAATTAATGAGTTATGGATCACATGCAATGAAGTTCAAACAATAAATCTAGAAATTCAAGAATATCTAGGATTCTGAACACATTCCACAAGAAGAACTTTGTGATATGATAATCAAGGAGATCCAAACAAACAAAGATCATTTCAAAGCTTGGTTTCAACTACTCATTAGGCCACAACACCACTCCCTTTTTCAACATTCTTTAGCATCAAATATTTATGATCAACTAATTTTTCATGTCCAAGCATTCATTAATGTATATTTTTCAAATTTGGATGTGAGTCTACTTATGATCTTGTTACTGTTATGAAACCAACTCACAAAAAGATAGAAAAGAAAGATAAATGCCTTAGAATTCAGCCTCTTCAAGGGGGTAACGTCCTTTACATTACACAAATGAAAAATTCTTGGAGGATACAAATGACAAGACCTCATTTCTATATATAGGAATCTAAGGGGTCATAATATAATCAGAGCCGGCATAACAATAATAATGTAAGGGCATAATAATAACAATAGTGGGCTTCTATGGGGCACAATAATAACAATATGGGGACTACATGGGCACAACAATATAATAAGGGGGTTGTACTAATAACAATAAGGGGTTACAATAGTAGTATAGGGACCTAACGTGACCCTTTCCTTCAAAAAGTATTATCCTCAATGCTTGAGTAGTTCTTGATGCTTCTATATAAAATTCTCATCCTTCCATGTGGAATCTTCAGCAAGTAAGTTATTCCACTTGATGAGATACTCTGAAATTGGTCGATTTCGTAGCTATCGACTTCTCGATTCTATGAATGCTTTAGGTTCCAATATGATTTTTCCTTCCTTGTCAAGTTCTGGCAATATTTTTGGAACTAGGATCTTCGGCAACTTTTGAATCAGTTCCCACCCTACTTCACCATTCTTCCATTCATCCCTTGCTTTGTTTATCAAATTTGGTTGGATAATTATACCAAACTCTACCATTTCTGCAACCATATGTTCAATTTCACTCCTTTGGGAATATCGATATCTATAAGGCCTGATGTTTGGAGGAACACTTCCTGGAATCAAATGAATAGCATGATCATTATCACGAATACGTGGGAGACCTTTGGGAGTCTCAAATACCTTGGAATGATTGTCCAAGACTTTTTGGAGATCTGGAGAAGTAGATGATTTTGATGTGGGAACCATTAGCGAACATAATTGTGAAATTACGCCTCGTTGTTCTTTCTTTAGAAGCTTTATCATTTTGCTAGAGATGATTATCTTTCCTAGTTTCCCTGTGATACCCATTAATTCAACTTCCTTTCCTTTCGAAGAAAATTTCATGAAAAGTTCTTGAAAATTAAAATCTATTGTACCCAAGGATTGTAGCCATTGGACTCCTAGTACAACATCAATACCACCCATTGGAACGGAAAGCATTGGGCTATTCAATACATATTCTCCCATGGATAGCTTGATATTATGGCACTTTCAAGAGCAATTTATGGTTCCCCCACTTACAACCGTCACTTAACACTCTGTTGCTAAATATAGGAAGCAATTCAATTCCTTGGCTATCTTACAATGAATAAAGTTATGGGTACTACCCGAATCAATCAACACTATTAAATTTTTCTTCTTGATATTTCCTTCTATCTTTATAGCTTGAGGAGTGGTAATTCCGACCAATGCATTACAAGATATGGTCAGATTCATTTCTTCTTTCTTTGGGGTTGGTTCCTGGTGAGTATCCTTTTCTTTTGATGTTTCTTGATAATTTTCTTCCTGATATTTCACTGCTTGAACCTTCTTCTTCTTGATATGTCCTTCTATCTTGAGAGTTTGAGGAGTGGTAATTCCTGCCATTGCAATACAAGATATGGTTGAATTCATTTGTTCTTTCTCTAGGGTTGGTTCATGGTGTATATCCTCTTCTTTTGACGTTTCTTGATCCTTTTCGTCATTAGGAAGCCTTTCTTGTAGTAACTTTGTCCCACCTTCTTTCAAACCTTTCATGTCTTTCTTCAAATCTTCCATGCCTTTCTTCCAATATGCTTTCATACCATTGATATCAGCTTCCATGGCATAGATGAAACTATTTATCTTTTGCTTCTCTAGAATATCATTTACCCTTATATTCAATTTTTTAAAGTCCTCAATGTGCTCTGCCATTGAACCCTTTTGTTTGAAGTTTATCAATTGGCTAAAGAAGGTGTTGCTCTTGGTATCTTCATAATGTGCTATCATTTCCTCCATGAAAATTGACCACATGACAAGTGGTTTATGAGAAAAAAGCCCTTTAAACCATAAAAATTGATTCACTTCTAAATAATTAGATGCAATACGTACCTTTTGTAACAATGGTACACCATATAGATCAAAATATTTCTCCATCTGAAGTATCCAATTTACCGGATCCTTACCACCAAACTTCTTCATCTCACTTTTTTCTTGATTTTAGGAGCTCGATCTTGAAATGACTGTAACTATGTAATTTCAGATCTTTAAGTTCTGAAATTTTAGTGTGTAATAGCCCTCTGAGTCCTCTTTCTAACTGTGCAAGTATGATCGAAATTGGATTCCCGAAGCAATATGTATTCCCAATCTCCCGCGATGACCTAATTATAGATTAGTTCAATAAAGTGAACTTGTACGACGTGCCACGTGTCACTGTTTCAACCTTAGGCTCTGAAAATTATACCCAAACAAAATACAGTCCATCCTATTTCTACAAATTCTTATGAAATTTCAATCTGATGCTCAGAGAGAAAGTTATGACGATTTTCCCAAGGTCACCTATTTAGGATGTAATTCGGGAGTCTGCAAAAACCCTAACTTCCTCAGATCATATATCCGAAATTATAGAGATCCAAGATCTGAAATTTGGACCCGAGGTTCAGACCGAATTCTTCTCAAATGAGTTTTTTTTTAGCTTCTGAAACTATGTAGCGAAAACGTTATAGCGAAAATTCCACGATGACCCGTTTTAGATGAAATTTTGGAGCTTGCAAAAACCCTAACTTCCTTAGATCATATCTCCGAAACTATATCAAGAAAAGGTCTGAAATTCAGACTTGAGGTTCAGTGCTATTTCTTCTCAAATGGGTTTTTTTTTTCGCTTCTGAAACGTCGCAAAAAAAAGTTATAGCAAAAATTCCATGATGACTTGTTTGGAGCAGCAAAACCCTAGAATCCAAAGCTCTAATACCAAATGTTATGAAACCAGTTCACAAAAAGATAGAAAATAAAGATAAACACCGTAGAATTTATCCTCTTCGAGGGGGCAACCTCCTTTATGTTACAAAAATGAACAATTTTTGGATGATACAAATGACAAGAACTCCTTTATATATATAGGAGTCTAAGGGGTCATAATATAATCAAAGCCAACATAGCAATAATAATGTAAGGGAATAATAATAACAATAGCGGGCTTCTATGGGGCACAATAATAACAATATGGGGACTACATGGGCACAACAATATAATAAGGGGGTTGTACTAATAACAATAAGGGGTTACACTAGTAATATAGGGACCTAACAGTTACACAAATGGATGCATTGGAAATTCTCTTATACTTGATAGAATGACTTATTTTTTATACAATATAGTATGATAGAATATAATAAATAAATAAATAGGTAGAATGAGTTCATAATAAGACTTTTTGTTCAAACTCTCATTAATAAAATTTTCAAATCATTGTTCAATATTATTTTGGAAGGATTTAATGGAAACATGCATGATCATTTTCAAAGCATGTTTTTAAACAAGGTATCTCTTGAAATCTAGTTTTTAAATCCATTTTGAAATTTTCAATTTGGATCACAAACCAAAACGATATGATCAAAATAAAAACTAGGTCTCAAGTGAAAATTTTGAGGACAAAGTTAGTACAACCTTGATTTGAGGGGTCTAACGGAAACATTTTAACATGATATTTATAGGGAAGATATCCCTTGGAATCTAGTTTCCAAATAAATTTTAATCACCTCAATATGATATCATATGAAAAAGTTATGTTCAAAATACTAACTATCTATCGAAAAATCTGCATGATGACAATTCTAGGCCTTGACTGTTCATTGGCATATTTAACATACCAAATCACCTTCTTTTCAAAACCTGTTTATATGGGATATACATATTCAAGTCTATATCAATACACAATTTGAATCATCCAATTTGGAGGTAAAATGAAAAATTTATGCCACATTTAGTGACTTCATGTCTTGAAATCAACATAGTAAAACTCTACTTCCTAGGTCTGTCCATCAACAATTTCGTGATATCAAAACTAAGGATTTTAAAAACTTGTTTCTACTAGGTAGATAAAAATGAATCTGTTTTAATCTCCAAGTGGAATCACATCAATCCGATCTATAACGAAAAGTTACATTCTAAATAGTGACTGTTGGTCTAGTCAACATTTCACAAGCAACTATATCAAACGGGGTACTCTTCATCATTTTTAGCATATCATTTCAAATCATTTTAAAAACATGTTTATATTGGAAGTCGCCATATGAATTAACTTCAATGTTTTTTTGGAATCACTCTAATTTGACATAAGACAAATATTTTGTGAACAAAATACCACTAGGAGGTCTAGGTTGGCCACCATTCCTCAAGGGGTAAATAAATGCATTTTCTTTGTATATCATCTTTGGAATTGATTTTTAAACATTGCTTGTAATTATTTTGCATATTTCTTGGAAGAATAGAGACTATACACCTCTCTTCCTCCATCATCTAATATTGTATTTCCAACAAATGCTATGTTTTTGCAGGTCATAAGAAGAATTAAGTAGTGAAATCCATGGATTAAGGACTTTTCAAAGTCAATTTTTAAATTCACATCAATGAGAATATGAAATGAAAATATCCAAGTCAAAGTAAAGTGGAATTCACCTGATTTTGAGTTTAATCAAAGAAACTCAAAACTCTTGAAGCTTGCTTTCAGTTGCTGACCAACAACACCAACAACCCTACAACATGAATCGAGATCAAGGAAAAAGGCATGAAGCTAATCATCAGAAGAAGAAGTCAAGTTTTGTACCATTACAAGTCACATTCATTGCCTAAGAAGCCTTTCATAAGCCATATTTTTCATGATTTCATCCATCATCCATATTGTATGTTAAGCTCTGCGATCATGCATGTTGAAGTCTAGACTTATTATCTATCTATCTATCCATTTACTACTAGATCATGACTTCAACCTAACCTATTTTCATAAGCTTTTCATACTTCCCTACTCCATTACACCCCACCTCCATCCAGAAAAGAAAAGAAAAATAAAAAATAGAAAAAGATCAAAAATAATAAAGGAGTTTGGTTGTGAAAATCCAGGAAACTGGCACAACACAAACTCGAATTCATATCGGAAAACCAACTTGTTTGGCCAATATGAATTCCCCAATTTCTTTTACATTTTCTTTAGTTTATTTTGTAGAAATCATCCTCCAGCATTCCAAGACTTGAGGACAAGTCTTAAAATAAGCAAGGGGGAAGATTCGTAATAAAACTATGCAAATAGTTTTGAGCAGTTGCATTGCAGAAGGGACCTGAAACAACATTCAAAATAACATTGCAGAAGGGACCTGAAACAACATTCAAAATAACATTGCAGAAGGGACCTGAACAATCAATACTCAATAAAAGGGACTTGAGTCAATATCAGATGCGGAAACATAAAACAAATAAGCAAATACTAGTGTTTACATTCCATCAGAAAATATCTTTGAAGAACCATCATCAAGAGTCAAAGACGAACCAGCAAAGAACATCATCAGTTAGCATTGACATCAAGCTATTATGGGAGTACAAGTACAGTAAGTGTAAAAAAAATTGCTCTTAGAACCTTTGATTTTTGAATTTTTTTCTAGAAATTGTTAAAACTAATTTAACTTGATATGCATTCCACTACACTTACCATTCTACATTTATCCTACCTATATTCCATTAACTTCATCATAATAATCCTATCCATTACCCTACTATATATTCTATATAAATAAATAAAAAAATCATTTCATATCCTACATCCCTACATATCCTTTAACATATTTTATAAGCATTTTTTATTGAAGAATGAGGATTCAATATTTCTTTGCCATAAGAATTTTTGTTGCCTACAAAAACCACAAAGAGTTAGTGTCATTATAAGAAATTTGACTTTGAAATGACCTATCCTATGGTCATTTCAAAAAAAAATTATAAAGTGAGCATATAAAAATGACAAAGCTTCATGAAATTATATGAAATGCGATATACAAAAGCGGAGAAGATGAAAAGATATATGTATCATTGCAAAAACAAATAAAAGTGGGTATGCAAACATTATGGTAACAATCATGAATAAAGGATGGGTCAAACATTATGGTGAAGTCATGAACGAAGGATGGGTAGTGCAACTACACAAATATTATGGTGACAGGACGGGCATGTAAAGCCGTGAATGAAGAGTGTACGTGGAAATAAAGGCACACAGTAAAAAAAAATGGACACATGGGCAGCTACAGGTACACAAGTCAGAAGGTGAGTTGGAGAAGTAAAAACGGTCAAAACACATTAAAAAAAACTCTGTAATGTTATTTTCCACCATTAAAACGCAAACCCAGCTCAGTGTTGAGTTTTTCTTCCACTATCACAGCTAGAATCAAGCTCAAGAAACACTGTGTATTCATATCTACGCATACAACAGCCATGTGAGAAGAAGAGTATGAGAAAAAAACGCAAAAATTAGAGGGAGAATTGCGTAGGCCGTGGAGAAATAAGTATCTAGTGAAACAGAGAGGCCGTGGAGAAATAAGCATCCAGTGAAATAGAGAGGTCGTGGAGAAATAAGAAGTATAAATGGCCAAGAAAACTGTGGAGAAATAAGTAGGTAGTGAAACTGAGAGGCTATGGAGAAATAAGAAGTATAAACAGCCAAGGAAGCCATGGAGAAATAAGTAGAGGAATATTGGTGTTGACTTGAAGATTGAAAGCCAAGATTTCCTCGCGCCAAGTCAACCGAGCCTACCAACAAACTCCAAGAATTCCGCAGAGAAACAAGGTAAGAAATCATTTCCAGATTTCTCTCAGTAGTTGAACGGATTTTAGAGGTAGATAAGCTCGAGTTGGTGTTTGAGATATGTCATTTTGTAAGGAGTTAAACTGCAGTTATAAAATCGAAATCTTGCCACCATTAAAATAACTGTGCCACCTATGTAATGCGGTGATCCTCGGAGCTGTTGAAGAAGAATTCTAATCAAAATGGAATTGTTAAAAACAGGAATACAAGTCATTAACTCAGAGCTAATTACAAGTTTGCTTCCGGATCAGGTAATCGAACTTGAGTTTCGAATTTCCTCATGTATGGTTATATATATGAAAAACAAAGTCTTATTTTGTATACACAGTGAAAATTTTCCTACACGCAGTGAGCAAAATTTTCATATATATATATATATATATATATATATATATATATATATATATATATATATATATATATATATATATATATACAGTGAAATTTTCAAGTGAGATTTTGTATACACAGTGAAATTTTTGAGAGGAGATTTTCATAACAAAGCATTGGAAAATAGAGATTGGAGCACGGAGTTTAGAAGCAGTGAGACATTGTTAAGATATTTTTGATATCTTTTACACAATGAGCAATTTTTTAAAGAGAAGTGGACTCCTTTTTGCAGCAGAACCGAGGAAATTGAAAAGGATTCAGGCACCATATCTTCTAGAAAAGATTGAATTCAACTACAGTTTTAAAAATTCGAAATTTTTAAGAAGACACTATTTTTTGTCATTTTTTCTGAGCAAACGAAAATGAAATTTGAAAAATGAAAACATGGGTTTTCTTCAGAATGAACCCAATTAGGCTCCACAAAAATAGTTTCTCAAATTTGTTGTTATTTGGGATATTTTCTTGGTTCTTTCAACCCTTATTTTGTAGATTGCGTGGGCAAAATAATTGCTAAGTTGAAAATGAACGCCTAGTCATAAAAAGGATTATGCAGCTGAGCAGAATTGTGATCACCCTGTAGGTTGATTTTCATTTCTATTTTCCAAGAATCGATTTCTCCAGCTCCAAATTTTGATTTCTGAGAAAGGGTATTAAAAAAATCGATTTCTAAGAAGGTATTTTTCAAAAAAAATTGATTTCTGAGGTATTGAAGATACAAGGTATTTTCCAGAAAATCATTTTCAAGGGGTTGAAACAAAGCCTTCTCTCCACACCAGCAGTGAACACAAGTGCTAAGAAGACAGAGAAGAAATCGATTTTGATTTCTAGAAAAGCAGAGATTTCGATTCCTGAGGAAGCAAATAATATTTTCATTTCTAAAATCAATTTTTTTAGGTCAGAGACTCTTTTTCAAATTTGATTTCTCCAGGTCATAAATTTTTCATTTCTAAAAATCGATTTTGAAGGAAAGTATTCATTTCTAAAGTCGATTTTGAGGACAAAGAAGAGTGCATTTCTAAAAAATTGATTTTGAAGAACAAAGATTCATTTTTAAAATCAATTTTGAAGGATAGAGAGGAGTTTATTAAAAAAATCTTGATTTTGAAGGACAGAGAGCAGTATTTTTCAAAAATTGATAGAAAAAAAAACAAAGAGGATTAAGTATTAGGGGTAGAGGATTTTTTATTTCAGAATTTAAGAAAATCTGAAGGTAGAATAAGATTTGATTTGCAAGTATGGTGTTAATTAAAAGTAGAGAAGGTTAAAATTCGATTTCTAAAACAAGTATGGTTTTGATTTTAAAAGTTGAAGGCATAGATATCCTTTTACAAGCATCTCAATAGGAAGCTTCATCTTCAGGGGTCAAATCCACAGGTACATCAACAGGTCAGTCAGCATACAGGGACAAAATATCAAAGAAATGGAGGAGGCAAGCATGAGGACATGCTTGAACATCAGCAAGGGGGAGATGTTGGCCCTCGATTTTGATCAAATTTTGCTTATTAAAATACACCTAATTTCCATCATTCTCAACCATATACCATCCATATACACCTTATTTTGACCAATTTATGCATATTCAGGTATATAAATTATGTTTTTCAATTTTTAGATATTTTTGCAAAAATTGGGTTTTAAGTGTATTTTTGGACAGAACTGAAAATTCTCATAATGGCTCCATTGAAGTCATACTTGCGGGACAGCTGGGAACAAGCTAAGAATAGATATGGAAATCTTGGGAACCAAGGATGGATGTGCACCTACTGGTTCGGTCAAACCAAGATAAAACAGGCCCGGTCAATGCTAGTCAAACATGACGTGTCTTTTAGGAAATCCCTAGGAAATAGGTCAAATTTAGTATTTTTTGGGATTTTCCAAATTTTGTGTAACTAAATGGATGTATTCGACCAAGATAGATAGGATTAGGAAAGATATGGTTGTTAGATACATTTTAGTCAAGTTTTTTTATTATTTCTCTAATTAATCCAAGACCATTGAAGGCTTAAGAAGAGTGGAATTTGTATAATCTGATATTAAGACTCTTTGAAGATTGAAAGTTAATTGAAGAACTTGTTTCATTTTCATTTGTTGTTCATACTTGGTGATTAACTGAATTTGCTGTAGCTGAGATTTCTTCAAGTGTGCAAGGCAAGGGTGGAGGGCCCCCACACCAAGCTAAGTGCACTTCTTGGTTAATTTAGCATAAATTTTCATAAACTAGTTTTTTCTTCAAATGTATTTAGATGTGTGAAGATTTATTATGATTGTTGGATGAATATTGGTTTAATTCTAATCTTCATATGAAGGGACAAACAAGAATTTAAGTTAAATTCTCCTTCTATTTGATCAGGAACTATAATTGAAATTCATCTTCTTTTCCTTGTTTAAAGTTATTTCTAAATTTTTAGTTTTAAAGCAATGGTGAGAATGATAGAATAGAAGTGTGAAGAAGGACAACCTGGATCTCCTTAGTTAGGAGCCTCTTCTCTTACATCTTCTATATCATAAACTGTTGTTAATTAGTGATTTGGATTTCTCTTCATGGAAGTAATATTGTAGGGAAGGACAACTTGGTTCTCCTAAGTTAGGAGCCTCATCCCGCACATATTACATAAGTGAATCAGAAATTACTTAATTAGATTTTATATTTGTAATATGCATTTCCTCCAATATTTATATTTCATCTTCTAAAATTGGCTACAACTAAAATCCATATACTTTGGACATGCTTCCAAGCTTACAAGCCCAGATTGATAATTAAATACTTGTGTTAATTTGCATAGTAAATTGACCCAACACAAATTACATAGAGAAACATCGACCTTTTTTACTTTTAATTAAAATGAACATACATTATCCATTTACCCAAAGAATGATTAAAGAAACTAAAAATACTTGAATAAAGATCTTATTTTGGTTGTAAAACAGAGGCTAAGGTAGGGTGATTTAGGTGAAAAATAGGACAATTATGGTAGCCAACATTCCCCCAACCTCATCCTGTTGTGTGTCCTCACACAACCATTAACCTCTAAAAAAAACAAAATTTGAAAAACTTCTCCTCCTCATTGCTGGATTTGGATGTTGATTCCCGAACCTTCTGCTTTAGCCTTCTTTGTTCGAGTCTTCCTCATATGTTTTTCCAATTTCCTAACACAAGTTCGCAGATGGGCCACATGGAACCTCCATTTTCTCACTGATTTCCTCAACTCAATTATTTTAACTAACAATTCTCCATTCCTAGTTCTTAATCCTGCATTCTGAGTGTCCATACACCTATTTAAGACCTCAAGCTCGTGAATTTGTTGTTTCAACTTATAAGTTTTGCTTACCCCTTTCCCAGGAACTAAGTCCTTCAATTTCTCTTCTCCCTGTATCTTTGTTTCTTCTACCATAGATGTAGGAGGAACATCATCCTTATGCCTTTCCTCTTTCTTCTATTCTTGAACTCCTCCCTGCTCCATGTCTTGCTCATGAGTTACTTTCTGTCTTTTAACCCTTTTCATTAAAAATTCCAGAGGAACATCATCATCATCGTCATCCTCTTCTTGCACTCTCAACTTTCAAGAGGAGTGTCCATTGCTGATATTCATGCCAATAAAGAAATATTATCTTGCACATGTGTACTTTCCACAGGGATATCTAGTGAAGGCTCCTTAGGAGATACAGAACCTTTCCTAAACGATTAAGAATCTTCAATGACCTCGACCTTAGATGGAGTAGTAGGTTTCAAAGTCTTCTTACTCGAAGAAGCGTAATAACTCTTTAACATCCCACGTGTTAATCTTCGGGATGGTTCTAGAACCACGACCTCTACTTTTACACTCTTCTTTTCCTTCTGAACTTTCTTCCCCTGCTTCTTTGTTTGTTGAGGGCAAGTAATCTTGGATTCTTTGTCATGTTTACCTTCTTGTTGTAACTTTCCTTTCTGATGCTGGGTACCCTTAGGCTCTACATTTTTCTTATGGTTTTTTCCTTGTTGGCCTTTTAGACTAAAAACCTTCATACCACCCCCACTTTGATATGATTCTACAAATGCCTCCCAATTAGATCCTTTGTTTTTCATCTCTCGCTCACCAAAATCTTAAAAAAAAATTATAACCTTATTTTAAATTATTATTATTGTCATTAATTATAAAAATAATTAACATTTAAGTTAAACATATATACATTTAAAAATTCATAGAACAATATTCTTAATCATGGATATTTACCTCCACTTTATCAAAGATCATTAATCTATAAATAGGATTTGTTACAGTACCATGGACCAATACCTTGGCTTATCAATACCACATGACCAAAAAGCCATAACTCACTCCATATGAAGTTGTTGGGCATACTAATTGAATTTCAATTAGTCAAAGCTTAATTATCAATCTAGGGCTTCTTAAGCTTTGAGGCATAGCACAAGAAATGTCAAGGATATTGGATCAATTCTGTAATCGCTATCTTTATCCCTACAATTGAATCACTCATGTGTGATAAAACATGTATGTAAAGAAGACCTTGAAATTATGTTTATGTATTATCAACACCATGGCACCACACCACTCGAGAGACTGTATTTTCACTAAAGAAACAACAACCAGAGACCTGAAAGAAATAACTCAAGAGAAAACAAATCCAAGATTCATTTCAAACCATGCAAGCACAAACATTTCAAAAAAAAATACTTTTCAAAATAAATATATTCCTGCAATCAGTGTCCACATGATCTTGGATAGACGGTGATCAAGTGCTTTGTTAAAGCACTCCTTGATGTGAAGTCACTGGTTCAATTCACGCCCCGATCGGGTTGATATATTGGACATGAAGAAGATGTAGTCCTGCCAAGCTTACAAAAAAAAAATTATATTCCTGCAATCGGTTCCTGTAATGGAAAAGACAAAACAATTTCTTCACTCCGTTCTTGTACCACATAAAACAAAACATTGCCTGAACTTTATTCCTACACTAGGAGAAACAATAACACTTTGTGTCTGTACTGGAGAAAACACCCTATTCATGTACTAAAAAGAATATCGTGTATCAAGTCTAAACTCAAATATTGTGGAAAGAACCCTTGCTTGAATTAAGACAAAACTCACAGACTCATCACAGCTTCAATGCATGAACCTCAAGACTTCATCAATCATCGAAATAAATATTAAACTCCTGTGCATAAATAGGAAGATCACCTCACAAATACATCTATCTTGTTCTAGTTTAACATTGTGTTCAAGATCAGCTTTTGTTCATATAACTTTATGAATAAAACTCAACTAATGACTTCAGTTTGGTTAAAGATGATAATATTATGTTCCTGCACTTATCATTTCCAAATAACCAAAGAAAAACTTACATTCAATATGATGAGAGTGATGCAGTGAAATGTCAAATAAAGAGGTCCTCAGCCGAGAATAACTTCACTTGCACAATAATGCTGCCAAATAGCTACATGTACCATAACAATGATTTTTGCTTTCCTACTATGTAAAAAGACAATTTGAAGAATAAATGTATCAATTACCAAGAAAGATTGAAATAACCCCTCTATAGATCTTATCTCAGGGAATATGTGCGCACCACAAAGTAGATCTAAACTAAAGAGATGACTTCGAAAATGAAAGAGAATTTCTAGATTCAAACCCTTACTATGGCTTACAATAAACAAAATAAATTCTTCAATAACAAAGAAAGATATGCTTAAAAGTAAACCCCAAGCATAAACACAAGAACACAAAGTTACATATCTGAACCTTTATCACTCGTTTCGAAAGAAAACACACAATAGCTTATCCAATCGAGCACACCTCTTACAAGAAAACTTCCACACATAAATATTTATCACATCATTTACTTATCACACAATATAATAGACAAAGGGAGAACGAGTTGGGTTGGTTGGGCCCTAGCCAACTAGCTTGTTTCACTATTTAAGGAACGAGATTAATCTATAAGGACAGGTTGGTCATCATAGGAAATAAATAAATGAATACATGAATATGGCATTAGCCCTCTTTTATTAAACAACAAAATTATTTGCTCAATAAATAACATATAATGACAAATCCAGCCTCCGAGAGGTCATGGCGATACAAACTTTCTAAAGATATAAACACCAAAATTGTTCACAGTATCGCTAGCTTCCATCCTAATCTATCTTGACATATATACAAATTACATCAACCCTCAGACGTATCAAACATATAACAAAAGATGGAGTTGTTGGAAACTAATCTCTAACTTTAGAAACCCTCCAACGCTCCAAGCCATTTGCAGGAAAATAGGAACAGGTCCTCAAGAGTGAATGCGTTCTTTTCTTCTTTGAAAACTGGGACTTACTCCCAGTCAGACTCTCGAACGAACAATCTCCCATATTCAGTGTAGGAATAAGGATGAGTGTAGGATTTCTCGGGATCTTCCTGTACCATAGCCACTTTTGATCTCAAAATAGTGAACATACATTGTAATAGCCATAAGGTAATTCAAATGGAAATTTACATAGAAAAACATCGACCTTTTTTACTTTTAATTAAAATGAACATACATTATCCATTTACCCAAATAATGATTAAAGAAAATTAAAATACTTGAACAAAGATCTGATTTTGGCTTGTAAAACAGAGGCTAAGGTAGGATGATTTAGGTGAAAAGCTGGACAATTATCATAGCCAACATTCCCCTAACCTCATCCTGTTGTGTGTCCTCACACAACCACAAACCTATGAAAAAAACACAATTTGAAAAAATTCTCCTCCTCATTGCTGGATCTGGATGTTGATTCCCAAGCCTTCTGTTTTAGCCTTCTTTGTTCAAGTCTTCCTCATACATTTTTCCAATTTCCTAACACGAGTTTGCAGATGGGCTGCATAGAACCTCCATTTTCTCACTAATTTCCTCAACTCAACCATTTTTATTGACAATTCTCCATTCCTTGTTCTTAATCTTGCATTTTGAGTGTCCATATACCTATTTAAGACCTCAAGCTCATAAATTTGTTGTTTCAACTTATGAGTTTTTCTTACCCCTTTCCGAGGAACTGAGTCCTTAAATGTCTCTTCTCCTTGTATATTTGTTTCTTCTACCATACATGTAGGAGGAACATCATCCTTATGATTTTCTTCTTTCTTCTATTCTTGAACTCCTCCCCACTCCAAGTCTTGCTCACAAGTTACTTTCTGTCTTTAAACCTTTTTCATTAAAAATGCCAGAGGAACTTTATCATCCTCTTCTTCCCTGCACTCTTAAATTTCAAGAGGAGTGTCCATTGCTAATATTCCTGCCAATAAAGAAATATTATCTTGCACATGTGTACTTGTGGCTATTGATCCAGGTGGCTCTAGACACATGAAGAAGTCCAAGAGGGCTCAAGAAGGGTCAAAAATAAAAGTACTTGGATTGTGCTCAAACTAGGTTCATGTTGAAGATATCGTCGTTGTGATCGCGGTCGTGTGAACGGTTCGTCAAACCGAGTCCGTATGTGAAATTTAGGAGCAGTTAAAGTTCAGGGTTGACTTGGGTGACTGGGTAGGCTTAAGGAGGCAGCAATTTGGACAAATTCTGGCCAACGAATTCTGGCCAACCTGGGCCAGATTCTAGGTGAATTTGTGGCCTATTTAGTTTGTCTCCTTCGGTCATTTTTTGAATTTTCAAAAATGACTAATTATGGTTAAATTAAACAAAAAATATATAATTTTGGGGTGGCAGGCCACCAACCCTGCCACCCCCCCAAATCCAATATATAAAAGTATAATTTAATTATGGGCCGATGGGCCATGACCCCCGCCAGCCCTTCCTCAACCACCGAAGATTAATTAAGGGGTGGGCAGCCATGACCCCGCCACCCCCGGAGCCCTCTTAACTAAATGATGCCATAAGGGTGGGGCACGGGCTGTCAAACCCATTGCCCTCACCACCTCCCATTGCAAAGAAACTGTCGGCGGAGAAATAGGGGGAGCGGGCCACCGAGATCGACGGACCCGCCCCCAAATAAACTATGAAAAAAAATATTGTGTGGGTAATTTGGGAGGGGTGGGATTTGATCCCCCAACCCCTCCTCAACTAATTTCCAAATGTTGCCATTACACCAAACCGAATTATTGGTAAATCCGCCCATCAAACATTAAATAAACCTTTTTCACAGTGCGTCAGGGAGGAGGAGCGCACATAGTTTGAGGCAGGTTGATTTGCAGGTGGCAGAACCATGAGCAGTGCAGAGAGAGGGGCAGAACCATGATCTGAGTAATTTCTCCAAGGGGCCAGATTTTCATTTTGTCAGTTTTCGACAAATTTTATATGGTTTCAACATTTCTCGACACCACAAACTCAACGGTGCTGTCCATTTCTCCATCAAAGGTCTGCAATTTTCAGGCTTCGTCAATTTTGTAGGTATAAGGTTGTCATGTTGATTTTGATGTACTTTCATTATTTTGTCATCTAATGAAAACAAGGCCTCCCCACTAATTCGAGCAGGGCTCGGAGACGTCGTCCCTCCTGGATGAACTCCGATATCAATCCTATGTCTTCTATGCGTGACTTGTTATTCTTCTCTTCCTCTTCTTTTATGCATTAGTAATTTCATGGTTAAATGCAAGCTTAATATGTAATTATTTAATGCATCACAAGGAAAATATTTTTGGGATCAAGTGGTATCAGAGCTGGTCCTTGTAGATGTGAATTTCATGTTTGTATGCTAACAAGAAACAGGCTCCGAAGAGGCGAAGGGAAACTAAAGTCTTTTGATCCCGAAGCGGGGCGTGCACATCGAAGGAGGAGCATGGCAGATGAAGAGGCTCGTTATGAAGAGGAGCTCAATTTCCGCAAAACCTTCTATACAATGGCAGAAAATGTCGGTCAGTTGCTTTCAAGGCTGGAGAAAGCAGAAGGGAAAAAGGCAGAAGAACAAGGTTCAGTGCATGGAAATGGTGGAGAAGAGCCCCCTCCTTCTCCTTCCATGAGTGAAAGCTCTTCTTCCTCTCATCACCATCATCATAGAAATTCAAGGGGTGCATCTAAGAAACCTTTCTTTAAATTAGATGTCAAATTTGATTTGCCCATGTATAATGGTGAAAGTAATGCAGAAAATCTTAATAACTAGATTAGGCAAATTGAGATCTATTACAGGATTCAGCAGATCGAAGAGGACGAGGAAAAGATTCAGTTGGCCTCTCTTTGGCTGAGTGGCACCGCTCTCATTTGGTGGGAGAGAAAATTGCGAAGCAGTAAGAGTGTGGGTAATCTTCTTTCCTCATGGCCTAGTTGCATTGATGCATTAAAAGAACAATTTTATCCCTTGAGTTATAAGCACCATGCCTTAATGGATTGGTAATACTTAAGGCAAGGCAGAGGTCAGGATGTTCTGAGCTTTACCGAGGAGTTTAGGAAACAAGCACTTAATTTGGGCATTGCACTTGACTCACCTGAAGTAGTAACTAAGTATATTGGATCATTACATAGTTACATTAGACATTCATTATTATTGTTTTAACCTGCTCCCATTGACTCGGCCAATGTAAAGGCCATTCATTTGGAAAACAGGGGAACACATGGACGAGATGACCACCCAAAGAGAACCGCAATAGCCAGGAGAAGGGGAGAAAAACCCTCTTGTACACATTGTGAGAAAGAGGGGCATGACAAAGAAAATTGTTGGAAGTTGCACCCTAAGCTGAGACCTGAAAGAAATGACAGAAAGGAGAAGCAGAAGGTTGTCACCACTGTGCAGCAAAACAAAGATTCTGAGTCAGAGGAAGATGAGAAGGCCACAACTGTAATATTTTCACGAGGTAGGCCCATTGACTTGGGGTTCGATTCCGGCAATGAAATGATGTTTGCAGCCCTTGGGATTGCAGCAGAAGGACCATTAGATTTGGGGTCTAATTCCAACAATGAGTCAAGGGTTTCAACAAACATAACGAAAAAGGCACTTCCTGCAGCAGGAATCTAAGAACTTGAGGAGATCAACCACTGCATCCAAGCAGAGAATGCTAAGATAAGGGGGCTTCTACATGAGGCAAGGAAAGAAAAACAAAGATTACTATGACAGTTGCAAGTTAAGGATGAGGCCTTGGAAAAGATGCAGCATCGCTACCCGGAGGTAAAAAATAATTCTCCGATTTCATATGATTTTCATGATGATGAATTCGTTTCTTTTGAAAAACATACTATAGGGATTGGATCCAAAATATTGAAGAAAATGGGGTATGAGGGAAAGGGCCTCGGCATCAAAGGCCAAGGCATCGTAAACCCCATTGAAGTCAAGGAAATGCCGCATCGTGCAGGACTCGGATACGCCAGAAAGGAAATGGGAGAAAGCTCCAATACAGCTAGTAACCAGCCAACGACAGACGATGAAACTCCTTCCTCACATTCCAGTGATAGTGAGGGATCCATGAACACTTATCAGAGGAACACCCGGGGAAAGCACCCCAAGGCAGCCCCGAAAGTTTGGAGGAAAAAGAATCATTGTAATCCTTGCAACAAAGAGGGACACCAACAAACCACAAGTCCGATGCTCCATGCTTCAGAAACATCGTCAAAGGAGCCAAAAGGTGAACATGTTCAACAAATGAATCCACCCCATTCACGGTGGTCTGCTTTATTAAGTTGGTTTTTTTAGAGGTAGTAGCTTGTTATGGCCACCATTGTAAATCATACACTGCAAGTAAATATAAAAGTGATGGTGTCTTCCATCACTTCAAAATGCAACGATGATATTTTGGCCTTTCCTTATTAATAGTTGAGGTATTAAATAATTTTTATGTAATCCTTGGTCAATGAGTGTGTGTTATAAACTCTTGGCAAGGAAGGGTTGTTAAGCCATGTGTGGTGTGCATGATTGCAAAGAATGTACAAGTTTCACGTGCAAGTGATTTAAAATGTGAATTGAAAAGGACACAAGTAGTGTGCTAAGTGTAAATTATTTTGGGGTCCAAAAGCTTCTTAGTGGGGAGAATTGATCTAGGTGGCTCCAGACACATGCAGAAGTCCAAGAGGGCTTAGGAAGGGTCAAAAATAAAAGTTCTTGGATTGTGCTCGAACTAGGTTCATGTTGAATATCTCGTCGTTGTGATCGCGATGGTGCTAACGGTTCATCAAACTGAGTCTGTATCTGAAAGTTAGGAGCAATCAAGGTTCAGGGTTGACTTGGGTGACTGGGCAAGCTTAAGGAGGCAGCAATTTGGACAAAATCTGGCAACCAGATTCTAGCCAACCTAGGCCAGATTTCGGGTGAATTTGTGGCCTGTTTAGTTTGTCTCCTTTGGTCATTTTTCAAATTTTCAAAAATGACTAATTATGGTTAAATTAAACAAAAAATATATAATTTTGGGGTTGCGAGCTGTTATCACCCCAAGAAACTCACCTAGGTTGTATATCAGTGATGCTCGAGAACATTGCAAACTCAACAAAAATGTTGGAAGAATGGTGGATGAATGAAAGAAATGTTGCATATTCAAGCCAAATAACCACTTCTACTATGATTAACCCCAGACATGGGTGAACGCCCCCAGACTACAAGGCTTTTAACCACCAATTACTCACAGTTTGAGGATAAGGTGATAATGGAGAAGACTGACCACACCAGCAGATGCACAAGACGCCGTGATGGCTAGCTGCAACTAGTTAAAAGGTCTGTAAATCTGTTATCTAATACACAGACAAGATGATAGCTCTCTGGTATTAAAACAACAGAAACCTGCAAGCAAATTCAATGATACATGCTAAATTCTAACACATAGGTGGGATGACAGCCCCTCTAATGCTAAATATTCACAGCACATGAACAAATGCAAAACAGGTACAACCTGGAACATAGAAGAAGTGATAAGTGAGAAAATGACATCAAAAGAAGATTGTATTAGTTGGAAATGAAGACCAAAAGCTGCAGGTCTCATGGTAGTTACAGTCTCCAGAAGTTGAAGCTTACAACACAATAACACTCATCTAACACCCATCCACCTCATTACATTTTTCTTCTGAGTATATATAGAGTTTGTTTACAAAAAATCTGAACTAGCTTATGCGTGGAGGTGTCTAAATGGATCACCAACCACATTTACAGTTTGATATGGGTCTGCTGCTACAATCTGAATGTTTTAATGAGAAAAATGGCTCTTTCTGTACTCTGGTGTACTCCTTGAACAAGTGGAATTTTCCCTGCATAAATGTTCATAACTGCTGAAGGAATTCAACTACTCGAGGTAGCACTTTTTCATCCTTGACCGTGTTGTTCATTAACTGAGGTAGCTGATGATTAAATGCACTGAAGACTGGATCATCTCTTGCTTCTTCGCGCACCCAAAACTGGCCAAAAACCACAACAATATACATCAAAAATGGACGAAGGGCCGAGGAGGAACACTGGCCATTGGATGGCAGAAAGAATGGCTAGGATCTGCTTGGAGTGGCTTACCAGGAGCATACGGGAGCGGAGCATCACGGAACATCGAATCATACATATGGACGGATGAGATTAGTTTATGGAGGCTATCGAGAGACGGATGATCATATTAAATGAGGGTCATCGGATCATGATCAGGGAGATCCGATGATTGACGGGCGATAGAGATGCAAGCGCGTTAATCAGCGGGGGAAGGGTACTGTTGAGTCTTGAAAATGTCATTCATTTCCATTACACTTTCACTATTATGTCCATTATATCACCTCCATTTCACCTCCATTTCACTACTATGTCACCACATTCATCCCACTCTCATTATCATTGGGCCACATTTATGTTTTTCCAATCTTGATTAATTCTAAGCCTTTTAAGTGAATTTGTGGTTAAAAATTAGAAAATAATGTGCATATGCTTATACCTAACAAATGGGTTGAGATTGTTGACATGTGTAGGTTGAAAGGAGGCTTCTAGAAGACCCTTATGTGGCACCCCAAGGCCAAATTCGAATTTGAGAGGAAAGAATCATGGGATCATGAGGATATGTGTCACATCTCCTAATTGTATTGTAACTCTAAGAAGACATGTGTCTTATCAGTTCCTATTTTGATTAGGACTCTAGAGGTAGAGGAGAGACTCATGGATTCTCATTAATGAGATGGCTTCTCATATTTTTGTATAAATAGGAGATCTCTCTCCTTCATTTGAGAGCTTAGCTTGTTAGTCTTTTAGCTTGTGAGTTCTTAGCTTGGAGTTTGTAATTCTTCCTTGATGGCTTTTGAAAGCTTTGGAGAGCTTTGTTGTACTTTGTAATTTTGAAGAATTTGAATAAAGCTTTGATGTTCTCAACATGGAAGGAGATGTGAAGTAGATGTCATGGAGCATATTAGAATGTAAAGTAGAGTAGATTTCATTTTGTAATTTTGCTTTGATTTCATTATGTCATTTGATTGCTTTCAAGTTGATAGATTAGATTTTTCATTCATGCAATTTTAATTCATGCAAGTGTGTTCAACCGGTTGATTGTAGATTAGTAATGCACATAGCTTTTTAATGACTAATGACATGACGGAATCATCTTGTCATTCTGTTGATTTTTCTTTTTTTAGTTCTAATTCCAACATTGTTATTTCAATCAGTTTTGTTTTGCTCATTTACTTTCCTGCAATTTAGATATCATATTGCTTAACTTGTTCATGATTGCTTCCCATAAGGTAGATTGAGCTGAAGGGTAAAGGATCAGAAGAGTTGAAGTAGTGTGATTAGTTTCTTTTATGCAATTTAATTTCTTGCAATTTAGATATCATATTGCTTAACTTGTTCATGATTGCTTCCCATAAGGTAGATTGAGTTGAAGGGTAAAGGATCAGAAGAGTTGAAGTAGTGTGATTAGTTTCCTTTATGCAATTTAAATTCTTGCAATTTAGATATCATATTGCTTAACTTGTTCATGATTGCTTCCCATAAGGTAGATTGAGCTGAAGGGTAAAGGATTAGAAAAGTTGAAGTAGTGTGATTAGTTTCCTTTATGCAATTTAATTTCTTGCAATTTAGATATCATATTGCTTAACTTGTTCATGATTGCTTCCCATAAGGTAGATTGAGCTGAAGGGTAAATGATCAGAAGAGTTGAAGTAGTGTGATGAATTAGTTGCTTTGCTTTCAGTCTTTGAGTTGCTTTAAGTTCAGTTTTTACTTTCTTTTTCATACAACAGCAAGGATACTGGGTTTCATAGTCACTAGCTCATTGATTGGTTGTTGCATTCCATTTTGATTGAAGTAGCTGCATATTTACACTTTTGTTCAAGTACTAATTCCATCAATAACATGTTTTAAGATCTTTTGAAGTCCTAAGTTTTGGAAGTTACCATTAGGGACATAGGCCTTGTCTTGAAATCTCTATCCATACTTGTCCTTTAAAAGTATTCTTAAGACCTTAGAATAGGATTTCCATTTGCATTAGACACTTTAGGAAACCAACAAAAACAAAAACCCAAAACAAAATAAAATCTATAAAACAACGAAGTAAGAAAAAGGTTAACTAAGCACATATGGTGCACCACACTTCATTACTTTACGATACCCGGATTGATAATTTATGTAGAGCAATTTAAGACGTTAAATTGACTAGACATTTTGGCGCCGTTTGTCTTGAAATCTCTCTCCATACTTGTCCTTTAAAAGTATTCTTAAGACCTTAGAATAGGATTTCCATTTGCATTAGACACTTTAGGAAACCAACAAAAACAAAAACCCAAAACAAAATAAAATCTATAAAACAACGAAGTAAGAAAAATGTTAACTAAGCACATATGGTGCACCACACTTCATCAGTTTACGATACCCAAATTGATAATTTATGTAGAGCAATTTAAGATGTTAAATTGACTAGACATTTTGACGCCATTGCCAGGGAAGTGTAATTAGGAGACCTTATTTCTTACATCTAAAAAAAAAAAAATTAACAATTCTTGAGTATGCTCTCCTCCTGCACTTTGTGTGAACTGGAGGATCAGAAAAAGGATTGTTATGTAAAAAATAAAAAATAAAAAAATGAAAAAATGAAACTCAACTGCTTTGATAGGTTCAAATTGTCCATAATTGTCTGGTTATGGTTTGTAGTGGTCTTCAAAACATTGTATCCTATTCTAATAAGGTTTTGCAACTTAGCTACGGAAAGTGCCCTGATTTCGCAGCTAGTTGAGAATTCCGCAGCTGTTTCAAGGTTTAGTAGGTTACAAGCGTCCAATGGAGAAATAGACCACATGGGCATCTCCAGAATCGTCCCGACATGGATCCTATCCTAGTCACCCTCCTCAGATCGATGAAAAACCAGCCTAGGACCTCAGTCAAAGTCCTGTTTTTAGCATGTTTTTCTTGAAGTATTTGCTGCCTGAAATTGAAAATCAGTAATCCTTTTTATAAAATTTTACAATTTCAGAGAAGAAAAAAGGAGAAAAACAATCCTAGCTTCCACTGTGGGCTTAAAAAAAATCTGCCTCCCTGATCAAGCTTTGGCCTTAAAACGAACCTGCAAAAGCATTACATCCCCTTTAGTTGTTTTTATGTCTCTTGTAAACAACAGCATCAAATCAATTCTTTCATCTTTGTGTAGGCTCTGAAATTAGAGAGAGAGCAGCAGTATGCAACAACATTGCGTACTATTTATCCCTGTGCATGCATTCTTTTGGTTTGTCTGTTGTGTAGACAAAAATCAGCAGAAATCTAATGATCATAACAAGGGAGACCACCCAATTCCTGGAAAATCCATTCTTGAATGCACGACTCATGTGGTCTTTATTGATGATATCTTTGCCCCGTAATACACTCCACAACAGTTTCATGTCCACTTTGTATGGATCCCTCATGCTGCCAATAAGTCAAACCAATGCATCGCTGACCTTGCAATATGATTTCCATGGCTTCAACATGTCAATTGTTCCCAGTCCAACGACTTTAATTCAACATCACAAACCCCATGCGAAGTCTCTCAGTCATGGTTTTGTTCAGCGATTCCTCACTCTTCTTTATGAAATGGCTTCGTGACTCTTCAAATAGTGCGTTCTTTATTGGTGTGTCTTTCCTGTGGTTGGATTGGAATTTCTTGTCTCCCACATAGATTTCCAATAAGGATCAACAATGTGCACACTACTACTGTCAAAACAAAGATGTATTGTCTTACCTTTGATTCAATCTTACAGCCAAGTGCAACAAAAGCAGAACAATGAAAAAAAAAATTAACTCAGGAAAAACGTAAACAACAAAAAAACGTCAAACTTCACACACTCGATTTTCCCAAACGGAGGCAAATTTCAAGAAAATAAAACATGGGTTTTTTCTCCAGCTAAGTTAATTAGATAACCCAGAAACCGTTTGAAGAGATTTGTGGTGGTCTGGGAGAAATCCTCGGTTCTTTGGAGCCTCTTTTTTGCCACCACGTGAAGAAAAACGGAATTTGAGTTAATTAACTGATAGTTTGATGTGTGATTCAATTCCGCGTGCCTGAGGAAGAGAAATCCAAATAGGAATCAACTATGTGTTGTTATTCAAGCTTAATTACATGTCTTTAATAACTAACAGTCCCATGCAACATCTGGCTGTGTTTCAGTTTCACGACCAGCAACAAAGACGTGTTTAAAACTCATACGGCTCCTCTCCACCGTACTTTGCGCAACCATTTCATCAACGTGTAACGTCTCTCATGCAGTCGTTCAGTTCAAAAATTTCAACTCCACTTCACTACCCTACCATTGTGTTAAAGTTGCACCTCGTTCGCATACGTCTCCATTTCATTTTGTGAACCCATCTCGGCTGCTCATCCTCTGTTTCTGCTTATAGCTCCTGAACACTCCTGTACCCGTATCCATCTTCCATTTTCAGCCATTATTCTTCCATAAACCTTGCAACATAGTCATCTTACCCTGTTAAACCATCACACGCAGTTGAATTCCAGATTGAATTTTAAACAGAGGAAAGGATGGGTCGGTTATTAAGGGTAGAACCGGAAGGGCCTAAGTCTATGGAAGGGCAAAATAGTTATGATCATGGTTATAGGCTGTTTGTCAAATTATAAGTCCATCAATAAAACTGTTTTGCTCCATTCACAGAGTTCCTAAATGCAGACAATAAAAAAAAATTCCAAAACCGATGGTTGACTGTTCCAGCCACTTTCCGCAGCTGGCTCAACTTTCCGCAGCTGTTTTGTTAAACTTTAGGTTGCAGGTGTCATCAAGCAAAACAAGCCACATGGGTAGTTGGGGGAATGTCAGTACATGGATGGTGACCTATTCATTCGGTCAAATTTGATGAAAAAAACCCCGGTCAAAGGGAAGTCAAGTTGAGTGTTATCACAAAGTCGCCACACTGAGTCGCCACACTAAGTCGCCACACTAAGTCGCTGCATGTCAAGAAAAAAATAATAATTTTGAATCAATGAAATGAATAAGTTATTTTCTGAAGGTATTGATTAATTTTGGATTGATGATGAAAAATTAATGGCTAACTTTTTATTCAAGATTTTTAGCTACAGAAACCGTGCACATTCCGCAGCTAAAGTCCAATTCCGCAGCCAGAAAAACCTCATTGTTCAAATCAGCCTAACGTTTTCATACAAAATCAGATTTTGATGATTTAAGTACCATTGGGAAGATCTCAACAAGATCTACATAATGAGAAATCCATCATTTGAGTTTGAAATGGCAAATAATGAAATAAATTGCTGAAAATAAGCAACATCAACTTGAGGCACTAATTCCAGATCAGGTATAAATTCTTTTGATTTTTCCTTTGAGAATTTGTTTCATTAATACGAATTCCTAGTTTTGTGTGTAAATATCATAACTAGAGAGATTGATCACCTCTCTCCTTTGATAATCTTACATTCCATTGCAGAAGAAGTATTAGTTTTTCTTGCAGGTTCCAGGAGGAAGGACAAATGACTACAAGAGAATGGTGTCTCTCTAAGAGACCAATTTGTTTCATAAGAGGATGATCAGCAACAAAGACGAAATATGCTGATGCAAAATCAAATCCAAACACTTAAAAAAACTTTTAGATACTATTGTCTCCATCACATCCATACTTCATAATAAACCATTCATCTCATTTTCCTCCATATTTTCCATTTACATTCACATACACTTTCCATCTCTTTTTGTCCATTCATAACCCACAAATAAAAGCAAGAGGCTCATTCATATGCTTATTGCCCATTACCATTTTTAGTCTCCATTGCCATCTTCCATTTTCATCTTCCATTCCTTGTCATTTTCATTCCGCAAATAAGCCCTGCTTCAATGCAAATTATTGAGTCCATAGTCCTTTGAGTCTAAGTTCTTTGTAAAAACACCTTGAGGCTTGCATGCCTTAATGGCAAGTCCTCATGCTGACAAACAATGGGAATACATTAATGTCCCTTGTTCGTTAGATCTTCTAGGTGACTCGACATCGACAAATTCATTCGTGCCTAGCAAGATGTGTTTGGGCATCTTGACTCTCATTGTCATCAATGGTGAGAGTTCTCGTGTTGACTAGTGGCATCCATTAATGGCCACTAAGCCAACAATTTCCTACTATGTTCGACATCAGAACATCTTTTCACATAGTAGGAATTGTGCCAATGAGTTTTGAAGACATGAAGACTATTATTTTCAGCATTTTGGAGCAGATTCAACAAGTTTTAGTAGAAGCAATAAAAAGTCATCTTATCTCTCTATCCATGACTCCTCTTGTTCAGCCACTTGAAGAAGAATATGATCAGAAATTTTCAGCCACTACACATACAACTCATCCATTCCAAAGGGTAAGTCAAGGTACGACATTTTCTAACTTTTGACCATAGAATTCCATAAAAAGCTAGAATGATAATTGTTGGAAAAACATTTCTCTTCCGCATTTCATAAAATTGCCAATACCATCAGTTGGGGGGGGGGGGGGGGAATACATTCATATTCATATCTTGCCATGTCCATATGATATTCAGGAGCTCACATACTTCCAACATATATTAATTATTACATTGCCATTATAAGCATACAATGGATTTTGAAAAAGTGCTTACAGGATAAATTGGATACAAACAAAATCATGGTTGTCACACAAGAACCAACCATCATGCAATCCAATAAAGATATACTTTGCAACAATAATCAAAATATCATTATGCAAAGTTCAAATATCAAAATAGAAAGCAACAACAACAAAAATGGTTGTAACACAAGAACCAACCATGTTGCAATTCAAGTAAAACACTTTGCAGAAATATGAAGTTATCAAATGATATCATGCAAAGTTAAGACAAAGCTCAAGGATCAAAGGAGTTAATGTAATATATATTGCATGAGGACATGCAATAGCTTCAGTTGGGGGGTATGTTGAGTCTTGAAAATGTCATTCATTTCCATTACACTTTCACTATTATGTCCATTATATCACCTCTATTTCACCTCCATTTCACTACTATGTCACCACATTCATCCCACTCTCATTATCATTGGGCCACATTTATGTTTTTCCAATCTTTATTAATTCTAAGCCTTTTAAGTGAATTTGTGGTTAAAAATTAGAAAATAATGTGCATATGCTTATACCTAACAAATGGGTTGAGATTGTTGACATGTGTAGGTTGAAAGGAGGCTTCTAGAAGACCCTTATGTGGCACCCCAAGGCCAAATTCGAATTTGAGTGGAAAGAATCATGGGATCATGAGGATATGTGTCACATCTCCTAATTGTATTGTAACTCTAAGAAGACATGTGTCTTATCAGTTCCTATTTTGATTAGGACTCTAGAAGTAGAGGGAGAGATTCATGGATTCTCATTAATGAGATGGCTTCTCATCTTTTTGTATAAATAGGAGATCTCTCTCCTTGATTTGGGAGCTTAGCTTGTTAGTCTTTTATCTTGTGAGTTCTTAGCTTGGAGTTTGTAGTTCTTCCTTGATGGCTTTTGAAAGCTTTGGAGAGCTTTGTTGTACTTTGTAATTTTGAAGAATTTGAATAAAGTTTTGATGTTCTCAACATGGAAGGAGATGTGAAGTAGATGTCATGGAGCATATTAAAATGTAAGGTAGAGTAGATTTCATTTTGTAATTTTGCTTTGATTTCATTATGTCATTTGATTGCTTTCAAGTTGATAGATTAGATTTTTCATTCATGCAATTTTAATTCATGCAAGTGTGTTCAACTGGTTGATTGTAGATTAGTAATGCACATAGCTTTTTAATGACTAATGACATGACGGAATCATCTTGTCCTTCTGCTGATTTATTTTTTTTGAGTTCTAATTCTAGCATTGTTATTTCAATCAGTTTTGTTTTGCTCATTTACTTTCCTGCAATTTAGATATCATATTGCTTAACTTGTTCATGATTGCTTCCCATAAGGTAGATTGAGCTGAAGGGTAAAGGATCAGAAGAGTTGAAGTAGTGTGATTAGTTTCCTTTATGCAATTTAATTTCTTGCAATTTAGATATCATATTGCTTAACTTGTTCATGATTGCTTCCCATAAGGTAGATTGAGCTGAAGGGTAAAGGATCAGAAGAGTTGAAGTAGTGTGATTAGTTTCCTTTATGCAATTTAAATTCTTGCAATTTAGATATCATATTGCTTAACTTGTTCATGATTGCTTCCCATAAGGTAGATTGAGCTGAATGGTAAAGGATCAGAAGAGTTGAAGTAGTGTGATTAGTTTCCTTTATGCAATTTAATTTCTTGCAATTTAGATATCATATTGCTTAACTTGTTCATAATTGCTTCCCATAAGGTAGATTGAGCTGAAGGGTAAATGATCAGAAGAGTTGAAGTAGTGTGATGAATTAGTTGCTTTTCTTTTAGTCTTTGAGTTGCTTTAAGTTCAGTTTTTACTTTCTTTTTCATACAGCAACAAGGATATTGGGTTTCATAGTCACTAGCTCATTGATTGGTTGTTGCATTCCATTTTGATTGAAGTAGCTGCATATTTACACTTTTGTTCAAGTACTAATTCCATCAATAACATGTTTTAAGATCTTTTGAAGTCCTAAGTTTTGGAAGTTACCATTAGGGACATATGCCTTGTCTTGAAATCTCTATCCATACTTGTCCTTTAAAAGTATTCTTAAGACCTTAGAATAGGATTTCCATTTGCATTAGACACTTTAGGAAACCAACAAAAACAAAAACCCAAAACAAAATAAAATCTATAAAACAACGAAGTAAGAAAAAGGTTAACTAAGCACATATGGTGCACCACACTTCATTAGTTTACGATACGCGGATTGATAATTTATGTAGAGCAATTTAAGACGTTAAATTGACTAGACAGGGACGGCGGCGGTAAGCGGTTTCCCTGCACCACTTACCTGGGCTCGGTAGTTTTCGTACGAGGGCGAGCGATGAAATGAGAATGCGACGCGTGTCCGACAGGATGGCGGGGAAACCACTTTCCCCGGGGGTTATATTACATGCAAGTTCACGCAGCGGGGGAAAGCGTCAGTCGTTGGATTAAAAGGTGGGCGATCGGATGGTCGACGGGTTAATACATATGTTTCAGGTGATGTGACAGGTACGGTGACAGCGTATAATAATTTTTATTATATGTGCGGGTTTAAAAATGTTTGGCCTATAGCGCCGGGGTTTATAAAGTTTAAACAGAGAACACGCGGGGAAAGGTTTTAAAGGGATTAACATAGAATTATAACACAAAAGCGCTCCACAACCACTTCAAAGGCTTATGCAGGGTTTTGAAACCAAAACGGGATAAAGGGGTTTAAGAGGATGAGGGGGATTCAAGGGGAAAGAGGAAATGTAGGAAAACAAGGTGGCAGGAGTTATAAGGATAAAGCAAATGGAAAGGGAAAGATTGAATGAACTGCCGCCAGCCCTTCCTTTTCAGAAAACACTATGGCCAAGTTGTATTTGACTCTCAAAAATGCTTCAAACATGTAGCAGTGCTAACATTTGGCTCTTTCTGGGGATGAGATCCTCCCTGTGAGGTCTCAAGAACCTGCAGATCAATGCCTTCGTGATGAAAAATAATTAGAAAAATTCCTAGTGTTCCATTGGGCATGGAGTCCAACTGAGGCTACACTAAAACTGATGAGATGAAATATTTACAACTTTCAAGGTCAAAGACCTAAAATCATATAAATTTTCAGAAAACGCCCGTTAACTGGGCCGTCAAAAACTAGTTCCCCTCCCATACTTTCCAGTATGAAGGTGTTGTTCCCATGAATCTGTGAAATAGCGAAAGGCCCTATCTAGAAAGCATCAAATTTCTCATGATTGCCTTTCTTTTTCTTTAGTGCATCCCACTTCATAACCAAGTCACCAATCTGAAAATTATTTGTTTTTGCCTTCTTGTCAAAGGCTTCCTTGATCTTTCTCTGATGTGCTGCAACCTTCTCAACCAGTTGTTCTCTAATTTGATGTATTTCTGCCAAATCAATGATTCTCTTTACCATATCTTCTTCCTCATCCTGCTCTCCTTGAAGGAATTTTGTCATAGGGAGCGTTAGCTGAATTGGAAATACAACCTCAGTGCTATATACCAGCTTGAAAGGAGACATGCCTGTGGATTTTTTAATGTTCAATCTATCAGCCCACAGTGCATACTTGAGCTTGGAATCCCAATTTTTCGTATTGTCCTCTAACAACTTTTTAATTATCCTGATCAGACTTTTATTAGAGGATTCTGCTAGACCATTTCCCTGTGGATAATAAGAGGTGGAATGAACAAGTTTAATGCCCATTGAATCACACATTTCCACCAACTCTTTTGCTCTGAAGGTTGCTGCATTATCTATTATTAGCTTATGTGGACAACCAATCTGCTGAAAATATTTTCTGTTAAAAACTTCATGACCACATTATGATCAGCGTTCCTTGTAGGGACTGCTTCAATCCACTTTGTGAAATAGTCAGTGGCTACAAATATCCATTTATGCTGGCCATTGGAATGTGGATTGATTTCACCAATGAAATCCGAGCCCCATTGCTGAAAAGGTCCTTTTGCAATTATTGGTTTTAGGGGGAGTGATCTCAATTGTTGTTTTCCTTCAAATCTTTGGCACCTGTCACAAGATTTAACGAAAGCAAACGCATCAGCAAATAAAGTGGGCCAATAGTACCCAGCTCTGAGAATTTTGTCGGTTGTAGTCTTCCAATAATGGTGCCCTCCACACATGCAGTTATGAAACTGCTGCATGACTTCTTCTGATTGTTCTTTGTCCAGACACCTTAGAAATATTCCAGATGGATCCCTCCAGTAGAGTAGATTTTCCATAATGCAAAATTTTGCTGCTCTAAGTTTTAAAGTTCTGGCTTGACTTGTACTTAATTCTGAAGGGATTTCCAGCTTCAGCAAGAAGTTAATTATTTCAGCATACCAGTTACATGAAGCTAGATTCTTGGCCACTGATTGTTTTTTCTCTGTTTCAGCTGTTTCCTCTTCTTCATTTTTTTTACCATTTTCTACCATTGTGCATAGGAAATCAATGTCTAAAGACCTGCAATTTTCTTCAGCCAATAACTTGGCAAGACCCTGACCTCTGACCAGCTTAGTGGGCTTCAGCTCTATGTTAAATTCTATCATTTTTGCAATCCACTTTTCCCTTCTTCCATCAGCATCAGGTTGTGTTAGGACATCTTTAATTGCATCAGAAGACACATATGCAATTATTTTTTAATGCAAGATATAGACTCTAAAAGCCTTTAAGGGTTTAATAAGAGCATATGCCTATTTTTCTATAATATCATACCTCCAATTCAGCATCCCTCAAGTTCTTGCTGAAAAATGCTATTGGATGTTCTGAACCTTCTTCATCTGTCTGCAACAAAACTGTTGCGATAGTATCTTCAGAGGCAAAAGAAAATATGTGGAACTCCTTGCTGTAATCTGGACTTTTTAAAGTAGGAGCCTCCATAATAGCTTTCTTAATTGACTCAAATGATTTTCTTGATGTTTCAGTCCATCTTACCTCTAACCCTTTCTTTAACATGGAGGTAACATGCTTCACTAGCTCTGCAAAATTGGGAATAAACCTCCTTACAAAATTTATTTTGCCCAAAAAAGATTGAATATCCTTCTTTGATCTGGGGACAGTCAAAGCCTGAATTGCTTTAACTCTTTCTAGGTCAATTTGAACACCTGCAACAGACACAATATGTCCTAATAGCTTGCCTTCATTTAAAGAAAATTGAGATTTTTTTGGATTGACTGATATTCCAAAGCTCCTGCACTTTAAGAACACTTTGTTCAAATGCTGCAAATGATTTTGATGGCTGCTGGAATAAATAGTTATATCATCAAGATAGATAAGCACAAATTTGTCCTTCTCTCCCACAAAAGCTATATCCAGAGCTCTCTGAAAGGTGGCTCCAGCATTCATCAATCCAAATGGCATTTTGGCATACATAAAAGTACCCCAAGGAGTGGTAAATGCAGTCTTTTCTTGATCATCTGGGTGCACAGCAATCTGATTAAAGCCTAAAAATCCATCCAAAAATGACATCACTTTGGCTCGTGAGACCTTCTGCAATAAATGCTCCATTTTTGGCAGGGGATAGTTGTCTTTCTTGGAGCATTTATTCAAATTTCTGAAATCAACACACAGTCTGATTTCTCCACTCTTCTTCCTCACCACCACTAGATTGGCTACCCATTTTGAATATCTGAGAGGCACTATGACCTTGGCAGCCAGTAACTTTTTAATTTCTTTCTCAATCAGTGGAAGAAGTATAGGATTTATTGGTCTCAGATTTTGTTTGAAAGGAATAGTGTCATTTTCCATAGGGATTTTATGCTGAATTATGCTCTTATCATAAGTTTTCAAATCACTATACTCCCAGGCAAACACATCAGCAAATTTCCTCATTAAATTGCAGTATTCAGCACTTTGATCAGCAGACAAATTAGTGGACAAATTCACATACCTAGGCTGACCTAGACTTCCTATATCATGCTTATAGATTGCACATTGGTCTTCTCTTTTAGCAGCTATGTAAGGCACATCATTTTGGTCAAACAGTCTTTCAAGAGGAATTAGGCCTTTAGGAATATGGTTACTAGGAAGCTGGACAATGCTGTCTTTACCAATCTTGTTTCTAAGTTGGGACTGGGGTTTTTCTAACAAGGCTTCGTTTTCTTGGTCAATTTGCATCTCAAAAAATTCATTAATGACTTGAAGGAACCTATTTATCTCATCGTCATCATTAAAACTTTCCAATGCAGGACATTGTCAGGCAAGGAAGGTCTATATTTCGTTTGGACTTCATACACTAGTCTGGAAGGCACGGGAGGTATAAACAAACTAGCAGACACAACAAGGGAATCAGCAAGTTGATTTTGGGCTCTAGGAATGTATGAAATACAGAAAAAATCAAAGGCATCCCAGATTCTCCATACCTCATCTCTATATGCTTTCAGCCTTGGATGCTTTGCTTGAAACGTTTTATTCACTTGCTGGATAATCATATCAGCATCTCCAAATACCTTTATACTCTTGATTCCTCTATCTTTTGTTGCGTTAAGGCCCAACAGCAAAGCTTCATATTTTGCTGTGTTATTTGTCACTTGAAATACCGGCTTAAAAGATAGTTGAATGCTTTCTTGTTGTGGAGATACTAGCACCACCCCTGCTCCTGCAGTTTCCTTGGAACATGCTCCATCAAAGAACATCTCCCACACCTGACTTCCTTGCTCTTCTTCGACCTAAACTGTTGGTTTTCTGAGCTGCATTACAGCCTTCTGAGATTCTTGTATTTGGAGAATACATGCTCCAAAATCAGTGTCCACTGCATATATTGGATGATTTGTAGGATTCTTCTCATCACTAATGATGTATGCCAACTGTGCTTCTCTGTACAACCTCCTGCTTTCTCCTCCAAACACTGGGATAGTGGCATAAGATAAATCATTCTGTAGTGTCCCACGTAGTCTCTTAATCCATCCTCTGGACAGCAGCATGCCAAACTTGGGGGGGACATTTGCTACCACAATATCCATCATCATACTCTTCATGGGCAGCTGAGTTAAGGTAATGGCCAGATCTTTAATCAATCCAAGACATTTCACATTCTTTGAATCAAAAGAAAATAAATCATGATAGGGTCTAGTGAGATCAAGGCCTAACTCTTCCATGACAACTTTAGGCATTAAATTGTGGCTAGCCCCTGTGTCTAGCAGGCAATTGTGGAGGATTTTATCATGAATGGTCAATGAGACATAAAAAGATGGAGAATTATTATCATCAGGTTCAATCATTTGGCTGAGCACAATGGCAGGTTTATCATCTTGCAAATTAACAGAGTCAGTGGAGGTTTGTTTGGTTTCTAGCTCAAGGGCCTCAAGGATAGGCTTTCTAAATACTTCACCCTTCACCAACTCAACCAAAGGCACAAATATTTTCAATTTTTGGACCTCTGACTCGAAGCTGAAAGAAGAATATGACTTATCAGAACTTTTTACCTCTTGAACTGGAGCTTTGAGGATGACTGGATCAGCTCCTAGTCTTCTCTGCTTAATATTCTGTGGTTCTGTTTGGACAGTAGCTCTTTGGGCAGCATTCTTAGCATTGGATCTTAGATTATATCTTTGCTACTACTCAGCTTGTAGGATAGCTTCTCTATCCCACTCCTGACTGTTTTGTTCTTGCAGTAAAGATTGTTCATACTCAGCAATTGTTAAAAATGCAATGCTGCCTTTATCTTCCATGCAGTGAATTTCATCCTCATCTTCTTCAAATTGTTCCTCCTCCATGACTACATTTTGGAAAGGAGCTTTGACTTTCTAATCTTCTCGTGAATCTTCACCCCTCTGCATTATTTGTAACTGCTCATTTGCTCTTCTGAATGGATTTGGATTTCTTGGAGCAAATGTGTTCTGCTACCTTGTTTTCCCTGAGTTCTGCTCAACCTTTAGCTTAGAAATTTCAGCAGCCAATGACTCTATCATCTTAGTCATTTTGTCTAATTTAGGCTCTGAAGATGATGCAGAAGAAGTAGAAGCTTGATTTCTTTGTCTTCTTCTGTCAGCTTGACTCTTTAGTTTCTCTGCAGCCATAATATTGGATTCTACTTCTAGGGTTGCATCCTGCATGTCTGCCAGCGTAGCACATCTCCTTTCTCTCAATAACAGGCAGAAATCAGAGTCAAAAGCATTGGCATAAGTGAGTTTGGCAGAGGTAGGAGTAGGCTTTACCTCAGCTGGTATCTTACTATACATTCTATTGAATCTTTTATTAAAATCAGGTATTGATTCCCCATTTTCCCTCTTCAGATTACCAAACTCAGTATGATAATACAGCAAGTCCTTTTTATCTCCCCATTGCTTCAAAAATGCATCATCTAGTGCTTCAACATCAGTTATAGATCTTTGGGGTAATTCTCTAAACCACTTCCTAGCCTCTCCATCAAGGCTTTGGACAAAAACTCTCATCCACACAACATTTTCACTTATATCTAAATTATCAGCATAACTGTAAAAGGTTTCGAGGTGTTCTTCTGCTGTCACTCCCTCTGTTCAAGTGAATTTAGGCATATATTTTTGATATTCTCCCACAAGCATAGGATTTAAAGGGACAGGCAATACTAACGGTCCATATCTAGCAGCGATAATTCTCTCAATCCTCGTAGGTGCTTGTTGTCCTACCATGATTGGAAAATGTGGAAGAATACTAGCAGATTGAATGGTAGGGAGTAATGTGATGGATGACAGAGATAAAGGGATGTTTTGGACTGGATGGGATGCTTTCTTTGGACTGAGATTCAAAGGGGAACTAACTGAGCAAGGGGCTGAACTAATCTCTGAAGGTTTTACTTTATTAATAGCGTTGGTTTCTAAATCTTCAATTTGTATGTCTTCAGCTACAACTTTATCTTTCAGAGATGAATTAGATTTCTTAGGCTTACCTGATCCTGATGCCCCTTTCTATGAAGCTTTCTTCGATTTAACAATCCTCTCAGGTTCAGGCACTGGTTCAACTGGTAGCTTCTAAGGATTTCTTCGAGTGTGTCTCACAAACTAAGCTAGAACTTCGATGTGGAGTCGCCAAAAGAAGGTCTTCCACCAGAGGAGTTGCCAGACAGATGATTACAACCAGAAAATGTGTTCAAACCTTGTTTGTCATGAAAGCTTGAAGTTAAGTTGTTCTCCCAGAGAAGATGAGCTTCGATTTTCTTCTCCCCGACAATGGCGCTAATTAATGTTATCACCCCAAGAAACTCACCTAGGTTGTATATCAGTGATGCTCGGGAACATTACAAACTCAACAAAAATGTTGGAAGAATAGTGTATGAATGAAAGAAATGCTACATATTCAAGCCAGATAACCACTTCTACTATGATTAACCCCAGACATGGGTGAACACCCCCAGACTACAAGGATTTTAACCACCAATTACTCACAGTTTGAGGATAAGGTGATAATTGAGAAGACTGACCACACCAGGAGATGCACAGGACCTTGTGATGGCTGGCTACAACTTGTTAAAAGGTCTGTAAATCTGTTATCTAATACACAGAAAGGATGATAGCTCTCTGGTATTAAAACAACAAAAACTTGCAAGCAAATTCAATGATACATGCTAAATTATAACACAGAGGTGGGATGACATCCCTTCTGATGCTAAATATTCACAACACATGAAAAAATGCAAAACAGGTTAGCCTGGAACATAGAAGAAGTGATAAGTGAGCAAATGACATCAAAAGAAGCTTGTATTAGTTGGAAATGAAGACCAGAAGCTACAGGTCTCATAGTAGTTACAGTCTCTAGAAGTTGAAGCTTACAACATAATAACACTCATCTAACACCCATCCACCTCATTACATCTTTCTTCTGAGTATATATAGAGTTTGTTTACAAAAAATCTCAACTAGCTTATGCGTGGGGGTGTCTTAATGGATCACCAACCACATTTACAGTTTGATATGGGTCTGCTGCTACAATCTGAATGTTTTAATGAGCAAAATGGCTCTTTTTGTACTCTGGTGTACTCCTTGAACAGGTGGAATGTTCCCTGCATAAATGTTCATAGCTGCTGAAGGAATTCAACTGCTCGAGGCAGCACTTTTTTGTCCTTGACCGTGCTGTTCATTAACTGCGGTAGCTGATGATTAAACGAACTGAAGACTGGATCATCTCTTCTTCGCGGGCCCAAAATTGGCCAAAAACCACAACAATATACATAAAAAACGGATGAAGGGCCGAGGAGGAACACTGGTCGTTGGATGGCAGAAAGAACGACCAGGATCTGCTTGGAGTGGCTTACCAGGAGCATACGGGAGCGAAGCATCACAAAACGTCAGATCATACATATGGACGGATGAGATTAGTTTATGGAGGCTATCGGGAGATGGACAATCGTATTAAATGAGGGCCGTCAGATCATGATCGGGGAGATCCGGCGGTTGAGGGGCGACAGAGATGCAAGCGCGTTAATCAGCGGGGGAAGGGTATGGCAGCGATAAGCGGTTTCGCCACACCGCTTACCCGGGCTCAACAATTTTCGTACGAGGGCGAGCGATGAAATGAGAATGCGACGCGTGTTTGATGGGATGGCGGGGAAACCACTTTCCCCGGGGGTTATATTACATGCAGGTTCGTGGAGCGGGGGAAAGCGTCAGTCGTTGGATTAAAAGGCGGGCGATCAGACGGTCGATGGGTTAATACATATGTTTCTAGTGATGTGACAGGTATGGTGACAACGTATAATAATTTTTATTAAATGCGCGGGTTTAAAAAGGTTTGGCCTATAGTGTCGGGGTTTATAAAGTTTAAACAAAGAACACGCGGGGAAAGGTTTTAAAGGGATTAACATAGAATTATAACACAAAAGCACTCCACGGCCACTTCAAAGGCTTATGCGGGGTTTTGAAACCAAAACAGGATAAAGGGGTTTAAGAGGATGAGGAGGATTCAAGGGGAAAGAGGAAATGTAGGAAAACAAGGTGGCAGGAGTTATAAGGATAAAGCAAATGGAAAGGGAAAGATGAATGAACTACCGCCAGCCCTTCCTTTTCAGAAAACACCATGGCCAAGCTGTCCTTGACTCTCAAAAATTATTCAAACATGTAGTAGTGCTAACATGAGCCACCAGCCCCGCCACCCCCCCAAATCCAATATATAAATGTATAATTTAATTATGGTTCGATGGGCCATGACCCTCGTCGACCCTCCCTCAACCACTGAATATTAATTAAGGGGTGGGCGGCCATGACCCCGCCACCCCTGGAGCCCTCTTAACTAAATGATGCCATAAGGGTGGGGCGCGGGCTGTCAACCCCGCTGCCCTCACCACCTCCCATTGCAAAGAAACCGTCGACAAAGAAATAGGGGGAGTGGGCCACCGAGACCGGCAGACCCGCCCCCAAATAAACTATGCAAAAAAAATATTGCATGGGTAATTTGGGAGGGGCGGGATTTGATCCCCCGACCCCTCCTCAACTAATTTCCAAATGTTGCCATTACACCAAACCAAATTATTGGTAAATCTGCCCATAAAACATTAAATAAACCTTTTTGCACAGTGTGTTGGAGAGGGAGGAGCGTGCACGCAGTTCGAGGCAGGTTGATTTGCAGGTGGCAGAACCATGAGAAGTACAAAGAGAGGGGCGAACCATGATCTGAGTAATTTCTCTAGGGGGGCATATTTTCATTTTGTCAATTTTCGACAAATCTTATATGGTTTTAGCATTTCTCGATGCCACGAATTCAACGGTGTTGTCCATTTCTCCATCAAAGGTCTGCAATTTTCGGGCTTCGTCAATTTTGGAGTTATAAGGTCATCATGTTGATTTTGATGTACTTTTATTATTTTCCATCTAATGAAAACAAGGCCTCCCCACTAATTCGAGCAGGGCTCAGAGATGTAGTCCCTCCTAGATGAACCCCAATATCAATCCCGTGTCTTCTATGCATGACTTGCTATTCTTCTCTTCCTCTTCTTTTATGCACTTGTAATTTCATGGCTAAATGC
This sequence comes from Pinus tabuliformis, assembly GCA_031772625.1. Lineage (NCBI taxonomy): Eukaryota > Viridiplantae > Streptophyta > Pinopsida > Pinales > Pinaceae > Pinus > Pinus tabuliformis. Next base: position 965,626,440 of record CM062811.1, read on the forward strand.
AAGCTTAATATGTAATTATTTAATGCATCACAAGGAAAAGATTTTTGGGATCAGATATCTATTGAAGGCTCCTCAGGACATACACAACCTTTCTTAGATGATTCAGAATCTTCAGTGACCTCGACCTTAGATGGAGTTGCAGGTTTCGAAGTCTTCTTACTCGAAGAAGTGTAATAACTCTTTAACATCCCACATTTTAATCTTTGACTTGGTTCTAGAACCACAACCTCTACTTTTACAATCTTATTTTCCTTCTGAACTTTCTTCCCCTGCTTCTTCGTTTGCTAAGGGCGAGTAATCTTGGAATCTTTGTCATGTTTACCTTCTTGTTATAACTTTCCTTTCTGATGTTGGGTACACTTAGGCTCTACATTTTTCTTATGATTTTTTCCTTATTGGCCTTTTAGACTAAAAACCTTCATACCACCCCCACTATGATATGCTTCTACAAATGCCTCCCAAGCAGATCCTTTGTTTTTCATCTCTTCGCTCACCAAAACCTTGATCAACCCATAATGAGATAATTTATGACATACCTAGTCCTTCGGGACTTCTGCACACTTCTTGACATCTCACCCAAACTTTTTAACATGAAATAGGGGAAATTAATCAACTTACCAGATTCGAAGTGCAAGAGGAGTCGAATGTGGTACAGGTAGGTCAAGGAGTATCTCCCCTCATAGGTGAGGAATTTCTATAGAATATACAACAAATTTCACCACTCTTCAACAATTTCGTTCCTCATCACCCTTATCTTCCAATTGATTGCACAACCTTTTCCAAGAACCTACATCATGCACCTTTCACCACTTCTCCCTTCTTAAACCATTGCTCACCAGTAGTGGGTAGGTCAGTGGCCTGCAAAATGAATTGCTCCATGTACTCGAACTTCAGCGAACCCATAGTAGTTGTCTTTCCGTTAAAATTTAGTGCAAATTCCCAGTTAATGGTTGAATCATAGATATTGAATTTGTGAAAGAAAGGAAGAAAGCCAACTTCATGTAAAAGATGCAAGCTCATTTCATATTCCGTTGTCCCTTATATTTGTTTAACAGAGCAAGGCTTGATCTACACTGGTGTTATAGTGCTCCTTAGTCTTGCTACAACCTACAGTTCCCTAATTTTTCAACACCTCAATCTCTTTCAATGATCAATAGTCACTTGTCTACATGATGTCATAATTACTTCAGGATTTCAAAATCGGAAAGTGCAGGAATGATTTTTTAGTGGTCGCACAATTCCTGAACCAACACTTATTTAGAATACATGCTAGTTTGTGTTATGATTTCTGTACTGAAATCATAACAATTAACCTTCCACATTACCCAAGAACGACCATCATCCTTGAGGTACGAAAATCTAGTTAGAGATTCGATAGGATTTCTAAAAATGGGCAAGGTAATGATTATTAGGAGCGATGATTAGGCCAATTATGACTTCAAGGGGTTCAATGGTAAAAAATGGTAAGCTCACATGTGACAGAGGGAAAAATTAAGGATCGGTGACAATAATTCAAATGATATGAAAAGGACTTTAAATGAAACGATATCCACACATGCATTTAGCCCTTATAATGGCATCCTATGAGGATGGTTGTTGCTAATTATGATAAAATCCACCTAGATCTAATTTAATCCTGCACTTAACCATTCATTTCCCTTTAGACATAAAAATAATGATCACTTATACAAAAAATGTGGGTACTCATTTTACAACAAAGCCATTGTTTTTATACATGGCTATCATACTTTGACCCAAAAATCTGAAATCAATTTACAATAAATTCTTGAACTAACAAAAGAATCTAAAATAACAAGTTCCTGCTCTGTAACAGGAAAAATTTCCTACACTTTTTGAGATTACCGTACCATAACAGAAGAGTTCCTACACTATTATGGGCACAATTCCCGCACTTTGAAAAGAGGATTTTGGTACTGTTGTAAGCGGTTTTCCTACACTTGTAACAGGAAAATTCTCGCACTAAGCAAAAACCATCCTTGTACCAAAAAGAAGGGGTTCTTGCACTGAAATAACAATTCTAGTTGCCTCTAAAAAAATTGGGTTGGATTGTGTCTAAAGAATTGCAGAGTTAGAGGAGATTTTTATTGCCAGATTTAGGTGCCATCATGCTTTTAGTCTTAGATAGACAAGGCTTCAGAAATTACCGGCACTTGAAAAATATGAGGGAAAAAAATAAGCAGGACAGGGTTATCATAAGAAAGCGAAGGAAAATCACAAGGGGCCTTTAGAATAAGTTGGATTAATCCATAGAGGGATATAGGAAAAAGGGACGAGGGAAAAAAATCTAGTGGTAAGAGGGGAAAAATAGAAATTGGGACAGAAAATTTTGTAGAAGAATAGGAGGGGTATTCAATTTAAGGAACAAAGACGAAATTTAGAAAAGGGAAAAGAGGAAAGACAAAGTATTCACCTTAGATAGTAAATGTCTCCGTCAAATAATGTTGTGACCTGGATGAATTAACTGCAGCAAAATTTTTGTGTCACTTGCATAAAATTTCACCATGCTCCTTGCTTTGAACTTTGATAAGTGCTTGGTTTTTGCTGGTTTTCCGCTGCCACTAGAAATCATGTAGAAACCTGCTTCTTCTCAAAACAAGTTAGCCATGCTTTCTAATTCAAGTGACATTCCATTTTATTAAAGAGGAACTTGCCTGCTAGCAAACTAGTTTTCAAGCAGATCCTCACATAACTGCGCCAACAAGTTGATTTTCACAGTCATGTGTTTTATTTTTTATTTCATATCTATAGATATATATATATCTATATATATATATATATATATATATATAGGAAAAGAGTAAATCAAAAAGTACTCATAGTAGGTTGGTATTCTTTCCCACCTACCATCTTCAAATATGACTGTTGTTGTACCTATTGTATGAAATCCTCTTTAGTGGTGGACTGAAAATATATTTTGAGTCTATGCCCATTCACCAAGAAAACAACTCCCTGTCCATCAATGGTTTTAATCTCCACCACTCCATTCTCGAAAACTTTAACTACTTCATATGGCCCCAACCAGCGTGTGCAAAGTTTCCCCTTAAAACTTTTAAACTTTGAATCATAGAGGAGTACCCAGTTACCTGGTTGGAGTTGCTTTTTCTTGATCAACCTGTCATGCCATTTACTACGTTGTTGCTGCATCAAGATAGTTTGTTGAACAACATCCCTTCTTATTTCATCAAGTTCATTTAACTGCAAAAGACATTGTTGACGTGCTTCTGAGAGATCCAAACCCAGCTAGACAGTTGTAAAGGTTTTAATTTAGAATTTGATTGGCAACAAGACTTTCTTCCCATACACCAACTCATAAGGTGTATGACCTGTGTTGTTCCTCCAGGTAGTTTTGTAAGCCCATAATGCTTCTGGTAATCTATTTGCCCAATATTTTTTATGAAGATTTATTATTTTGGTAAGAATGGACTCGATCACCTTGTTTGTAGATTCTACCTGGTTGTTTTCCTACAGATGATACAATGTAGACTTCCCATGTTGAATCCTGTATTGATCTATAATTCCTTTTACCAGATTAGAAACAAACTGAGGTCCATTTTCAGTAACAATTTCTCTTGGAACACCAAATCGAGTAAAAATTTCATTAAATAGAAATTCAACAACAACTCTTTCAGTAGCATAAGGAACATCCCTAGCTTCTACCCATTATGTTACAAAATATGTACAAACCAAGATATGTCTTTTATTTAAGGATGTTGGGGCTATGAGTCCCACAAAGTCACTGACCATTTTTGCAAAGGGATCTAACATGACTTGAGGGTACATAGGAATCTCATCGGCTTGACCAAGTTGGCCCATTCCCTGACAACTATCACAATGCTTAACATATTATTTGGAATCCTTAAACAAGGAAGGGAAAAATCATCCAAGGTGGAGAATTTTGTATGTTGTTCTTTTGTCAGCAAAGTGGGCCCCACAAGGATCATCATTGGCATCTCTTAAGATATCAAACACTTCCTCTTCTCTTACACATCTACGGATAATAAGGTCGGGTCAAGTATAGAAGAGGTCCCTTTGGATCCAAGAATATGAAGCATACTTTTTAATGATCTTCCGCCTCTCTCGAGCGAATAGGTGTGGTGGTATTTTTCCTGTGACAAGATAATTAGCTATGTCAACAAACCATGGAGAGTTTGTCGAAACAACAAAAATATGTTCATCGGGAAATGAATCATCTACAAGAATAGCTTGACCAAGATGATCCAATCTAGAAAGATAATCAACTACTACATTTGATTTCCCTAGCCTATCGATTATAGTAACATTGAATTCTTGTAGTAAAAGAAACCACCTAGTTATCCTACCGCTAGTTAAAGGTTTATTCATCAAATATTTTATGGAAGAATAATTTGTATGTATAAACACTTCATAACCTATAATATAGTGTCTGAATTTATTAATAGCAAATACCACAGCTAAAAACTCTTTCTCTGTTACTGTATAGTTAAATTCAGCAAATGACAAGTTCTTACTAATGAAGTAAATAACATAGGATTGCTAATTTTCTTTGTATCCTAAAGCTGCACCAATGGTAGTGTCTGAGGCATCTAAGGAAATATGGAATGGAAGGGACCAATTAGGTCCCCTCAAGGCTGGTGCCTGTACTAATTTTTCCTTCAAATTCTCAAAAGCTCGCTGACAAGTCTCAATCCAAGAGAAATCGCTATCCTTAGCTAATAATTGAAAAAGAGGGGCAGCTATCCTAGAAAAAATTTCAATGAATCTTCGGTAATAACCCACATGTCCAAGGAATCCTGTCACTTCCCTTTGTGTTTTTGGTGTCAGAAGGTGTGTAATAACTTCTACTTTAGCCAGATCTACGTGGATAAAATTATCAAAAATATGATGGCTAAGGACCACCCCTGCTTTGCACATCAATCTACATTTCTTATCACTCAAAGCAAGGCAGACCTCTTGACATCTATTGAGCACTTTCTTTAAATTTTGAAGGGCTTCTTGAAAAGAATTACCAAATACTCAAAAATCATCCATGTAAACTTCTACACACTCAAGGTCAGCAAAAATAGCCAAGACTACCCTTTGAAAAGTGGCAGGAGCATTACAAAGTCCAAAAGGAAGCACTCGATAAGCGAATGTCCCCCATGGACAAGTAAAGGTAGTCTTGTCCTGATCCTCAGGTGAGATCTATATTTGGTTATACCCGTTGAAGCCATCTAAAAATGAAAATTACTTTTTACCTACAAGGGTATCTAGCACCTGATCAATGAAGGGAAGGGGAAAGTAATCCTTGAGAGTGGCTTTATTTAATTCTCTATAGTCAATACAAATATGCCATCTCCCATCCTTTTTTAGGACTACTACCAATGGAGAGACCCACTAACTATCATATATAGGATAGATAAACATCTAAGAGTTTTTACAATTCTTCTTTAAAAACCTCTCTTAGTGCAGGGTTCATTCACCTTTGGGGTTGTCGGATAGGTCAGGCACCCTCCTGAATATAAATATGATGAGTACAGGTTTTAGGGGGGATGCCTTTCATGTCCTCATAACTCCATGCAAAGGCATCAAGGTGATCTCGTAACACACTCATAAGCTGCTCTTGTTGGGACAAGTCTAGGTCTGAACCAATATATAAATATTTTCCTGGACTAATCTCAACAAGGGTAGTTTTTGGCTCAGGAATACATGTGGTGGCTACTAAGCTCTGTAGCGATGGGGGTGAGGATTGGGGATCACAATTTTCCTGGAAACTTGGACTAAAGATCTGATAAATTGATTCAAAATTTTTCATATTGTCTAAGTTATCCAGAAAATATCGGATCACACCCTTTTCAGTTGACTCAGTATACTGTCGAATCACAGAAAGGGACCGAGTCTCCTCATCACTACTATCATAGTCCAACCCACAAGGTATCTCAAAGCTCCTGAATAGATCTGGAAGGTGCATACAAGGTGATGTTTTTCCTAGCATCCCCATCGGAAATATACATGTCACCTGAGTGAAATCCTATATAGGCATCTTCCGTGGCAAGCCATGGTCATCCCAAGATCAAAGGGTGCCCCCCAATAGGATTCTTTGGTTGTAACACAATAAAATCTGCAAGGTACTCCCATGAATCAATCAAGACAACTACATCATCTAACACACCCTCTGACTTGATTTTAGATCTATCAACAAGTTCAAGCACAATGGGGGTAGGACGAATGTGAGTCAACCAAAGTTGTTCCATGGTTTTCTTGGTCATAACATTGATAGCCACTCCAAGGTCTATTAACACATTAGGAACAAGGATATCACCTATCTGAACAGAGATAATTGTATTTCCAGGATCATTATATTTCTCCACTTGAGAACATCCTATCATCAACTCAACTGCTCTTCCAACAAACTAGATAGTGTGAGGTTCAACTCTCTTCCTCCCTGGCTTTTTAAGACAAAGTTCCTTAATAATCTTAGTACATATAGGAATCTCTTTTATAGGATGCAACAGAGGGACCTTTATACAAATATTCCTCAACACAGAAGCCAAGTTATACTCAAGAGTGGTGTCAACTTTCTTCACAACCAATCTCTTTGGAAAGGGAGGATGGTTTGAAGAAGAAGGCAAATATTTTGAGTGTATGGGAACAAGTTGAACAATGGCATCATTGTTTGAATATTAGGAGTTTCCTCCTTAAATTTATCATTGATGATCACCGCAAGTTGTTTTTGTTTTTTGTTTTTTCGAGTTTATTACCCTTCCCAATCTTAGTTGGAGGTCATTGACCCCAACTAGCATGGTTTGATAAATAGGGAAAGGGAGCGGTCTAATAGAATGAATCATTTGCACCGCTTTATTATTTGGATTAGGCATTGGTTGTGCTAGAAATTGAGGTGGTCGGAAAGGTGGTGGTAATGGTAGTGGCGGCATAGATTGAGTCTGATGAGGCAATGCTATTGGTAATGTGGGTTGTGTCATAGGATAAGGTGCATATTATGTAGGATATGACTGTGTAGGCATGGGATAGGGATAATGAGAATGTGGTGGTCCCCTCCATCCTTGTTTCCAAGGAGGAGGAGACTGCCCATACTAAGAATGATACCCATGCTGCCAAAACTGAGGGTAATTCATGTTTTGATAGGGATAGTGTGGTGCATTATAACCAGAAAAATATGTTGTGGGTTCATAAATCATACATGTACTTACTTGTGGCCATGATTTTCGTGCTCCCATAGGATGCAATTTCTCTCCCTCAAATGTTTCTTTTAATCCTGGTATGGATGGGCATTCTTCGGTAGGATGTTTCCCTGCACATATTATACACCTATTAGCACTTTTAACATCCATAGGACACCCATGTAAAAGATGTTTTTCACTACATTTTGGACAATAAATGGATCATATTTCTTGTTCTTATATTAATTTCTGCTAAAAATTTAAAGAAACTATTTTTTTACTAACATTATTCATAATTTCAGTTTTCATATTATCCATTTTATTTTCCAAACCAATGATCATAGCATGTGTAGATCCAAATATGCTATTTCTAGAGTTTCTCCTTATTCCCTTACTAGATCTAGATTGGTTTTGTGATAACTTCCTGCACATGTTACAAATTTTATCAAAAGTTTCTTGAACAATATCACCTTGTCCTAAAAAATTCAAATTATTTCTAGAATCATATGTGAGCCCTCACAAGAACAAGGTTCTAATAGTTCTTAGATCAAATTTATGTTTCAACCTTTGAAGGATATATAAGAATCTCTCCAAATAATCCTCCAAGGTCTCATCTTCCCCCTGTGCAATAGTAAAAATATTGTTATGCATTTCTCTTATCTTGTAATATTCTTGATATTTATTTAAGAACACCCTCTTCATTTTCTCCCAAGAAGTTATAGTATTCCCCCCCAATCCCATGAACCACTGTAAAGATGAATCATTGAGAGTTGTGAGGAAAAGTATTAGCTTCTAGGCATCCGAAGAATAATCATAACTCCTACACAGTATATGAAAATCAAAAATGAAAGAATTGGGATCTTCATGCATTTTACCATGAAAATGTGGAAGAACAAAGGGTGGGTTATTCTTCATTTGAACCACTACATGTGGATCCACAATCGGAAACCCAAAAGTAGACTGCTCCTCCATTGGCTGGTTCTCACCCATCCCTTCAACATGCACATCCTCATTATCTTCCATTTCTTCTCCTTTAAACATACCACTTCCCACAGACTATGAAGGTTGATTGTGGTTCAGGTTTATATTTTTAGTCCAAATAGTCTCCTTCTTCCCTTCTAACGGTTGTGAGATTCCTGAACTACTGTCCCCAGAGTCCAAGTGAATGGTACTTGCGTGATGGGTTTGTGTCTGCTTGGAATTCCTATCTGCAATAGAAGGCTCGTCTTGAGAAAAAAATTCTCATTTATCAATTTTTCCTCTTCCCTTCTTGGGCTTCAGACCCCTACCTCTCCTAGTCATACATTTTAAAAGAAATCAAACCATAAATAATTGACAAAACTATAATAAAAAAAATCTTGCTAAAACAAATCCAATCAAATATTACAGCTAATTCAAAAAAATATATCTACGACACATAATTAATTCCAAAGAAATTCCTTCAAACAATAGAAGCACACTACACTTTGAAGAAAATAAAATAGATTTACCTCTAGTACAAAAAAAACCAAAATTTTACCAGAATTTTTTTCAACACCTCCCAGTTAAAAAAATTCTATAAATTAAAAATACAAAAAACGATCATATTAAAAAAATATAAAATAAAATCAATAAAATTTAATTAATGCTTAATTTATCTTTTATTCTCAATCAATTATGGTCGATAAGATAGCACTAAATTTTATCTAATATTTTTCATACTCTTACTTTCACCTTCAGAAAGCTTTTCTTTCCTCAACAAGGGAGCCACTGCCGTGGCGGTAGTCCCTGCCGGGGTCTGCCACAACAACACAATATAAATGTTCATAGATATTATCAATATTTCTATTATATGTCCAGGATCAGGAATAGCAGCACAACCTCCGGTGCAAAACCTGCGGTTAAATGTTCATAAATGTTATCAAACACAAAATGAGATATTAACATATATTCCTCTCGTGCAATTATCGTCCTGGTGATTTATTACTACTTTGTGTGTGAAATGAGATTAATACATGCAGACCCCACGTGGCTCCTCAATTTCAAAGCTGGATTCCAATGCCATTTGTATCGTACTGGTAGCATTTTAAAAAAAAAATTGAGAGTAAGAGTGCTTAATTCTGTTTTGATAGTGAAAATAAACTTAACCCGATTAAAAAAAAAACCTCCAAAATATTCAAAATCTTCAAACTTTTTATAATCCACGATTTTAAAATGTGTGTCATACGCCATTGTTTCTTCAAAATCGCATGCCTAGTAATTAAAGGCACATGCAGACCCCACGCGGCATACCACCGCTAAACCTATCGCCAAGTTCGAAGTCGGATTCCATTTCCCCACTAGTAAACCTAACCTATCACATTGTTCAAAGTTGGATTCTATCATTTTCTTGTTTACTAACCTGTCACATTGTTCAAAGTTAGATTTTATCATTTTCTTTTACAATAGCATGTCCTTTCCATGAGTAAACCTTTGTCAAAACACAATATTACTACTTTGTATGTGAAATCTCTGCATGCACTCCAAGTGTCCTTTGCAAAGGTACAACTCTACATCCATTACAGGTTTTGCATATTCGGTCACTAGTACCGGTAAGTAATACAAGACCACTATCCGCTTTGCACAATCCTAGAACAATGAAAGTAGGACAAGTAGGGCAGCCCGGTAAAATTTTATTGCACTTTTCTTGACTGCTCTTCATTCATTTCAAAATTTTATTGCACTTTTCTTGACTGCTCTTCATTCATTTCAAAATTTTATTGCACTTTTCTTGACTGCTCTTATCCTTTACAGAAGAATTATGCAAACTTTCAACATATTGGTATTGTAATTCTCTTCATTAGTAATTATATAGAGATATGTGTGATTAATAACATAAATTTGTTTGATCTTGTTTCAGTTATATTCAGCGGTTCTATCTCTGCAAAATATAAAAGCAGTAATGATTTGGTCGCATTTGTTGTTCTGCTAAAATATTTATATAGTGTTTCACCGCCGGATACCAACGTCGTTTGCATCACAATAGGCGGAGGAACGTCTTGGGTATTGTTTGTTGAAATGAGCTTTTGCGACCTTACAGGAGTTGTATTTTCTCGTGCAGGCATTGCACTCCACAGGCGGTCGAACTCATCTTGTGGATACCTGCTTAATTCAGATGCAAAAATGTTCAGAATACCGACAAAAGAGTTATCACAGATTGACAACGGTAGTCCATAAAAAATTAGGGTTCACATAGGAAGCATGTCTTGGTTGCGCTAATTGGTATTTAAAAATTCGACATCATTCCGGTCTGATGCTAATTTCTACTTTCTTCGTGTGTGAGTTTTAGATTACCGGAGTTTTCTAATATTTAAAAGAAGGCGTTTTTTTTTACTGAGAAAGAGAGTTTTAGATTACCGGAGAGAAACATATAAACTGTAAACAATTACCTGATCAATGAATTTGCACTAACCACATATCTTGATTCTAAACTCAACATTGTTCCTGGGATAGCCTGTCGATACATGCCACGGAGGAGTGTCCTCAATTCGACAGCAGAGATGAAGGGATCGTTATCCTCCGAGGTTCTAATCAAGCAAATATAAAGCACACTACCGGAACTAACCAACACCTTCTCATAATTGAGGGGAGTTATCATTTTCAGGTTTGTGATTGGTATGGTTTCCACAGCCAACATACCCAAGGTCTCAATAGAGAAAGAAAGCGAAGGTTGATGACTTTTGAAATATCGTGTAATTTTCGACGGCAAACCATAACCTTAAGAGGTAAGGCACATTGGGTATCACAGGCAACTGATAGCAAGATTTCTTGAGAGGGTTCGGAAAAAACCGTATACTATCCATGGAGGAATCGTAGGCTTGTTGAGTGGTGTCCCCTGTGTATGTTGTCTCACCGACGTCTATGTAGTTAACGCCAGTGACCCATTGTATGTTGTTTTCTGCACTATAATTTGTTTGGCCTCCACAATCGATACTGAGAAATCCTGTTGCATCAAAGGATACCTTGTCAAATAAAGTAATACATAAACATGAAAAAATCGATGAGCACTAATTAAAAACAAAAAATAAAAATAAATTACTATTCGAAAATAAACGAAACTCAACCATTTATGGCCATAAGAGCGTCGGCCTGAATTTTTTATAAAGATAAAATTAATCACCTGGTTGAGCAATAATAGCGAGTAAACATAATAACTCGCTGACAGCCACCAAACAGGTCCATTTGCCGCAACTCATGTTTACTGTGTCTGCTCCAATTTTTAAAACTACAAAAATTCTAACATCGAGGGCAGATCATCGCGGGCAGGAATCGAAAGGGTGCGTATCGCTACTGGGAAGCGTTTGGATTAGTCCTGATATCCGTGATATTTGTTTCTGATAAAGATCAAATATCGGACCAGCCGAAGGGTCGAGAGGGTGCCATGTGTCTTCTCGGCTTGACTATGACTTGTGAAGAGGCCAGGGCGCATCCAAATGAAGAAAATTTGAAATGCATTGTGTAACGCCTCATCCAAATTATGTAGATTTAGTAGCTTTTATATCTCATGTATCGATATTGTTTTAGTGTCTTTCTGTCTGAGGTCTCGATATTGTTTTAGCGTGCAATTTTGTACACTATAGACACTTGCCCGACATGCAACACCCAATACTATTTGGTTTCCAATAAAGTTAAAATTAAAAAAATAAAACATAACTGAAATAATAAATAATTAGAGGAATGTTTGGGCTAGCACGCTGGGTTAAATGCAATCCATGTGGTCCCATTGCTTCAATTCTTTTTAAACATTCTTTTAGAAATCCTTATGGAAACCTATTATGTGACCGTGCATTTTAATGAACATAGAAAACATGACTTATTTAATAAAAAAATAAAATTTGAAAAATGTTTTCTGTATTTGAACATGGCCTTGAACTTTCTCAAGACAGCTGGGACGCACCCAAAAGAAAATTATTTCGCCGACGATCTCAACGGCACACCTGTCCACAGCTCCATCGAAAGCGTACATCGGCAGTTTACCTCGCACCCTGCTCCGCCCTTCCCACCAAGGCTACCCATTTGCACGACCTTCCAACCACAGTGACGCCCGGAGATCAGCGTCTTCATTTTTTGACCACCAAAGGGTTTTCCCTTCATTTTCTTAAAAATGAGGCCTTTCATGGAACGCGTTTTCGTCCAAGACAACCATTTTTCTCTCTAGCAGCGCCTTCCTCCACAACAATCCTCTGGGCCCTTTTATTGACCATTTGTCCATACCGTCATAATACATACCACCATTTGTCAATACCGTCATAACACATACCATTCGTCAATACACGTACATGCCGTAGGAAGGTTGGGTTGTTTGTCATGTCTGTTCAGTGTTATATTCCTCGTGAGTCATCTTTAATGGATTTCCATTTTTGTATTAATAGAAGTTGTTGTGAGCCTACTATCATACTTTCAGTTCTTTCTTTCTTTAGTATGTTGTATAATACATACAGTGCCTTTGCTGCTTTTGCCTTTGTGCCTCGTCTCTTGCTGTGTTTTCTGAAGACCTGGCTGCTGCAACAACTTCAACTTCTGAAATATAATCAGAAACCCTAGCCATGGCGGTAGCAACATCATGTGCTGTAAAAACACAGCAATGCTACTCCTTTCCCCATTCCGGTAGACGGATTTTGTCTGCACCACAGAATCCACAATCTCAGTTCACGTTCTTTATATATGTGCACAAAATAGGATTTTTATGGCTTGGAAGTTTAAAGCCTGTTATTTCTTTATATATGTGCACAAAATAGGATTTTTATGGCTCAGAAGTTTAAAGCCTGTTATTTCTTTATATATGTGCACAGTTGCAGGGAATGAAGAGAAAAATTACGAAAGTCCTCCACCCATTGGGTTTTCTAATTCTGGGCTACACAAGTGGCTTCTACAGAGGTGATTTATCATCAATTTCTGGAAGCATTGCAGCAGGTTAGCATTGTAGCAATTTGATTAAGGAAATTTATTATTTTTGTTACTGTAGTCGCATTTCTTCTTTTTGTTACTATATTCGCATTTCTTCTTTTTTTTGTTACTGTACTGAAGTCGCATTTCTCGCATATGCATATCATATAAAAAATTTAGGACAAATTTAAATATCCGCAATCAATGTAATTCCCAGTTATGATATTTAGATATATATACCATTTCCAATTAATTCATTTAAAAGTAGTCTCGTCCATAATTGAAATGTTAGCTCATTTACTGCCAGTAAAACACAACCGAGTCAACAATATATTGCAATCAGGAAATACAAAAGAAACCACTATATTACTATCATATAAAACTTATGAACCTGTATTTTAGTGAACACACCTGTATTTTACTGAACATTGATTCTTCTTCTTTGGTTTCAGGGTAACTTCCACAAAAACCTCAGCGACCTCTTACATCTCTAGAGGAAGTGCCTAGAGAGAAAGAGATAAATGCAACCAGCAAGGGCAGAGGATTAAGAACAACAAGGAAATTGCAACCAGCGAGAGCAGACGTGGGTTCTGTACAGTCTTCGTAGGTTTCTCCTGGCGATTTGCATTCGAGACCCAGAACAATGGGCTAACATGAGCAGGGAGGGGGACGCAGAGAGAACAGATATTTCATGTATTGTTTATTGCGTGGAACGAATACGGGATAGTAGATATAGGAGGTGACGAGTGGCCTAAAGAACATGCAGGTGGGATGCAGCCTCCACTGGAAGTGGAGGCTTAAAAACTTTGCATAAAATATTTCAAACGTTGTGATATAAATAAATTGCAAAAACTTTGATATAAAGAAATTGGCAACGATATATAAAATGACAGAACTTTGGATAAAATGGTATTGCCACAATTTTCTTGCATCAGGCCACGTGAAGCCTCTAATAAGAGGTAGAATGCTTTCAGAGTTAAAACTTTGGATAAAATTTAAGTGAACAAAATTGCTACGATTAAACTTTGGTTAAAAGACAAGAAAACATTAAAAAAAAACAGTCAACGGATGGATTAATAGCCGGTCAAACGTTCGATCGAACGCTATAGTCCCTGCTATGCCGGAGGCAGGGACTAATAACATGTCCCATATTCCGCTGGAAGTGAAAGACTGCTATATTGCGTTAATTCAAATTGTATTGTATTAACAATAACTCTTCTTAATGTATTGTATTTCTTTATGCTCTCGACGGATTTGGCTTTGAAATAGGTATCGTTATTAGGAGTGTGGATTTTAATTATGACAATATCTCTAAGCGATAATTAATATAAGTTTCATGAATTATTATTATTATTTAATTTTAAGATTATGGTTAAGCATAGAAAGGCATATATATTTTATTTTTCTAGTTTTGAATTTGTGATCTTTTAGAAGGAAACACATGCTTTTAACCATTAGGCCCACTCACACTGTATTAAAATAATTGAAATAATTAAAATAAACATTTAATATGTTAAAAAAACCAAAATTGAAACTTAGATACATCTTAGAAATCTTAATAGCTGCTATGATTAGCTAGATATGCTTCGCCTCCATATACATTATAACATTGGGATGGGACTAGATGACATGTAAAAACAAAAATGTGTCACTACTTCCGTTCAATTTGAAAAAATATTTAAATCTCCAAATCCAAATTCGAAAAACTTACTTACCCTATTCCGATCAGATAATGAGATCTCTTAATTAATTATTTTGGAAGCTTATTGCGCTGAGAGGCTCATTCTATAACCCAGTGTTATGTATAACTCTATTCGTCCATCCGTCATCAAAATTGAAATTTTACTCATGTCAACTAAAATAATTGTTTTTTAAAATCTAAAAATTAAATAACTATATAAAACATTTAAATAATATCCACTCATAAAAAAATTTATAAACATAAAAAAATTAAATCTCTCGATTCATATCAAATCTATATTTAAAATAAATCTATACTAATATTTATTATGAAAAACCTGCGTAACTTCCTTTAAAACAAATAAAATTATAAAAACACTTTTGAATCGTTGATTTGGTTAAAAGTGCTATGTAACTATTCAATTTACATAAGTTAATTCTAAACGAAGAAAATCATATCTATTACTATCACAAAAAGTGCCTAAAGATTAGTGCTTCCTTTCCAAAACGAGTACTTGTGGTCAAAAAAATTGCAAGTTTCTAAACATTTTGAAAATATCCGAAGATTTTTTATTTTTTTATTATAAACCCCGAAAACTCAGTCATTTTGCTTACACAAGGTTGTTGATTGCATTTATCCAAAGTGTTGCAGGCCACTGTTAGAACACAAACATGGAGTTTATTTTGTGGCTAAGAATATTTTAATTCAATTGTAAAAATGAAATATTAAGTTTTTTTTTTTTTTAAATTGCCAAATGTTTTTGATTTTTTATTTCACTTCCATTGAGTTATTTTTAAATCTGAGTTTTGCCTGATTATTGGATATGGAAAGAAGAGTGCATTTCTATTTTGGGTGAGAGAGATCCCTGTTGTATATGTATGTGGGTAATGTTAATAAAAAAATGATTTTGTTTTTGATAATTGATGGAAGATTGAAAAAATCAGCTTAGTATAGATTCATTTAAACTCTAGATCTCTTAAGTAACTAGAGGTTTGTAGTTTATTTTTTGATTTTTCTCTATGTTTAATAAATTCAGATTAAAATGGATTTGATTGCTATTAATAGTCTTGCACTCAACTAGCATAGATTCACCTAAAGTCCATATCTCTTAAGCAACAAGAGGTTTGTACTAAGATTTTTTATTCTTCTTGATGCTTAATAAATTCAGAGTTAAAATGGATATATGCTTGATACTAACAGTCATGCATTCAAGAGTTACAAAATGAATGCAGACATGTTAGTTATCTAACCCAAGATTTGCATAGCACTCCTGACAAAGAAAATATGATTTTCAAATCTAATATCTCATTGCATTAATATTTCCCTTTTACATTCAAACAACAATATTCTAGAGCCACAAAGATATGTTTTGCAAGCTTGTTACCATTATCTTGAGTTTGTGACATATAACATGGTACTATGTCTGGAATCGTAAGTGAAGTTGATCTTATCATTCATTACTCTCATCCTATTAAAGTATGGTATTGTGCTATCATTAAGATCTTCAAGTATTTTTTAATATAAGCCCTAAAAAGTCAGTCATTTTGCTTACACAAGGTTGTTGATTGCATTTTTGTAAGTGAGCAGTGTTCGAGCCTACTGTTAGAACACAAGCTTGGTGTTTATTTCGTGGCTAGGAATATTATAATTCAATTGTAAAAACGAAATATTATGCCTTTCTTAAAAAAAGTTGCCAAATTTTGGTTGTGTAGGTCTCATTTTTTGTTTTTACCTCAAGTGAGTTATTCCCAAGTCTAAGTTTTCCCATATTATTGGACATTGAAAGAAATGGAGTTCTCTTATGTCCTAGGATGGGAGAGACCTCATTGTATGTACATGGGTAATGCTAATAAAAGAAAATGATTTTATTTTTACATTTGATGGAAGATTGAAAAAATCAACTTAGCATAGATTCATATAAACTCCAGATCTCTTAAGCAACTAGAGATTTGCACCTGGTTTTTAAATTTTTCTTGATGCTTAATAAATTCAACTTAAAATGGACTTCCTTGTTATTAATAGTCTTTCATTCAAATAACATAGATTCACCTATAGTCCAAATCTCTTAAGCAACTAAAGGTTTGTACCAAGATTTTTTGTTCTTCTTGATGCTTTATAAATTCAAAGTTAAAATAGATATATGCTTGCTATTAATAGTATTGCATTCAAGAGTTACAAAATGAATGCAGGTATATGAGTTATCTAACCCAGGGTTTGCATATCACTCTTGACATTGAAAATCTGGTTTTCAAATCTAATATCTCGTGGCATTAATATTGCCCTTTTACATTCAAACAGCAATATTCTAGAGCCATAGAGATATTTTTTGCAAGATTGTTACCATTATCTTGAGTTTGTAACATACATGGTACTATGTCTAGAATCATAGGTGAAGTTGATCTTATCCTTCATTATTTTCATCCTATTAAAGTATGGTATTGTGCTATCATTAAGGTCTTCAACTCCTATTTTTCTTGGGTACCAAATTGAAACTTTCTCTAGAAACATATATTTATATTAAATAAGCATGTTCTAACACTCTTAGATATGTCCATCCCATTTTCCATTGTTCAAGATTTGGTACATTTGTTTTCCTAATTTTCATACTAAACATAATTAATTTTAGTTAATTAAGTGTCTTTTAACCTTTCCACGCCTCTCATACTATTTGTCATGTTAAAAATTGCTTATTTAAAATAATCTTCAATTATGCATGGTATGATAGCACCTTGTGGATTCCTTTATATTTTTTGGATATGATTCCGCATGATATGTATTTTTCAATGTGTCATTCTTCCAATGATCAATTACCCCGATTTAGAATATTTCGACGTGGACTTTTCAAACCATGGTAAGAATGTGGGTGCCTAATAAACAAGAAGATATGTTTGAACCCTGAGCTTTGATCACTACTAAATATTGAGCCAATTTTCGATGGCTCTTTGTCTTTCTTGCGACAATCATTCGTAGCTATAACGATGAAAAGAGATTTTTGCAAACATTGTTTATTTTACAGTTGTATTTTCAACATCTTCTTGATTGTTGAAAGTTTGACGAAAACTGTCATCGCAATTTGCTGAGTCGACATTTTGATGGTAATCATCGTCGCATCATATTTGAAGATGACATGTTTATGTAGTCAAAATTGGCATTGAAATTCCAATATAAACTTGACATAGTTGCAACATTTAGGAGTGGGAAAATATATCACAAGGCGCATCTCAATTCCGATGACTAGACAACCTGTCTGTGACAATCATGTGACTTTTACATGTGGAAATTGTGATGTCTAGGTGTGGGAATTGTGACGTCTAGGCGTGAGAATTGCGATGTTTTATGCATAGGAATTGTGACGTTTAGATGTGGGAATTGTGATGTTTAGGAATAGGAATTGTGATGTTTAGACATGGAAATTGTGACATTTAGACATGGGAAATCATGTCGCAAGACTGATGACCCCATGTACTACGACAGTTATATCGGTGTCGTAATACCGACAAAGTTGGCAATTAAAAGAAAAAGTTATTTGGTTGAAAACACCATAACAATGTTTGTATCTTTGATTATATTTTGCACTATCATCTATAAATTAAAATGTGAGGGAATTCTCTATAACATTTAGAGCGGGTCTTACTCTTAATTAGGTGATTTGGGTTTAGTCCAGTGGGTAGGGTCTTTTCTTTAGGGCATGCGGAAGCAAACTAATGAACTACCAAGAACTTCAACATTCTATTCATCCTTTGCCTACCTGTAGTTCAACATCAAAGTGCTTCCTACCAGTCCTCGTATTCTATGGAAGAGGAATTAAAGCACCTCTAATACTTGACAAGTTGGAGAACCTGATCTCTGCTAGAGTAAACAAGGTAAATTTCAAGTAAGGTACGTATACTTTTATTTTTGCAATGCATCATGGATAGAAGTGATGTAGAGATTCTTAACATTCTCTTGCATACATTTGAAAATTTCATGAATAGAGATGGTATTTCTAGGGTTTTGCAACTAACAAAATTTGAAAGAGTATATGCATGATAGGGTTTGCATTAAGAATTTTCAAATGTAGTACCTAGGGTTTATGAACCCTAGTAAGGATTTGAATTAAAAGACCCTAGAAACCATAGCTCTTGAATTGACATCATGTTAAAAGAGTTGACATACCCTTTAGAGATAAGTTCCTTCTTGATTCTGCCCTCTTGTATTTGTATATTTCGCTTGCTTGTACTTGCTGGTGAGAATTGCAGGCACATAATGAAGGATGCCAAAGTTGAGAAAGTAAGAAGAGGAGGGAGATCAAAGTAAAACAATAATTGTGTTTGATTATGAATACTTGATAATGATGTGGATAATAATGACATAAAAATACAAAAGCCTAGAAATAAAGAAACAATTTGAAGTATGCATAAAAAAGGGGGGGCCAATTAGATGGAAAGAAGTTCACTTACCTCGGATATATTGCAATGTCGCTAAGATTATTGGGAGGTTTTTCTAGGTAGTGCAAGAGAGCCCAAATCCAAACACTAAGCTCTACAACTACCATCCAAACCATAAGGGTCGCAATTGAAGAAGCAGAGAAAGAATATGTTTACCAGCTAGCTTGAAGAAGAATTTTTTCACTAATTTAATGCATATAAATACAAGCACCTGATGGAATGCTATAAGATTTGTTACAAAATATGTAAAATTTGCAAGTATCTTGGTGAAAAGTTATGTGTACATAAGGCCAATACCAGGGACATGCACAATCCCCAAACTAGGACCAAGTGAAAGCAACCATTTTATGGATACCTTGTTTTGCAAGTCAAAGTCATACTTCTTTATTGTCCCATAATTCCACACATACATGATAGTCATGAATATGAGAGCAAGAAGAATAAGTACCCATGCCCCTTCTAGGAACTTAATGAGAGAAGTTGAGAAGTAGAGGGCTTCGATAGAACCAAAGAAAAGTAGAAAACATACTGCTAGTAGAATACTCTTATGCCAGCATATAATTATTACCAATGATGTAAGACACGTAATAACTAGCATGATTGTGATGACAACTAAACCTGCCATGGGAATACCAAAAATTTCAAAATTCATTACATTGGATAATGAAAACATATTATTTTTGTTGATAGTATTCTGGACTGAGTTGTGTGAATTAACTTAAAACAACAAAGCTAATGCACAAAGTTCATTCATACTTTAGTGGACATTTTGTTACACATTATTTTTTCACATTTATGGTAATTGATGGTGTACCCTTATCCTTCGTCATTTGTAGCATTATTTCCATTAACACTTGAATAATATCGAAGAAAATTCTCTCCCTGAAATATGAAAAACTTGTTCAAATCCTTTTGAGACCCCTAATTTAAGAGGATGTCACAGGTTTCACATTGACAACCTGCGACATAATTGATTGTCACGGGATGAATAACTATAAATTTGCGACATTGTCGCAAGTTGCTTCACTCCAAGATGTGACACTATTTTAATGAAGGTAAAAATAAAAAGAACAAGAATCTTCTAGAAGATAACCCTCATGGATGGAATCTACTCTGATCGGTTTGGATTTGGCTCGCATCCTTGATTTCTCTAGATCATAACCTCCTTCCCCTGTCATCCCCAAAATCTTACAAATAGAACCATCTTCCATTGAGAGAGGGATCTTGGTTTATTTCGTAAAGGATTTGGCTCTTACATCTCCATCTATCTCTGCTAAAGTATCAAACTTATGATCTCAAGGGTTTTGAAGGCAATGTGTTGAAATCAGGAATAACTAGAAGGGGGCTCTACAATGTAATATACCTAGGGGGGATAATATGGGGTACAAAGGAAGGTACCCAATGGAATAATAAGGGGATGGGCAATAGTAATAAATAAGGTGGTTAATCCATATCGTGTAAGGGACCACAAGTAGTTAGCAATAATGTAATAAGCCCATGGTATTAGATAGATGGTATTGAGGGAACCATGGTAATAACCCATGGTATTGTATGTATGAGGCCTATATAGAGGCTAGAGACTCCACATTGAGAGGTGTCAAGGATTATTGTATGAACAGGCATATGGTTTGTGGAGTGTTCTCCTTCCTTAAGGAGTGAATGTATGGTGTTGCCCTACCTTAAGGGTTTTGATCAATAAAGAAGCATTTTTAGCTATTTCTATCTTATTGTTTCTAGGTTTATTTGTATTATCTTATATTTTCAAACCAGATCTATAACAAGTGGTAATAAATAAGGTGGTTAACCCGTATTATGTAAGGGACCACAAGTAGTTAGCAATAATGTAATAAGTCCATGGTATTAGATAGATGATATTGAGGGAACCATGGTAATGACCCATGGTATTGTATGTATGAGGATGTTAAAGTTTATAAGGATTTGGAGGTTTCTATGGATAAGTATGTGTTGCATGGTGATTTTATACTTCAGATATGGATAACATGGATGTTGTTTTGGGATATCCTTGGATGGAATCTGTGGGTACTGTCAATATTAATGTGCAGAAGAAATTCCTGAAGCTCTGGTATAAAAAGAAGAAAATTACATTGCAAGATATTTCCATTAAGACCCAAGCAGAGACTATGGAGGTAGAAGCACAAAGCTCTAATGACACTTACACATTAGATGATGAGCCTTTGATGGTTGATAATCAAACACAAACAGAGGTTGAAGCATAAAAGGTTACAGGCACTGATACATTAGAGGAGGACTCAGTGGTTGAAGTAATATTGGAAGATAAGAAACAACAGCAGGCACCACAACATGTACCATATACCAATCAGGCTCCATTAGGTGGTGAATTAAAGAAAGATACATCGTTGGTTAACACTTCAGCATATCACCACCCACATCACCCCGCAAGAAAACAACCAACAAGATGGCAACAAATTAGCCACTAGGACAACAACCCCCGCATAACAGATAGAGAGGAGCGAAGATCCACTTACTACACATCAACATAGAAGAGCTGCCAAGGTCAACTTCCATCTCAAGCGAGCGAGGCACCAGCGAGATCAAGGGTTCACCTTTCTCTTGGATGGCTAGATGCACGTGCATGGTACCAGTGGACTACTCTTTTGAGTAGATATTATTATTTGTGTTCTTCCCATGTTTCGAGGACGAAACATGTTAAGGGGGGTGGAATGTAGTATACCTAGGGGGGATAATATACAGGTACCCAATGGAATAATAATGGGATGGGAAATAGTAATAAATAAGGTGGTTAACCTGTATCATGTAAGGGACCACAAGTAGTTAGCAATAATGTAATAAGCCCATGGTATTAGATAGATGGTATTGATGGAAGCATGGTAATGACCCATGGTATTGTATGTATGAGGCCTATATAGAGGCTAGAGACTCCACATTGAGAGGTGTCAAGGATTATTGTATGAACAGGCATATGGCTTGTGGAGTGTTCTCCTTCCTTAAGGAGTGAATGTATGGTGTTGCCTTACCTTAAGGGTTTTGATCAATAAAGAAGCATTTCTATCTATTTCTATCTTATTATTTCTGGGTATATTTGTATTATCTTATATTTTCATACCAGATCTATAACATACAACATCAAGGCATCAAGTGGTAACCACTTCTTTTGTGATTAATATAGTTATATGTTACTTTCCCACAGGAATTATCTGTGTTTAATGATTTTTTCTATATATCTCCTTGATCATATATATAAGTCTTCTCAAATTATTTTTGGATTAGATGTTCTTTTATGTTTTATTTGTTTCTTTCGGCTACAAGTTTTTTCATCAGGAGAACCGAGGACAAGGCTGGAAGCTATACATATTTAAGAAACTATCAAGGAGAAACATCGATAAAAATGTATGGGCTCATATTACTTTTGTTTTCATTTATAATTTAATTGTAATAGACTTAGGGAAAGTTATATGTCACTATTTGTTTTTTTCTATATCCGGGTACTAGATCAAGGGATATCGTTCTTATTCACAAGAAGGATTTATCCAACAAAGATATAAAATAGGGAAATACAATCACTCATAAACCACAATGAACCTCAAAATATGCTCTAGAAAATCCAACTAGAAGGTGAGGCTTCTCTACTCTCTTTTGTCTGGAATAGAAATAATGCAAATATATAGGAGAAGGCATTCTCTATGGAGTTACTTAAAACTTATGACCCATCAATTAATACAAAATACAAACCCCCTTTGTTTTTCTCTCTCTTTCTATCCACTCTTATCTACTATGCTATACAATGGAACAAAATGCAAGTAAATAGAATGGAACCCCTTTTCCTCCTAGTGGCATGGTTATAAGATAGTTTAATAGTCAACTAGGGATTAAATTTGACCTGTTTAACTCTTAACATGAGTTACCACACAACCCTTCTAGAGTCTTCTTCATATTATCCATGTGGCTAGACCCTTTTACCTGAATAATAGGGGCAGATGTGGAATACTCTTGAATTATGGTGGTTAATCATGATAAGTCATCTTCCAAGTGGCATAAATTTTGCATCTGACCTATGATTGACGTGATTCTTACAATGTTGGAAATGTCTCTAAGTGTAGAACAACACCATAGGTTTTGGTCCAAGATAGAGTTTTTTGACCCAATAGGCATCGTTTAATGCCTCAAAATAGCTCTCAATAGTTTCAAACCCTAATTCTCTAGACTAGTACTCATGGGTAAAAATGAATCTACAAGTTTATTTCTCTAATTTTTCCACTCTAAAAGCATAAAGATTGATGAAAAATAATATAATGATCCAATATGAATCAATGAAGTACTATTGATTTATTTTTCTGAGAAAGATAAGAGTCAACCTCCTAAGGAATTATTAAGATTTCCTCTTTGTTTTTATAAATGTGAACTTCTCTTTCACACTCAACTTTCAAATCTATTTTTTCTCATAAATAAATCTATCATTCAATGATATACACCTATGACTCAATTAATTAAATTCATTCCATAATATCCATCCATTCACACAATAAGAAACATAGATTTGACGCAATATTCATAGACATAAAATAACACTAATGGTCCAAAGTTTCAAAGAGCTTTAAATGATTTCATTCATTCAGAATAATTAGATACATGGAAGAAACATATGCAATATATCATGTGTTGGAAATACTGAGGGGGGGGTGAATCAATATTTATTTTCAATTGTTATTTTTACCAGTTAAATAATTTATATTTAGAACACAAAATGAACAAAATGAATAAATGATTTTATTAATATAATCTTTACAATAAATCAAGTACAATGTATATAGGGATCCAACCAGTTGCCAAGCACAACTTGGACTTTTTGTGAGGTTCCAACCTCCAGGGCACCAATCTTGTCTTGTCAAGGCACAAACTTTAGATTTAGGAGCACCAACTCCAAGGACACCAATCCTTCCAATTCTGAGGCACCAACCGCAAGGGCTCCAACCCTCTGCTATATATTGTCTGGATATGTTTGGTAGTAATTCTCTGCTCCCAAAATCTTCTTCACTGAATTCTATCAATCTACAGCTTCACTGTAGTCTCCATGATACATCATCAATGACAACCTGTCTTCATATGAAGGAGTCTTCACAACTCTTCATATTGCCCACACAGAGTCTGTAAAGTTACCTCATGATGATTTCAAATAGCCATCATGATGTCCAATAATGTCTCCAAGATCTGCTGATACTTATCAACAAGATATCTGCACTAGGCCTCAATGTCTTTTCAAAACAACTCTGTTTCAACCCCTCTGTTCTTATTGTCACAGTAACTGCTTCGGGAGTGAGGCTTAAGGAGTAACTTCTTCAAGAATGATTACTTTAGAGGAGTGATTGTCACAGTTTCATATTGTTCATACTCAGATAATCCAACAACCCTGCCCTCTTCATACTCAGATAATATTCTTAGATCCACAGAGCGTCCTTTTGAACTGTTATCTGAAATCACTTCAAAACACTAGTCCGAGCTTTTCAATAAATAACCCAGTTAATAGAATATTTGACGTTCGGTTTCCTTGTTCTTCCACTGGACCCTTTGGCGTCCTTCTTCGCTCTCTCTTTGGTTTCCTTTCTTCTTCTGTTGGACCTTTCGGCTTCCTTCTTCGATCACTTGATCTTCGGCTTCCTCTGCGCTCACTCGACCTTCTTCGCTCGCTTGATCTTTAGCTTCCTTTGCCCTCACTCGACCTTTCAGCTTCCTTCTTCGCTCGCTTGATCTTCGGCTTTCTCTGCCCTCACTCGACCTTTTGGCTTCCTTCTTCACTTGCTTGATCTCCAGCTTCCTCTGCCCTCACTCGACCTTTCGGCTTCCTTCTTCACTCACTTGATCTTTGGCTTCCTCTACGCTCTCTCAACCTTTGGCTTCCTCTCTCTCTTCGAGTTCACCAATACTCAAAAGACACGTTCATTTGGAAGAGAGGTCGAATTACAATAGATGTTGCATATTAAAATTATATCATAGAGGCCCTTTTTTTAACATTCATACAATAGACTCATTATTTACAGAGATTCATAGGAGAGACCGTACCCAATGAGGTCCCACATCCATGTCATCAATCGCAATCGCAACTCTTAACATCACTGATGGAACATGGCCGATATTCATACTACCGATGAAATGGATGCGATATAATATTAAACAGTCATCAATAGATCCGTCGGGTCCATACTTCCATCGCAATCGACAATCTATCGGGTCCACAAGTCTTATCGCAATCGCAATTTGTTACATTTCTTCAAGACTCGCGATATGCGACAGATGCGATATTTCTTTAGGACATATTATAATGGTGCAACAGGTCCACATACATATCGCAATCAACGAATTTCAATGTGGCAAGGCTTTAAAGAGACTTGCGATGTGGCAGATGCGATATCATATTAAGGCATATGTAATGGAACTATCGGGTCCGTATTACATATCGCAATCAGAGGTTTGTGAGACTTTGACTAGCACATGGATTAAAAACGACCTTAACCCCCGTAGTTGACCATGATCTAAGGGTTGATTCTGAGATCGACGTCTAGGATTGAGTGTGGGACTTCAACCACGATCAAGGAAGTTCGTACTTTTCTACCCCCGCTCTTCCGATAGTTATTGCTCTTGTGACTTCTCTTCACTGTTTCAATAGTTTTCTTCTTTGCTCCTCTATTATCATTGTTGCTCTACTAGATCTACTGCATCATTTGATGTTTAATTGTTGTTCAATTGACCTCCTGCGTCATTTGTTGTTCAATTGTTGTTCAATTGACCTCCTACGTCATTTGCTGTTCAATTGTTGTTCAATTGACCTCCTGCATCATTTGTTGTTCAATTGTTGTTCAATTGACCTCCTGCGTCATTTGTTGTTCAATTGACCTCCTGCGTCATTTTCTATTCAATTGTTTTTCAATTGACCTCCTGTGTCATTTTCTGTTCAATTGTTTTTCAATTGACCTCCTGTTGTTCAGTCCACTTGGGTCCTCCATCTCATCATATCATCATATATCAAACTTTCATCACTATGAGCATTATGATCAATGGGGATCAATGGGAAATCATGTATCAAATAATTTTCCATCAAAAACACTGCTATATTGACATCAATGACAACCTAGATTAACAATCTCCCCCTTTGTCATTGATGGCAATATTCTTCTTCTCTCCCCCTTTGACATCAATGGAAAAGGAGTGCACAAGGACTCCCCCTATCGAACTGCTTTTGTTCTTTATGAATAGTATATTTTCATGGGTATATTACTCCCCCTATTGTGGTGCTATTCTTTTTATTCAAGATAGAAGGATTGTTGCCTCGTCATAAACTAGCACATTATCCCTTCTCCACGTCTTTACTTTATCATGGCTTCAACAATGCTTAAGATGCTCCACTCCAATGCTTCAAAACAGATTTCAAATAACCACACACCAAATGTTCAAGTCCAAGTTTTTATGCTTCAAGCCATATTCTGTTGTCTCCACAGTTAGAATTAAGAGGCCTTCATAGTCCGAATCAAGAGAAAATTACACTGAAATTGTCTTTCTTGATATATTTCTTTAGATCCGAGTTTCTTTGTGTCTTTGTGCTTCTCCTTAAGTCACAACCATCCAACATTTCAACATCAATGCATTTGGATGAAATGGTGAGAGGTTGTGCCTCACTGTTTTCTTTGGACTAATACAATACAGTGACTATGGGCTGCTACAAAAATGTTACTCATACATGGCTCCAATATTTAGGGTTCATAAATGAGATCTTCAACCAAGACTAATCCACTATGGTTACAAGAATTACAAGTTACAAAGCATACCTTGATGTTGCTATAAATCACCCTTTCTGACTGTTGCAACAATGATGATGAAGCCAACGTTTTATAGAGAATTTTCTTAGGCCAGCTTTTCTTTTGGCAGGTACTAAACCAAGGATATATGTATATATAAATATTCAAAACAATGTCATGTCCTGGAGTAGCCTTATTACTAGAAATTCTTTGCACTAGAATAACCCTGTTACTGTAGTCATGAGACTTATGCCGATATGGTTATTGTGAGAAATTGACACTGTAAACACAGGTCCGCAAACTTTTATGCTCAAAACATCACACTTCACCTTTATGCTTAGGTCACCTCATTTCATAATTTCATTTTGATATTCGGATTATTTTAGTACAATAGGTCCACGGATCAATTAGCTCTTATCTTGTTTCAACAAGATTCAAAAGATGTGGAGATCATTGTTGGAAATCACGATTTATAGTATCCAACATCTTCAATTCAGGAATTACGATTTCTGTTGGACCAAAACCTGCAAGTTATCTCCATTAGAAAATTTTGATATCCAATCTGTGACTGTCTTTTAAATTCTTTTACTGGTTGACAACTTTTTGCAATGCTTCAATTATGCTAGATTCTTCTAACTGCTCTTGCTTCAAGCTCCATTCCCAGATTTGTTTATTTCTTTGAAGTTTGCCTCTATTACTGTCCTTGATTTACCTGTTCTCACATTATATCCCTGAGTTGAGACATTCAACTTCTGTAATACCAACAACATAGTTATTTTCCCTATTTCTCTAGCATTGGATGGCCTTCTCTGCTACTCCAATTTCTGCTTAGTGATCAAGTGGAAAACATCTTCAACAACAGTCCAAAGAATGGTTACAAGATCATGTTCTTCAATGTAGTGCTCCTGAGAAATGATCTTTATCAAAGGATGATTGTTAATATAGCTCAACAAGGATTTCATAAGGACCCTTTCATGAATAGCTTCTGCAATAATGATCAAGAATCACAAGCTCCCCCTAACTGTATGCATGGTCTCTTTTTGGCAAAATCCCATCATCAAACACTCGAAATATCAAGAATATCTTCATCAAGTCAAAAATAAGTGTTGTTGGCTGGAGGGTTCAGGGGATTTTTCAGATTGTATTTTCTTTCTTCTCCATACTTGTGTAACTTTCTTTTCTGGCATAGTTCTAGCTTGAGAAGGTGCCCAAATCAAGTTACAATTTCATGCGATATGACCAATGTTATGCCACTTGAAGCATTCTATGTTGTTCATGAATAAGAATTCATGACTTCTTCTTACCAAATTGCTTCTCGGAGATTGATGGGGATCATTATAATCCCTACAATCTTTTGCCATGTGTCCAAAGTGTGTACAAGAATAACAATAACCAAGAAATAAACTTTGGTACCTAGGAGATGGAGATTTCCTTGATGTACTTCTAAAGCCTTTCTTCCTTGAGATCCTTTGATGATAATTATTGCTTCTCGCATCCTTGAAAACATCTACATTTCTTCTTGGAGCGGGATTTCTTCCATTGTTGCCTTGACTCTTCTCCTTGCCTTTGCTGGAACTAGGATCATCAAAATTTCTTTCTGGCTTCCTCACATCCTTTTTGTTTGAAGCATTATCATTCTTGCTTGAGGATTCACCTGCATACCTGAGACTTAATTTATCAAATGGACATATTTGATGGCTGAGCATGTCATCCAAGGCTTGAGAGCTCTTCAGGGTTTTGTCCATCCCTTCAACCTTTTTCCTAAGGGAGACAATCTCTTCTTCCAATCTTTCGCAATCATTATTATTATTAGCAAGTTGTTTCTCAATCTCTTCCTTAATACGTATTGCTTCATTTGCTTCTAATTTAAGGGAGATGATATCTGACTTCATTTTGAAGATTTCTTCATTTTCCTTTGCTATATTGCTCTCCATTTCTTCCTTGATCCTTGTAGCTTTACATGTTTCAGCCTTGATAAGGTTGATGTTAGATTTCAATTTGAAGATTTCTCCATCCTTTGCTTTTAGTTGACACATCGTGGTGTTTCTATCCTTTTCTGCTTCATCAACCTGTCCTTCTATGATTGCCAATGCTTCCATTTTCTTCTTAGCTCCTTGTGCTTGTTTCCTTTATTCTTCTAGTTGTGATCTAAGGGAGGAGACCTCTTCCTTGTATTGACCAATCTCTTCTTCAAGTTTGTTCAAGCTCTTGTGCCTTTGTTCAAGCTCTTGTGCCTTTGTTCAAGTTGACTTGACAAGGTATCTTCCCATTTCTTTGATTTATCCAATTGATTTGGCATGGATATGACTTCTTCATGATGCTTTCTTTTGCTTTGATGAAATTCCTTCTTAAGCTTGGCAAGCTCTTCATCCCTTTCTTGTACTTGAAGCTTGACAAGGTCAATTTCTTCCTTGTTTGGTCTTGGTTACCAGCTAGTGCTTTCTTCTTAAGTTCCTCGTTTTCGTTTTTCAAATTGATAATATCTTCCATCGTAGCCATAAGTTTAGTGAGGATAACTTCTACAGAATCTTTTTCATTATCTTCATCTTCTACGATGGGTTTTGGATTTCGTTCTTGGTTTCCATCGTCTTCTTGACTAGTGGTCATGGTCAATGCTCCTTTTGAGTGAAGGTCATGAATTTTATCCCATATACCCTTCGCTGACGAACATTTTCCTAAATTTTTCTTTATAGAATCAGGTAGCCCATTCAAAATTTTCTTCATTGCTTTTGCATCATACTCCTTGGATTCTCTATTCATCATGTTATCAGTAATTACTGATTCCCATACTTCAATGACTTGAGTCTTTAAGAAAATCCTCATTCTTGCCTCCCATATATCAAAGTTTCCATTGAACCATGGAGCCTCCACAAATTGATTGACTTCTATTTTAGTGGTAGAGGGAGACACATCTTTAGGAGGATTGGAGACTTTCTTCCTTGGCTTCGCCATTTGTGTTCTAATGATCGACCTTCAAGCTGTTAGGCTTTGAGTGAAGGTATTGGCTCTGATACCAATTGTTGGAAATACTGAGAAGGGGGGTGAATCAATATTTATTTTCAATTGTTATTTTTACCAGTTAAATCATTTATATTTAGAACACAAAATGAACAACATGAATAAATGATTTTATTAATATAATCTTTACAATAAATCAAGTACAATGTATATAGGGTTCCAACCAGTTTCCAAGCACCAACTTGGACTTTTTGTGAGGCTCCAACCTCTAGGGCAACAACCCTATCTTGTCAAGGCACCAACATTGGATTAGGAGCACCAACTCCAAGGGCACCAATCCTTCCATTTCTGAGGCACCAACCCCAAGGGCTCCAACCCTCTGTTATATATTGTCTGGATATGTTTGGTGGTAATTCTCTACTCCCAAAATCTTCTTCACTGAATTCTGTCAATCTACAGCTTCACTATAGTCTCCATGCTACATCATCAATGACAACCTGTCTTCATATGAAGGAGTCTTCACAACTCTTCATATTTCCCACACAAAGTTTGCAAAGTTACCTCGTGATGATTTCAAATAGCCATCATGATCTCCAATAATGTCTCCAAGATCTTACGATACTTATCAACAAGATATTTGCGTTAGGCCTCAATGTCTTTTCAAAACAACTCTGTTTCAACCCTCTATTCTTACTGTCATAGTAACTGCTTCGGGAGTGAGGCTTCAGGAGTAACTGCTTCAAGAATGATTTCTCCAGAGGAGTGACTGTCGCAGTTTCATATTATGCGTTCAATTAAAAAAACAACCCTTCCCTGTTCATACTCAGATAATCTTCTTAGATCCGCAAAGTGTCCTTTTGAACTGTTATCTAAAATCACTTCAAAACATAGGTCCAAGCTTTTCAATAAATAGCCCAGTCAACATAATGTCTGATGTTAAGTTTCCTTCTTCTTCCGCTGAACCCTTCAGCTTCCTTCTTCGCTTACGCTTTGGCTTCATTTCTTCTTCCGCTAGACCTTTCGGCTTCCTTCTTCGATCACTTGATCTTTGGCTTCCTCTGCACTCACTCGACCTTCTTTGCTCGCTTGATCTTCGGCTTCCTCTACCCTCACTCAACCTTTCGGCTTCCTTCTTCGCTCGCTTGATCTTCGACTTCCTCTGCGCTCGCTCAACCTTCAGTTTCTCGATCTTCGGCTTCCTCTGTCTCTTCGAGCTCACCAATACTCAAAAGACACGTTCATTTGGAAGAGAGGTTGAATTACAATAGATGTTGCATATTAAAATTATATCAAAGAGGCCCTTTTTTTAGTATTCATACAATAGACTCATTATTTACGAAGGATTTCATAGGAGAGACCGTACCCAATGAGGTCCCACATCCACATCATCAATCGCAATTGTAACTCTTAACATCACCGATGTAACATGGCCAATATTCATACTGCCGATGAAATGGATGCGATATAATATTAAATAGTCGTCAATAGATCTGTCGGGTCCATAGCTCCATCGCAATCGACGGTCTGTCGGGTCCACAAGTCTTATCACAATCGCAGTTTACCATCGTTACATTTCTTCAAGACTTGCGATATGCGACGGATGTGATATTTCTTTAGGACGTATTATAATGGTGCAACGGGTCCGCATACATATCACAATCGACGGATTTCAATGTGGCAAGGCTTTAAAGAGACTTGCGATGTGGCAGACGCGATATCATCTTAAGGCGTATGTAATGGAACTATCGGGTCTATATTATATATCGCAATCAGAGTTTTGTGGGACTTCGACTAGCACATGGATTAAAAACAACCTTAACCCCCATAGTTGACCGTGATCTAAGGGTTGACTATGAGATCAACGGCTAGGATAGAGTGCAGGACTTCAGCCACGATCAAGGAAGTCTATACTTTCCTACCCCCGCTCTTCCGATAGTTGTTGCTCCTGTGACTTCTTTTCACTCTTCCACTCTTCCGGTAGTTTTCTTCTTTACTCCTCTATTATCGTTGTTTCTCTACTGGATCTACTATGTCATTTTCTATTCAATTGACCTCCCGTGTCATTTGTTGTTCAATTGACCTCTTGCGTCATTTGTTGTTCAATTGACCTCTGGCGTCATTTGTTATTTAATTGTTGTTCAATTGACCTCCTACGTCATTTGTTGTTCAATTGTTGTTCAATTGACCTCCTCCGTCATTTTCTATTCAATTGTTGTTCAATTGACCTCCTGCTGTTCAATCCACTTGGGTCCTCAATCTCATCATATCATCATATATCAAACTTTCATCATTATGAGCATTATGATCAATGGGGATCAATGGTCAATCATGTATCAAAGAATTTGCCATCACAAACTCTGCTATATTGACATCAATGACAACCAAGATTAACAACATGCTTATAAAAATTATTGAAACCAAAAATGTAATGAATTCATATAATAACTCTCTACGAGAGTAAAAAATATTACAAATTGATGTTCAAGTTCAAATAAAATGTGTGTTTATTGCACAACATAATATTTTTGGTACTTACAATAAAGTAAATGCATTCATCCAAACGTACTGCGATGAGGCTATCTTTTTTTTTAAGGGTGGTTCACGGGGTGGCCGCTACATCCACAGAAAATATGGGCAGATCAACCCCGAAGGGAATCTTTTAAAGCTTATAGGCCAAACTAGCAGGGCCTAACCCCAAGGGTGTTGAGGAGAATTGACCCTGTGACCTCCCAATCGGGGAGGTACTTAACAACGAGGATTCAACCAGTTGAGCTAACCCTTGGGGCTTTAAAGTGGGCCATGCTAATATTTTTTGTATCGTTCCAATTTTATCGGATGTTTCCAAAGAGACTGGGATGAGGCTATCATAAACAAAATAAAATAGTAATAATAACCTGGAAGAAAAGGAGAAATGCAATTAGGGATCAACTTTACAAATGGGCAATACACTTAGTAAAAATGGATGATCAAAGTCTGGGATGAAAGAAGGGAAATTGCTTCAAAAATAAATATACACTTACAAAATTTGTAGATGAATGGTGGATGGAATGATCTCTCTCTAGAGTGTCGAAATCCTTGTGTATATATCTTCGCTTCAAATTTTCTTGATGAAACCACTTTTGGTGATTATTCTAGGTGAAAAAATTATGTGAAATATATTCTAAGCCAATATTAAATATATAGTTTCATTTATGGAACAATAATATATTTTTTTACCCTAAGAGAAAATATGTCTTCCTCAATTTCTTTAAAATCTAAGCGTAATTGTTCATTTTTACCAAATAGTCCTCATTACCAATCACAAAAGTAACCAACCACTATTTAGTCTCTTCCTCTAGAAAATTGTTGATATTATCAAACTCATTGACCCATGAAGCTTTAATTACACTCAACTTCATCTCTAATTCATCCTTGGGTATTAGCATAAAATAACCTATTAACTAGGTTTCTAAAAAATAATCAATAACATTGATTGCTTCAAAGAGACATTGCTTCTTTTATCATTAATTCTTACACACCAGGCAGTGGAGTCTTGCAACATTTGTATTATGGGGAACCATTCCACTTTAACATGTTTTATTCACCATTGGAAGGAAACCCTTTTTCATTTATTTGGAAATCACTCAACCTTGTAATGCACACAATTAAGGTGTTTAATCATTTTTACAAAAAAATGATCATGATATAAATCATTTTCTAAATACTTTACAAAGGATGCAATCCATTGTGAGAGATTCCTCAAATCCATACTGACATCCCAAAATTTTAAAATCGTTTTCAATTCTTGTTAATGTTCACAGTGACATATAATATTACTCAACTAAATATTTTAGCAACCTTCTTTATCTTACTTGATATTCCAGGTGTACTCTTCACTGTTTGATCTAAAGAAACTATAACTTTAATTTGAAGTAAATATCCTTTGAGATTACTGTGGCCCAGTCAAGCATGGCTTCTTTTCTAAAAGAAAAATACAAAACATACAGAAATGACTTGAGAATATATGATGTTGAAGCTTGTCCCATCAATTCTGCAAATAACCAAAATAAAAGTCTCAATATGGCTCTGCTAACAAGGAAATATCAATTGTTGAAATATTATTAGACATTTAAGTCACTAGAACCAAAAAATCCTTTAATAAATTTAAGCCACCACCTTAAGAGTCCAAAAAAGAGTTAACCTAAGGAAGCTTTATAATTTTATTAGGAGATGGTAATAATATCATCCTTCTAAAAACTTTGGGTGTAAAGAGAATTGAATTCTTTCTTTCAATCGCCACTCGACTTGTTTTACTTTTCAAATAAAAAAGAAATCTGGCTCCTTAAAATCATACACCTCAGGGACACAACCCTCATTCACTAAAATAGTAGTCCAAATCTTGTTCTTGAACTTTTGTTTTGGAGTTAAGCTTAAAAATTAGTGATATACAATGAACCAATGAAAGTTTTTATATTGACAATCAAGGGAATTGACAACCTCTCCACAAAATGACTCTTTCTTTTAGTTTTCATATTTCTTATCCTTCTAATGTACTTTGATATACATGGCACCTTTAGTTTTGGATTACAAAGGTTTTCACTATTTAGAAGCTCAATTCGTGAATAGCATTTACTCAAACATCTCTTCATCACATAAAAAATTATTTGGAACATGTGAAAATCATAATTGAAAGTTAATTGAAAAATACGTGTCTTTCTTAGAAACACGAGATAGTTAATTCGTGTTACATTGAATCACCAAACCCAATCTCCAATGTGTCATGAATTCCCTTCAAAAGGTGCACAAAACACATCATATTTCCAAAAATTCCATGTGCAGAACCCAATATAGAGAAACCAATCTTGAGCGGTTAGACCATGCCAAAGTGCAACCTATTTGATGCATTGAGGTATAAAGTGTGTGAAGGAATTGTAGGGCCTATAATTGTAGTTTGTTCCAAGAAACATAATTTTATGTAAAATCTATCATTAAATTACATATATAACTTCATAATTCTTTCAACCAATTTAATAGTACCTACCAATTTGAATATATATAAGTACATGTTTTCATGTATGATGTTGATCCCTAGATGACATTGCTCTGTGGAAAATACGAGTCATGTGCTTCCGTTATAAAACCTACCAATTCCTCCCTACCTATATGGGATCATCCTCTCTAGCTCCTAGACTCATAAGACTTTGAGATCGAAGTCTTCTAGACCCTGTTCCCAAAACTCCAAGAACAATGCTTAAGTTTTCTAGGTTCAGGTGAGTCTTGAGTCCCTGACTCGTCCCTTAGGTTTTTTCCATCTCAATCTTTCCTCACTGTAACATTTTTTCCTTCTTCCTCTCGTCCACGAATAAAAGAACCCCCCACTTCAATCTATTTGCATCCCTATATCAAGGAGGTTTCTTCCTCTCCAAGAAACCTCCTCATCGCCTCTGCATAAAAAAAATATCTTAAACTCCAATCAGTTTCTTGTCATCTAACATTGCGATGAATGACCTTCACGATATTTTGATGTGGTTGTCATCTTTTAGGTTTTTAAAAATTATATTTACAACCATAAAATTGGATATGGTTGATTTGAGTCTGTTCTCAAGTTTCATATAAAATGGGTTTGTTAATTAATGGTTTATTAAATGGGTTTATTAATTATAATATTAGTTTAGTATATTCATTAAATTTTATTATAGAATTCTAGACTTAATACATTCATTACATTTTTGATACTTAGGTATTTAATTTATTATTAATTCATTTATCTATATTTAGACATTATTCATAGCCAATTAGTATGTATACTAGTGCAGTGCATGTATTGCATGCATATGTAGATATCATATGCATACTTCGGATGTATGCTAATAATTATATTTTTCTCGTAATTCAATATGGGTCATTACATACACCCCTCCTTCAAAAAAATTCGTCCCAAAGTTAGGGTTTATATAATATATCAGTAATTACCTTAGTGATTAATATAGTCATGTAAGGATTGCATTCCTTAATTGAATTCTTATTTATAATGTGAGGACACTTAAAATTTGTATTTTGAACATTCATTGGTTACACCTTAGTAGTCATATCTTGCCCTAGCAAAGTTCCCAAGCTATTCTAGAATCATCTTATCCTTCCCAATCTCTTTCGGCCCCATCCTATTCATCCTCTACTGAAATATGCCATGGCATCAACTATATTGACCTAACCATCCATAAAACCCCAAGGGTGGGAGCGTTGACTACATCGACCTAACTTCCCCAGTAGGCATATGACAATCACCATCACACACCTATGGGAGCATAACTAGAATAGTGCTCCCATGACTCCAAGTTTGGAGGATAAACAATGGGAAACACCTCCACCCCTCTTAGTAGGACTAGGGTCAACACCCTATCATGGAATCTCATTGAGCCTCAACTGTTCTTGGAGTTTTTCATTACATGGTCAATTTGATAATAATATCATTTGCAATATGGACACTTGTCTACACATTATAACATATACATCAATATATTCAAAACCAAAATAACGATATCATCTGCAATATAAACACTTGTCTACACATTATAACATATGCATCAATATATCCAAAACCAAAATATATTTAAATAATCAGTTTCCAACATTCATATTTGTTGACATCTATGATATTGATCTTTGAGTTCATATAATATATTTGGCTATGTCTAACCAATATACCTATAGTTAGCTTTCACATTAAGTAGTCAAGTGTGGTCACTATAATTATATCCATCTCATCAATAATAAGAAATATGTGTTATTTAACATAATCACACATGTTAATAAGTAAAACATAATATGTAGACATTTCATTCATAACATAATTCACATTAGTACTCATGTACTAGTAACATGTACATATTTAATTAAACATACATGACAAAACATAATCATTTGAAATAACATTCTCACGTGTAATTCTTCATAGTTATAAATAAGTTCAAAATGATAGTCTTATATATCTAGCTAAATAAAGCAAGGATATACAAAATAAAGTTTAAAGTGCTTCAAAATCAAAACAGGTTGGGATAATTATGACATATGGGGTCTGTGTCTTCCCAGGTAGCAAACCTAGGACTATACTTGTCCCATTGGACCTTAACTTGGTACATCAAGCAATTCCTAAGATTTCGAACCCTACGTTCTAATATATGTAATGGTTCGACTGAAATGGTTCCCTATACCTGCAATTCCTTCCATTGGAGGTTATGAGATTCATCATTTATGCAGTGTCTTAGTACAGATAATGAAAAACATTATCAATTTTATGCAAGTGTAGTGGCAGTGCAAGATAATAGGCAATAGTTCAGAATCTTTCCATAATTTTAAATGGCCCAATAAACTAGGGTGACAACTTTGTTCCCTTTCCAAACCAAATGGTGCTTTTGTTTGGTATGATACAGATAAAAACTTGATCCCCTACTTCATAATTTATATTTGTCCTATGAGAATCAAGGTAACTTCTATGTATATCTTGTGCTCCTTTTAACCGTTGCCTAATTTTTTTCACCTTTTCTTCCATCTCTTGAATTAATTTTGGTCCCACAATCACCCGGTCCTCTAACTTGTCCCAACTTAGTGATGTTTTGCAAGGTATTTCATATAATGCTTCAATGGAGGCATTTTGATTGAACTATGGTAACTATTATTGTATGAAAAATCAACCAAGGGAAAATATTTTTCCTAGTGTGTTTGTTGGTACATAACATACACCCTTAGCATATCTTCCATTACTTGGTTCACCCTTTCTATTTGTCCATCAGTCTTAGGCTGATAAGACATAAAAGAATTTAGTTGGGTTCCTAAATCAGATTGCATACAAGTCTAGAACCTTGAAGTGAATCGTGAATAAGTATCTAATATGATCTTCTTAGGAACTCCATGGAACCTGATAATTTCATTTATAGATACCCAAGTTATGTCAACAAATTTATAAGTATCTTTTACAGGAATAAAGTGAGCACTTTTTGTTAGTACCATGACCAAAATGGCATTGTGCCTTTGTGGGGCAAGAGGTATCCCTACGACAAAATCCACAGAAATCACCTCCCACTTGGTCACAAGAATTTCATATGGTTGTAAGAGATCTGTTGGGTGACGATGGTTGACATTTACTTGCTAACATTCAAGACATTTTGAAATGAAATGGACAATATTTCTCTTCATGCATACCCAAAAGAAGATTTCCCTCATGTCAGCATATATTTTATTTACACTAGGATGCATACATTGCAATGCTCTGTGGGCTTCCTTGAGGATGGTGTTTCGATTATCTCCAATATCATGGATATATGTCCTTCCTTGGAATCGTAACAGTTAGTCATTCTCTAGCTCATATCCTTCAAACTTAGGTTCTCTTGGATCTTTACTTTGAAGCCCATATCTTACTTTTAAATACCAGCTATCTTTTAAGAGATATTCTAACACTCACTCCCTCAAGTCTACCTTAATGGATAAGGGAAAATATCGTTGATCTTCTACTTAGAGCATCCGCCACTACATTCTCCTTTCATTTGATGTATGAAATTCCAAAGTCTTATTTGCTTCAGAACTCACTCCATCGTCTTTGCCTAGCATTCAAGTCCCTTTGGGTAAACAAGTATTTTAGGCTTTGGTGGTCGCTTTTGAGCACAAATCTTCTCCCTACAAGGTGATGTCTCCATAATTTTAAAGATAGTACTACAACGACCAACTTTAGATCATGCATGGTGTATAGTTCCTCATGATGCTTTAAGTTCCTTGAGGCATACGTTATTACTCCTTTTTCTTGCATTAACTTTGCACCTAGTCCTTGCTTGGATGCATTAGTACATACAGTAAAGTCTTTGTCTGTGTTAGGTACTCACGAGATTGGTGCATCGGTCAACAATATTTTAAGCTCAATTAATGCAATGCCACATTCCTCTATCCACGCATACCTAACTCATTTACGCTAGAGGGTTGTGATAGGTTTTAAAATTTTTGAGAATCCTTAGTACAAACCTTCGATATTATCCTACTAAACCCATAAAACTACACATTTCATGTGCATTTTTCATTATCAACCAATCCATGATTGCTTTTACCTTCTTAGGATCTACTAAGATCCCTTCACTAGATATAATATGACCTAGGTAATGAATCTTCTTCTGAAAGAAGGAACACCTAGATAATTTTCCATATAAATGGTGCTCATTAAGGAAAGATAATACTATTCGCAAGTGTTCTTCATGCTCCTCGTTTTTGGAGTAAATGAGAATATCAACTAGGAATACTTGTAAAAATTGGTCAAGATACTTATGAAAAACACTTCATAAAATTCATGAATATTGCAGGTGCATTAGTCAACCTAAATGACACCATTGTGAACTTGTAATACCCAAAGTGTGTTCAAAATGTTGTCTTAGGAATATCGCTATCTTTAATTCTTAATTGATGATAACTAGACCATAGATCAAATTTTGAAAAGATAAAAGCCCCTTTCATTTGGTTGAAGATATCATCAATTCAAGGCATTGGATACCTATTCTTTATTGTAGCTCAATTTAAGTCTCGATAGTCTATACAGAGCCACAAGGAACCATCCTTCTTCTTGACAAAAATTACAGGTGCACCCCAAGGTGAGATACTGGGTCAGATGAGTCTTAATTTTAATAGTTCTTTCAAATGTATTTGCAATTATTGAAGCTATGGAGTCATCATTCTATAGGGTGTAATAGAGCTTGGTTATGTACAAGGTTTTAATCCTATTGTGAAATCAAGCTCCCTTTCAAGAGGTAATCCTGGCAATTCCTTTGGAAAAATGTTAAACTTTTGTAGCTCGGATGAATTTCTCCTAGAAGAAATCATATCTTTTAGTTTTGTTTGAACCACATATAATAAAATTTCATTTTTGACAATTCTAATATGAATTTCCAAAAATAGTAAGTCACATCTCAATTTGGAAGTGACTTTCCAAAAATAGAAAGTCATGTCTAAATGATCAAGGATGATCTCGACATATGGAATCCACTTTAAAATCAAATAAATCATGATTATACAAGTCAAGAATTAATATTTTATCCTTACTAGTATTATTATTATTATTATACTATTATTTATAAAATAGTCTAAAGTCATTCACTTTTAATGAATTAATAAAAAATGAATTCTCAATAGTCTCATGGAATAAGTCAATTAAATTGAGAATCTCTTACTTGGAAAATTGAACCTCTCTCTTGGAATAAAATAGTAACTCCACACTTAAGAGAATGTAACTCTCCCTCACCAATTTGATGTATGGAAAAGGTGTAACTCCTCATTAAATGCAGTTGTAACTCCCTCACTCAATTTGATTTGTAACTCTCACTAATTAATCTCTCATGTCTAAGTGTAACTCTCTCTCTCCCTAATTCGAATTGTAACTCCTTAAGACAAGTGTACCTCTCTCTGTTCTGGGGATTAGTTAGACTTCTCCTCAAGTAACTCCTCCCTCATGGAATTTGATTCTCTTATTGTTGGCTCAAGGCATGAATCCATTTTGTAACTCCTCTCCTTTCTCATTTATTTAAGCAAGAGAAAGTGACAGTTGAGAGTAGTATGTTGATTGTGAAGAAGGAGAGCAAGTGTTGATTGTGTGCAAGAGAAGTGTGAGAGAAAGTGAAGAGCAAGAGCAAGGGAAGAGCTGGAATAAGTGTGAAGGACGAGATTTGATCAAGATAAGGAAGAGATCTTCAAGAAAAGAGCAAGAGAACTTCAACTATAAGTTGATCAGACATTGGTGACTTTATTCATTATCATTCTCTCTCTCTTTGTACTCTACTAAACATTTGAAGAAATCCAATAAAAGAACAATCATTTGGGTTTCCCCCTCTAAGGTGTTTTTCCCTAGTCATTGGACGTAAATCTCAGTGTCTCATATTTTTGCTTAGTTGTCTTCATATGATCCATATGTTTATATTCTTTCTACAATTGTTGATCTGAAGAGTTTTGAAGAATGAATTTACATTCTAAGTAATTAGGTCCTCCACATCCCCAAAAATCAACCTATGGTGATCCCCTTGCACCATTTTGTGAGTTTCTTGAAAAGGAGTTCCTTCACCGTTTGATTCTTCCTCTACTGAAGGTTCCTCAAGAGTTCTAATGTCTCATGTTAGACCCTGATGAAACCACAGATACATCATCGGCTACAACTAGATCCCTTGCTCCTACTCCCCTTGGAGTAAACCTACCATCATAAGGAGGTGGCCTCAAACTACCTCCCATGAAGAAGTTATGGGGGCTTTCCCCAAAAATATTGGCTATGGGGGCTGCGTAGGCCTGATGTCCCTTTTGATCCCTAGGTGCTCCTCTACATAAGGCACATTCAACTACCTCTACTACTGATGGTGGCCTCTATATTATGACCATGGCCCTGATTCAGGGGTTTAATCTGTACATAAAACGCTCAATTTGGCATTAATTAGTATCTAGATAGGGGACATCTCTTACGAGTTCCATAAAACTCATCTCATACTCCTCCACTATTTTTTTCCCTTGGACTAATGCATAAAATTCTCTGACCTACTTCTCTTGAAAGTATGGTAGCAAGTACATTACGTGAAATCTTTCCTCGAAGAACTCCTAGGGGACGTTGTATGATGTGAGGTGTAATCGTTTTTCTAGATTTCCCCACCAAATCAAAGCACTTCCTCTTAGTTAGAATATAATGATCTTTGTCTTGGAGGTGGAGGAATATTCCTTTAGCGCAAACACCTTGCCATTCCTTCCAATCATGCTTCAACATGTTCTCTGGCTCACCCTCAACATTTTGGGAGCTTAATATTTGTAGTTCCCTTGAAATATCCTTATGAGGTTTTCTATGATCTAATCCCTTAGATCCTTTGAGGTTTCCTTCTAAAATGAGCTTGTTCTTTCTCAGTACTAGATGTCGATGCCCCTTTTAGTGTTTCCAATATTACTTCCAAGGAGCGCATTATAATGGTTAGCTTAGATGTCAGAGAGATTGTTGTTGTTGGTGGCGGCGGCGATGGCATTGTTGCAGGTTGACCTCATCGTCGACATGCCTTTACCATCATAGCTTTGTTCTGGTCACAACAAAATAATGATTATGAGTATGTAGGGTGCTAACTTAGTTTCAGAAAATATCACATTATAAACTTAGGCTCATATGCGGGTATAGGTTTTATGTTATTATTACTTGCATGGAGGTGTTACTAATACTGAAGTCAAGGAAGATGGTATCATTACCTCATTGTCCTTAATTGAAAGAAAATCTATTCTAATATGTAATAATGTGTAACATTACTTATTGTACTACATAGGCTTTTATAGTTCATCATATCACTTTGTAACACTTTTTACTGTAAATTATGGAAAATATTAATGATGGATTGGTAACACTAGAAATCATACTTTTAAGGCATTGTGGGTTGTTAATGATGTTTTTAAAATTTATTTATTTTAATTATAATGACTACTAATATGCTAAGTTGTAAATTCAATATCTTAAAATTGTGCGGAAAATAGATATACCCATTTGGTCCAACTTGATTAAGGTTCTTCCATAAACTGTAATAACTCAAAGTTTATTAAGTGTATATATATTAGTAAATAATTATATATTTGTATAAATGTATATCAATGATGGTAGGATTGTAATCACTCCTCACATCTGTAATTGAAAATTCATACCAGATCAATAGATTATTTATAATTTCAATCCATGTAATAATATATATAAATTTGGATGTGTTCCTTGTACTTCACAAATAATTCAAACGAAGGGGGATGTTCACCATCGGCTTGCAGTAGAGAAAACTTTGCAACATTAGAAAAGGGCTTTAATTCATTGTCCTATTAAAGTAATTGAATAACTCTTTCTGTTATGCTTTCAAGATTTAGACGAATTTATGGAGACATGAAAAGGTGGCCTCCCAACTTGAATTGGATTTTTGTTATCTATTTTTTATTTATTTATTGAAATTGTTTTTTAAATGAGTATGAAAGGTTATAATATTGTTATATTATATAAAAAGTGTATATATATATATATTAGATATAATTTTGTGAAAAGAAATAATAATAATAATAAATATCTATTTTTATACATCTTTTAAATATTATTTGAAAATGGGAAAATTAAAATATTATTATTCATTTTCTTATATATTGATCCAAATTGCATGGCAACATAGAATGTTGGAACCCAGGACATAACTGAGAGGGGAGGATAAATTAGTATTGTAGGAATTTTACCAATTTAAAAATTTTATTTCACTTTGTGCAAGAACACTAGGATACCATTAAGTACTTCAACAATTAATTGAAATAAACATGACAAGAAACAATATCAACAATCACAATGGAACACACAAAGAACAAACAAATTCTTCAAAATTGCTCTTTAATTGCTTCATAAGGCAAGCTACAACTTCTTGTTACAATTCTCTGGTTACAACCAGCAAGAAGCTTCAACTCCCTAATTTATCAACTGCAACTGAAAGGAGCTATAACCCCAAATATTTACCAACATCCATTGGAAGGAGCACCAACCCCTGATTTGTAAGCTACAACTTGCTTGACGCTTATTCATTTTTCGTCCATTTTCATACTAGAACCATGACTGCCAACTTTGTCTTCAAAATAAAACAATTTCCTCCTCAATCACCGATATATTCATCAATCTCTAATTACTGAGAACGCCATCAACTTCACCCCACACACAATTATCCACAAAAACTCTTGTATACCATGTTTGCTCAAGCTTGCTTATAAAAAATTTGGCTTGATATTTTTGGCCTCTTTGTTTTTCTTGTATCTTTTTGGCATGGATCTTTATTTTTGCCTTTGTCTTATTTATTTTAGTCCTCTGAACTTGTTCTCCAAGTTCTCAAACCCCAACCATCCTTTTCTACAAGTTAAACTGAGTTAATTTTCTTATTTTAGCAATCTTGACCTTTTACCAGGTTTTAGTGAAGCTTTTATATATAATTAACTTTGGCTTAATTGCTATTTGTACCACTAAATTGTCGCTTTTTAAAAGTGTTGACTCATTCCGCTATTAGCCCAACACACTGCCAAATAGCTACCAACTCATCATCTATGTTTGTGCCTTAATGCACTTTACTATAGGCTCAAAGGCCTTTTGATATACCATCGCTTGCCAAACCAATTTCATGACCCTTTTAATTTTAGAACAAAATTGCTACCAAATCTGCCAAAATTGGCCTTAGATCCTTATGCTCTGGCGCCTTGTTTGTTTTTCCATCAATAGACCAGGTGTTGTGACCACTAGCTCAAACCTTCAGGCGCTTAACCTTTTTTTTATGTCTGCGAGAGCTTATTTCCCTATGTAAAGCTCCACACCCTTGGTCTTGCATTGCATGTCACTTGTTGGCGCTAAGCTCGTAGCTCTTTATCCCTACGCTCTCTTTGTGTCTCCATTGCAAGATTCCAGGTTGGGCCTTAGGGGATTAATTGTCCTATGGGGTCCTCCTGGTGCCTTTCTCATAAGCTGTCACTCTGTCAAAAGCCACTGTCAACCCGATGCCTATTGCCCGATGCTTCCTCTCTACGCACCATTAAAAATCGTTTGGATTCCCTTTATGGGTGAGTTGTCCCATGGGGTCCGCCATTGCA
This sequence comes from Pinus tabuliformis, assembly GCA_031772625.1. Taxonomy (NCBI): domain Eukaryota; kingdom Viridiplantae; phylum Streptophyta; class Pinopsida; order Pinales; family Pinaceae; genus Pinus; species Pinus tabuliformis. Next base: position 965,670,958 of record CM062811.1, read on the forward strand.
ACCAAGGTCCAATAGAAATGCTCCCAGGCTTCGTCAGCTCTTACACCACCCACATCATATTGCACCCAGTTAGCCCTTTAACCTTCCATGCACTACTCCAAAAGCTTTCGAACTCTGACCACCGATATGACGTCATGTTACTTCACCTGTGCCACATGTTGTCCATTGATTGGTCCACGTGTCACCCAAAATACCAAATCATCCTGACGCGTGTCACGCTCCCATTGGGTGTGTTGACATCATCATCCTTCATCATATTGGGCCAATAATATACTTCCAAGTTTTTGTTGTCAAAGAGGACAGAGAACAATCCCTAGAACTTGTGTTTCAACGATTTTCTTTATAAAAAAATTATGGCTTCGAGCTTTATTTATTTCATTCTACGTAAATTTCCTCCGGACAGACTCTCTTTTGTACTTTGATTTTTTTTCCTTCCAAAGTCACTTTTCCTTTGGCCTTGCAGGTTGAGTTGTTAATGTGGGGTCCTCCCACTCAATTCTCTGCCAATGACTACTTTCCATTGCACTACGTCAGGGCCACATATGCTCGTTCGTGTCATCCCGTGCCGACGCTTAAGCACTCCTTATGGTTTTTGTTGGGGTAACACCCTTTGGGCTTCCTCTGCCTGGCTTGTGTTGGAATGGGGGCTCCACCTTATGGCCAATCATTGTGCTCCCTACTACCTTGTTGTTCAAGCCACGTATGTTGGTGCTTTCAATGGTAGCTCCTCCATCTGTGTCACTAGGTTTGGTTGCTCCACTAAACTTGGCTTCACTCCAAAAGGGTCTCCAAGCCTTTTATCTGTGTTAAACTTTGACTTGGGATCATGCAATTTTGACTAGCTCTATCTCTCAAACCAGAAGGCCATTTTCAAACTTTTTCATATCACTGGAAATATTTTTCTGAGCTCTTTTCATTCAAGTGGGTTTCATCTACATTTGGGATGATTGTGCTGCTCTATAACTGGCCCCAAATTCTCTGCACTATTCTCATCCATGTTGCTCCTTGATTCTTCTTCTTGTGCTTCGAACCTGATCTCCTTAGTTCTTTTATGCCTTATGTTGACACTTTTGCCATGTGTTTCCATAAGTGACAACATATTTCCAACAAAGTCCCTCTAATCAATTAATTATTTCATACGGTTCCTTTGGATCGTCTAGATTAATAATCAATTAGAGCGTAACAACAAAGCTAACTCAATGAAATTGTATTTGGAAATTTTCCAAAACATGTGCCATCTGTGAGTGCAACACATCTAGATAGTTGTGTTTGACTCTCAGGAGAAGGTATCAAACACTTTAATCCTTGGGAGTTTCTTAGATTGTTCAATCTCTCATGCCAACTTGTTCACGTGTTTACTTTCAACATATTGAATAATACACAAATCCAAATAATCCAATCTTTTACCATGTTGTACGTAATTCAAGAAGGGTAAAAAGGGTAAGAGTTGCAGTGTAGTTATGGATTTTCATAAATTGCCCTTAGACTTCACACAATTAAAGTATTTTATTTAATCAAATTTTAATTGAGTAAATAAGGTATAAATTGGTATGAGATGCATTCAAGGAAAGAAATACTTATATTTTTTGGTAATCACATAGTTACGATTTCAAAATAGGTGACTCATGCAAACATGTGCATAACACAAAGAGCTAGAAAAAATAAACTTTCCTTTACAACTAGCGGTTTTGTATGGGAAGTCCAAGAAGGTCACCACAATATGTAGACTGAACTAATTGCCCTTTCCTAGTTATTGTGAGAGTATGTAATTTTTCTCTAATAAGGGTAAACTGAGTGGTTGAGGTGGGTTATTAACTCCCTCATCACCCGTGTTCGATTCCCCGAAATGACATGCTTAGCCTATATTAATTAGGCTCAAGGAGTAGGCGGCCCCAGGGAGTTTTCACTCTATCTATGTTCAATACGGGACATCTTGGCTCTTGCTTAGTCATTGGGTCATTACTGTCAAAAAAAAATATGCTCTCGTATTTCCCTTGGGAAGAAAGGAAGAATGGCTCACATGACATTTATCTACCATTGGAAAATTATTTTAAATATTTATATATATTTTAAAAAAAAGACAACTTATTTTAAAATCAACTTTCACAGGAAATCAACGTATGTGTAGGGCCTATTCTAAGGTGAATTCAAAAATTTTACTAGTTTTAGATGGCTATCAATATATGCAATGCTATCAATCCATTAATTCGTGGGGGAGTATATGCCACCTGTTGGATTCAAGCAAGTACAAAATCCAATGGGTGGCATATACTGCCCCTGCACATTAATGGATTGATAACAATGTATATATTGGTTGTCGTTTTAGATGACGGTACTCCATTTATATATAAAATTATGGCATGTGCGTTAATTACGATATAACTTCAAAATCTAATATGTGATTGAGAACAAACACCTATATAATGGATACTATCACAAAAGGAATTAAACGTTGTGAGTATCGATGATTCAGATGACTTGATGAGGACTCTAAATTCATTGTTGTAGTTGTGTTTGTTGGATTCCACAATAGAAACAAATAAAGATGGCCTTGATGAAGGACAAATTTTTTTACTAACTTGTCTTGTCAATGAAGGACAAAGTTCTTCAACTTGTCCTGACGATGAACCACACTCGTTGGTTCGAAACACGTTGACAAATGTTCTATCATGTGATTTACGCCGAAAAACTTTTCTCATAATCTTGATATGGATCACAAAAGCCTCAATTCAACAATTTTTTTTTATAAAAATAACATCCTACTAACACTTAGAAACCCTTCATGCCCTTCATCAAATAACGACACAACCATGGAGTCAAAATACATTGATAGTCGAGTGATTTGCTGCGACTTCCAGAGTTTAAGCATCGATTTGGTTCCCACGTGTTTACATGATGTTAAATCACTGTTGTGAGTAGCTAGATGTGCAAGTACATAAACTCACACCCCTTAAAGTTTGTGATCAATCAAGTCAATACAACAAACATGGTTCTATTAAAGGTTAAGGGGATTATTTCAAGGAGGGGATTCTAGTTATGAGTTGAAACAAATGAAATGACACTCTAGAGATGGGAAGTGGTACTTATATGGATCTTACAATGCATATTCATGCTTATATGTATCCCTATATGAGCACAACACATTCTAGATCCAAGATTTTTTTATGTAATTCTTGTAGAAGGGTATCCAGTCAAAGCATACAAATATCCAACTATGAACTTTGTGTTGAGGTAAGACTTGTTGAATTTTGGAGATTAAATAAACTCACAATTACATCCAAGATCAGCTCATATATCACTATTCCCATGCTTACAAGCTTGTACGTTGTTATCGCTATAATTTTTAGTCATCGAAGTACATATTTAATGATCAATTTTATATAGTTCTAATGAGTTAAGGAACTGAGATATTGTGCATAATTATCGCCATTTTTTTATTACACACTCTTTTATGATTTCTTTGATACAAATTCTCATGAGTCTATGCACTCCCCCCTGAAAAAATGATTAAAATTCCCTTAGTGTTATCACCATAAAATCAATGTAATTATTGTTTTTATGAATTCCTTTAGCAAAATCTCAAGTGAGTCAAGGCACTCACAAAATATCATTCTTCAGAAAAGCACAATAAAATTGATGATAACCTGCAAGGATAATGAAAATTATAAACTTATTAATATGCATCTGTGTACCCTGAAAAGAGTGCACGCCATCTGCATACCAATGTACCGGCATCAACTCGTATTACAATCCCAGTGAAGGGAGTGGGAACCCTAACTTTATTCACAAGAATCTAAACAATCAGATGTTATTATAAGAACTTTGAGAACATGACAAGTCCTTTCATGGAAAAGGCCATTTATAGTACTCTTCACTAGCAAGTAACAAAGACAGACAACTGCCAATTTTGAAGGCCGGTTGGAATTTATATCCTGTGTATTATGAGATGTTGAACTGCATAGAAAATTCTTATGAAATATTTTTCGATTATCTATTTGAGTGACAAATTTATCCCATAAAAGGATTTATTTATTAGATATATAAAACAATCCTTGTTCGTGTTGTATTACATTGCTAATGTATGGTTGAGAATAGAGGTTTATAGGTTTTAGAATATTGTCAAATATTCTTGTATTGCCCCTTGATTTCATCATTTCATGCTAGAAATCAATCACTAAAAGAAAAGATCAACAACAACCAAATGCATACAATCATTAAAGATCTCATACCAAATTACTTGTCTTGTGTAAGGCCTATAAGGTTTGAAAGAGTTTGAATCCAACTTTGATACCATGTGTAGAACCTAGCATTGTAGTTTGTTCTGAGAAGCATAATTTTATGTAAAATATATCATCAGATTACATATGTGGCAACATAATTCTTTCAACCAATTTAATAGTTAAACTTACCAATTTGAATATATATTCATACATGTTTTCCCATTTGATGTCAATCTCTGGATGGCGTAGCTCCATGGAAAATCCAAGTCATGTGTTTCCGTTATCAAACCAACTAATCCCTCCCTGTCTATCAAGAATCGGCATCTCCGGCTCCCAAACCCAGAAGACTTCGATGACTTCAAGATCGAAGTCTTCTAGACCCCATGCCCAAAACTCCAATAACAATGCTCGGGTTTCTTAGGCTTTCAGGTGAGTCTAAAGATGTATGCTCATCCCTCAGGCTCATTCCATCTTAATCTCTCCTCACCATAAATTTGTTTCCTTCTACCTCCCATCGATGAACAAAATAACCCCCCCACTTTAGTCTATTTGCATCCCTATATCAAAGAGGTTTCTTCCTCTCCATGAAACCTCCTCACCACCTATGCATAAAAGAACCCCTTAAACTCCAATCGGTTGTCTCTCATCTGACATTGAGATGAATGGCCTTCATGGTATTTTGAGGGAGTATTGGATTTAGTTTATTTTGGTTTGTTTATTAATGGTTTATTGAATGAGTTTATTAATTAATCGTTTATTAAATGGGATTATTAATTATAATATTATTTTAGTATATTCATTAAATTTTATTATATCATTCTAGATTTTATACATTCATTACATTCTTGATAGTTAGGTATTTAATTTAATATTAATTTATTTATCTATATTTAGACATTCTTCATAGCCAATTAGTGTGTATACTAGTGTAGTGCATGTGATGTATGCATATGTAACTATCATATGCATGCCTAAGATGTATGGTAATAATCATATTTTGTTCGTAATTTGAGATGGGTCATTACAGGTATAGAACATGGGAAGTTCTCTACACAATAATATTAAACAACTAGGTGCCCACAGGGCTTTGGATTGACGGTGAATGGGTGCGCTGTTAAGGCACTCCTTGCGATAGGTCACTGGTTCAAATCCCCGTGGGTGCGTAGGTTAGTCTTAGCAAAGAAAAAAAAAATATTAAACAACTAGGTAAAAGTATTAATGCAAAAAGGTAGAGTGTGTGGGAATGTTGAAACAAAACTTGTGTGAAGTGCAGAGCATAGTTTTGAAAAACTGAATCTCCTATCCACACAAGTTTTGAAAAATGACTAAATACAAGGTACCCATAAATCCCCTTAAAACATAGTAAAGTATGTACACACAATGGATCAGTGGGAAATGAGAAAAATGAAAAGGGAGTTCTTTGTACAATAAAAAAATAGAAACTAAAGGTGAAACATGAAAATGGATTTTAAGGTATATGGGCATTCTCATTTGAACTAAAACTAGTCATTTAATTCAAACTTATTTCTATGAGATTCTCAAGGAGAGGGGTTGTCCCAAGGGAATGTTTCTAGATAACTATTTTTGGGATGCAAGGAAATGCATTAAGAGAATGTCCCTCACAAGAGATTAAATGCTCCTGTGGTGCCTTTTTATCAAAGCTCATTGTTTAAAACACCCTCCTTGGAAATCATTGGAAATATTAAATTATTAGAATTGGCATCCTTCTCTATTTTCTTTATTTTCTATCATCATTATATTTAAATTTTTAACCTTAGCATTAACTGTATTGTTTCAAAGTGTTTGAGAGTAGATCCAACCTCATTTAGCTTCATAGAAAGAACACAATTTCATATTTTTTTCCCACGAAAAGAAATTTAAATTGTACTTCCATCCATAATTGAAAAAAAAAAAAAAAAAACACACTTTGTATATACACATTATACGTGTTCATTCATCACAAATATGCCCAAATCCTTATGTGGGAAAAAATTGCTTACAGATGCTTAAAAGCATTTAGAAGAGCGACCAAAGTGGCCCTATAAATAGAAAACAAACTTGAAAAACAATAAATAGAAATATTATACAGAGGGGGAAGATCAAGTAATGTAGAAATCACTTATCTTCCACTTCTTTCCTTTCTTTCTCTGGACTTGTTTCCATTCCCCAACTTTTGGGTCCACTAGAACCAGAGTCATATTTCTCTCAAAAATCTCTATAGGATGCTCTTTGTCTAAGCTTTCTGATACATGGACACGCTTTGTTCCCACTGTGCCATCCTCTTTGTGTCATAACTATCTGATGATCTATCTCCTAAAATAATGTTGAAACTGTCACACTCTAATGGTGAGTAGCATTTTCATTCTGAACTCGTGTGTCCCCGTCTTCTTTTATTTGATTCTTCATGTTTTCTTCTTTCTCTGCTTCAAAGAAACGAGGGCCTATAAACTGTCGATCATCCTTTTGGCTTGTGTGCCTTTTTCTTTTTTGGGCTCTTTTTTGCTTGAGACGTGTTTTGTAAATGTCTTATTTCAAAGCAATAATGACATCGGAATGTAGTGTTCTTGTAGTCCAATGATTGAGACCACTGCATTTTTTTATGTTATAATATAATGTGATATGGTAAGCCTTTGCTAAGGTCTACCTCCACACATATTCTAGCAAAGGTAAACATACTTTCTTTATTCTTTCAAGATCCCTCTTTTTGAACTTACACTAAAAGTTCCCAATGTCCTCTAGATCCTAATGGTGCTAAAAAGGAGGGAGATTTGGGAGTCTCACCCAAACCGGTAAGGTTGTGACTACCATATTTGTTGCATCAAAATCTGAAATCCATGGAGTAATAAATAGCTCGAATTTGTCCCAAATCCATGGCCCTTCATTAAGAAAAAAAACTAAATCTTTATGTGTATCAAATTGCACTATGAAAAATCCTTTGGAACATAGATAAATATCACAGTTGGATGTCCAAGAAGAAAAAACCCACGAGTGTAAGGCTTTTGATTTGGGCCAAAAGATATTAAACTTACAAAAACTACTTTGGATTGCAGAGCTATGAAGAGAGAATTTACCTCCAAGAGATTAACTTCCACGACAGATGGTTGCTCCAATTGCTTGACAACTAGATCCATCTTAACTTTGGATTTACCAAGCACCGAGAGGAATCAAATTTCTTTTCAGTTTAAAAGAGGTTTTCATTTCAAGAAATTTGATCCCTCTCAGTGCTTGGTAGATCCAAAGTTAGGATGGATCTAGACTGGTTTAACTTTTAATTATAAATATAATTATTAATTTTTATTTTATTTTATTTTGACAAAGTCAAAATGTTAAACATTACAACATCTCTACCATACTAGTATCAAATGTTTACATAGGAGTTAAGTTTACTTATGAACCTCAAATATAAAGAATTTTTTTAATAACCAGCCTAGATCCATCTTAACCCGGGATATATCAAGCATCGAGAGGGATCAAATCCCTCAAGGTGCAAACCTATTTTTTAAGTGAAAAACTTGAGGAAATGTTTGCACTTCGAGAGATTTGATCTCTCTTGACACTTGATAGATCCAGCGTTAAGATGGATCAAGATTGGTTATATAATACCATATAATATCTATATTTATATCTATGTGTCTCTTTCTTATTTCATGTCTCTATCTCACCCCCCAAACATACACATTCTCTCTTCATATCTCTCTCCCTCCCTCTTACTCTCCCTCTCTCTCTTGACGTTCTCTCCCTCTCTCTCTCATCTCCCTCTTCCCTCCCACTCTCCTCTCTTCCTCGCTCTCTCTACATCTCTCGCTTGTCACTCCTGTCTCTCTCCACCTATCTTCATCTATGTGAGAGGAAATCTTGGATAAAATATATCATAGAATTATATTTTACGCATTATTTATTACTACTCTCAACCAATAAAAAGTGGAGGGGTAGGGAGGGATTACTAATTAAAATATTATATTATTACATTTTACCTAATATTTCCCATCGCCCTATTACATTTTACTCAATATTTCCCCACCCCTCTTAATTTTATAGTTGAATTTGTTTACTCTTGAACTTCAAATATATATAAAAGTTACATTTGCATGCAATATTAGGTAAAATATAATATTATTCTTTTTCTATTTTTATAAGTCGTATGATAGGGTACAAGTCCAAGGTAAAGTGGAAACGTCGATATATCATGCGACAAGGGCAAAAATGATAGGTTTTTGATATTCACCTAAGATCTCTTGTTCAATCTGCACTTGAATTTGTTGATGAAGTGATTATTGAAAAGAGTATAAGGAGAGAGACCCAGTTGCACCTACCCATGCTCCAGCCCTTGATGAAGTGATTATTGAAAAGAGTGTAACAAGGGAGACTCAATTGCACCTACCTATGCTCTGGCCCCTGCCTTTCTTTCTGTTGTTCCTATCGTGGGGATGTCACTTTATATACGTTAATTACCTGCTTCAAAACCAATAATGCATCATGGTTTTTTGACTCCATGAATTAACAAGATAAATTAGCAATAATTTCATTTATTAGCTAGTTGTTTCCTTTATGTTTCTCCTTAGTGGCCTAGCCCAACTATTAAAAAGAAAAAGAGAAAGAAAAAGCCCAGGTCATAATATTATATTTTACCCAATATTTCTCCCAAACTAGTAAAGAGTGGATGTAGGTAGGCATAAATATTAAATAACATGTAATAATTAAACTTTAGCTAATAATTCTCCCACCTCCTCCCCTCACCCCAGCTCACTTTCATAGTTAAGCTTATTCATTTCTAAACTTACCATCCTAGATCTATCAGAGCTCTATTTCTATAGCACATTATTACACATAAATTAAGAGAATATATTACATATATTATATTAAAGTGATTATCAAAAAAGCCATTAGAATGAAGAAACAACTATTGTTCTTTACTTTGTGCAATCTTGTTTAACCTTGCACTTCTTAAAAACGCTTTTTGAATCACCCAATCTGCAGGAAGCTCTAAAGCTTCTACGCATATGTACACTTGTGTATTCATCCATTCAATGATAAAAACAAAACATACAAAAAGGCATAGGGTCACCAAACAAATCCATACAAACTACATGGATTCAACGCCATCATTTTCTATAGCTAATTATGCATTTAAATATAACATCAAAATAAAATGGATCTAATAATGCCATGGATCAATACCATGGGTGAGTTTTAATTTTTATTATTATTAGTTTTTATTTTATTTTTATCAAATTAAAATGTTTACATTATATTATGTTACATTAAGTGACACATCTTTAATATATTTTATTTTTATTTTGCCAAGTCAAAATGTTTACATTATCATTATATTATGTTAACATTAAGTGACACATTTTTACCATATTTTATTTTTATTTTGTAAATTCAGAATGTTTACATTATGTTACACATCTCTGACATCCTGTGGTAGAGAGCACCTCTCAGCCCAATAAAAAATAAGTAATTTTATTTAGGAAATAAAAAAATATTATATTATATTTTAAAATAAAAATAGAGTCTACCACCTTTAAATTAACTATTTTACTTTAATTATTTTAATTATTTCTCTCTTTCTCAAAAAGAGAAGTAAAACATTACATTAAATGTGAGAAAGAGAAGTAAAACATTAGATTAAAGAGAAGTAAAACATTAGATTAAATGTGAGAAAGAGAAGTAAAACATTAGATTAAATTCACATGAGGGCATCTCTCAGCATGGGGTGGGGCGTTTGTAATGGGGTGGGGCTTCCTTTCACTGCATCTTTGAGAAAAGAAGGTGGACCATTGGGGTGGGGCTTCCTTTCACTGCATCTTTGAGAAAAGAAGGTGGACCATTTGAATTCCTTGGGCTTGATGTAGTAGTTCGTGGGGTTCCTCCTCTCGGCCTTGAGGTCAGGATTATGGTCAAGTTCTTTTTGATTTATAGTCTTGGATCTGTGATGCATCTTGGAATACATTTCCTTCATGTTGGAGACGTTGGAATATTGTAGGGAAAGCCCATTTTTCTTCAATAGTCAGCTTTACATTTCCTTCATATTGGAGGCGTTGGAGACGTTGTAAAATTGTAGGGAAAGCCCATTTTTCTTCAATAGTCAGCTTTAAATGTAAGACAGAATTAGAGCTTCTAGTCTAGAAGAGGTGTGATTTCCCACTCAATTTTATTTTTTTTACAATCTGAAATTTTTTCTTCTCCCACGCATCTTGAGGCACACATTGGTAACACAGTCGTTTGTGCACCAGATATAAGATCAAAGCTTGCATACTTGCAGAGACTATGAATGCTGCCACCATCTCCCACGCACCTTGAGGCACACATTGGGAACACAGTCGTCTTGTGCACCAGATATAAGATCAACGCTTGCATACTGGCAGAGACTATGAATGCTGCCACCATACAGGAGAGAAGACAAAGCAGGTGAAAACCTCTCCACTGCACATCCCATCCTCAGTAGAAAGAGAGAATCCCCGCTGAGTGGCGACGATCAAGCAACCATCACTCGGTGAGCACAGTCCATTTCTTTTGGCGCACCTGAGCCTCTTGAGAATACAATGTCATATACCATTGAGAATTTGAGAATTCAGCATTTCATGAAGATCATACAATTTCATATCCCATTGAAAATTCAACAGAATTTACAATTCTTATGATTTTAAAATTAACCAGATTGCAGTGTTTTCATTGGATTATATCAAGTATAAGGATTGACCTAAGTGTCAAACCCTCTATGTATCCGTCATGATTTTAACAAAAATACACTTAAAAAATAAAATGGTGATAGTCTATTGATGTTATGAATCAGGATTTATGATTTATTGATTATTATATTACATTATTTTATTAAAAAAAAAAGATAAAAACAATTTTAATTATTTATGATTTATGTTTTAAATTTCATATATTCTAATATAATTCCCCGCATGCCAGGAACTTGGTAGAACATTGGATTTTTCATGATGAACAACAATCTAACCTTCTTTACTCTAACTGTGCTATGAAAAATTTTCATACCCATTGTTTTGTGATACAGATTCTATACTGAACAAGTATTACCTTCCTCCTGCGAAGTTAAATTTAATTAACCCATAAAATAGGATGACAGAGTGGCCTATAAGCTATTAGGCTTGCAGAAAACAAGTATATAAACTATTCCCACAAGGCCTGTATTTTCAATTGAACACCTTCTGTGATCACTATATCTTGCTAAGTTCCCATCCATCTTTTAGAACGCCCAGAAGTCACTTCAAAAGGTTGCAAGCATTGCATGAACCAGATGATTTTCGAAACAAAGAAAGAATTCTGAGATGGATGTTTGATAAAATACAAGTTAAACCTTGAAAGATGCTTCAAGTTTAGTAAACTAATTACTGGACCAATGATGCAATCATATGTCGGAAGTTATTTCTCTTCCTTGCACAGAGTGTTTCCTAGCAAATATTCCTCATGCCAAAGCTTGTTATCAATATCGAGACAAGCTGATCAGCATCAGACCTAAGTAATAAATCCATATGGTCCAACTACAAGGGGGAAATAGTAGAGCAATTCTCAGAAAACATTGAGGGCATTCTTTGGAACAATATTTGAGAATAACACCACCCCTTGCTGATCTGAAAGCATTTCTTAGAGAATATCACAGGGACTTGAGAGATCAGAGCTTGAACATTGCACCATCCCTTGCTGATTTGCCTCAGATATCACTAATGTAGTATAATTTGGATGGAAGGTCGTGCCCACATACAGAGAAGAACTTTGATGTAGGAATAGAATTCTGGCCTAGTGTCACAAGCTAATATGCAGGAGACTATAAATACACACCTTAAGCCAAACAGCTTAGCCGGCTGGAAAGCTTAAGGCCTAGACGGAAAGCTTATCATTCAATGTATTTTCCAAAGTTGTTCGGAGTAAGAATTGTTGTAGCTGTACCCTAAGGCCTGCTGCAAGGCAAAGAGACTCTTCACCTGGATTATTCTTTGCGGCAATGATAGCTGCTAAATACATTCTTCTTGCCTGCTCAAGGTCTTCTTCCTCTTTCTTATCTGACTCAGTGGATACCATATGGGAATCATGCTCTATGTCATCCTGCAAATCCACCTCAAACCCAAGGTCCTATTAATCAAAGAAATGTGCAGATATTGCAGCATCCTTTCCATAAGGATGGAAACACCAACTTAAAATACATGCCTATGAATTCCAATCTATATCTACTACCATTAAGAATGGAAAAATAATAAGAGATTATGACTGTGTAGGTTCTTGTGTTTTACCATATAGGAGCCGTTTAGATGTGAATCCTGAGATGAGAAGTCAGGATCGACATCGAGATCTTCAGGAAACTGGGCTCCCTGTCTAGTTGCTGTCGTCTCTTCTGCAGCTTGAAAGAATGAAATGAAAGAAGCAATCTGGCATCGCAATCCATTTAAATCCTCCTCAAGCTTTTGCAGTTTCCACTTGGATGCCTTTGAATCCTCTTCAGCCTTCTTCAAAAGCGACTTAACATCGGCAAGCTCATTCTGCAATTTATCAATTGTTATATAGGAAGAATATCAATGGGGAGTTTTTTAATGTATAGCAATCTACATGCGAATTTCATCAATAAATTTTGAAGGAAAATTAAATTTTCATTGCATCTTGAAGCATGGGAACATGTGCTTGCAAACAGGATAGAATTTTCTTTCACCGGGAAGGTTGGGCTTGATATAATAAAATATCAAGAAGATACATGATCATTCCCAAAGGAATTTAGCATCTGCAGGAGTTTGAGAACTTACAAGTTTATTTAAGCAAAATAATGTCCTTTTATGTAGGAGCTAAAGGGTATATAGACAGGCAAATTTCATTGCACAGTGAAAAGGGTTCAAAAATTAGATGAGGTAAAACTGAAAATTAATAAAACTTTGTGGACAAACTGTTTGATGCAAACAGGGTTGCAAATTTCAAAAACAGTAAACAATGTCCTCTAACAGCTTTAGAGTAAATGAACCAAATTCCTCTAAGCAATAAATACGACCCTTGTGAAAGGGGAATCAAGTTACCTTCTTATAGCATAACTGAAGATGGGCAGCTTTGATTAAGCCGTCCTTCTCCTGAATCTGCCACTGTAGTTCTTCCACCTTCGTCTGCATAGCCTCCATCTTAATAGCTGAATTCTCCGCAGACTTTAGAAGTTCATCCTCCTTTTCAGCCAGTTTTTTCTCCAACACCTCAATCTGATTCTGCAATTGAAGTAGCTCTGCGCTGTTTCCACTACTCAGTGTTTCAACATTGTTTCCATCAACCATATTCTCCTCATGTCCCACAGCTGGCCTTGAGGAGCAAATTGATACATCATCCAGAAACTGGCCTTGATACTCCACATTGTTATTTTTGCAATTGTCTGAAAGCACACCTTCCTTTGGTGCTCTCTGCTTTGTTCCACGTGTTGTTTGTGGAGTCTTCCTGCCATTCTGATCTTGCATCTGCAGGAATAGCAATTTTTTCTCTTAATCTTGCAGCTCAATCCTACAACTATTGTAAGAAGTGTATTAGATCTAAATTTAAAAAAAATCATACATAAGTGCTCCACATATGTATGATTAGCTTTTCCACTAGATTGTCAACTAGGTCTACTCTGATCATGTTAACAGAGTCAACATTAAGAAATAGAAACAGATCTAAAAAAAACATCATGAAGATTATTTTTAGTTAGTGCCTTTTGACATCTTCTTATGAAAGGAACAAAAAATATGCAAAACAGGATAACATTAATCAAAGAATGTGGAAATGTAATCTAAGCCAAACAACACCCTTATGTATTATAAACATCCGGGGAGAGAAACAAAATTACTACAACATCAAAAGCATGTCGGGATACTCTAGTTCTTAGAAGTGAAAAGAAAACATGTTTCCATTCTGTACTAAACAGAAAAATATGTTTCTGGTCGTTCGGCATGCATATCAGAGGAGTAAGTTATAAAAGTGGACAAGTCAAGCATTTTTCTGTAGAAATTTTTCTAGAAGAATAGTAGAAATTTAGCTGGAAATTATAGTTCCACCTGATTGACATGAACTTTGACCATGAAACTTTGCCATTAGGGGTTTTGGCCCTATTTTAAAAAGACCCAAATGATTGGAATTCCAAAAAAATATGGGTGGATGAGAGTGGAACTTTCCCTCACCAAAAAAAATAATCACCAGAAAGGCTGAGTTTGTCCACTTTTTAACTCAAACCATATTAGATTGTCAATAAGGCATACAATCATTATGTTAACAGAATCAAACATTAAATAGAAACAGATCTAAGGAGAGATCTGTTTTATTCTTTTTAGTCAGTGACTTATGAAATCTTCTAAGAAAACAAAAAATCCAAACAGGATAATGTTGATCATAGAATGTGGAAATGAAGCCAAACAACACCCTTATGTACTATAAACATACCAAGAGAGACAAAATTATTACAAAATCAAAATTTTAAACATAATAATGTTTGCATACTCTAGTTCTTATGAGGAAGAACAAAATATGTTGCCCTTACGTACTCAAAGGAAAAAGTTTCTGGTTGCTTAGCATGCATATTAAATTGTCAATTATATGTACTATGATTATGTGAACAGAATAAAACATTAAACAGCAACAGATCTAAGAAAATACCAAGGAGATTATTTTGATTCTTTTTAGTTCAGTGGCTTATGACATCATCCTATAAAAGAAAAAACGGATCCAAAACAGGATAATGTTTTGATTTGAAAGAAAATATGTTGGCTTTAGGTACTTAAAAGAAAGATTGTTTCTGGTTGTTTAGCATGCAGATCAGGCTGTTTTCTGAGATTTGAAAGCCCATAGCAGCCTGGTGGCATGCAGACCTCCCAAACTACGGTGAGTATGTGGGTGGCTTAATAAGTAAGCATGGAATTAGATCTCCTTCCTAAGCTTTACCAGCTCAAAGCAAAATAGACTACCCCCATAGAACCACTTGGATGGGAGGTAGTAAATTAAAAGAGGGAAAAAACAGGAGAAAAAGAAAACAAGGAACAGTATTATGTCAATTTCCTTCTTGTCTTTCAATCTTCCAACTGCTAGAGTAACAAATTGCACTGAAAACAAAATGATAAAATCAATCTGGCATTCAACAATACTCATGATATACAGGTTCAGTAAATGATATACACGTTCAAAATCCAATTTTACCTTTCTAGCAGACATGTCCCTAGGAGTGGGGGTGTAAACCAGGGTTGAATAGTGAGAGAAGGACTTGTTTCCCCTGTATTCCTGCACAGTTAACCTTACCATTATCAGAAATTGACCACTGGAAAGGTACTCACTGCACCTGTTCGCGTAGAGATACAGAACTCCAAAGCATTACTTCAGAAAAGTGCCAAAACCAAGATGTGAGTATCTAGAAACTGAAATCATTAGACCTCCCAATGAAAACATCACACGCTATAGATAAAGATACTTAGAGAATGGGCAATGCCGACTCCATTGTCGGATTCTAGGGCAACAATTTACTCAAATTGCACACATTTCCATTAAAACAACATTAAACAGGTTCAAAACCCAGAGAGGACCACTGGTTATGAAAACTCAAAGACATGGCTCACATCAGAAAAGG
Organism: Pinus tabuliformis; assembly: GCA_031772625.1. Taxonomy (NCBI): domain Eukaryota; kingdom Viridiplantae; phylum Streptophyta; class Pinopsida; order Pinales; family Pinaceae; genus Pinus; species Pinus tabuliformis. The sequence continues at coordinate 965,686,762 of CM062811.1, forward strand.
ATAAGATTGGTCACATACATACCATGAGGGACTGCACCAGAGGAACCATCTCAACTAAGTCCCTGTACAGGTCTTTATCCACATGTCCATTTGTCTGTGACGACACAGATGGTGAAGAAGGTCCAGAGCCCAATCCAGCAGCAGGATAACCCATGTCATGCATACCGTCATATCCTCTAACATCCTTCCAGCTCTCCCTGAAGAAGTGCTGATCCATTGCCATAGAACTGTTGCTCTCCATGACAATTTAACACCCAAAACTGCAAATTCTATGAACTCGCTGACTACAACAATGTAGCTACACTACGCTCAACAATGGCACTTTACTGAAAAACCCATGGACCCATTTCGTCTTTGTGCCATTTCTACATACCCAAATGCTCAAAACCGTCAAATTCCTCAGGCTAAGTCAGGATCTCCTATGCTCCCCTGGTTTTTCTGTCCAATGACGGAATCCCAGCACAAGATCCGTGACAATTTCTCTACAGAACCCACTAAAACATATGTGGGTAATCTTGATTCCGCAAATAGAGGAAAACAACAATCTTTCTCAGTGTTTTAGATCTCAATTTTCTTGTCAAATTAACACCCTCTGCCGCTTGGTTGGATTTTCTACGTCTCAAGACAGAATTGTTTTGAACATTGTAGTGTGAAATAAGAATGAACGAGTTAGAGAATTATAACCTCCGATGACAATGGACAGACTTTTCTGCAGCGCTGAACATGTAAAGCTTACGCGTCCATTCTCAGTTTCATACGTTTACGAGTTAATATGAAATGAAATACTGTGTGTATTAAGTTATTCCCACATGCAAAGTACTATATTTTAGTAACGGTAGGGTTTTTAAACCAACGGCTCTCATTTTACCCCCAATCTTCTTGTAAAGGTAAATCAATGATTTGGGGTTTAGTGGGGCATTGAGGCTTCCAGATAAATTTATTTCACTTTTTGGTTGGTGAGAGATAAATATCTATATATTCTATAGAAGGAGGAATAGACATATTTTGGTCCATGTTTAAGAAATAGATATTAATATTATTATCGACCAAGAGGGAGATAATTATTAATTTTGAAAGAAGAAATATTATAAATAAATATTTTACTTAATTAAAGATATTCAATTTCTTTTTAATTAATTGTTTGTCCGTTTATTTAATTTTATCTAAATTTATCAATGGTGAAGGGGCTATGTTGACAACTCTTTTGTCATCATTATATCGAAAGACGTATGATTTACAATTAAAGAAAATATTATTAGGACTCTATTTCGATTTTTAAAATATAATAATAATAAATTATATTATTATTATAAGATTATATAAAAAATAAATAAAATAGAATATTTATAAATACTAAAGTGTATTTTTTATAATTGAAAGTAGTATTTGGTTTATGGATGTCACAGAAGTTAGATATTATTATAAAGTATATGATTTCATTTAGGAAATAATCTTTATAAAGAATATTATATATGATAAAATTACTTATCATTTTTTTTGGTAGGTAAAGTAAAATTTAAAATTATTTTCAATGGGTGGAGTGTTTGTTTCTCTTAAAAATAAGGAAATAAGTTAATGGTTAAAAATTTAGTTGTATTATAAGAGTGAAATTTTAATGAATAATAATTAATAATAATTATTTTCAATAAACTTATTTATAATACATTTCTTATTTTCAAATACACACATCTATCATGGATCTAGCAAGCACTAAGCGGGATCAAATCTCTTGAGGGGCAAATCTCTTTTAGAGGGAAATTTTTGAAAGAAAAAAATTGCATCTTGAGAGATCTGATCCCTCTAGCGACTTGATAGATCCGTGTTAATATGGATCTATGCAAATTCTCTCTCTCGTGTGTAATTTTTCACTGTTTAAATTGCATTTTTGAATTGATCCAGGTGGATGTTGGTGGCCACCCACCTATCCCATTTGGACCCCCACAACTGTCTCTTTCAGTTTTTCTGTTTCCTTAATTATAGCACAGTTTACTATTTTTAGCAGTTTTTCGGGTCCTAAACTTCCGGAGCCGTTTTGAGGCCCTAAACGACGTTTTTTGGGAAATCCACCGCCAGCGATTTTTTTGCCTAAAAATCGTCTTTTCCGTCGTAGTCCTCGGAGAGATCTTTCCAACGGGCTATCATGCGCGTCAAGTTGATGTACCAACTTACCCAAAAACAGGGCCCACAATTTGGCATTTCATCTTCTAGGGTTAGGTTTTGGAATGTGAAGGGTTTTCCATTGTTTCTCAACAATAAATAGGCCCTCGAGCCTCATTGTAACACAGTTTTTGGAGAACAGTTCAGAGGCATGTAGCCGACACATCTCTTCTCAGAGATAAGCTACCATCGCCCTAGCTGGGTTATTTCCATTTCTATTTGTAAGCATATTTCAGTACTTTACAGTAATGAAATGAAGTATTATTTCTGTTGCATATTTGTCTTTATGGTTATATCTGTATTTTATTGCGTTCCTGTTTAAATTCGGATCAGTGGTATCAGAGCGGTCTGCTTTTTCTCTGTTTTTCTTTGCATGTCCCCAACGAGGTCGGGATACAAGGAGTTAGGTCTGGAACTGGTCGAACTTTTGCAAGACCAGCCTCGCAAATCTCGACGACCTCCCATGGCGGATGAGAAGAAAAACGAGGGGGCAGGAGATCCTATCAAAATCTTGCTCGAAGAAGCCCTCGAGCGACAAAGAAACGCGATGATGGACAGCGTTGCCCAAATCCTTCAGCGGCTACCTAGAGGCGACGCATCGGCTTCCAACGGCTACTCTGGAAATGCCACACCATTTAAGGTACAAGTTAATTTTGAAATCCCCATCTTTGAGGATCAAATAGACGCAGATGCCGTAGATAAATGGTTAAATCTGCTCGATGGGTATTTTTCTGTTCATGAATTTTCAAGTCAGGAAAAGATTGTTTTCGCTCTTCTCAAAGCAGCCCCCCACGTCAAGGACTGGTGGGAAACCTACTGCGAACAGAAGGATGAAAGTACAGGCTCACTGTTTTCAGCCGCACCCACTTGGAATGACTTCCAGGATGCCATCAAGGAGCAGTACTACCCTGTCAAAAGCTATGAGGACAAATACATCAAATGGACCACACTGCGGCAAGGACGAGACCAAGATGTGTCGTAGTTCACAAACATTTTTCATACCCTTCGCACACAATTGGGTATCAAAGATTCTGAGCTGCATCTGGTACTCAAATACCGCGGCTGCCTACACAGATACATCCAGGAAGAGATGGAGTTCTTGAACATCTCCTCACTCGGCATAGCATACCGATACACTGTCAAAATCGAGCAAAAGTTCAAACAGAAGAAGCGAGACTTTGGATCTGCAAATCCAAAGCCCAAAGGACAAAGCCAAGGCGGGGTGACCCAAGACAACTCGTCGAAGCCGCAAAAAAAGAACAACACCACGAAGCCGAAGAAGGACACAGGAAAGTGGTGTGAGTTCCACAAGAGTCCCACTCATAACACAAGTGAGTGTCGGACCAAGCAGTCGCTGGTGGCCGAGTTGAAGGCTTCTGAATCAGATGCATGTTCTGACCCTGAGTCAGAACCCGACAAGGGGAATGACAAAGGAAAGCAGATCATTGATGCGGATCCCAGCGCCACTGTTGCTACTGCCAAGATCCAGAAAAATGAGCCCGAAGATCCAGAGGAGGGGGAACGTCTTTTCCACTCACAGATGTGGGTGAAGGGTTCGCCGCTGCAATTCATTGTCGACAGTGGCAGCCAAAAGAACCTCATTTCAGCAGAGGTCATGAAGCGGTTGGGCCTACCAACTACACCACACCCACAGCCGTGCAGTATCGGTTGGCTTCACGAAGGACGAGATCTCAAAGTTCACCAGCAGTGCCGCCTTCCCTACAGCATCAAGCCCTTCACAGACGAGGTATTGTGTGATGTTACACCTCTGGATGTTTGTGATGTACTATTAGGCTAGCCATACTTGTGGAGGCGACATGCTGTGTATGAGTCAAGGCCTCGCACTGTCATTATTTCTTTGGATAATTCATTATACAGGATATCGGAGGTAGCCCCACCTACCGCCACCTCTTTGATCACTGCTAAGAAAGGTAGCAAGCTCATCTCACAGACTAGGAAATTTATTTTCTATCTGGTTCGCTCCCAAAGTAAGGGGAAGATCGTTGCTACATCCATGACCCCCGCGAAGGGTTCCTCCACACAACAGCAGCAACAAAGGGATACAATCATGACAGAACACAGGAACAACTTCTCCTTACCCGGAGGGGTACCACACAAGTTTCAGGTGGGCGACAAAGTTTGGTTACATTTGCAGAGGGAGCGTCTTACCAGAACCCATCAGAAACTCAGACCACTTCGACATGGTCCTTACACCAGTAACAAGGCTACGGGAAACAATGCTTTGAAGCACAACATCCCTCCATTCCTTCGCTTTCACCGAGTGTTCAATGTGGACCGTCGCCGACCATGCTTCCCACCATTTCTGGACACATCAGAGATTGCAGAACAGCTCACTAGAGACCCAGCTCAGCAGAAGCTTCCTCATCTCAGGAAGGAACTCAACGCAATGGGGACCATTGCTTCCTAAGGGGGGAGGAATGATCCAGGTGGATGTTGGTGGCCACCCACCTGTCCCATTTGGACCCCCACAACTGTCTCTTTTAGTTTTTCTGTTTCCTTAATTATAGCACAGTTTACTATTTTTAGCAGTTTTTTGGGTCCTAAACTTCCGGAGCCGTTTTGAGGCCCTAAACGACGTTTTTTGGGAAATCCACCCTAACAATTTTTCTGCCTAAAAATCGTTTTTTCTGTCGTAGTACTCGGAGAGATCTTTCCAACGGGCTATCATGCGCGTCAAACGGAGATAGTACGACCAATTCGCGACCCCGGGAAGTTGATGTACCAACTTACCCAAAAACGGGGCCCACAATTTGGCGTTTCATCTTCTAGGGTTAGGTTTTGGAATGTGAAGGGTTTTCCATTGTTTCTCAACAATAAATAGGCCCTCGAGCCTCATTGTAACACAGTTTTTGGAGAACAGTTCAGAGGCATGTAGCCGACACATCTCTTCTCAAAGATAAGCTACCATCGCCCTAGCTAGGTTATTTCCATTTCTATTTGTAAGCATATTTCAGTATTTTACAGTAATGAAATGAAGTATTATTTCTGCTGCATATTTGTCTTTATGGTTATATCTGTATTTTATTGCATTCCTGTTTAAATTCGGATCATGAATGTACAGATTAATCCAACACCATGAAAATCTCCCTCTTTAGACAATTGGATTGTGTAGACCACACAACCTAAACTTACAATTCCAATAAATTTTTGCTAGATTTCAGATGATCTAAAACTACCTCAAAAAAAGAGCCAAATTGTAAAATAGTGAGCCTGCTTGAAACATATTAACCATAAGAATCTATTTTTCCAAACTGCTTTATGTAATATATATATGTGTGTGTTATTATAACCATAATATTTTTTTTAATTACTTTAAGTAATATATATATATATATGGAAAATTTTAAGAATGAAAATTTATCTTAAAGATTAGAAACCTTGGTGAATATTTCTAATCCATAATATGAAAAATATAAAATGTTTGGTGATATTTTCGTAAAAATATTCAAACTTCTAATGATTTTATATAGTCTTCGTAAAATTTTGGTGATTTTTAAGGTAAAATATTTTTTGCCTATAAAATTTGGGCGAATAATTTTTAGGAAAAAATGAAAATTGGTGTTTTTTTGGAAATTCTATATATTGATATATTTTATTTATGATCTATTATCATTATTAATAATTTTTCAATGTCATATATTAATTTTATATTAAGAATTAAGGGGTGGCTGAAGGGCTAGTTATCTATGGCTCCCGTGGAAAAAAAATGGTCTTAAAGTACTCACCGGGTTTAGAAAAGATGACAAATAATCAAAAAATGGTCTTAGAGTACTTATGGGGTTTGGAAAAGATGACAAATAATCATCCGGAAGCATACGACTTATTACAAGGCATCCTCCCAAAAAAAATAAGTTTCCTCTCTCATTATGTTGGTAAAATCTCTTAATATTATTCAATACATGGTTAAAGATTCATCTCCAAGAGATAAGTTTTTTGATAATATCTTAAAATGTGTCAAGAAGGCAACAAAAGATATCCCTATTATGGGTTATAAGCACATACTATGGGATAATAATAAGGAAGGGGATGGATGTGTCAATCCATGATACAATCTAAAATTTGGTGAATTGATGATTAATTACCAATTCTTCATTCCTTAAAAGTAGTTCCAAAGATAAGTCATGCAGTATCAAGTTACATTATAAGTCATGTAAATTTTGCTTTATTCTGAGGCTCTATTTGAAAGTATCCGCCTCCAACCCCCATCTCGCCCTTGTATGCGTGAATAATGTAGCTCTTTCGATGACACTTTTGATTTGGGATAGGATAGACCACTTTAATAAACATAGATTTATGACGATATATTTGGGATAAACCAAGAGTCATTTTTTATTTAATACAAAGTTATTAAGAATTGAATGATTTTTTTTCACTTTACATTACTTCTTGTCTCTATGTTAAAGTAAATATTTTATTATGATATATATATATATATATATATATATATATATATATATATATTACTTTCTCTATGTAAGCATATATAAAGTTGATAGGGAAATAAATTAGTTATTATGAAAAGCCCCAAGGGTTAGCTCAGTTGGTCAAAATCAGTGCCTCGCCATCGGGAGGTCACAAGGTCCAATCTCTCCGAAGCCCTTGGGGTCAGGCCTTGCTAGTGGGCCGCGGGGCTAGGTTCCCTTCGGGGTCGATCAGCCCAGATATTTATGTGGACATAGCGCAAAAAAATAAAAATAAAAAATAAAATAGTTATTATGAATATTTAAATAGATTATTTAAGTTCTTTACTGGAATATTCTTCAAAGTAGAAGAATTATACTTCTTTTTTATACTCAAAAGTGAAATTATAAGTTTTTTTTTTTTTACTTTTAATTATTTTATACCATTTTAAACTAGATATTAAATTATGTTATTTCACATGGACATTGAAATATTTTATTTATAGTTAAGAATAAGAGTAAAAATAGATTATTTAAGTTCTTTACTGAAATATTCTTCAAAGTAGAAGAATTATACTTCTTTTTTATACTCAAAAGTGAAATTATAAGATTTTTTTTTTTTACTTTTAATTATTTTATACCATTTTAAACTAAATATAAAATTATGTTATTTGACATGGACATTGAAATAATTTATTTATAGTTAAGAATAAGAGTAAAATATTTTCACCACGTCTCCTTGATATTTGGTTATAATATCAACAACTAATTGATCACAGAGAGGGAAATTATTGATATTTTATAATGCTTTTAATTAAAACTAATCAAATATGTATATTCATTTTTGTTTTTTTATTATAGTAAACATTGTTTTTTATTTAGAGAATATTTTTAAGGGACACCTGTCAATTCAAGGTTGAACATTGAAGGAATTACACATCTCCCTCATGCTAGGTTGTAGAATGTGCTCGATGCAATAAGAAAGAAATATCATACTCTCTCTCAACAATATTAATATAAATAAATTCCTACTGAATTTGTTAGCCAAAAGAGAATAAACATAACATATTGTAAATTGTGAGTACAAATTGATAACCACAACCAAAACGACCAATGAAATCAAAATACACCTAATATCATAATGCAACCCACAACCATTAAGGATCAAAAGAGTTGATTGGATTTGGTTTCTTTGGTCCAGTGCTAGGTAACAAGGGAGGTCTGAAGTCACAATGTGCGTTTTTTTCCATGTGAATCAACCTTCCTTCCAAGCATTCTAGCTTTTCTTATATCCTCCTTTGATCCCTTTGCAGGGTGGTCAGACGATCCTACATTTACCATATGTTGCGTTGTAAGTTGTTCATGAATCATATGAAAACATTTCTATCATCATGATGATCTCGACTAAGATGTTCCAAGAGGAGGGTTACATGTAGCTGAGTTTCAAAGGCATCCAATTGTGGGGTAATTCCATTCTGTCAAGTGATTGTGTGGGATTAGGGTCTAGCGCTTCCCCCAACTCTCAATCCTCCATCCTATACTCAGCCTGTTTCCCCCTCGGGCCAATTCCCCTTCGCACCCTGCCACACTGGCGGTGCATAATATGTTTAACTAGACTCTAGAAAAACCAAAAACACAAATTGTTCACCCAAGGCCTACCACATGTCACCACTAAAATGCCACTCGAACCACAATGCCACCTTGTTGTAGCAGACCCACTATGTTGGCTCGCTACACCATCCCAGATTGACTTTTGTGGACTGGAAAATGGCTAGGTCACCCACCCACAGAGCTTTCCCCACAAAACAACACTTAAACGACAACCCGTAAGTTGTCTTCTCAATGGAAAACATAATTCAAACCCCTTTGAGTCTCTTAGGCGGATTCCCAACAGCTCATAAAGCACCAAGATCCTTGAATTAACCACCCCAAAATAAGTAGCAAAGCAGTGAATGTTCAATAATTCCCACCCCTACCCCTGGATATCCTCGCAGCTTGCAACAATTGAGTTTGGGCTCCTACCCCAGAGACTATGACTTAGACAACCATTGTTCAGACTTAAATCCCTATTCCTAGCAAGAAATGTAGAGCCCACACCGACTATCCCAAAAGAGACAAACTCATTTAAATTTATGAGAATTAAATAGGAAACTAGACTGCAGACCAAGGAGACCTTAACAATGCCCTAAACACAGGTTTTCATGCCAACTTCCCCCGATAGACCATAGTTTCCCACCCTTTTAAATCATCATTCTCAATAAGATAAACCAAACACAGACCAACTACCCCATAAAAGACAAACTCATTACAATTTTTGAGAATTATATAGAAAGACCATGCCACAGACCAGAGAAACCTTACCAGTGTCCTAAATGCGGGTTTGTGTGCTAGTTTCTCCTAGTAGACCACCATGTAGAGACTCCACGATGCTACATTTTTTTACGGCTTGCAAGAGGTACTCTAGCGAAAGCCCCCTATCCTCAGATCCCAAATTCATTGCCTTTGAGCCTCTTTTGTACACTCACCACCACTCCAGCCTTCCAATATAATATATTTTTCCTCCGCCTCAGCATCCCATGCTGAAGTTAACTTGAACATAATGCCAAATTGTGCAGACGAAACATAGAGTATTCCCCCTTACGAATGCCCATACCAAAACTCATAAAACTAATTGTTGTGCTATTGCGACATGCTCTTATACACCACATCTAGGCTCTGGACAGTTCCACCCTCGTGAACCTACATGCATTAAACTTGCCACACTTCACTTGAATGCATCGGTTAGATTAATAAGGTGATAGACCACCACTGATTTTAACGTTACCTTAGATTGCCACCCCTTTAAAAAAATAAATTTAATATTTCAATAAAAATAAAAATTATATATATATAAAATTAATATTTAATAACTCTATAATTAATATATATATATATATATATATATATATATATATATATAATATTCAATATTCAATGACTCTATAATTAACATGTGGATATATATGAATTATATTTACATTAACATCTTTTATATTTTACAAAGTGGTTGTATTACATTAACATTATACTTTTTACATACTTTTTACATACGAATTGGTACTAGACCATTTACCGATGTCACATAATTTGATGCTTTTACAAAAAAAAAGTTCGGGGGCCACCTTATCTTTAAATCATTTCACTAATTTTTATTTCCTGTTAAGTACTCTTTAAGTGTGGGGCAATGTGTTTTTTAATTTAATTTTTGAGTATGCATTTTGTAATTTATTTTTTATGTTGTTTAAAATTTTCATATTTAAAAAATATATATATATATATATATATATAATTTTTCTTTTAATTAAATTTTATTTTTTTATTTGATTTTTTTATTTTTTTAATAATTTTAATCTATTTATGATTTTTTTATATGTTAGGTAGTATTTTTAATTATATCATATCAAGAAAAAATATATTGATCTTTTCGTATTTACTAATTTATTATTAGAGAAACTAAATTAGTAATACAAAAAAATTAATTTATAACGTTTATATAATACCACAAAACTAATTAAATAAAGTACTTTGAAACTGTCTAATAAACTATAAAGAGAGTGATGATCTTTCTTCTCTGTGCTAGCAATCAAGTTGTTGTTATTGTTGGACAGTTAGTGTGGCATCATGTGTGTCAGCATTGATGTCAACTGGGCTACAATTAATCTCAAATGGGCAAGTATCACATATGCATGGTGTGTTCAACTCAGGGGGAGTCACAAGGTAGATGCAGCCTTTTATAGAGAATCATCATTGTAGCAGGTCAATTAAAGAAGCTAAAATATTATAATTATGGTGGTTGGGGAGTCCTCGTATTTGAAAAAGTTTTTGTCTCATGAGATCAGTTTTAATGCTTCTGAAAATGGCACAATTGGATAGTGCTCGAAAAGAGATTTCCAACGGTATATGGCACCCTAAAAATCTCCTAAGGATGAAGGATTTATGTGCAATTGAAGTTTGTAAATAAGAAGGCTAAGAAGATCAGGCCACCAACAAAGTTATCACCATCAAATTTAGAAAAATAAAAATCTTGAACCTTTATAAATAACATGAAAGCCAAAAAGCTAGTTAAACCATGGCCAACAAGTGTAATAATGTTGAAGACAACCTACATGCTACTAATAAACCAACTCGACATTCCTATCCTCACCATCCATGCTTAGATTCCTAATCTTTGGCATGCATTCTAATTGTTTGTTTGATCCTCCAAACACTCCCAAATCCATTAAACTATACGTGTTATTTGAATTATATCCTGGGTGGGTTGGATGCCAAGTGGGTGGATCTCTTGATCCCCACTCCCTTCAATTGTTAATTCCCTTTATTATCCCAGCTTTCATTGTGATTTCTCATCTCTCATAAGGGGCTTAAATATCCCTATTGTTATTAAAAGTTTCAATTCTGTCTAAAAGATATTTTAAATTAAAAACAAGTTAAATATTAATTTAAGTGGTAAAAATATTAGATGGTGAGTTATTGCTAAGTTTTTGGATTTGAGAGATCTGTGGTTTTTATCTTTTGAATTGACCGGAGAATCCACAGTAGAATTATTATCGTACCAACGTTTCAAATCCCAAGTGGGATCCATCATCAGGGTAGAAGAATGATGATAAAAGAAGAGCAAACAGGAAGAATAAATACTAAAGAGGAAGAATTTTTATGGAAGAACAAACAGTCGGCTAGAACCTTTAATTTTATATAATATTTATTATTAATATTTTTATTTCATATTAAATATTATTAATAATTATCATTTAAAATAAATTATTATAATAATAACTTATACATTAATTAATATAATGTTAATATGATAATAATCAATTATTATATAATAAATAATTAATTATTACTAAATAATAATAATTAAATATTATAATAATAATTATAAATTAATAATTACATTAATATGAATAAAACATATAATAACTGATTAATATTTGCAGCTTACTAAATAATAAATTTAATTCATACTCACTGATTAATATTTTAATATTAAATCATATTAGAAAGATAATTAATAATTAAAATAGATAAATATAATAATTCAAATATTAATTAATTAATAAAATGACTAATATATAAATTAATATAAAATTAAATTAATAATCATCAACTATTTAAATTCTAAATAAACTAAAATAATAAATGATTGATTTTATTAATTATTGACAATTAAAAATATAATCACTTATTTATACTAAATTAATATATTAATAAAATAAAATAACTAATATATAAATCAATACTAATAATAATTAATTATTTTATAATATAATAATACAAATGATAATTAATATAATAACTAATATATAAATAAATAAATATAATATTGATATAATAATGATCAATTGATGATGATGATGGTTGTTAACGTCCACTGAGACCAAATAATGATCTATCGGACCTAAAAAGACGAATTATTTATTTTGATTTATGATTTTATTCCGATGCTCAAAAAGCTTGGAGAGAAGCCTCCCGAGTTCACTATAATTTTGGCATTGTAAAAGGCTAGAAAGGTCAGTATTATAACAAAGGTTGTGAAATTGAGATCTAATGTGGTTGTATGCAGGGCACTCTAAGAGGAAGTGGTTTTCATCCTCGATGCTCTTATTCTCACAAATATGGCAGATCCTTTCCATCCATGGCGTTTTAGGAACTACCCAGCGGCCAGTCTCACTATGGAGCTCATGAGAATTCGTTCTAATCTTTGCTATATTATATAATAATTGATTAATTATTATTATTATTATATAATAATAATAATTTAATTATTATTTTTTTTTATTTTTTATTTTTTTTTACTAAGTTATTTTACTATGTATTTAAAAGTAATAATGTCTTGACTTTTGATAAATTATCATTTATTTGTCAATTAGGTTTATTTAGGGTGGTTGAACTTCTCTATTTAGTTTCAATTCTCACATGTAGATGTTGAGTTTAGTAGTCAAATCATTGGTAGATGTTGAGTTTAGTAGTTAGATCATTGTGTAGATGTGGGTCCTTTGTCCCATAAACAAAGTCTCATACACCAAGTTGATTTGACTTGATCATGACATTATGCATAAACAAAAAAATCTTATACATTAATTTGATTTGTGACTTAAACATAACCTTACAAACATATTATTATAATAAAAAATACTTATTTTTTTAATAATTAAATTAAAAAAAACTTTAACTTAATTTAAATAATAATAATTAATAACATAATTAACATTATTAAAAAATCCAACAGCTTTATTTACGTCAGCTCACTTTAAAAAAATACAAGGAAAAGTTTATAACTGTTCATTAATGTGCACTTAAAGGAATTAAACTAAATAACCCCTTTATAGAAGTTGATTAAAGAAACCCTTAATTTAAGGATAACTCGAAAAAATTCAAGGACGAAAAATTGTAATTTTTGAGTATGCATTTTGTAATTTAATTTTTATGTTGTTTTATATATATATATATATATATATATAATTTTTCTCCTAATTAATTTTTTTTAAAATTTTTTTATTTAATTAAATTTATTTGATTTGTTTTTTGATTAATTTTAATAATATATATATATTTATGATTCTTATATGTTAGGTAGTATTTTTAATTATATTATATCAAGAAAAAGTATATTGGTCTTTTTGTATTTACTAATTTGTTATTAGGAAAACTAAACTAGTAATACTATCTATATATATGTTTATAATTTATACAATATCACAAAATCAACTAAATAAAGTACTTTGAAACTACATAATAAATTATAAAGAGAGTGATGATCTTTCTTCTCTATGCTAGTAGTCAAGTTGTTGTTATTGTTGGATAGCTAGAGTGGCATCATGTGTGTCGACATTGATGTCAACCGGCTAGAATTAATCTCAAATGGGCAAGGATGGTTGATGCGTGGTGTGTTCAACTCAGGGGAGTCTCAAGGTAGATGCAATCTTTTGTAGAGAATCATCATTGTAGCAGGTTAATTAAAGGAGCTAAACTATTATAATTATGGTGGTTGGGGAGTCCTAGGATTTGAAATTGTTTTTGCCTTAGGAGATCAGTTCAAATGCTTATGAAAATGGTACAATTGGATAGTGCTTGGAAAGAGATTTCCAACGGTATATGGCACACTAAAAAACTCCTAAGGATGAAGGATTTATGTGCAATTGAAGTTTGTAAATAAGAAGGCTAAGAAGATCGGGCCACTTGGGAGAACAAAGAAGGACAATTAGGCCTTGATCCTTGCCTAGTCGGTAGGTCAGCCTCGTCGGAAGGTTTTGACATGAGTAAAAAGGACCGATCCTCGACCCCCAACCTATGTAAGACCAACTAAAGGTCGCAGTAATGGGAGTAGGATGACGTGAGCACAGGGTGACATGACGGCATGAGAGGAGGACACGTGGCATGTGTTTTTGACATTTTCAAGTGGCCAAGTAGGCCAAATACAGGTGACATGTGGTGTCATGTGGGTCAGATGATGTTAGTGTGACATAACATTATGATGTGGCAATGATTTCAAAATTCACGCCAGAGGGTCAGTTTGGTGAAGTTTTCCTATGTATGAAAAATAAGACAGTTGGTTGAAGTAGGTTGTCGCTTGCATTCATTAGAGGTCGGTGCCTCTTAGCAAGTTGTGGCTTACTAATCTAAAGGGGGTTGGGGCCTCTTGTGAGTGGGTGCTCATAAACAAATTGATGGAACTGAGTAGGAGCTTAGATTGCATATTAACAAACAAATTGGTAGTTTTTCCCTTTTTGGTTTCCACTTTAAATTCCTACACCCATGTGTGTATGTTGCTCATGTTAAACAGTGTGTGTTCATATGAATGATTTACTCTCTCACTTATGCATTTAGTTGTGAATGCTCATATGGGTGATTTCCAAATAGAAAATAAAATAAGAATTGGGATTAAAAATTGAAATTAGCATTGATCATTTATTCAGCCCCCACCCCCACCCCTAAGTAATTCCTTATTCCAACAATTCTTAAACAAAACAAAACAAAATAGAAATACCATTTACTTGGAGGGCGAGTGCACCTCAATGATCTCAGGAGGGCTCGTGTCTTCAATGGAGTCTATAAACTCCAAATTTCCTAGTTATTTAGCAAGCACGTTGACCTTTACATCTAGATTTTTCAAATGCAATAGAACTTCACCTATGCTCAACATAATTTCTTGATGAGCCTCATAACACTCAATTAATACCTTCCCAATGATGGTCTTTAGCTATTAGTATATTTCTAATGTTTGCATGTATTTAGTTTGCCCAATCCTTATGCTTCTAATGTTTAGAATCGAACTTTCAAACTCTCTCTTCTACCTCTGCATTAGATATGAATCTTATTTCAATATGAGCTACTCTTTTAGCATCATGAATCACTCTTTTGACCCCTCTAGGGGTGAATAAGACATACATTGCAACAAAATATTCTACCCCTATTGGGCTTTGGAGGTTGAGGGGACCCTCGAGCATCTTCCCCCTCTTCTACTATTAGACTCTAAAGCATGACAAATGATGTTGCAGGTGAACCATGAAGGAACAAGAAGATGGGGGAGTAGATGGGAATACCTAGGGGTGATAAATTCCTTTGGTTGAAGGATACCATGGGGATAAGAAGAGAGGGACATCGAAATCCCCTGAGAAGAGGCTAGTCAAATAAAAGAAAGAAGGAAAAAATAAAACACAATAACCCCAAAAACATTGGATCACCAAAAGTAAGGATAGTCGTAGTTGATTGCATTATGAGGTAGAGCTAATCTACTAAAGAGACCTAGAAACACAAGAAATGAAAACCACTAAATCTGCATAGACTCAAGAACATTCAAAAAATAAACCTAGAGTGCTAATAGGAGCGAAAAAATAAGACCAAAACTTCAAAGACCTCTACTCAGAACGAGAATTAGATATTAGAATAGAGACTAAACCTTAACATAATTCAACCTTGTTAGTGAACACCCTTGCGAGTAGACCCACAGAGGATCCCAACTCTCATAGTTCATGCTAGAGGTGGTGGTGATAACTTTGCTTTCACCAACAAAGTCATCACCATAAAACTTAGAAAAATAAAAATCCCAAACCTTTAAAAACAACATGGAGCCAAAAAGCTAGTTAAACCATGGCCAACAAGTGTAATAATGTTGAAGACAACCTACATACTACTAATAAACCAACCCGACATTGCATATCCTCAGCATCAGTGCTTATATTCCTAATCTTTGGCATGCATTCTAATTGCTTGTTTGATCCTCCAAACACCTCCAAATCCATTAAACTAGACGTGTTATTTGAATTATATCCCATGTGGATTGGATGCCAAGTGGGTGGATCTCTTGATCCCCACTCCCTTTGATTGTTAATTTCCTTTATTATCCCAGTTTTCATTGTGATTGCTCACTCTCACAGGGGGCTTAAATATCCCTATTGTTATTAAAAGTTTCAATTCTAGTCTAAAAGATATTTTAAACTAAAACCAAGTTAAATATTAATTTAAGTGGTAAAAATATTAGATGGTGAGCTATTGCTAAGTCATTTTACTATGTATTTAAAAGTAATCATGTCTTGGCTTTCAATAAATTATCATTTATTTGTCAATTAGGTTTATTTAGGGTGGTTGAGGTTCTCTATTTAGCTTCAATTCTCACATGTGGATGTTGAGTTTAGTAGTCAAATCATTGTGTGGATGTGGGTCCTTTGTCCCATAAACAAGGTCTCATACACCAATTTGATTTGACTTGGTCATGACCTTAAAAACATATTATGCATAAGCAAAGAAATCTCATACACTAATTTGATTTGTGACTTAAACATGACCTTACAAACATATTGTTATTATAATAATAAAATATATTATTAATTCTAAATAAAAAATACTTAATTTTTTTAATAATTAAATTAAAAAACCTTTAACTTAATTTAAATAATAATAATAATAACATTATTAAAAACTCCACCACCTTTACTTACTTACGTAAGTTACATTTAAGAAAATGTAAGTAAAAAGTTTATAATGGTTCATTAATGTGCACTTGAAAGAATTAAACTAAATAACCCCTTTAAAGAAGTTGATTAAAGAAACCCTTAATTTAAGGATAACTACAAAAAAATTCAACGAGGAAAAATTGTAATAAAATAATATTGTAAATTGTAAATTGATTTCTCAACCTCTTTTTCATTGAAATGATTTTTTTAATACAAATATTGATGGAATAAGTTATTTTTTTGGTTTAGTTCATGCTAACTTTAACCAATTTGTTTATGGCATTGATTTCTGATAGGTATTAGCTTACTTTCCTTTCCTTTAGATATTAAGTTAGAAGGAAAGCAATTTTAAATGTAAATGTTAGCGTTTATTATTAGAGTTTTAAATTAAGACGTTAAGTATTTATTATTGGAATAAGGTAAATAGTGGATACGCTGGAAATTTTTTTATTTTTATTTTTGAATTTAACAACAAAATGATAAGTTATGATGTTATTTTAAGAATAGAATTTTAAGTTTTTAAAATTTCCTGTTATTTTAAGAAAAGTTTGACGTTGTTTTATGAATAGAATTTTAAGTTTTTAAAATTTTTAATTATTTTTTAGGAGAAGATTAATAGAGAATGTGAATCTATTTTATAAAGAAAAATATTTTGAAAATAAATTTATTTTATATTTTGAAAATAAATTTATTTTATTATTTATTAAATTAGTGTGTGAAATTATTTTGTAATAAAAAAGTTTTTGAAAATAATTTTTATTTTTATTTTATTATTTATTAAATTAGTAGTATTTTTTAGCAAAAGTAAATATTTGATTTATTTTTACTAAAATAATTTGATAGACTGGACGGATAATAAACCTGAATGTTGATCTTTTTAATTTTATTAATTGAAATTGGTTATGCTTTACCAAACAAAAAATTTATTGAAGGGAGAAGATGCTAAACAAGCGTTTTAATTTAACAACAAAATTATATGTTATGATGTTATTTTAAGAATAGAATTTTAAGTTTTTAAAATTTCCTCTTATTTTAAGAAAAGTTTGATGTTATTTTATGAATAGAATTTTAAGTTTTTAAAAATTTTAATTATTTTTTAGGAGAAATTAATAGAGAATGTGAATTTATTTTATAAAGAAAAATATTTTTGAAAATAAATTTATTTTATATATTTTTGAAAATAAATATATTTTATTTTTTATTATTATTTATTAAATTAGTGTGTGAAATTATTTTATATTAAAAAAATGTTTTTGAAAATAATTTTTATTTTTATTTTATTATTTATTAAATCAGTAGTATTTTTTAGCTAAAGTAAATATTTGATTTATTTTAATAAAGTAATAAGATAGACTATGTGATATGGATGGATAATAAACATGAATGTTTATTTTTTTATTTTTATTAATTGAAATTGGTTATGCTTTACCAAAAAAAAATTATTGAAGGGAGAAGATGCTAAGCAAGCATTTTAATTCCAGATAGTTATTTCTCTCCTTAGAGATAAATGATCTATGTTAGGGAAAAGGTAGCCAAGAGGGTGAGAGGGCAAAAAGTCTAAGGGAACCTAGAGACTTGGACTTGGTTGGAGGAGGTCCAAGAGAGGAAATGGAATAGAATCCTTAGATAGGATGTTGTCGAGGAAATGCAAGACATTGTCAGAGAAATGGATTCTTGAGCTGGTTGGCCAATGGAATACCCCGTTAGACCTATAAGGTCTATAATAAACCTAAGTCTGTAATTTTTCACTGTTTAAATTGCATTTTTGAATGTACAGACTAATTCAACACCATGAAAATCTCCCTCTTTAGACAATTGGATTGTGTAGACTACACAATCTAAACTTACAATTCCAAGAAATTTTTGCTAGATTTCAGATGATCTAAAACTACCTCAAAAAAAGAGCCAAATTGTAAAATAGTGAGCCTACTTGAAACATATTAACCATAAGAATCTATTTTTCCAAACTGCTTTATGTAATATATATATGTGTGTGCAGTAAAAGATAGGCGGAGGGCTCTGATGGCGGAAGTGAAGAAAATAATGGTGGCCGTGGACGACAGTGAACTCAGTCATTATGCTCAGCAATGGGCTTTAAACAACCGGCATCTTTATGGAAGCGCTGTTTCTCTTGTGATATTTCACGCTCAACCAGTGGTAGCCTTCAACACCGCTGCACCAATGGGGATAACAACTCCTGGATTACTTGAAACGTTTTTGGTTCAACAGAAGCAGGTTTCTCAAGCAATCCTTTCTCGTGCTAAAGAGATATGTGCTCAGGAAAATGATATGGACAGCGAGAGAGCCGGGAAGACAATGAAAGGGAAAGCCTGTATTAACTTTTCTGAAAACCTGTCTGCCCATTCGAGCTGCGCGACAGGATTCAGTCAGCGCGTTGATGTAGATTTACGGCTCAGGGCGAGGGAAGATGGGAATCTGGTAACTTCCGAGGGGTGCCTGGGCATCTGGAATATGCTCATTTGGAGATTCGTTGCCAAATGGGGGCAAATGAAGGTTGCATACAAAGTGTTTGAGAAAAGTCCTGAACGAGATGCTACTGATTGGAATGAGTCGCTTTCTGGTTCTGTGAAGAATGGGAGAGAGGACGACGCATTGGGACTGTTCTGGGCAATGCCTAAGAGAAATGTGGTCTCATGCACTGCCATGTTTACAGGACATGCGCAGAATTGTTATATGGACAGGGCACTTCTGGCCGGAAGCAAGCAGCGATTCTGCTCCTCATTTTCGCCAGATTTGCTTGCAGAGGTTCCTCTATTGATTCAGCCAGATCTGTTGGAAGAATCTCAGGAATTTCAAATCCAAGTCAAACTACTGGGCAAGACAAGGATGCATTGGGTTCGAACAACAGATCTAGTCCAGGATCTTCTGCAAAAACTGGAAAGCCGGATGGGGATCCCCTCCTCCTTCCTCAGATTGTTATATGAGGGTAAGCAACTAATGAGCCCCCTTCCTCTCTCTTTTTACAGCATTCATAAGGACGCCTCTATCGAGGCTTCTTTTCGCTTAAGAGGTGGTTCCTTTGGGCAGACCTCCTCTGCCCCTTCTTTCTCTTACAAAGATGCAGCTAGCAAAGACGCTGCGCAACCACAGTCCGCTTCGAAAGCAGCCCACCCAAACGCGGCTCCAAAGCCTTTTGTGGTAGACAAATCAGAGGAAATTCCTTCCATCAATTTCTCTCACGCCGAAATTGAAAATCGTTTACAGATTTTTGAAGAATCAGCACTCATCTGCAGATTTAATGGGCTTTGGCCTCGCACAACAGATCTTTACCAATGGATCCACTCCACTTGGACCAAAAAAAGCAAGATTTACTTATGTTCAAAAGGGTTCTTCATTGTGGTTTTTGACTCAAGTGAAGATTACCAGAAGGCCTTAATGGGAGGCCCTTGGTTCTGGGGTGCGGCTGGGCTCTTTCTCACTCCCTGGTTTCCAGAATTCGACCCCTCTATAGCAGTCATCACCAAGCTTCCTTTTTGGGTCAGGCTCCCGAATCTTCCAGCTCATCTATGGCATGTATCTGTTTTCATTGCCATTGGAGAGACTTTAGGACGGTACCTGGCTGTAGACAGCTCCAGGAAGGAAAATGGTCTTTTCACCTACGGCAGACTTTGTGCAGAAATAGATATCAGTAAAGGACTACCGGATCAGATTAATCTCAAGATTGGAGATTTCCACTGGACTCAAACCTTGGATTACGAGAACACAGCCTTCAGATGCCGCCATTGCCATCAAACGGGGCACCTCCAGAATACATGTCCTCAGTTCCTCCAAAAAAAGAAGAATCCAAATCGCAAACCCAAAGCCAAGCGCTGGAATCCTTGTGAGCCTCCCCGCTCAATGGGCAGTCTAGATTTCTCTAGTTCGGATGAGGAGGAAACTGAAGCTGTTTTGCAGAAGGATGAGGCTACGGTAGCAGATGTGCAGAATGATGTGATTCCGATAGATACTCCCTCGGGAGCTCCAGCAGTCTCCTCTGACCCTCAGTTTTCTCAGAAACGTACTCATTGTTCTTCTTCCTCAGATTCTGATAAGGAAATTCAGCCGCCAGTGCAGAATAGTCTACAAATTGTCTTGGCTCAGCCAAACTCCACTGGGTGGGTCAAAGTAAACAAGAAAAAAGGCAAAAAATGTCGTGTGGATGGAAATGTTTCCTCGGGGTAGTTCTCTGAGTTGAGTTCTTTCTTTTTGTTCTCCTTTGTCTACTGAGTCCTTTCTTGGATTGTCTCTTAGCGCGAGGTGGTAGCCTATCCCCTGTGGCTCCCTTGCTTTTCTGCTTCGCTTGCTTGCAAGCTTGATTGTACTATACTTTTCTTTTTTTAATAGAATTAGTCTTTATTCAGAAAAAAATATATATATATGTGTGTGTTATTATAACCATAATATTTTTTTTTAATTACTTTAAGTAATATATATATATATATGGAAAATTTTAAGAATGAAAATTTATCTTAAAGATCAGAAACTTTTGCGAATATTTCTAATCCATAATATGAAAAATAGAAAATGTTTGGTGATATTTTCGTAAAAATATTCAAACTTCTAATGATTTTATATAGTCTTCGTAAAATTTTGGTGATTTTTAAGGTAAAATATTTTTTTCCTATAAAATTTGGGTGAATAATTTTTAGGAAAAAATGAGAATTGGTGTCTTTTTGGAAATTCTATATATTGATATATTTTATTTATGATCTATTATCATTATTAATATTTTTTAATGTCATATATTAATTTTATATTAAGAATTAAGGGGTGGCTGAAGGGCTAGTTATCTATGGCTCCCGTGGAAAAAAAATGGTCTTAAAGTACTTACCGGGTTTAGAAAAGATGACAAATAATCAAAAATGGTCTTAGAGTACTTATGGGGTTTGGAAAAGATGACAAATAATTTTTTTTTTCTCGTTAAAAACTAATCTATTATTTACAGGAACAAGAAAGACATTACAATCATAGAGTTTTTTCACCAGAGGCCAAACCGTGGCACTCTGGATTGTGAGGGATCAAAAGGGCAGCCCTCGCAGGGGCTCCATGACTGAACAAAACATCCCACGCAGGGGTCTTAGACTTCCAAAAAAGCGACCAGTTCAAACTAGATAACCCGCGCAGGGGCTTTGGACCATAAGTGTTCATCCCACGCAGGGGCAGCAAACAACCATCAGCATTTACCCACGCAGGGGCCACAAAAAACATAACAAGAACAGGCATTAAGACCACATGACAGAAACCGAAAGCCGAAGCAAAACCTGAGTGTCGCCGGAGTATGTGATGCTGAGCGGATGGACAGCTACTCGTCCGGCTCCTCCTCGACCACCTTGCACCAACCGAATTTTTCCATTTCCTCTGCAGAAGGGTAGGGATCCAGGTTGACATTGTCCCCCTTGGATGTCGACACTTCCTGAGGCTGAGGAAGGTTGGGGGCATGCTCTGCATCCTCCGCTGGCATCGCCTTGACAAATTCTGAACTCTCGCCCGGGTGCTTCCCCTTGCTGCGTTGTCCGTCGCTATCGACCTGAGATTCCTCAAGGAAAAGTACCGAAACGTGGGCATTGATACGGGGTCTGTCCAGAGAGCTACTGAAGGTAAAAATGGCTGAACCAAAGGCAGGCGAAGGTGCTGGGTCAGAATCTGGGCTGCCAGAGTCCATGAATTGGCTTGCTTGGATGGGATTGGCTTCAGCAATACGATGGCAACGGCAACGACAGCAATGGGAGTGGGGTTCTTCAGCTGGAGGCCGAGAGGACCCTCCCCGGGCAGAGCCTCGACGGCTGAGCAGGCGCTGTCGAGGCCTAACCATTTTTGCAGAAGCACCGGGGGTAAGGAACAGTGCGTGATAGGGAGGCGGAATTGACACAGAGGCGAGCGAACGGCACCCAACAAACTCAAGTTTGCATCCACCCCGCCTTTCAGGCTTGAAATTGCATCCAACAGACAGAGGGACGGCAGGAGCTGTTTCCCGGAGAGCCAAAGACCAGGCGAGAGCCTGAACACCAAATACCAAGTGCTGAGCATGAACCAGCTTATGCCGAGCCATCCCGCCACCTTTCTTAACCACTGCATCATAACCTCGAGCTTCGAACGCCATAACTGCTCGTTGCAGTCGATCCAACAACCCGGACGGAGCATTGAATGAATTCCTGTGTTAACCCTGCCCTTTATTCCCTGGCGGCGATCTTGCATTGAATGCCAGCACTACACCTGAGGCAGCACATGACTAGCATGTGGCTCCTCATTGCCTCCCATTGTGTCACCCGCATCCGGGGAAGATGACAAATAATCATCCGGAAGCATACGACTTATTACAAGGCATCCTCCCAAAAAAAAAAATAAGTTTCCTCTCTCATTATGTTGGTAAACTCTCTTAATATCATTCAACACATGGTTAAAGATTCATCTCCAAGAGATAAGTTTTTTGATAATATCTTAAAATGTGTCAAGAAGGCAACAAAAGATATCCCTATTATGAGTTATAAGCACATACTATGGGATAATAATAAGGAAGGGGATGGATGTGCCAATCCATGATACAATCTAAAATTTGGTGAATTGATGATTAATTACCAATTCTTCATTCCTTAAAAGTAGTTCAAAAGATAAGTCATGCAGTATCAAGTTACATCATAAGTCATGTAAATTTTGCTTTATTCTGAGGCTCTATTTGAAAGTATCCGCCTCCAACCCCCATCTCGCCCTTGTATGCGTGAATAATGTAGCTCTTTCGAGGACACTTTTGATTTGGGATAGGATAGACCACTTTAATAAACATAGACTTATGACGATATATTTGGGATAAACCAAGAGTCATTTTTTATTTAATACAAAGTTATTAAGAATTGAATGATTTTTTTTCACTTTACATTACTTCTTGTCTCTATATTAAAGTAAATATTTTATTAAGATTATATATATATATATATATATATATATATATATATATATATATATTACTTTCTCTATGTAAGCATATATAAAATTGATAGGGAAATAAATTAGTTATTATGAAAAGCCCCAAGGGTTAGCTCAGTTGGTCAAAATCAGTGCCTCGCTATCGGAAGGTCACAGGGTCCAATTTCCCCGAAGCCCTTGGGGTCAGGCCTTGCTAGTGGGCCGCGGGGCTAGGTTCCCTTTGGGGTCGATCAGCCCAGATATTTCTGTGGACATAGCGCCACCCGTTGACCAAGGTGTCCGTGAACCATAGCATAAAAAAATAAATAAATAAAAATAAAATTAAAAATAAAAATAAAATAAAATAAAATAAATAAAATAGTTATTATGAATATTTAAATAGATTATTTAAGTTCTTTACTGAAATATTCTTCAAAGTAGAAGAATTATACTTCTTTTTTATACTCAAAAGTGAAATTATAAGATTTTTTTTTTACTTTTACTTATTTTATACCATTTTAAACTAAATATTAAATTATGTTATTTCACATGGACATTGAAATATTTTATTTATAGTTAAGAATAAGAGTAAAATATTTTCACCACGTCTCCTTGATATTTGGTTATAATATCAACAACTAATTGATCACAAAGAGGGAAATTATTGATATTTTATAATGCTTTTAATTAAAACTAATCAAATATGTATATTCATTTTTGTTTTTTATTATAGTAAACATTGTTTTTTATTTAGAGAATATTTTTAAGGGACACGTGTCAATTCAAGGTTGAACATTGAAGGAATTACACATCTCCCTCATGCTAGGTTGTAGAATGTGCTTTGATGCAATAAGAAAGAAATATCATACTCTCTCTCAACTTAAAAAATATTAATATAAATAAATTCCTACCGAATTTGTTAGCCAAAAGAGAATAAACATAACAGATTGTAAATTGCGAGTACAAACTGAGTAACCACAACCAAAATGACCAATGAAATCAAAATACACCTAATATCATAATGCAACCCACAACCATTAAGGATCAAAATAGTTGATTGGATTTGGTTTCTTTGGTCCAGTACTAGGTAACAAGGGAGGTCTGAAGTCACAATGTGCATTTTTTTCCATGTGAATCAACCTTCCTTCCAAGCATTCTAGCTTTTCTTATATCCTCCTTTGATCCCTTTGCAGGGTGGTCAGACGATCCTACATTTACCATATGTTGCAATGTAAGTTGTTCATGAATCCTATGACAACATTTCTATCATCATGATGATCTCGACTAAGATGTTCCAAGAGGAGGGCTACATGTAGCTGAGTTTCAAAGGCATCCAATTGTGGGGTAATTCCATTCTGTCAAGTGACTGTGTGGGATTAGGGTCTAGCGCTTCCCCCAACTCTCAATCCTCCATCCTATACTCAGCTTGTTCCCCCCTCGGGCCAATTCCCCTTCGCACCCTGCCACACTGGCGGTGCATAATCTGTTTAACTAGACTCTAGAAAAACCAAAAACATAAATTGTTCACCCAAGGCCTACCACATGTCACCACTAAAATGCCACTCGAACCACAATGCCACCTTGTTGTAGCAGACCCACTATGTTGGCTCGCTACACCATCCCAAATCTACTTTTGTGGACCGGAAAATGGCTAGGTCACCCACCCACAGAGCTTTCCCCACAAGACAACACTTAAATGACAACCCGTAAGTTGTCTTCTCAATGGCAAACATAATTCAAACCCCTTTGAGTCTCTTAGGCGGACTCCCAACAACTCATAAAGCACCAAGATCCTTGAATTAACCACCCCAAAATAAGTAGCAAAGCAGTGAATGTTCAATAATTCCCACCCCTACCCCTAGATATCCTTGCAACCTGCAACAATTGAGTTTGGGCTCCTACCCCAGAGACTATGACTTAGACAACCATTGTTCAGACTTAAATCCCTATTCCTAGCAAGAAATGTAGAGCCCACACCGACTATCCCAGAAGAGACAAACTCATTTCAATTTATGAGAATTAAATAGGAAAACTTGACTGCAGGCCAAGGAGACCTTAACAATGCCCTAAACACAGGTTTTCATGCCAACTTCCCCCGATAGACCATAGTTTCCCACCCTTTTAAATCATCATTCTCAATAAGATAAACCAAACACAGACCAACTACCCCATAAAAGACAAACTCATTACAATTTTTGAGAATTATATAGAAAGACCATGCCACAGACCAGAGAAACCTTACCAGTATCCTAAATGCGGGTTTGTGTGCTAGTTTCTCCTAGTAGACCACTATGTAGAGACTCCACGATGCTACATTTTTTTACGGCTTGCAAGAGGTACTCTAGGGAAAGCCCCCTATCCTCAGATCCCAAATTCATTGCCTTTGAGCCTCTTTTGTACACTCACCACCACTCCAGCCTTCCATTATAATATATTTTTCCTCCGCCTCCGCATCCCATGCTGAAGTTAACTTGAACATAATGCCAAATTGTGCAGACGAAACATAGAGTATTCCCCCTCGCGAACGCCCATACCAAAACTCATAAAACTAATTGTTGTGCTATTGCGACATGCTCTTATACACCACATCTAGGCTCTGGACAGTTCCACCCTCGTGAGCCTACATGCATTAGACTTGCCACACTTCACTTGAATGCATTGGTTAAATTAATAAGGTGATAGACCACCATTGATTTTAACGTTACCTTAGATTGCCACCCCTTTAAAAAAATAAATTTAATATTTCAATAAAAATAAAAATTATATATATATAAAATTAATATTTAATAGCTCTATAATTATAATATATATATATAAATAATATTCAATAACTCTATAATTAACATGGATATATATCAATTATATTTACATTAACATCTTTTATATTTTACAAAGTGGTTGTATTACATTAACATTATACTTTTTACATACGAATTGGTACTAGACCATTTGGCGATGTCACATAATTTGATGCTTTTACAAAAAAAAAGTTCGGGGGCCACCTTATCTTTAAATCATTTCAATAATTTTTATTTCCTATTAAGTACTCTTAAGTGTGGGGCAATGTGTTTTTGTAATTTAATTTTTGAGTATGCATTTTGTAATTTAATTTTTATGTTGTTTAAAATTGTCATATATATATATAATTTTTCTTTTAATTAAATTTTATTTTTTTTATTTGATTTTTTTTAATAATTTTAATATATTTATAGTTTTTTTCTATGTTAGGTAGTATTTTTAATTATATCATATCAAGAAAAGAAAAAATATATTGATCTTTTCGTATTTACTAATTTGTTATTAGGGAAACTAAATTAGTAATATAAAAAAATTAATTATTATAAATTGTTTATATAATACCACCAAACTAATTAAATAAAGTACTTTGAAACTGTCTAATAAATTATAAAGAGAGTGATGATCTTTCTTCTCTGTACTAGCAATCAAGTTGTTGTTATTGTTGGACAGTTAGTGTGGCATCATGTGTGTCAGCATTAATGTCAATTGGGCTACAATTAATCTCAAATGGGCAAGGATCACAGATGCATGGTGTGTTCAACTCAAGGGGAGTCACAAGGTAGATGCAACCTTTTATAGAGAATCATCATTGTAGCAGGTCAATTAACGAAGCTAAAATATTATAATTATGGTGGTTGGGGAGTCCTCGTATTTGAAAAAGTTTTTGTCTCATGAGATCAATTTTAATGCTTCTGAAAATGGCACAATTGGATAGTGCTCGAAAAGAGATTTCCAATGGTATATGGCACCCTAAAAATATCCTAAGGATGAAGGATTTATGTGCAATTGAAGTTTGTAAATAAGAAGGCTAAGAAGATCAGGCCACCAGCAAAGTTATCACCATCAAATTTAGAAAAATAAAAATATTGAACCTTTATAAATAACATGGAGCCAAAAAGCTAGTTAAACCATGGCCAACAAGTGTAATAATGTTGAAGACAACCTACATGCTATTAATAAACCAACTCGACATTCCTATCCTCACCATCCATGCTTAGATTCCTAATCTTTGGCATGCATTCTAATTGTTTGTTTGATCCTCCAAATCCAAATCCATTAAGCTATACGTGTTATTTGAATTATATCCTGCGTGGATTGGATGCCAAGTGGGTGGATCTCTTGATCCCCACTCCCTTCAATTGTTAATTCCCTTTATTATCCCAGCTTTCATTGTGATTTCTCATCTCTCATAGGGGGCTTAAATATCCCTATTGTTATTAAAAGTTTCAATTCTGTCTAAAAGATATTTTAAATTAAAAACGAGTTAAATATTAATTTAAGTGGTAAAAATATTAGATGGTGAGTTATTGCTAAGTTATTTTACTATGTATTTAAAAGTAATAATGTCTTGACTTTTGATAAATTATCATTTATTTGTCAATTAAGTTTATTTAGGGTGGTTGAGCTTCTCTATTTAGCTTCAATTCTCACATGTAGATGTTGAGTTTAGTAGTCAAATCATTGGTAGATGTTGAGTTTAGTAGTTTGATCATTGTGTAGATGTAGGTCCTTTGTCCCATAAACAAAATCTCATACACCAAGTTGATTTGACTTGATCATGACTTTATGCATAAGCAAAAAAATCTTATACATTAATTTGATTTGTGACTTAAATATAACCTTACAAACATATTATTATTATAATAAAAAAATACTTATTTTTTTAATAATTAAATTACAAAAAAATTTAACTTAATTTAAATAATAATAATAATAACATAATTAACATTATTAAAAAATCCAACCGCTTTATTTACGTCAGCTCACATTAAAAAAATATAAGGAAAAGTTTATAACTGTTCATTAATGTGCAGTTAAAGGAATTAAACTAAATAACCCCTTTATAGAAGTTGATTAAAGAAACCCTTAATTTAAGGATAACTCGAAAAAATTCAAGGACGAAAAATTGTAATTTTTGAGTATGCATTTTGTAATTTAATTTTTATGTTGTTATATATATATAAATATAATTTTTCTCCTAATTAAATTTTTTTTATTAAATTTATTAAATTTGTTTTTTGATTTATTTTAATAAATTTAAATATATTTATGATTCTGATATGTTAGGTAGTATTTTTAATTATATTATATCAAGAAAAAGTATATTGGTCTTTTTGTATTTACTAATTTGTTATTAGGAAAACTAAATTAGTAATACTATCTATATATGTATATGATTTATACAATATCACAAAACCAACTAAATATAGTACTTTGAAACTACATAATAAATTATAAAGAGAGTGATGATCTTTCTTCTCTATGCTAGTAGTCAAGTTGTTGTTATTGTTGGATAGCTAGAGTGGCATCATGTGTGTCGACATTGATGTCAACCAGCTAGAATTAATCTCAAATGGGCAAGGATGGCTGATGCGTGGTGTGTTTAACTCAGGGGAGTCTCAAGGTAGATGCAGTCTTTTGTAGAGAATCATCATTGTAGCAGGTTAATTAAAGGAGCTAAACTATTATAATTATGGTGGTTGGGGAGTCCTATGATTTGAAATTATTTTTGCCTTAGGAGATCAGTTCAAATGCTTATGAAAATGGTACAATTGGATAATGCTTGGAAAGAGATTTCCAACGGTATATGGCACACTAAAAAACTCCTAAGGATGAAGGATTTATGTGCAATTGAAGTTTGGAAATAAGAAGGCTAAGAAGATCGGGCCACTTGAGAGAACAAAGAAGGACAATTAGGCCTTGATCCTTGCCTAGTCGGTAGGTCAGCCTCGTCGGAAGGTTTTGACATGAGTAAAAAGGACCGATCCTCGACCCCAAACCTATGTAAGACCAACTAAAGGTGGTAGTAATGGGAGTAGGATGACGTGAGCACAGGGTGACATGGCGGCATGAGAGGAGGACACGTGGCATGTGTTCTTGACATTTTCAAGTGGCCAAGTAGGCCAAATACAGGTGACATGTGGTGTCATGTGGGTCAGATGATGTTAGTGTGACATAACATTATGATGTGGCAATGATTTCAAAATTCACGCTAGAGGGTCAGTTTGGTGAAGTTTTCCTATGTATGAAAAATAAGACAGTTGGTTGAAGTAGGTTGTCGCTTGCATTCATTAGAGGTTGGTGCCTCTTAGCAAGTTGTGGCTTACTAATTTAAAGGGGGTTGGGGCCTCTTGTGAGTGGGTGCTCATAAACAAATTGATGGAACTGAGTAGGAGCTTAGATTGCATATTAACAAACAAATTGGTAGTTTTTCCGTTTTTGGTTTCCAATTTAAATTCCTGCACCCATGTGTGTATGTTGCTCATGTTAAACAGTGTGTGTTCATATGAATGATTTACTCTCTCACTTATGCATTTAGTTGTGAATGCTCATATGGGTGATTTCCAAGATAGAAAATAAAATAAGAATTGGGATTAAAAATTGAAATTAGCATTGATCATTTACTCAGCCCCCACCCCCGCCCCTAAGTAATTCCTTATTCCAACAATTATTAAACAAAACAAAACAAAATAGAAATACCATTTACTTGGAGGGCGAGTGCACCTCAATGATCTCAGGAGGGTTCGTGTCTTCAATGGAGTCTATAAACTCCAAATTTCCTAGTTATGTAGCAAGCACATTGACCTTTACATCTAGATTTTTCAAATGCAATAGAACTTCACCTATGCTCAACATAATTTCTTGATGAGCCTCATAACGCTCAATTGATACCTTCCCAATGATGGTCTTTAGCTATAAGTATATTTCTAATGTTTGCATGTATTTAGTTTGCCCGATCCTTATGCTTCTAATGTTTAGAATCGAACTTTCAAACTCTCTCTTCTACCTTTGCATTAGATATGAATCTTATTTCAATATGAGCCACTCTTTTAGCATCATGAATCAGTCTTTTGACCCCTCTAGGGGTGAATAAGACATACATTGCAACAAAATATTCTACCCCTATTGGGCTTTGGAGGTTGAGGGGACCCTCGAGCATCTTCTCCCTCTTCTACTATTAGACTCTAAAGCATGACAAATGATGTTGCAGGTGAACCATGAAGGAACAAGAAGATGGGGGAGTAGATGAGAATACCTAGGGGTGATAAATTCCTTTGGTTGAAGGATACCATGGGGATAAGAAGAGAGGGACATCGAAATCCCCTGAGAAGAGGCTAGTCAAATAAAAGAAAGAAGGAAAAAATAAAACACAATGACCCCGAAAACATTGGATCACCAAAGGTAAGGATAGTCGTAGTTGATTGCATTATGAGGTAGAGCTAATCTACTAAAGAGACCTAGAAACACAAGAAATGAAAACCACTAAATCTGCATAGACTCAAGAACATTCAAAAAATAAACCTAGAGTGCTGATAGGAGCGAAAAAATAAGACCAAAACTTCAAAGACCTCTACTCAGAATGAGAATTAGATATTAGAATAGAGATTAAACCTCAACATAATTCAACCTTGCTAGTGAACACCCTTGCGAGTAGACCCATAGAGGATCCCAACTCTCATAGTTCATGCTAGAGGTGGTGGTGATAACTTTGCTTTCGCCAACAAAGTCATCACCATAAAACTTAGAAAAATAAAAATCCCAAACCTTTAAAAACAACATGGAGCCAAAAAGCTAGTTAAACCATGGCCAACAAGTGTAATAATGTTGAAGACAACCTACATGCTACTAATAAAACAACCCGACGCTTATATTCCTAATCTTTGGCATGCATTCTAATTGCTTGTTTGATCCTCCAAACATCTCCAAATCCATTAAACTAGACGTGTTATTTGAATTATATCTCATGTGGATTGGATGCCAAGTGGGTGGATCTCTTGATCCCCACTCCCTTTGATTGTTAATTTCCTTTATTATCCCAGTTTTCATTGTGATTGCTCACTCTCGCAGGGGGCTTAAATATCCCTATTGTTATTAAAAGTTTCAATTCTAGTCTAAAAGATATTTTAAATTAAAACCATGTTAAATATTAATTTAAGTGGTAAAAATATTAGATGGTGAGCTATTGCTAAGTTATTTTACTATGTATTTAAAAGTAATAATGTCTTGACTTTCAATAAATTATCATTTATTTGTCAATTAGGTTTATTTAGGGTGGTTGAGCTTCTCTATTTAGCTTCAATTCTCACATGTGGATGTTGAGTTTAGTAGTCAAATCATTGTGTGGATGTGGGTCCTTTGTCCCATAAACAAAGTCTCACACACCAATTTGATTTGACTTGGTCATGACCTTAAAAACATATTATACATAAGCAAAGAAATCTCATACACTAATTTGATTTGTGACTTAGACATGACCTTACAAACATATTGTTATTATAATAATAAAATATATTATTAATTCTAAATAAAAAATACTTAATTTTTTTAATAATTAAATTAAAAAACCTTTAACTTATAATAATAATAACATTATTAAAAACTCCACCACCTTTATTTACTTACGTAAGTTACATTTTAGAAAATATAAGTAAAAAGTTTATAATGGTTCATTAATGTGCACTTGAAAGAATTAAACTAAATAACCCCTTTAAAGAAGTTGATTAAAGAAACCCTTAATTTAAGGATAACTACAAAAAAATTCAACGAGGAAAAATTGTAATAAAATAATATTGTAAATTGTAAATTGATTTCTCAACCTCTTTTTCATTGAAATGATTTTTTTAATACAAATATTGATGGAATAAGTTATTTTTTTGGTTTAGTTCATGCTAACTTTAACCAATTTGTTTATGGCATTGAATTCTGATAGGTATTAGCTTACTTTCCTTTCCTTTAGATATTAAGTTAGAAGGAAAGCAATTTTAAATGTAAATGTTAGCGTTTATTATTAGAGTTTTAAATTAAGACGTTAAGTATTTATTATTGGAATAAGGTAAATAGTGGATACGCTGGAAATTTTTTTATTTTTATTTTTTGAATTTAACAACAAAATTATAAGTTATGATGTTATTTTAAGAATAGAATTTTAAGTTTTTAAAATTTCCTGTTATTTTAAGAAAAGTTTGACGTTGTTTTATGAATAGAATTTTAAGTTTTTAAAATTTTTAATTATTTTTTAGGAGAAGATTAATAGAGAATGTGAATCTATTTTATAAAGAAAAATATTTTGAAAATAAATTTATTTTATTATTTATTAAATTAGTGTGTGAAATTATTTTGTAATAAAAAAGTTTTTGAAAATAATTTTTATTTTTATTTTATTATTTATTAAATTAGTAGTATTTTTTAGCAAAAGTAAATATTTGATTTAATTTTATTAAAGTAATTTGATAGACTGGACGGATAATAAACATGAATGTTGATCTTTTTAATTTTATTAATTGAAATTGGTTATGCTTTACCAAACAAAAAATTTATTGAAGGGAGAAGATGCTAAACAAGCGTTTTAATTTCAGATAGTTATTTCTCTCCCTAAAGATAAATGATCTATGTTAGGGAAAAGGGAGCCAAGAGGGTGAGAGGGCAAAGGCAACCTAGAGACTTGGACTTGGTTGGAGGAGGTCTAAGAGAGGAAATGGAACAGAATCTTTAGATAAGATGTTGTTGAGGAAGGGCAAGACATTGTAAGAGAAAGGGATTCTTGAGCTGGTTGGCCAATGGAATACCCCGTTAGACCTATAAGGTCTATAATAAACCTAGATCGACTTGGTGTGGTCAGAAGATTCTAGGTGGGCCTTTTTTGGTACTTGTATAAAGAATTGCTCTGGAATTAAACTGGCTCGAGGGGAGTACTAGTAAGGTTACCTGAACTCAATGGTCGGGTGGAGCAGTATAAGTATTATGTATGGTTGATTTCCAGAATTAAATTTTTACTATAACTACAGAGTTATCAATGTCTCCATTATAAATTACTAGTTGTAGTATGCCTAGGGGGGATAATATGGGGTACAAAGGAAGGTACCCAAGGTAATAATGTGATGTAAAGATAATAAATAAATGGGCCATAATTAATAAATAAAGTGGTTAACCCCCATAATGCAAGGGACCACAAGTAGTTAAGAAATAATGTGATAAGCCCATAATATTGGATGTATGGTATTAAGAAACCCATGGTAATTACCCATGGTATTGTTTCTATGAAGCCTATATAGAGGCTAGAGACTCTCCATTGAGGGATGTCAAGTATTGTTGTATTGACAAGCATATGGTTTGTGGAGTGATCTCCTTAAGGAGTAATTGTATGGTGTTACTCTATCTCAAGGGTTTTTCTAGAAGATATCAATAAATAAACATTTTCATTCTAGTAATATCTTGTATTGGCTCTTGGATTTATTTTATCAAAGAATTTATTTGCAGGTCAGATTTATTACAAGTGCTATGTAGTATACCTAAGGGGGATAATATGGGGTTCAGAGGGAATTACCCAAGGTAATAATGTGATGTAAGGATAATAAATAAATGGGCCATAGTTAATAAATAACATGGTTAACCCCCATAATGCAAGGGACCACAAGTAGTTAGGAAATAATGTGATAAGCCCATGGTATTGGATGTATGTTATTGAGAGACCCATGGTATTGTATGTATGAAGCCTATATAGAGGCTAGAGACTCTCAATTGAGATATGATGAGGATTATTGTATTGACAAGCATATGGCTTGTGGAGTGATCTCCTTCCTTAAGGAGTAGTTGTATGGTGTCACCCTACCTCAAAGTTTTTATTAATAAAGATATGAAGATTCTATATTTTGTTCTTGTATTGGTATTGAGATTATTGACAATTATTGGGAATATTTGCAATTATAATATATTTGCAGGTCATATCCACTACACTAGTTTCCATGGAATAATATAATTTGTCTAGAAGAAGCTCATGATTGACAAAATGGTTAAAAAAAAGGATTTGATGTGCATTATGTTACAGATTAGAAGTTATATGTTATAGTTAATTATATATGATTAGAAATGAACAGGTTAGTTCCAAACCAAATGGATAAAAGCCCACCATTTGAAACATTCCTTGTTCAACAAACTTATGCATTTAAAAGGGCGAATAACAGACCTTGGAAGAAGACTGGGTCCCACTTACCCACTAAATACCAATGATAGTAACTTTAACAAATCAGTAAAATAACCCAATTGGAAAAATATGTGGAAGAACACTAAATGTAAAACAAAATGGAAATGTTGAAGAAGGATAAATGGTGTTGAATTAATTACTCATTGTATTGAAACCCTTGGACCAAATTGGTTTCCCTAGCCCAGTTGGATAATACCAGCAATCATAAAGCAATTATGGGGCCCCTTTTATAAATTGAGGGTAGACAACCTTTTTACAATTTGAGGAATCTGACAGACCTGAATTAGACCAGTCCTTAATCTCCAAATAAAAAAAAAAGGAAGGAAAAACTGGAAATCTTAATTTGCCATTGACAAACCACAATACGATGCGAGTCTAGAAAAAGTCAAGAACACATATACATGCCTATATATCAAAACTACAAGGAGCACAAAGTTCATGTAGTTTCCAAGAAATGACAAAGCCACAAGCTATTCCCAAACAAAATAATAATAACAATACTTCCACAATTTTACTAAACAAATACCTGCAATGTGAAGCATTAATTACGTAACAATGATGCTAATGTATCAGTTACCATGATGAATTGTACAGGGAAAAAACTTTATTAAAAAATGTGAATAATCACCAAACGTTGGTACATAATAATCTTTAAGGGAGATGCATGTAGCAATAGTCAAGTAATACGAATTTATAACAATCGATCAGTAATTCTTCCTCACAGACGGGTTCTAGAGCAGAAAATACATATTGCCAACCTTTTTTTCCATAAACAACAACTTTAGGACATAAGTACTCCAATAATTAATTTACAATACATTCATCATATACCTATCACCTAACTGGAGTAATGATTGCATGCCAATTTAATTAAAAATATATTATATAACCTAGAAATGTTTAATAGTTAAACACTAGCTAACACAAAAGCGGAAACATCAAGCCCTCGACAGAGGCAAAAATTAATGATAATTTTGTAGAAACCCTAGCCAGATAGATCTGCGACACCTAGGAAAAATGAGGGTAAAATGATAAAGGCCAAGAACCTGGTATGAGGCCATAAAACTCTTGAAATGTTTGTAGTGGTCCATAATTGAAAACCTCACCTGCAAAGGGTAGAAGTACGCAACATCAGTTAGGGTAAAACTAGTGAGTTGTAATTGGGTGAATTAATTAGATTGACAATCATGAGGAAATAGTTTTACTTGCAGGGGGGCCTCCTCCTATGAAACTTCCAAAGAAGCTACTAAGAAAAGAAAACCCCAATTGTTAAGGATACCACATGAAATGTAGGAGGGAGCTAATCGAGCAATAGAATATAATTGTCACCAATATTTACCGGCAACGGAGCAGACAATTGCTTTTGTGCAACCTATTCATCTTTGCTGCTTTCAAGGATGGAAGATTGGGGAAAGAAAGAAAGAGGTTGCGAATAACCTTAATAAACTTGGTGTTGAGCCCAAAGACTCCAATGAGAACATGAAAAGAAAAATGAGTCATCAACAACTCACAATTTTTTTTTACCAAAAACTGTGTATACTCAAAGGGAAAGCGTCGACATTAGATTGTCTACCTGTTACCTGGCTAAGCGAATATTTGAGTGTTGGGTTGACCAATTCAAGGGTAGTTAATTAGAAGTTTTCCATGGATTGGTTGTAGAACCCTTGTTTACAGTGAGGGAGCATAACAAATGAGATGGCATGTGGCTTTGGGGATAGAGGGAGTTTCCTCTCCAAATATCCCATTGATAAAGCCCTAACTTGCAAGAACGGTAAGTCTCACCTCCATGCATACCAAGGCTATAAGTTTCTAAATGGAGTGCATTGGAGTGGCCTTGAGATGGTTCAAATACTCTATTACCATAAAGGGTGAAGTCATATATTATAAGTGATTATGTATTATATCAAACACAAATTGTATACATTCGATTAGCTGCCAAATTAGACATGAAAATCAAGTTGTATACCTTAAGGATTATATTGCAAGTCCAAAAATTAACGTGTATATAAATACATATCTCACTGTCACCATAAACAAGAAACATATCACTTGAGACATTATACGAGTTACATAATGATATAAACCCGAGAAAATGTTCCTCCAACGCTACGAGATTAATGAAATTATATGCATATATTTTTATAGAAACTTTAACTCTAATGAGTAGAATTAAATAGTGAAAGTATTTGATGATGAGATAAAAAATGGTTGAGGGTGTTACAATTATATATATATATCTATATATATATCTATATATCTATATATATATATATATATATATATATATATATATATATATATATATATATATATATATATATATATATATATAACCTAAGGATTGTAACAAATTACATATATAATCGATACATGTGCATTATTCAGCGAAATATGAAGCATTACACCATTGACATATGGATGGATAAGGTTAACCACTGTCCTAATTACACTATTATGCATAATATTTTCTAAAGTATAATTTTTTGAAAAAATCTAATATATGACCTTAATCATTGACTTTGAGTGTTCACGGTAGTAAATGTGATGAAGACTTGGTAATAACCAAGTATATAGTAGAAAAAATAAAATGGTTTGGGGTATGTTACAAGTGGTATCAGAGCTGAAGGGTTCAACATTGTGGCTTGTTGAAGGGTAAAAGAAGTAATTCCATTTTGTCAAGTATTAATTAATTTATTACTAAAGCTACCCTTAACTATAAGAACATATGTGTTGGATGTCTAGGAGAGTTAACAACTGTGTGAGCGACCTAATCATTAGTAAATTCTATTTTGTGCTTGTAAGACGGTGAACATAGTAGAAATTCATGGTATGTAACAATAAGGAAGTACATGAATGGTTGAAGAAAGAGACGATAGTAACATTGTGAAATCCTTAACAATAATAAGTGCGTCGAACATTAAAATAAGATATTGGAAAACCATCACAAGAAATTGAAAAAATTATGAATAAAATATAACAGAATATACACAGAGGAAAGTATATGTATAAATTATAAGGGGGTCGAAATCTGTGTAATACGTAATATTTAAGATGTATTGGAGCTATGGAACATTTATGAGTAAAGATATATGTGTAAATAAAAGTGAATGACATGGATGGTTGGAATCCTTTCACCCAAACTAAGCTTTAACAACTTATATGGTTGATATCAACAATGGCGATAATAAAAAATAAAAAATATATGTCAATAGTATCTCTTAGGTATAAATAAGTCCAACACAATAATACCAGCTGGTACAGATTTCGTGACTATTGGAAAACAAAGTCCAAATCGATAAGGGAGAATTAATGCGTTTTTGCACTAAAAGGTCTTTAAATAAAGGAATCCACTAGAAGAATGACCACCACAATAGAGCAATTGGCACAACCCATCAGCATGGAGAATTGTAATAGTCAAGTGATCGAGAACTATAATAGAATTACTGGATATATTGATCCAGAACTAGTGGAATGGAGATAAGTGGTGATAAAGTGGAGGAAGATCAATGGTAAGCCATGTAATTCAGACTTTAAAAGTTGAAAGTAAAATGGTAATTGTACCTGAGGTATTCCCTGACACCAAATAGATATGGAAGCATATTAGAACAATGTTGTTGATATCCAAAAAAGATACTCGTTTTACATTAAATTTAGCAAGATTCAATTTCAAGAATATGAAAATCTATTAGAGAGGGAGTTCAGTGGCCCCTAAAATTTAGAAAAGGAAAGTAGATGGTTTTGAAATTCCTATACCTTATGGATGTAGAGAGCTCAATTTTTTTTTTGAGTTATAGATTCACAATACTGAATCATAGAATGATTTGCTAAATGGTTTATTCTATAACCACTTTGCAATTGGGAAGATTAAGTATGATTGAAAACCAAATGAAAAGATAATTTTGACCGATTCAAATGACTATTAATGGTAATTTTGATATCTAAAGATTGAGATAGGTTGATACAACATGATGAAAAAAAATAGGTACCTAT
This sequence comes from Pinus tabuliformis, assembly GCA_031772625.1. NCBI lineage: Eukaryota > Viridiplantae > Streptophyta > Pinopsida > Pinales > Pinaceae > Pinus > Pinus tabuliformis. Next base: position 965,725,221 of record CM062811.1, read on the forward strand.
ATATCAGACCAAATGATACTGTTGTAAGACCCTTGATGGTTTGATGCTTTTGCCTTATATATATATATATATTCAACCAATATCATAAGCTGAAAAGTTCAACATAAACGAATATGTATAGATATATATGTTAGGAACACACGACAACGAATGTATATACTAAATACTTCTAAGAGTCAGTTGTCTTAGCAGGTCTTAAAGAATGGATAGTGGGTAGGGTGGAATATAGTCTGAAATCGGTAGGTGGTTGAGTAAGGTAACTAAGGAAAATATGGCACATAAACTTACGAAAATTAAAGTCGTACTAAGGAGAATTTCTAGTAGCATATTGGCACAAGTGTAACCTACACTTGTTTTCTAGGGATGTGCTGACATGGGAGGTGCAGTGTGCTACCAACCAATGTTATTCTAGATGAGTATTTCGAGGAACTTTAATATGACTTTTATAGACACAAATGGAGTTTGATCAAGTGTTTTCTTAGAATGAACATATGTTTACCAAATCAATAAATACAGATAACCACACTGCAATGATGTGTTGAGGTAGTTGACGGGTTTCGAAATGTAAAAGGGGAAGGGATTACCCAGGCACCTTAATCAACAGATTGCAAAACGGAAAGGATGCAGGCCCCAAGAAGAGGGATAAGAGGAATTCATAGGTGAGGTATGTACAAGAAGTAATATTACGAGATTTGGTGATGTGAATTTCTTGTTATCTTTCATTGAGTTTAAATATGCCCATACTATTCCAAGTTGTGCTCTTGAATCATCACAGTGATTTCATTCAATATTACCTTGTGATTCTAAACCTCAATGGTACTGGGAAAGGGCAGAGGGAAAAGATTGAAAAAAAACTAATTGAATTATAAAAACCTTCAACAAGGTTTCCACATGTACTTAACGTGGAAATGACTAGGTTCACTAAACAAAAGATAAAGATAATATATGTCGCAAAAAGGGTAAATTGAAGAAATTGTCCTAGAATGTTTTCTTGTCGTATATTTGATATCATGAAATTAAGATGGTGTCTAAAGAACAAATTATTGGGTGTAAGACATCATGGAGACAAGGGAAGGAAAATCTTCCTTAGTCTTAAATAATAATAATAATAATAATGATAATAAGTATGATTATTGAGGGGGTGGTCTGATAAGATGACGCAGGAATCAATTGTTTTGAGAAATTTCAACAATCGGCCCTCGCGTTTCAATCTCCTTTACAGTCCAATCTTCCACAGCACTACTCTGATTACCTTATACAAGCTCGACAACTGATCTTTCTTTTTATTTGACAGAACCGCTCGCGATACACCGTAGATCGTAACACATTAGATCCAACGGTCCATATTCTATTGCATAATCGCAAGTCGCAAGGTTTCGGGTTCTGGAGCTTTCCCTTTTGTATTGTTGCGATGCGATGGATCACAATCGCACATCACAATGTCAACCGAGTCCCAATAACACACAAACCTTCCTGCGATGCCAGATTTTGCGATCGCACCTCGCAACTCCTTAAGGCCGCAGTCCAACCACACTCCACTGTCTGTTTGTGATGCGATATTGCGGTGATCGCATATCGCAATTCTTCAAGGCTTGAGGTCCACCCCTTGTAAACAAATCTTTTGCGATGCGATGCGGGGTGATCCAACAGTCGGCGGAATTTCGCACTGTTGGTTGGACTTTAGATCAACGGCTGAGATCTTAAATGGCTCAACACTGTTAATAATACAAAGGCATGCAATTTCTTTTGAACTCTGAGTTTTATATCGTGAAGCATAAAAATAGAGAAACACTTGATTCTATCCCAAATACAAATAAACAAAGGTGAATGAGAGTTTCCATAGACTTACTATATAATCATACACACGACATCATTTATTCATAATAAAAATATGTTTACAGAGCCTTTCCTTTGGCTCTATTACAGCGATTAAAGACCTCTGTTTCAATCTGGAATCCTCGCTCTAACTTGACTCTCGCTTCACTCAATCCTCTCACTCTCTGCCCATTCCAATCCTTCTACATTACATTTTTCCCCTTTTTATCACTCAAATCCCACTCTAACTAATCAATCTCTATCTTTAAACATTCTAACAACTCAATCTCTATTTTCATGCTCTATCACACCCTTAAGCTAACAGCTTATCTTTGAATCTAAAATAAGACAATTTCCTAACTTATTACAATAAAATGAAATACAACTCATTTCTTGAGATATCCAACCTCTCGATAAAAATTGACTTTCGACCACATAGGTCAGTGAAATTCAACTTGTTTAGTCACAACATGTGAACATTCTTTCACATTGTTGGCTAAGTCCAGATGCTCCTGCATCAGACTCATGGGGAAGAAAAGAATCGTCCTTCAAACTTTCAGGACTTACTCCATAGTTTTACAGCTCTATTGTTGTCAACCAGCTAGCATCATCCACTCGCTGTCCTTTCCATTTGACTAGATATTGGAAATAAGTTTGTCCTCTAGTTATTTTGGATACTCTTTTCTCTAAAACGGATTCCACTTCTTTCTTAGTTGTCTTTGGCATTTGTTCTTCCCAGTTCACAATTTGAACTTCATCTCCTGTAGTTTCCTCTTGTAGCTCTGCCTCTGCCTCTTTGTATGGATACAAATCTGCAACATTGAAGATAGGTGATATTCCAATCCCTTCTGGCAATTCAATTTCATAAGCATTAGCTGAAAATTTTCTTACAATTCTACATGGTCCTATCTTTTTCATTTTTAGTTTATTGTAAGTTTTAGCAGGAAATCTTTCTTTTCTCAAATACACCATCAGTAAATCTCCCACTTGGAATTCTTTCTCTCTTCTTTTCATATCTACCCTCTGTTTGTATTTACTGTTGCTTTCCTGCAATCTGCCTTTGACATCTTCTTGTAGTCTTTTCATCTGTTCTACAAAATCTTCAGCTTTTTGACTTCTTGTCTCATGTTTACCCAAATTTCTGAGCTCTCACACACCTCTTGGATTCATTCCAAAAACAATATGAAATGGACTCATTCCAGTTCTTCGGTTTGGAGTGTCATTATAAGTAAACTCAGCTTGAGCTAGTGCTAAATCCCATTGCTTAGGATTTTGATACACTAAACTTCTCAATATGTTTCCCAAGCTTATGTTTGCTACTTCTCTGTCCATCTGTTTGCGGATGGTATGCTGAACTGAAACTGAGGTTAGCTCCTAATTTCTTCCAAAGAGTTCTCCATAAATGCCCTACAAAATTTGTATCCCTATCAGACACAATACTTACAGGTAATCCATGTAATCTTACAATTTCTGAAAAAGAATAGATTAGCTATGTGTGTTGCGTCACTAGTTTTCTTACAAGCAATGAAATGTGCCATCTTGGAAAATCTATCTACCACAACATAAATGGAATCATTCCCTCTTTGAGTTTTTGGTAATCCCAAAACAAAATCCATGCTAACTACATCCCACGGTCGGTCTGGTATTGGTAATGGTTGATACAATCCTGTGTTCTAACTTCTCCCCTTTGCATGCTGACATATCCTGCATTTCTCAACAAATCTCTTAACATCAGTCTGCATTTTTGGCCAATAATAAAAAGCATTCACCTGAGCAAAGGTTTTATCTTGTCCAAAGTGACCAGATAATCCTCCACTATGTTTTTCCTTTATTATGTTTTCCCTCATAGAACATTTGGGAATACACAACTTGTTGCCTTTAAACAATAAGCCTCCTTGGATGAGATAGTCTAACCACTGAATTCTGTTATGAACTATTGGATTTTGCACTGCTGTATAGATATCTTTGAAATCTGTATCATCTTTGTACATTTCAATCATTTCTTCAAATCCTACAACACCAACTTTGAATTCTTGCACAATAAAACTTACCCTGCTCAATGCATCAGTGACTTTATTCAACTTACCACTTGTGTGCTTTATCACAAAAGTAAAGCTCTGCAAAAATTCAACCCACTTGGCATGCTTTTGGTTCAACTTCAGCTGGTTGTTTATGAACTGTAATGCATGATTGTCAGAATACAATATAAACTCTTTCGGCAGCAAATAATGTCTCCATTTTTTCAAGGCTTGTACAATAGCGTAAAAATCTTTATCGTAAGAAGAATAATTCTTCTTCGCTTCATTCAATTTCTCACTGAAGTATGCTATCGGTCTTTTTTCCTGACTCAGAACTGCGCCAACTGCAACTCCACTAGCATCTGTTTCAACTTGAAATACCTTTTCAAAATTAGGCAAAGCTAAAATCGGTTCTTCTGTGATTTTCCTCTTCAGCAATTTAAAATTCTTGTTTGTTGCTTCTGTCCACTTAAATGGCTGATTGATCTCCTTAATTGTTTCAAGAATTGGTGCACAAATCTGACTAAAACCTCTAATAAAATTTCTATAAAAACTTGCAAGACCATGGAAGCTTCTTACCTCAAATATATTTATGGGAATAGGCTAGTTCCAAATTGCTTGGACTTTCTCTGGATCCATTTTCAATCCTTCTTTAGAAACTACAAATCCCAAATAAATCAATTCTTCCTTCATAAAACTACATTTCTTCAAATTTATCAGTAGTTTCTCTTTCTGCAGAGTTCTTAAAACCAATTTAAGATGCTCTAGATGTTCTTCCTTACTTTTACTAAAAACTAGAATATCATCAAGATAAACAATCACAAACTTGCCTACATATTCCTTCAAGACTTCGTTCATCAATCTCATGAACGTGCTAGGTGCATTAGTGAGTCCAAAAGGCATCACTAACCACTCATACAACCCACTGTTTGTTTTAAATGCAGTCTTCCATTCATCTCCTTCTCGAATTCTTATTTGATGATATCCACTCTTCAGATCTATTTTAGTAAAATACTTTGATCCACTCAAACAATCCATTAAATCATCCATGCGTGGAAAAGGAAATCTATACCTGATTGTGATCTTGTTTATGGCTCTGGAATCTGTGCACATATGCCATTCACCTCCTTTCTTTGGACTGAGTACTATTGGTACAACACATGGACTAAGACTCTCTCTGATTAGTCCCTTATCCATCAGTTCTTGCACTTGCCTTCCAACTTCTGCATTCTCTTGAGGTGTCAATCTGTACGCTGCTTTATTTGGCAAACTCGCTCCTGGTATTAGATCAATATGATGACTAATACTCTTGATCGGTGGTAATGCATTTGGCAACTCATCCACAATAATATCAACAAAATCATTTAACAGAGTTTTGATTTCCTCAGGTAAATCATCTAAGTTTGTGGAAGTTAGAATTACCTTCGGTCTCCCTATGACAACAAAATGCATTTCTTCACCTTTCTCAATCTCTTGCAGTAGCTCCTTTCCACTCATTAGCATAACGTTGTTCCCAGATGCTCCTTTGTCAGCGTCATCCTTCAATGGCAGTAATGTATGCTTAGTCCCATCCTTCTCCAGAGTATAAGTGTTCTTCCTTCCGTCATGAATAGATTTTCGATCAAATTTCCACGGTCTCCCTAGCAATACATGGCATACATCCATGGGCATTACATCGCATAATATTACATCCTTATACGTACCAATCTATATTTCAACCTTGCATTGTTCTATTACAATAATTTGATGTCCTTTCTGCAACCACGACACTTTGTAAGGAGTAGGGTGCATTGTCTTTGCTAATCCGAGCTTGTCCACCATCTCTGTAGAAACAAGGTTGTCAGTGCTTCCACTATCAATTATTACCTTACAACACTTACCCTTTGATTTACAGGTAGTTCTGAATAAATTCTTCCTCTGCACTGGTTCTTCAATCTCTTTCTCTGTCTTAAGCAATGTCCTTCTCAACATCAGGGATTCTCCTACTTTAGGGGGTTCTTCCTTCTCCATAAGTCAAGGTGTTTCTGGCTTCACTTTAGCCACATTCGCATTCCTCTGACTTGTTGATTTATTATGAGGACAGTCCCACGACACATGTCCCCATTCTCCACATATGTAGCATCGAACATCTCTTCCTCAGCCCCTTCCTCTGGGTGCAAATCTTCCTCTATTAAAATCCCCTCTCTGCGGCGGTTTGCTACTTGAACTGCCTACTTCATGCTGATGTTGTTGTCCCCTTAGTTTGGTAGCTCCTCTACCTCTTACTGCGCTTCTTCCTCTATTCCTCATATTTTGTTTTCTCAACATCTTCTCCTCTGCCTTCAAACTCGTTTGATAGGCATCCTCAATAGTCTTCAGACTTAACAAGCTAATCTCGTCTTGTATGTCATATCTTAAGCCATTGATATATCTAGCTACCTTCTCCAAGTCATCTTCTGCATGTCCTGCTCTAATACTTAATCTATAAAATTCTTTTGTGTACTCTTAATAGACATTTATTTTTGCCATAAATTCTACAACTATTTAAAAAGATTTAACTGATAGTCCTTAGGCATAAATTTGGCTTTCATTTTACTTACCATTTTGTCCCATTGCTTGATCTTGGACTTTCCTTTCCTTGTTCTGGATATCTGTAGCTCGTCCCACCAAATAGCTGCATGCCCCTTCAATCGGGTGACTGCAAATCTCACCTTATTCTTGTCGTCAGCTTCCTCTTCATGGTCAAAATATTTGTCTAATGACCTGATCCAATCCATTAGCTCTTTTGCATTGGGACTTCCTCCATACGTAGGAATTTCCACCTTTGGTTTTCCTCCTACTTTTACCAACATCTTGATGACTTTAGTAGTTTCATTTTCCCCCTCTTCTTCTTCTTCATAAGATTCTTCTTTAGCACTGTCATCCCCTTCATCAGGTGTTCTCTTCTAAGCAGTCTCAATTGTTTCCATCCTCGTACGCAGACTTTGGATCTCCTCTAATAGAACTGCATTTGCTTCCGGTCTTCCTCGACCAATGCCATCTCCTCTCCTTGGTGGCATGTTTATTATAATCAACTTTAATCTCTCTGCGCTCTGATACCACAAATGACACAGGAATCAATTGTTTTGAGAAATTTCAACAATCGGCCCCCATGTTTCAATCTCCTTTACAGTCCAATCTTCCTCAACACTACTCTGATTACCTTATACAAGCCCGACAACTGATCTTTCTTTTTATTTGACAGAACCGCTTGTGATACACCATAGATCGTAACACATTAGATCCAACGGTCCATATTCTATCGCATAATCGCAAGTCGCAAGGTTTCGGGTTCTGGAGCTTTCCCTTTTGTATTGTTGCGATGCGATGGATCGCAATCGCACATCGCAATGTCACACAACCAGGTCCCGATAACACACAAGCCTTCCTGCGATGCGAGATTTCATGATCGCACCTCGCAACTCCTTAAGGCCGCGGTCTGACCACACTCCACTGTCTGTTTGCGATGCGATATTGTAGTGATCGCATATCGCAATTCTTCAAGGCTTGAGGTCCGCCCCTTGTAAACAAATATTTTGCGATGCGATGCAGGGTGATCCAACGGTCAGCGGAATTTCGCACCATTGGTTGGACTTTAGATCAATGACTGAGATCTTAAACAGCTCAACATTGTTAATAATACAAAGGCCTGTGATTTCTTTTGGACTCTGAGTTTTATATCATGAAGCATAAAAATAGAGAAACACTTGATTCTGTCCCAAATACAAATAAACAAAGGCGAATGAGAGTTTCCACAGACTTAATATATAATCATACACACGACATCATTTATTCATAATAAAAATATGTTTACAGAGTCTTGCCTTTGGCTCTATTACAACGATTAAAGACCTCTGTTTCAATCTAGAATCCTCACTCTAACTTGACTCTCGCTTCACTCAATCCTCTCGCTCTCTGCCCATTCCAATCCTTCTACATTACATTTTTCCCCTTTTTATCACTCGAATCCCACTCTAACTAATCAATCTCTATCTTTAAACATTCTAACAACTCAATCTCTATTTTCAAGCTCTATCACACCCTTAAGCTAACAACTTATCTTTGAATCTAAAATAAGACAATTTCCTAACTTATTACAATAAATGAAATACAACTCATTTCTTGAGAGATCCAACCCTCTCGGTAAAAACTGACTTTTGACCACATAGGTCAGTGAAATTCAACTTGTTTAGCCACAACATGTGAAAAATCTTTCACATTGCTGGCTAAGTCCAGATGCTCCTGCATCATATGATAATTAGTTAATCCCCATGTTGGGGTAAAACCATTGCTTGTTAGCACATCATTGGATCTTACATGCCAATTATCTTAAAATAATTCGTTGATAGAAGAAGTGAATAACATGTTGTGATCTGCCGTATAAGAAAAGAACTATATCAGAGTAACATGGTGAGTGCGGAATAATTAACGTAAGGGAGAGAAATTCCATGACTACACGTGGAAGCAAAATTGCATACAATTTTCATCAACCACCTACAACACAGGATGGTGGTATAAAAAGGGGGGCCATATTGAAGGAATGTTGCAAAATGAATTCCTAGTTTTACACTAAAAGAAAATAGCAAAGTGGCCTCGATAGGTGTAATTAAGTGTACCTGGACAAAGTATACAACATTATAGTTATCTTGAACATGGAAGGAAAATGATGTAACTCTAAATATTACTCATGTATGATTAAGATATATGTCACATTTGAATATGGAAAAAAAATATATAATGCTGCTATCAGATATGAAAATACACTAATTATAATCCATCATAATTAAGCAATAAAAAAAAAGAGGAAACAATAAGTGGTTTCTGCAATATTATGATTATATAAGTGGTGCAAAGGGAATTGGTATTCCCAGGGTTTGGAATTTACAGTGAGATCACATAGTGGCATCTAGGTCGATTGGCGTAATAGTTCGGTAAATAAAAAGAGAATTATCACTAATATTGATGAGCTTACAATGATATTGTTGTTTCTTATCGAATGCAAGATGTTAACCCTTATTGGGTGTGATGCATACTAGTGACCCTTGCGAGATGTATAAATAGCAACTTATGATGGTTGTACTATAGTTTGAAATGATATATATATATATATATATTCAACAATAAATGATGGAAATAACGAGATCCATAATGATTGTGGACATAGGTCAAATTGGACAGATTATTCCAAGGGGAATTTCCTCTTCCCCCAAGTTAACTTTAGGGTAGACAACCTTTTTACAATTTGCGGAATCTGACAAACCTGAAATAGGTCAGTCCTTAATCTCCAAATAATAAAAAAAAAATTGGAAATCTTAATTTGCCATTGACAAACCATAATATAGTGTGAGTATAGAAAAATTCAAGAACACATATACATGCATATATATTGAAACTACAAGGGGCACAAAGTTCAAGTAGTTTCCAAGAAATGACAAAGCCACAAGCTATTTCCAAACAAAATAATACTAATAATAATAATTCCACAATGTAACTAAATAAATACCTGCACAGTGAAGCATTAATTATGTAACAGTGGCAGTAATGTATTAGTTACCATGACGAATTGTACAGGGAAAAATTTTATTAAAAAAAATGTGAATAATCACCAAATGCCAATACATAATAATCTTTAAGGAAGACGCATGTAGAAATAGTCAAGTAATATGAATTTATAACAATTGATCAATAATTCTTCCTCAGAGAGGGGTTCTGGAGCAGAAAATACATATTGCCAAGATTTTTTTCCATAAACAACAACTTTAGGACATAAGTATTCCAATAATTAATTTACGTTAGAGTCACCACATACTTATCACCCGACTGGAGTAATGACCATAGGCCAATTTAATTAAAAACATATTATATCGCCTAGAAAGGTCTAATAGTTAAACCTTAACTAAGACAAAAGTGGTGTTGGCTTGATGGGGCCTGACCTAGGTTCGGAGTCATTTAGCCAAACAAATCCTTACACTACTGGCCCTTTCAGCATCAGCCTGCGGTGCGTGGACCAGAGTCTCGCCCGAAGCAGTATGGGGGGATGCTGGAACCAAGTTTCCGCACCCTTGAGATGTCTGAGGTGTCGATTTAGTCCAACTGTGCCTACCTTCGCGCAGGTCACTTCGCGCAGTGTTCTAACCCTCAATACCTTCACAATTGGTTATAATCGCCTCTTGCATAGCCCTAACTAGGGGTTGAGATGCTTTCGCGTTGCTATGGCAGCGTCCTGCATTATTTCCCCAGATTACGCCGCGGATCTTAATTATTTTCTTACAGATGTTAGTTAACTTCGCGTAAGCAATTATTCTATCTCGCATTCACTTAATCAACACAGTGATATATATTCGTGCAACATATAAACAATAGAAGTGCAATTTATACCCAATATATTCAATGCCTAAAACAGGAAATAAATACGCAGAATGGATATGAAACTTCTCTTTATTAATGCTCCAACTGTTACAGACTCGACTCGCCCTGCGCACTCAGTTGCAGGGGTCCGCGCACTCAATTGCGGACTACTAGGCCTCTACACACTCAGCTGCAGAGCCTTCTCCTACTCTACGACCCAAAACTAGACTTTACACTTCAGATATGACTCAACTCTTCATCCTTGCCATGATGTCTTAGCTACTTAGAGCCTCGCTCTATTTATACAATCCCATGGTCCGCGGACCATGGGTAGATCTCTACAGCTGACATTATATTACAAAATTGAGGGCAGACAACCCTATGACTCTTTTACAAACTACGTGCTTTGCGCCCACAAAATGCAGAGTCTTTACATCGGAGTTACAACTTTTGACCAAAATCTGGGCTCTAAGCCCCAAAATTTCCCTTGGGGGATCCCGCGCCCAACAAGTGGAAACATCAAGCCCTCGACAAAGGGGAAAATTAATGATAATTTTGTAGAAAACCTAGCCAAATAAGTCCATGGCACTTGGAGAAAACGTGGGTAAAATGTTAAAGGCCGAGAACCTGATATGAAGCCATCAAACTCTTGAAATGTTTGTAGTAGGTTGGAATGGAGAACCTCACTTGCAAAGGGTAGAAGTAAGCATCATCAGTTAGGTTAAAACTCACGAGTCATAATTGGGTGAATTAATCAAATTGACAATTATGAGGAAATAAGCTTATCTGTAGGGGTTTCGTCCTCCTTTGAAACTTCCAAACAAGCTACTAAGAAAAGAAAACCCTAATTGTTAAGAATACCGTAGGCAATGTAGGAGAGAGCCAATAGAACAACATAATAGAATTGGCACCAATATTTACTTGCAACAAAGCAAACAATTGATTTTTTGCAACCTATTCAACTTTGTTGCTTTTGAGGAAAGAAGCTTGGGGAAGACAAGAAAGAGGTGGTGAATAACCTTAATAAACCTAATGTCAACCCAAATACTCCAACAAGAACAAGAATTGCAAAATGAGTCATCAACAACTCAGATTTTTTTTTTTTACCACAAATTGTGCATACTCAAAGGGAAAACATTCACATTAGACTATCTACCAGTTACTTGGCTAAGCAAATATTTGAGTGTTGGGTCGACCAATTCAAAGGTAGTTGATTAGAAATTTTTCGTGAACTAATTACAGAGCCCACGCTGATAGGGAGAAAGCATAGAAAATGAGTTGGCCTATGGTGTTGGGGCTAGAGGGTGGTTACCTCTAACTAACCCCTTCCAAATCTCACCGTTGATGAAACCCTAACTTGCGAGAACCGTGGATCTCACCTCCATGCATACCAAGCCTATAACTTTCCAAATGGCGCACAATGGAGTGGCCTCGAGATAGTTCAAATTCTCTATTACCGTAAAGGGTAAAGCCATATATTATAAGTGATTATGTATTATATAAAACACATTATATACATTCGACTAAGTGCCAAATTAGACATGAAAATCAAGTTGTATACCTTAAGGATTATGTTGCAAGTCCAAAAATTAACGTGTACATAAATACATATCTCACTGTCACCATAAACTAGCAACATATCACCTGACACATTATATGGGTTACATAATGGTATAAACCCGAATAAATGTTCCTCCAACGTCATGAGATAAATAAAATTATATGCATATATTGCTATAAGAACTTTAACTTCAATGAGCAGAATTAAATAATGAAAGTATTTAATTCTCAGATGAAAAATGGTCGAGGGTGTTACAATTATATATATATATATATATATATATTACCTAAGGATGGTAACATATTACATATACAAGTGATACATGCATTATTCAACGAAATATGAAGTGTTACACCATTAACGTTTGAACGACCGAGGTTAACCACCGTCTTAATTAAACTATTATGCATAGTATTGACTAAAGTATACTTTTTTGAAAAAATGTAATATATGACCTTAACCATTGACTATGAGTGTTCATGATAGTAAATGTGATGAAGACTTGGTAATAACCAAGTATATAGTAAAAAAAATTTGGTTTGGCATATGTTACAAAATGTTTTATTATAAATTTATAATATATAGTTAATATGATGTTGAATTTAATTTAGAAATCAAAGTTATTTTAATTTTTTTTTTTTTTTAAATAGGACGAGTACTTTATATATTCAAAATTTGAATTTGTATGGCCATAACCGCTTTTATAACATTTCAACAAAACTAGTAGCAGATTGAGCATCTATCTCCATGTTCGAGTACACCATGTAGATTTTCCTTTAGATTCACAAGATCATGTAATCTACTAAAACGAGAGACAAGAATCTACTTCTACTTTCAATGGCACATAACACAATAAGTTTTTCCTGGGGAAAGCCAGTGCTCAAAACCCCTCCTATCTGTATTGCATTAATCAGAAATATGAGTGAATATACAAAGCTTGTTCTCACTAGAACAATTCCACACAGGTATGCTATACTCTCTGCCTCACAAGCCCGCTCTTAACCAATACTTAGCCAATTTTCACTGCCCACCAAGCCCCTCTTTCCTTGTGCAATTCCTAGGTTGAATAACCCATATTAATAGGAATCCAGTGCTTCCAAAACTGTGCAATCCAATCTAGGTCTCCTTCCTAATCACATGCATGGTCTATATGACTCAGTAAATCATACAATTGATAGTACAATGTCCCTGCACTCTAGTCACGACTGGTTATTTCTCAGATTTGACATGCATGAGTTTCCGATGAGAGAATATTCAGTTAATTGGAGTGGCACCTGTGGATGCACCAGTGCACTAACTGAGTGCTAATCCTCTACTAGTTCAATAAGTAGTTTGCACTAGTTTAATTGTATGTAACTCAGTAAATTGAGTTATACAATTACAACTCAATCTAAATTCATATTGGACTCCTAAAACTTAGGGAGAACACTTACATGACTTCCAAAAGACTTCCAACTCAAAATTTCTAAGTTAATTAATTTTGTTATGAGAATAGAATTCTATTTTAATTCTCAATTTACATTCAAGGACAAATTTAAACTAGATTTTCTTGTTGCAATTTCTCAACACTTCCTCTCAACAAGAAAGGGATTATCTGCTACCCTGATCCTGTCTCTGTGAAAATCAAATTTACATCTTGACAATGCCTTTGTCAAAATGTCAACATCTTTCTCCTTCGTGGGAGTGTACTCTAACAACATGATCCGCCTCAATACACAATCTTGTAAATGATGATATTGAATATCAATGTGCTTGGACCTATCACGAAAAACTGGATTTTTAGAGAGTTTGATACAAATTTGATTATCGTAGCAAATCACTATCGGATCCATCTGTTGAACAAACAAACCAACTAGAATCTTCCTCATCCAGATGGCCTCACATGTTTCCTAACTTGCAACCGTGTACTCTACCTCTGTCGAACCGAGTGCAACCGATCTCTGTTTCCTTTTGTACCAAGAAACTACTGCTAACCCAATATTGAAAATCCCTCTTGATGTGATTTTCTGGTCGGATAGACTCACCGACCAATCTGCATCTGAGAAGCCTATAAGCTTCACTCCCTCTGTTTGTCTGTACCATAATCTGTACTGAGTAGTTCCCCTGAGGTATCTCAATACATGCTTTATCACCTTCCAATATAGCTTGGTAGGCCTAACCATTGCTTAACTCAGCTGGTTTATTGCATAGCATAAATCTGTCGTGTGTTCACCAAGTACATGAGTGAACCCACAAGCTGCCTATAAAAATTATCTTCCACTACCTCTTCTGAAGTAACATCCTCCTTCCTTCAGTTACCAGCTAGAGAAGTCTCCATAGGCTTGCAACTTTGCATGTGGAACCCCCTGAGTATCTTGTTGACATACTTGCCTTGAGACACAAACAACTCCCCATCACCCTGCCATACTTCCATCCCCATAAAGTAATAAATGAGCCCCAAGTCCTTCATCTCAAACTCTCTTGCAAGGTCCTCCTTGCAAGATTTTATCAGCTAATCATCACCTATCAGTATGAGATCATCAACATAAAGTAAAATGATCAACAATTTACCTTCCACCACTATGTGGTACAGGTTCACATCCACTTCACTCTTTGTGAAGCCCAACCTGGTGAAGTAGCTATCTATCCTGGTGTACCAAGCACAAGGTGCTTGCTTCAACCCATACAATGCTCTCTTGAGCTGGCACACATGCGACTCATGGTCAAAGGTTTCAAAACCTTTAGGCTGCTCTATGTACACCTCTTCCTCAATCATGCCATTAAGGAAGGCTTTCTTCACATCCATCTTATGTATCTTCCAACCCATACACGCTGATAGTGCCAATATAGATATGATTGATGAGTACCTTGCAATAGGAGAAAAGGTCTCATCATAGTCAATCACCTCTACCTGTGAAAAGCCATGGGCCACAAATCTAGCCTTATGCTTCTCCACAGTACCATCTGCAACTTGCTTAACCATATAAATCCATCGAGAGCTCACCATTGACTTGTCCTCCGGTCTCGGGACCACATCCCAAACACTGTTATGAACTATGGACTCATGCTCCTCCACCATGGAATCAACCCAAATCGATTGATGTAGTACCTCCTCAATGGAAGATGGCTTTGTCTCAACAAATCTGCTCATAAGAGCCATGTATCCAGTGTACCTCTCAACCTCCTCTACCTGTGCTGAGATGTGGGTGCTCCAACATTCTCCCGTGCATCATGCAATAACATTTTAGCCTCTCTAGTGCACTTTCTCCCATCTCTGGAAGACTCTGCCTGAGTGGATGTCTCCACTCCCGGATCCTCTACATTTTTCTCCTCCACATCAATCTGAGGCTCCTCAACCTTAGGAGCTAAGAGCTCCTTAACCTTAGGAGCTAAGAGCTCCTCAACCGCATGTAGCTCAAGCTCCCTTTGAAGGGAAACTCACTTGGACTTCTCCTCATCGAACCTGACATCCTTGCGAACCAATGTCATCCTGTTGGTCGACAAGTACACCTAATAGTTGTGAGGTGTATCCTTGTACCCCACAAATATCCCCAAGTTTGATGTTGGCTCAAGATTCTTCCATGCATCTTTGGTCATATGGCAATATACTGATGACCCAAAAATCCTTAAGTGATCAACAACTGGTCTCTTACTGGAATAAGCCTTCTCTGGTATCTTCATCCCAAGAATCTGATGTAGGCTACGGTTCTAAACATAAACCGTTGTGTTACATGCCTCAACCCACAAGTGTAGTGGGAGACCTTGATCATGCAACATCACCCTCATTGTCCCTACTATGCTTCTATTCTTCCTCTCAAACACCCCATTCCACTAAGGGTTATGGGGTGTCATCAACTCATGTTTAATCCCTTCCGCTGCATAGAATTTCTTAAACTCATTTGAGACATACTCACCACTGTTATCACTCTGTAGAGATTTAATCTTCTTTCCCGATTATTTCTCCCCCAATGCTTTAAACTCATAAAACTTTGTGAAGTTTTGATCCTTTTTCTGCATGAAAAATATCCAACATTTCCGAGAAAAGTCATTAACAAATATAACATAATACCTGTGTTTGGCCGTGGATGCTATCAAGTATGGTCCACACACATCTGAATGGACTCACTCTAGAATAGCCTCTGCTCGACTGTCTCTATCGTGAAAGGAAGACTTGGTTTATTTACCCAAAGTACACCACTTGCATGTATCAACTTTCTCTAGTGTACCTTTGGGAAAACCAGTGGATATCTGTTGCATGATCTTCAAAGCCCCATGATGCAAATGGCCCAATCGCCTGTGCCACAACTTTCCAACGTCTCGACTCTACACCATCTTTGATTTCGTGCTCAAAGTAGCACAATCATCTACCTCCAACTTATAAAGATTCTTAACTCGAATCCTTATATTCTTTACTTGACCCGTGGCTATGTGTCGAAAGAATGCCTTTCCTTTTGAGAAGATCACATCATAGCCTCTATCATCAAGCATGGAAACAGATACCAAGTTCTTCTTCAGCCCGGGAACATACATAACATTCTTCAAGGTGAGTGGAGCCCCATGCTTGCTCTGAAAAGTAACCGTGCCTAATCCAGTAGCACTATAGCTCTTGTTGTCACCCATCTCGATATGCATATGAAGATCTTTCTCCTACAGGTCACTGAATAAATCCTTGTCGCCAGTCATGTGGAATGAAGCTCCACTGTCTAAGTACCATACACTTCCCATCATTTATGACACCATGCATGAAATGACAGAAAAGTCCAATTTGAATTGAGAGGCCGAAGCCTCACCCGCTCCTCCTCCTGAGGACTTCTTGAGTGGAAAATTTGTAGCAATATGGCCCAACTTGTGATAATGAAAGCACTTAACTTTCCTCATGTCTTTCTTCTTACCTCCACGGAAAGAATTAGATTTGGAATGGGAAGCTTTCCCTTTCCATTTCTTTTCCTTAATCGCTAAGGCACAATTCTCATCATCATCAGTTTCTGATGAAGATTCATTCATGGTGTTCCCCCTAATCTCCTCATGCATCAAATGCGACCACATTTGTTCCTAATATGGAAGCTTCTCCTGACCATTGATAGAGTCCTGATAACTATGCCAACTCTCTAGGAGTCCCAGAAGAGAAAGACTCATCATATCATCCTCGACCATTGTGATTCCAACACTTCCAATTTCATCATGACATTGAGTGAACTTGGTCAAGTATTTTGTAATAGTCTCGCATTTGTCCATTTTGATTTTTCACAGTTTTTCCTTAAGTTCCAATTTCCTTTGGTCATTGTTGTTCTGATACAAGTCTGTCAATGCTTTTCACATAGCATACAAAGTTTCCTCGCCATGGAGACTCGAGACAATGTGGTCTCAAACTCCTTGAAGGATTATCCACCTCGCTTTGCCACACACTTCTTCCATTCGGCCAGATTCTGTGCATCTGATGCCGCTGGCTTAGGAATGTCTTGATCAACGAATTCCTTCAAGCCATTATCCTCCAGAACAGTCTCCATTCTGTCCTTCTAGGCTATATAATTTGAGTTGCCTTCCAAGGCATACTCGAGCCACAAACCGTAGAGCACCATCTATTGATCCTAAAGTATGTATTGCAAATTCAAATTTCACCTGTAACCAAAAATTCAAAACTTCAAAATCTCCTCTAGTATATTGTCTTAAGCTCTAACACCATGTAGATTTTCCTATAGATTCACAAGCTCATGTAATCTACTAAAACGAGAGATAAGAATCTACTTCTACTTTCAACCAATAGAAGCCAATAGATCAATGAAAACAATATGAACAAGAAGAAGACAAATCACTGTCACATAACATGATAAGTTTTTCCTAGGGAAAGCCACTGCTAAAAACCCCACCTATCTGTATTGCATTAATCAGAAATATGAGTGAAGATACAAATCTTGTTCTCACTAGAACAATTCTGCACAAGTATGCTATACTCTCTGCCTCACAAGCCCGCTCTGATACCATGTAGATTTTCCTGTAGATTCAAAAGCTCTGATACCATGAAGAAGAAGACAAATAAATGGCATATAACACAATACTTTTTTCTTGGGGAAAGACACTGCTCAAAACCCTGCCTATCTGTATTGTGTTAATAAGAAATATGAGTGAAGATACAAAGCTTGTTCTCACTAGAACAATTCTGCACAAGTATGTTATACTCTTTGCCTCACAAGCTCGCTCTTAACCAACACTTAGCTAATTTCCACTGCTTGCCAAGCCCCCATTTCCTTGTGCAATTCCTAGGCTGAATAACCCATATTAATGGGAATCTAGTGCTTCCAAAACTGCGCAATCCAATCTAGGTCCTCTTCCTGATTGCATGCATGATCTATACAACTTAGTAAATCATACAACTGATAGTACAATATCCCTGCACTCTAGTCTCAACTGGGTCTTTCTCATAACTAACATGCATGAGTTTCTGATGAGAGAATATTCAGTTAATTGGAGTAGCACCTATGGATGCACCAGTGCACTAACTGACTGCTAATCCTATACTAGTTCAACAAACAATTAGAACTAGTTTATCTGTCTCTAACTCAATAAATTGAGTTATCTAATTACAACTCAATCTAAACTCATACTGGACCCCTAAAACTTAGGGAGAACACTTACATGACTTCCAAAAGACTTCCAACTTGAAATTCCTAAGCTAATTAAACTTAATTAACTATTTACAAGTTGCTATGATAATATCATTCTATTTTAATTATCAATTTACATTCAAGGACAAATTTAAACTGGAATTTCTTGTTTCCATTTCTCAACACATCCAGGCTACTTTTTTCTTCCTTCTACATGCATTATTTACTATGATATAACATTGAAAGTTCCCATATACTTGATAGAAAAGACCCAGGATTAAAACAAAATGACAATACATATAACATACATTAAGCAAGACTAGACTTCACTGCTTCCGCACCTTCCTCCTGTTCTCGATTGCTCGACCTTTCTCTACTTCTCTAGCTCCTTCCGACAGTTGCTTCTCTAGCAATTATTTTTTATGTTATACAATTTATATGGTTATATTGGTAAGCATAAGAAGTTATTTTTTTTTGCAAATAGTTTATAGAAGACTACTTAATATGCTAAATATAATGTTGATTAGATTGATAAACAATAAATTGGTGGGGAGACTAGTTTCGTTTATGGAAGTCACCCACTAGTAATTTGGATGCACATTCTTTTGTCTATAACATGATAAAACAATTTATTTTAGCTGAACATTTTGAAACAAAAAATTATAGTAATATTATTTTATAAGATTAAACATCATACTTAAATAGAAAAGTTTGGTAAATAGTTATATTTTCCCATGCCATTTTATGTTATAGTTCCTCAATAATTAATTGGAAAAATAATTTTTTATTTAACAATTTCATACCCCTTAATTTTTTATTTAACAATCTCATACCCCTTTCTTAGATGCGACGTAAAATTGTAATTAGAGTTATATAGCTTTACTTATGGCATTAAGGTTAAATGTTATTAAAAATATATATGACCCCATTGAAGGTAGCCTCGAGCATGATCACAAAGGATATTTGTTTTTTTTTTGAATATTATTTAGGTTAAACTTGTGTTTTCTTTTCAAGTGAGACTTAAAATGGTTTATAATTAGTTAAGAGCTCATATTCTTAGTACTTGAGAAATGTCTTGTAGAAGCAAAGTCTATCACCTTACAAACCACCACCAAAATATTTTAAGTGGCATGATTTTCCTTTAATAACAATGATGGATTAATCCATGTTTACAAATAGTAATCAATGAAAAGTATCCTCAATATCAATTAACAACTTAATTATTATAACATTTAACAAATTTAAAAGAAAAGTAAACGTAATATAATACTTAAATATTGTTAAAATACCACAATAGAATAATATTTTCTTAACACACTTATAAAAATTATAATAATATCATCTTAATATGTGAGATAAAACACACACATACACATATTCCATATTGACAAAGATAATCACTATACATTATTCTCATGAACTTTCTCTTCTTAATATATAAATTATGTAATCTGTTTTCCACTAGCTCGTTTGGTTAAAGTTACATTATTTAAGGGGTGACAAGTGTATACAAATTAAATTAGATTACTCATGAAACCTTGGCAAAGCCTCCAGGAATCAGGTCAACATGTATTCTCTCCTTCAAGGTATCATTCTAACAACATCCTTCTTAATCAGATCCCTCATTATAATACGAGACTCTAATAACACAATTCAACATCTTGCTTTGGGAACCCTTCTTTTAGACTCCAAATTAACCCATTTACAAAAAAAAATCTTGGAACAATCTTTTCTAAATTACAAACATTCAAGTTAAACATGTGCTTAGGGACCTTAATAATATAGTTAATCACTTGTCTAATCAAGCTTTATTATTGGTACCTAGAACCGCGTGAATTTAAGGAACTTTAAGGGAGGTGACAATCCCATAGATCATGATTATGCATTCACAATTAAATGTTAAGGTAGTAATATGTTCCGTAGTCCTGGAACATGGTAGATTTATATTGCATTGGAAGTGCAAAGGAAAGGTTAATTCGAGCTAACAAATGTCAATTGGATACAACAATTTATGTTTCAAGCTATGGTGAAAAGTGCATGTAGAGGAGATTCCTTATATGAACAACATGGGATGGCTAGGTCAAGTTAGCTAATCGTCACAATGCCCCCATGTGAGCAGGTAGAGAGAGACATGGTTTAGAGTATTACTATGGTGTCAGGGATGTGGAGGGTCAGGGTAGTTATGTGAAGGGCCAAGATAGTTATTTCAACAATAATTCCATCTTTTTGCACACTAAGCAGTTGGGATTTCAAGGCATTACATGTGATAGACCATGCATGAGAGTTAATTATATTATCTATTTAGATTAGCAGTAGAGAACACTTTTGGATAAGCATTTGAATCAAGGCAACTGGATCATCTATAAGTAGAGGTGTGAGAGGAAATCTAGCTAGTAGGGGTCAATATACTACAATACAAACAAATTATCCCATGGGAATAGAGGATTAAAAAGTGAAAAAACAAACCACAAATGGTAGAGGAAGATGTCATGATAGAGATTGCATTGTTGAGTAAGAAGGTTGATAGGTTAATACTGCAAGTAGACACACTAACGAACATATTATCTACTAACCAACAATATCTCTGAGAGTTTAAAACAAAACTCTAGCATCTCTACTTTCAGGTGCAAAATGCCAAGTATGCGTAGCAGGGAAAAGTTCATGATTAGGGAACTAAGTGTCTTCAAGCAACTCAGCACAAATCACTCCAAGTGGACTACTTGATCTCAATCAAGTAATTTCAATTGAAATTTAATCACATTAGATGATTATGAGCATAAATTAGTTTAAATTTTGGTTTAATGTTGGCTAAAGGTTGTTATATTGTATGCCTTTTCTTTAAGTTGTATCCATGTGGATACTATTGGAGCATAATAATAGGAAAAATAAATTTTTATTTTGATTTTTTTAATATATTTTACTACAAGAAATTATGGATGTACTTTCACTATGCTTTTGCACAAATTTACTAATACAATATACTATATCAAGTCAGAAATTTCTAACAACAAGACTAGTTCTACTTGTAGGAAGCATCTAGTTCTCAGAAATTTTAAGAACCCCTAACACTGTACAACTTATCATCCTCTTGTTACAAAAAAAAATAAAAAAAGGAGGAAAACACAAAGAGTTGTTAGAAAGGGAGGTTGTATTCCATGGAATCAGTCTCAACACCATCTGCAAACTTGTAAAGATGAACTAATTCAAATGGGAGCGCAAGGGCATCATTTAAGAGACCATCTGCTTCCAAGTTTAGTTCATGAAGAATGTGATTTAAAATTACTTGGTTGAAGGAACTTTCCACAACACGAATGTCAAGAAGCAGTGAATTGAGACTGGCGTTGGAGACCTCCACCTTTTGGTTTTCCCAATTAATGACTAATTTGGAATCCACAAAACTTATAATTTGGGGATGCCTTTTTCCTTTCTAGTTCCAATAGGCACCATAGAGCTCCAAATTAAACTTTTGTGTTTAAGACCCTACTTAGTGCATGGAAAAGGTGAATGAAGTGAGAGGGACGAAAGTAGAGGACGACCCCTATGCCATAGCGAGGAGGGTGTTGCTGATTGGCACCATAAAAAAATCCTTAGGGGGTGTCATAATACAACAATGGCATAATCAAATTCTCATGTTTGGTTGGCCTTTGGAATTGTCTTGAATTTGTTGGCCAAAGATACCACCTTAGCCACACATACCTCAAGAGGCATGAAATGGTCTTGTAAAACCATGAGATTTCTAGCTATCCAAATGCATGATATTAAAATGGCAATGTTGGAAATTAATTAACGGAGCAATGAAATACACAAAATATTGTAGAAACACAAATACAAAAATGCATAGAACAAGAGAGACACAAATATACGTGGTTCACCCAATTTGGGCTACGTCCAGGGAGAAACAACCAGTCCTCCCTTTTATATTATCTAGAAAAATGAAGAGATACAACCTACAAAAGATCTGCTATAATTTCCTCTTCACTCTTACAAAGTATCATCTCTCTTTGTTGCTCAGAATAATAATACACATTCACAATGAAATTCCCTCATATAAATTGAGGGGCTTCCTTCTAGGGAAACAAATCATAAATTAAATATAACTTATACTATCATATCATCATCCTAATGAGCGACCCAAATTGACTACGAAATTACAATATTTTACAACGTAAATTTTCATCTATTTTTAGCTTCGGGGGAGCTTCCCTCGAACCTCGCCGAGGGGGGTCCAAACATGCAATCGCCCTCGCCTGAACCCCCATGCAGTAATAGTGGGGGGCCAATCCCCCCCACACCCCCCATCTGGGATTGGGATCCAAATGCGGCTGAAACAAGACCTATGAATCAGGAAGATAATCAGACTCCACATTGAACAATCAAACCATTAAAGGATATCACCTACTTGTTGGAACATTGAAATGCATCACAAAGGGATATATTAGTACAAACAAATTTTGCCTTGTAAGAGCTCAATAGTAACTCACGAACTTTCATGAAATGTTTTCACTTCATAAGTAAATGTAAGTGGGATTATTTTTATTCCTTACAAAGAGGGCATTGATTTGGACTGATCCACCCTCACCTCAATACTTTATCCTAGGTGAGTAATTTATTGTTGAGGGATAACCAAGCAGTGACTTTGGCTTTCAAAGGGGTGCATATTCTCCAAATAACTTTCCACCACCACTTCTTTTGATCACTTAAAAAGTCCTTAAACCAATCTTTGTACCAAAGATTTGCAGTGAATCAACCTATGTGTGGATTTTTTATCCAACAAATAATATCCTTTATGTTGTACCAGATATAAACATGATTCTGGACTAGTAAGATGGATTTTTTTTTCCCATTCCACCACCAACATCTCTGACAGACCCAAGGATGCCATATACACACAACTGGCTCAACCTCTAGCTTGTGTATCTTGGGACTTTGCATCCACAAGGACTGAGATATTTGATTACCTCGAAGCTTCCTACAAAGAATAAAATAGTACATAATTGTCCCTGTTACACAACATTTTGTCACTGTCCTTGTACTCCCCATTCCTTAATCCTGGAGGACCTCTACAGTGAACCCTGCATGCTTTGCCTTCATGGAGAAGCTCCCATTATGTCCCTCTTCATGAGAAGATCATTTCCCTTTTGCACCATTTCCCCTGAAACTTCTGTTTTGCCCAATTTACAAGGTTGGCGCTAATGACCTTTGTCTCCCCCGCGCCGATGTGCAAAGATTGGCATTATTCCCCACGTTGATCGGTGCGACTGAGTTGTGTTCCAGTCATGTTGGTCCTGTTATGGAAAGTGTTTTAAATTAGAGCTAAAGCTTCCAGCTCTAGAAGCTCCATAAGGGAAGTCTGGTAAATGGTTTGGCCGGATGGGATCGAGGATGACAGCTTGGGCTCCTTTCCGCTATAATGATGGAACTACCTCAAGGGATAAGTCCCTCTCCCATGAGAAGAGGATCCATCTCCCATCCATATTTCCTATATAAACCTCCCTTCTTCCCAAGCACAAAATAGTAACATAGTTAGAGTTTTGGCTGAGTGTGAGTATACTATTTTAGACAAGCAAGCTATTACTAGTTGTAGCCATCTAGTTGTGTGAGGGAGAAGTGTGTTTGGTTTAGAGTGAAGCCTAAAGGGAAGAGCCTTTAAACTATTGTTGTTTGAAGCCATCATGAAGTGCTAGCAGAAGAGTGTGGGAACTTGGTCTTGTCAGAGGAAGACTGCGACGTCAAGACGAATGGTTGTAATCTCTCTTTGAATATTAATATATGCAACTATTGATTGATTTCGTACATGTTTTGTAATATTACATATTCATGTCTTAATGCTTCTTGACTCATTAAGTAGGTTGAATTGCAATTTTTCTATTATTATGTTTGTGTGCTATTGTCGTTTACTTGTTTCAGGAGCTTGAAGAAGGAAGCAAGAGATTGCTGGAGCGAGTAAGCGAGGAAATCATCAAGCAAGATAAGCGACCAAGAGGTAGGCCCTATTGATTGATTCTAACCTAAGGAAATCTTCCATAGAATGTATTTGTTGTGGCTAGACCTATTATCGGGCTAGAGGAATTCGTTCGTGTCCGCACTTATAATTTTACTTCACCACAAATTGGTGACTCCACTGGGGAGATACAATCATTTGGTTTGTTTTGGATTTCATGATTTCGTGAGAACTTTGCCAGTTTCACGTTTTCCCTTTTGTTTTGTTTCTTTTCTCCTGCTTACTGGCCTAAGTCTAAAATTCATAGTAGCAGATCTGGTCCCTGTTTTGAATTTTTTATTTATTTTTCCTTAGTTCCCTTAGACAGCATGTTTAATCGGCTGACAATTGTGCTGATCAGTGCGAATTGCAGAGGAACAATCGTGCCTACCAGCCTCTAGCACTTGTTGTCAGTTATACAGTCACGTCGATCCCTGTAAGTGAATATTAGGGCTAGACCCCAATCTTAGCCAGTGTGTTATGCTCTTGTGTTTTTGATCCCGTGAGTCCTTTTGGCTGTTTTATCCCTGATTAGGAAACTACTTTTTATTTGGTTTTTGCTTGCTTGTTGGCTTGTCATCTTGCTGTTTGATTGATTGAGTCATTGAGTGGCTTGTGACACTAGGGCATCTAGTTAGTCGCCCATTCAGCAGCTTGTGGACCCATCGAGTCTGGTTGTAGGTGTGTTTTTTCCTTGCATTTGTTTTTGGTCCCCTTTATGATTTTGACCTCTTTTGCACAAGTTTGGAAAAGTTTCGTTTACTAGTTGAATGCCTTTTTCCGGCATAGATTACATTGTCGGTCTTGTGTTTGGTAAAGTCGGCGTTTCATTGATCTGAATGAAATTCTCTTTTCATGTTTTCATCTGCTTAAAGAGCTCATAGTCTCGAAAACTTTTTCATTGGAAGATTGTATGCGAAAAGTTTGTTTCGTTGTATCATGAGAAAAGTATGAAATTCTAGCTTGTTGCATCATTATGATTTGCATCTCTTAAAAAAAAAAAACTAGAATTGCATCAGCATTTGGAAAAGGAAGAGAAATGTTTTCATTTTGAAAGGACTGATAGATAAGTGCTTGTCAGGAAATTAGGAATTGGAATACATTTTTCATTAGTTTATTTTTTGAAAAAGTGAAGTAGTGAAAAATCATTTCACTTTTAGTTGCTTGATTGTTTTCATTTGATTGAGTAGTTTCTACCCTCTCTAGTGTAAGCATTTCATTGAATTGAAAGGGTCTTGTCCCATTTAGTTGCATTTTAGGTTTTTCGAGTAGCATCGCTAAGACCTGAAAACTGAAACTTAACTCAAGATCAACTCTAAAATGAATTCAATTAACCTAAGGTGCATTTGACATTAACGATCATATCTAGAAGGTCTAGGCTAGAGACGTGTTCCGGTGTCTGTAAACCTAGCAGCTGTCATTAGCTTCAACATTAGACAACGCTAGCACGAATTTGTGCTCCCCATACCATCAAGTATATAATGGGAGACCCCACTAGGCTGCAATCCTTTTATACTTAGGAAGCCGAGTCGACTGCCTTGTAAACGTGGTACACCGAATACAGCATTCGGGGAGATTGCTTGCTCGTACTTCTTGGTTCACTAGGAGGTATTCTGCAGTTCACGGTTGCTTGGTAATCCTATTTACCTAGAACATCCAGAGTAGTCATTTGATCTTTTTGACTCATTAAACTTAAAAGATCATCCGAGCACTTGCCCTTTCAATCTTGCTTCCAATCAAAAGTGATAGAGTCACCTTTGTTTCTTTCTCAACTCTTAGAAAATGAAAGAACATTAGTCTTTTATGCATCTTAATAATTGATTGCCCATGATCCAAAACATCCTGTTAGTTTTTCGACCAAATCGTGAGTTCCCTTAAAAGGACATTTTAAAGCCTTGAAGTTATTTGTTTTGTCGACTAAGACAAGGTCATAGTGGCTGAACCATCTGGTTCACCCAATTCCTCTTCCTCTCCTCCATCTGAAATAGTGTCCGAGGAGCCATTTCCCGAGTTATCAGAGTCACTCGAGGACTAAAATGTTGAACTCGCAATTGTTTTGAGTGTTAAATCATTGTCATCTCATCCTCCGCCTACTTTCGATTCGAGGTCATCTGCTGATCTTGGCTCAAAATCTACAGATAATCTTGTTCGAACTCCAGAGAACTCGCCGACCACTGACGGTTAGCTTGGACTGGTTATTATCCTTCGAACCCTCTATTTGACACTATTGAGATATCACTACGTTGCCCTTACAGTCCGTACGATCAACCGGGTGTTCCTTTGGAACTATCCCTTGTACATGTTCGGCCATTCGTCGTTGTTTATTTTTAGACATGGAACCTGAAGGCAATGCTGCAATCATTTCTTCGGATGAGTCTAAAGTCTCTACTCCACACACTATTGAGGGGGAAGAATCGCAGTTACAGTTTGCTCCCTAGGGTTTCCCTCTTTTAGAGGGTATTCCCGCTAGCTTGCCACCCGGCTATGTGTCTTTAGAGCACTTAGTTTCAGGCACACCTAGTGCCTCATCACTCTACCATAATCCTGTTTGGGCATCAGGCGTCAGGCCCACGTCAGGTCCGTTCGTCACCAACACGACTTCCTAACCAGCTATTACTTTAGTCCCGGTGCAACCCACCGTTCCAAATACTCTTGTATCATCAATCCTAGTTACACGTCAGTCACAACCGACGGTTTCAAAGATTGTTTCCGTCAGTTCTTTTGTCCCATTAGTGAGTGGCCAGATTGTGTCACCGCCTGGGGGCAGAACCTGAATGTCTCTATGGTGTCAGGTGCCACTACTGTGAGCAGTTCACAAACTCACACACTTGGTATAAACCAGCCCTCTTCTGGTATTATCTATAACCCTGCTGACCCTATTGGATCAAGCAATGTCCAATACCAACAAGTTCAAAATCCTGTTGGTCTGTCTAGAGCAAGCAATGTTCAGTATCAGCAGCCCTATGAGGCTAAGGTTCAATACCAAAATCCTTACATTCCATATGGTTCTCAAGGTTTGGTTAATCAACCTTACACCCTCCAATTTGGGTAGTACATCCATCATGGCTACAACCAGATTTAGTTCGGTAATTTCCCGGACACTGTTCAAATATCCTTGCAACAGCCAAGACAAACTTTACAACAACCAGGGCAGCCTTTGTTACCGCAAGGGAAACCTTTGTTGCAACAAGGGATTTCCACGCAACACCAAGGGCAGATTATCCAGCAGCAAGGTCACCTACGACAACTGTAAGGTAAATCCTTCCAACAGTTGCAATAGGCCACACAGCGGCAGATGCAATATGCCCCGCATACCTCAACCCATACCCTCGCAGGGCCAACCTCTGCAAACCCAGGGACAAATTTTGCAACTGCAAGGTCAATCCTTGCAAGAGCAAAACCAACCCTTGCAGCAACAACCCTTGTATATGTATCAACAAGGTCAACCCTTGCAGGAAAAGGGTCAAGGTCAAATCCTGCAGTAGCAGGTGCAGAATCCTCTTGTCCAGGGCCAACAGGTTCAAAATCCTACCGGCCAAGGGCACTAGGTACAAAATTCCTATGTCTAAGGGAAACAAGTGTATCAACCATGCCCAAGGATTGCAAGTCCAGAACCCTCTTGTTCAGGGACAACTGGCTCAACAGCCCTATGTTCCAGGACAACAAGTCCCATATCAGTACATCCAGGGTCAACAGGCTCAATAGCCTTTCAACCCATACGTTGCCTATCAACAGCTTGTGCCTAGACAGTTTCAAGGTATTCAAGGTTCGAATCCTCGCTTTGATCAAGGTAATCTGCAATGGGGGCAGCCTCAGATCCCATATGGCCAAAATCCCCCACTGTGGGGCCAAAATCCTTACCAGCAAGGATGGGCTCCTCCTTATGGGCCCGCTTATCGACTGCCCATGCCT
This sequence comes from Pinus tabuliformis, assembly GCA_031772625.1. Classification (NCBI taxonomy): domain Eukaryota; kingdom Viridiplantae; phylum Streptophyta; class Pinopsida; order Pinales; family Pinaceae; genus Pinus; species Pinus tabuliformis. The sequence goes on from CM062811.1 coordinate 965,753,454, forward strand.
TTTAACACTTAGTTACCTTTCTTGGCTACACTTGAGTTGCTAGATGTATTGCGTCTTACGAATGATCCGATCCTCCATTCGCCATACTGGCCTCTGGTGCTATCCAAGATACCAAGTGATTGCCCAAAGTTCAATGGAAAAGCTAAAGAAGATCCTCAGGCCCACATGATGACATATCACCTCTGGTGCTAGTCGAACTCATACATAGATGATTCCATTCACCTTCATCTTTTCCAATGGAATCTCATGGGTGCTGCAGCGAAATGGTACATCGAGCTACCTCGAAGTACTTTCCATGACTTCAATTCATTAGCCATGGCCTTCCTCATGCATTTTCAACTGCGGTTTGTTATGAGATGGGCACATATTTTTTCACATCGCTTAAGCAAGACACTGTGATGCACATCTCTGATCATATCCATCAATGGAGACGTAGACATCACCGAATCAAGTTCGAGATAGCTGATTAGTTGCTCACTGAATGGTTTACCAAATCATTCGTAGCCCTAATTGCTCACGATATAGCTATGGGTGGATGCATCATTGAAGAGAAAGCCATCGCTCGTGCCCAGTACTTGGATCTGGTCTACTCTCAGTCTGGCACCTTATACGAGTTGTTACCCAATGCTCTGCGGCCATCATCTGATCCCACAGCACCAAAATCACCCATTGTCCCTCCCGTTGATGGAGTTATTGGTTCAACATCCCAGGTCCTTGCTAAAACTTCTTCCAAACTGAAGTCGATCTCGAATGCTACTCCTAATAGTTCATCTCAAAATCCTCCAGGCCTTGGTAAAACCTCAGAGGTCCACGCTGTCCAGTCTACCGCAGTGGAAAAATCCTCAAAAGGAAAAAAGAAAGGCAAAGGCAAAGCTAAAGCTGATGCCTTGAAACAAGGTCCTCCGAAATCATCTGTTGGCGAATCTTCGCAACGGAAACCTAAATATCCTTGCCTCATTTGTGAGGAGGATCACTATACTAAGGATTTTCCATGACGATCCGAAGTTAGTCTCTTGCTCAAAGGGACCCCTATTGTCCTCAAAGAGCCATTTCCATCTCAGTAGACTTAGATGGTAGACCAACCCCGATCTGCTTCCTCTGGATCTCAAGTGTTCATGGTGAGCACACCCATTAATGTGGCTACCTGATTGAAATATTATCAGACTCCAGCTCTGGAAACAGGGAAAAAAAAGAAGTTGCACCTTCTTCTTCTACCTCGAGTTCTGGCCCTCTGCAAATCGAGTGCCCTAAACCTGATTCTGCTTCGCGGCCACCCTCTCGAGGTGTGCTACGGAAATCCTCATATAATACCAATGCCCAAGCCGCTCAACAATAAAATATTGTTGAAGATTTGGCTCAGGCACCGTCAGCTATGTCGACTCTCAAGGTACTCCAAAACTGCCCATCGTGGCAGAAATCTTTGGTGTCAGCTATCGGGGGCATCGATCCCACCGATTATAATTTGATCTATTTCGATCTGGAGAACCATGTTCCACAGCTCCCTCATCAAATTGCCTTTCTTATTCAGGTAATCATTAATGAGAAGACCATCCACCACACTGTCATTGATGAAGGTGCTTCCACCTGCATCATGTCAACTGCGTGTTGGAAGGCTATTGGTTCCCCCACACTGAACTAGTCTCTGAATACGTTGGAAGCTTTCGATGGGCGCGATTCACGACCCTTTGGTGTCTTACCCAACCTTGCCATCACCCTGGAAGGCAAGACAATGCAAGTCAAAGTAGAGATTGTTGATGCCAATCTCAATTATAATCTTCTACTCGGCCGAAGTTGGACTCATGCCATGCATGCCGTGGCCTCCTCTTTGTTTCGCGTGATCCATTTTCCCCATCAAGGGAAGATTGTCACCATTGATCAGCTGTCTTTCTTTGCCTCTTCCTCATCAGATGGCAACATTCCATACATCAAGCACTTTGGTGCTCCCTTTGAGAGTGTGGGGGTAGGTCTCTTCAAATATTCTGCCTTAATGGGAATTTTTCCACTCCCACCTCCTCATGTTGCCTCCGTCAACATGATCTCGGTCAAATCTGATCCCTAGGTCATACCTGCACCAGATCTTATTGATGCTTGGGGTGAAGTCATGCCGCTTAGTCCCGCCGAAGTCAATTATGTTGGCTTGTTGGGGCTTGAGCTAGGTTTGGAGTTAATTAGCCAAAAAAATCCTTGTACTACTGGCCCTTTTGGCAATAGTCCACGGAGCGCAGACTGAGGTCTCACCCGAAGTAGTACGGGAGGGTGCTAGAACCAGGTTTCTGCACCCTTGAGATGTTTGAGAGGTACAATTGGTCCACGGTTTGTTCCCTTGTGTAGGTCGCTACACACACTTCCCGTTCCTCGCGGCCTGATACACTGCCTTCGTGCAACCCTAACCAGGGGTTGTGCTGCGCTCTGCGCTATTACTCAAGATCTTACTTATCTTCTAGTGTTAATTAATTACCTTTGCCTACTTGAATGTCTTAAGTTATAATTAGCAATATAAAACATTCATACATGATCGCGCAATAAATAAACAATATGCTTGCAAATTATATCCAATCATGCATTAAACCAAGAAAATATACACATAATTATAACAAAACTTCTCTTTATTGATTCTCCCAATAGTTACAAAATCGACTTGCCCTGCGCACTCAGCTGTAGGGGTCCACGCACTCAGCTACAGATTACTAGGCCTTTGTGTACTCACCTACAAATCCTTCTCCTACTCTACGACCCACATACACACTTTACACTTCGATTCAATCACTTAGACTTATCATGCTTCCCTTCTATTAGTTATTTTCTACATTTAGAGCCTCGCTCTATTTATACAATCCCATGGTCCGTGGACCATGGGTAGGTATGTCCAACCGATATTACATTACAAAAACTAGGGTGGACAACCCTGTGACTCTATTATACTTTCGTGCCCCTCGCCCGCAATTTGCAGAGCTTTTCAAAAAATATTCTGTCAAAACTTGGGCTTTAAGACCCAAAACATGCCTTGGGGGGATTCCATGCCCAACAAGCTACCAACATAAACATTGTGACTTGCCCTCGAGTCACTCTGTCGACGCAGAGATCTTTGTGCGGAGTCCCTCCAACTGTTCTCGAATTGCGGCAAGGTCAACAACACATTGAGCTGCTGCTTGCTGGATCTGCTGCATACGTTGTTCCGAGACCTCTGTGTCGGAAGTGCTTCTCTGCATCAGTGCGTGCATCCCCTGCATGTGTGCGAGCTTGCCTTCAATTTCTGCTGTGATGGTGAAGGCCTCGTCGATCCAAGGCTGAACGCGCGCCTTCAGGACTGCTTCCTTGTGTCGTGCACATCCACCTGCTCTTTCAGTGCTTTAGCCTGTTGCATCCACGCAAGCCTCTGAGTGAGGGCCACCGTCTGTGCAGTTCCTTTGACGTTGTCATATTGCTGTTGGAGTTCTCGCACCTCTATCTCTAAGCGCTGGATGTTGGGGTCCTCCTTTATATTTGTGAGGACCTCAAAATATTCTTCCAACACGCTGGTGTAGTCTCGCGCTGCACTACAAATTTCGTCCAGTCTCACTGTGATAGCGCTAGTGCGCTGTTCTATGACTTTCAGAGGGGTGGATGATTGTGCCTTTAAAACACAGCTTGACGATCTAAAAGTTCAGCTCCAGCTGAACCTTTGTCATTTCCTCCCGCGCCTCACGCACCCCTGCTACTAACCTATGGATGTGCGCCTCTGCTGGTATGTCTGTTGGGATGGCCAGCTCCAGGACGCTTTGGAAAGCTTCATCTATTACCTATACCAGCTGTTGATTCTGTGACACCACTTTGTCATGCTGCAAGCTCAATTGTTCCATATTTATTTTCTGCTCATTGAGGACTTGCAGTGCGTGGCTCTCCCTAGCTCGCAGCTCTGCAGTTATCCCATCCTGCAAAACATATAAGGTCTCTCACGGGAGTGCAGCCATATTGATACCGAGACCCTTTAGTGCGCTAACCGTAGGCCTGTCAGCCTCATTTGTTGTCACTAGTGCCCCTTTCGGCAGCACTATGGTATTCGTCATCTGTGCGTGCAACATCTGTTCTGTTGTCATTGTTCTGACTGCGAGGCTAGTTGAAAGGGTACCAACTTGAGGAGGGCGCACTTGTAATTCTTGCAACTGTGCTCTGAGGGCCCCCAACACAATCTGGTTCTCCTGCATGAAATTTTGGAGGGCCTCAGAGGTGACATCACGCACTGTCTTGCTGATGTCGTGTAAATCACCCTCTGTTAGGGTGATCGGGTCAATAGACAAATTCATTGCCTTGACCTTCTTGCGCGACCTTGTCTGCTTGGTTGGGTGTTGCCGCTTCAACTGTGTTGACGCGATTTGTGGGTCCGTGCCTCCCTCTTCTTCCTCTGCTTCCTGCCCATGTGAAGGCGACATTTGGCCCTCGCTCGCTTTCGTGGCTACCTCCTGTGTTGCTACTGTGGCCTTTTCCTGCTCAGTTGCTGCATGTGCAGCGTCCCGCATCGCCCACACTTCTGCTACCATTGCCTCCTTCCTTCTCTTTTCTGCTAATTATGCAATGTGCAGCTTGGCCTCGTCTTTCTTCCTTTGTGCCACCGACTTTTCTATCTCCACGATGTCTGGAGTGCGCCACTTCGGTGGCCATGTCTCCAGGATGTTAAATATGACATCGTCTATGGCTACAAAGGGTAGCTTCCTCCATTTTTTGGTCGGGTCCTTGCGCACTCTAATGTAAATGCTATGGATGTCTGCTTTAAATTCCGCAAAACTATGAAGGCTGTTGTAGACAGTGGGTGACAATTGTGGCTTGCGGTTGATCCCCATTCTGAGGTTCATCTCCATGAACACCCAAAATATTTTGCTGTCGCGGATCCTAGTGGCATCCTTTGTGGCCCAGAGCAAAGCATACTTCGCGGCCTCCGACAGATCTCTGTCAATTGTGGGGAATTGACTATCCTTTGGTAATTCCCCTGCCACAAGCACTATGGATAGCAGAAGCCATGCATAGTGGAACGTTTTGCCCTGTTCTTGAGCTTCGCAGAAATTCTCTAAAAACTCCTTGCAGAGGAACTTGAACCAGTTAAACTGGACCCCCTCCATGCACTGCTTAGCCAGTGCTACCACCGGCACGGGTACCTCATCTGTGCGGCACTTGCGCATAACCTTACCGGCCAGTATTTGGGTTGCCACTTTCACTGCTTTGTCACTGATGCTGGATATGGCGTAGCCCCTTTTCTTCTTCGCCAACTTGTATTTTTTCTTCATGGCCTCCGCGATGGCCAAGTCACTGCTCTTCCCCTCTGAGATGTCCGCGGGGTCCTCTCCTTTGCATGGAAGCCAGGAAATGCAGTGAATCAAGTCTGTCGTGATGGGGATGGGCTCCTCCAGCCACAAACACCCATCATGCACCAGGCAGAGTAGTTGCCTGATGATGAAAATGGTTATTGGGGTGCGATGGAAATGTGGCACCCAGAGTAGGTTTAGTAGCCCAACCTTTTCCACTCCGCGCAACCACTTTCGCGACACTAATTCTATAACCCCCACCACAGTGTTCTGCTTGGGCTTCATGAGGTGCGAAGTCTCAAGGTGAGGGAACTTCTCGTGGTCAGCGAGGTCCCAATCTTCGAATTTTAGGCTCGACACCCATCCTAGGTGCGTGCCCTAAAAAATAATGTTGTCTGAGAGGAGCAGGGTCTGGAGAAAACTCTTGGTCTCGTCAAGGTCCTTGGGAACTCTAGCCTTTCCTTTCCACGGGGGACATAGGTGGGAAGCTTTGTCGGGGGTGCGCAGGCTCAGTTTCCTCCTCCATGTCTTCGTTCTCATCTTCTACGATGATCAGGTCCTCTAGGTCTTCCTCTTCTTCATCAGTCTCTATGGTGACGACTTTACTGTTCTCCATCATTGACAACTTAGTGTGCAGCAGGTTCTGTGGGGACACATGTACGGGAACCATCGCTTGTTTGTCTCTCTTGGGTCTTGGCGTGCGCGGTGATTTTAGGATTTCTTCCGCAATCCCGGCACCTTCCGGAGCATCCCCCTCAGTCAAGGCCTATGCGGCTTCTTTGGTGGTCAGTTCTGTTATCTCCATAACGTCCTCAGCTGTTGCCATCATGTCCATCCAGAAATCTAGCACTTGCGAACTCAGGGGCTCAATCAATGCTCGACACACAACAAACAGGGCTCTGCTCAATAGCTCAATTCACAAATAACCATGTGTTGTTTTTTGGGCAGCCCTTCACAGTTTATAATGCTTTTTGAATTTGAATTCAACTGTTCCCCCAAATCTGGTTCATTAATGCCCCCTTGGCGACAGATTTTCCCAAATATTGCCCATAAATCACGTCTTAAATGCTTGCAGCCTGCTCCATTTGGTCTCAAGTTGAGCATCCCATCATGAATAGTGACTTCAACGGTCACTTTCTGGCCAACTCGCGTGGCAACATAACCCCCCGTGCGTGGTCACGGGACCTTGTGACTCTTTGCTTCTGCATGCAGCTCCAACATCGCGCAGCTCTCGGGTAGAATAGTTTATAGTCCCGTGCTTCCTCTCAATTTCCTGAAGTGCTAAGACTGTACTTCCTTTGGCTAGTTAGGTGGTGGCACCACCTGTGTGAAGTTTCATCCTGTCATCCATCATGTTTCCTCGAAAATAACCACCTTTTATTGTTACGGTCGGCATCGCACACTTTACCATCTACAACGCGCTACCCTGGTCAATACGCTTAGTAATGTGTGGTCCAAGCCAAGGCATCAGACTGATCAATTCGTGACGATAGGCCTTAAACCTATCATTGCGATCGTACACATCCTACCTTATCACCTTGGTCTTTTTGCTGAGAAAATCTTCCTTTATCTCGTCCTCCAGCTTCTTGAATCCCGTGTCCACCAAAGTGCTTTTCTTCCTTAAGCATACCCTTTCTTCTTCAAGTTCTTAGAGTCTAAAATTTCCCTGCTGGATTTCTGTTTCCAAGGTTCCGTGAACTGTCGTATTTACCGGTGCTATCATCGCAGTCTAAGCTCTCTAATTACTATAGGGCTGACTACGGTTGCTTCATACTCCAGCCTTGGCAGTGCCTGGGCAGTCAGGTTTTTGCATGCGATCCTATAAGCCTAGAGAACCGCTGGTACACGCAGGTCCAGTCAGTCTGCTTAACATTGTGGACCTTGTTCAGTGCTTCGCGTACTTTGTTAAAAGCTTCTGCGTGGATATTCTTCTCTGCACTTGGTCTTTCCATACTTCGTCATCCCAACCGGAGGGTTCATTCACGCCATAGCCTTATCAACACCTGCTTATTGATCATGTCTCCTATTGCAAGGACGGTGTGCATTCGTGTAGGTTTCACACCATATGCTTGTATCCACCTGGATAGGTGGGTGTGCAGGCCGGTTCTTCCATCATAGTTGTCTTTCAATCGCATCTGAGGCTTCCAAATCGCACGCATCATCCTTCTTCATTCGTGCTAGTCCTCAAAACTTCTTTGGTGCGTACCCCATCACCTCGTAGGCGTAGCGTGCAGTACCCACTTTAGAGCGTCGAAGCGCTGCTGTTCCGACACCTCTCATTCAAATTTGTTCAGGAAGTCATCCACCTCGCTTAACCCATCATACGTAGGTAGATCTCTTACCTCTGTTGCTACGCAGTGTAGCGACCTCGTCATCATGTTACAGTTGAGCATGGTTACCTCATGTAACTGGTTTTTCCATCGTTCTATCTCCTCGTTAGAATTTGATGTGTAGGCGATTTCATTCTCCTAAGAGGTTCAACTGTTCGTAGTTGGATTTACCTAATCATGCTCGCATGCATCTTGTAGATGCAGTCCAGATCGTCCTCACTGGCGTTATCGCACACTGGCTCCGTGTAGCACGATCCTTCTGCAGGGTCTAAAGGTACCACTACGCACAGTGACTTTTTCTCAAATATCATCTTGCGCTTCTTTATATTTATCACTCCATTCATGTCAATGGCCCAATCTATTCCTAATAGCGCGAGGTAGGGATTGTTGTCATCAACAATCTCTATTACTTCAAAAGCTGCTAGCGCGCTTGATCCTTCAATGTCTACCGTGATTCCCTGTAATATCCCCATAGGTAGGATCTTTTGTTGGTTCGCCATTCGTAGTTGGATAGGATACCATTGCAATGCAGGCTTGCCCATGCGCTCCCATGTCTGCTTTGGCAGGACGTTCGTGTCTGATCCTAGATCCAGAATCACTTGGTCCATCTCATATTCCCTGATTTGCATGGTCAATCTCATCTCCCTTCCTGTTCACTTCATGTGCTTCCTAAGCTTCTGGACTACACGCGGTTCTCCTTGCGTAGTCCCAACGCATCTAGTTATGAGTTCTTGCAACCCCTTTACAGCCTTGCTATCACACAACAACTTCATGCATGTCTCCAATAACATAGTGAGCATCGACGGGTCCATTTCCGGCTCCAGTCTGTCTTTACTTCCTGAAGTGGAAGCATCAACGAAGCTCCTCTTAGATTCCATGAAGGTCTCCTTAGCGCGCTCCAAATCAAATTCTGGTTCCTTCGTTGGAGCCATGCGAACCCATCTACTTTCTTCAGGTTGCTTGCCTTTGTCATTCCTTGTCATAATACCACTCCGGAACATGATATTTACATTAGGGTCTTCCTCGCGTGGCTCAAACCTCATCATTTGTAGGTTCTGAGACGGGGGAGGTTGGAGTGCTCCTTTATTGCGCAACCTCGCTATCAGTGTGGGACAATCCTCCATCTCATGGTCAAATAACGTATAATACAAGCATGATGGTCGCATTGGATTCGTACAATCATGGGCATAATGCATTGGCCCTCCAAAATTGTAACATATCAGTTGTCCGCGACCTCTTTGTGGTCCCCCTCCACCTCGGCCTCATCTGCACCCCTGAAATCCAGTGCATGCCATTCCTTCATTTTGATCGAGGGGTCGTGTTTTTCCCTGAACTATGTCGGTAGGAGTTTGATCCATCATCAGCTCATAACTTCTACAGGTGCACTGATCATGTCCTACTTACCTGTAGAAATTACAGAACAATTGCCATGAATTCTGCGTATACTTCTGTAATAGATGGTAGTTATCTGTAGCATGCTTTCCTCCTATTTGACAAATCACGCACCATGCAAGTGCTGCGCTTGGTCCTACTTGTGCCTCCGGTCTTAGTGGCATTGGCCCTCCTCCCGCAAGGTAATTCACGAACACCGGGCAGTGATCCTTGTTGTGCCCCTGGCCCTTGCATTTTACGCACCATACCTCATCGTGCATCTTTGGGCGGGTTGTCTTGTCTTGTTTCAAACTTTGCATCTCCAGGCACAATTTTTTCAGCTGCGCGTGAATCTGCTGAACTCCCAGGTTAGGATCTTGTATCAGAGTCTCGTGCAATCTCATCGCGACCTCCAAAGCCTCAGCCTAAGTGGTTAGCCTTTGTTGTGACAGCGTGTTCCGTAGATGCGGTGTTAACGATGCTACAAACCATTTGTGGTGTTACCCATATGTTATAGACATTTTTGGGCACTGCAACCCCAATCATATATGTCCATAAACCAAGGGCTCCTAAGTCCCTAAAAGTGTTGTTCCATCCCCTAAAAGAACAAGGTCAGCTGATTACATCATCTCCCAGAAGTTCTCCATGAAAAACTACTCAGAACTGGTCAAAACTGGACCATCTCACCTGCTCCATGGACAAAGTGCAATGCATCCCACCTAAATGCACTCGGGAGGTGCGATGCATACTGAAAAGCCCTTCTATGGGGTGCAATGGGAGAGAGTGGACAAATGGCAGAGGCAGTATACGAGGTGGAGGATCATGGAATCTTCCATAAACTTCTCCTGTGACACTTGCCTCTCTGAATTCGCCCAGGGATGAGTAAGAGATCATCATTCTCCAAGTGGAATCAAGAACTATCAGAGAGAGGACACTAATCAGATCTCAGAAGCTGACTCACCCCCATTGCAAACATCTATATATGGATCCCTCATCCCAAAGATCCAGAGGCTGGAATTTTGTATCTTGTAAGGAAGTGCTGTTGGTTTCTCGTTGTAACATCATAGTGTTGGGTGATCTAAGATTTTCATGAGGTGAAGAAGGGCTTCTTGCTGAGAGGATGATGCTGGGTCAAAACAATTGGTTGTAATCCTCTTTTCTATTCTTGATATTAATAAAGCTATTCAAGTTTTCCTCCACATTCTTGTATGTTTGATGATATATGCTTTTGTTTGGTCAATATATATCTGGTCCTATATTGTTTATGATTGTAGATCTCTGTTCTTCGATAGTGTTATGCTGCTTTGATTCCACACGTGATCTTTGAAGCTGTGTTGATGACAGAGGAGCGGCAAGGATCTGTCAGTAAAAGGGAGAGGAATCAAGCAAGGAACCAAGCGCAAGATTGAGGTTGGTGTCCTTCATTCCCCTCTTATCTACTTCTCATAAAGGAAAACGAAAGTAGTTTTAGTTTGTTTGTTTCTAAGATAGCTACCAGTCTTAGTGGGACTAGCAGATCTGAGTGGACACTAGATTTCCCGATAAAAAGATGGTGACTCCGCTGGGGAGCGAATAGATTGTTTGTTTGTCTATATTTGTTTGATTTATAAACTTACAGACGGAGCCTGAAGTCAAGCCAGCTAGCCTTTGAACTGCATTTGCTATGCAAGTGCAAAGTAGATCAATGCTGCTTCAGTCTATCTCTGGGTTTTGTTTATGAACTGAACAATCGATTTACAAACTCTCTAATTGCCCTTGTGGTGGCTCTAGTAACCTCCTTAGATCCACCCCTGTGATTTGTTTACTTATTATCACTTGCTCGGCCTAAATCGCTGAACTGTGCTGTAAACTGTGATCAAGAACTGGATCAAAAGTCTCGCACTGTACCATCACACCCTCTCTTCAAGGATATCAGTATGCATTGCACTTCCCGTGTGCTGTAGGTGGGATGCATACTGCAATCCCTGTGTAACAGGTGCGCTGATCAGAAAAGGCTAATTTTGCCTCCAGACTTTGGTTTTCCTTCAATCTTTTCAGCTCTATTTAGGAGTTTTGCTGTCTGTAGTCAGTATACCTCTGTTGGAAACCCCCTTCCTTGCCATTATTCCGCCTCCATTGTGCAAAGGATTGTAAATGTTTTTATGTATTGTGAGCCATTTTCAGTTCTCTTTTACAAAGAAGTAGCGTAATTGAACTGTCGTTTCTTGATTTGGAAGTGTCACAAGTGTTGTTTTCAGTCATAGAAGAGAATCTGATTGTTCTTGATAGTTGATTACACTGTTACTCTTGTATTTGATTTGAATTAGTAGTTTTTAAAGTGTCGAAAGCAAGTTTTCAATTCCAAATCGCAAAGTGTCGTCATTATCTTCATTTTGTCTTGAAAAGAAGCTGGTTAGTAATGTCGCTTTGAAAAATAATTCAGATTTGCGCTTAGCTTTCTTTTTTATCATTCACACATTAAGAAGGCTGAAAACAAATACATGCATGTGCATTTGCATTTAGACTGTTTGTTGGTTTGATTTAGGACAGTGCATATAGTGTGTGATCTCTGCTCTATGTTGAAAGAATATCATCTCTCTTTCTTTAGTAGCTAGGATTTTCATTGCAAAAAGAAGATTAAAGGATTGTTTATCATCTTAGATTGCATTTTAGGAATTGTATATCTACATCATGCGGTGAACTTAAAAGGCAAATTTCTTAAGCAAGATCAACTGTAAAATAAATTCAATGAATCTAAAAACGTTTTGGAACCTAACACACAACATTTAGAAGTCTAGGCTAGAGATGTATTCCAACGTCGTAAAGCCTGGTAACTGTTGTTTTCATTGCTGGTTGGGTGATTCCTCCACTTTGAGACGACAAGTGCCAGTACGGACTTGTGCTCCCACATACCATCGAGTGTATATTGGGAGACCACAATAGGCTATATCCTTTATCCATAGGAAGCCGTGTCTGCCACCCTATCGATTGCAATGCACTGAACACAGCATTTGGGAAGATTGACTGCCGTACTGTAAAAAGTATTATGCAGTTTTGCGATTGGTTTGGTAATCCATCTGTCTAGATTTCTAGAGTAGTCTCTTTCGTTCCTTTTCAGACTCCTTAAAGGAAAAGGTCCATCTGAGCACTTGTCACTTCAAGCTCATTAAAAATCGAAGGCGACTAGAGTCATCTTTTGTTTTTTCTTGACTCTTAAAAATTGAAAAAACAAGTTGTGTTAAAGCGTCTAAAATTTATTTTAATCGGAATAAATATCACCTTTCCTACGTTGGTCTTAGGTTGAGAAAAATGTAGTCCACCAACCAAGGATTTCCCCTCGGAGGAAATCCTAGTCCTTTCTCCTCTTGGGGAGATGTTGGTGCACCTCATATGGCCACATTGTCACTTCCAGGATTGACGATTGGCTTGCCCGTATGGCTCTTCTCAACCTCTGTTGTTCAGAATACCATAATTCCTAAGCAATCAAGTCAGCAACTAAATGATACCAGAGTTACCCCCCAACCTTCTACTTCGTCCAATTCTCCCTCTCCTCCTTCCTCTTCACTTGATGAAGCTGGTAAAGCCAAAAATCAAGTAACTGAGAAGAAGAAGGAGAAGAAGAATAAAGAGAAGAAGAAGAAGGAGCCAAAGGCGAAAAGGGGCAACCAGGCATCGTCTAGCGAAAATCCACACACTGCACCATCCAGGCCTAAATCGCCATGTGTCATTTGCAAAGGAGACCACTATCATCAAGATTGTCCTTGCATCCCTCGGATCTTAAGGGACTGGTCTCCTCGTTTGCACAATCCAGTGTCATCAACCTCTGATGATCATGTTGAGAATACACCGTCAAATAGTGAAAATGAAGTCCCTGGACAAAAAGGAAAATGTAAATTTCCTTTTAAACTGTGTGAAGTTGATCATGCTGTCCACCGTTGTCCCTTCCTAGACGAGGCTAAAAGAGTTTTGGACGACTGTCCGATTTCACCGTTACGGCTTCCTCCTGGATATAAGAAACTCTTGCCAAGTCCATCACTAGTTGAAAATCCGGCTGACACGCCATTGTGGTCGGCTGAAGCGTCTATCATTGAAGATGAACCCTCTGAATCCATACCCGACGAAAGTCAAAAGGTCGAGGCGGCAGTTGACCCGGTCTTGCCTTCAGAAAGTCCATCCTCGGATGATATAATCACCGAGGAGAATAAGAACGACACCATTCAAATTCTCTTCGTAAACACAGACTTCGATGAACATGGGGGCAGTCTACCCGTTCCTTTACCGCAGGAAGGAAGTTCGTCAGAGTCGTATCCGGCCGTCTATTCTGTCCCACCTACAAGCAACCTAGTTGTTTCCTTCGATTGGAATCTACTAGGCAGACCCCGTTTACCGGCTAGTGTACCATTTCGAATCATTGCTCAAATATACAGAATGGTCATGGCCAGTACCATCATAGATTAAGGGGCTTCTGTGAGTATCCTTTCCTCAATTGCTTGGGAAGTGCTTGGTTCGCCATCACTTCTACCTGAGATGAGAAATATGATAGGCTTCGACAAAGGAACCAGTCGACCGTTAGGGATCCTTCCCAATGTGCGCATAACGTTGAGAGTGAAAACCGTTCACATGAATGTAATGGTTTTCCGAGGACCTCTAGATTATAATCTACTCCTTGGACGTGACTATATTTATAGCATGGGAGCCATTGTCTCCTCACTCTTAAGAGTAATGTGTTTTCCACATGAAGGTAGAGTGGTCAAGCTCGTAGACCAGCTGTTGTTTCCCGGCTCACACATAGCTAATAGTCAAATACCATCCCTAAATGGTTTTTTCATGCAAGGAATGTCTCATCAATCTCCAGTCCGTCCACCTGATGAGCGCGAGTGATTCAGGAGGACATGACTGAAACCCAGGGGGCATGCACCTTGGTCTGTTTCGGCAGGAAAACCTTGGGTATAGGGTAGGTTTCTGCGAAGGATATATGACTGGTCTATGGGTTTAGACTGGAATAAGATTCCTCTGTCAAAGTTATGTGAGTGGAGGCATGTTGCGCCACTCACCTTTGTCTATTTCGGTAGACATCGCCGAGGAAGTGTTTCGTCCGCAGTGCGGATGGAACAATCTTTGGTAACCGGGAAATTTTTCACTATACCTGGGGGCATGCAAACCTTTTGGCATGCAAGCGAAGAGCGACCATTTGTTTTTTAAGTTTATAGTTCCTCTAACCCTTTAAACTCATAGGATTGGTCGTTTCCTAACTTACATAAAGAAAGGATTCGAAGCAAAGCTTTGTAAGGTGCAAGCTCCATAAAAAATGGGATCTTAGTTGAGACATCCTTATTATACGACTGGATCGAGCAGTTTTTACGTGGAGTTCAAGCTCGTTAAAAATTAAACCTAAGTAGTGAGCAAATGTTTCCCCCAGAGTTTAAGCTCATTCATTAAAAAATGAACCAATTTCTGGTAAATAACCATCGTGAATGCATTATCATCAGCCTTTGAAGCCTTGGTCGTGTTCTCATCATCACCTCCACTCTGTATTGGCTGATCATTCACCTCCATTTGATTGTTTACCCTTTTTGAGGAACAGCTGCGAAGAGTGATCTTGTTAGCCATCCTTGTGACACTGCCGTGATTGGAAAATTCCAAACCTTACCTGGAATCAGTTGCTACCCGAATTTATCACTCGTTCCTCGAAAAACGAGTCTCCTTTAAGCTCTTTTCATCTGACTCATAAAATATGAAAAGATTGCCGAGAAATTAGCCTCTCCAGCTCGTTAAAGTGACCGGAAGTGCTATCCCTCCTCTATATTTTAATATTTTTGGACCTGAGGGATTATTACACAAAAAGATCTAGCGCTTGTTTTGTTCGGCTCGTTAAAATTACCGAAAATTCATCCCTTTTGTTTGATTTTATACTTTTTCGAACTTAAGGGATTATATGACGAAAAAGGATTATTGGAGTTTTCTTTATGTCCCTTTCAGACTCTCTAAAATTGAAAAGGACCGAGTTATCTTTGTCGTTAAACTCGTTAAAACCGAATAGCGACAAACTTGCCCATACAGGCAAGAACGAGTTTCACTATCGCTAGGCTCGTTAAAACATAGTGATGGGTTTGCCCGAAGGGAAAATTATAGAACAAGCATATGTTATCCTCCTTAAGCTTGACCAAAATAAAGAGGTACTGGTCAGCAATGACTGGGGAAAAATTGGGAAGAAAACTTGAATAAACTTTATTGGTAGCAAGTTGCTCTTGAACATGACACTTTCACTCCGCATCCGAGTCGGGTTGGGTTGTTCCATTCACTGTTCATATCACCATTGGTCCATCACACCATCCATATTTGGGGTTAACGCTACCAATCCATCATGTCAGTGTTGCCGGTATGTTCAAGAGAAGTCGCTCAGAGAATTCACCTGTGTCTCATCCGCTGCAATATATTCACGCTCCATTCTTTCATGACCGCCACCCTAAACCTTATATCATTAGATCGTTTTCACCTCCATTAAAATCATTTGCTCCGTTCCGTGTTGTAGATGTGGGATTCATTAAGGCCCTCCTACGACGGGTCGCTTCTTGTCGACATCAGCTCATTATCCAAGAAGTCGATCTAGGAACAACCCTTTCAGTACTTTGAAGCTTGCATGCCTCAATGGCAAGTTTCTCACTTCCGGCGACAGGTTTACATCATTGGCCTTCGACCGAAAGATTTTGCATGGTGTTCAACACCAAGTCCCTTTTCACACCATGCGAATTGTACTGTAGTACCTTGAGGGTCATCATCATTATCGGTGATTCCTCTCGCGCCTGTTAACAGCTTACATCATTGGCTGGTAATCAGGCGATGTCTTTCCATGTTCGACTCCAGAACATCTCTCACATGGATCGACTTGTACTTTGAGTGAAGATCGAACAAGATTGAAGACCCCGGATCTAGTTTCATCCATCTGGGCTGCGATATGTATTTAGGAAAATAAAGACATCAAATGTACATCATTCTACACAGATAATCATCCAATCTAAGGGATGATGGCTCTACCAGAATCATCAGTCTGCACATAGACGATTGTCTGTCCTATGTACATGAAAATGAATTTATAAAGCTGAGAATGGGAATGGCCGACTCAGCCAGATCATGAAAATATTATGAAGATAATGTATTGTATTGTATCTTATTATAGGTCACCTTCCAGCTCGAAAAGCTTCGGATCCTCATGATAAAGCATCTCACCCGACATCAAAATATTAACGACCTCATGCTTTAGGGGGCAACTGTTATAGACATTTTTGGGCACTGCAAACCCAATCATATATGTCCATAAACCAAGGGATCCTAAGTCCCTAAAAGTGTTGTTCCATCCCCTAAAAGAACAAGGTCAGCTGATTACATCATCTCCCAGAAGTTCTCCATGAAAAACTACTCAGAACTGGTCAAAACTGGACCATCTCACCTGCTCCATGGTCAAAGTGTGATGCATCCCACCTAAATGCACACAGGAGGTGTGATGCATACTGAAAATCCCTTCTATGGGGTGTGATGGGCGAGAGTGGACAAATGGCAGAGGCAGTATGCGAGGTGGAAGATCATGGAATCTTCCAGAAACTTCTCCTGTGACACTTGCCTCTCTGAATTCGCCCAGGGATGAGTAAGAGATCATCATTCTCCAAGTGGAATCAAGAACTATCAGAGAGAGGACACTAATCAGATCCCAGAAGCTGACTCACCCCCCTTGCAAACATCTATATATGGATCCCTCATCCCAGAGATCCAGAGGTTGGAATTTTGTATCTTGTAAGGAAGTGCTGTTGGTTTCTCGTTGTAACATCATAGTGTTGGGTGATCTAAGCTTTTCATGAGGTGAAGAAGGGCTTCTTGCTGAGAGGATGACGCTGGGTCAGAACAATTGGTTGTAATCCTCTTTGCTATTCTTGATATTAATAAAGCTATTCAAGTTTTCCTCCACATTCTTTTATGTTTGATGATATATGCTTTTGTGTGGTCAATATATATCTGGTCCTATATTGTTTATGATTGTAGCTCTCTGTTCTTCGATAGTGTTATGTTGCTTTCATTCCACAGATGATCTTTGAAGCTGTGTTGACGAGAGAGGAGTGGCAAGGATCTATTAGTAAAAGGGAGAGGAATCAAGCAAGGAACCAAGCACAAGACTGAGGTTGGTGTCATTCATTCCCCTCTTATCTACTTCTCATAAAGGAAAACGAAAGTAGTTTTAGTTTGTTTGTTTCTAAGATAGCTACCAGTCTTAGTGGGACTAGCAGATCCGAGTGGACACTAGATTTCCTAATAACACCATCTATTAATGTCATGTTCGCTTCGCGAATTGTGCACTTCAGTCTTTGATCGAACTCCCATGGGGTCTTGCCTAGTAGCATTGTGATTTCCTTGAATCCAATGATCGACTGTGCTTCTGACTTTGGCCTGCTAAATTCTTTGTTTAGCACAACTTGGATATCCACGATCCCCGCATTCAGATTATCATTAGAATGCTTAATGTACCAGGTTAGCGCGTGATCCTGCAGAGTGCTGGCCAACGTTGCCTTCTTTATATTGTCGTCTGTGACACCCTGTGCTTCCCATACAGCTTTTATCATGAACCAAAACTGGTTCAGATCTTCATTCCCTACTCCCTTGAACATTGGTAGCTTTATCACACTTGCCATACTACTTCGCGGTGGTGGCGGAGGTGGTATGGGCGAAGACGAGGGTGAAGACGGTGAAACTGGTGGTGGTGTGGGTGGGGGTGGTATGTGCGGAATTCTCTCCCTTATTAGATCGATCACACTTCTTGGCGAGACCTTCACAAGCTCTTCTTTTCCCCCTCGCAGAGGTGAAATCAAGGGGCTAGTGTCTAGTTCTGTGCTACCTTCGTTTCTATAGATTCTCCCAATTTCCTCGTAGCCCCAAACATCAATTTATTCGCATAACCCGCTTTTCAACAATAGCATTTTAATACAAGTGTTCAAAGATTTAACATACTTACCTCGTGGTCCCTTGAGGAAGCATCGTTCTGCCTCGCTATAGCTGATTGAAGTATCTACTGTGAATTCGGTGATGAATCCCCTTATGATTCGATTGAGCTAGTGATCGACAACACCCGTGATCTTATCTTCCGATGCTTCTAGTATGCGCACCAATTCTGGAGTCCAGACAATAGGTTTGTTGAGTTTACACCTTCCTTGGCTATTTGCTAGCTTTGAAATCCACTCATACAATTTAGTGGGGAAGGATGCAAAGAAAATTTCATGGATATCTGTCTACAAATATCAATCTAACTACTCTTCCTTTGATAGTCGCAGATTCCTATTTTCCCGCGCCACGAACTCGTGAATCTTTCTGTCCAACCAATCTTCAATTCCTTTCTTTGTCGGATTCTAGTGATACGGCATCAGACATATCTATGCAGATCCCTGTCCCAACAACGAAACTATTTTTTGGCTTGTTTGGGCCTAACCCAGGTTCAGAGTTAATTAGCCAAACAAATCCCTGTACTATTGGCCCTTTCGGCAACAGTCCACGAAGCGCGGATTGAGGTCTCACCCGCAGTAGTATGGGAGGGTGCTAGAACCAAGTTTCCGCACCTTTGAGATGTCTGAGAGGTACGAATGGTCCTTGGTTTGTTCTCGTGTGGAGGTCACTTCGCGTACTCCCCGTTCCTCGCAACCTGATACACTGCCTTCGCATAACCCTAACCAGGGGCTGTGCCGCGCTCTACGCTGTTACTAAAGATCTTACTTATCTTCTAATGTTAATTAATTACCTTCACCTACTTGAATGTCTTAAGTTATAATTAGCAATACAAAACATTCATACATGATCGCACAGTAAATAAACAGTATACTTATATCCAACCATGCATTAAACCAGGAAAATATACACAAAATTATAGAAAAACTTCTCTTTATTGATTCTCTTAACGGTTACAGACTCGACCTACCCTGTGCACTCAACTGTAGGGGTCCGCACACTCAGCTACGGACTACTAGGCCTCTGCACACTCAACTGCAGAGCCTTCTCCTACTCTACGACCCATAGACACACTTTACACTTCGACTCAATCACTTAGACTTCTCATGCTTCCCTTCTATTAGTTATTTTCTACACTTAGAGCCTCACTCTATTTATACAATCCCATGGTTCGCGGACCATGGGTAGGTCTATCCAGCCGACATTACATTACAAAAACTAGGGTGGAAAACCCTGTGACTCTATTATACTTTCGCGCCCTGCGCCTGCAATTTGCAGAGCTTTTACAAAAAGATTCGGTCAAAACTTGGGCTTTAAGCCCCAAAACATGCCTTGGGGGATTCCATGCCCAACAATTACGCGGAAATTGTTTCGGCTTTGAACTTTGCATCATCCGATTCTCATATCTCGAAGACCTCTCTTGATATGTATTCTCAATCCCCCTGGCTTGGCACTTTGGAATCATCTGATCCCTTAGCTGAGACCTTCCTCGCTGATGAAGGTATCATGGAAATCATGTCTCTCGAGGAACCACCATGGATCGATCCTCATCATCACTCCTTGTGTACTGATGTGTCAGTTTATCCTGACATAATCAAGATCTTTCAACTGAGGGCACCTTTATCCCTTCATGGATTCAAGATTTTTTACCCTCCTTGAGTTTTCACCGATTGTCCTCTGACTCGTAACCCTCCCTCACCTAGGGGCATGGGGGCAAAGCCTTATATGAGTTCCACTCCATTATTTGGCCAAGTCGATGCTTACTCGTCATGACAATGGTAAAACTCTGATGTCCTTTTAGGTTGATTGATTACCTGAGTCCCAGCATGGACTCCCTCAAAAAGTACTATGCTTAGGTCATCTTGCATGGTTACTTATGTACATTAGTGTGTGATTCATTTTTGTACAGTGTGGTTTTGTGTGATAGTTTTCAAACAACTTTCCTGTTTACTATGCTTTTCTTGCTTTATAGATGTCTGCAACTCCTCACATTGGTTTATGGTGCTTGCCGAAGTACCCGGAACCTATCATCCACGGCATGGGCTATCTATAATCCTAACGGCGAGTTGATTGACCTTCAAGGTATCTTCCTCGGTCGTACAACCAACAACATTGTTGAATACAGTGTAGTCATTGAATTGTTGTCAGAAGCCATCGCCTTGGACATCAGGGAAGTGGTTGTCAACCTAGATTCATAGCTTGTCATCCTTCAACTCAACGGGCAATATTCCGTCAGGAAACATCAAATATTATGAATGTATCTCCGTATCCATCTATTGGAAAGACATTTTGATTATATTACATATCATCATATTCCTAGACACATGAATACATTAACAGATGCATTAGCTAATTACATGTTGGATAGACATTTACGAAACATGTAAAAGATAAGACAAACCATTTGTACCATAATAAACAGGAAAATACAACATATATATGTGTGAGAATGTTTGATACATCAGAACCCCAAAAAATAATATGTGTGTCTATAATAACATCAGAGGCTCGCAGGCCTCGTACATCCGTGGCACGCAGGCCTAAAAAAATATGCAAGTGTTGAACCTACGAACTACTCAACATGGTGGTCATGATAGCATGAGACAACTCATACAACATGACTCAGTAGTTGGCGGACCTGGTCTGAGACTCCCATTGTGTGCCTCTGGTACTGCCAGGGCATGTCTCTTATCTGAGCATACTTTAGGATGCCATGAGTCAACCCCTCGAGGATCCTCGCGATCTCCTCCTCGTTAGTGCTCCCTTCCTGATAAGGGCTGACGACATCAATAGGACGGGGGAAGTGCCTGGCTATCGGGGACATCCCGGCTGGCTGCTCTGGTCCAACATCTGCATAGACAAGAGAAATGTTATAAGCATGCATATTCCAAAAACAATTAGAAAACATCAAAATCAAAATTTGATTTTTTACCTTCATCATTGAAGTCCTCTCCATCTGGTAAGGGCATATTTAGGTCTCCATGGAAATCAGTGTCACTGTATGGCAAATCCTCCACGACAATCTTCTGTTGTCATAGCCATGAAAATAATGCTGGTCAGTATGACATATGCTGACCCCCAGTGATCCTGGGCATCAAAAGACTCTAGCTGGCCATCCGTGGATCGCGTGGCACAGGAGGATCAACCTCAGTCAACTGATATTAGAAAAATGGCACTCGTTCCAAGAAAAAGGTCACGAGTAGTGATCCGAAGCCAAATTGCTTTAGATTCCCCACCTTGGCTTTGGACAACTGGAGCTTGATGTTCATATTCATGGCCTCTGCCCAGATGAATATCGTAGAAGCTGTGGAGTCAATAGCATAAAGGAACATTGACTTGTTAGTCTCATGTTCTGCCTGGGACCTCGCCACTCTGTTGATGGTTAACAAAAGCACCCTCAGTGTCAGATCCCGCACATTGGAAATCTCTATCTTACCACTCTTGGATTTTAGGGTCTCAAGACAATGCTCGTTAAACAAGGAAGATATGCTTGCCTCGACCAGACGTGACCCATACAAGTTCACTGGCTCACCTCTGCGAGATAGTCCATTGATGAAATAGATGTATGAAGTTGTCAACTCCAGCTCCTGGTCCCCAATGACAAAAATCTCACAATTGATGTCCCTAAGGCTTATCAAGTATCGAAGCAACTCGGGCTGGGCCCACATCCTTGGTGTAAGGAAGAATTTGAGGATCCCACAAGCCCTCAAAGCCTCCAGGAAATTTGGATCATTCAATGCTGGGTGTCAACATCTTCGTGTTCTTTTTCCTTCCAATCCACCATTTTCGACAATTTCTCTCCTGCAAAAGCCATTTATTTAAGTCAATGATCAATTTTGGCACATAAAATCCAAGTTTTAACGGTCATGTCTTGAGGAAAAATGATTTTGCCCCATCCATGGTGCCGACGTGCCTGTTTTAGAAACAGTTGCACCGGTCAATGCAGATAGGTGTGCAAATCACCCTTGGCTGGTGTGGTCTCGTGCTCGAAATCGCGCCGACTGAGGGTGAATTTTTTTCTCAAAAACCTCCCTAAAAATCTGAAAAAATGGTTAAAAATAGAATTGAATGGCATTAAAATGGAGCTTAGGGCTTCAACTGTTACCTGGAACTGACGACTCGTCGATTGACCTCCCGGATCTCCCGCAATCCGCTCCGAAAAAACTAGGGCAAAAGTGGGTAAAAAGTCTTCACTGCAAAGGTAAAATGGTAAATGGTAAAAACATATTTACTTTTCCCCCTTTTATTCATTTTTTCATGAAAATATCAGGTTTTGTAAATATTTTTGACCTATTTTTCCTCAAGGACTCGATAATACACTTTGCCTTACTTGTGCAGCAACAGGTGATGGATGTTCGACGATGACGATGAGTCATATTTCAGCTCTTTTCTTGACTCGTTAAACTCATATGAAAAGATTGCCGAGTATTTTTTCCTTTTTGACTCGTTAAAGAGAATAAAAATTGGGGGTCCTCTTTCATCTCTTTTCCGACCCTTTAAAAACGAAAAGATGGTCGAGCCCTTGTCATTTCGAACTCGTTAATGGATGCGAAATGTCGTGTGCCTAGTATAAGTTTACCCCTTTTTCGGGTTGGGAGGCACTATTTATGAAAAAGGTACTCCTTGACTGAAATGGTCAAGCGGTTCTCTCAAGTATTGTTTTCTACCTTTTCGGGCTCGAGAGACACAAATGTACGAAAATGGACCGTGTGGAGTTTTCTTTTATGTGTCTTTCTCAAACTCTCTAAACATGAGAAATATACCGAGTTACACCTTTGTCAGACTCGTTAAACTATTAAACAACATCGGATTCGTCACCATGACGAACACGAGCTTCTCCTTCCTAGGGCTCGTTAAACTTATTGGGTCAGATTCGTCCAAAGGATAAAATTATAGTGCAATTAGCATATGCTATCCCTTTCAAGATTGCGATTAAAAAATAATTGGGGTACTCACCAGAAATGGTGGGGGAAAATTTGGAAATCTCTCAATCGTGTCGGTAGCTCAGTCGTGAACATGACACTTTTTGCTTCGTTTCGGGTTGGGACATCCTCCTTTGTATCATTGAACTTTCTGGGTTTGGACCATTCATTTTTTCCTTCCATTTGATATCTTCCACATCATCATGACCACCGATCCCATGGATCTAAAAGCTACCAACTTCCAGTTGTGTCGCCGATATGTTCAAGAGTTGTGCTTCTGCAGTTACACTTACCTCTGATTCTCTGTATCATCCAAAATCATTTTTCATCCTCTTGTCTCACGACGATGATGTGGGATTCATTGTGGGCCTCCTTTGACACGGTCGCTTTCCATCGAATTCAACTCATTATCCGGGAAGTTGACCGAGAGACTCCCTTCCAGTACCTCAGAGCTTGCATGCCTCAATGGCAAGTTCTTCGCACTCGACGACAAGTTCACATCATTGGCTTTCGATCGAGTGATTTCACGAGTGTTCAACTTCAGCTCCTGTATTCACATTCCGTGGATTGTGCTCATAGTACCTTGAGGGCCATTGTCATTATTGGTGGTTTCTCTCGCACTTGTTAACAATTGACATCATTGACTAGTAATCAAGTGACTTTCTAGAATGTTCGACATCAACACATCTATTCACATGCTAGGATTTGTACATTGATTGGGTCATGTTGGAGTGCAAGACCCTGGACTCATATTACACAAGTCCAGATTGCGAAGTGGTGTGACATGGTTTATGATAATATGCATGATGGATGGTGTTATTACTTAAGTTGTTCCCTTTGACTCCCAAGGGAATACGGCCGAGGTAACCACTAACCAATCTTTTAGCCACAGGTCCTAGCTCACCTGCAACTAGAGAGGGCTCTCTCTTGATGATTTAACTTTGTTTTGGGGTAATTTTAGGCTAGTTATGATGCACAGGGTTTTGTTTTGAGTTTGGTTGGATGATAATTTCAAATAGATCTGATATGTAGCTCTCAGAATAGCTTAAACTATTGGGCAATGGAGTCAATGACTGTGGATTGTTGAAAGTGCTTGTTGGGAGAGAGGTAGTACTACAGGGCCAGATAGGTATCCATGAAACAAATCTTCAAATCTAGGGATCGATGGCATGGACTCAGGGAATGAAAGGCAGTCAAGGATCTTTCACTATGCTGATAGAGGAAAGGTGAGAATATTATCTAGGAGCAGTTAAGAATTCCTAAACAACATTCATAATGGAAGAATCAGTGAAAATATGAGCAATTAAGAATTCATATTCATGACCAATTTTGCAGAAAACATAATTAGAAACAGAGATTGAGCAAAGGGTGTATTTAAACAAGTCCTGAGCTATTCTTTTTCTCTGCTACTGAGATCATGAAATATACATGTGAATTTAGCAAACATAGAAAAGACAAAACATGGTTTAGAAAAACTTATTGTTTCATTGAACAACACAGGAATCCTGTAGCAGAATGCAACTCATCACATTCACATCTAGACAGTGCAGAAATCATAAACTCCACCAGCTCTTTGTATTAGAAGATCTGTAAGTTACAGTGAAGCTCTAAGAGCGAAAATCATCAACCAACCCCAAATACGTTCTATGGGTAGGTATATATACAAAAATATGATACAAAATATCTAGATGATGAGTCTTCATGTAATAAATTACATCACCAACTCTTCCAAGGAAGTAAATGAAGAATTAAATACTGTAGTTAATATTGGCTTGCTAGCTATCTATTATGTCAGAGAATTTTTGACTTTCTGGGCTGAATGAGTCAGCTGCCTGCCGCGCATTTATTCTGCGTGTGCTTTTCTAGTGCTGTTATGCTGCCTGTTGTTGTCTCGGTCTTTATGGTCTTCATCTTTGGTGCTGGGCTACTTGGCTTTTGATGAGCTGTAATTGACATTCCAATTCTGCTTTATGCTGCTTTGCTGGACCGTGCCATCTGTATATGCTGAACTGTAGTTTACAAAAAAGAATTAATACCCAAAATCACCTGAGCAACGTCTCCAACATTCCTCTCCACCAATCTTCTGTAGGTAGCTGATGTCTTTGTATCTTTATCAGTGTTTCATCAGCTTCTGTGTATCTGTAAAAGTTTGGCTGTTCTTCAAAGAGATGATTTATCTCATGTGCAATATAGAATAGATTTTCTAATTTATCAAAGACAGCCTGTCCAGTTGGAGGCCCTGTATCTTCTGAAGTGCTTGAGGAAGCTGTGATTTGGTTGGCAGCAAAATTATTCACTCTGTTGGCATAAAGCTCATGTGTCAGCAGTTTTCCAGCACTGGTTACTAGGCTAGGTATCCCTCTGCTCTGTAATGCTGTGATCTTTATTCTGAATCCATTCACCTCTGCTTGCATCTATTGGCATTTTCTCTCCAATGTCTGCACAAAATTCCTAAGGGTTAGCACCCTCTTTATTAGCAAAATAGTTTCAGTCCTGTTCCTGATTCCTAATTCGGCCAACTGCCCTTTGGTACGAGTATTCAAAATTTGGATCATTCTGTTAGCTTGCTCAGGCATATTTCCTAGAGATGTTCTAGCCTTTTGGTTCTCAAACTGAGCCAAGCTTATTAAATCCATTTGCTCATGAATAGTCTCAATGGATTGCCATTGGTCTGTAATGGATTGGCCAATCTTGGCCCACAAGATTTTCTTGATGTCTGCTAGGGTCCTACCAAAAGTGAGCTCTTTCTCCAGCTCCTTTATTCTTCTTTCTAAGGCCTTGACTTCCCTTGTCTTCTCAGCCACTTCTTGTTTTGATTTATCATATTTTACCTCAATCTTAGCCAGCTTTTCCTTGGTTTCCTTCAATTCTGCCATTTGCAGTTCCAAGGCTTCTATTTCTTTCATCATGTTGTCCATTTTCAAGCTGGTGCCTTGCTCTGTAGGTGCTGAGGTAGTTGCTGAAATTGGTGCTGAGCTTGAGGCACCTGCTTCTGATGTTGTACCAGTGGGAGGGACTGTTGTGGTGGCCGTGGGGGGAGCAGCTGTAAGAATCTGAGCTGTTTGAATTGGCTGAGAGGCCAACTCTCCCTGTCTCCCCTGTAATGATGCCTCCAAGGCACTTTCTGTCTCTACCAACCTTTTATGTAAGGTTGTAAGCAAAGCTACAACGTCCTGCTCTTCTTTTTGTTGGGCCACCTCTGTAGCTTGAGGATGCAATGTGGGTGACAACTTGATTTGTCTTCTTAGGGCAGCTATGTCTTCATCCTTCTTTTTTATCAAGGCCTGCACACCCTTGGGATCAGTGGGGTCATGTCCCAACTCTATGATGATCTCCTCCAAGGACTTGATCCTATTGTCCTTGGCCTGTGATGAGGCTTTCTCCAACTCTAGCTAGGCAGCAGTGTTGTGTAATGAGTTTTGCAATCTGTGGGCTAACAATGTGTTATCTGCTAGAGTAGAATATACCATCTCCCCAGTCTGCTTGTGCAATTCAATCTGGTCCATCGGATGGATATCCTTGGCAAACACTTCCATATTGGTTCTAATGTAATCAACAGCTGATTGGGGTTGTTGAGTTGTAGGTCTGAAGTGACCGAGGGTCAATCTTCCTTCCTGGATGTCGTAGGCTGCCATTAGCCTTTGCTGATTGGTAGGGGCCATCCTTATTAGCTGGTTGTACAGCTGTAGTCTCACTGGCTCATTCCTGGCTTTGATATCAGTAAATGCTTTTTTAATATCAAAGGGTTGTCTGCCTTGTTGCCTTGTGGATGTTACTTCCACTCCCTGTTGTCTCTCTTGCTCCTGCTGAAAGGAGCTGGCCGATGTCTCCATGCTTGGGGGAATTTGCTGTTCTGTGGGCCCCTCTGGCATCTCTTCCTCTGAAAAAGGATTTAACCTTTGTCTCTTCTCTCCTTGCTAATCTGTAGATGTCCCTAGAGGGGTATCTTCCTCCCTATCTCTCTTCTTCGCTCTTTCCTCATTTAGAGGTGTTTGTAGCACATGAATTTCAGTCACTTTTGCTTGAGTCACAGGGTCTTGCCCTTGACTCTGTCCATATGTAGAAACTGGCTGATCTGCCATTGTTTCTTGCTATCCCAAATTGTGCACTTGTTCTTCTGAATGCTGCACCTCTTTTCCTTTATCTATTTCTGCAGGTGATGCACTTACTTGGGTAGGTTGCTGGTGGGCCGTGGCAGAAGAGGTGCCTTCTCCAAGGTGCCGAGGAGTTGTAAAAAAGACCTGTCCAAAAGATTCCAAGTCAACAAATTTTTCCAGATTCTTGATTGCTTTTTCTCTTATTTCTTCTTCAGTGAGCTCTTCCATTAGGGTGCCTTCTACCCATTCTTGTTGATTGGCATATTGTTCAAGTTGAGGAATATTGTAATGTACATATCCTGCAAGCCTATATTTGATTCTTCTAAGGCTTATAAAGTGATTGGGATCATAAGGTGACCAAAGGAAACTTAGTTTGAGCTTAAGTTTCTCTCCCAAAATCTGATTAGCATCCTTCCATGCTTCTTCCCTCTTATTGAAAATAAAGGGACCCAATTGATGTCTGATTTTCAGCTGTGCCTTTTTGCTTTTGCCAAAGAAATGAATCATATCTGCATTACCAAACTGCCGAAAGTATTCTAAGGCAAAGAGTCTCATGGGGACATATTTTGGCAGTTTGTAGGGGGCTAATTCATAGCCATAGACCCTGATTATTGTGTGGTTTTGGTAGAAATACCTGTTACCAATGCTGTAGCTTTTGGAAAGCTGTAGAATCTTCTGCATCTCATCAGTGAGTCTGGGGGGAGGATCTGTTGATAGTAAGCAGGTAGCTGGATAGACAAAAAGGTCAATGAACTCACAGTATGTGTATGGGGAGTAACTAATATGATGGAATACTGATGACCAAAATATGACTGACCTCCTCTCCCCCCTAGCATCCAATTTTTTGAGGACAACTGGGAAACTTTCAGATTGATAATACAACAGCAAATGATAGATGTATGAGGTGTATTTGAATACCCTTTCCCTTTATAGGCTCATGAATCTTATCAGCAATGAAGGTGGGATAATCATACTGGACAGCAGGGGGCTGTCCTGGAGTGAAGATAGACATCAAGGCAAAGATAGTGCTGTCCACAATCTCACTTGTTCTGAATCCCAGGATGTAGGAGATCATATCTATAAGAATTTTTCCCTCCTCGGTAAATGCAACATGGAGATAAGGGATTGTAAATCTGGAGTAACAGTCTGTTGAGGCCCCGAAAATCGGGTTGAAAACAAGGGGGATACCCACCCGGTCTGGACCTTGGTTGGCAGCTCCTTATCCGTTTGGTATAGCGTGTCCGACTGGGGATAATGGGACCAGTTTCCCAATCTAAGGGTGTGTGTGTGTGCAGAGTTGTATTATGCTGATCTAAGAGTTCTGATCTAAGCTACTTTAATCTAATTCTATGCTATTGTAATCTAATGAAAACAACACATCTAATATATGCTAACCCGGGGTGTATTTCTTCTATTATGCGATCTAAAGAGATTTCAAACAATAACTGGTAATAAAGATCATTCAGCTATCATAAGAATGGACATCACTTAAGATGAACCACTTTACATAAAAAGTTAGGCAAAATAGTTGTGAACATCATATTGCATAATAAGTTATTCATCTATCAAACATAAATAAATGACTCCACCGTACAAAAGTGCCAAATGGTAACTCACACATTCATGCAATAACATATAAACAACTAAAAACTGTATATCACTTTAAGAATATAAGCAGAAATGGTCAAGAGATAAAAGTACCATTTATGACTGGTTCTACTCATAAGCTTCAAGTAATAATGATTTATCTCTCCTTGTTCTGATATCTACTAAGAGTACAGAAGTGCAACATCAGTAGCAGACATCAAATGCAAAAAATTAATAAACCTTGATCCATTCATTCATCAAAACCTCCTCTGAGGGTGCAGAAGTGCATGTTCTGAGGACAAGTTTTTGACAAATTTCTGGACCCTTCTCCAAATGCATGAGAAGGGTTTAAATACTGCTAACTAAATAACTTAATTACATGAATTTCGGATACGGTTCAAAATGACCGCCCTTTATCTAAGTAAACTTATTTCTAAAAATTGAATCTAATTTCTAACTCTTTCTGCATTCGCTCCTTAGTGCTGTGAGTATGCAACATTTGCCTGGGAAGAGTCGGCTGGTCGTCTTCTGCTTTTGTTTGAGCTACGAAAATAGAAATGACAAGCGCTGGCACCTCTTTTTAGTAAACTGGAAGATATTTTTGAGAATTATCTCCTGGCTGAGCGAATTTACTGCGTGTATGCTTGGTAACAAACCAGATTCCTCTTAGCTGCCTCTGCTTTTGCTATTTAGGCTTTCCGGACTCGTGGATGACTAAGCAAGTTAGGGACTTTGCTTTCTGAACAATTTTCTTAGCGATGCGCGATTAGCGCTAGGCGCTAATCGCGCATCAAAAACTGCCTCCGTTCTTTGATCCGGGCCTTTCTGGTGCGTTTTCCGTCTTTAGCGCTTTTTCCTTTACCGGGCATGAGCTTCAGAATTTTGTAAACATGCTGCTTTTGTGAGTTTCTTGACCTTGAGTGTCGAGTCGCCTATTGATATCAATATCTGTTCAGTAACACTCTGAAATCTGCGTTTTCTGTTGTATGCGGCATCCGTGTATGAGAGCATCTCTTCTCTGTTCTCTGAGCATTGGCGCTTTCCCCTTTTTCCTTAGATGTTTCCTGCAGTTCACGCAAAGGAAAAAGTAATAATAATAAATTTTGACATGAAAGCTTCAAGTTCTACAAATGTGTAAAATTATGACACCCATAGTGAACTGACTTTGTGAAAAACACAAAACTGTCCTCCATGAATACCTTGGCGTACATTCATTAATTTTCTTTAAGCCGTGCGCTCAATTTTTGGTTTAGGGACAACTTTTCTTGGGTGCTGAGCCGAGGAAATTTGCGATGGGTGATTTCTGCGACTCGAAGATAGCAGATCGCATTGATCGCAGATCGTAGTTATCGCAGTTATCGCAGTGTCGCGACATCGCAGATTGCTGCAATTTGTCAAGTTATTCGTGTGCTGCTTATGCGACGCTGCGATATGTGACATCGCATATCGACCATCGGAGATTTTCTTAAGATTAGTCATTTATGGGCGCTTCTCAATGTATGCGATGTGATGAATTTTGCGCCGCTTCTTCGCAATTGCTTTAATGTGCTCATCAAGGAATGCTTGACTCTTCTTCGTGTGATGTATCTTTGAGGAGTATAATACAATTTTTTTTTTATAAAATCTTTTTTGGATTTTTTATTACTAAGGGTCCCCACTTCTTTAGCGTTATTGCTAATACTGAAAAGAAGTAGGGGGGTTGTTGGTGGCCACAACAATGGCGATTCACTTGGAAGAACCAGTTATCTCTGCTTTTCTATTGAATTCTTTAAACTTCCAAAACAGAAAATTTTTCATAAACCTAAACTTTGTTATGGACAGACAGAGTACATTATGCCTTATTCTATCAATGATATTTTGTTTCAACTTCTTTCTTTTCTAATTGTTTGCTTCCCCAGTCTTGTCCTTGTATCTACATCAGCCATTACTTGGTCATGTAAAGAAAAAAAAAAGAAGAAGTTTTCTCTGTATGCTAGCCTTAAAATATGCTCGTTTGCCGTAGGTAAAGCCTCTGCTGCCAGCAGGCGTCCATAGCCTCGACAGGGTTACCTGTTACCCAGCAATGATCCTTTATCCTGTTTAAGGTTACCTACAACCCTCAAAGGAAAATCCATTTTGACACTTTTTCCTTTTTTATTCTTAAAGAACAATGTCTTGGTTTGGTAGCCAAATTATGACACAGTCATTCACTTGATTTACACTTTTGCTGAACAAGATGGCTCGTGATGAGACCCCTTGTCTTTTGATTTTCAATAATCTTGAGTCATTGCCCTATTTTGATGGACAGTGT
The DNA here is from genome assembly GCA_031772625.1 of Pinus tabuliformis. Lineage (NCBI taxonomy): Eukaryota > Viridiplantae > Streptophyta > Pinopsida > Pinales > Pinaceae > Pinus > Pinus tabuliformis. The sequence continues at coordinate 965,784,288 of CM062811.1, forward strand.
TTGGCAAAGTCAGCAAAGTTATAATATCTGTGATCATGATAAGCCGGCTCGTGATGAGACCTCTTATTCTTTGAGATATAGTGTTTCTTGGATTGTCCCTCTGAATGCTGCGATTTTCTTTAACAGGGAGGATATCATTGTTTTCCTTAAGAAAGCTCCGGACGACAACAATAGAGTTTGCAAATAGCAGTTTTACAGAGAATCTTTATTTTGTTATTGATACCTTTCATTGTGCTGATATAAAACAATTCCTTCGCTAAAGGTTGCTTTCATCGAATTTTTTGAAGTTGAAACTAATATCATATCTAGGCTAAAGTTTTTAACTGTGTCTGTCAATAATAAAGATCAGATTTTCAAAAAAATTTCTGTTTATACAAGCGAAAAGCTCAAAATCTGAAAGAGAATTGGTGCCTTTTTCGCGAATACCGATAGTAACCATTAACAGCCGGTTTTATTATGAAAGAAAGAAAGAAAAAACGAAACTATTCTACAAAATAGAAGAATAATCTTCTATGGAAAATATATTTTAAGGATTTGACCATTCACAGGCAAAGAATCCCTTCTACCTGCTAGATCCTGTAAGACAAACGTTGATGGACCTATGACTTCAACAATCTGAAAAGGACCAAGCCACATCTTTTGAAATTTTGTATGTTTGCCCTTTTCTTCATGAGCTTTATCCCATTTTAAAACTAAATCTCCCATCTGAAAATTTTTTCTGGTCATTTTGTTTGAATCAAAAGAGGATTTTATTAGCACTTGATGATGAGCATGGGTTCTTTTAGCTTGTTCTCGCTGTTCTTCTAATTTGATTATTTCCATTTGTCTTAGCTGTATGGAGGAAGTAGGTACTTCATCAATGTACTGTATTAAAGACAAAGAGGGAATGACTAAGTGAGTTGGAAGAACCGCTTCTTTCCCATAAACTAAATTAAAGGGGGAAGTGCCGATTGAAGCTTTTTTTGTTATTCTATCTGCCCATAAAGCGTTTATCAAAGCTTTATGCCAATTCTTTTGGTTCTGGTCAACTGTTATTTTAATAATCCTGATTAGGTTTTTATTTGTTGACTCAGCTAACCCATTACCTTGCAGATAGTAATTGGCCGAATATTTTAGTTTGAATCCCCTTTTAAGTGCGAACTCAGTCATTGTATTTCCATAAAAGTATGATGCATTATCAAATATTAAAGCCGTTGGCAATCCAAACCTAGTGATTATAAATTGATCTATGAATTCGATAATATTTTCAGAATTAGCTGTCTTGAGAGGAACTGCCTCTACCCATTTAGTAAAATAATCTGTTGCCGTGAGGATGTACCTATGCTGCTTAGAAGAGTGAGGAACGATCTCACCTATTATGTCCAAGCCCCACTGGCTGAATGGTTGCTCGATGTTTACCGGTTGTAGTGGCAGGGACGACTTCTTTTGTTTTCCAGCAGTAGTTTGGCAGACTTGACATTTCCTCACGTAACCATGTGAATCTTTGAACAACGTAGGCCAGTAATATCCTGCATGTAAAATTTTATGTGCAGTAGCATCTCCAGCATAGTGTCCGCCTGCTGGTCCATCGTGGAGTTCCTGCAAAACTTTTTCGGCTTCAGTTTTTTCAAGACATCTAAGAAGAACAGAATCATAATTCTTTCTAAAGAGAATATCATTTATGAGCTGATATTGTTTAGCTTTCAATCTCAGAGCTCTTTTCTTAGTGTGATCCAGGTGTGATGGAGCATACCCGTTCTTAAGATAATAAATGATATCAACATACAATGATTCTGCATCGTTCAAGCTTACCTCATACATTTGTACCTCTTCGGATGGAATTTCAGGGATTTGCGATGCTCCAGCTAACATCTTGCAGAAGCCTTGACCTCTTACAATGTTTGCTGGTTTGATCTCAAGATCATATTCCTGTAAAGCAGTGATCCAATTCGCTCTTTTCTCGCCCATATCCTTCTGTACTAGAAGATTTCTTACCGCTGGAAATGGTACTATGATCTTAATATGGGTTTTGAGTAAGAAAGGTCTGAAATATTTAACCGCTTTGAAAACAACATAGGCCTGTTTCTCTACGTCTGAATAATTGAGTTCAACACCTTGTAGATTCGAGCTAAAAAACGCAATTGGAGCTTCCGTTTTTTCTTGATTGGCTTGGGTTAGAATCGCAGCATATGATTTTTCTGAGGCAAATGTGTATAAAACAAAAGATTCTGAAAAATTCGGGGTTGCTAAAGATGGAGCATTAATAATAGCTTGTTTGATCAGGTTGAATGCTTCATTTTCATCTTGACCCCATTTGAAAGTTGAATTCTTTTTAATCATGGTTTGCAAAGGATACACAATTCGTGAAAAATCTGGGACAAATCTTTTTACAAAATTGATTTGACCAAGGAAAGATTGCATGGCTTTTTTATTATGAGGTAGGGATATTTCTGAGATTTCTTTGATTCTGTCAGGATCAATGTGAATACCAGACTTTGACACTATGAATCCTAGAAGTTTTCCTTCACTTAATGCGAAAAAAGATTTCTTCGGGTTAAGTGAAATCCCATACCTTAAACATCGTTGAAAAATTTTCTTTAAATCTCTGAGATGGTCGCTTCGCTTCTTGGAATACACTGTTATATCGTCCAAATAAATCACTACAGATTTGTTGACTAAACCCTTAAATGCGATGTCCATGGCTCTTTGAAATGTAGCGCCGACATTAATCAAACCAAATGGCATTTTCCGATATGCATATGTGCCCCATTTAGTTCTGAATGTGGTTTTCAACTGATCATTGGGATGCACCAGCACTTGATTATATCCTGAAAATCCGTCCAAGAAAGACATTAGTTCTGAGCCTGCTACTGCCTGTAATATCTGTTCCATAGGTGGAAGAGGAAAATTGTCTTTTTGACAGGCTTTGTTAAGATTCCGAAAATCGATACAGATTCTGATATCTCCGTTTTTCTTTCTAACAGGTACCATATTGGAGACCCATTTGGAATGTCTGACGGGGAAAATTATTCTGGCTTTTAATAACTTATTTAGCTCAGTCTTTATCTGATTTTCTAAATTGGGGTGGATCTTCCTCAGTTTCTGTTGGACAAGTTTTTTGTTGTCAATCATAGGAATAGTGTGTTGAATGATAGAAGTGTCGTATGTCTTCAGCTCATCGTAATTCTAGGCAAAAACATTTTTATATTGTCTCAAAAGACGAATATAAGCTAGTTTTTCTTCAGGGGCCAGGCCTATGCCTAGATTAATGTTTTGTGGTTTATCATCGGTTCCTAGGTTTACTAATTCGTAGTTCAGAGTTGAACTGTAGAGCTTTGAATTGGTAGACCTTTTAAACCGATTTTTCAAATCGTACAAGTCTTCTAACTTAACCACCGATTTAGGTATAGCATTATCAGTGCTATTTTGTTGTGTTTGTCGATCGTGATGGTCTTCGTCAATTATCTGATTGGAGTAGGATCCTTCAGAAGTGAGGAAATTTACAATATCAGGATCATCATTGAATACTCTCCAATTTGTAATGTTGTCAGGGATGGATGGTCTAAAGATTAATTCTATTGAGAATCTATCTGGACTAAAATCTTCAGAGGGAATAAGCCTAGAGGCTACGTTAGCCAAAAGGTCTGCACTCACGTTTTGGAGTCTCGGGATTGAAGAGATATTAAATGCTATGAAATGCTCAGTCAGATCTTGTACTAAAGATTGATAGTGTTTTAAATGACCTGATAGGCAATGTATAGTGTTACGTACCTGTTTGACGATAATCTCAGAGTCCCCAAAGACCTGAATATACTTGACGTTTAACCCAATTGCTTTGTATAGGCCTTGCACCGAGGCCTCATATTCTGCTGTGTTGTTTGTGCAATTGAATTCGAGCCTGCATGTAAGCATGGTCTTGTTTCCTTTTGGACTAATCAAAACGCATCCTGCTCCTGCTCCTTCGTTAGATTTAGAGCCATCGAAATATAATTTCCAAAACAAAGATGTATTTACAGGTTCATCTACAAAATTAACACACTTTGAACTATCAGTTTGGGAAAAATTTTCGACTTGGGACAAAACTGAATTTTCTAAGTAAGGTGATGGGTGAGCATTGAAATTACTGAGAAAAGAATCTACCGAGTAATTGCCTATGATACTGCTGTTATATGATACTGCTTCATTTTCTCCCTCTAATTCCGTTACTATGTACTTCTGGTGTAATTCTCGTTCAACCTTTATCTGATTCGGTTTACCGTTATAGGGTAACCACATGTGCGACTAGTCGGTTGCAAAGTATCCATGGAGTTTCTCGAACCAATCCCTGCTAAGAATTAATCCATAGAATTCTAGGATATCGGCCACTAGAATGTCAATAACCTGACATACCTTCGGGTTAGATGACAATCTTATGGTTACTTGATTAATTTCACCAATCACTTCGACTTGAGATCGATCAAGCTGAACTATACGCACTGCGGATTTTCGTGGTTGAACATTTAGCTTAGCACATATTGATCTGGGTAAAATATTCGAAGAAGCACCGGAATCTACCAAACAATTGTGCACATTTTTGTTGAAAATCTCGTAAGTGAGAAGAAACGGGGGAGTGTGAGATCTTGATCTTCCTCCAATTAAGGCGATATCATTTGGATCAATCTTATTGATCACGTTAGTTGGAGGTCTTCCCATGTTATGGGAAGCTTGAGAGAGTACAGCGGCAGGCAAAGGTACAATAGGCACAGCGTGTAATTCTTTCATCATTATCTTCTGTTGATGCTTCAATTTGCTCAATTCATAAAGGGTAATATTAGCCCTAGTCTTTTTCATGTCATCAACAATATTGTACTCCATTTCATCCGACACTATCAGTGTTTTTGATGGAGTTGTTTGATCTGCTCGGACTGGGCTAGGCTGAGTCGCTTTAGTTGTTGCTTTCTTTGTTGCGACTTTATCTTTTGTTGTAGGGCTTGCGCCCTTCTGCTTAGGGGTAGTTTGGGGAGGATCAAGCTGATTTTTGCTTTGTGTGCTAACCGGAAATATTTCTTGATCCTCTTCTTGTGGGAGGATGAAATCCCACATTCCTTGTAATTCCACAACTTCTTCGTCATCAGTTTTCCCTTCAGTGGCATTTTCTTCTTCTTCCTCTTCCTCAGTTTCAGCATTGGAGATGGCATTGGGTGGTTTTGTATCCGTTGAAGGACCTCTTTTAAAAGTTCTGTAGGGCTTTTTTAAAGAAGTTTATGCTACTTGTATTTTTATGTCAATCATCTCATTAGACATGGTCTTTAATACTTTCTGCAATCCTTCCAAATCGAAAGGGTCTTTTGTTTGTTTCTTCTTGGGATCTTCCTTGAAGGTGATTTTTTTAGACTTTCGTTCCTCTATCGCGGATCTCTTTTCCAGGGCTATTACGCGTTTCTCTACTGCTATCGCCTCTGTCATGTTTTCAACTAAAGTTGTTTTATTTTCTCTATCCACGAAGATTGCTATGTTTGATGGTAAAGCAGTAATATACCATTCACATCGTACTTATTCGCTGGGTTGGGAAGCAGTAGGAATTTTGTTGAGAATTTTATTGAACCGTAAATCGAAATCTTTGATAGGTTCTTTAGCTTGGGCCTTGAGATTGGATAGGTCATTGATTAATGTTGCTGTTGATCTGTCATCACCAAACTTGATAAGGAATTGATTGTGGAAGATATCCCAACTTGTGATAGACCCGGAAGGTAATGAAAAATACCATGACCCGACTGTTCCTTGCAGTGTGTAGGGGAAAAGTCGAACGATAGCATCTTCATTAGTAACTCCGTTGAGATTGATAGAAAGCATGAAATTGTTTATGTGTTCTTCTACTAGCATGCCTGTTTCTGGATTGAATTTAGGCAGCCATTTCTCAGGATGGGCCGGTATTGGGCTCAAGGGTGCAGGCATCAAGACTGCCCCAGGGTTGTTCCATGGAGATTGGGCCATCGTTGAGATGCTAGTAGAGAAAAGTGCAGGAGATGATCTCTGTGATTGGGAAGATGAGGATACTATGATCGTGGATGATTGAAGAGGGATTATGGTAGACGAATGGATGATGGTTGGGAATAGAGGTGTGGGTGGTTGACTTCGCAGTGGAGTAGTTGAAATGGGTGATGTAGACAAAAGAGTCTCACTGTCAGACTCTTGTGGTGATTTCTTTGCTCTTTTCCTGGTGGGAAGAGGCAACTCAGTTGGCTGGATGACAAATTTTTCGCTTTTCAATCTTGTTAGGGGATGAGCAGGATTGTACTGCGAAGTCACACTGCTTTGAGATTTATCAGACCTCTGAGGAGAAATGGAAAATCCCTGAAGTTTGTGAATCAGAGATTCGACTTCGGGAGGTTTTATGGTAAATTGGTCTGAAATATCAAGGTGTGCAGCAACGATTGATGCTCGAGTGACTTCCGACTCTGGATTTAAATATACTGGAGAAGTCGGGGGAGATGATAAGGGCGATTTACTCTCAGAATGGTATTTAGATTTTGATTTAAGTGCCATTCATAGTTCGGGCCCTCCTTCTAGCGCCAAATATGTTGAGGCCCCAAAAATCGGGTCGACAACAAGGGGGATACCCACCCGGTCCGGACCTTGGTTGGCAGCTCCTTATCCGTTTGGTATAGCGGGTCCGACTGGGGATAATGGGACCAGTTTCCCAATCTAAGGGTGTGTGTGTGTGCAGAGTTGGATTATGCTGATCTAAGAGTTCTGATCTAAGCTACTTTAATCTAATTCTATGCTATTGTAATCTAATGAAAACAGCACATCTAATCTATGCTAACCCGGGGTGTATTTCTTCTATTATGCAATCTAAAGAGATTTCAAACAATAACTGGTAATAAAGATCATTTAGCTATCATAAGAATGGAAATCAATTAAGATGAACCACTTTACATAAAAATTTAGGCAAAACAGTTGTGAACAACATATCGCATAATAAGTTATTCATATATCAAACATAAATAAATGACTCCATCGTACAAAAGTGCCAAATGGTAACTCACACATTCATGCAATAACATATAAACAACTAAAAACTGTATATCACTTTAAGAATATAAGCATAAATGGTCAAGAGATAAAAGTACCATTTATGACTGGTTCTACTCATAAGCTTCAAGTAATAATGATTTATCTCTCCTTGTTCTGATATCTACTAAGAGTACAGAAGTGCAACATCAGTAGCAAACATCAAATGCAAAAAATTAATAAACCTTGATCCATTCATTCATCAAAACCTCCTCTGAGGGTGCAGAAGTGCATGTTCTGAGGACAAGTTTTTGACAAATTTCCGGACCCTTCTCCAAATGCATGAGAAGGGTTTAAATACTGCTAACTAAATAACTTAATTACATGAATTTCGGATACGGTTCAAAATGACCGCCCTTTATCTAAGTAAACTTATTTCTAAAAATTGAATCTAATTTCTAACTCTTTCTGCATTCGCTCCTTAGTGCTGTGAGTATGCAACATTTGCCTGGGAAGAGTTGGCTGGTCGTATTTTGCTTTTGTTTGAGCTACGAAAATAGAAATGACAAGCGCTGGAACCTCATTTTAGTAAACTGGAAGATATTTTGAGAATTATCCCCTGGCTGAGCGAATTTACTGCGTGTATGCTTGGTAACAAACCAGATTCCTCGTAGCTGCCTCTGCCTTTGCTATTTAGGCTTTCCAGACTCGTGGATGACTAAGCAAGTTAGGGACTTTTCTTTCTGAACAATTTTCTTAGCGATGCGCGATTAGCACTAGGCGCTAATCGTGCATCAAAAACTGCCTCCGTTCTTTGATCCAGGCCTTTCTGGTGCGTTTTCCGTCTTTAGCGCTTTTTCCTTTACCGGGCATGAGCTTCAGAATTTTGTAAACATGCTGCTTTTGTGAGTTTCTTGACCTTGAGTGTCGAGTCGCCTATTGATATCAATATCTGTTCAGTAACACTCTGAAATCTGCGTTTTCTGTTGTATGCGGCATCCGTGTATGAGAGCATCTCTTCTCTGTTCTCTGAGCATTGGCGCTTTCCCCTTTTTCCTTAGATGTTTCCTGCAGTTCACGCAAAGGAAAAAGTAATGATAATAAATTTTGACATGAAAGCTTCAAGTTCTACGAATGTGTAAAATTATGACACCCACAGTGAACTGACTCTTTGAAAAACACAAAATTGTCCTCCATGAATACCTTGGCGTACATTCATTAATTTTCTTTAAGCCGTGCGCTCAATTTTTGGTTTAGGGACAACTTTTCTTGGGTGCTGAGCCGAGGAAATTTGCGATGGGTGATTTCTGCGACTCGCAGATCGCAGATCGCATTGATCGCAGATCGCAGTTATCGCAGTGTCGCAGCATCGCAGATCGTAGATTGTTGCAATTTGTCAAGTTATTTGTGTGCTGCTTATGCGACGCTGCGATATGCGATATCACATATCGGCCATCGGAGATTTTCTTAAGATTAGTCATTTATGGGCGCTTCTCAATGTATGCGATGTGATGAATTTCACGCCGCTTCTTCGCAGTTGCTTTAATGTGCTCATCAAGGAATGCTTGACTCTTCTCCGTGCGATGTATCTTTGAGGAGTATAATACAATTTTTTTTTTTTATAAAATCTTTTTTGGATTTTTTATTACTAAGGGTCCCCACTTCTTCAGCGTTATTGCTAATACTGAAAAGAAGTAGGGGGGTTGTTGGTGGCCACAACACAGTCTAGGGGCATAAACAACTTAGCAATTCGGTCAATGTCTGCAGGGGGTAATTTTGATGCTTGATCTAGCAGATTCTTCATGGAAAGGGGGACCAATGGCTGAGTTGGTTTGAATTGCAACATCTCATTGATAGAGTGAGGAGTAATGTAGAAGAGGACTTTACCAACAGGGCTCATCACTGCCCTCTGAGAAGGATCATAATTGGAACAACACTGATGGATGAGGTCAGGAAAAACATTTACTGAGGGCAAGTAGTACATGGGCATGTTGGACTCCCATATTCTTAATGGATCAGTCTTGTTTCTGAATTTATTCCTTATCTCACAAAAGGCTTGAAGATGAGGCTTTACTCCTTCCATGTCATCAATTTGATAATCTCTATCTGCCAGTGGAAGCCATTCTAGCTGTCTATGGGGTGCATTTAGTGGTGCAATATTGAGGGCAACTGGGGCCTCCATGTTTTGACTGTGATCACAGTTGAATTAGGCCTGTATTTCAGCAAGGGACAGAGTTCTGATGAAGGCTTTCTGAGCAAGGAACTCACAGTTTAAGTTTTGTGCAGAGATGCTATTGAGGAGTAAAACTCAAGGGGAATGAAGAGTAAGGAGGGCTCTGCAATAAGTACATTGGAAAGGGGAAAAATAAAGGACTTTAGCAACTTGTTCTTAGTGATTCCGCGGGTAAATTGGAGCTAGAATTCAAGCTAGAAATAGCAATTTTATCAGAGGGGGCAGAGATGCCAGGTTTTGGCCACGAATGCAGTTATATAGAGGGGCAGAGAGGAAAAGTACGTGGATGCCAACATTCTTCAGGTGAATTTGTAGGTGTATTTGGCTAATTTTGCAGAGAAATCATGAAAAACAGGGTTACTGGTGTTTTTCGGGTAAATACCTGTTTACTTTGAGAAATGCTGTGGTGAATAGCTGCGGGCGGAGGCCGAACAGGTCGGGTTGCAGGTCGAGTAGGTCTTGGCGACTGTCGGGCACGTCGAATGCGCAGTGGACGTGAGTGGCATGCAAAAGTTTGCAACATTTGTTTGCATAAAAAACAAATGAAAACGATGTTTTTTGCGATTTTTAACACAAATTTGGGCTTTTGCGGCATTTTGGCGCTTTTTTGTTATGACGTCAGCATGATGTCATTGGCGGGTCCCGGGTACGGCAGGGTGATGTGGCAGCTGACTGGTTTGACGACGTGGCACAGGACATGGTGGCAGGGTGGGGATGCTGACAGATGAGCTGGCGGTGACACGGAGCAGCGGCGGGTTGACGCGGAGGTGACGTGAGCGGTGACGTGGCGCTGACGTCAGGGGCGGAGAGACAGAAGGCGGTTTGTGGTTTTATCAGACCGCCTTCTGTACGGGGGCGGTATTTGTCAGAGCCCGCCCGATACAATCAAAACGGGACACCTGTCTTCTGTACGGCGGAGAAACCGCTAGGCTATCGGAAGCTAACCGTCAAACGTCGGGGTCGCTCCGAAATTGCTGAGGGCCATCGGATGGGGAGTGCCCGATCCGACGGTGGATGTAACTACGAGTTGGTGGGATGTTAACATATGGAACCCGCCCGAATATTTGAATATTAATACAATGCGGCGGGGGTTTAGACTTTGGGTAATATGGGTTTTATGGGTTTGTAAGTGGGCGCCGGTGGTTATTAATTTAACCAAATGCTAAATCAATCCTAGGTTTGAACGCGGAAAGGCTAATGCCAAACCCCAAATGAACTTAGCATTTCCCCAAACTGATGTTATAGGGCTATAGTGCCAGGCGATGAGAATATGAATATTCGGATATTTATACAATGCTGCGGGGGTTTAGACTTTAGGTAATATGGGTTTGTAAGTGGGCACCGGTGGTTATTAATTTAACCAAATGCTAAATCAATCCCAGGTTTGAAATTAGAAAGGCTAATGCCAAGCCCCAAATAAACTTAGCATTTCCCAAAACTGATGTTATAGGGCTATAGTGCCAGGGGATGGGAATATGTATTATTTTTGGGTTTTTATATAATTTTTTGTATAATAGGGGATAAGGAAATGATCTAGGGAGCTAGATAATAGAGTTAGGATTTAATATGACCTTGTGAAGTGAAAGTGTAGGGGCATGAAGCTATGTTTACGAAATGAAACTTAGGCATAGTACTGAATGGAATATGGAGAAATGATTTTTACACAAGAAATGTGGCTTCTTTTCATTGAATAAAGTCAAAGCTTGACTTAGTATTTTACAAGAAAGAAGTGATAGCAAGACTTATTGGGCAGATCCCAAGGTCCCTAAGGGGTGTTAGTAAGAACCTTTGAGGGGGAGGGTGAAAGGGAGTTAGACATGCTTCCATACTTCTGCCATCAAACAACTGCCTTGACATTTCTGTGATTGATGAGATGAGTTTTGTTTTGACCATACAGAAGAGATCCAAACCTTGCCTCTGCAACCTCAAACTACCTACCCAGCCTAATTCACCTAACATTTTTTCTTCCATTTGATTGGGTGCACTTAGACTTGTAGACCATGATTATCCTTTTTTCTTTTGACTGTCCTCCTATCTAAATGTACCCTTATTTCTTCCAAGGGCCCAGATTAAGCAGTTGGGCTCCTTAATTTCTCTACCTAGCTAGTGATCTGCCAAGCTTGAACTGTTTGGACAGATATTCATTCTCTAGTCTAGAACATGCAATTTAAAACATGGCATGGTCTAGATTGAACTGTTGGGCCATCCATCAAGCTAGCAGTGGCATTTTGGCTAGCCACTTTCCTGGTCTTTCTTTGGGGTTCATTTTTATCATTTTTTCTGACCAATTGATTTTTCTTGCCCTTTGATTTTTCTTTTAGGGCATACCCTCTTTACATTTTTTAGTTTTCTCTGTCTCTTTACAAAATATGGAACCTTTGCAGCATGAAAAGATGAACATATTTGGCACTTCCCAGGTCAATCATGAAAAATGAAACCTATTGGTATAGGAACCTAACAGTGGCTCCACTTGGGGATGGCCTTTCCTTGTGAAAGGCCAAGAACAACAGGTCAGACTGCCTTATCTTTCCATTCTTACTGCAGTCTGAAACTTCCTTGTCTTGGAGACCAAAAAAGTGAATCTTCGAAACCTGTATGTAGTAGCTTTTGAGCTAATTTGTGCAAAATTACAGCTCTGTCTTTATTGGTTTCTCTGAGTATTGATCATTATCTATATACTTCCCAAGTCTTTTTCCTGATCTGCTTTGTTAATTTTAAAATATACACCAAAATGGTGTAGTTCCTTGACTTCTTCAAAATCTGCTGCATGTTGTTCCTTATTTAATTGCTGAAAAATAAAAAACTTCCGGAAATACAAATATTTATGTACAATACATAGTTGTGCTGTGTTCATCAGAGGGGATTAAAATAATGTTTGAGCATTTGCCCATTGACTGGGCCTTCTTCAGTATTTGTGCCATCCAGACTCCTCAGAAAATAGGTGTTATTACCTTGTACAACATGGATAACATATGGTCCCTTCCATAGGAAATCAAATTTGCCATGTTTTCCTTTGTCCTCTCTCCTTGAATCCCATCTCAACACTTTACTTCCTATGAAGAAATCTTCAGCCTTGGTTCTTTTGTCAAAGATATTTTTGAGTTTATCTTGTAGGAGTTGGGTTCTCTGATACACTTCTTCTCTTGTTTGCTGCAAGTGGATAGTTTGATTGATCCTTCTTTGAATATCATTAGGCTTTGATTGTATTTCTTGCAGCAACTTAATCACAGGGATTCCCAAAGATGAAGGGAACCTTGCTTCCATTCCATAAACTAGTTCATATGGACTTGTACCAATGGATCTTTTAGTGGTCAATCTGTCTACCCAGAGCACATTTACCAGCTTCTTATGCCAATTCTTTTTGTTCTCCTCCAAGACCTTTTTGATGATGTTGATGAGGCTTTTGTTGGAGGACTCAGCTAGGCCATTGCCTTGAGGGTAATAGGCTGTGGAATGGCCTAAGGTGATGTGGTACTTATGGAAAAAGCTGATCATTCTTTTGTTTTTGAAAGCAGCAGCATTATATGTAATGATCTTTTCTGGACAGGCAAACCTTGACAAGATGTTGGTTTCTAAAAATTGCATAATGATTGAGTCATTGGCTTGCCTACAAGGGATAGCTTCTATCCATTTGGTAAAATAGTCTGTGGCAGTCAAAATCCACTTGTGTTGGCCAGAAGATGAGGGATGGATTTCACCAATGAAGTCTAAGCCCCATTGCTGAAATGGTCTTTCAGTTGAAATAGGTTTGAGTGGTAGAGGTAACAGCTTTCTCCTGCCTTCAAAGATCTGACATTTATGGCAAGACATTACAAATTTTTTCACATCAGTAAACAAGGAGGGCCAATAAAATCCAGCCCTTAGGATTTTATCAGCTGTTGATTTCTAGTATAAGTGTCCTCCATAGTCACCTGCATGAAATTCCTTAAGGACATTGTCAGTTTCATCCAAGGTTAGGAAATTAAGTAAAATTCCTTCATGATTTTTCCAAAACAAAGAACTGTCTATAATACAAAACTTTGATGCTTTCATTTTCAAGAATTTCTTTTTGGTTCTGGACAACCCTGGAGGAGCTTACAGGTTAACAATACAAAACATATGTCAGCATACCAGGGTGATTGTAAAAAGGCTTGATTGATCTGTGGAGTCGCCATCTCCTCTTTGTTGTCCAGTTCATTGATATCAAGGGCTTGGAAATTGGTTTCAGTCATCAGTTTGGCTAGCCCTTGTCCTTTTATCATTTTTGTAGGCTTGATTTCAATGTCATATTCTAATATATTGACAATCCATTTGCCCCTTTTGCCTTCTATTCCTTCTTGAGTTAAAATGTCTTTAACCACAACATTTGGGACATAGGCAATCACATGAGAGTATAAAATGTAAATTCTGAAATCCTTGATGGCCTTTACTAGGGCATATGCTTGTTTTTCCATGATTTGATATCTTAAGGGAGCATCCCTAAGAGCTTTTCTAAAGAAAGCAATGGGCTTTTCACACCCTTGGTCATCTTTTTGTAATAGGACAACAACAATTGTATGCTCAGATGCGAAGGAAAAAATGATGAAATCTCTATCAAACCTGGGACTTGTGAGGACTGGTGTATTTGTCAAAGCTCTTTTGATGTCCTTAAAGGCTTGTTTAGCTTCCATGGTCCATTTGACCTTACAATCCTTTTTCAGCATGTTGTTTAACAGTCTTATGAGCTCAGCTAAGTTAGGAATGAATCTTCTCAAGAAATTAATCTTCCCTAGAAAAGCTTGTAGTTCTTCGATGTTTCTTGGATGAGGCACTTGAAGAATAGCTTGAATTCTGTCCGGGTTGATCCTAATACCATCTTTTGAAATGATGTGACCTAGGAGCTTGCCCTCTTGTAGGCCAAACAGTGATTTCTTTGGGTTTAAAGATATGCCATATTTTCTGCAAATTAGAAACACTTGCCTTAAATGTTCTAGGTGTTCTTGGTCTGATTTTGAAAAGGCAGTGAGATCATCAAGGTAGACTACTAGGAAATCATGGATTTCTTTGGCAAAGGCTATGTCCATTTCTCTTTGGAAAGTGGCCCCTGCATTCTTAAGCCCAAAAGGCATTTTGACATATTTAAAGGTTCCCCAAGGTGTTGTAAAGGCAGTTTTGTCTTGATCATCCGGGTGTACTAAAATCTGATTGAATCCAGAGAATCCATCTAACAATGAGATCCTAGAGGCTCCCACTACCCTTTGTAGGATATGATCCATTTTTGGTAAGGGGTAATGGTCTTTGAGAGAGACTTTGTTCAAGTTTCTTAGGTCCACACATAGTGTCATCTCTCCCGTTTTCTTTCTAGTAGGCACTAGATTTGAAATCCATACTGAGAACCTAATTGGAGCTATGATTCTTGCCTCATACATTCGTTTAACTTCTTTTGAAATGAGGGGAAGGAGAACAGGGTTCACCGTTCTAAGCTTCTGTTTAAAAGGTTTTTGATTATCTTTCAAAGGTATAGTGTGTTGGATGACTGAGGTATCATAGGACTTGAGGTCCTCATAACTCCAAGCAAATACATCTTGGAACTCTTTGAACAAGTCAATGTATTTCAGTTTCTGATCAGCAGGCAAAGCTTTGGAGAGTTTTACCATTTTGGGATTTTCTGTGGTTCCAATGTTGCAGTCCTCAATTTCAGCATTTAGTGGTTGCATTTTTGGCTTCCTAGAAATATCATTTGAATCGAATAAATCCTCCAAAGGAGTCAAGCCTGTGGGCAGAAAATTGTCTTTTAAATCAATTACTTCAGCTTCTGCTTCAGCTATTTCATCAAAATCTGTTTGCTTCAGTTGTTGTACATTTTTATCATTAAAGGTAGTAGGATGCAAAATCAGATTTGTTGTTTCAGCTGATATATTTTGTTCAATTCTGTCCATTTGTTGTTGGTCATCCATAGTGCTAGTGTCAATGTTTATGCTGGAAAACTCTTCCTTCAAAGTCAGGAAGTTATTTATCTGTGTGTCACTTTCAAAGACTTGCCAATTTTTGACATTATCTGGGATAGCAGGCCTATGTTTGATTTCAGCAGTGAAGTTGTGGTTGGGTTCAAAGGGTAGCTTACATGTGCTGGCAAAGGTTGCCAAGCTATGTGCATGTAAATTATGCTTTCTTGAAATCTTAGTTAACTGAGATTCTGAGAAGGTGTCAAGTATTTGAATGGCTGCCCCTCTGTAAGCTCTCAATCTCAGATCATTTGTGACAAAATTTCCCTTCATCTGCTGTATGATCAGATCTGAATCCCCTAGAATTGAGACTTTGGTTGCACCTAGATTCTTGATGAGTTTGAGACCTAATAAAAGGGCTTCGTACTCGGCCATATTGTTTGTGCATCTGAAGTTTAATCTGTATGCATGACCTTCTTCTTGGTCATTTTGCATGTTGTGTACCCGACCCTTGCCCCTGCTCCTAATTTGTTGACTGAGCCATCAAACTCTAAATACCATAAGGTTTCATGGTCAAGGTTTGCATTGAGAGTTTTAGAAAGTTGCACCATGGGCAGATTGGGTTCTTGTAAGTCATTTGATGTGTCATTTTTCTTTATTGCATTAGTCATATTGACAATTTTTTGATCTGGGTCAGTAGATTGTTCATTCATACTGTCTGGTTGTGCTGTTATCAGGAGTTTGGCATCAGTTTTGGTGCACATGTCAGCATTATACAAAATGAATGAATCCATGTCGGAGTGTATTGAATAAATGGGGAAGTTTTGGGGCTTGTCTTGACTACTCACCACATATTTCATTAGTGTTTCACGATATAATCTCTTTGGCTGTCCAAAGACTGA
This sequence comes from Pinus tabuliformis, assembly GCA_031772625.1. Taxonomy (NCBI): domain Eukaryota; kingdom Viridiplantae; phylum Streptophyta; class Pinopsida; order Pinales; family Pinaceae; genus Pinus; species Pinus tabuliformis. The sequence goes on from CM062811.1 coordinate 965,800,298, forward strand.
AATAGTGGCATAGGACATGTCCAACTGCAAGGATCCTTGGAGTTTGGCCCCCCATGATCTGGATAAGAGCATACCATATTTGGGTGGAATATCAGCTACCACCACATCCATCAGAATTGTTTTGGTTGGGTATTGGACCAGGGAAACACACAAATCTTTAATTAGGCCTAGACACCTGACTTGGTTGGAATCAAATGAGAACAAATCTTTGTATGGTCTTGTGATGTCTAGGTCTAGTTTTTCCATCACAGATTTAGGCATTAGGTTGTGTGAAGCTCCTGAATCAAACATTGCATTGTGTAACACCTTGTCATGAATGTTTAAACTGACATAAAAAGGTGGAACTCCTCCATTTGCTGTCTTTCCATTAACTTCAGGACCAAAAAGTAATTCAGGTTGATCATCTAGAACATTTACAGCATCCCTATTGTCTGATATTTGGAGTGACCTATTGATTTGCAATCTATATGCTTCATGTTTGGCGAGCTCAGAGAGAGGAATATCTATTTTCAGCTTACCTATTTCTGTTTCCAAGTTAAACGGTTTTTCTATCTGACTCTTTGTATTATAGGCAACAAATTTTTCTTTTTCAGTGACCTTTTCTTCATAATGGGTACGGTTTTGAACTAGGTCTGCGTTGAACTTATTTTCAGGAGTGCTGTTTGAATTTGCTTTTGAGGGGACGGATGAGAATGGCTGATTCTTAGAGGGCTATACATCCGATATGTCTTCCACAGTGACTTCTCTTGGGTTTGAGTATGTTTTAGAAGAGGATTCTGTGAGAACAGCTTTATCTTTTACTTTCTTTGGCTATTTAGCATCCTTTGGTTTGCTTGTTTCAGGCACATCTATGGTTCTGCTCCTTAATTTGTACTGTTTATGAACCTCATAGACTGCTGCATCATAACCTTCTCTAAAGTCAAATGACTCTCCTGATTTGGTTTGAAATTGGTTGAAATCATGGGCCTTTTGATCTTCTTGTGTTAGAAAGACTTGTTGTTCACTGTCTAAACCCATCAAGTTGATATGAGGGTCACTAGATGTTGAGGCTTCGACATAGTTTTCTTGAAAAGGAGGTCTGATGTTCTGGTCGGGACCAGTCCTTCCAACATTTGGATTTTGATTTTTTCTAAAATTTGGGTTCCTTGCTGTGTTGCTTGGCTGCCCTTCCCAAGATGATTTTCTTTCGATGGTTTCCACCCTATCCCCAAGTCTGTCCATATCTTTGATGATTGCATCCAATTTTTGTTCAAATGCTGAAGGTTCTTCTTTAAACGTAGTTCTTCTTTCAGCTCTTGCCCTGTTTCTTTTAGCAATAAGGTTTACCTCTACACTAACGGCTATGTTTTGCATGTCTGCTAAGGTCAGAGGGGCTCTTTCCCTCAGTTGATATGCCATGTCAGAGTCAAATCCATCAGGGAATTTGATTAAGGCTAAGTCAGGTGGAGGTCTAAGGTTTTGAGGGATGGCATTGTAAACATTATTGAATCTTGCACAATAATCTAGGACAGTTTCTTGTGGGCCTCTTTTTATGGTGTCATACTCAGATAGGATGTGTAGTGGATCTTTTTTCTTTTCCCATCTGTTGAGAAATGATTGGTAAAGAGCATCCGGGTTGGCTATGGAATTTGCATCAAGTGCTCTAAACCAAGTTCTTACTTCACCTGTTAGACTTTGGACAAAAATTTTCATTCTAACATCATCATCGTCAATTTCATAGTTCTCAAAATAGTCTTGCATTTTCTTGGTATGCTGTAGGGCAGTATATGTACCCGTACCATCAAAATAAGTGATCTTACTTTGATAATCCTGAGGCATAGCCCCAGGATTTCCAGGTAACTGTAAAGGGGCATATCTATTTGCCATATTTATAGGAACAAATGGAACAACAGGAAGGAATGGAACAGCTGGGACAGCAGGGACAACAATGGAAATTTGTGCAGTGGATGGAGGTGTGGAGAATGTGTTTTGAGAGGTGGATGAGGAAGAAGGAGAAGAAGGAGCAGTGTGAGGATGAACTGAAGGTTTAACAGGGGTTGGAATATAGTTTTGCTGAACTGTTTCAGGGCTTGAATCAGCAAAATCCTCTTGTTTCCTAAGGATCTTTTGGATTAAGTTGGGATTATCAAAAACAGTTGGCGGGTCTGGGTCAGGATTTGACCTGGTATACCGAGTTTTCTTTTTTGGAGCCAGTTTCCGAATTTGTTTAGGGTATTTTCTGAGAAATTTAGAATTAGAAAGGAACTAATCAAATGTTTTGAACAACTATCTGTAGCTTAAAACTAGCATGAAGATTGACTGAAGCAGCTTTTATTTACTCCTGTAAATGCAAAGCAAGAACAGTTTCAAAGGCTTCCTGGCTGACATTCAGGCTTCATCTGTAGCTTTAAGGAATAGATAGTGATTGCGACATTCATTCAGTTCCCCAACGGAGTCGCCAATGATGTTATCACTCAGGTTGTTCCCTTTGACTCCCAAGGGAATACGACTGAGGTAACCACTAACCAATCTTTTAGCCACAGGTCCTAGCCCACCTGCAACCAGAGAGGGCTCTCTTGATGATTTAACTTTGTTTTGGTGTAATTTTAGGCTAGTTATGATGCACAGGGTTTTGCTTTGAGTTTGGTTGGATGATAATTTCAAATAGATCTGATATGCAGCTCTCAGAATAGCTTAAACTATTGGGCAATGGAGTCAATGACTGTGGACTGTTGAAAGTGCTTGGTGGGAGAGAGGTAGTACTACAGGGCCAGATAGGTATCCATGAAACAAATCTTCAAATCTAGGGATCGATGGCATGGACTCAGGGAATGAAAGGCAGTCAAGGATCTTTCACTATGCTGATAGAGGGAAAGGTGAGAATATTATCTAGGAGCAGTTAAGAATTCCTAAATAGCATTCATAATGGAAGAATCAGTGCAAATATGAGCAATTAAGAATTCATATTCATGACCAATTATGCAGAAAACATAATTAGAAACAGAGATTGAGCAAAGGGTGTATTTAAACAAGTCCTGAGCTATTCTTTTTCTCTGTTGCTGAGATCATGAAATATACATGTGAATTTAGCAAACTTAGAAAAGACAAAACATGGTTTAGAAAAACTTATTGTTTCATTAAACAACACAGGAATCCTGTAGCAGAATGCTGCTCATCACATTCACATCCAGACAGTGTAGAAATCATAAATTCCATCAGTTCTTTGTATTAGAAGATCTATAAGTTACAGTGCAGCTCTAAGAGCGAAAATCATCAACCAACCCCAAATACGTTCTATGGGGAGGTATATATACAAAAATATGATACAAAATATCTAGATGATGAGTCTTCATGTAATAAATTACATCACCAACTCTTCCAAGGAAGTAAATGAAGAATTAAATACTGTAGTTAATGTTGGCTTGCTAGTTGTCTATTATGTCAGAGAATTTTTGACTTTCTGGGCTGAATGAGTCGGCTGCCTGCCGCGCATTTATTTTGCGTGTGCTTTTCTAGTGTTGTTATGCTGCCTGTTGTTGTCTCGGTCTTTATGGTCTTCATCTTTGGTGCGGGGCTACTTGACTTTTGATGAGCTGTAATTGACATTCCAATTCTGCTTTATGCTGCTTTGCTGGACCATGCCATATGTATATGCTGAACTGTAGTTTACAAAAAAGAATTAATACCCAAAATCACCTGAGCAACGTCTCCAACATTCCTCTCCACCAATCTTTTGTAGGTAGCTGATGTCTTTGTATCTTTATCAGTGTTTCATCAGCTTTTGTATATCTGTAAAAGTTTGGCTGTTCTTCAAAGAGATGACTTATCTCATGTGAAATATAGAATAGATTTTCTAATTTATCAAAGACAACCTGTCCAATTGGAGGCCCTGTATCTTTTGAAGTGCTTGAGGAAGCTGTGATTTGGTTGGCAGCAAAATTATTCACTCTGTTGGCATAAAGCTCATGTGTCAGCAGTTTTCCAGCACTGGTTACTAGGCTAGGTAGCCCTCTGCTCTATAATGCTGCGATCTTTATTCTGAAGCCATTCACCTCTGCTTGCATCTCTTGGCATTTTCTCTCCAATGTCTACACAAAATTCCTAAGGGTTAGCACCTTCTTTATTAGAAAAATAGTTTCAGTCCTGTTCCTGATTCCTAATTCGGCCAACTGCCCTTTGGTACGAGTATTCAAAATTTGGATCATTCTGTTAGCTTGCTCGGGCATATTTCCTAGAGATGTTCTAGCCTTTTGGTTCTCAAACTGAGCCAAACTTATTAAATCCATTTGCTCATGAATATTCTCAATGGATTGCCATTGGTCTGTAATGGATTGGTCAATCTTGGCCCACAAGATTTTCGTGATGTCTGCTAGGGTCCTACCAAAAGTGAGCTCTTTCCCCAGCTCCTTTATTCTTCTTTCTAAGGCCTTGACTTCCCTTGTCTTCTCAGCCACTTCTTGTTTTGATTTATCATATTTTACCTCAATCTTAGCCAGCTTTTCCTTGGTTTCCTTCAATTCTTCCATTTGCAGTTCCAAGGCTTCTATTTCTTTCATCATGTTGTCCATTTTCAAGCTGGTGCCTTGCTCTGTAGGTGTTGAGGTAGTCGCTGAAATTGGTGCTAAGCTTGAGGCACCTGCTTCTGATGTTGTACCAGTGGGAGGGACTGTTGTGGTGGCAGTGGGGGGAGCAGCTGTAAGAATCTGAGCTGTTTGAATTGGTTGAGAGGCCAACTCTCCCTGTCTCCCTTGTAATGATGCCTCCAAGGCACTTTCTGTCTCTACCAACCTTTTATGTAAGGTTGTAAGAAAAGCTACAACATCCTGCTCTTATTTTTGTTGGGCCACCTCTGTAGCTTGAGGATGCAATGTGGGTGACAACTTGATTTTTCTTCTTAGGGCAGCTATGTCTTCATCCTTCTTTTTTATCAAGGCCTGCACACCCTTGGGATCAGTGGGGTCATGTCCCAACTCTATGATGATCTCCTCCAAGGACTTGATCCTATTGTCCTTGGCCTATGATGAGGCTTTCTCCAACTCTAGTTGGGCAGCAGTATTGTGTAATGAGTTTTGCAATCTGTGGGCTAACAATGTCTTATCTGCTAGAGTAGAATATACCATCTCCCCAGTCTGCTTGTGCAATTCAATCTGGTCCATCGGATGGATATCCTTGGCAAACACTTCCAGATTGGTTCTAATGTAATCAGTAGCTGATTGGGGTTGTTGAGTTGTAGGTCTGAAGTGACCGAGGGTCAATCTTCCTTCCTGGATGTCATAGGCTGCCATTAGCCTTTGCTGATTGGTAGGGGCCATCCTTATTAGCTGGTTGTACAGCTGTAGTCTCACTGGCTCATTCCTGGCTTTGATATCAGTAAATGCTTTTTTAATATCAGAGGGCTGTCTGCCCTGTTGCCTTGTGGATGTTACTTCCACTCCCTGCTGTCTCTCTTGCTCTTGCTGAAAGGAGCTGGCCGATGTCTCCATGCTTGGGGGAATTTGTTGTTCTATGGGCCCCTCTGGCATCTCTTCCTCCGAAAAAGGATTTAACCTTTGTCTCTTCTCTCCTTGCTGATCTGTAGATGTCCCTGGAGGGGTCTCTTCCTGCCTATCTCTCTTCTTCGCCCTTTCCTCATTTAGAGGTGTTTGTAGCACAGGAATTTCAGTCACTTTTGCTTGAGTCACAGGGTCTTGCCCTTGACTCTGTCCATCTGTAGAAACCGGCTGATCTGCCATTGTTTCTTGCTGTCCCAAATTGTGCACTTGTTCTTCTGAATGCTGCACCTCTTTTCCTTTATCTGTTGCTGCAGGTGATGCACTTACTTGGGCAGGTTGCTGGTGGGCCGTGGCAGAAGAGGTGCCTTCTCCAAGGTGCCGAGGAGCTGTAAAAAAGACCTGTCCAAAAGATTCCAAGTCAACAAATTTTTCCAGATTCTTGATTGCTTTTTCTGTTATTTCTTCTTCAGTGAGCTCTTCCATTAGGGTGCCTTCTACCCATTCTTGTTGATTGGCATATTGTTCAAGTTGAGGAATATTGTAATGTACATATCCTGCAAGCCTATATTTGATTCTTCTAAGGCTTATAAAGTGATTGGGATCATAAGGTGACCAAAGGAAACTTAGTTTGAGCTTAAGTTTCTCTCCCAAAATCTGATCAACATCCTTCCATGCTTCTTCCCTCTTATTGAAAATAAAGGGACCCAATTGATGTCTGATTTTCAGTTGTGCCTTTTTTCTTTTGCCAAAGAAATGAATCATATCTGCATTACCAAACTGCCGAAAGTATTCTAAGGCAAAGAGTCTCATGGGGACATATTTTGGTAGTTTGTAGGGGGCTAATTCACAGCCATAGACCCTGATTATTGTGTGGTTTTGGTAGAAATACCAGTCACCAATGCTGTAGCTTTTGGAAAGCTGTAGAATCTTCTGCATCTCATCAGTGAGTCTGGGGGGAGGATCTGTTGATAGTAAGCAGGTAGCTGGATAGACAAAAAGGTCAATGAACTCACAGTATGTGTATGGGGAGTAACTAATATGATGGAATACTGATGACCAAAATATGACTGACCTCCTCTCCCCCCTAGCATCCAATTTTTTGAGGACAACTGGGAAACTTTCAGATTGATAATACAGCAGCAAATGATAGATGTATGAGGTGTATTTGAATACCCTTTCCCTTTCTAGGCTCATGAATTGCTCATGAATCTTATCAGCAATGAAGGTGGCATAATCATACTGGACAACAGGGGGCTGTCCTAGAGTGAAGATAGACATCAAGGCAAAGATAGTGCTGTCCACAATCTCACTTGTTCTGAATCCCAAGATGTAGGAGATCATATCTATAAGCATTTTTCCCTCCTCGGTAAATGCAACATGGAGATAAGGGATTGTAAATCTGGAGTAACAGTCTGGGGGCATAAACAACTTAGCAATTCGGTCAATCTCTGCAGGGGGCAATTTTGATGCTTGATCTAGCAGATTCTTCATGGAAAGGGGGACCAATGGCTGAGTTGGTTTGAATTGCAACATCTCATTGATAGACTGAGGAGTAATGTAGAAGAGGACTTTACCAGCAGGGCTCATCACTGCCCTCTGAGAAGGATCATAATTGGAACAACACTGATGGATGAGGTCAGGAAAAACATTTACTAAGGGCAAGTAGTACATGGGCATGTTGGACTCCCATATTCTTAATGGGTCAGTCTTGTTTCTGAATTTATTCCTTACCTCACAAAAGGCTTGAAGATGAGGCTTTACTTCTTCCATGTCATCAATTTGATAATCTCTATCTGCCAGTGGAAGCCATTCTAGCTATCTATGGGGTGCATTTAGTGGTGCAATATTGAGGGCAACTGGGGCCTCCATGTTTTGGCTGTGATCACAGTTGAATTAGGCCTGTATTTCAGCAAGAGACAGAGTTATGATGAAGGCTTTCTGAGCAAGGAACTCACAGTTTAAGTTTTGTGTAGAGATGTTATTGAGGAGTAAAACTCAAGGGGAATGAAGAGTAAGGAGGGATCTGCAATAAGTACATTGGAAAGGGGAAAAATGAAGGACTTTAGCAACCTGTTCTTAGTGATTCCGCGGGTAAATTGGAGCTGGAATTCAAGCTAGAAATGGCAATTTTATCAGAGGGGTTAGAGATGCCGGGTTTTGGCCACGAATTCAGTTATATAGAGGGGCAGAGAGGAAAAGTACGTGGATGTCAACATGCTTCAGGTGAATTTTTAGGTGTATTTGGCTAATTTTGGAGAGAAATCATGAAAAACAGGGTTACTGGTGTTTTTCGGGTAAATACCTATTTACTCTGAGAAATGTTGTGGTGAATAGCTGCAGGCGGAGGCCGAACAGGTCGGGTTGCAGGTCGAGTAGGTCTTGGCGACTGTCGGGCACGTCGAATGCGCAGTGGACGTGAGTGGCATGCAAAATTTTGCAACATTTGTTTGCATAAAAAAACAAATGAAAACGATGTTTTTTGCGATTTTTAAAAGAAATTTGGGCTTTTGTGGCATTTTGGCGCTTTTTTGTTATGATGTCAGCATGACGTCATTGGCGGGTCCCGGGTACGGCAGGGTGATGTGGCAGCTGAATGGTTTGACGACGTGGCGTAGGACACGGTGGCAGGGTGGGGACGCTGACAAATGAGCTGGCGGTGACACGGAGCAGCGGCGGGTTGACACGGAGGTGACGTGAGCGGCGACGTGGCGTTGACATCAAGGGTGGAGAGACAGAAGGCGGTTTGTGGTTTTATCGGACCGCCTTCTGTACGTGGGGCGTATTTGTCAAAGCCCTCCCGATACAATCAAAACGGGACACCTGTCTTCTGTACGGCGGAGAAACCGCTAGGCTATCGGAAGCTAACCGTAAAACGTCGGGGTGGCTCCGAAATCGCCGAGGGCCATCGGATGGGGAGGGCCCGATCCGACGATGTACGGAACTGCGAGCTGGTGGGATGTTAACATACGGAACCCGCCCGAATATTCGAATATTTATACAATGTTGCGGGGGTTTAGACTTTGGGTAATATGGGTTTTATGGGTTTGTAAGTGGGCGCCGATGGTTATTAATTTAACCAAATGCTAAATCAATCCCAGGTTTGAATGCGGAAAGGCTAATGCCAAGCCCCAAATGAACTTAGCATTTCCCCAAACTGATGTTATAGGGCTATAGTGCCAGGGGATGGGAATATGTATTATTTTTGGGTTTTTATATAATTTTTTGTATAATAGGGGATAAGGAAATGATCTAGGGAGCTAGATAATAGAGTTAGGAGTTAATATGACCTTGTGAAGTGAAAGTGTAGGGGCATGAAGCTAAGTTTACGAAATGAAACTTAGGCATAGTACTGAATGGAATATGGAGAAATGATTTTTACACAAGAAATGTGGCTTCTTTTCATTGAAGAAAGTCAAAGCTTGACTTAGTATTTTACAAAAAAGAAGTGATAGCAGGACTTATTGGGCAGATCCCAAGGTCCTTAAGGGGTGTTAGTAAGAACGTTTGATGGGGAGGGTGAAAGGGAGTTATACATGCTTCCATACTTTTGCCATCAAACAACTGCCTTGACATTTCTGTGATTGATGAGATGAGTTTTGTTTTGACCATATAGAAGAGATCGAAACCTTGCCTCTGCAACCTCAAACTACCTACCCAGCCTAATTCACCTAGCATTTTTTCTTCCATTTGGTTGGGTGCACTTAGACTTGCAGACCATGATTATCCTTTTTTCTTTTGACTGTCCTCCTATCTAAATGTACCCTTATTTATTCCAAGGGCCCAGATTAAGCAGTTGGGCTCCTTAATTTCTCTACCTAGCTAGTGATCTGCCAAGCTTGAACTGTTTGGACAGATATTCATTCTCTAGTCTAGAACAGGAAATTTAAAACATGGCATGGTCCAGATTGAACTGTTGGGCCATCCATCAAGTTAACAGTGGCATTTTGGCTAGCCACTTTCCTGGTCTTTCTTTGGGGTTCATTTTTATCATTTTTTTTGACCAATTGATTTTTCTTGCCCTTTGATTTTTCTTTTAGGGCATACCCTCTTTACATTTTTTAGTTTTCTTTGTCTCTTTACAAAATATGGAACCTTTGCAGCATGAAAAGATGAACATATTTGGCACTTCCCAGGTCAATCATGAAAAATGAAACCTATTGGTATAGGAACCTAACAGATGGCTGCGACTAGACCATGAGTTATCACATGTGATCCTTCTCATTATGGGATGGCTGCGACCATACCTTGGTTTCATTATGATCCTATTTGATGGATGGTTGCGCCCATACCTATATCCATTTACATGATCATTCTCTGGATGGCTGCATCCATGCCACGATTCATGTATCATTTGACAGAGATATCTATTTATGTATATGTATCTGTAATTTCTTGTAGGTTTTCCGACGACAGACCAGTTCCCCGCACTGATTTATAAAGCATTTCATCCCTCATTCCAGCTCGGCCTTCACGCTTTAAGAGGCATGTGTTACAAAAGATTTTGCAACTATCCTTGTGCTCCCCATTCTTTGATCCTGGAGGACCTCTATAGTGAACCCTGCATGCTTTTCCTTCATGGAGAAACTCCCATTATGTCCCTCTTCATGAGTAGATCATTTCCCTTTTGCACCATTTTCCCTGAAACTTCTGTTTTTCCCAATTTACAAGGCCGAAGCTAATGAACTTTGTCTCCCCCGGGCCGATGTGCAGAGATTATCACTATTCCCCACGCCAATCAATGTGACTGAGCTGTGTTCCAGTCGCGCCGGTCTTGTTATGGAATTTTTTTAAAATTAGAGTTGAAGCTTCTAGCTCTAGAAGCTCTGTAACGGAAGTTTGGTAAATGGTTTGGTCGGATGGGGTCGAGGATGACAGTTTGGACTCCTTTCCCCTATAATGATGGAACTAACTCAAGGGATAAGTCCTTCTCCCATGAGAAGAGGATCCATCTCCCATCCATATTTCTTATATAAAGCTCCCTTCTTCCCAAGCACAAACTAGTAACATAGTTAGAGTTTTGGCTGAGTGTGAGTATACTATCTTAGACAAGAAAGCTATTACTAGTTGTAGCTATTTAGTTGTGTGAGGGAGAAGTGTGTTTGGTTTGGAGTGAAGCCTAAAGGAAAGAGCCTTTAAACTATTGTTGTTTGAAGCCATCATGAAGTGCTAGCAGAAGAGTGTGGGAACTTGGTATTGTCAAAGGAAGACTGCGACGTCAAGATGAATGGTTGTAATCTCTCTTTGAATATTAATATATGCAACTATCAATTGATTTCCTACATGTTTTGTAATATTATATATTTGTGTCTTAATGCTTCTTGACTCATTAAGTAGGTTGAATTGCAATTTGTCTATTATTATGTTTGTGTGCTGTTGTCGTTTACTTGTTTCAGGAGCTTGAAGAAGGAAGCGAGAGATTGTTGGTGCGGGCAAGCGAGGACATAATCAAGTAGGATAAGTGACCAAGAGGTAGGCCCTATTGCTTGATTCTAACCGAAGGAAATATTCCATAGAATGTATCTGTTGTGGATAGACCTGATATCAGGCTAGAGGAATTCGTTCGTCGCTGCATTTATAATTTTACTTCACCACAGTCCCCCACCCTAAACCATAGGTCTAGACTGATTCTGATTTGAAATCCATCCCCTACATACCACACTAACCATTTGTCCACCAATGGAGATACCTGGACCAATTCCTTTCACACATTAGATCCTTTGATGGATTTTTTGGGAATCCTAAACTAGTCCACAAAAATATTTCTTGGAAATACTTATCATACAGTTCTTTGAAACAAAGAAACTTCTTTGATGAGAGTCACCAAAGGTTTTTAATTGCTAGTGCCTTAGTGAAGAGATGAATAATTTCTAATCCCAAAACTTTGAGCTCCTTTGTAGAAATGAGAGATGTCCAACTAATTAAGGCCATGCATTTTTTAATAAGGTCCTCCACCCACAAGAAATGAAATTTGGCTTGCATAATCCTCAAGAGGATTCTTTTTATAATGACAAAAATGGAGTTCTAGTACACTAGAACATCTCCAAAACTACCTTAACCAACATAAGTCAACCTCCTCTAGAGAGAAATCTACTTTCCCATATGGAAATTGTCTTCTCGACCTTATTTACCATCCATGACTAGTTAGTTGTCCTATATGTATTTGGTTTGATGGAGAATCCAAGATATTTTGAACCGTCGCCTAAATCCTTTATATGAAAAGGTAGTAAATCCCTTAAATGAGTTAGAGGAACACCTGTAATACCATTATAGATAATACAAGATTTGTGATGATTGATGACCATTCCTGTATCATCGCAAAAGAGAATAAGAGATCACTTGAGGGATATTTGATGGTGCTGGATGCTACCAACATACAGGGGGTCTCCTCTATGTGAAGTCCGAATTAGACCTCACACCATTTGGAGTAGGAGCCCCATCCAGAGTATCAACCCAAACACCAAAACACAAAGTTTCATCTTGGTTTCAATAAATAACATAAAAAATTATATACACAAACCTTGAATAATAAATTAAGATGACATTGTGAAGCACCAATTATAGGATGTAAAAGGAAACCTTCACGAGGGGAGACAAAAAGTGAGTCTGTAAGAGGAAAGTGATAGTACTATCCTAGAAGAGGCACACGAGAGAAAGAAAATATTCGTTAGAAAAATAGTTCATAAAACGATATTAGGGTGAATACAACACACATTCAACAAGATGAGTACTGAAGCCACTAAAATAGTTCAATTTCTCTAGTACATATGAACACAACATACACTGTAAACATCCCAATAATAGTCCTAATTTTTTTTCGATACATGCATGAAAATGTGTTGGCTCATAGAGCTTCAATTATGAGGTGAAATATTCAAGTACATCAATTACAATGGTGAACACTAGTTCCAATAGTGGAACATTAAGTCACTTCTTTCTCCTCCAAAGAATAGTTTCCTCTCCTATGCCAAGTAGAGAAGCTAATACTAGATCTTCAAAGCTTAAGCCTCCAAAATCCCTTTGATTGAGTTATGAGGTTGATTTTATAACAAGAGGAGGTTGATTTTATAACAAGAGGAATGGCCTTTCATATCCTCCTGACTCTTGAATTACCCTCATGACTCTTGGACTTCTAGTGTGTCCTTTGGCCTTCTAAGCAATTCTTGAACTTCTAAGTGACTTTTGGACTTCTATACAATCTTTGTTCGTATATGAATATATGACTCTTCATGTTCCACATATGAATTTTGAATTTCCACACATTACATTTTGTCCTTTTATTTGAAAATACATCATTACACTCCACATGATGATGTCACATGACACATGGACATACATTAACTACTATGATGACACTTTTACAAGTTAAAACTTAACAATGATGACATGAATTCATGATGAGGTGGCAATGCAAAGCTATCTTCCTTTTTGCTTCATCTTACATTCTTGATGATAGATCTGATCTATGCTTTATCTTCATGAAAGATCCACTTAGTTTCTTATCTTCACCCTCCAAAGGGTCTTGGATCAACATTGGAATCCTCTTAGTCATCATGTGATGTCTTCTTTTCGTTTCGATCCATGATCTACTTCATGTCTCCATGATAACTCTCTTTTGTTCTTCTTCTTTGCAGGTGTTTCTTTATGCTTTCTCCTTGTTATATTCTCTTGAGCATCACCTTTTCATGCTATGATGGTACTCATGTGAATGAAAATAATTCATGACGAGGAAAAATCAGTTTAAAACATCTATCCTATCACTACCTAGCTCATGGAATGATTTTCTCATGATAGGTCGTGAGAGGGTTAAAAGAAGAAGGCTTGATTAGGAGGGTGCAATTAAACTCATCAAGGTTCACAAGAGGCATTCAAGGTACACTGTGTGCTCAACAAGAGAGAGAGAGATCACGGGACACAAGGGCGCACTTCGAAGAGGCGAGGGAGTAAGGCTTCAGGCCTTCATGCCTTTAAGGTGTGCCCATGTGCTCAAAGAGACAAAGAAGGTGCAAGGGATCACTCCGAAGAGACGAAGGAGTGAAGCTTCAGGCTTTCAGGCCTTTAAGGTGTGCTCATGCACTCAAGGAAAAGGAGGGCAGACTAGCACATGTTGAAGGGAAAAAATTCAAGCCTCTGAGGTGTGCTCATGTGCTCAAAGAGGATGCAGTTCTTCGTGTCAAAGGAGTGCACTCAAGGTTCGTGCTTCATGAGTACGATGTGAACTTAAAGGGAAGGATGAAGCTTCGTGATTCATGAGTGCGACATGTGCTCAAAGAGGATGCATTTCTTTGTGTCAAAGGAGTGCACTTAAGGTTTGTGCTTCATGAGTACGATATGAACTTGAAGGGAAGGATGAAGCTTTGTGATTCATAAGTGCGACATGCGCTCTAATGCTTTCGGCTTCTTGAGTGTGACATGTGATATGAGAAGGTGAATTTATTTGTGCCGAAGGAGTGCACTCAAGCTTCATGCTTTGTGGATGTGGCATATGCTCTAAGATGGTGCATTCCTTCATGCCAAAGGTGTGTGCTCGTAGTCCCGAAGTACGCTTGTGGTTTTGAAGTGCACCCAAGCTCTCATAGTGCACTTTTTAAGGAAATAAGGTCCTTCTTTATCTAGAATGTGATTTCTAGAGGATAAAAGGTCCTTGTTCTTCTGTAGTGTTCTTCATTGTTTCAAAGTGTGCTCAGGCTTGGAAGGGCGATATTCTCTCCAACAATGGTTACTTATTCATCTGGAATGTGATTTTCACTTAGGGAAGTAGAACAATGCTTAAGAAGTATTAATGCCTTGCGAGAAGGAGGAGACATTAGAAAATACTTAGTGCAAAAGTATGGGAGGAAAGATGGGTCAATGAGGCTCATGGTTAAGCTGTAATAATTACATAGTAAGTGTATGTTTTAACCCCGTATAGAAATTACCTGCATACGAATTCTAAAACATAGAAAATAAACAATGCGAGAGCATAACACAGAAAACACATATACAGAGAGATTTTCCCCTGGATCCCAAAACCAGGACTAACAGCTTGATTTTTCATTATATTCCTTTCAATGTTGCAATACATATTTATACATGCCGAAGCATCCAATACCGTGGACCGAAAACCATCGCGTCCAAAAAACATGTGCGAAAATCATGCACAAAACTATAAGTGGGTCCGCCCAACCTAACATAGGGTCCAATTTTTTTTTTTTGGGGCGCTGCCCCAGATCCCATAAAGTGGGGTTACGGGTACACCTCAAACCCCCTATGACCCCCCCGCTACACACTCGGTGCAATGAAGGGGGGCTTCGCCCTCCCTCTAATCCCCCGGTTAACTACATGGGCTAGTCGTGGAAAGAATATAAAACAACCCAACATTCTCCCACTTATTGTTTTCTTTCCACAGGGGGCCACAAGAGAGCTTAGTCATTTTTCTAGCCCTGAAATGCCCATTGTCTCTCTACACCAAGAGAACTTCTCAGAGCTCACAGATTTTGTCAATGCATTGCAGTATTCTTCAAAGTGTCCACCTTTACCAGCAACACCTTTTTTTCTTCTATCATATCCCTCACAAAGTTATACTGAACATCAATGTGCTTTGTCTTTGAAAGATATGTGGGGTTCTTTGCCAAGAAAATTGCACTTTGGCTGTCACAGTCTATCCTTATAGCTCCCTGTACTAACCCCAAGTTGAACACAATCTCTGCAACCAAACTGCTTCCTTGCTTGCATGAGTGGCTGTCATGTATTCTGCCTCTATAGTGGATAGTGCCACTAGAGATTGTTTCTTACTCATCTAATTGACTGCACCTCCAAATAGGTTAAACACATACCCACTTGAAGATCTTCTCTGATCCAGATCTCTAGCCCAGTCTGCATCAACAAAGCCACAAATATCCAACATTTTTTCCAATCCCGATCTTCCTTGGTAGCACAAACCATAATCACTAGTGCCACACAAATACCTGAAAATCCACTTCACTGTTGTCCAGTGCTCCTTCCCTGGTTTTGACATAAACCTACTCAATACTCCCACTGCATGTGAAATGTCTGGTCTAGTACATACCATTGCATACATCAGGCTACCGACTGCACTTGCATATGGAACACGGGACATGTCCTCTTCCTCTTCTTGTGTCTCGAGACACTGATTAGAAGATAACCTCACACCTACAGGAATAGGAACCTTCACCGGTTTACTATCCTGCATATTAAACCTCTGCAGTATTGTCTCGACATACTTCCTCTGGTTTAACCAGAGCTTCCTCTTTGCCCAATCTCTTTTAATTTCTATGCCCAAAATATAGTTTGCAGCACCAAGATCTTTCATGTTTAATTTGGAGGAAAATTGGGTCTTCAAATCCTGGATAATTTCTTTGTCATTTCCAACCAGAAACATATCATCCACATACAAGACCAAATAAATAACACGGTCACTAGTTAATTTGAAATACACACAATGATCTGCTTTGCTTCTGGTGAAGCCAAGTCCCCATATAAACGTATCAAATTTCTTATACCACATCCTTGGTGACTGTTTTAACCCATACAAAGACTTCTTTAACTTGCTTACCAGTTCTTTCTTACCCTTCACCGCAAAGGCTTTAGGTTGCTACATGTAGATTTTCTCTTCCAGATCCCCGTGAAGAAATGTTGTCTTCACATCCATCTGTTCTACCTCAAAATCAAAAGCAGCAACAACAGATAAAAGTAATATAATAGAAGTCACCTTGGCAACAGGAGAAAAAATATCCACAAAATCAACTCCCGACAACTGGGAATAGCCTTTTGCTACCAACCGAGCTTTGTATTTCTCCACCTTTCCTTCTGCATTTGTCTTCTTTTTGAACACCCATTTGCTACCAATGGGTTTCCTTCTAGCCAGCAACTCCACTAGATCCCAAGCCTCATTTTTTTGCAAAGATGCCATTTCATCAACCATGGCCTCTTTCCAGAGTTTACCATCCTCTGAATCTACTGCTTCCTTCACAGTTCTGGGATCATCGTCAGTAATAGATAAAGCAAAATTTGAATAGAAAGCAAATGTGCTATACCTTTCTGGCTGCCTTCTTTCTCGAACTGATCTTCTCACACCCGGAGTTTGTGGCTCTTCATCTTCTGATTCCTCCTTTGCTGTAGAGTCTGATTCTTCCTCCTTAACCTCAAACTCTATCTTCTCAGGTTCCTTTGGTTGGGCTTCATGTTTAATAACATCTTTTACCTCTCTGAACACCACACCTCATCTATACACAACCTTTCGTGTGACTGGGTTCCAAAGCTTATAACCCTTTAAACCATCCTTATACCTAGTAAAGATGCACTTTTCAGATTTACTATCCAACTTGGTTTGTTTCTCCTTTGGAACATGTACATATGCATCACATCCAAATACCCTTAGATGTGAAAGAGATGGTTTCTTACCAGTCCATACCTCTTGTGGAGTCTTATCCTCCAACGCTGATGAAGGTGACCTGTTGACCAGGTAACATGCAGTATCCATCGCCTCTACCCAGAATTCCTGTCCTAACCCAACACCACTGAGTATGCTTCTTGCCCTTTCCATCAACGTCTTATTCATTCTTTCTGCAACTCCATTTTTCTGAGGTGTATATGGAGTAGTCTTCTGTCGTGCTATACCACACTTCTTACAAAATTCTTCAAATTCCTTACTGCAAAACTCTCCACCATTATCTATCCTCAACACCTTTATCTTCTTCTCTGTCTGATTTTGCACGAGAGCCTTAAATTCTTTAAACTTGTCAAAAGCTTTAGATTTCTTCTTAAGGAAATATATCAATGTATTCCTTGAGAAGTCATCTATAAATGATACATAATACACAGACTTACGCAGTGATGGAACCTTCACAGGTCCAAACACATCACGGTGCACAAGTTCTAATATCTGTTTCGCCCTCTTACTACTAGAGGGGAAACTCACCCGATTCTGCTTCCCATATACACAATTTTCACAGAAATCAAAATCCAGAGAGTTATTACTCATACCTTCTACCATACCTTTACCATGAAGTATTCGAAGACCCTTCTCTCCACTATGTCCAAGCCTTTGATGCCACAACATGGTCTTCTCTCCAGAGACCACTAGATTTTCTGCTCCACTTTCAGGAACCACAGAACTGTTGCACCCATCAATAACAGTGCTACCTTGCAGCTTCTACAGAGTTCCAATTCAAACTCCCCACATCAATACCAGTGCTCCCCGAACCATTTTGCATGTATCCTTCTCGAACACTGTTTTTACACCTGCATCATCTAGCTTGCTTACAGAAATCAGATTTCTGGCCAATGCAAGAATATGCAGAACACCTGAAAGTGTTCTAACCCTTCCACCTTGCAACTTCAACTTTAATTTTCCGCGACCAATGATTCTAGCCTTCCTATCATCCGCTAAGAAGACATCACCACCATAATATTTCTCATACTCGCAGAACCACTCTCTATGGGGAGTGAAGTGAAAGGATGCACTTGAGTCAATCAACCATGCCTCACGATATACATGTGTACTTGAAGAAGCCAAGTACACATCCCCACCATCATCTGAGGTGGTTTTCACCTCTGCAGAAGGAGCATCATCAGATCCCTTTCCTTTATTAGGAGCTTTAGATTTACATTCCCCTTTGTAGTGCCCTTCCTTTCCGCATTTCTAGCACACCACCTTTACAGGTTTTCCTGGAGATTTAGATCTCCCTCTAGATTTAGATCTCCCACTCGATGACTTATTTTTGTTTCTATTCTGGGACCGTCCTCGTACAGACAAGGCATCACCATTCTGGCTCTCCATATTTTTCCATATCATCTCCTCCATTAGCAAGGATGAGACTATTTCATCAAATTGCAAGGCAGTTGCATTGCTACCTATTGCAATAAACAAACTATCCCACAAATCTGGTAGAGAACACAACAAACTGATGTACATATCTTCATCTGAAATTTTAATATCAACAGATGCTAACTGACTTACCACAATATTAAATGTATTCAGATGCTCTGTCACTGAGTCTCCATCTTTCATTCTCAGGTTATATGGCTTTTTCCACAGGAACAATTTATTCACCAGAGACTTAGACTGGTACAAAGTCCCTAACTTGTCCCACAAAGCCTTTGTCGTAGCTTCTGTTTGGTCAATTCAGAGTGTCCTAAATCGCTATATTAATTGTCAATCCGGGAGTCGTAAACTATTGAAGTGCGACGCACTATATGTGCAAGATAACCTATTTCTTACTTTTTGTTGTTTTTTTTTTTTATTTTGTTTTTGAGTTTATCTTTGTTGATTTCCTAATGTGAGATGGAAATTCTAAAAGACAAGTATGGATATAAATGTTCAAGGCACTGATGTCCTTTAAAATGATTTCCAAAAATTCAAACTTTTGAAAAAGATTTCAAAACATGCAATGATGAAATTAATTCCTAAAAGAGAATGAAAATGTGCCACTATTCTAATTAAACAAACAGTGAACTATTGATCATGAAACCATCATCTTTGCTGCTGTCTAAACAAAAGAAATTGTACTCAAAGAAATTCAAAAATTGCAAGCAAAGTAAGGCTAAAATCAAATTACATCAACTCATATTCTGACCCCTCACCATTAGTCTCGCTATGGCTTTCGGAGGTAATCAAAAACAACTTGAGCAATCTGATATCTAATTTGCAGAAAAATAAACTAATATCAAATTACACACTCATACTTCAATCCCTCACCATTAGTCTTGTTGGAAATAATACTGAGAGGGGGGGTGAATCAGTATTATCAGATTAATCAAACTTTTTAAATGCTCAGAAACATATACGCTACTTTAGTTAAGTTAACCAGCGTGTACACGCTACTGTGACGAAGTAAAACAGCGTATAAGAAGAAAACTCACAATTTAGTTAGCTTATTCTTCAATTAAGTGCATCAGGACATTATTCACCACATTAACAGTAAACATGTGCAGTATAACAGAACAGATAAAAAGCCACACACATGAACACCAAGATATAAGGTGGAAACCCAATGTGGGTGAAAACCACCTGCTGCAAGTTGTCTCTATCTTTCTTTAATATGAAACATCAGTTTACAATCTTTTGTACTGGTGCAGCCTTATACCAGTACGCAGGCTACAACCTGCAGAAGGCTACAACCTTCTCTCGTTCTCCAAACTTCCTTGGAAGGGAGCTCCAACCCCCTTTACTCTTGTACTAGCCAAGATACTAGTACGTAGGTGCTGACCTACAATCTTCCTTCTTTCAGATATCACTTTTCATACATTTTCAGACTTGGATATTCCTGAAGCACAACATTGCAATCTGAAGACCACAAATCATTCAATTTCCACAACAGATCATTGAAGCATAAAACAACCAAACTTTGAATCACTGAACCACTGAACCCTGTCAATCACCAGTTACCAGAACACAGAGCAGACTGCAGAACTCTGCAATAACAGTCAGACCCTACTGTAAACCCAAAATCAAGCTTCAAAAGATATACGCTACTTCAATGAGCAAAACCCGCGTATACACGCGCTTTTACCGAAGCCAACCTGCGTACAGATCTAAAAATAACCTTTCTTAATTTGCAGCTGTACCAGACATTAGTTAGATCCAAAACGTAACATTGCGACAATATGCAGATCTAGAAATACGCATAATCAACCATATCATGATAGTGCATTTCAAACCATTAGATCCCGATCTATCCTTAGATCTAGTCTTCCATCAACCGATGTGATCTCTCCTTGACTTAGATCAAGCAACCCAGAACCTGCATATCAGATCTCTTTCTCTCTTAGATATTCAAGCCTTGTCGAAAAGATAATTTTGCCTAATGATCTTCTTCTCCTTATATAGTCTTAGGCCTAGCTCAATACCAAGAGCCAAAACCATAGTAACACAATACCATCAACTTCAAAACTAGGGATCGACACGCCCGTCGAGACACAATGGTCCGAAATCATAGGCACAACTTCCAAGGACTAACCACCATGGACCAAAGGAACCTTTCCACATACACACGCTTTTTATGAATCGAACTAGCGTGTACACGCGACTTGGGCTTAACGAAACGGCGTGTATGAGCTTCCTTGGCATGCTGTACTGAGATCTGTCTTCTGATTAAGTTGCCATCACCTGTACCAACCTCTGAGCACCTATACCATCCTCTGAGTGAGTTGCCATCAAGGACAACACTTGAATCATAATGCCAACAATCTCCCCCTTTGGACTTGATGGCAACCACCACACCAAGTCACTCTCCCCCTTTGACATCAAGGGCAAAGGGCTGTGCTCCCCCTGAGGACATGCTGATACCTCTGCTTGGCTGTGCTGACTCGTGCTCCCCCTGACAGTAGGCCAGATCTGAAAAAGATGTTCTTCAACAAGAACCAAGATTTATACACCATAAGGGACCTTCCTATCACCAAAAGACTCAATACATACATCCATACTCCCTACCAAGAGGGGACATATCAGAAACAACCAATTATATTACAGCATTCATCCCAGGCATAGTGGGGAAACCAACATAGGCCGTTACATGACCTTGACACCATAAAAGAGATATGACAAGAGAGATACATGACATAGAGACAACAGATCTAGACCAAGACTTAGGAAAGACACCAGCAGCATCTGATAAACATCTTGTTAGATCAGCAACCAGAATTTCTTTCTGAGCTCCTTCTCCTGAAACCAACAACCAAAACATCTGAATGCCAACAATGCTTTATGAGACTTTTGAGCTGCTCCCCCTGAACCTGTGCCTGTTGCACTCCCTGAAACTGTGCCTGAAGAATTCTGACATTCCTATTGCTGTTCAGAACTTCAGAGTTTTCCCTTGCTGTTCAGAACTTCATATACGCGTTTTATCCTGTATAAAACAGCGTATGTACGCGGATATTCTTTCTGCAACAAGCGTCCAGTATACACGCGACTTGCCTAGCATTAATCCGCGTGTATACGCTCATATCCCTTCCGTAACCTGCGTATACCAACTTTTCTGTAGAACAAACAAACTTCAACAACAGGATGAAGCATCAACTACTCCCAGCTTTTGTCTGAGATATTCAAAAGTTTCCCTGGGCAGTGGTTTTGTGAGAATATCAGCAACTTGCTCCTTAGAAGGAACATACTCCAACTTGACCTTCTGCTCAAGCACTTGTTCCCAAAGAAAATGGTACTTGATTGGTATGTGCTTGGTCTTTGAGTGCATGACAGGATTCTTTGAAATGCTGATTGCACTTGTATTATCACATAAGATAGAGACAGGTGGAGTGCAAGTGATTTGAAAGTCCTGCAAGGTCTGCATCATCCAAAGAAGTTGTGTGCAACAAGATGCTGCAGCCACATATTCTGCTTCAGCTGTAGATAAGGCAATCGAACTTTGTTTCTTGCTGAACCAAGATACTAATCTGGAACCCATGAAGAAAGCACCTCCACTTGTGCTTTTCCTATCATCCACACTTCCAGCCCAATCTGCATCTGTGTAAGCATGAAGAGTGAGATCAGTATTTCTAGGATACCATAAGCCATAGTTTTGGGTCCCTTGAAGATATTTGAAGATTCTTTTGACTGCCTGAAGATGAGTTTCCTTTGGGTTGGCTTGAAATCTTCCAACCATTCCTACTGCATGTGTAATATCTGGTCGAGTACCTGTCAAATAAAGCAAACTCCCAATCATGGATCTATAAGTGGGTTGGTGAACTGCTGCTGATTCATCATTTGCACTGAGGCTGCATCCTGTAACCATGGGTGTACATACTGGCTTTGACTCTTCCATGCCATACTTCTTCAAGATCTGCTTGAGGTATTTGGTTTGAGACAAGAAGATACCTCCTTCATTTTGTTGGATTTGCAATCCAAGAAAATATGTCAATTCTCCAAGAAGTGACATTTCGAATTCTTTCTGCATAACCAAGGCAAAGTTTTGACTCATGGTCTCTTCATTGCTGCCAAAAATAATATCATCTACATAAACAACAAGGATTAGCAATTTGTTATTTTCAACTTTTATATAGAGATTGCTATCTGCTGATCCTTTTGAAAAGCCTTGTTGGTGAAGATATTTGTCCAACCGATAGTACCAAGCCCTTGGAGCTTGTTTGAGCCCATAGAGTGCCTTTTTCAATCTGCATACAAGGTTTGGATCATTTCCAAGAATGAACCCATCTGGCTGCTCAATATATACTTCTTCTTCTAAGTCTCCATTCAGGAAGGCTGATTTCACGTCCATTTGAAATACCTTGAAGTTTTGAAAGCTTGAGAGAGCAAGGAACATTCGGATGGCCTCTAGTCTTGCCACAGGAGCAAAGGTCTCTTCAAAATCTATTCCTTCTTGCTGTGCATACCCTTTACAAACAAGTCTGGCCTTGTTTCTAATTACTTCTCCATTTTCATTTAACTTATTCTTGAAGACCCATTTTGTTCCTATTACATTCTTATCTTTTGGTCTAGGAACTAATTCCCAAGTGTTGTTCCTTTCGATTTGCTCAAGTTCTTCATCCATTGCTTTGACCCAACATTCATCTTTGCATGCTTCTTTCACATTTTGTGGTTCAATGGAGGAGAGTAGAGCCAAGTAGCTTGAAGCTTCTGCAAGTGTCCTTCTTGTTTGTACTCCTGCTTCTTTCTGCCCCACAATCTGAGTTTCTGGATGATTCTTTTGGACATATCTGGATGGAGTCTTCTCTTCTATTCTTGTCTGCTCCTCTGGTTCTTCTTGAGATTCTTCTTCTTCTTGAGGTTCTTCTTCTTCATCATTTCGCCTTTGAGAGTAACCTTCATCTTCTTCAATGTCTTCATGATGAACTTGCCTAGGAATATATCCCTTCTCATCAACCACTATATCAATACTGTCAACAATTCTGCCAAGTCTTTTATTGTAGCACTTGTATGCTTTGCTATGTGGAGAATAACCAAGAAGAATGCCCTCATCTGCTCTAGGTTCAAGTTTGCCAAGTTGCTCATCAGTATTCTTAATATAACATTTGCTCCCAAAGATTTTGAAATGCTTCACGGAAGGAGTTTTACCACTCCAAAGCTCATGAGGTGTTTGAGTGCTGTTTACTCGGACATTTGTTTTGTTAAGAATGATAACAGCAGCATGTGCAGCTTCACCCCAGAAGGTTGCAGGAGTACCTGATTCATCGAGCATAGCACGAGCCATTTGTTGGATAGTTCTGTTCATTCTTTCCACAACCCCATTTTGCTGAGGAGTTCTAGCTGTAGAGAATTCTCTTCTTATCCCATGTTCATCGCAGAAATCAAAAAATTCATTTGATGTGAACTCCCCACCTCTGTCAGATCTGAGGCACTTAATTTTGTGTCCTGATTCATTTTCAGCCAATGCTTTGAAGGATTTGAATTTTTCGAATGCTTCATCTTTGTGCTTCATAAGCCCTAACCAAACAAACCTTGAGAAATCATCAATGAATAATATCAGATATTCTTCTCCTCGAGGTGTCCTTTTCCTAAATGGACCACATACATCTGTATGGACTAGCTCAAGAGGCAAGCTAGCTGATCCTTCCTTTTCTGGAAAGTTAGTTCTGGTTTGCTTTCCAAACTGACAAGATTTGCATATGGTGTTGTCTGGAATTTTGATATCTGGAAGATCGCGAACTGCCTGATATTTGCATGCTTTTCTTATTTGTGAGAAGCTTAGATGTCCCAACCTTCGATGCCATAACCAGTGCTCTTCATCCTTGCTAAGATAGCATTGTTGTTGTCCTTCTTCAAATATGTACAGATTATTTGGAGTTCTTTTGCCTTTGAGAACTGTTTTACCTGTATCAAGATCACGAACAAGACATCCATTCGATCTGAAAATAACCTCGGTTTTTTGATCACACATCTGGCTGACACTTAGAAGATTATGCTTCAATCCATCAACATACAAAACATTTCCAGCCTTGACCTTTTCTTTCAAAGGAGCAATACCTTTTCCTTTTATAGTTGCAGGAGTATCATTTCCAAAAGAAACTTTCTTTCCCTTTTCTAAAGTAGAATAAGATTCAAGTTTTTCTTTATCACCTGTCATATGTTTCGAACATCCACTGTCAATGTACCATAGATTTTCCTGTCCTTCTGCATAAAACGCTATCCCACATCTTTCTGTCTGAGGTTCTTTTATTCTCCATTTTTTGGTGCTCGTGGCTTGTTCCTTTTTCTCCTGAAACCTGCTCCTGCATTCAGATTCTTTATGACCAAAATTATTGCAAATAGAACATTCAACTTCATTTTCAAGAACCGAAAAGTTGTTATAGGTCCTCTTTGTAATCCCTGTCATACTTCTTTGTTTTTGAGCTTCCCTAGTCATGATTGTTTTATATGCAACACATTGAGCTGCTTTGTGACCAAAGTTATGGCAAGAAAAGCATTGTCCATTGAAGAAGCTTCTGCGGTTATTGAATCTACCAGCCAACTGATTGTAATTTCTATTTTCATCTATTCTTGTGCCAAACTGAGAAGATTTTACCTGTGGTTGGTTGTAGCTTTTGTTCACCCTTAAGAAGGATTGTCCCTGATAGTTTCTGTTTGTAATTCGTCCCTGCTTTACCTGATTATCTTCATTGTTCTTCTGCTCATTTCTTCTTGCTGCATCAAGATAACTCTTTGAGGTGGATGCTTGAGAGGTTTCTCCATTATAGCCCAAACCTGTCTTGTTTAGAGGAGACCGCTGCACATTGATAATCTCATCCAAAGTTTCAGATCCTTTGACAAACTTAAGATTAATAGCTTTTGTTTTCTCAATTTCTTTTCTGAGACCAACAATTTCACCTTCTAGTTTTTCAAGATGTTTTTCCTTTTCATCAATTTGAAATTGCAAAGTATCAATGATCACACTCTTTTCTTCTATGCATCTCTTGAGTCTAGTAATTTCATTATAGAGATTATCCACATCTACAGCATCCTCATAATCATCATCTTCAAATGCCATTAATAGCTTATATTTATTACCTTGTTCATCTTCATCACTGTTTGATAAGCCATCACTATCTTCATGGGTGTAGTAGCTTTTCTTATTTGCACTTTGTTTCTTATTCCATCTAGCAGGTTCTTTTCCTTTATCCTTATTAGGACATTTTGCAGCATAATGACCTACTCTTCCACAAGCAAAGCATTTGAAAGGTAGCTTACCTCTGAACCTTCCAGCACCCCTTTGAAGATTTCTGACAAAATTTGATTCTTCTTCCTCTTCTTCTGGAACATGGCTTGCTTCATAGTAATCTTCTTTTCTTGATGCCTTAAAAGCAGCTTCCCTTCTGTCTGATGGACCTCCCTTTCTCATTTCATAAGCAGTTAGAATTCCATGTAGCTGAGACATAGTGAGAACTTTGAGATTTTCCTTTTCTTCTATTGCAGATACTTTAGATTCAAACTTGGGGGATAATGATCTTAGAATCTTTTGAACTACTATAGTCTCTTTTATTTCTTCACCCAAATTTTTCATACAATTAACAATCTCATCTACCCGAAGAAAATAATTAGCCACACTTTCATCATTATACATCTTGAGGGTCTCATATTGAATCCTGAGAGTTTGAAGTTTAGCTTGCTTTACCTGTTCATCTCCTTCATAGCTAGTGATCATTTTGTCCCATATCTCTTTTGCTGATTTGAAGTGCATGACCTTCATGAATTCTGTTTGAGATATACTTCCTAATAGAGTACTGACTGCTTTTGCATTTGTTTCATATGCCTTTTTCTCAGCTGGATCTGTAGGAGTAGCTGAAGGAAAAACATAGCCTGTTTCTACAATGTCCCAAACTTCTGTACCAAGAGATTGAAGATATGCAGTAACTCTTACCTTCCAATAATTGAAATTTGTTCCATCAAAAACCGGTGGCCTGATTGATGCTTCTTTCTCGTAGTTGCTCATGATGAATGATCTTCCTTCAAGCGATCAAGCTTCTCTGAAGGACCTGCTCTGATACCAATTGTTGGAAATAATACTGAGAGGGGGGGTGAATCAGTATTATCAGATTAATCAAACTTTTTAAATGCTCAGAAACATATACGCTACTTCAGTTAAGTTAACCAGGGTGTACACGCTACTGTGACGAAGTAAAACAGCGTATAAGAAGAAAACTCACAATTTAGTTAGCTTATTCTTCAATTAAGTGCATCAGGACATTATTCACCACATTAACAGTAAACATGTGCAGTATAACAGAACAGATAAAAAGCCACACACATGAACACCAAGATATAAGGTGGAAACCCAATGTGGGTGAAAACCACCTGCTGCAAGTTGTCTCTATCTTTCTTTAATATGAAACTTCAGTTTACAATCTTTTGTACTGGTGCAGCCTTATACCAGTACGCAGGCTACAACCTGCAGAAGGCTACAACCTTCTCTCGTTCTCCAAACTTCCTTGGAAGGGAGCTCCAACCCCCTTTGCTCTTGTACTAGCCAAGATACTAGTACGTAGGTGCTGACCTACAATCTTCCTTCTTTCAGATATCACTTTTCATACATTTTCAGACTTGGATATTCCTGAAGCACAACATTGCAATCTGAAGACCACAAATCATTCAATTTCCACAACAGATCATTGAAGCATAAAACAACCAAACTTTGAATCACTGAACCACTGAACCCTGTCAATCACCAGTTACCAGAACACAGAGCAGACTGCAGAACTCTGCAATAACAGTCAGACCCTACTGTAAACCCAAAATCAAGCTTCAAAAGATATACGCTACTTCAATGAGCAAAACCCGCGTATACACGCGCTTTTACCGAAGCCAACCTGCGTACAGATCTAAAAATAACCTTTCTTAATTTGCAGCTGTACCAGACATTAGTTAGATCCAAAACGTAACATTGCGACAATATGCAGATCTAGAAATACGCATAATCAACCATATCATGATAGTGCATTTCAAACCATTAGATCCCGATCTATCCTTAGATCTAGTCTTCCATCAACCGATGTGATCTCTCCTTGGCTTAGATCAAGCAACCCAGAACCTGCATATCAGATCTCTTTCTCTCTTAGATATTCAAGCCTTGTCGAAAAGATAATTTTGCCTAATGATCTTCTTCTCCTTATATAGTCTTAGGCCTAGCTCAATACCAAGAGCCAAAACCATAGTAACACAATACCATCAACTTCAAAACTAGGGATCGACACGCCCGTCGAGACACAATGGTCCGAAATCATAGGCACAACTTCCAAGGACTAACCACCATGGACCAAAGGAACCTTTCCACATACACGCGCTTTTTATGAATCGAACTAGCGTGTACACGCGACTTGGGCTTAACGAAACGGCGTGTATGAGCTTCCTTGGCATGCTGTACTGAGATCTGTCTTCTGATTAAGTTGCCATCACCTGTACCAACCTCTGAGCACCTGTACCATCCTCTGAGTGAGTTTCCATCAAGGACAACACTTGAATCATAATGCCAACAAGTCTCGCTATGGCTTTCAGAGGTAACTGAGAATGACATGAGCAATTCAATAACTAACTTGCAGAAAAATAAACTAGTATCAAACTACACACTCATACTTCAATCCCTCACCATTAGTCTCGCTATGGCTTTCGGAGGTAACTGAAAATGACATGAACAATTCAATAACTTACTTGCAGAAAAATAAACTAATATCAAACTACACACTCATACTTCAATCCCTCACCATTAGTCTCGCTATGGCTTTCGGAGGTAACTGAAAATGACATGAGCAATTCAATATCTAATCTAACTAATAAAGCCAATGAACCGAACTGAAATAAACAAAACCGTGCTGGAATTGAAAACTAAGAAAAATAAATCAGCAGAAAGATAAGACTGTTTCCATGTCATTAATAATTGTAAAAATATGTGCAAATGCCCGGGCTGCCTACTGTAATCTGGAACAAAGACACTGATCAGTTAACAGTAGTATAAAAGCATGTAAAATTATGGATAGAAATAACACGTTAATACCATAAGAAATGCAATATATACAAGTGAATAATTATGGCATCAGGAATGTAAGGAAATAAAGCATAAAACTATACAACAATAAACAAAACCTCGGTGTGTATAGGGGCCCTCTGCACAACCTCGGGCAATCAACTATCAACCACGAATTATGCTTATAAACAGAGTCTTCTCATGTATTCAAAATGCAGTCATAACAAATAAATAATGTCACGGCACAGTGGGCTCGTTAACAGTCAAAATTACATTACAAAGGCTAACTATTATGCGTATGGGAACGCATTATTTATAACAGAAGACGACATAACTAATTTCCTAAAAACTGCGCTGATAGAGGACACGTGAACAACGACGTCCAGGGATCTAGCATCATGGTTGCCGTGGTGATTAAATCTATTGAGGGTGGCTGTTGGATTCGCCTTATGGAGCAGTCCACAGGTGTTGATATGTCCCCTGAGATCTAGGAACGGCCACGCAAGTCTTCACGTGGTGAAAAACGGAGTTCTGTCACCGTAGGACTCTTATGTTGACCACCGCTTGACTACCTTTGACCACGGCCTTCTTTGGTGAATTCGACTGAGCCAATAGGACTCGGTCCATGTCCATGTCGTTTCCAACTTACCCATGTGGCTTGATTTGCCTGAAGACACCTGCAATATAGACTTTAACAAAAAGGCTGCAGAAAGTTGAACTGGCTGCGGAAAGTGACAAGATTCCGCAGCTCAATGAGCAAAAATCTAATTCAAACAGCAGACACAAAACATAGTTAGGAAACCACTTTATATGCTCTTTTAAACTAATATGCAATGATGTTGACAGCTTAGGAGGTCCAGGTAAATGGAAAAAGTCTAGAAAGGTGTATAGGAAAGATGCAAGTTTGGGACTCAACATACCCCCACTGTGAAGGTGTTGCATGTCCCCATGCAACCAAAATTTTGATCATCCTCCCTTTAGTCCATGTGCTCTGAAGCTTCTGCCAGTACATCCAGTCCTCTTCTCCTCTTCCTTGGTACTACTACCATCTTGGGCTTCCTCATCAAGCATCTGAATTTGAGACTGATCAATTCCCTACTCAACTTCCTGCACTTTTTCTTTAATTTCCTGTTCTTTTTTTGCCACAGTCCCAGATGTAACATAGTGTTGTCATGAATGATCTTGTCCAATCTGATTTTCTCCTTTAATGCTTCATTTTCGTTTTTAATATGTCTATTTAAAACCTCCAATTCAAAGACTTCTTGTTTCAATGATTGGACTAGAGCTTCTTGTGCTGTGTGAGGCTGAGTGGATGACGTGCTTGGACCTGTAGCTGTCTTCTCTAAGGATTCTATATAATCGTACATCTCCTGCTGATTTGGGTCTACCTCGGGTGTAGATTTCCTTGGGCTGACCCCAAAATGTTGTTGAGAAGGGCTGATTTCAAACTCTAGCTAAGAAGGACTCATGTCATCATTTGGCTGTGTAATGGAAGTATGGTGTGGGCTACGGTTAGGAGAGGTTGCTGGAGGATTTTCTGGGGTTTCCTCCCCCAAATCAATAAAGTGGGGCCCTTTGGTTTTTACTGTCTTTAATTTCCCCTTAAGCCTAGAGCTTCTTCTCACATGCTGTGGACTAGTATCTTCCTCCTTACTCTGTTTTTCCTTTCATTTCTTCTTGGCTGCAGCCGCTTGTTCTCTAAGATAGGCTAACCTTTCGGATAGTGTTTGGTGATCTTCTTTTTGAGAAGGCTCTGCAGTTTGATATACAGCTTCTATGTCTCGTTTCCCTTTTGATTTTCTTTGGTTTTTATCCTTTGTTCTTTTCAGCCTCTCTTCTTGATCAACTTCTTTGGTTTTGCTAATAGGAGGGTCTTGAATTATTACACTTTTCTCCTTTCTCCTACTCCTTCTTGCTGTACTGCTTTCAGGTACCTCGGGTGGCTCTTGAAAATAGTTCCTCACCAAAAAACGTTCCCAGGTGTCCCTATTTTTCTTTAATTGGTCCTCAATTAGAATTCTCACAAGCCCATGATGATACAAATGGGGCTCTATGTCTTCTATATTCTTTTGGACTGTTGTGCACATCTTTTTCAAGCTCAACAATAAAAAGTAGGGCAGATTGAGGGTTTGGTTTTCTAAAAAGTTCATCAACAACCAAGTATGATACATATACATTGCCCCAAAACGACCTTCACAAGTAATAAACTTTTGAATAATTAGCAATAAGCTGGCCCACTCCTCTTTTAAAACATGGACAGGAATTCCTCGTTTGAATATAGTTACATCCATACCTGGGTTGTGTAGTATGACTCTCCAAGCCTGCTCGTCAAAGCTCTTGTTCTTGAACCAGCGTTCACCTTCTTGGGGAAGTTCTGTAGCAGCTGCTATGGATGCCTCGGTGATTGTAAACTTAAGGTCCCCAATTTCCACCTCCTGGCCGTTAAAAGACCTCGCAAAAGCCTTTGTAATCTCCTTATTGTGGCCCTTAAATTTTTGAATGAAACGTAGCCATCTTGCCTTCTTCAGTAAGTCTTTCACTTGCGGGTATCCTTCCAAAAACTTAGGCCCTTCCGGTTCTACCCTCAACAACAGACCCATCCCTCCTTCTGTTCTTAAAATTCATCTACTTGAGGAGGGTTTAGCGGAAGTGAGACGGCTAGTTATGGGAGTGAACAGAGTCTATGGAAAAAACAGTGACTGTGAGCGGAAAAACAGAGGACAGGCAGCGGAGGTGAATTGGTAAAATGGGGTGAAAGCTTATGTGAGCACGGTGGAAATGCAGTCGTGATGTCAATAGGATAGTAGGGAGAGTACAGTGCATCCGACGAAATTTTAAATTGAGTGCCTGCGGAGTAGATGTGAACATGTTTATGAAACGACTGCGGATTTTGTGCGGCTGAGAAGAGCCGTAGTCAAATTGACTTTGTCCTCATGGTTACAGGTGGAGTGTTAAAATGCATCCAACACAAATTAAATCCGAAGGCTAATCATAAGACCATTTTGAAAATAAATGCATGGTTCGTGGAGGAATGTCGTGGAATGGTTATGGAGCTATCATGGTAATCATTGCATATAGTGGAGCTTATGGTTTAATAACTATGAAAAATGTGCTTTGATTGCTATTTGAAAGAAATTTTTTACTCATACCTTGGAATTTTTGTCATTTGTTGTCCATTAACCCTTCATCAACTGCTCCTTATTGATGCCTTTAGGTTTTCCATGTCTTCATAATATGTCCTCCATCGTACCTGCATTTGCTTTCATGATTATTGAACTAACATCCTAACTGTCAATTTGAAAAACAGAGTGGTGGCTGCGGAAACTGCTTATGGCTGCGGAAACTGCTTCTAGCTACGAAAACTTACACAACAACCACTTGACTGAATGGAGATAGAGAGATGATAACTGACTGAGTGAAAATGGTCATGAAAGAAACTTTTATTGATGAAATGAAATGAAATGGATGAAATGGAGTGGGATGAAAATGAGGTGAAGTGAAATGAAAATTGGAGAGAAAGAGATTTTTTTTTGGAAAATATAGGGTGTCAGGTGTTCCTGATTTTCACTCTATATTTTATGTATAAGACTGCCAATCAGTGATTAGTTTTCAGGCTTATACAATTTTTTTTTTTTTAACAGAAAGGAACAAAGGCTAGGCTTGTGGAGAAGAAGGATTCTTCTTCATCAGCCTTATTGCAGAACTATCTTGAAACATTTTGAAAAATTCCTCTTTTGAGAGTGGCTTATGATAAATCTTTAATCTGTGGCCATTCACAATAAGAGGAGTTTGAAATTCATCAATGGTCTTGATTCTTACCGCTCCGTTGTTAAAGACTTTGTCAATCTCATATGGCCCAAGCCAATGAGTTTGAAATTTAACTTTGAAGTCTTTAAACTTGGAATCAAATAGTAATGCCTAATCTCCCTCTTGAAACTTTTTCTCTTTGATGTATTTGTCATGCCACTTAACTCTTTGATACTGAACTAGATCAGTTCTTAGGATTACTTCTTGTCTGATCTCATCTAGCTCATTCAACTGCTCCATTCTGTGCTTTTGGGCTTCTGATAGATACATCCCCAACTGAACTACCATCTTGAAAGTTTTGACTTGAAACTCAATGGGGAGCAGGACTTCTTTCCCATAAACAAGTTCATAGGGAGAATGTCCTGTTGTATTCCTCCATGTAGTTCTGTAGGCCCATAAGGCTTCAGGAAGCCTTTCTGCCCAATCTCTTCTGTGTAGATGAACAATTTTGGTGATGATACCTCCAATAACTTTGTTTGTTGACTCCACTTGGCTATTTTCTTGCGGATGGTAAGGAGTAGATTTTCTGTGCTTGATTTTGTATTCTTCCATCAGCTTCTCCACCATGTTGGATGTGAATTGACTTCCCTGATCTGTCACAATTTCTCTTGGAACACCAAAGTGAGTAAAAATATCCTCATAAAGAAAACTAACAACTGAATTTTCAGTAGCAGAAAGTAATGCTTTGGCTTCTACCCATTTAGTGACATAATCAGTACATACCAATATATACTTCTTTTGTTTAGATGGTGGATTAATAGGTCCAATGAAATCCAAAGCCCATTTTTCAAAGGGTTTGATGAGTACTTGTGGTTGCAATGGCATTTCATTTGAAAGAGTTGGTTTCCCTACTCTTTGGAAGCTATCACACCTTTTGACATATTCTTTTGTATCTTTGAAGAGGGAAGGCCAATGATATCCTAAAGAAAGGATTTTATAGGTTGTCCTTTTGTCAGCAAAGCATCCACCGCATGGTTCATCATGACATGCCTTGAGGATGTCAGGCATTTCATCTTCCCTAACACATCTTTTGATCACAAGATCTGGCCCTGTTTTAAACAATTCGTTAGAAATCCATGAATATTTTGAATTCTCCTGAATAACCTTTCTTCTTTCACTAGGAAATAGATGTGGAGGTAGTTTCCCTGTAACCAAATAGTTAGCAATATCTGCATACCAAGGGGTCTTAGTAGTTACTGCAAATAAATATTCATCAGGAAACTTATCCTCTACAGGAGAATCTTCTTTAGTATTTTAGATTCTAGACAAGAAATCAGCTACTATATTTTGTTTCCCTGGTCTATCCAACACAGTAAGATTGAATTCCTGGAAAAGTAAGAGCCATCTTGTAATTCTGCCATTAATAACAGGTTTTTTCATTAGATATCTAATTGCAGAATGATCAGTATGAATAAAAGTTTCATAGCCTGTTATATAATGTCTAAACTTATTGATTGCATGAACAACAGCTAAGAAGTCTTTTTCAGTCACAGTATAGTTCAACTCAGTGGGAGTCAAATTTTTACTGGTATAGTAAATGGCATAAGGAACTAGATCTTTTTGTCCCAACACAGCTCTTAGAGCTATATCTGAAGCATCTGTAGAAATATGGAAAGGAAGTTTCCAATTTGGTCCTCTCAAGATAGATACTTCAGATATTCTTTTCTTCAAAGCTTTAAATGCTGATTGGCAATCAGGATCCCATTTGAATTCACAGTCTTTTGTAAGCAATTTGAAGAGTGGAGATGCTATTTTAGTGAAGTTCTCTATAAATCTTCTATAGTACCCAGTAAATCCCAGAAAACTTCTAACATCTTTTTGAAAATTTGGAATAGGCAAATTGGAGATGACTTCAACTTTTGAGCTATCAACTTTAATTCCATCCCCTGAAATGTGATGTCCCAAAACAATACCTTCAGTAAACATCATAAAGCATTTTTCAGGACTCAATGGAAGGTTTGTTTCTTTACATCTTATAAGGAATTTTTCCAAATTCTCTAATGCCTCTTCAAATGAATCACCATAAACTGTAAAATCATCCATATAAACCTCTACACAATCATGGATTAGATCAGAAAAGATTCCTAGTACTGCTCTTTGGAATGTTGCAGGTGCATTACATAATCCAAAAGGAAGTACTCGATAAGCAAAAGTTCCCCATAGACAGGTAAATGTGGTCTTATCTTGATCTTCAGGTGCTACATGAATTTTATTATAGCCACTAAAACCATCCAAGAATGAAAAGTACTTTTTGCTTGCTAGAGTATCTAATACCTGATCGATAAAGGGCAAAGGAAAGTGATCCTTCAAAGTTGCTTTATTCAATTCCTTGTAATCAATGCATACCCTCCATTTACCATTCTTTTTAGGTACTATAACCAAAGGAGAAACCCATCGACTATCTGAAATTGGATAAATGATGTTTACATTGAGTAGTTTTTGGAGCTCTTCTTTCACTATCTCCCTAAGGTTTGGATTCATCCTTCTCTGAGGTTGTCTGATTGGTATACTATTTTCCTCGATGTAGATGTGATGAATGCAAGTCTTAGGGTCAATACCTTTCATATCAATATGCTCCCATGCAAACACAGTAGAATGTTTTTGCAAGATTTTGGTCAGCTCTTCCTGTTGTGACTTTTCCAAATTTTTACTGATATTCAATGTTTTACTTGAAAAAATCTCAATGGCGGAACTACCAAACTCTTCCATAGAGTAAAGAGACATTTGTCTAGATGATAGATACTCAATGTCAGAATCTATCTGAAATTATGTGTGGTCATATTCTGAAGATGTTTCAAAATTTTCTAATGTGTTCAGAATTTGACTATTTTCATTGATCTTGGAAATGGTAAAGACAGGTTGTATAGTGTCCTCACCATCGACCCATTCATTATCTCCTACTTCTGTAATTGCTTTTGCTGGAGGATACACATTGAATTTCTTTGTCGAACTACCATCAGAAATGTACATATCTCCAAATCTACAATTAATGAAAGCATCTGCTATGGCTAGCCAAGGTCTTCCTAAGATGAGTGGGTGCCCTCCTAAATTACTCTTGGGAGTCAAAATCATGAAATCTACTGGATATTCCCAAGAATCTAGGGAGACTGAAATATCTTCTAATACACCATCTGGTTTGATAATTGATCGATCTGCAAGTTGCAGTAAAGTAGGTGTAAAAATAAGATTAGGAAGTTTCAGCTATTCCATAGTCTGTCTACTCATAATGTTGATAGCAGCCCCTAAGTCAATCAAAGTATTTGGAATTTCTACCCCATTTATATGTGTCTTGACAATTGGACTACCGGTATCTACATATTTTTGCATGGTAATTTTTCCCATCATGATATCTGCAATTTTTCCTACCAGGTGAATTCTTCTTGTATCTCTTGGTTTCCTTCCTGGTCTTTTGAGACTCAACTCCTTTATTGTTTTTGCTAGAATAGGAATCTCTCTAATGGATTGTAGCAAGGGAATCTTGATACAGACATTCTTTAATTCATTCAGGAAATCATAGTCAGGCAACAATATTTGTTTTTCCACTCCTTTGTCAATTTGTAATCTTTCAGGGAAAGGAGGTGTGGATGAAGATGCAGGTTGCTCAACTATAGGAGTTGTGGGGGTTGACTCTTTTTCTTTTTCTTTTTGAGTGTTTGGGTTTTGAAGAGATGCTTTAGAACCTTTATTGGCTTTAAGAGAATCTTCCTCAGAACTACTTTGCTTCTGAGCATCTATAGAAGGTTTTTCTAAAACTCTACCAGATCTGAGTTGTACATCATTGAGAGGAACAATCATATAGGTAGGAAATTTTTGTCCTTCTACCATGTTAGCATTCTAAGGATTTTTATTATTGGGATTTGGCAATGGCTGGGATGGTAGTTGATTTGTCTTTTGTTGGAATGGAAGCAAGAGTTGAGAATTTGGATTTTGTTGAGAAGGTTGTTGTGGTTGTGGAAATGGCAATGAAAGTTGTGGGTTTTGATTTGGAAGTTGTGGAGCTTGTTGATTTTGAAAAGACGGAGGATATTGATAAAATTGAGAAAATCTCCCATAAGGATTTTGCATACCTTGTACCTATGATTGATATGGATTTTGTGGTTGGGACCAAGGTTGTTGCCAAGGATTCAAATTTGGTGGGGGTTGAAAGTTCATAGGGTTATTAAACCCTTGATTTTGTTGCCCTTGCCAAGGTCTCCTTGAAACAAATCAGAGAGACTCTATTGAATTTGGATCTTCTTGAAAGATAGCTTTGAGCCCAGGAATTGAAGGACAATCCTTGGTCTCATGGCTTTCTGAGAAAATCATACATGTTTCTACAACTTTTGCATCCAAGGGGCATTCCCTTAGAGCATGTTTCTTCCTACATTTTGGACAAAAGATGGCCAAAGCTTCAGCTTCTTCTTTCTGCTTGTTTTGTATTTTAAGGGTGTCTAGTTGCTCACTAAGGCTCCCTAAAATATCAGTGTTAAACTCATCAAGAATATTTCCAATCTCTACCCTACTTACTGATCCAGTTGCAGATTTGTTTGCTCTAATGAGAGAAGGATATCTAGGCCCTTTTCCAGTTTTAGATTTGCCCCTTGAGAGATGGACACATAGTTCTGCTATGTCATGAAGTGGAAGTTGAGAAATATCTCCCTTTTCCATCATGTTTAAAATATCTATCCCTTCATCTCTAATGGCTTTTAATAGAAGGGCTTTCAAGGTCTCGTCATCTAAGTTACTCATTTTTGCTCTTTTCAGGTTGTATTGAAATCTTTCAAGTAAATCCTCCAAGTTTTCATCTTCTTTTTGCACCATTTTGAATACCTCATCCTTATGATTGGTGGGCATGAAACAATCCAGGTATCTATCCAAAAATGTTTGTTTCATATCATTCCAAGTCATAATAAATTGAGTGACTAATCCCATGAAGCATTTCAAAGCAGCTCCCTTCAATGTTGAAGGAAACAATTTGAGTTTTTGAGAGTCTTCCATATAGTCATAAGTTCGGCACACGACTTCAAACTCAAATAGAAATGTTTCAGGATCCTCACTTCGCAACCCATAGAAGTTTGGGAGGACAGATGGTGAGATGTGTTTCATTGTTGTATGAGATTCCTCATCAACTATAGGAAATCCAATTGAGTTATCTCCATCCCTATTTCCCCCATTGTTGCCTCTACCTCCTCCATTGTTTCCTCCTCCTATACCTCTACCTCTTCCTCCTCCTCCAAATCCATTTACTACTTCCTCTGTCATGATAGTTTCCTCAGAGATTTCAGAGTCCTCTGGTTCTTCTACTAATGGCAAACGAGGAGGAATTTCTCCCTCTTCTTCAGGTGATTCTACTTCTTTGATTACAATATGTTCCCCTGTAGAAGTGAAGAAAGGTTCTTTCCCTAAATCAGATTTGGTGGATAGTGTGGGAGAGTCTCCTAATTCAACTGCTGCTCCTTGAATTCCAGGAATCCTAAGGCTGGGAGTGTGAGTTGGAGATGATGGAGGTGTATCTTTTCTATGCCTTGAAGTAGATGGAGTTGTAAAAATCGAACTCTTGGCCCTAGCTATAAACCTTCCCCTAGAATCTCTTGCTCTATGCATGTCATTTTTTATTTTTTATCTTCAAGTTGGGCTAATAATTCTCTTTCTGATCTTCCAGATCACTCTAGGTGCAAGAAGAGAGCATACTCAAGAAATTATTGAACCAATAACTCTCTTTTCTGATCCTCCAGATCACACTAGGTGCAAGAGGAGAGCATACTTTGAGAAGTTATCAATTTTTACCTTCCTTGAATATTTATTTATTTATTTATTATTATTATTATTTTTTTTAAAATTGGCTACCTAGTTACACTTCCCCGGCAACGGCGCCAAAATGTTTGGTCAATTTAGAGTGTCCTAAATTGCTATATTAATTGTCAATCCGGGAGTTGTAAACTGTTGAAGTGCGGCGCACTATATGTGCAAGATAACCTATTTCTTACTTTTTGTCGTTTTTGATTTTTATTTTGTTTTTGGGTTTATCTTTGTTGATTTCCTAATGTGAGATGGAAATTCTAAAAGACAAGTATGGATATAAATGTTCAAGGCACTGGTGTCCTTTAAAATGATTTCTAAAACTTCAAACTTTTCAAAAAGATTTCAAAACATGCAATGATGAAATTAATTCCTAAAAGAGAATGAAAATGTGCCACTATTCTAATTAAACAAACAGTGAACTATTGATCATGAAACCATCATCTTTGCTGCTATCTAAACAAAAGAAACTGTACTCAAAGAAATCCAAAAATTGCAAGCACGGTAAGGCTAAAATCAAATTACATCAACTCATATTCTGACTCCTCACCATTAGTCTCGCTATGGCTTTGGGAGGTAATCATAAACAACTTGAGCAATCTGATATCTAATTTGCAGAAAAATAAACTAATATCAAATTACACACTCATACTTCAATCCCTCACCATTAGTCTCGCTATGGCTTTCGAAGGTAACTGAGAATGACATGAGCAATTCAATAACTAACTTGCAGAAAAATAAATTAATATCAAACTACACACTCATACTTCAATCCCTCACCATTAGTCTTGCTATGGATTTCGGAGGTAACTGAAAATGACATGAGCAATTCAATAACTAACTTGCAGAAATATAAACTAATATCAAACTACACACTCATACTTGAATCCCTCACCATTAGTCTCGCTATGGCTTTCGGAGGTAACTGAAAATGACATGAGCAATTCAATATCTAATCTAACTAATAAAGCCAATGAACAAAACTGAAATAAAAAAAACTGTGCTGGAATTGAAAACTAAGAAAAATAAATCAGCAGAAAGATAAGACTGTTTCCATCTCATTAGTCATTGTAAAACTATATGCAAATGCCCGGGCTGCCTACTGTAATCTGGAACAAAGACACTGATCAGTTAACAACAGTATAAAAGCATGTAAAATTATGGACAGAAATAACACATTAATACCATAAGAAATGAAATATATACAAGTGAATAATTATGGCATCAGGAATGTAAGGAAATAAAACATAAAACTATACAACAATAAACAAAACCTCGGGGTGTACAGGGGCCCTCTACACAACCTTGGGCAATCAGATATCAACCATGAATTATGCTTATAAATAGAGTCTTCTCATGTATTCAAAATGCAGTGATAATAAAGAAATAATGTCACGGCACAGTGGGCTCGTTAACAGTCAAAATTACATTACAAAGGCTAACTATTATGCGTATGGGAACACATTATTTATAACAGAAGATGACATAACTAATTTCCTAAAAATTGCGCTGACAGAGGACACGTGAACAACGACGTCCAGGGATCTAGCATCATGGCTGCCGTGGTGATTAAATCTATTGAGGGTGGCTGTTGGATTCACCTTATGGAGTAGTCCAAAGGTGTTGATATGTCCCCTGAGATCTAGGAACTGCCACACAAGTATTCACGTGGTGAAAAACGGAGTTCTGTCACCGTAGGACTCTTATGTTGACCACCGCTTGACTACCTTTGACCACGGCCTTCTTTGGTGAATTCGACTGAGCCAATAGGACTCGGTCCATGTCCACATTGTTTCCAACTTGCCCATGTGGCTCGATTTGCCTGAAGACACTTGCAATATAGAATTTAACAAAAAGGCTGCGGAAAGTTGAACTGGCTACGGAAAGTGACAAGATTTCGCAGCTCAATGAGCAAAAATCTAATTCAAATTGCAGACACAAAATATAGTTAGGAAACCACTTTATATGCTCTTTTAAACTAATATGCAATGATGTTGACAGCTTAGGAGGTCCAGGTAAATGGAAAAAGTCTAGAAAGGTGTATAGGAAAGATGCAAGTTTGGGACTCAACAACTTCCCTTGATACATTCAACAATACTAAATCTGAGACACACAATTGTATTGTGCTCTTTGCCTTCCGATCCAACTTCTTCCATTCTTCATTGGATGCTCCTGTTGGTTTAGTACTCGTATCTACCGTGATCCACTGATCTTTGTCCACCAACAGATCCTCCATCTTGAGTTTCCACAACTCAAAACTCTGACCATTAAATTTCTCAATCTCTATCTTTCCACTACTCGCCATCTTCTTTCACCACCAGAATTGATCTCATAGATCTCCCACTGAACAGGGTCTACCACAGGCCGAAGCGAAACCCCTCAGCAAGAAAGGCATCCCCTTGAGGCCAAAACTACTTTGATACCAAATGTAGGTTTTAACCCTGTACAGAAATTACCTGCATACGAATTCTAAAACATAGAAAGTAAAAAATGCGAGAGCATAACACATAAAACACATATTGGTGGGCTCCAGTATTGCAGCAATAATGCTGAAACTCCTGGGACTCCCTTCTTTACTTTTATCAACCTGGGAGTTCGTAACAAACTTGGAAGCGACGGTGCTATATGCACAAGTAGTAGCTCTTGCCGCAAGCTATCACTGGATCAGCTGGCACAAGTCCGCTAGGAGCTTAAGCCAAATTCTATGAGCTCTTAGAAGAAGCTTTTAATGGTGATGGACGAAAGCTATCTCAAAGGAGGCTAATCTACTTGCAGAAAGAAACTGAAAGCTAAAAGGAAATGCAAACCCTAGCAAACCCTAGTTTTACCGACTAACCCTACTGGTGCAAGAAAAAGGATGAAAGCTACAGAAATGGATGCCATTGACTCTTGGGAAGGTAAAGTGCATGTGTCTAAGCTACTTCTGAAGTGAAATCTGAAAAGGAACATCTTTTTGTATTTTTGAGTAATCTTGTAAAATTATTATGCATGTGCTTTAACTGTTTTTTACTGTGCAGAGGTTGATTGGCGAAAGGAAATGGGGTAGGTGCTTGCAGGAGGTTGGGAAGGTGAGAAGAGGGCCTAAGGGGTCCCTAGCACCCTTCCAAAGAGTTTCACAACATTCGGATCTCAAAAAACCACTCTCGTGGACTTCTACAGGAAGTCTGCAGGGGTTCTACAAGATGTTCCGAAAGGGGATTTTTGGAGGGTTGATGGTGGAAGAAAGGTGGAAAAGTGGAGATGGAGGTTGGATGAGGATGTGAAGAGGTCTAGGACCTAGTGAATGAAGCTGAGGAGTGATTAAGGTGGTTGGATTTGGTTCAAGGATGGAGGGAGAAAGGTTGCACAAAGATATGGAAATTAGGTCAAGTCAGAAAAGGGTGGAAAATGAAGGGGAGGAATCTGAGTTAGGGGGTTGGAGCAGGTTTTCTGATGGAGGAAGGGTAGGCAGGGAGGTATCACAGGTGTTTTGCACACTATTTTCCAAAACTAACCAAACAAAGACTATGCAAACCAAAGATCTAGCTATTTTGACCTATTTTGACCTAGAAACCAACAACCATGATGAACAGAAATTTATTGGTAGAAAATCATGTAAGATAACTATGAAAACTAAGCAAGAATATATCTAAGCATGTAATCATAACTGGTACCAACTTCTGCAACTAA
The DNA here is from genome assembly GCA_031772625.1 of Pinus tabuliformis. Classification (NCBI taxonomy): domain Eukaryota; kingdom Viridiplantae; phylum Streptophyta; class Pinopsida; order Pinales; family Pinaceae; genus Pinus; species Pinus tabuliformis. The sequence goes on from CM062811.1 coordinate 965,841,903, forward strand.
GAATCTAACACTAGCAATTGCATGAAGAAGCAAGAACAATGTTCTTGTGGCAGCAAGGACGCCTTGGTCTCAGCTCATGGTCCCAAGGAGGGAGAGGTGAGATCAAGGGTTGCTTGATGGGATTTTTCGAAGATCTTTTCTGTTACCAACCTATCAAATCAACTTGAAACATGAAAATCTATTTCAATCATTTAAAATGACCTAAGTAACCAAGCAAGATTTTAATCTACTAGCAGAAATTATTCTATGAACATAGCAAAAACATATAACAGTACACAGAGGAGTGTTATCGGGAAATCTAGTGTCTATTCAAAATTGCTAGTCCCACTAAGATGGGCAGCTATCTTAGAAACAAACAGATTAAAGTCACTTGTTTTTCCTTTGCAAGAGAGAGATGAGAAAGAAGTAGAGAATACCAACGTCAGTCTTCCGCTTGGCTCCTTGCTTGTTTCCTTTCCCCTTTGACAGAATCTCGCCACTACTTCGTTACTTGTCCCGCTTCAAAGAGCACCCGTAGATTCACAGCAGCATAATACCGTCAAAGCATAGAGATCTTTCACTGTAAACAATATAGGATCAGATGTAAATTGACCATACAAATGCATATATCAACACAATATTCAGAGATACACAAGAATATGGAGGAAAACTCAAATAGCTTTATTAGTAAAAGTAGTAGAAGAGAGGATTACAACCACTTGGTCTGACCCAGCACCATCCTCGCAGCTTGAAAGCCCTCTTCACCTCACACAAAGCAAGATCACCCAATAATGTCTTCAAAGATAAACCAGCAACACCTCTTTGCAAATTACCAAATTCCAACCTTTGGATCTCTGGGATGAGGGATCCATTTATAGATATTTGCAGGGGGGTGAGTCAACTTCTAGGATTTTGATTAGTTTCATCTCTTTGATAGTTCTTGGTTCCATTCAGAGATTTCATGATCTCCTACTCATCCTTGGACGAATTCAGGGAGGCAAGTGTCAAATGAGCAGCTTCTAGAAGATTCTCAGGGTCTCCACCTAGCAAACTGCTTGTGCCATTTGTCTGCTCTCGCTCATCGCACCCTACAGAAGGGATTTCCAGTATGCATCATACTTTTTGCATGTGGCAGGTGAGATGCATCGCACCCTTTGCACTGGGCAGTTTGTATGGTCCTGCTTTGACCAGTTCTGAGTGGTTTTTCATGGAAAACTTCTGGGAGATGATGTAATCAGCTAACCTTGTTACTTTAGGGTATGGAAAAACACTTTTAGGGACTTAGAAGCCCTTGGTTTATGGACATATTTGATTGGGGTTGTAGTGCCCAAATATGTCTATAACAGTTGCCCCCTAAAGCATGAGGTCGTAAATCCTTTGATGTCGGGTGAAATGCTTTATAATGAGGATCCGAGGTTTTTCGCACTGGAAGGTGACCTGTAATAAGATACAATACAATACATTATCTTCATAATATTTTCATGATCTAGTTGAGGCGGGCATTCCCATGCTCAACTTGATAAATTCATTTTCATGTACATAGGACAGACAACCGTCTGTGTGCAGACTGATGATTCTGGTAGAGCCATCATCCCTTAGTTTGGATGATTATCTGTGCAGCAATGATGTACATTTGATGTCTTTATTTTCCTGATTATATCATAGCCCAGATGGATGAAACTAGATCCGGGGTCTTCAAAACTCATTCAATCTTCGCCCGAAAGTACAAGTCGATCCATGTGAAAAGATGTTCTGATGTCGAACATGGAAGGACATCGCCTGATTACCAGCCAATGATGCAAGTTGTTAACAGACGCGAGAGGAATCATCGATGATGATGATGACCCTCAAGGTACTGCAGTACAATTCACATGGTGTGAATACATGAGTTGATGTCAAACACCACACAAAATCTTTCGGTCGAAGGCCATTAGTGTAAACTAGTCGCCGGAAGTGAGAAACTTGCCATTATGCAAGCTTCAAAGTATTGGAAGGGTTGTCCCTAGGTCGGCTTCTTGGATAATGAGCTGATGTCGACAAGAAGTGACCCGTCATAGGAGGGCATTAATGGATCCCACATCTACGACACGGAATGGAGCAAGTGATTTTGTAGAGGTGAAAACGATCTGATGATACAAAGTTCAGGGTGGCAGTCATGAAAGAATGAAGCATGAAGGTATTGTAGTGGATGAGACACAAGCTGGGTAGGTGAATTCTCTGAGCGACTTGTCTTGAACATATCGGCGACACTGAAATGGATTGGTAGCATTAACCCCAAAAGTGGATGGTACGGTGGACCAATGGTGGTATGACCGGTGAACGGAATAACCCAACCCGACTCAATCATGGTGATGGAGTGAAAGTGTCATGTTCAAGAGCGACCTGCTACCAATAAAGTTTCTTCAAGTTTTCTTCCCAATTTTCCCCAATCATTTCTGACCAGTACCTCTTTATTTTTTTCAAGCTTGAGGAGGATAACATATGCTTGTTCTATAATTTTCCCTTCGGGCAAACCCGTCGCTATGTTTTAACGAGCCTAGCGACAGTGAAACTCGCTCTTGTCTGAATGGACAAGTTTGTCGCTATTGTTTAACGAGTTTAATGACAAGGATAACTTAGTCCTTTTCAATTTTAGAGAGTCTGAAAAGGGACGGAAAGGAAACTCCAATATTCCTTTTTCGTAGTATAATCCCTTAAGTCCGAAAAAGTATAAAACAATGCGAAAGGGATGAATTTTCGATAGTTTTAACGAGCCGAACAAGACAAACGCTCGATCTTTTTGTGTAATAATCCCTCAGGTCCAAAAAGATTAAAATCTAGAGGAGGGATGGCACTTCCAATCACTTTAACGAGTTGGAGAGGCCAATTGCTCGACAATCTTTTCATATTTTACGAGTCAGATGAAAAGAGCTTAAAGGAGACTCGTTTTTTGAGGAACGAGTGATTTTTTCAGATAGCAGCTGGTTCTAGGTAAGGTTTGGAACTTTCCAATCACAGTAGTGTAAAGAAGGTGGCTAATAGGATCACTCGTCGCAGCTGTTCCTCAAAAGGGGTAAACAATCAAATGGAGGCGAATGATCGGCTAAAACAGAGTGGAGGTGATGGTAAGAACACGACCAGGGCTCAAAAGCTGATGATAATCATTCACAATGGTTATTTACCGCAGGTGGGTTAATTTTTTAAAGAGCTTAAACTCTGGTGGAACATATGCTCATTGCTAGGTTTAATTTTTAATGAGCTTGAGCTTCGCATAGAACTGCTCGTGCTAGTTGTATAATAAGGATGTCTCATCGATAGGTTCATTTTTTAGGGAGCTTGCACCATTCGAAATTATGCTCCGACTCCTTTTATTATGTAGGCTAGGAACAACCAATCCTACGAGTTTAAAGGGTTAAGAACCTACAAACTAAGAAAATAAATGGTCGTTTTTCACTTTCACACAAAAAGGTTTGCATGCCCTCAGGTATAGTGAAGTAGAGTTTCCCAGGTTACTGTTTGGTCAATTTAGTGTGATCTAAATTGCTATTCAAAATGTCAATCCGGGGTTCGTAAACTGACGAAGTGAAGTGTACTATATGTACTAGATAACCATTTCCTTAATCTTTTGTCGTTTTTGAGTTTTTTTTAGTTTGTTTTTGGATTTATCTTTCCCTAATGTGTGATGGCGAAAATGAAAGTGAAGTATGGAGTATGGATGGTGATGGTGGTTTCTACAGTGATTTTCTCAAACTTGAAAGTGCTCAAGAAGAAAGCTTTAGAACAACTAAACTGAAATCAATTCTTAAGAGAAAGTAAATGCATCAAACAATGAACTAATGACAATGGCCCAGTATCCTTGCTGCTGAATGAAAAGAAAGTAAAAACTGAACTTAAAGCAACTCAAACCAAAAACAAAGCAACTAATTCACACTACTTAAACTCTTCAGATCCTTTACCCTTCAGCTCAATCTACCTTGTGGGAAGTAATCATGAATAAGTCAAGCAATATGCTATCTAAATGGCAAGAAATTAAATTGCATAAAAGAAACTAGTCACACTACTTTAACTCTTCTGGTCCTTTACCCTTCAGCTCAATCTACCTTGTGGTAAGAAACCATGAATAAGTTTAAGCAATATGTTAACTAAATTGCAAGAAATTAAATTGCAGAAAGGAAACTAATCACACTACTTCAACTCTTCTGATCCTTTACCCTTCAGCTCAATCTACCTTGTGGGAAGCAATCATGAATAAGTTTAAGCAATATGATAACTAAATCACACTACAGTTAGTAATATTCTGATTTCTTGCTAATAGAGTCACTTCACTATAGAAAGAAACCATAAATTGATGAGCAGTATGATATCTAAATAACAAAAATAAATAAATAAGCAAATCACAATCTTGAAAAGACAGTACTGAAATTAAACTTCAGAAAATGAAAGTTAGCAGGAAGGACAAGATGATCTCATATGTCAATAGTTATCAAAAAGATGAAAATTTGCCCGGGCTGCCTAAGAAAACCTGCAGAAAAGCACTGATCAGTTGACAGTTATAAGAAAACAGAGGTGAAAATATAAACAACAGTGAGTTAAGAAACATCAAACAGTGTGTTATGTACAAGCTAATGATACAAGAACATAATAAAACCAAATGAAAACTTTACAAGGCTTCAGCGCGCAGGGGCCCTCTGCCACTTCAGCCGGTCAACAAGTAGTCACACGAATAAACTCAGAAAAGTCTTCTCATATATTAAAACAGCAACATATATAAACAGTGGGGTGATAACACAACAGTTCAGAATTTACATATCCAAAAAAAAGCTTCTTTACAGCGTTCATCGACGCGTTATTTATAATGAAAAGTGCTGAACTAACTAACTAGATTCTACGCTATTGACTGTGTTGTCAAAGACACGTAGATCCCTTCAGCCGAGATCTAGCGTAACTGTCATCATGTCTATTAAATCTCCGGAGTGGTAACTGTTGAATTCAAGTTACGGGAATGATCTCCAGGTGTGCCGGTGTCTTCGTGAGCTGAGGACTGTGCCACGTAAACGCTCACATGCTCAAAACAGAGACGTGCCACCGCTGAACTCCTTGGTTGGCTTTGCCTTTGACCTTCGTTGACCGTGACCTTCTATGGATGATTTGGCTGATTTGAAGGGACACGTTCCATGTATCCGTCACCTGGAGCTTGCCCATGTGGCTCGTTTCTTCATAGGACACCTGTAGCACAGCTTTTAACAAAATAGCTGCGGAATCCTGTGCTGGCTGCGGAAACCTGTGCTGGCTGCGGAAACTGACAAGTTTCCGCAGCTGCATGAACAAAAAACTAAACCAAACAACAGTCATAAGCATAGTCAGAAAACCATGTAAAAAGCTCTTTTTAAACTACAATGCAATGATTTAACAGCTGGGTGGATGAAATAAGTGGAAAAGGAAGGCTGAGAGGGTGTATAGGAAGGTGCAGGTTTGAGGCTCAACAATTACCCCTCAATTTGCAGACAAAACAATTGTTCTATCGGGAAAGGCCTACCTTTTCCAAGTTACCCTTCAATTTGGAGACAAAACATTTGTTCTATCAGGAAAGGCCTACCTTCTAACAGAGGTATCTTATTCTGGTCTAATCCCATTTTCCTAAACGGACGAGTGTGTCAGACCAGTCATATATCCTCTGCGGAAACCTACCCTATACCTGAAGTTTTCTTGCCGAAGTAGACCAGGGTGCATGCCCCCTGGGTTTCAGTCACGACCACCGAATCACTTGCGCTCATTAGGTGGACGGACTAGAGATTGATGAGACATTCCTTGTGCAAAAAGACCTATTAGGGATGGCATTTGACTATTAGCTATGTGTGAACCGGGGAATGAAAGCTAGTCTATGAGCTGGACCACTCTGCCTTCATGTGGAAAACACATTACTCGAAAGAGTGAGGAGACAATGGCTCCCATGCTATAAATGCAGTCACCCCTAAGGAGTAGATTGTAATATAAAGGTCCTTGGACTACCATTACGTTCAGATAAACGATTTTCCTTCTCAGAGTTATAGGCAAACTTGGAAGGATCCCTAACGGTCGACTAGTTCCTTTATCGAAGCCTATCAGATTTCTCATCTCAGGCAAAAGCGATGGCGAACCAAGCGTTTTCGAGGCAGTTGAGGAAAGGATACTCATAGAAGCCCCTTCATCTATGATGGTACCAACCATGACCATTTTGTAAGTTTGCACTATGATTCAGAATGGTACATTAGATGGTAAACAGGGTCTGCCTAGTAGATTCCAATCGAAGGAAACGACTAGGTTGCTTGGAGGTGGGACCGAATAAACAGCCAGATACAACTCTGACGAATTTCCTTCCTGCGGTAAAGGAATGGGCATATTGCCCCCATGTTCATCGGAGTCTGTGTTTACGAAAAGAATTTGAACGGTGTCATTCTCATTCTCTTCGCTGACTGTAACATCTGAAGGTAAACCTTCTAAAGCCAAGATGGGGTCGACTGCCGTCTCGACCAGTTGACTTTGGGCCGATGTGGACTCAGAGGGTTTATCTTTAATGATAGGTGTTTCGACTGACACAAAAGGTGGGTCAGTTGGATTTTCAACTAGCAATGGATTCGGTAAGAGTTTCTTGTATCTAGGAGGGAGATGTTGCGGTGATGCAGGACGATTATCCCAGACTCTTTTAGCTTCATCCAGGAAGGGAGAACGATGGAGGGCATGATCGCCTTCACACAATCTGTAAGGAAATTTAGATTTTCCTTTCTTTCCGTTGACTTCGTTTTCACTAGTTGACGGTGTACTTTCAACATGATCGTCAGAGGTTGATGACACCAGATTGTGCAAGTGGGGAGACCAGTCCCTTAGGATCCGTGGGATGCAAGGACAATCTCGGTGATAGTGGTCTCCTTTGCAGATGACACATGGAGATTTAGGTTTGGACAGTGCAGTGTGTGGATTTTCGCTAGACGATGCACGGTTGCCCCTTTTTGCCGTTGGCTCCTTCTTCTTCTTCTCCTTCCCCTTCTTCTTCTTCTCAGTTACTTGGTTTTTAGTTTTACTATCTTCACCAAGCGAAGAGGAAGAAGGAGAGGGAGAGACAAATGAAGTAGAAGGTTGGGGGGGAACTCTGGTATCATCTAGTTACTGATTCGATTGTTCAGGAATCACGATGCTTTGAATGATAGAGGTCGAGAAAAGCCATACCGGTAGGCCAATTGTCAGTCCTGGAAGGGACAATGTGGCCATATGAGGTGCACCAACATCTCCCCAAGAGGAGAAAGGACTAGAATTTCCCCCAAGGGGAAGTCCTTGGTTGGTGGACTCCATTTTCTCGACCTAAGACCAACGAGGGAACAGTGACATTATTCCGATTAAAATAAATTTTAGATGCTTTGACACAACTTGATTTTTCAATTTTTAAGAGTCGAGAAAAAGCTAAAGATGACTCTAGTCGCCTTCGATTTTTAATGAGCCTGAAGTGACAAGTGCTCAGATGGACCTTTTCCTTTAAGGAGTCTGAAAAGGAACAAAAGAGACTACTCTGGAAATCTAGATAGAGGGATTACCAAACCAATCACAAAACTGCAGAATACTTTTTACGGTACAGCAGTCAATCTTCCCGAATGCTGTGTTCAGTGCATTGCGATCGATAGGGCGACAGACACGGCTTCCTAAAAATAAAGGATATAGCCTATTGTGGTCTCCCAATATATAATTGACGGTACGTGGGAGCACAAGTCCGTACTAGCACTTGTTGTCTCAAAGAGGAGGAATCACCCAACCTATGATGAAAGCGACAGTTACCAGGCTTTACGACGCTGGAATACGTCTCTAGCCTAGACTTCTAGATGTTGTGCATTAGGTTCCAAAGCATTTTTATGTTCATTGAATTTATTTTACAGTTGATCTTTCTTAAGAAATTTGCCTTTCAGGTTCACCGCGTGATGTAGATATACAATTCCTAAAATGCAATCTAAGATGATAAACAGTCGTTTAATCTTCTTTTTGCAATGAAAATCCTAGCTACTAAGGAAAGAGAAATGAAATTCTTTCAACATAGAGCAGAGAGCACACACTAGATGCATTGTCCTAAATCACAATCAACAAGCAGTCTAAATGCAAATGCACATGCATGTATTTGTTTTCGCTTTCTTAATGTGTGAATGACAAAAAGAATGCTAAGTACAAATCTGAATTATTCCTTCTTTCAAAGCGACAGTACTAACGATTTTCTTTTCAAAAAACGAAAAGGAGACAAGACGACACTTTACGATTTTGAATTGAAAACTACTTTCGACACTTGAAATACTACTAATTCATATCAAATACAATAGTAATAGTGTAATCGACTATCAAAAAGAGAAGGATTCTTTTCCTTGATTGAAAACGACACTTGTGACACTTTCAAATCAAAGGACGACAGTTCGATTAAGCTACCATTTTGTAAATGAGAACTGTGAATGGAAAAAAATACATAAAAGCATTCACAAATCTTTGCACAATCGAGGTTGGATGATGCAAAGAAAGGGGGTTTCAACAGTGGTCTACTGATCACAGGCAGCAAAAATCCTGAATAACGCTGAAGCGAGTGAAGAAAAAACCAAAATCTGGAGGCAGAGCTAGTCTTGTCTGATCATCACACCTGTAACACAGGGAAATAGGGATGCATCCCACCTATTGCACACGGGAGGTACGATGCATCCAGATTTCCAAGAAGAGAAGGTGCGATGGTCTAGGGACAAGAGTTTAACATGGTTTTTGGTCATAGTTTGCAGTTTAGTTCAAGGTTTTAGGCCGAGCAAATGATAGTCAGTAACTACAAAGTACAGGGGCTGATCTAAAGAGGTTACTCAAGCTACCTCTAGGGCACTTAGGATGTTTGCAAGACAATTGTTCAATTCATAAACAAACCCGGAGATTGACTGAAGCAGCATTAATCTACTTTGCACTTGCATAGCAAATGCAGTTCGAAGGCTAGCTGGCTTAACTTCAGGCTCCATTTGTGGTTTACGAATCAAACAAATAGAGACAAGCAATCAAACTAATCGCTCCCCAGCGGAGTCGCCATTTTGTTATCGGGAAATCTAGTGTCTATTCAAAACTGCTAGTCCCACTAAGACGGGTATCTATCTTAGAAACAAACAGATTAAAGTCACTTGTTTTTCCTTTTGCAAGAGAGAGATGAGAAAGAAGCAGAGAATACCAACCTCAGTCTTCCACTTGGCTCCTTGCTTGTTTCCTTTCCCCTTTGACAGAATCTCGCCACTTCTTCTTTACTTGTCTCATTTCAAAGAGCACCTGTAGATTCATAGCAGCATAATACCATCAAAGCATAGAGATCTTTCACTGTAAACAATATAGGATCAGATATATATTGACCATACAAATGCATATATCAACACAATATTCAGAGATACACAAGAATATGGAGGAAAACTCAAATAGCTTTATTAGTAAAAGTAGTAGAAGAGAGGATTACAACCACTTGGTCTGACCTAGCGCCATCCTCCCAGCTTGAAAGCCCTCTTCACCTCACACAAAGCAAGATCACCCAACAATGTCTTCAAAGAGAAACCAGCAGCACCTCTTTGCAAATTACCAAATTCCAACCTTTGGATCTCTGGGATGAGGGATCCATTTATAGATATTTGCAGGGGGTGAGTCAGCTTCTGGGATTTTGATTAGTGTCATCTCTCTGATAGTTCTTGGTTCCATTTGGAGATTTCATGATCTCCTACTCATCCTTGGGCGAATTCAGGGAGGCAAGTGTCAAATGAGCAGCTTCTAGAAGATTCTCAAGGTCTCCACCTAGCAAACTGCTTGTGCCATTTGTCTGCTCTCGCTCATCGCACCCTACAGAAGGGCTTTCCAGTATGCATTGCACTTTTTGCATGTGGCAGGTGAGATGCATTGCACCCTTTGCACTGGGAAATTTGTATGGTCCTGCTTTGATCAGTTCTGAGTGTTTTTTCATGGAAAACTTCTGGGAGATGATGTAATCAGTTGACCTTGTTCCTTTAGGGTATGGAACAACACTTTTAGGGACTTAGAAGCCCTTGGTTTATGGACATATTTGATTGGGGTTGTAGTGCCCAAATATGTCTATAACAAGGAGGTCCAGGCACTTGATTTGGGCCCAACCCCAAGAGCTACAGGCTCCTAAGAGGAAGCTCAGAGCTGATGCAAAGTGAAATTGGTCTCCATTACTCAAAAATTAACCATGTCACAATAATGTTTACAGCAAAAGCTCCAAAATGAGCTGAAAGGTAGAGTAGCACTAACATGCAAAATAAAAATGTTCCAGAACTAAACTACGAAGGCTAGAAGCCTTCCTACTTATGCACTATGAGGACCTCCAACAACCCTCCTTAACTCAAGGGGCTTGGCTGCTCAAACTGCAAGTAATCAGCCACTTCACAAAAGCTGCTCGGCTGCCCTTGGGAATCATCTTTGGTGGTGGGCTGAACTCCGAGCTGATGGTGGAGAACTCAAGGAAGGGGCCATTTAGTGCAGGAGACACCCTTCCTACAAATCCTCAGCCTTTTTCCCTCGTATTTGGTTGTCAACTGGCTCATAAATGCTTGACCTTTGTCCAAAAGTTGTCCAAAAATCTGCAAATAAACATGTATTAGACTTCATGGTCAAGTGACTATTCTCATTCATTCAATCAACATAAATATACTCAAAAGCATGCATAAACTATGAATAATGGTGGATTAATTGAGAATAATAGGAAAAATGAGCCCAATAAGTTAACCATTTTTGGGGCTCATCACATATACACAGAGAATTTCCCCTGGATCCCAAAAAATGGGACTACCAGCTTGATTTTTCACTATATTCCTTTCAATGTTATAATACATATGTATACATGCCAAAGCATCCAATACCATGGACCGAAAACCATCATGTCCAATACCATGGATCGAAAACCATCGCGTCCAAAAAACATGTACGAAAATCATGCACAAAACTGTAGGTGGGTCCGCCCAACCTAACATAGGGTCCAAAACCAAAATTTTTTGGGGCACTGACCCAGAACTCATAAAGTGGGGTTACGAGTGCACCTCAAACCCCCTGTGACCCCCCCCGGCTACACAATCGGTGCAACGAAGGGGGGCTCTACCCCCCCTCTAACCCCCCGGTTAACTACATGGGCTAGTCATGGAAAGAATATAACACAACCCAACAGTAAGAAGGATAATGCCTCTACAACTTGTGCTGAATAGTAGGACAAAGAAAGGGCTTCAAAATGGCTAAGTGTGAGACTAATGGAGTAAAATATAGAAATTCATCTGATCACAGATCAAACATGGATTCCATTGATGTTAGCCAAGGGAATGCACAGGGATCATGAACAACAATCACACCTTCAAACGATAGCAAAGTGACACTTGCAAAAGTTAAATAAATTGAAGGAAACACATGCCAGAGTGAAGATAACATGAGTATGACACTTGTTAAGGAAAAAGCAAGCAAAAGTAACAACTATGAAAGTGAAATCAAAACTTATGGATATAGAGGCGAGCAAAAGTGACAATTGAGAACACTCACAAAAATAGAAGTACAATCTCAACCAAGGTGAGGGAGACTATCAACAAAAGTGTGCATTTATTGTTGATATGAGTTGAACATCGCACAAGAATTGTCTTGAAGGATGGTACCATGCCTGTTCAAGCTTGCATGAAGGAAGTGTTCTCATGAACTCATCGAAGACTGAGCATGTGTGTGCAAGTGAATTGAGAGTTAAAACTAGGAAGATAGCTTAAAAGTTTTACAAAACATTAAATGACAATGGAGTGGCAATAGGATGACATACCATAAGATTCTCAGTAGGATCCCAAATTAAAGTGGGGTCAAAATTTTGGAGGGTGTTGGTCGCAACGAAAACACTTGGTGACACATTGGTAGAACTCTAACTTCTCTTCTTAGGTTTAGTTCTCTAAGTGCAAGGTCTTAGTATTTCAGTAAGTATTGATTCATCTTGCAGATTACCTTGGTTTCCCTACTTAACCCGATTAGAAATATAGTCCCCTCCATTCCCTTACTCGGTTAAACACATATCAAGGTTTTCCAAATCACAATAGCTTTGATCTAAGAAAGGGTAATATGTGCGACGAATTTAATATGTTCAGAGTAAGAGTTTCATCTCCAGTGTTTCTCTGCTACTAGTTGGCCTAGATAGTACCTCGATGGGGTAACTATAGGAGGACAAGCATTGCTTCATTGCCAGTGAGCCTAGACAATACCCCGAAGAAGTCACTTGCTTCACCTCCCTGCATAGGAAGCCTTTATCTTCTTTCACCCTTTATTTATCATTTAATAGGACTGTGCTTTGACACTTATTATCTTCAACGGGTAGAAGAGGGATCCCGACTTATTGAGAACATAGTAGGTTACCCCTTCAGAGAATTATTTATAGACCTCTGATATTGGTTTTCTTGTTAATTGATTTTCCCCTTATCCTTTCTCAACTTGACTGGATTAACAAGAAGAAAAAAACTATTTACTTACAATATTGAGTTGAGGAATGAGGATCCTAGAATAGATATAGGATTTATATCTCAGCCAAAGGTTTTCCATTTGATTGGATCATATTTTCCATTCATACATCATTGAATTTAAAGATATGTAAACCCAATAAAGAGAAGGGGCAACAGATAGGCCAAGCATTGTTCGTCATCACAATTTCCCTTTTCAAGTTTTTCCACATGTGTTTTAAGCCAAGCAACAAGCATTCATTGACACTAAAGAGGATATCTAGTGCCATGAAGAAAATAGACAGTATCATAATATTCACAAGAGGGATTATGAGCTTACTACTTTCAAGAAAATGTGACATGTATGAATCCTTCATCCAAAGATAATCTTTAGAACGATCAACTTCATAGCTTCGTACATCCATGAAAGGGATATACTCCAAACCCAATTTTGATACAAGCTATATACATGAAGGGTGATCAATTGAAACATAATCTTCAATCTGATCGGAGACAAAATCTTGAAAGTTGAAAGAGATGTATCCAAAATAACGAACATCTTTCAAGAATGGATTTACATCTAGTGAAACCATGCAAAGAAATAATCTTGCGAGAAAATCCAAATTTGACTTAGCTCAGGGATCTTACGGGAGTCACGAGAACCTAAGATAACTATAAAAAAAAGTTCAATTGTGTAAACACCTCCTCCCATATCTAACCACTTTCATCGGCTTGTCCTAGGTAAACATGAGTTGAGGGCTACTATGACATGACTCATCCTCCTATATTACCTTAAGGAAATGGAATCGACAAACCAAAACTTTCCTGACTACGCTTAGGTGCTACAGGACCCCCAAGAGCTAACCATCCATGGTGTCCAACCCCTATGTTAACTTCCTTTTTCAATGAACTAGACCCCCAATGGATCCCATGACAAGGCCTCCATGTGACTGGAACCCTCAAGTCCCTCTCACAGGCCTACTTTGTAGCGACTACAGTGTATTTTAGGCAGTTCGTTGCCAATGACCGTGAGATCTAAGCCACTTTTTTAGGGCTAGGATCCAGACCTATGCCTAAAAATTAAGGAAACACATAGAAAATATTAATATCACAATGATAAATCTTCTAACTCAAAACTTAATCAGGGACCCATCCTAACCCATCCTAACCATGACAGTCATTCCATCAAACACATGATGAACATGCAACCTACAGGTCATGAATGCATATATCAACATAGAGATATGAAACTTATCTGAGGTTTACCTAGAGGGAATAATTCCCTCCCACAATAACTGCAATAAAATCTATTAAGTCATGCATTCAATAACCATTCTTTTATCAATCAAACATGATAATATCCATAATTTGGATCTGTCTTAATACCATGCTTATATCCAACATATAACCAGATAACTAATATTGATAGAAAAACCATTAAATCCACATAATAATGAGTACATTTACTCATAAGATACACGCTGAGGAACTTATATCTTATTTACATATTCAAAAACCAACCAAGTCAGGTACTTCCATGTACCTCCCGACCATAGATTGGGATTAACCAAATATTTCTTTTAGCCAATCACCCCCATTCCATATTCCAATCATGAATGTGATATTTCATGGGATAAACCAATCCTTAAAAAACAAAGGCAATCTAGAGGTTAAACCACCTCTAGCCTCACACTACCGTGATTTCACCTAAGCCCATCCTCAGGTCACAAAACCAAACCGAGCTTGGATACCTCAAAATTCCTTCACCATTCCCTGAGGAATTTTCTTCTCTCCACCTACCTGTTGAGGGGTTTCCGGATAAAACCGTCCCCATCCCCAACCCTTGGGATTTTCTTGAGACCACCTCACCCAGATCGAAAGCCTTTCAACAATCCAAAGCTCAACCAAGAATGAATCCCATCACATCATGACTATCCAGAAATGGCAAGGCAAGGCAAAATCCACTGTTGAAACCCAGGAAAACCAATGCCAATGACAAGAAATGAAACAAATACACACATGCATATACCATGCATGTCAAGCCAACTAGGAAATGATACATGCAACTTGTTACCTAAAATTATTCCCACTGAAGCTGCTTGATCCAACCTTTCCTTGCTTGATCCTTGCTTCCCTTTGCTTTCCTTTTCCTTCCCTTGCTTGCTTTCTTTCCTTCTCCTGTTAGTGCTCTTCTTCTTTTTGAGAATAATTCCACAACAAAAGTGAAAAAAAGGTCCCAAAATGATGCTCTGAATCCTTTTTATTACTGATCCCTCTAATTTCTTAATTTTTCCTCTATTTTCCTTCAATTTTCTCCTCACATGCAACCTCTGACCTTTCACCTTCCTTTTCTCCTATTTTCCATTATTTTCATAAATAGATGCCAATAATGCCTTTTTTCCATTTCAAAGCCTTTTCTAATTCCCCCTTAGCCATAATAAACAACAAGTGATGCCCACTAGGATATTTTGCCCAAAATTTAACTTGGAATATGCGTCCCATGACATTAGTCTTATTTTTCCTTTATTAACTTTATTACATAAACTTTTAACCTGGGGTCTTTTCAAGTTTTTCACGATCCAATAGCTGATGTGTTGGATGATGTCTGCAGTCAAAGTCCTTCTCCATTAGCTACCTATGAGCTTGAAACATGTACTGATACAAACTTGATCTGGCAGCCTATTTTTGTCATTTTTAGCAGGAGTCTCGTCACAAAGCTCAGATGAAAGTTTGCATTCATGGTATGAGGAGAAGAAAAGTAATCCATTAGATAAGCTAAGTCCTAGTGTGCATGAATTTCAAGATCCTTATGCAGTTTTTTTGGAGTCAGATAGAGAATCCATATTATTCAACAAGAAGAAAAATCGCGCTTTGAGGACAGAGAGGGAAAGTTGCAACAAATTTCAAGATTTTTCCCAGTGCGACGCACCTGGGCACTGGCGCGACGCACCTGCCAGGCGCTATGCACTAGGCGTATGTTTTCCAAAGGGGTTTTCAACGGGCACTACGCACCTGCTAGGCGCTACGCACCTGGGGCTTGACGCGGCACACCTGTCAATCGAGATAAAAAATTCATGCCATCAATTTTCTAAGCCTCTAAATTTGCAAATATCATCTCTTCAAGTAAGTACACCTTCCCATTGACACTCACCTTACCCCCTATCATCAAACCCTAAGCCCTATACCTAATTCCCACTATTCCCCAAAAAACCTAATTCCCCTTTTCCTAAACCCTATCATTCCCTAAAAACCCTACAACCATCATCAAAACCCTCCTTTGCATTTTTATTATCAGTCAATCCATCAAATCCCAAGAAAGAAAACAACAGTCACCTATACTTAAGAAAATCTCTTCATACTCATCATTCTACATTCTACATTTGCAAATATGGAAACAGATTCAGCTTATGAAAGGGATGAGGAAACTATGAGTGATTCCTCCCAAGAGATTCATGCACCAAGAAAACCACATAAGGGAGGAAAACACATCCGGGAGGAGCCCACCACACTCATGGAGTTACTAGCTTGCCCTCTTGCAGTAACATGTTTTAAACATCAGTCTTGCTACCAATTTTGTGAGATGGTGGAGAGGGTGAAATACCACCATGAACTTGCCAGGCTATTTGTCCTTCATCTTCACAATGGCCAGGTGAACTTAGCAGGTGTTTCCTTCACTTTGACACCTGAAACCATAGCTGCAGCAACAGGTATTCCAAATGTGGGTGAACAGTGGAACAAAGGACAGCTTGTGGGAAAAGAGCATTATGAGCCTTATGTCAAGGCTAGTTATCAAAAGCAAATCAGTAGGGTCTTTCCTTTCAGATACCTACAGGACACTTATGCTCCGCTCATGAAGCTCATTATCAAATATTTCACCTGTGAAGGGAGGTTTTCTCGCTTGTACACTTACCATGTTAGATTATTGATGCATTTCACTAGAGTGAGGATGATGAACCTCCCCTATTTCATATGTAGAAATATTGAGAAGATGGCTACATTGGTGCAAAGGAAACCTCTTCCTCAACAGTTCAGTAGCCTTTATCATTTTTCATTGATCAAGATTGTTGTTTTGCATCAGCTGAGCTTGTTGAGTATTTCATGGGATACTTTCATTTCACATGAGGTTTTCAAAAGCCCTCAGGTGACCCCATCAGTGTTTCAAGAGGAAGGAGGGCCTTCAAATCAGCCAGAGGTTCATGAGACTCAAACTACAGGTGTGCCAGTATTTGTCACTTATGAAAAGGGCACAAGGAGACTATTTGCAGTTGCCAAACGAGTATTATCTCCAGCTGGGGTGGAAGGGGTCTCGTTCTCTTCACCAGACAACAGGAAAATGCTATCTTCACCGGGGTGAAAGGGGATTTTCCTTCTTCTTTAGTAGAGAAGGTACAGGACAAAGGAAAACAATCATTGCATGATGAAGGGCCTTCTGAAAGCCAAGACAGAGATTTCATTTTGGTTGAGGAAGAGGACACTGATTTGGGCTCCCAAAGCTCAAGACTCAAGGAGGTCATCAAAGAGAAAGAAACTAAGATCCGAAGCCTATCACTTGACCTTGAGAGGGCTAAATGGGTCATTAATTACCTTGAGCAACAGAATAAGCAATTGGAGGACAAACAAACAATCATGGAGCTGCAAAATATAAGGGAAAACTGGCAATTGGCAAAGAGAAGGAAAATCAAGCTAACTTCACTAGAGCAAGAAATAGAGGCCGACCGAGAATCATGGTTGGAAAGAGTTAATATCCACCTTGAGAAGTTGCTGGACAAGGCTAATAAGGAGAAGAAGATGTTGCGACACATGGCTTATCACTATTTGGCCCGGAACAAAATTTGTAAAACAAGGATAAGGAGCCTAAAGGCCAAGTTAAGAAAGACTTTGAGGAGCAAGAAAGAGCAAGATAAGCTCAAGATCTTGGCTGAAGCTTCATTGGCCCAACATAGCACTTAACATAGATCACTCATGCCAAATATGAAGAAATTTGGTGAACTTTTTGGCATTTTTGATTTTTCAAGGAAAAAACAGGGTTTTCTGGCATGTGCGTAGTGCCACCGGCGCTCGCTTTTGATAGGGACCTCCATTTGAAGAAAACTTGGCATTTTTGGATTCATTATGAAAATTTATGCATGATCATAAATTACTAGGAAATTTTGACAAGTTTTGGACCTCCAAAAGGGCCAAAAATACCCAAAAAATGCCCTCTCTGCCACTTTTTGGCCACACAGGAAGCAGTCTTGGGAGATTGCAATTTTGGAGGGGCAAATGGACTCCAAATCAAAAAATTCAAGTTGCTCCAGAAAGTAGACTCACCAGGATTTCCAACAAGCTATCCTACACCTGATTTGGACCTCGGAGGCCTTCCACAAGCAGCTTGGAAAAAGCGCTAGGCACAAAAAAAATGGCGCTACGTACAGAATGAAAAAGTGCCAATTTTTCCTGTTTGCTCAAAATTTCGCCTAGTTTTCTTCCAGTTTGAATTTTTTTCTCTTATGGTCAAATTCACGATGTGACATGATGTAAATTGATGTACTATGATGTAAAAATGATAAGAACTGACTTGATAAGGTAGATACATCAATTGTAGGTGGTTTAGAGTTGAATGAATCAGTTTCCTAGGTTTTAGAGGCAAGTTGTTCCATTGCCTATTTTTGTGTTCCTAGTTTATATATGGTTGGAATCATCCATGTTCTCATGGATTCGACCCCTTATGGATAGCACAGGTGGTTTGGAGGTCTATATCATGTGTTTTTTCAGTCATTTGTAAGGGTTGGACTCTTGTGGATGCATTGAGCACTATTGTAAATCACTTTTGCAGTTTGGTAAGGAAATGAACCAGGGTTTTGCAGACTTTTGTGGGATTCTTGTGGTAATGTGAATTAGTATTGTTTTATCCTCTGTTATTCAGTTTATCTTATGTGTATATGTGCCATCAACTCTCTTTTTCTACATAACTAAATGAATCAAGATTAAAGGTGGAATCCATTGATTTTCAGTGCTCTGCCTTGGGGTTTATTTAGTTATAAATGTTTTCTGCTGCTTGAAGCGGACTCATGAAACTTACATGCCCTCTCCAACTCCTCACCAGTATTTAGACTCACCATCACATTCATTTCAAAGTGATAAGACACTTTCCTACCTCGCCCCACAGAAACCTCTGCAAATCCGAGTTGATTTCCTGGACCCAAAGCTGCCTTCCTCATCTGATCCAGCAACCAA
This sequence comes from Pinus tabuliformis, assembly GCA_031772625.1. Classification (NCBI taxonomy): domain Eukaryota; kingdom Viridiplantae; phylum Streptophyta; class Pinopsida; order Pinales; family Pinaceae; genus Pinus; species Pinus tabuliformis. The sequence continues at coordinate 965,860,556 of CM062811.1, forward strand.
CCATTAAAATCAATCAAATTCCTCTGAGCATATACCTAGCCTAAAATTAGTATTCTTATCAGTCATCTCAAGCATTCCTTGATAAATTTTCATTGAGATTGACAAGGAGAGAGCCCTCTCTCGACCTCGTAGGGCTAGCTACCAGGTTAAGCGTGGTTTGATGTTACCCTAGACCCGCCTTTCTCAGCTTGAGGTAGATTTAGGCCCTAACAGATTCAAAATCAACCAAGGACAAGGGAACATTATCTTGACATGGAAGATTTTGAAAAATAAAGAAAGATCGAAAGAATCCTCTCCTTCCTGCTCCTGTACTTGTGAAGAGTGACTACCTTGCACCTGATCATTGTTTTAATTTGGAATAGGTTGATAAAGAAAAACAAGGGGCAAGGAATCATGAGAAAGAGATGATGGAGGATAACAAGAATTTAAATTAGATTCATGATTGGAGTTATGAGTGCTAATATCATCTTGAGGAATAGGAGGATTAACCTTTACAAGAGGCTCCATGAAGCATTCCAAGGTTTCCTCCACTAGATATGAATCATGGAAAGTGGGAGGAGATTGGGAAGATGGATTAGGAGTTTGATTTGTAGATTTCCCAAATTCAACATTATTACAAGGAGGCACCCGAATTGGTACTAGAAAAGGAGGAGGACAAGGAACAAAAGGAATAGTAGGTTCCTCCTTTGGAATTAGAGGCGTCTCACAATTTACAAAAGTTCAGGGAACATAAACATCAAGGGGTTTAGATTCATCGAGTAAATATATTTGAACCAAACTTTCAAACTTCCTTTTAAGGAAATCCCAATCCAAATTTTCCCCAGGAAACTAACAACATAAGTGAAGGAATCTATTAGAAAAATCCTCAATTGATTAATTAGGATTTATTCTAAGTTGATCAATCCTTTTTAAAATGTCTTAGTAATCATGCATATCAAAATCTTGATGAAGCTCCTTGAGGAATTGATAAAAAGAATGGATGGAAGAAGATGGTAAGGTATGACACCATCGATTAACATGACCTTCAAGGGTGAGGAAGAAAAAAACACAAGCAATATTTTCATCATCAATTTCATAATATTCACAAAATTTAAGAAAATAAAAAATGTGCTCGGCTATGGATGTTCCATCCTCACCATCAAATTTCAATTGAGACAAGTCATAAAGAGGCTCATCGGGGATTAAAAGTTGACCAGGGGGACATAAACTAGAGAAACACCCCAGGAGTATGATTTTAGGATTAGCCATTAAATATAAGAGATTCAACACAAACTCAAAGGGCACAACTTGTCATCTGGCCCTCCTTCTAGCGCCAAAATGTTGACGAGGCTAGATATCACCAACATATAGGGGGTATCCCCGATGTGAAGTCCTAATTAGACCTCACATTGTTTGGACTAGGAGCCCCATCCAGAGTATCGACCTGGACACCAAAACACAAAGGTTCGTATTGGTTTCAACGGATAACATAAGAGATTATGTACACAAACCTTGAATAAGCAAGTAAGATGACATTGTGAAGCACCAATTGTAGGATGTAAAAGGAAACCTTCATAGGGAGAGACAAAAAGTGAGTCTGTATGAGGAAAGTAATAGTAATATCCTAGAAGAGGCACACACGAGCATGGAAATATCTGTTAAAGAAGTAATTCGCACAATGATATTAGGGAAAATACAACACACATTCAACAAGATGAGTACCAAAGCCACTAAAATAGTTCAATTTCTCCAGTACATATGAACACAACATGTACCGTCAACATCCCAAGAATAGTCCTAAAACATTTGCAATACATGCATGAAAATGTGTTGGCTCATACAACTTCATTTATGAGGTGAGAGATCCAAGTACATAAATTACAATGGTGAACACTAGTTCCAATAGTGGAACATTAAGTCACTTCTTCCTCCTCCAAAGAATAGTTTTCTCTCCTATTCCAAGTAGAGAACCCAATAATAGCTCTCCAAAGTTTAAGCCTCCAAAGGCCCTTTTCTTGAGTTATGAGGTTGATTTTATAATAACAAGAATGACCTTTCATATCCTCATCACTCTTGGATTACCCTCACTACTCTTGGACTTCTAAACAATTCTTGAACTTCTAAGTGACTTTTGGACTTCTATAAAATCTTTGTCCATATATGACTATATGACTCTTCATGTTCCACATATGACTCTAGGACTTCCACACATTACATTTTGTCCTTTTATTTGAAAATACATCATTACACTCCACATGATGATGTGGCATGACACATGGACATACATTGACCACTATGATGACACTTGTACAAGTTACAACTTGAAAATGATTACATGGACTTCATGATGAGGTGGTAATGGCAAGCTGTCTTCCTTACTGCTTCATCTTGCATTCTTTATGATAGATCTGATCTATGATGTATCTTCATGAAAGATATAGTTTGTTGCTTATATTCACCCTCAAAAGGGTCTTGAATCAACATTGGAATCCTCTAAGTCTCATGTGATGTCTTCTTTATGTTTTGGTTCATGAACCGTTTCATGTCTCCATGATAACTCTCTTTTTTTCTTCTTCTTTGTAGGTGTTTCTTTATTTTTTCTCTCTATCTTCTCTTGAGCATCACCTTGTCATAATGTGATGGGAATCCCATGAATCAAAATTATTCATGATGAACTAAAATCAATTTAAAACATGTATCCTATCACTACCTAGCTTATGGAATGATTTTCTCATGAGTGGGTATCTAAGTTGACCGAGCATAAGACTTGTTTCAAGAATGATGAACCTAAGGAGTGGAACCTTGAATTGATATGACGACTCAAGAATGGCAGTGACTGTATCTCATGGGTTGTTGATTTATGGATTGATATCATTTTGGGAGGATCTATGATTGAGTTCACGATAGATGCAATCGTGTCCTATAGTGAAGTTGAATGAAGACTTTTCAAAGGATCACGAGGTAAGTTCTTAAGATCTTTTAATCTCTAGATTAATATGTTATTGTGTGAAAAGTAGATTCTGTGAATGAAGTCAGATTAATGTTTGGAAAAAGATGAGATAAGCCTGAACCAAGGTCTACATGAAGTGGAAAATGACATAGAATAGATCTGAAGAATTTTATTGAAACTGATGATAGCCCCTTGTTAGGAGAATCTAAGAGTGAGGAAGAAAGAAGTAACCCTACAACCTCATGACATTCCTCCTCCCGTCCTGAAGGGTCGTTGAAGTTAGGAGTTGAGAAGAATCAGGGCATCTTTGGGATTCCCCATCCATCCACTCCCCTTACACCCCACCCTCCTCCCCATAATTCTCCTACATCCCCAAACCCTTCCCCTCCACCTAGCCCCCCAAGAAGGAGAATGGTCGATGAAACTAAGCTGCCTATTTTTAAAGGACTGGGATCAGAGGATCCTGATCAATTCTAGTTTGTAGCTGATGCAGTATGGACAACAAGACATATCACTAATGATGATGTAAATAAGGTGCAACTCATCACGTCACTGCGAGAAAGAGCGATAACTTGGTATATGAAATACTCTGTGACTAACCTGACTGCTTTGTTGGATGAAATTAAGAAATAATTGGTATCATAATTCAAGAAGCTGAAATCAGAATCATAGTGCATCATAGAGCTAAAAGAAATCAAACAGATAACGACTAAATCTGTGTGGGAGTTGGATCAGCGATTCAAGGTGTTTATGGGTCAAGTAAGCTTTAATATACCCCCAGAACAACATAAAGAGTGGTTCATAGCCACACTACTACCACATATTAGGTTACCTTTGACACAACAGAAGATCACGACTCAAGCTGAAGCATTGGAGATTGTGATGAAGCTAGAAGCTTCACTGATTGGGGATACTCATGCAGGAGTACATAAGATACATATTCAGCTAGACAATTTGAACATGCAATTGTAGGATCTCAAGAAAGGTAAAGAGACCAGATCAGAAGTATGGTATACAAAATGCAAAGTAGAGGGTCATTATAAGGATCAATGCCCTGTGTTCAGACATTATTTGGAAAGTGGAGCGCTTAATCCAGTAAGCTTAGGTCTGTGGTGCGAGATTTGTAGAACGAGAGACCAACATCACTCTGAAGGTTTCTACCCATTAGAAAAGTATGTGCAGACCCCAAAGCAAGTGTTTTGTAACTTTTGTATATCAGTAGGCCATGATGAGAAAAATTACCAAAGTTATGACTTAATGATGGAGCACACTGCTAATACTTATAGACAACAAGATGAGGGACATACACACGAGGAGCGAGGCCAACACACTAGTTGAGGAGGATTTCAAGGATGAGGATGAGGAAGAGGAGGAGGAGTTGGTCGAGGATGTGGCTAGAGTATCTGTTATAACTGTGGACAGGAAGGACACTTTGCAAGAGATTGTCAAGACCCTATGAAAACCTACAGTTACTGTAAGTCTTTTAATTATGTGATAGAAGAATGCCTTTTCCTTATTGTGAAGATGTAGGAGAAAATAAACCAGCAGCCTGTAACAAACATCCAAATGATGAGAGTTGAGCCAATGGAGGATGAATCGTGCATTAAAATTGTAACAAGAAGAGGAGTTGTGATTGGAAATGATAAATCCAATAGGAAAAAGGAAGCTGAAGCCAAATGGGTAAGAAAAACTACTGAAAAAGCTCTTGCATTTGATATCCTAAAGGAAAAGAAAGTATTCATGGAGGCGAGGTGAATCTTTATGGATGATGGAGCCTCGACCTCTACCACGTAGCTAACTTAGAAGGATAACTGTGAGATAGTACTGATTATGACACAAGATGTGGATCTGAATATTTTGAAGTCTTTTTCTATAAACTTGCATGAAGTTGTTGAGAAATTAGAAGGCCGTAGAGGTATTATAGGAGTTGATAGACTCTTGCGCTCCTAAAGAGGTACCGTAGGGTGAGATGTACATAGTGAATAATCTACATAGACACAAGAAGCGAACTAGAAAGGAAATGAGGCTTAGAGCACAGTTGGGGAATACGAAATGGACCAGGATATCTTGGATCTAGGATCTGATGCCAATGTCTTGCCGAAGCAAACTTGGGAATTGATGGGTAAGTCGAAGCTATAATGGTAAACTATCTAGCTGAAGATGGCGAATCAACAAAAGAATGTCCCTCTAGGAAGATTGTCAGGTATCCCAATAGGAATTGATGGAGTGTGCACTACCACTAACTTCGAAGTGATTGAGATTGTGGATGATAGTAATCCCTACCCCACGTTACTTGGATTGGATTGGGCATTTGATAACATGGCTATAATTAACTTGAAGAAAAGGAAAATGATATTTGAAAGTAATAATATGAGAGTTATTGTGCTATTAGATCCAATAGATGGAGTGAGATATACTGAACCTGTCAGAGAAGAGTACAACGAGGATGACATCGACAACATTTATCAAATAACAAAAAAAGAAGAAGAATGGATTAACCCTATTTTAGATGGAAAACTGGCTTGGGAGAAAAATAGTTCCTTCACTTTAGATTCAGCAGAGGAATTGGAAATTGGAAGAAGAAGTTGCATGAAGTGTCTACGAGGCGATGTGCATGGATCACTAAAACACTTCACTGTAGGAGAGTTGAGGTACACGATTTACCTTTGTGTGGTGGTTTGGGTGATGTAAATACTTTCTTTAGAGATTATGAAAGATGGGTACTTGAATGCCAAAGATTGTTAGCTCTGGATCAAGCACTGAGGGCTACTCTTGCTAGATGATGGGGTACTCATAACAAGAATATAGGAGATTGGAAAAAATGTTGAAGGTTGATGTGGGTAAGGTTTGGAAAACTAGAAACAAAGATCATAGACAAGTATGATGGCCAAAATGATCTTAGAGACCACATAAAACTCTGTATGACACCTTGGGGAGAAATTCCACGAGAAGAATGGGTGCATGGCTTCATCCATACCCTGGAGATAATTCCTCAAAATTGGTATCTAGAAATTGAGCTTTGACATGATACTGCTAGTTGGGAAGAACTGATTGATGGGTTTATAATGACATTTAGATTTGAAAATGATTGTCCACATATAGATGTAACTACGAATATAGTTAAGAAGATTTTTTTTGAAAATTAATTTCTAGTTATCTAGCAACATGATTGGGTTGCGCATATACGTAATGTAATGGAATTCTATAATCTCACAGCTAAAGAGGATGAAGATCCTTGCAATATTGACATCAAGTAATCAGAAGGTCATCGCGAAGTAAATGGAGCTGAGATAGAGATGCTTGATATAACAAAACATTGAAGATGAGGAAGGTGGATATAAGGTCAGAGGTTGAACCGAAGTATGCAACAATAGGAGATCACTGGGATGAAGACAAAATCAACAAGATAATAGATCTATTGCATGAATATCAGGAGTTGTTCCCTACTAGATTTTCAGATATCAAGGGCATATTAGGAGATTTGGGAGTCATGAGGATTCCTCTGAAGCGATACAAAGCCTGTCAAGCAACAACCTTATAAACTGAATCCTAAATACAAGGATAAGGTGAAAGAATAATTAGACAAAATTTTAACAACTGGGATAATTGAACCTGTCGAAGAGTCTGAATGGGTAAGTCCCATGGTGGTTCAGTAAAAGAAGGAAAAAGGGGAAATCATAATTTGTGTTGAATTAAAGAAATTGAATGATGCATGCCTACATGAAGCCTTCCCTACACCATTTACAGATGAAGTATTGGACAATGTAGGAGGGCAGGAGACCTATTATTTCACAGATGGCTTTTTAGGATACCATCAGATCAAAATTGCACCAGAAGATAGACATAAAATGGCTTTTGCGACTGATCCAAAAATGGATCCTGGATAAAACTCTAAGTCTAAAAGACTTCATGCAAGAGGTAAAAGGTGCCAAATGGCACAAATCCTTTGTAAATCAGAGGAAAATGAAAATCGCAGGTTGCTCTAAGAAATAGTCTCATTTTAGAGATCTCTTCATTCTGAAGCCACCGCAACTTAAATGGGAAAAAATAGACTCCAGAAGAAGGAGTTATTGTAAAATGAAAATTTCCCAATGTCCTTAGAAAAGGAGGAAATTTCATTAAATTTTGAACTATATTGAAAATTTTGATTTTTAGTATAGGCTCATGGGCCAATCCACAACTGACACATGGTAGGCCGGGATTGGGCCACTTGGCCTTGTTTGATTGGTCAAAAAGGAAATATCGCATCGCAAATGTGCCAAAGGGAAGGAGTTAACCATAGGCCTTAAAGCATTGCGATATGCGATTACCACTTTATCACATCACATATAACCAAATGGAAGAACTTAACCATAGGCATGAGGACTTGCGATATGCGATTGTGCCTTATCACATCGCTTAAATCCAAAGGAAAAGGACCAAGACTCGTGACCAGGTGACTTGCCAATGTGCGATGGGCCGATCAAGCGGTGATCGCAATCGGCGCTGGCATAGACCTTATTATATGAAGAGGCCTCAGACTTGTGCAATCTGCGATTGCGACTTGTCGCATCGTAGTATCGAGTTGGCACAACACATTGGAGCGGGGCCACATATGTTATATATATGTGATGCGATCAGCCGGACCCGATGGATAAATAGGCGCTATCTCATAATATTTGAGATCTGCCAAATGCCATTTTTCAATGTATTTACGCATATTTCATTATTTAACGAAATAAAAAGGGATAGAGCCATTGTGATAAGTGACAACGACCAATAGGTAGACCCGATGGGAGAATAGGGTGCAATTATGAATGTTTGAAGTTCGATACATTGTGTTTTGGCAGATTTCCTCCGTTAAAATACATTTTCACTGTGTTAACAGAGTGCGACTGTTTCAGGAGTTGCAGAGGCCCGAGGCACTCTTACGTTACAAAAATGGTGGCCATCTACCCTTTTAGCATTAAGCAATGATTGTATAACACCTAGAAGAGAGGTTTGAAGTGGACAGAGGTGGGGGAGACCAAGAGACGAGAATCTGAAACCAACAGACATCGCTGAGTTGGCTTTTAAGCCATGAATGTAAAAGGCTGTTGGTTGTTGAAGGTGTTGTTGGGGTTTCTATTGCTGAAATCCAAGCCAAAGTAGGAAGCTAAGGCAAAAGAGGTAGCGTAGAAGCCAAAGAGGCAGCGCAGAAGCAAAAGACAGCCAAGGGAGTCACTTGGAGTTCAAGTGAAAAGCCCAGAGAGATCTGTAAACTAATAGAAGGTAGGAAGAAGCTAGAGCCGAAGAGCCAGAGAGTTGGAGCTAGAGCCAAGAGCTAGAGTCAGAGCTAAGAGCCTGAACAAGAGCCGAAGAGCCAGAGTCAGAGCCAAGAGCCAGAACCAAGAGCCAAAGAGCCAGAGCCAAGAGCCAAAGAGCCAGAGCCAAGAGCCAGAGCTTCAAGAGCTAGGGGATTAAATGGTGTTTGAACCCACTGTTTTTGTGTAGAATAGCAGGAGTTGAGTCAAAGAATTGTAAAAGACTTACACCATAATCTCAGAGAGCCTAGTTGAATTAACTAGAGCTCACGGAGATGTAGCCCAAGAGTTGTGGGTGAAATCCTAATTAATTTGCTGTCTTATGTGTTTGTTTTTACTGCTGCATTATTCATTGTTATATGCATTAATATATTAGATTAAGCACATTCACATATCAACACAAACAACCAATTTTAAAGAAAATAATCAACTGAAAACAACTACAAGCATACACCTATATTTTCAAGCATTTCTTAATTCTGCATTGGTTAATCATTAAAGACTTGGGAATATTCAAGCTTTGGAAGTGGGAGAGGTTCTTGTAAGCTAGACAAGAAGCCTAAGAGCCCCATTTTCAGATCAGGTGGTATCAAAGCTTAAGATTGATTAACCACACCTTTAAGAAGGTTATATCAGAATGCTTGATTGACAGAGCAAAGACTGCTTGTCTAAAAGGTGTTTGAACAACAAGAGGCTGATTGTATGCTTGTTTGTAGACTGACTATTTGTTGAGTTTGCAGAGGTGAAGGGAAAGCTATTGATAGCTCAGTCCAGGAAGGACAAGAAGGAGAAGGGCTGAAGGCATTCTTCTATCCCAAAGGACCTCAAGGCAATCCAAAGCACAAGAGGTTTGTTGCAAGAGGTTGCTTAAATAAGCTCTTTTATCTTGTTGAAGTTTTTTTGTTCATTGGCATAATGACAACTTCTACAAGTGGGTCCTCAAATTTTTCTCTCTTCACGAGACTCTTTGATGAAGACATGAAGCAAGAATTGTCCACCATGATGGATATGGTGAGAGAAATGTATGAGGATGGAAGGAAGAACAACATGCTTAGAAAGCAGCTGAATTCCATGAAGGAAGAGAAGCAGTTGCTTGCTGACAGACTGTAGGAAATGGAGAGGCAACTTCATATTGCAAATATGAACCTGAAAAGGATGCATGAGTTGGAAACACAACTCTTTGTTGCCCAAGAAGCCTTAGTCAAGTACCAGCTTGAAGAGGAGGTAAGCCATTCCAGTTTGTCTTGAAATTCTTCTGAGAATGCTTGTATTGATTCTTTTAAGAAACATAAAAACGGCATACGTTCCAAGCTAATGTCCAAGATGGGCTATGAAGGAAAGGGCTTGGGAAAGCATGCACAAGGTATTGTTGAACCAATAATGGTTGAGGAAAGGCCTAAGTATTTGGGTCTTGGCTATGGACAGTCTTATGGAGATAGTTCCAAAACTTCCATGAAAGCCATTGAAACAGTCCCAAGAAAGAGTTTCATTTCATGTCCTCTACCTCAGAAGTGTGAAGGTTGTATCCAAGAGGAATACAATAGCGTGAAACATCAATTGTAGGATGCAGGTGTTCAAAAGCACACACTTGAACCAGAGTGTTGGGTAGACTCTAATAGCCTTGAAGAGTTTGATGGTGTTCCAAAGGGAGCCACTTCTTCATTTGCTTCACCTCCTTATGAAGGCAATAAAGGTGAAAGAGGCAAGTATAAATCTGGTTCTAAACATATTCCTTTTGATTTTGCAAAGCATGATAAATTTCCACATAAGTATGAGGAAAGAGCTGCATGTTCCTTTTGTGGTTTGGATAAACATGATGTTTCTATATGTTGGAAGAGAATGACCGCATACAGGAAGGAGAAGGAGGAAAAGAAGCAAGTAGCCAAAGGTCCATTGGACAAGGAAAATCATGCTATCAAGAGGATGCAAATGCAGTGCACTTACTACCATAAGCAAGGGCATCTTGCTGCAAAGTGTTGGACACTAAATCCAACAATGCTTCCACCAAAGCCGAAGAAAGTGGAAAGAGAAGATGCCAGAGATGGAAGTGATGATTCCATGAATGATGTGTCTCAAAATGATTCACATGTTGATGTTGATGTGCAGGCAAGGGTAGTACCTTTGAAAGGGATTGGTAAGGAACAATTAGAGTTCTTATCCAATTAAGATTGCATGTCTATTGATGCATCTACATTATATTTCATTACAACTTCAAAAGTATAGTGTGCTTAAGTGAAAGTTGAAGGATGAAATGCATGCATGAGCACAGGGATGTTGATGATTTCCTTGTTTTTGAACATGTATGTGTAATTAACTTGCAGGGTTGATTGCTTTGACATGCATGTGATGCCATGTTGACTTGAAAGAAGTTAACTTGGTCTCCAAATGGAGATAATGATGAAAGTTTCATCTTTTGGAAAAAGAGTCCTAATGGTCTTTTTCTACATGCTTGACTTGAAGGGTCATTTGTTTAAAGGCATGTTTTGTGGGCTTGTATCTAGTCCATCATTTGTATGCAGATGTAAGACATGGAGGTGTTCACAAGATGTGAAAATCTATTTCTTTTGTTGAAGCAGGAGTTTAGTCCATCCAGTTGTTGTCTGTATGCATGTTGTTGTTAACAGTTGTTGTTGGTAGCTTGTCAAATAGGTACAAATGAAAGTTTTGTGGAGCAGATGTACTTCACATTTGTTGAGCCACCTTGGATCAATGATCAAGGCAAAGAAGCTCAAACTACCTTCTATGACCATTTTAGTAGAAGTTTTGCAGGAAGGCAAGGAGGAAGACAGTTCTTCCCAAGAAGACCAGCCCATCCAGAGAAGGGAAGTGGTCAAAAAATTTGGTTCAGAGGCACTATGAAAAGGAAAGTGTAGGGAGGTTGAAAGAAGAGGGTGAGTCACTCTCATTTACTATTCAGATCAGTATATCAGTCTTTTGGAGACCAAAAGTTCTTTTAGTGGGAAGGTGTGATCCAAAAATGGATCCTGGATAAACCTCTAAGTCTAAAAGACTTCATGCAAGAGGTAAAAGGTTTCAAATGGCACAAATCCTTTTTAAATCAGAGGAAAATGAAAATCGTAGGCTGCTCTCAGAAATAGTCTCATTTCAGAGATCTCTTCATTCTAAATCCAATGCAACTTAAATGGGTGAAAATGGACTCTAGAAGAAGGAGTTATTGTAAAATGAAAATTGCCCAATGTCCTTAGAAAAGGAGGAAATTTCATTAAATTTTGAACTATATTGAAAATTTTGATTTTTAGTATAGGCTCACAGGCCAATCCATAGCTGACACATGGCAGGCTGGGATTGGGCCACGTGGCCCTGTTTGATTGGTCAAAGAGGAAATATCGCATCGCAAATGTGCCAAAGGGAAGGACTTAACCATAAGCCTTAAAGCATTGTGATATGCAATTACCACTTTATCGCATCGCATATAACCAAAGGGAAGGACTTGACCACAGGCATGAGGACTTGCAATATGCAATTGCACCTTATCGCATCACTTAAATCCAAAGGAAAAGGACCAAGACCCATGACCAGGTGACTTGCTAATGTGTGATGGGCCGATCAATGGAGATCGCAATCGACGCTGGCATAGACCCTATTATATGAAGAGGCCTCAGACTTGTGCAATCTACGATTGCGACTTGTCGCATCGTAGTATCATGTTAGCACAACACATTGGAGTGGGGCCACATATGTTATATATATGCGATGCGATTAGCCGGACCCGATGGAAAAATAGGCACTATCTCATAAGATTTGAGATCCGCCAAATGCCATTTTTCAATGTATTTACACATATTTCATTATTTAACGAAATACAAAGGGACAAAGCTATTGCGATAAGCGACAACGACCAACAGGCGTACCCGATGGGAGAATAGGGCACAATTATGAAAGTTTGAAGTCCGATACATTGAGTTTTGGCGGATTTCCTCTGTAAAAATACATTTTCATTGTGTTAACAGAGTGCAGCTGTTTCAGGAGCTGCAGAGGTTCAAGGCACTCTTACGTTATAGAAATGGTGGCCACCTACCCTTTTGGCATTAAGAAATGATTATATAATGCCTGGAAGAGGGATTCGAAGTGGATAGAGACCGAGGAGACCAAGAGACGAGAATCTGAAACCAACAGACAGCGCTGATTTGGCTTTTAAGCCATGATTGTAAAAGGCTGTTGGTTATTGAAGGTGTTGTTGGGGTTTCTATTATTGAAAGCCAAGCCAAAGCAGGAAGCTAAGGCAAAAGAGGCAGCGTAGAAGCCAAAGAGGCAGCGCAGAAGCAAAAGACAACCAAGGGAGTCACTTGGAGTTCAAGTGAAAAGCCCAGAGAGAGCTGTAAACTAATAGAAGGCAGAAGGAAGCCAGAGCCGAAGAGCCAGAGAGCCAGAGCCAGAGTCAGAGCCAAGAGCCCGAACCAGAGCCAAAGAGCTAGAGTCAGAGCCAAGAGCCAGAACCAAGAGCCAAAGAGCCAGAGCCAAGAGCCAGAGCTTCAAGAGCCAGGGGATTAAATGGTGTCTGAACCCACTGTTTTTGTGTAGAACAACAGGAGTTGAGTCAAAGACTTGTAAAAGACTTACACCATAATCCTAGAGAGCCTAGTTGAATTAACTAGAGCTCACGGAGATGTAGCCCAAGAGTTGTGGGTGAACTCCTAATTAATTTGCTGTCTTATGTGTTTGTTTTTACTGCTGCATTATTCACTGTTATATGCATTAATATATCAGTTTAAGCACATTCACATATCAACACAAACAACAGATTTTAAAGCAAATAATCAGTTGAAAACAACTACAAGCATACACCTATATTTTCAAGCATTTCTTAATTCCACATTGGTTAATCATTACAGACTTGGGAATATTCAAGCTTTGGGAGTGGGAGAGGTTCTTGTAAGCTAGACAAGAAGCCTAAGAGCCCCATTTTCAGATCAGCGACAGAGTGGGTCTCTTATCAGTAAACGATGATGCCTTTTGGATTAAAGAATGCATCTTCTATATTTTCCAGAGTTGTAACTACGGGCTTCAAAGAATATATACACAAATTTCTAGAAGTATACTTTGATGATTGGACAGTCTTTGGTCTATTAAAGAAGCATGTGGCAAGCTTAAGGTTGATGCTGGATATGTGTAGGCAGTACCAGATCTTATTGAACTTGAAGAAGTGCATATTTTGTGCACCATTTGGTTTATTGTTGAGATATGTAGTTTGTAAACAAGGATTAATGGTGGATCCCACGAAGATTACATTTATTGTGAAACTTCCAGCACAAAAAACAGTGAGACAATTGCGCACAACACTGGGACACACTGGTTACTACAAAAAGTTTATAAAGATGTATGCATAGATAATTATGTCGATGGAGAAATTGCTGAAGAAAGATGTGACTTTTCAATGGAGCAAAGAGTTCTAGAAGAGCTTGGATGTAACTACATGGGAGGGGTTGTACAGGTGGATGGAACTACATGGGAGGGATGGTACAGTGTCCCTGATCTCACCCACTAGCACTCTCACCGTGACTTGGGCTGGAAGGGTTGAAACACCTTCGCCTTGAAGATCATGATGCCATGAGGGCAGGTCCCAAAGTTGGGTCACTCATGAGGATTTTACCGAGGGGCGCACATCAAGGCGGATTCCTTGATCCCCGACACCATTAGTCTCACTATAGCAGGCAACATAAGAGATGATAGTGGTCTATGACGTTGCATCTATACTTTCCCCTCGTAGTCACTGAATGCTTGAAGGGCAAGTGGTGTGGCACCCTTGGAACTTCAAGGGAATTTCTTGAAGGGCATGACCAACTTGGCACCCTTGGCATCACAAATAAACTATTAGGCATGGCACCCTTGGAACTTCAAGGGAAGTTCTTGAAGGGCATGACCAAACTTGGCACCCTTGGAATCATTAAAAATAAATTAAATAATAAATATAATCAAGGAATGAAAACTAGGTAAATTTACATCAAGGGTAAATGATGTTAGAAACTGAGGTAATTAAATCAAAAATAAAACTTGGGTTAAGAGGATCATAGGAAGAAATAAAATAGATTACCTTAAAAACTCTACCCTTCCCATGTTGGAAAATACTAGGTAGATTATGTGGTTTAATTAGGTAAAAGGGGAAAGAGGGACATAATTGTAAGGATAAAGATTAATCCTAAACTAATTAAACCTAATTAAGAAAAGAGGAAGGTGAATTAAAATAAGAATAATAAATTAAATTTAGAGAAATGTAGAGAACCTCCATGTGGCAACAACCAACATAAGAATATCCATCTAAGAGATAACCTGAGTTAAATTAGGGAGTAGATAGGGGATCAAATCTTGACTCATTAATTGACTTTAAGTAATGAACACAAATTAAGGAATAAAAAGGGGGGATAAAGAGGCAACTAGGAGAAGAAATATGAATCTTGTTGAGGTGAGGAAAATATTAGTTTTAAATAAAAATTAAGTAAATAATTTTGGGAGACCCTTGATGAGAGAGTGACACATGGGTGGGTGAATAATCAAGCTATTTAATTAAAAAAAAAATAAAAAAAATAAAAATAAAAATAAAAGAAATAACATTATGCATGACATGCCAAGTGTCACCTATGAGGACTCCTATAAAAGAAGGGGCAAGCCATGGGAGAAGGGACTTTTTGGGGAACCCTATTGTTGGATGGATGAGGTTATGTCAGAGTAGTGATTACGAAACTATAGTGAGTTTGGTGAGGTAGAGGAATTTAGAGAGGGGACTCTTGAGCCAAGGAGTGCTCTCCTCTACCAGCGAGTGCATTCTTCCATTGTACAACCCCATTGGAGCTTGGGAGTCCGTAGGGAAGAAGGGTACCCAAGGAGTAGGCTGGGAGGTTAACCGGTGGGTCTTCACATTCGGATCAAGTACATTGTCATTCACTCGCGGAGGTGACTGGCAACAAGGGAATACCAGTAACAGCAAGGCAAGCGGAGTCTCGCCTTCTGGTGAACGGTACATATGTGTTTCAATACTATTGATCTTAGTTAAATGTATGTAAATGTTATGATATGTTTTCTGAAATGAGTTTCAGGAAAGTGTTAGACAGTGTTGAATAAATTTGAATTTCCAATGTGTTTCTCTTCTGGTTGTATTTTGTTGTGATATATATATATATATATATATATATATATATATATATATATATATATATATATATATATAGATATATATATATATATATATATATATATACTGGAAAATTATGGAGCTTAGACATTAACAAAAAAGGATAAAGTTGAAATTCAGAGCTTTATTTCTGAACATCAAGAGCCATTACTCTTCCAATTTTGTTTGATGTTCAACTCATATCAATTTTCTTCTCCTTCTCAAAGGCATTGCCAACAAAAATTTGTACTCGAGTGTGTACCTTTACAACATGACCAACCATCTAACACAATTGATGACCTTCCATCATATGTACATAAAACTGAAAATTTGATGTAGGTCATTTCATTTAAAAGAATATTTTCACAATCTGACATGTTATCCTCTTCTTTAGATCACTTCCAATCTCTAACTAATATCCATCCATATTTTTATGATCCCATCAAGATCTGGTTGGAAGAAAATCTCCAAGAGAGGGTGAATGTAAATAAGTTACTTCTTGTACATACATTAACAATAGTTGTACATAATGTTTTTAGATTTATTTATGTTGGTTTAAGTAGATTTATACTTTTGTTACTAATGTTTGATGTATATATTCATGCAGAAAATAAGATGCTTGAATGGCTTCATTGGAAGCACGATTTTACTTAGTCATAGTCTAGTTTTTAGATTAGGATTAGGACTAGTTTAGAAATTAGTTTAAATTGAATAAGAACATGGTTTTGAACTTTAATTAATACATGGGAGAAAATGAAGATTCTTCAGGTAAGCTTATGATCGAATTCTTCCAGGTTCCCATGGATTTTATTTGTAGATTCATCTTTCCTGGAAACTAATATTTTGGAAGAACAATCATCATATGACATTAGGGAGTTTTCTCTTTTCTAATTTTGCATACGTTTTGAAATCGATTATCAATCTTATTCTTAAAATTGAATCTATAAAAAACTCACAAACTATCTTTAAGCAAGATTTGTAAAAGTAAGAAACCTCTTGCTAAAGCATAAAACAATAAATCTAAATCAATAACTATGCTTTGAAACAAAAGAGATTTATTAACAAATCATCTTACAAGATAAAATAAAAATAATCTCTTTTTTATGTTAATCCTCTATTTATCTTGTAAGATGTATCTCAAGGTTCGTTTTCTTGATTGCCTTCTTTCTAATTTGATAAACATTTTAGGCTTAGCTAGATTGTATTTTCATTTCATTTCACAACAAAATGGAGCAATGTTTTGTCTTTCAGCTTTGAATAATCACTGGGTGAGTGATTTTTATGCTCTAATTTATATTAACGAACCTAATCTCTAAGGATCACTTCAATTAAGATGATTTCATTTATGTTCATTTTCAGCTTTCCTAACCAAGTAGAGTCCCTAGTTTTTTGTTCTTTGAGTTTAAATATTTCCATTATTTGTTAATGAAATATCATTAATGCTTGTCTTTAAAGAAAGTAAAGCACATTTAACAACAATTACTTAAGGTCTTGAGTTATTTTTGTGAACAAAGTTTAGTCAAGTGAATAGTAGCCAGCTTAAAGTTTTTTATGCCATCTCTTGCTCTTAAGGAGTAGTATGACACCCCATCTATTAAGTAATCTCTATGAGATTAACAGTAACCATAGTTATACTAAAAACAAAAATGGTCAATTGAAGGAGAGGAAGTCTCATAACAAGCCGACCTACCATGATCATAAGTCCTAACATTGTGACATTACCATTATTGGTCACCAAGCCAATCTAATGGATTTCGACCACAAGGTTGAGAGACAAGAGGTCTCATCATGAGCCGTCTTATTCACCATGTTAGATCTCGTGAATGGAATTTCTGTTAGCTCGTTACCAAGCTAGGACAATGATCTTCAGTTGGCATTCAAATAAGTTTAAGATGATCTTTTGAAACTATGAATTTATTCCTAATAAATGGGACACTGGCATCTAAAAGGGTTAAAAGGAATCCATGTCAAGGCTATAAACACCTGTTGGCAGGGAGTAGTGACCATGCCTATGGTATGGAGGTTAAATTAATACTATGTTTTCTTGATTAGCTTGTTTACTCGAAAACTGATTCCCAACTAAGTTGACTGTTGTACATATAAATTTACTGAAACATTGAATTCATGGGGTAAATTTTTACAAGTTCATGAAATATAAGGGTATATCTATTTATTTGACAGCATACAATAGGGACAAAATGGTTAGGATATCTAAATTTGAGAATTTCAAATTGTCTAATTATAATTCCTTCATTTTTAAACTAGGTTCCATAACTTTACGACTGAGATAACTACTTCTTCCCAGTGTGTCGCCATTGTTGTAGTGAAAACACAACACCCCCATTTTATTATATCCTAATAGACATGGGGACCCTTTTCGCATTGCATGTACACTTTGAGTGTGATTACTTCATTTCAAGTCTAATTTTATTTTTATTTACACTTGTTTTATTTTTCTAGACTATAGTTTGTTTAAGTTTGTTTGTTAATAAAATTTGTAAATAAGTTTTGTTTTAAACATCTTAATTAATTAGATTAATGAATAAAGTAGCCCCCGAGACCAAAATGTGTGCATAGGATTTAAGGCTTAATCATTAAACAATGTATCATATTGATTAAATATATATTGGAGGTTTTGGGGATTGAGACTTTGATATCAGAAGAATCCTTTTGGAAATCTCTGATACCCAAAGTCTGATCCATCATATTAATGTGGCTCTTTTCAATAAACATATATTATAAAGTGGCTAGGCCATAAAACATATGATAATCAACTATCGGAGTAAAGGACCCACATTCCACATAATTGTCTCCGCTCTCGCATATCGAAGGTAATGCATATCGAAGATTTCCTTTTGAGACACATATAAAAAAAATCCGATAACATCATTTGTCAATACTCTGATATGGTTCCTCACTGATATTTCAATATTCCAATTCGTTGATATGCCTATCCGCCGATATGCTAATACACCTTGCCTCTCCGACTTTTGATAATCATATCCCTCCGATCTTCGATATTTTGATGGTCATGATCATTGATACTCTGATATCCTCATATCTCCAATCTCCGATATTCCCAATCCTCTGACTCTCCAATAAACCCCTCCTATCCATATCAGAACTTCCTATCAGTTGTCACTCTTTTCAACCCCTGATATCAAATCTCTGATACAAGACCTCTGATATAATGGACCCGATAAAACTATTAAAGGGAGTTGAATGTGATATCGGATCCACTCCATATCGGAGCCACCCAATATCACAACTATTTCATTTTGTCTCATTTTAAAAGTTCTGATGAGCTTACCTCTGATACCACTCAGCTCTTGCCACGTATAAGTAAAATCCACTTAATTAATTTAAAAAGGTCTCTTAGCATAAGTATAGTTTAACACATTTTTATAGTTTAATCTATGTTTTCGCTATTTTAATAAAAAAATCCAACTATTTACCATTGAATCTATTTTTTGTTTGATAGAGAGGCTTCCAAGGCTGAAGAAGAAATAGATCCAGTCAAAGAAACTCCTCTAGGTGGCACAAAGCGAACTTAAAATGAAAAGGGGTGGTTGAAGTTGTTACTAAAAGATCACCATGCCTATGATTTCCACCTATCAGTGTGAAGGAAATTATATAATCTTACCAGAGAGCTAACCAAACTGATCGATATTCTTAAAAAATATTTAACTGCGGTTATCTATATTCTTCCAGAAAATTCCAACTGCAGATAAATGACCCCATTCATTTATTTTTATTACTCTGTTGTTGACAGAATCGAGGGATACGGTTAGCTCTATAAATCTTGTATAAATACCCATAAATTCGATGCAAAGGGGGAGGTCATGATCCACTCAAAGGGGGTTCTCTGTAGTTGTTTGATTTGTGCAATAACACTATTGTTATGTATAGAAAAGACAATTATAGAAAAAATATATGGTTTCTGGCTCTATTCTCATTGATTAGCACTATTGCAATCAATGTGATTATGGATTTGAGCTACTCCAGTATTGCAAATTTTGTAATAAGATTTGGCACTATTTAATAAATTTCCATTCTTTTGTATTATACCGGAATGATGAATTTTCATATTTTTGTCAAAGTTTTATAATTGATTTTGATCTACATCCTAATTAGTATGTTTCTTTGATCTCTAACACTATTGCTAAGTCATATGGTGATATGTCGTTGAAGTCTTGTGGGAGCTTTATCCAAGAGGTTGAATGAGATCGAAATCATACTTAATTCATTTAATTATACTTGTGGTGAATGATAACTATTTATTATTAATTTACTGGTGTATTTTTCTTTTATGTGTATTAATTGAAATGAACTATTTCTTTTGATTAATACAAATTTTATAATGAATTATGTTTAATATGAATTCAAGCTTGTAGGTGGACTTACCTTAATAACTATTTATTAAAGTAGATTCATTTGCATATTTGTTTTAAACTTTTGTGAGTTTATAAACTACTTTGGAATTCATAATCGAATATTAATTCTGGATTCATTCATAAACTAGTCATTCCCCTTGTTTGATTTAATTTGCTCTCGGATTGGGAGAGGGATATCCCATTCTAGTTTGAGATAGATTTTTCATGTTTTAGATTAGTTCTACATGTACATCTTAGTTTGCATC
This sequence comes from Pinus tabuliformis, assembly GCA_031772625.1. Lineage (NCBI taxonomy): Eukaryota > Viridiplantae > Streptophyta > Pinopsida > Pinales > Pinaceae > Pinus > Pinus tabuliformis. The sequence continues at coordinate 965,880,532 of CM062811.1, forward strand.
AAGTCCTCTCTTAAAGAGGAAAATAAAACATTTAATTTCGGTTTGATCAACTTTTTGAAATCGATCAAACCTTTGTGTTAATTTACTTCTTTAACTCACATCTTAAAGATCGATGCAAAGGAAATGTAATATAGGTGTAAATAGGTTAATTATTAGTTTAGCTTATATTAGTTTTAGATTAGATTAGATTTATTTTTAAGGGTAACTAGACCCTAACCAGTGGGAACCACCATCTTCAATGCAAAAGGAGTTGCTTTAAGTTCCCGACCGGGTGGTCTTCCCTAATGTTGACGAAAGACATTTTTGTTGATTAAAAAAACCTTAGGAAAGCTTTTGAATTTTCATATTCATGGTGTTTCCAACTAAAAATATCACCTCTATATGTGTTGATCACTGACTTTTAGCGTCTCTTAATGCATACAGATGAGTATATAATTTCTATATGATAACAATTTCCCCTTGATTTATGAGGTTAGGAACAAGAGTATAGCCGAAATACATCACGTTTTTTTGATATGATTGAGAGTCTTACCAACTTATTGAGAGATAAAGTAACTTGTCATGGAGATGAATAGGGAAAATACTTGAATCAAAATTAAATATAACCATGCTCTAGAGAAATTCTAAGATAAAAAGTATCTATACAAGGTGGGAATGTCCCATGATCATTATCATGGCTAATGACTAACTATTACATTCAGACAGTAAATGTTACTATCAAGTCAACATTGATGTGGTTGACATGTTGATGTTTCATGATGACAACTGCTTACGCCCTCAAGGGAGCCTCTGACAGAATATACTGAACTAGGTGCCCCCATGCATCTAAAGTGAAGCACTATTGAATGAGGTGCTAAAGGATGCATGTGTATTCAACTTTGGGTACCTCCCATGCATCAAAATGTAAGCATTGTTGAATGAGGTGCTAAGGGATGCATGGGTCTTTGACTAAGTGATAGAACTTTAATGGTCACAATGTATGATACTACCCTGACATGAAAAACTTTATTAGTGTCAAATGTTAGGGATACTGATGACATCAATGGGTGATAGTGATTCCCAATGTGCCACCCGAGGATGTTCTATAAGGGGGGAAGCAATCAAGGTACAAATTCGATCCTAGAAGATGGGTGTTGAATTCGAAAAGAAAGAAGTGTCAACCACCCAAAATGTTGATTCAAGGAATCATAGTGAAGGGATGAATGAATGTGGATCATAGTGTTAAGTGACCTCCAACCAAGGGTAACTAGGGACTGTCGTCGGGTACGAGACATGAAAAAATGGGTGGGAATCCTTTTCCTAAAAAAATGTACACTTACCAAAAGAATGTAAAAGTGGTTTGGGACGTACAAACATGGAGACAGGTGCCCCAAGAAAGTGGTGACCTATGCGATGAGGTAGGTAGGGTCTTTTGCTGAGGGAGTGGGCCCCATTGGTTGATCTCGGTGATAGGTTGATGAGGCAGATGGGCTATGCCATATCCAGGGATGATAGGCCAAATGTAGATTGCAGAAGTGCATTCAACTTAATCCAACAGTGGTGGCCCAAGAGTGGGGTTGGTAACTAATAAATAAAGAAGAGGAGAATGAGGTTGATCTTCAAGACATGAAAATAAGATGGCTCTCGAACCTGAGTGGATTTTCATGGATCTCAATAGTGTATGGTGATCTATGAAATAATATGATCCATGTATGGGGTGGTACTATCAACCAATGAACATGTTTACCATGTGCAAGGAGAAGGTAGTGGTAAACATGGTCGAGATGATGGACCCTATGGTGAATTTCAAAGAAATGATGTCAGGATATGAAAAGCTTTGTGGGAAGCCTATCATGTTGAGTGGAGAATGATACCTTAACTATCGATGGTCACCGAGGGACTAATTCTGATGAGAAACTGTTGGAAGACCTGCAACTTCAACAACTAATACCCCAAGTGAAAACATGTTGATAAAATCATATATAAGTTTAAATGTGTTGAACAAGATGAATCGAATAAAATGGAAAGGTGCACCTAGAGGGTACTCTGAAACATGAAACAAGCCCGAAAATGAATATGTTGTCAAAATGGAATGGAGGGTACCATGATGGAGATGGCGTCACCTTGATCCAAACATCACTATCAGTTTTGAGAAAGGAGGTCGTGATCTTCCAAACAAACCATTAGAAGGTGACATAGAGGGTGATTTATGGGGTGAAATGGGCCATATGCCACCTCTTTTGTATTGACTGACATGGACTACAGAGCTGGGCCCATGATCTATTTTCTTCTAGTGTGGTTAGCTTGTGCACCCGAGTAGTGTTTGAGGATAGTCAGGTAAGAGGTCACTACCCGTATTTTTTTATTTTTGTCGCTTAGGGTAGATAGGTGGTACAGGATGGCATGTAGAGACATTTTTTAGGGAAAATCCAAAACCCATGCAGGTGACTGTGAAACAGTCTCACGGGGGCGTGCGGGTAAAGGTAAAACAGTCGTGCAATCACATGTAACAAAAAAAAAATTGTATATGCAGCGAAGTAAGATTCAGAAGAACTGAAATATGTAAGTATCCATCGTAGGATAAGTAATTTTAAATTGAATATTGTATATAAAATAATTGACGTGATGACTACAATGAGGGTGAGGTCCTACTTATATACCGTAGGAAGATACCTCTTCACCAACGGTCATGTGCTTAAGGACATACCTCTTCATTGACTAATTACTAGTTAATTAATCATTATTTATTATTATTAATGTTTACATTATTTGTATATTTGTATATTTATTTTATTCACAACATTTCCTTCCTCTTCAAAAAGCTTTGTCCTCAAACCTTACTAATGAAAGGCTTGATCTCTTTTCTTGTTTCAAATATCTTCTCATCTTAGAACTTTCATCTTCATAGATATAAAACGATATGATCCTATGAGTGATAAAAAAAAAAATGTCGGATTGAGAATGGATCTGACCATCCTAGATTAATATTTTGTGGAATCTTTCAATCATTGGAAAATTGTAATGAATTTTTATCATAGGACTGGATTTTACAAACATTAGTATTCCTAGGAACATAAATTTGTTGTTTCCATTCTGAATGGTTCAAATATACATACTGAATTACTTGTCTTCTCTTATGGTTCAGGTGTCGATAAGGAGTTCTTTTGGTTGGATATTACCTTATAATGTGTGTTATAGGCCATTTTGTCACATCTGGTCAATAGGCCTACAAATCGAATCAATCATCATCTGTGAAGATGTTGTTATCATCTTTACACAAATCCTTAAGCATGACCATTCCAAAATGTTTGAGTTTCTGGATTAACTACTCAAACAATATTTTAAGCCCTAGCACACCCTACCCCTTTAGAGACCTATGTTCAGCATTTGTTTCTCCCTTCTTCACCAACATTGGTTAGCACTAGCTTTCTCTTTGCTGAGGGTGCGTTGGTTTTAGAAATTCGGGAAAATTAAAAATATCTTTGAAGCTTCCTCTTCCACAAGGTTCTAGGGGTTGTTTTAACCATTTAAATTGGATAAGAAGATTGAATCCTATCTGAACCTACCTTGGATACTTCACCTCTTATATCTTGAGCTCATCCTCTCATCTTATGTGGATCTCTAGCCTATATTGGTAAATGGATAAGAATTCCTAAACTACCACACTCTCCTATAAATTTACTTTCTTCCACAACATCAGGGTTGGATTTTGGACACTGATCATGCCATCATGTTGTTGCCTTGAATCTAAGAGAGTCACAATATTCATGCATTAGGGTGACATTAAGGTGTGTTTTGTGACAAGGAAGGACAAGTCAACTTGGGAATATCTCTACAAGATCAACTACTATTTTTGGTTGTAAACTCTCTCTTATTTCTATTAATACAAAGATTATATTGTTTTCTCTATATGTGTTGTGTTAAATTTGCATTCATGTATTTCAATGCCTCGTTGATTCATTGAATAATGTAATTGAATTATGTTGTGTAGATGTTGTAGATCCTTGGCTTGTTTTGGCTGTATGTGTAGGTTCTATTTATAGCATTTGGAGCTACGATGGGAGATTAAAATACAGGAGGAAAGTAAATCTTGCGATAGATTCCAACTAGGCCTCTTTCCCATCTCTCAATTTCTCTAAGGGAAACTATATATTCTTTGATTTTTGTTGTTCTAGACCAGTCCACTAGGTCTAGGGAAGATACTTTTGTTTGCAACCGTAAATTCAACATAAAAAATTGGCAACTCCGTTGGGGATTGTTTCTTTCCGCTAGTGGTTTCCTTGACCTTAGCACTTTTTTCACCTCTTGAACCGACCTTCATTACCCCGCTCGTACCTTGATTGACCCTAGGGAGACCCTTATTTGAGCTTGATATAATTTTTTGTGTCGTAATTTTCACAGATTTGCATTAGTGCTGCCCTTCTCTGGAGACATATCGGTGGAACACACCTTATCCTTCTCTACACCTGCAATGTAGAGCACTGGTGCCCTTTCAGTACCTACATTTATTCTTGTTACATGCAAAAAATTTCCATTTTGTGCCTTTCTTCTTGTTATTATTTGTTCTAGATAGTCTTCCTTTTGTCACTGAGTGTGTCTTAGTCTCTGAAAATACTTAATTTTGTTTTCTTTTGTTTTTTATATCCTTTGAAAATAATTTGTTTGAATTTTTCTTTATTCTTGTCAATTAGATCATTAGCAAAATTTTACTTGATCATTGATTACTTGAAAGAATCGATATTACAATCATCATTCTGTGTAGTTTCATTAATCAATGATTTAGCAAGCATCTTAGTTTTCATCTCATTTGAAAATTAAGAGGATCAAAAAGAAAAATCTTATGCATTTTTCATTGCATTTAGGGCTTTGCGTGTGAAATTGGAAATTGGAACAATTGCATTAAGGGAATTGACTTAAACAAAATTTGTTTGTTTCATCTTGTATGATGCATTACTCTTTTTCTTCTCCCCTTCTGTATGTATATTTTCATTGAAAGGAAGATTATATTTTGTCATGCTAGATTACATCTTTAGGATATTTAGGTGAAATTCATTGTGAGCCTTGAAAATTGAAACATAATTCAAGATAAACTTTAAAATTTATTGAATCAATATTAAAGAGCATTTGAAATATTAACGCAAAAATTTAGAGTTCTAGGCTAGAGGCGTGTCGTTACATCTTTAAACATAGGAGTTTTTTTTTTCCAACGTTGTAATCTAGGGGTGTGTTGTGGTCACCAACAACCCCCCTTTCTTCATTTGACATTAGCAATAACGTCAAACGAAGAGGGGACCCTGAACGAAAATCCCAAAAAAATACTTTTTCTAAAGTTTTTGTATTTCTCTCCCTAAGGCTCAAATCGCATCGCAAAGAAAGGCCGAAGCATAACTCGAGCGCAAAAAACACACACTGCGAAATTGCGATGCGAAGTTCATCGCATCGCATACTTCACACGCGCCCCTTAAAAGAAAAATCTTCGAGCAATGCGATCGCCGATATGCGATATCGCAAATCGCAAGCATTACACTATACGACGTAACCATTAAACGAGAACTTGCGATATTTGCGATTTGCGATTTGCGATCTGCGATGGTGGCGATCCGCGATCTGCGACCTGCGATATGAAAAGACTTACCACACGATAGACCCATGCATTAAGCGCGCGCCTTGAAAGAATTTAATGACCGCATGCTTAAGTATCTAGGAATGATTGCGTTACATTTATCGAAGAGTCAAGTGATGATGGATGTCAGAATTATGCGTTCATTAGAGATTAATGCTTTCACGTCAAGTCTTCTCATTTCACTTCTCCTTTGCGTAAACTGCAAGACACGCAACTGATATAAGTTTATATGCAGGAAACATCTGAAGGAAAGAGGAAAGCGCCAATCAGCAAAGAGGCTTTCGCAAAATGGATGCCGCATGCAGTAGAACTGCGGATTCCAGGCTATCAGCCAACCGACACTGATGAAATTAGACTATCTAGGACTCAGAGTCAAAGGCGCACAAAAGCAGCGTATTCAGAAAAGATCCTGAAGCTAAGACTTAGTGAAGCAGAGAAAGAAGCGCATGAGAAGGAGAACGCTTCAGGGAAACCTGGAACAAAGAACGGAAGAAATTCTCGACACAGGGAGTTGCCCATGCAGCATGACTCTTAACCCACTCAGTCATTCGCACGACCGGAAACCGAAAACGGCAACAACAAAATCAGTTCGAGAAGAAACTGGGACACGCTAAGTATACACGCGGCGAATACACCCAGCTAGAGAAAGGTTTTTGAAAATATCTTCTGGTATGCCGGAAGGAAGTGCCAGCTCCTGCTATTTCCACTTTTATCTCCCGAGCAAAACAAGAAGGCGGCTAGCCGACTCTTCCCAGGAAAGCATTACACTGTTGACAGCACTAAAGAGAATATACAGAAACGGTCAGAAATTAGATTTTAAGTTTAGAAATAAAGTTGCTTTTAGTAAAAGGGCGGTCATTTGAGGCCGATTCCCTAATTTCATGTAATTAAGATTGATTAGTTAGTAGTATTTAACCCTTCTCATGGTTTTTGGAGAAGGGTCCGGAAATCTGTCAAAAAACTTATCCTCAGAACATGCACTTCTGCACCCTCAGAGGAGGTTTTTGATGAATGGATGGATCGAGATTTATTTATGTTTTCATTTTAATATCTGTTACTGATGTTGCACTTCTGTACTCTTAGCAAATGTTAGAACAAGTAGAAATAAATCATTGTTACTTGAAGTTTATTAGTGAACTTAGTCATAAATGGTACTTTTATCTCTTGGCTAGATTCTGCTAGTATTCCTAAAGTGATATGTGGCTGAGTTCTTTGTATGTTATTGCATGAATGTCTGTATTACCATTTGGCACTTCTGTACGGTGGGGTCATTTATTTATGTTTAACATATAGAAAACTGATTATGCGATATGCTATTCACAACTACTCTGCCTAACTTCTTATGCAGAATGGTTTATCTTTATTGATTTATATTCTGATATCAGTTGAATGATCTTTATTACCGGCTGCTGTTAGAAATCTTTCTAGATCGCATAACAAAAGAAAAACACCCCGGGTTAGCGTAGATTAGATGTATTTTTCTTCATTAGATTACATTAGCATAGAGTTAATTTAGCAGTTAGAATTAAAACTAGATTAGAAGAATTCCCCCCCCCCCCCTTCCTTAGATTAATACCATCAGACTCTACGCACACACACACACACCCATCACATTGGGAAACTGGTCCCATTACCCCCAGTTGGACCCGCTACTCCAAACGGGCAAGGAGCCGCCAACCAGGTTCCGGACCGGGTGGGTATCCCCCTTGTTGTTGACCCGACCACAAGATCCTCAACATTTCTGGCGCTAGAAGGAGGGCCACAGCTATGAATGGCACATAATTCAAAACCCAAATACCATTCTAAGAGCAAATCACCCTCACCAACTTCCCCGACTTCCCCAATACGACTAAACTCGGAGCTGGAAGTCGCTCGGACATCCACCGCTACTATACATCCCGATACATCAGAACAACTTATTGTCGATCCCCCTGAAGTTCAAACCTTGATCCGTAAACTCCAGGGATTCTCTATTTTTAACCAGAAATCTGATAAATCTAAAAGTAGCTTGACTTCGCAATACAACCCTGCTCATCCCCTGACCCGATTGAAGAGTGAAAAGTTTGGCATTTAGCCAACTGAAATCCCTCTCCCCACTAGGAAAAGAGCAAGGAAAGCATTTCAAGAGTCTGACAGAGAGACTCTTTCATCCACCTCATCCATTTCAACTCCCTCTCCGCGAAGTCGACCACCCACATCTCCACCTCAGATCACTCATCCATCTTCCGCAACCCTTCCTCCACAATCGTCAAAGATCATAACATCTCTATCTTCTCAACCTCAAAGATCATCTTCTACACTTTTACTAACCAGCAACTCAGCGATGGCACAATCTCCATGGAACAACCCTGGGGCGGTTTTAATGCCTCCACCCCTGAGTCCAATACCTGCCCATCCCGAGAAGTGGTTACCAAAGTTCAATCCAGAAAATGGAATGCTAGCTGAAGAACATATCAATAATTTCATGCTTTCTGTTAATCTCAACGGAGTTACCAACGAAGACGCCATGGTCCGACTCTTCCCCTATACGATGCAAGGGACGGCCGGGTCATGGTACTTCTCGCTACCCTCCGGATCTATCACCAGCTGGGATATTTTTCAAAATCAATTTCTCACTAAATTTGGCGATGATAGATCGACAGCGACACTGATCAACGATCTGTCCAATCTTAAAGCTGAGGCTCGGGAACCCATTAAAGATTTTAACTTACGGTTCAACAAGATCCTCAACAAAATCCCCGCTGCTTCCCAACCCAACGAGGAAGTAAGATGCGAATGGTACATCACGACCTTACCTTCAAACTTGGCCATCTTCGTAGATAGGGCAAGCAAGACAACCTTAGTCGAAAATTTGGCTGAGGCATTAGCAGTCGAAAGACGCGTAGTAGCCTTAGAAAAGAGATCTACAATCGAAGAGCGTAAATCTAAGAAAATCTCTTTCAAAGAAGAAACCAAGAAGAAGCAAACGAAGGATCCTTTCGACATGGAAGGATTACAAAAGGTATTAAAGGCCATGTCAAATGAGATGATTGATATCAGGAGACAAGTAGCAGAATCGTCCCCAAGAAAGCCTTTTAGGAGTTTTAAGAGAAATCCTCCTATGGAGACGAAGCCACCTAGCGTGGTCTCTAACGTGGAATCTGAAGAAGAAGAAGAAGAGAACACCGCTGAAACGCATACCGACGATGAAGAAGTGGTGGAACTACAAGGAATGTGGGATTTCATCCTCCCACAAGAGGAAGATCAAGAAGCACTTCCGGTTAGCACGAGAAGCAGAAATCAACTTGATCCTCCCTAGACTACCCCAAAACAGAAGGGTGCAAGCCCTCCAGCAAAAGAAAAGGCCGCAACAAAGAAGACAACCCCTAAAGTGACCTCATTTAGCCCAGTCCAATCAGAGCAATCGCCTCCATCAAAGACACTAATAGTGTCAGATGAAATGGAGTGTAACATCATCGACGACATGAAGAAGACTAGGGCTAATATCACCCTGTACGAGCTGAGCAAATTGAAACACCAACAGAAGATCATGATGAAAGAGTTACACGCCGTACCTACTGCGCCTCTACCTACAGCTATAGCTTCCCATAATATAGGAAGACCCCCAATCAATGCGATCAATAAAATCGATCCAAATGACATCGCCTTGATTGGAGGGAGGTCTAGATCTCACACTCCCCCTTTCCTCCTCACTTATGAGATCTTTAACAGAAACGTGCATAACTGCTTGGTTGATTCTGGTGCTTCAACCAATATTCTACCCAAGTCAATATGTGCCAAACTTAATGTTCAACCGCAAAAATCCGCAGTGCGCATAGTTCAACTTGATCGATCACAAGTCAAAGTGATAGGCGAACTAAATCAAGTGAACATAAGACTATCGTCCAACCCCAAGGTGTGCCAGGTCATCGATATTCTAGTTGCTGACATCCCTGAATTTTATGGTCTAATTCTTAGCAGGGATTGGTCCGAGAAGCTCCACGGATATTTTTCGACTGACTGGTCGCACATGTGGTTACCCTTCAACGGGAAGCCAAATCAAATAAAGGTTGAACGAGAACTGTACCAAAAGTACATAGTGACGGACCTGGAGGGAGAGAACGAAGCCATAGCATACAACAGCAACATCATAGGCAACTATTCGGTAGACTCTTTCCTTGGAAATTTCAATGCTCACATATCACCATATTTAGAAAATTCAGTCGTGTCCCAAGTAGAAAACTTTTCCCAGACTGATGATTCAAAATGTGTTAGTTTCTTAGATAACCCTGTAAATACTTCTTTATTTTGGAAATTATATTTTGATGGCTCTAAGTCCAACGAGGGAGCAGGAGCAGGATGCGTCTTAATTAGCCCAGACGGAAATAAGACCATGCTCACATGTAGACTGAAGTTCAATTGCACGAACAACACAGCTGAATACGAAGCCTTGGTGCAAAGCCTATACAAAGCAATCGGCTCCAACGTCAAATATCTTCAAGTCTTTGGAGATTCCGAGATCATCGTCAAACAGGTACGTAACACCATACACTGCCTGTCTATTCATTTAAAGCACTACCAATCTTTAGTGCAAGATCTCACTGCGCATTTTACAGCATTCAATATTTCATCAATCCCAAGACTTCACAATGCAAGCGCAGACCTGCTAGCAAACGTAGCCTCCAGACTCATTCCCTCCGAAGACTTTAGTCCAGATAGGTTTTCGATAGAATTAATTTTTAAACCGTCTATTCCTGACAACATCACCAACTAGAGAGTATTCAACGACGACCCAGACATCGTAAGTTTCCTTACGTCCGAAGGATCCTACTCAAACCAGATAATCGACGAGGACTGTCATGACCACCAAATACAACAAAGTGGCACTGATAACGCTATACCCAAATCAGTGGTCAAATTAGAAGATTTGTATGACTTAAAAAGTCGGTTCAAAAGGTCAGCTAACGCCAAACTTTACAGTTCAACTCTGAACTACGAATCAGTGAACTTAGGAACCGACGAGAAACCCCAAAACGTCAATCTAGGCCAAGGCCTAGCTCCTGAAGAAAAATCAGCATACATCCGTCTTCTACGACAGTACAAAAACGTCTTTGCCTGGAACTACGATGAGCTGAAAACTTATAACACTTCTATCATTCAGCACACTATCCCTATGATCGATAACGAGAAACCCGTCCAACAGAAGCTCAGAAAAATTCACCCCAACCTGGAAAATCAGATAAAAACTGAGCTGAATAAGTTGTTGAGAGCCAGAATAATTTTCCCGGTCAGACATTCCAAATGGGTATCCAATATGGTACCTGTTAGGAAGAAAAACAGAGATATTAGAATCTGCATCGACTTCCGGAATCTCAACAAAGCCTGTCAGAAGGACAATTTTCCCCTCCTACCTATGGAGCAAATATTACAGGCCGTAGCAGGCTCAGAATTGATGTCTTTCCTGGATGGATTTTCAGGATATAATCAAGTGCTGGTACACCCAGACGATCAGCTAAAAACCACCTTCCGAACTAAATGGGGTACCTACGCGTATCGAAAGATGCCGTTCGGTCTGATCAACGCCGGCGCTACTTTTCAAAGAGCTATGGATATTGTGTTCAAAGGGTTAATCAATAAATCAGTAGTGATTTACCTAGATGATATAACTGTGTACTCCAAAAAACGAAGCGACCATCTCAAAGATTTGAAGCAAATCTTTCAAAGATGTTTAAGGTATGGAATCTCGCTTAACCCGAAGAAATCTTTTTTCGCGTTGAGTGAAGGAAAATTGCTAGGATTCATAGTATCCAAATCGGGCATTCACATCGAATCTGCCAGAATCAAAGAAATTTTCGAGATATCCATGCCCCATAACAAAAAGACCATGCAATCTTTCCTAGGACAGATCAATTTTGTGAAAAGATTTGTCCCAGATTTTTCACGTATTATTTCTCCTTTACAAAAAATGATAAAAAAGAATTCAAACTTTAAATGGGGTCTAGACGAGCACGAAGCGTTTAACTTAATCAAACAAGCCATCATCGACGCTCCATCCCTAGCAACCCCAAATTTTTCAGAACCATTTGTCTTATACACGTTTGCCTCAGAGCATTCTTATGCTGCGATCTTGACCCAGACAAACAAAGAAAAGGACGAAGCCCAAATCGCATTCTTTAGCTCAAACTTACAAGGTGCTGAGCTAAAATATTCAGACGTAGAAAAACAGGCATATGCCGTCTTTAAAGCAGTCAAATATTTCAGACCCTTCTTGCTAAAGGCCCATACCAAGGTCATAGTACCATTCCCGGCGGTAATAAACCTCCTGATTCAGAAAGACGTGGGCGAAAAGAGAGCGAATTGGATCACCGCCTTGCAAGAATACGACCTAGAAATCAAGCCGGCACACATCGTAAGAGGCCAAGGCTTCTGCAAGATGTTAGCTGGAGCATCACAAATCCCCGAAGAGTCACCTGAAGAGGTACACGCGTATGAGGTAAGCCTAAATGACGCAGAATCATTTTATGCCAACATCATTTATTTCCTAAAGAACGGATATGCTCCATTTCACCTGGATCACATAAAAAAGAGAGCCCTGAGGTTAAAAGCTAAACAATACCAGCTCGTAAATGATGTCTTATTTAAAAGAAACTATGATTCTGTGCTTCTTAGATGTCTTGAGAAAACTGAAGCCGAAAAGGTTTTGCAGGAACTCCACGATGGACCAGCAGGTGGACACTATGCTGGAGAAGCCACCGCACACAAGATCTTACGTGCAGGATACTACTGGCCCACGCTGTTCAAAGACTCGTACAATCACGTGAGAAAATGCCAAGTCTGCCAAACTGCTACAGGAAGACAAAAGAAGTCATCCATGCCACTGCAGCCGGTTAACATCGAACAACCATTCAGCCAATGGGGCCTGGACATAATAGGTGAGATCGTTCCTCACTCCTCTAAACAGCATAGGTATATCCTCACTGCAACCGACTATTTTACTAAATGGGTAGAGGCAGTTCCGCTCAAGACAGCTAATTCTGAAAACATTGTTGAATTCATAGATCAGTTTATCATTACTAGGTTTGGATTGCCAACGGCCTTAATATTTGATAATGCTTCATATTTTTCTGGAAATACCATGACTGAGTTCGCACTCAAAAGAGGGTTCAAACTGAAGTATTCTGCCAACTACTATCCGCAAGGTAATGGGTTGGCTGAATCAACGAACAAGAACCTAATCAGGATTATCAAAAAGACAGTTGACCAAAATCAAAAGAATTGGCACAAAGCGCTGGTAAACGCCTTATGGGCAGACAGAATTACCAAGAAAGCCTCTATCGGGACTTCTCCCTTTAATTTGGTTTACGGGAGAGAAGCAGTTCTTCCTACTCACTTACTCATTCCCTCTTTGTCCTTAGTACAATACATTGATGAAGTACCTACTTCTCCCTTACAACTAAGGCAAATGGAGGTAATCAAGTTAGAAGAACGACGAGAACATGCCAAGAAAACCCATGCTCACCACCAAGCGTTGATAAAATCCTCTTTTGACTCGAACATAAAGACCAGAAAAAACTTCCAGATGGGTGATCTAGTTTTGAAGTGGGATAAGGCTCACGAAGAAAAGGGCAAACATACGAAATTCCAGAAGCTATGGCTTGGTCCTTTTCAAATCGTAGAAGTCATAGGCCCGTCGACTTTTGTGTTGCAGGACTTGACAGGCAGAAGAGATTCTCTGCCTGTAAACGGACAAATCCTCAAAATGTATTTCCCATAGAAGGTCATCCTTCTGTTTTTGTAGGATAGTTTTAAATTTTCATGTTAGTTTTCATTTTTCATAGATAGGGCTGGTTGTGAATGATCATAAATAGTATTCATGAAGAAACGTACCATTTCTGTATCAAATTTTGATTTCACTTGTATAAATAGCAAAACTTTTCGAAAAATCTGACTTTTATTATTGACAAATAGAGTTGACTTTAACCTGAATATGATGTTAGTTTCAAACTTCACAAAGAAACCTGGGATGAGAGTAACTTTTGGCAAAAATTGTTTTATGCCAATGCTATGAAAGGTATCATCGATAGCAAAATAGGTATTCTCTGCAAAACTGTTGTTCTTAAAACTCTATTATTTTCGTCCAGAGCTTTCTTAAGGAAAAACAATGACTTCCTCCCTGCTAAGGAAAATCGCAGCATCCAGAGAGACAATCCAAGAAAACACTATATCTCAAAGAATAAGAGGTCTCATCACGAGCCGGCTTATCATGATCACAGGTATTATAACTTGCTGACTTTGCCACTACTGTCTACCAAAACAGGGCAACGACTCAAGATTGTGCAATCGAAAGACAAGGGGTCTCATCACGAGCCAGCTTGTTCAGCAAAAAGTATAAATCAAGTGAATGACTGTGTCATAATTTGGCCACCAAACCAAGACATTGTTCTTTATTTAAAAAAAAAAAAAAAAAAAAAAAAGTGTCAAAAGGATTTTTCTCTGGAATGTTGTAAACAACCTCAAGCAGGAAAAAGGATCATTGCTGGATAACATGGTAACCCTGTCGAGGCTATGGACGCTTGCGGGTAGCAGAGGCTCTACCTGCGACAAATGAGCATACTTTACAAAGCCAGTACGCAGAGAAGACCTTATTTTGTCTTTGAGGAGACTGAGTAATGACTAGGTATGAATACAAAAAATAACCCAGGGGAAACAAACAATCAGAATCAAATAAGAAGTTGTGACGAAGCATCATTGACAGGATAAAAGGTAATACTCTATCTGTCCATAACAAAATTTAGGCATAAGAAAACTTTTCTGTTTTGGAAGTGAAAATGCAATAGAACAAGCAGAGATAACTGGTTCTTCACAGTGAATCGCCATTGTTGTGGTCACCAACAACCCCCCTTTCTTCATTTGACATTAGCAATAACGTCAAACGAAGAGGGGACCCTGAACGAAAATCCCAAAAAAATACTTTTTCTAAAGTTTTTGTATTTCTCTCCCTAAGGCTCAAATCGCATCGCAAAGAAAGGCCGAAGCATAACTCGAGCGCAAAAAACAAACACTGCGAAATTGCGATGCGAAGTTCATCGCATCGCATACTTCACACGCGCCCCTTAAAAGAAAAATCTTCGAGCAATGCGATCGCCGATATGCGATATCGCAAATCGCAAGCATTACGCTATACGACGTAACCATTAAACGAGAACTTGCGATATTTGCGATTTGCGATTTGCGATCTGCGATGGCGGCGATCCGCGATCTGCGACCTGCGATCTGAAAAGACTTACCACACGATAGACCCATGCATTAAGCGCGCGCCTTGAAAGAATTTAATGACCGCATGCTTAAGTATCTAGGAATGATTGCGTTACATTTATCGAAGATTCAAGTGATGATGGATGTCAGAATTATGCGTTCATTAGAGATTAATGCTTTCACGTCAAGTCTTCTCATTTCACTTCTCCTTTGCGTAAACTGCAAGACACGCAACTGATATAAGTTTATATGCAGGAAACATCTGAAGGAAAGAGGAAAGCGCCAATCAGCAAAGAGAGAATGCTTTCGCAAAATGGATGCCGCATGCAGCAGAACCGCGGATTCCAGGCTATCAGCCAACCGGCACTGATGAAATTAGACTATCCAGGACTCAGAGTCAAAGGCGCACAAAAGCAGCGTATTCAGAAAAGATCCTGAAGCTAAGACTTAGTGAAGCAGAGAAAGAAGCGCATGAGAAGGAGAACGCTTCAGGGAAACCTGGAACAAAGAACGGAAGAAATTCTCGACACAGGGAGTTGCCCATGCAGCACGACTCTTAACCCACTCAGTCATTCGCACGACCGGAAACCGAAAACGGCAACAGCAAAATCAGTTCGAGAAGAAACTGGGACACGCTAAGTATACACGCGGCGAATACACCCAGCTAGAGAAAGGTTTTCGAAAATATCTTCTGGTCTGCCGGAAGGAAGTGCCAGCTCCTGCTATTTCCACTTTTATCTCCCGAGCGAAACAAGAAGGCGGCTAGCCGACTCTTCCCAGGAAAGCATTACACTGTTGACAACACTAAAGAGAATATACAGAAACGGTCAGAAATTAGATTTTAAGTTTAGAAATAAAGTTGCTTTTAGTAAAAGGGCGGTCATTTGAGGCCGATTCCCTAATTTCATGTAATTAAGATTGATTAGTTAGTAGTATTTAACCCTTCTCATGGTTTTTGGAGAAGGGTCCGGAAATCTGTCAAAAAACTTATCCTCAGAACATGCACTTCTGCACCCTCAGAGGAGGTTTTTGATGAATGGATGGATCGAGATTTATTTATGTTTGCATTTTAATATCTGTTACTGATGTTGCACTTCTGTACTCTTAGCAGATGTTAGAACAAGTAGAAATAAATCATTGTTACTTGAAGTTTATTAGTGAACTTAGTCATAAATGGTACTTTTATCTCTTGGCTAGATTCTGCTAGTATTCCTAAAGTGATATGTGGCTGAGTTCTTTGTATGTTATTGCATGAATGTCTGTATTACCATTTGGCACTTCTGTACGGTGGGGTCATTTATTTATGTTTAACATATAGAAAACTGATTATGCGATATGCTGTTCACAACTACTCTGCCTAACTTCTTATGCAGAATGGTTTATCTTTATTGATTTATATTCTGATATCAGTTGAATGATCTTTATTACCGGCTGCTGTTAGAAATCTTTCTAGATCGCATAACAAAAGAAAAACACCCCGGGTTAGCGTAGATTAGATGTATTTTTCTTCATTAGATTACATTAGCATAGAGTTAATTTAGCAGTTAGAATTAAAACTAGATTAGAATAATTCCCCCACCCCTTCCTTAGATTAATACCATCAGACTCTACGCACACACACACACACCCATCACATTGGGAAACTGGTCCCATTACCCCTAGTCGGACCCGCTACTCCAAACGGGCAAGGAGCCGCCAACCAGGTTTCGGACCGGGTGGGTATCCCCCTTGTTGTTGACCCGACCTCGGGGCCCTCAACAGGGTGATATCACGTTCCACGTACGTAAGTGTATCAAACCATTCTCCACGTACCTCCAAGTATATTGGATGGAACTCTACGCATGAAAATTATATGGGAGCACTCTCATCATATGGTTACGCATTAGACAACACTACCAAATACTGCACTTCCATGTATCATCGAGTATATTTTGGAAGTGTACACTAGGTTTCTATCCTCACCTTAAGTAACCAAGTCGGCTGCCTTGTATACTGTAATACACCAAACACAACATTCAGGAAGATTGTTTTCCCGTACTTAAATCCTTGGTTCTCCAAGGTGGTATATTTCAATCACACTTGCTTTGTAAACCATTTTTCCTAGATTACCCCTTTTTGATATTTTGTTGTTAATTTTTAAAATTTATTAAAAAAACGAGGAAGAACAACCCCCTCAACCTCGTCGTTCTCATAAGATGCAAATATTTTCTCCTCTTCCACCAGAGACGACACTTAGACATCACCAAAAAAATAAAAAGACGCAGACTACCGAATCTAATACTTTGGGAGTTACTACTTCTAGTCCTCCACCTAAAATATATCCACTAGAATCATATTTTCCTACGAGTATTGAACCTGAGATTACTTCTTCATTTCATAGAGAATATGAAACAGTTGAAATAGAAGCACCTGATATTTTATTACATGAGGTTATTGAACCTAAATATATTGAATTAGAGATAGTACAACCTAAGGTTATACAATCCGAGGCAGCTCAGTTACCTGCATTTGTTACTTCAGGACCTTCTTCTTCTCTTCCTTTGTCTCAGAGCCAACCACAATCCATATATCTTGGACCTGACAGTGAACCAATTCCACTTGGTCTTGTGAGTATTGAAGATATTCCTCAAGAAGAGCCTTGACCCTCCTCTCCTATTCATTTGAGAGGGATCCATCTTTACCAGACCCATCCTTTTCCTTCTCCTCCTACTCCACCACAAGATCCTTTTTCTGATTCATTTCCTTTCAACTCACCCTTGAGTTTCCCTCAACAATCTTCTTTGGGACAGTTAACCATGACTAAATACGTTATGGTTTCTAACCCTGTATCTACTACTATGACTGAGACAACCCATATTGCAGCTTCATCCACGTTTGTAACATCACCAAAGACACATTTGTATGGTGGCTTGTTTGTCCCGCCTGGTTATCAATCATTGTCTAGTATATTTTCTAGTGCAACATCCAGTCCATGGACCTCTCCCATGTGGTCTTTTTATGGACCTCCTGGTACTTCTTTTATGAGCACTACATAGTCTACTCTTACTCCTCCACGTCAACCAATAGTTCAGTAGAAATTTGATTCATATGTCAGTGGATATGGATACTTACAACAAGCCAATTCATCTTATGTTGGGTACCCTCCTCTTGGTTGGAAGTTGCCTCCATATTCCCCTCCCCTATTGGTGGGGGGGCAACGTATTGGGGGAATATTTCCATCTCCTCCTCAAATATCACAAGTTAGTGCTCAGCCTCATCTAAGTCCTCTGCATTCATGAATTCCTACCAACTCTTAGGAACCTACTTCACCCATACAACCCAGCTCTATTATGAATCAAATTCAAACTTTTCAACCTATTTCATCTTCATCTCGAATTCCTTCTAGTCAAACTATATCTCAACATGTTCAAACTCAAGTTCGTGTAAGTAAAACTTTACAGGCTGCACATTTAACTCCACCTCTGCCATTGGTATCTGGGGAATCCCAAACCCCAATTACCTATCCTCTTCAAAGTCTCTTGTAGTCTTCACCACTTGGATAGGTTATTCCTCAAATCGAGATAGGTCACCCTATATATGGTATGGCACAGACGCAAGTTAGCCAACCTTACATTGGGATGATGCAAAATACCATAGGGAAACTGTATCAATTGTACCAAGTTCAGCAAGTACCTTACCAAGGTTAGAAAATTCCTTATCAAAGTCAACAAATTCAAACCCATCTATTTCAACCTTTACAAGGTTATCCTGGAGTTGGGAAGCAAGGTTATGTGTATCTTGGTTATCAGAATCCTCCCTATCTCAGAACACAGATACCTATTTCTCAAGCCATCCCATATTACCCAAGGTATCCTCCACCAGACCTTAATTAATAGGAAGTTTCCATTTGTAGAAACTCTTGAATGGCCAGATCTGACCCGAATTACTAATGATCCCATTGCTCATTCTCCTTGGTGGCTGTTATTCCCACAAAATTTCCTAGTGATATCCCTAAATTCAATGGAAATCCTAGAGAAGACCCATCTACAAACATTATGACTTATCATTTTTGGTGTTCTTCAAACTCTCTCAATGATGACTCTATCCATTTATGTCTTTTCCAGTTCACACTTACTGGTACGGAAACAAAATGGTATATTGAACTACCACGAGCTTCATTCGATAATTTCAGTGCCTTAGCTACCACATTCTTAACACATTTTTAGTTACCCATTCGATATGAGACTAAAACTGAACTTTTAACCAATTTCAAACAATATGATTCCACTCACATTTCTGATCACATTCATGAGTGGCGACGTTGTTGTCATTTGGTTAAAACTTGTGTTCTTGATAAATTGTTAGCTAAATGGTTTATTAACTCTCATTTATCGTCCATAATAGAATACGTCGCAAAGGGTGAAGTTGTGACTGAAGAGAAAGTAGCGTGCCCAGTATTTGGATCTTATTTATACTTAATTCAACATGCTCTATGATAAAATACCAAATGCTCCGCAACCTTCCAATATTGTTCCTCCACCTCGTAGTAAAGAATCATATGTCATCAATGGCATGATTGGTTCTTCCAACCAGTAGTTGGTGAGTAAACCATCTGTTTCAACTCTCGTTGTGGCTACCCAAAACCAACCTTCCACTACTCCTGCAAATTCTACTTCTGAGATCAATGTTGTTCAATCCTCCAAAGCCAAATCTCAACAACTAGAAAGTAAGAAAAAAGAAGAAAGATAATCCTCTACAGGATAAAAATAATAATTAGTCTTTTGAAGAGAAGCGGAAAACATGAGGACAATTTCACTCATGGTTGTCCACATCAGGTGGAAGTAAAACAATTCCTTAAGTCATCCACTACACCTATTGTGTTGACAAATTTATTTCTGAATCAGGAGACTAATACAGTTTCTCGAGATCCCTCTTCCTCCAACTTGGTCTTGATGTTTTCCTCCGCTAAGCCGAAAAATTATGTTATGGTGGCCACAGGAATAAAGATTGCGGTAATGAGAATCCATCAAATTGTCAGGCTATTGATCAACCTGCTATTTCCACCATATCTCCATTGGATCTAACTCCAAATGTGTTTCCTAAAGAATTGACAATTAAGCCTCCCAAAGGTGTTATCCATAAATCTGTGTTCAACCCTCATGCAAGAGTTGTTCATAATTATAACATAGTTGAGGATCTAGCTCAAGCTCCTTCAGCTATGTAAACTCTTGAGGTGTTTCAAAATTGTCTTGGCCAGAAGAATTCTTTACTTTCTGCAATTGGATGTATTGACCCCTTAGATTCAAACCTTGTAGTTTTAACCATGAGAATTATATGCCTTAACTTTCGGCCCAATTAGCTTTCATGATTCAGGTCGTCATTTGTAGTAAGAAATCCATTATTCCATCATGAACGAATGAGCTTTAACTTGTATCATGTCACTTGATGGAAGGCCATTCATTCTCCCCAATTAAATTGGTCGCCTACTAATCTAAAGACATTTGACAGAAGAGGCTTCAATCCTTGTGGAATTCTAGACTCGTTACAAGTAGAATTAAGTGGAAAGACAATGTCATAGAAGTCAAAGTTATTGATGGGCCATTAGATTATAACCTTCTACTAGGTTGTATGTGGGTTTCTGTTATGGTTGTTTTTGCTTCAACATATTTTAGAATGATTGCATTCCCTCTTAAGGGAGGTATAGTATCCATTAATCAACTCACTTTCTTTTCCACCAATTCTCAAGCTACTGGAAGCATCCCTCTTGTGGGAGAAACCCCACATCCATATCAACATGTTGGGGTTGGATTTCTTAAGGATTATTCCCTCATGGGAACCTTTTCTCTTCCTCCTCCTTCTCATGATAGCTCTAATTGGGTTTCCCATGTCAACATGATATCTTTTTGTTGAGATGAGCGGCTCATTCTACAACCCAGTATGAGGGATGTGTAAGTATGTCCATCCATTCGTTCCCCTTTAAAATGAAAATAAAAAATAAAAATTATGTTCTAAATAGAAAAATAATGTCGACTATAATAAAAAATGAATATGTTGTAAAGTAATTAGAAGTAAAACAATGAAAATTAACACATTGTATTTTGCACTCTAAAGAAGTTTGCATGTGAAGAAATTTGATCCTTCTCAGCTGATGTTAGATCCATAGTTAAGATGTATATATGTTGGTACTACTCCCAATATTGACACTTTTGGTGACTGCATGTCACTCAATCCCATTGAGCTCTACTATGAAACCATTTATTTTCATGTGTGGCACATTCTACTCTCTCCTCTTTGATCAATTGGGTTGATAATTCCTTATATTACGACACATCCCCTGATCCCTTCTCTCGTAAATTTTCTACTGATGAGAACATCATGGAAATCATGATGCCAAATGATGCACTATGGGATGATCATCATCATCATTCCTCCTTGCTAGATTCCTTCGAGGATAATCTTAGTGAAGTCTATCGACCCAAACGTCGTTGAGATGTATGAAAATTCCATATCCATCCATGATATCAATTCTGAGAAGAATTTTTCAAATATTGAAGAGACTATTCCTCTCGATATTTTGAACAAACATGACATTGTTGAGAATGTACATATCTGTGCATCTTTCTCTCCTTATGAGATCAAGACTTATAAATCTCTTTTCCAAGAATTTAAAGATTTTTTCACCTGGTCTTTTGAAGAGCTGATAGGTATTGATCCAAACATCATTGTACATGAAATATATCTCAATGCTAAGCTATTTTGATAGTGCCTTTGTTCATTCCATCCCAAGAAGGCTAACGCTATTAAATCTGAAGTTGAAAATTCTACACGATGGTTTCATCCACCCAATACCTCTAACTGATTGGGTGTCAAACATTATTCCTATCATGAAGAAACAGGGAACAATTCATGTGTGTTTTGATTACCAAGTAATTAATCATGCTTGTTTTAAGGAAAATTATCCTACCCCATTCATCGACCAAATTGTTGACGATTATGCTGGCTGTGAAATATTTTCGTTTATGGATGGATTTTCCAGCTACAATTAGATCAACATCCTCCTAGCGAACCAACATAAAATAACGTTCATTTTTCCATGGGGCACATTTCCATATTGAAAACGCCCTTTCGGATTGAAAAATGTTGGGGCCACATTTCAGAGGGAAATGAATTATGCCTTACATGACATCAAACACATCGTACAACCATATTTGGATGACTTACCTTCTCACTTGAAATATCGTGTTGATCATCCAATGCATCTTAGGGCTATATTTTTACATTGTCGACACTATAAAATTAGGTTCAATACACATAAGTGTGTGCTTTGTGTTAGCTTCGGGTGACTTCTTAGTTTCGTTGTATCAAAACAAGGAATACGTATTGACTCATTGAAAGTCCAGGAAATCTTAGATCTACCTGATCCTTCCTCTCTTCTTCAACGTCAATGACACCAAGGGAAGGCTAACTTTCTACGAAGATTCATTTCCAACTACACCGGATTGACCAAATGATTTACTTGCTTGCTAAAGAAAGGGGTTCCATTCCATTGGGACGACACTGCCCAAAAGTCATTTGATGCCTTGAAAAATGTTCTAATTCGGGCATCCTTGTTGTGTCCCCCAGATTACTAATGAAATTACTTCAAGTGCCTCATCGTTGTAGTTACTACCATCGCTATGGTATTGGTCCAAGGGGATGATATAGGGAATGAATATCCTATTTATTATTTGAGTCAGAACTTGAATGATGCTGAGGTCAAATATACTCACGTCAAAAAGTTAGCTTTGGCGGTTGTCTAGGTTCTCGAAAGGTTTTGTCACTATATCCTGCTTCACAAGACTATGGTTGTTTCCGACTCCAACCCCATGAAATACATCTTGTCACAACAATTGATGAGTGGGAATTAGTCCAAATTGATTGTCATCCTCTAGGATTTTGAATTATATTTTATCAAATCCAAGTCAAATAAATCCTTAGTCTTTGTTGAGATGATCTGCAACCTTCTCATTACCAATGCTAAACCGTCTGAAAATTCTATTCGATATGATTTGTTGTTCGTGATTGCATCATCTGACCCATGGTATGGAGACATTATCATATATCTCCAAATCTAGACTTTCTAGCCTGATACCTCTCGCCCTGACCAGTGAGATATCCGATATCAAGCTAAAAATTATATAATAATCGGCAACACCCTTTATCATCATGGTACTGATATGATGTTTTGAAGGTACCTCACCCATGAGGAGGCTGAGAAAGCCCTAAATGAAATCCATGTGGGGGCATGTGGTGGAAATATGTATCATTACGCCGTCACATGGAATATTTTACGTGTTGGCTACTTTTGGCTTACTATGTTTTGCGACTTCATCCTCGCAGTCCAAAAGCGTCATGTCTGCCACATATACGATCGTAAAACCTGTGCTACACCCGTGCCTTTGCACCATGTTATCGTCATTGGATCTTTTGCAAAATGGGTCATTGATTTTATGACATATAACCCTCACTCGAAAGGGGGGCATGGCTACATCATTGTGGCGGTAGAATATTTTACCAATTGGACCGAGGATATGCCTATATACAATAAAACCAGCGAAATAGTTGCTCTCTTCTTTTTCAATCATGTCATTGTGAGGTTTGGTGTACCATAGGCCATAGTTATAGACCATGGGAAACATTTCCATAACCACATGATGTCTGAACTGACTGTCATGTTGGACCTCTCCCACGAGATTTCAACTCCCTACTACCATTAGGCGAATGGGAAAGTTGAGGCCATCAATAAATTTTTGAAACAATGCTTCAATGCATGATAGGGGTCCATAAATTGGACCGAAATTTGATCCTTTATGAAGGCTTGTGGAAATTTTGTCTCTATTTGGATTGCTACTAGGTTCACACCATTCCAATTGGTATACTGTCTATAAGCAATCCTTCCTATTGAGTGTAAAATTTTGTCTCTAAAACTTGCTTCTGAGCTCCTCCCTGCCACTTTTGCAGAATAAGAACACCTCTTACATTTAACACTCTTAGATGTAACCCATCGTGATGCCGAGATGGCTAATGATGCCCATAAGAAATGTGTTACGGCGTAATATGACAATAATTTCAATCCTAGTGTCTTCTTGGAAGGTGACCTTGTCTTGTTGTAGGATCAAGAGTCCGGTAAATTAGTATCGGGGAAGCTCGAGCCAGTGTGACTAGGCCCATACATTGTTAAACATGTTCTTTCTAAAGGGGCCTAAAAGCTTGTTGATTTTGATGGATTTACATTAGTGCAGCCTATAAATGGTTTGTACCTTAAACAATACTATGCTTAAGCCATTTTTTGCCTAGTTCACTATGTACATGTTATATATAGGTGTGTTTGCAGTGTGTTCCCCACAGAGTTTCCTACGGTTTATGTTAATCATGTTTCCCTTCAACCATATGTTGGTTATGCTAATGGCACTACTCGTAGTACTCAAAATATTTCTTCCGCAACATGGGATATATATGCTCTGAATGGTGAGCTAGTGATTTCATAAGGGATTTGTATTAGTCGCTCTACAAACAATATCATTGAGTATAGTGCAATGATCGATCTATTGTCTGATAATATTTCTCATGGTATCCACTGTATAGTTATCAGACTTGACTCATAACTTGTAGTACTACAATTGACTAATGTCTATTTAGTTAGAAGTCCAAATATGCTTAATGGTTTGCCTTCTGGAAAGACACTTTGATCATATCCAATATCAACACATTTCTAGAAGTTTCAACACATTAACAGATGCATTAGAAAACCACATTTTAGACAAACATTTGCGACATATGTAAATTAAATTAAATTACAATGATATACATTAAATGAAATAATAGAATTCATAAGAAGCATAGATAGGTAGATAGTTGTATATATATGTATATCAAAATTTGGTTTCACAAAAATTTGTGCCTGAGACACATATGGCCACACAACCTATCATATCAATAAATATACATGTAGCCAAAATATGGCTATATTAAGCCTCCTAGTAGACTAATCATGATGCTTATGGTAGTAAGAAATTAAGCAAGCCATTTTCATAGTAGTCAGTTGATACATCCAAGCATGCCAGTAGTATGATGCTGCCATCACATTAGCATCTGGTCGACCCTAGTCTCAACTATGCCCTAGGTCAACCCCTCCAAGCGACGCTCGACCTCTATAAGAGTCTCAAACACACTGAGATCCTATAAGACCTCTCATCACCCTGCAACAACCTATGCTCATATTCGTTCTTGTTATGGGTCTCCTACATGCTGAAGATAGGAGGAACTTACTAGTCGAACGTGTTCAATGTCTGCATGTAAAATTCGATAGTTTAGTCTCAGATACGTAGAAAATACACAAAAAATGTAAAACTTAAAAATCAAAAAATGATTAAAATGTTTTTGTTTTACCTATGGCACCCCATCACTCACCATGAGGAAGCACGACCTTTGGGTCTCCGTGAAAATCCATCCCTGCGTATGGATAATATTCAATCTTAATGAGTTGCATGAAAAACCATCATAATAAGACTAGTGTGAAACTCGTAGATGATGGACCTGCATGTCTAGACATGAGATCCACCCATATCCTCATCCTTGGGACTCTCGGAACTGTGGGATCGAGTGAGATATGTTGTGGCTGGAGCAATGGGATCCACTCCAAGGAAAATGAAATAAAAAACGAACCATACCCAAATTTCTTCAACCTTCCATCCTTTTCCTTGGTAAGCTATTATTTCATATTTTCCAGTGCTCCCTCACTCCAGTTGAATACTATTGACTCTATGAACTCTAAATCATATTGCGTTTGGTAATTGTTGGCCAAATGCAAGGTAGAACTATCAGCCAACATAGCAATAATGAATAGTATTTTCCTCAAAGGTAGATGACCCACATCCTTTATCTTGATTTCCCATCCTTAGTCAGTTGGGATCGAGGTCTATAGTGTGTACTAATATAATCCTTGACTTTCTCTCCACCCCTCCTCGAACTAGATAAAAGGTTGGGGAAACATATCCTTGATAAACTGTTCGTAAATATGTGTCTCGCACCTATATGGTAAGCATGTGTGCTCCAAGCCTGAAATCTTGTTCCTGAACATCCCATGCTCGAATAAGATACTCTAACAACTCCATTTGTTGCCTCATTACAGGGATCTAGAATAATTTCATAAGCCCATAATTTCTTAATTCCTATATAATGGTTGGATCATTATCTGCATACATATCTTGTTCCTCATGTTCTCTTTCTCACCATATCAGATCCATTATGTTCCAATGGAAACCTGAAACATGAAAAAAAGAATCATTATGATGTGTTATGAAACCAACTCAAGAAAAGATAGAAAAGATAGATCAATGCCTTAGAATTCAGCCTCTTCGAGGGGGCAACCTCCTTTACATTACATAAATGAACAATTCTTGGATGATACAAATGACAAAACCTCCTTTCTATATATAGGAGTCTAAGGAGTCACAATATAATCCAACCAACCTAACAATAATAATATAAAGCCACAAAAATAACAATAGAGGGATTCTATGGGGCACAGAAATAACAATATGGGGGTAATAGGGGCACAACAATATAAATAAGGGGTATAACTACAATAGTAATGGGGTAATCACTAGTATTATAGGGACCCAACATGCCCCTCTCCTTCAAAAAAGTGTTGTCCTCAACGCTTGAGTAGTTCTGGATACTTCTGCATAAAATTCTCATCCTCCCATGTGGAATCTTCAGCGGATAAGTTCTTCCACTTGATAAGATACTCTGAAATTGATCGATTTCGTAGCTGTCGAGTTCTTGTTTCTGTGACTGCTTCCGGTTCCAATATAATTTTTCCTTCCTCGTCAAGTTCTGGCAATATTGTTTGAATTGGGAGCTTGTCGCCTATAACCTTCTTTAAACATGAAACATGGAAAACTGGGTGCAATCGAGAAGCTGCAGGAAGCTCCAATTTGTATGCCATAGTACCAATCTTTTGCAACACCTTGTACGGACCATAATACTTTGGTGATAATTTATTATCCTTCTTAGCTTGCTTTAGGGACATTTGCTTATATGGTTGTAGCCGTAGGAATACCCAATCACCTACATCAAAACTTCTTTCACTGCGATGTTGATCTGCCTGTTGTTTCATTCTATTTTGTGCCAACACGAGGTTATCCTTTAAGAGTTGGAGGACTTGTTGTTGATGTTCGATGTGATGTTCCACTGCCTGAACCTTAGAATTTTCTCTTAAATATGATGTGATGGATGGTGGTTGATACCCATAAAGTGCCATAAATGGGGTCATTTTTGTTGCTGTATGGAAGGAAGTGTTATACCACCATTCAGCCAGAGGCAACCATTTGACCCATTGTGTCTGTTTATCAGATACAAAGCAACGAAGATATCCTTCCAAACATTTGTTTACTATCTCAGTTTGCCCATCAGATTGAGGATGATAAGATGAGCTATGAGCTAACTGAGTACCAAGACAAGAAAATAATTTTGTCCAAAAATTTCCAGTGAAAATGGGATCTCTGTCACTTACAATAATCTTTGGGTTTCCATGTAGCTTTTGAACTGTTTCCATAAATGCAGTAGAAAATGTACTGGCTTTAAATGGATGTGATAATGCACAAAAGTGTGCATACTTGGTAAGTCTGTCAACTACCACCATGATGACACTCTTTCCCTCAGACTTGGGTAAACCTGTGATAAAATCCATTGAAACCTCCTCCCAACGTTGGCTTGGAATGGATAAAGGTTGTAATAGACCCGGTGTCTTAATTGTTTCAACTTTATTTTGTTGGCAAACCAAACATTCCGCCACAAACTTTTGAATATCTGATTTAAGGCCATCCCAAAAAAATTCCTTCTTAACCCTGTGGTAAGTTTTTAAAAATCCTGAGTGCCCTCCTAAGGGAGAAGTGTGCAATTCCATAAGAATCTTTTGTTTTAGCTGGGAATTCTTACAGAGGTATAAGCGATCTTTGTACCATAACGAATCATTTTGCCAGCTAAATGTATCAGAAGTACTGGAATCTTGTTGTAGCTTTCGAATAAGTGCCCACACTTCTTCGTCATTCTTCCATTCCTCCTTGCTTCGTTTATCCAATCTGGTTGGATAATAGAAATGGCACACAACAATGCTTCCACATCCTCATCCTTTCTTGAGAGTGCATCTGCCACCACATTTTGCTTCCCTTTTTTGTAGATGATTTCAAAGTCATAACCCAACATCTTTGTGACCCACTTTTGTTGCTCTTCAGAGGATAATCTTTGTTCTAAAAAGTATTTAAGGCTATCATGATCCGTTTTTACCTTGAAGTGTCTTCCCATTAGGTAGGGTCGCCATTTCTTAAGTGCATGGAGTATTGCCAACATTTCCTTCTCATAAATAGCTTTGCTTAAAAACTTTCCCTTGATTGGACGACTTTCAAAAGCAATGGGTCTTTCATCTTGCATTAGAACAACACCAATTCCATTTCCTGAAGCATCACATTCCACAATAAAGGTTTTTGTGAAGTCCGGTGTAGCTAAGACCGGTGCTTGGCACATTGCCTCTTTAAGATGTTCAAAGGCCTTTGTTGCTTCCGGAGTCCATGAAAATGAATCTTTCTTCAATAATGTTGTTAGAGGTGCTGCTATTCTCCCATAATTCTTAACAAACTTGCGATAATACCCTGTCAACCCAAGAAATCCTCGCAGATGCTTTATGGATGTGGGGATTTTCCATTCCTTAATGGCTTTAATTTTGCTAGGGTCTACCTTAACTCCTTCATGAGATACAATATGACCCAAATATTCCACCTCCTGGACTCCAAAGAAACATTTGGATCTTTTTGCATATAATTGTTTCTCCTCCAATAGTTGTAGCACCCTGTCAACATGTTCAACATGATCCTTCCAAGACTTGCTGTAGATTAGTATATCATCAAAAAATACTAACACAAATTTTCTAAGGAATGGTTTGAAAATTGAATTCATCAAACCTTGAAATGTTGAAGGTGCATTGGTAAGGCCAAAAGGCATGACCAAAAATTCATAATGACCCTCATGAGTTCTAAATGCCGTTTTCGGAATGTCTTCAATCTTCATTCTGATTTGATGATATCCCGAACGAAGATCCAACTTGGTGAAGTAAATTGATCCATGCAATTCATCCAGTAATTCATCAATGACAGGAATGGGGAACTTATCTTTAATAGTGAGCTTGTTGAGCTCCCTATAATTCGGACACATGCGCCATGATCCATCCTTCTTGTGCACCAATACTACTGGAGCTGAGAAAGAACTTTGACTCGGTTGAATTATACCAGCCTCTAGCATTTCTGCAACCATACGTTCAATTTCACTTTTTTGGACATAGGGATATCTGTACGGCCTGATGTTTGGAGGAACACTTCCTGGAATCAGATGAATAGCATGATCATGATCACGCATAGGTGGGAGACCTTTGGGAGTCTCAAATACCTTGGAATGATTGTCCAGGACTTTTTGGAGATCTGGAGAAATAGATGATTCCAATGTGGAAACATCTAGCGAACATAATTGTGCAATTACACCTCTTTGCTCCTTTTTTAGAAGCTTTGTCATGCCATTAGAGCTGATTATCTTTCCTGGTTTCCCTGCAATACCCCTTAATTCAACTTCCTTTCCTTCCATAGAAAATTTGATGAAAAGTTCTTGAAAATTAAAAGCTATTGTACCCAAGGATTGTAGCCATTGGACTCCTAGTACAACATCAACACCTCCCATTGGAATGGAAAGCATTGGGCTAGTCAATACATATTCTCCCATGGATAGCTTGATATTATGGCACTTTCCAGAGCAATTTATTGTTCCTCCATTTGCAATCATCACTTGACACTCTGGTGCTGGATATAGGAAGCAATTCAATTCTTTTGCTACCCTACAATGAATAAAATTGTGGGTGCTTCCTGAATCAATCAACACTATTACCTTTTTCTTCTTGATTTGTCCTTCTATCTTGATGGTTTGAGGAGTGGTAATTCCCGCCAATGCATTACAAGATATGGTCGGATTTATTTTTTCTTCATCTAGGCTTTGTTCCTGGAGTATATCCTCTTCTTTTGACCTTTCTTGCTCCTTTTCTTCTTCCTCTTCACAATCTATGTAGAATAATTTCTTCTCAGCACACTTATGACCTTTTGTGTATTTGCTATCACAACTGTAACAAAGCCCTTTTGCTCTTTTTTTCTTCCAATTGTTGTGGTGTCAACCTTGTAGGTTGTGGAAGACTAGGGGCAACAACACTTCCGTCTTTATAGTTGTGAGTGGTATGCTTCCTAGTTGCCATAATTTTGCTTTCCATTTTTCTTGCTAACCTGAATGCCTTCTCTAATGAATCAGGTTCCCAAAGGCGAACATCATGTTGGATATTATCCTTTAAAGACCCTATGAACACATCAATCCTATGCTCCTCTGGAATATCTTTTACCCTTATGTTCAATTTTTGGAACTCCTCAATGTGCTCCATTATTGAACCTTTTTGTTTGAGACTTATCAATTGGCTAAAAAAAGTGTTGCTTTTTGTATCCTCATAATGTGCTATCAATTCTTCCGTAAAAATTGCCCAAGTGATAAATTGTTTACGAGAACAAAGCCATTGATACCATACAAACTGATTTGGTTCCAAATATACAGTTGCCATACGTACCTTTTGTGCGTTTTGCACATTATTGAGATCGAAGAATTGCTCCATCTGTAATATCCATGTGGCGGGATCCTTGCCATCAAACTTCCTCATATCGATTTTTGGAATATGGTGATTCTTTGATCCAACATTAGCGTCTATGGAATCATGATTAACATTTCTTTTGTTCTCATCATGAGTTTCCTTTACTACCTTTTCACCATTAGTAAGTATTTCTTGTAGAAAATTTGTCAAATCTGTCTTCAAATCTGCCATGCTTGTCTTCAAATTTGTGTTCAAATCGATCTTCAAATTGTCCATCTTAGCTTCCATGCCATTCATATTAGCTTCCACGCCATTTATCTTAGCTTCTGTTAACTTTTGTGAGCATGACATTTGTTGCACTTGTTCTTGTAATTTTGATATATCATGTAGCATTTCTTCCTCTTCTTCATGAGTCATGCTAGAGCTTTCAGGTTCCTTACTAGGTGTTTGCATTTTCTTTCCTCGGGGCATCAGTTACCGATAATAATGCTCTACTATGCCTTTTGAATTCCTTCAAAATAAATTTTCAAACCAGGCTTAAGCAAAAATTAAAAAAAAAATCTACACACCTTCCTTCACTTTTTAGGAGCTTGATATTGCCTCTGATGTATCTTTGTACTTTCCAATCATCTAGTTCTGAATTTGTGATCTGTAGTAGCTCTCTATGTCCTCTTTCCAATGCCACCAGTCTGATCCAAATTGGATTCTCCAAGAAAGAGTTATGCACAATCTCCCAAGATGACCTGATTATAGACCTTTCCAGAAGAGCGAACTTGTATGAAGTGCCACGTGTACAATTTTCGATCTTTGGTTCTGAAAAATATATACAAGAAACCACAGTCCGTCCTCTTTCTGTAACTTCTTACAAAATTTCAATCTGATTCCCAGAGAGAAGGTTATGATGATTTTCCCCAGGTCACGTGTTTTGAATGTAATTCAGGAGTCTGCAAAAAGACCAACTTCCTCAGATCATATCTCCGCAAATATCGCGCGAAAAGCTCTGAAATTTGGACCCAAGGTTCAACATGATTTCTTCTCAAATGGGTTTTTTTTTGCGACTTCTGAAACATCACAGAAAAAAAGTTATAGTGAAAATTCCACGATGACCTATTTGGAGCAGCGAAACCCTAGAATCCAAAGCTCTGATACCAAATGTTATGAAACCAACTCAAGAAAAGATAGATCAACGCCTTAGAATTCAGCCTCTTCAAGGGGGCAACCTCCTTTACATTACATAAATGAACAATTATTGGATGATACAAATGACAAGACCTCCTTTCTATATATAGGAGTCTAAGGAGTCACAATATAATCCAGCCGACCTAACAATAATAATATAAAGCCAAAAAAATAACAATAGAGGGATTCTATGGGGCACAGAAATAACAATATGGGGGTAATAGGGGCACAACAATATAAATAAGGGGTATAATTACAATAGTAATGGGGTAATCACTAGTATTATAGGGACCCAACATGATGAATCTCATGCAAAAAATTGAGATACTTTTGAGTGAAAAAGGCAAAACAAGCTTGTGAAATGTGCCTAGTGAACCCTACTAAGGGGAGAAATTGCATTGTAGTTCCTTGGACAGTTCAATTTTTTCCTGCCCAACACACCTTTCGACACTGCTGGGGTGCGTTGGGGCTAGGGAGAAAAATTGAATACCTAGGTTGCCCAAAAAAAATAAAAATTGCATGAAATGTAAAAATGATACCATAGAAAGCAAGAGGAAGGTGAAATATCCTACCTGGAAGTGACAGCACCCAAAATGATCCACCGGATTGGTCACAATTAGCTACAGAAGATCAGGGTGAAAAAGCACTCATTACTCACTCACCAAGAGGTAAAATGTAAAATGGTACAAATTAATTACTTTTTTCCTATTTATGGTCATTTTCATTATTATTTTATTAATATTTTAATATTTTGACCTAAATATGGCATAATTTTATCTTGAATCAGGTATTTTTAATCTTTTGGTAATGTTATGAGCAGGTTAATATAGCTATTTGATGGATTTGATGATGTCTAGATCAAAATAGATCATTTTGACCAAAGAGCATACTTTTATCACTTTTTTGGGATATGTAAATTTATGAAAAAGGAACCCCTTTGGAGTCCTCTTTCAACTCTTTTCAAACTCCCTAACCATGAAAATATTGTCAAGCACTTTTATTTTTGAACTCATTAAAGTAAATGAAAAGATGTCTACTTAGTATAAGTTTAACCCTTTTCTGGACTGAGATAAACTATTTACGAAAAGGAATACCTTAGTTGAACATGACTAAGAGCTTCTCTTCAGTACTTTTTTTCTGCATTTTCAGACTTAAGGGACTATTTACAAAAAGGAACCTTTGGAGTTTTTTTTCACCTCTTTTTCAAACTCTCTAAACATGAAAAAGGAGTCAAGTTCAACCTTCGCTGGACTCGTAAAAACATCAAACAGTGATAGACTCGTTGAATGTGACAAGACCGAACCACTCCTTCTTAAGGTTCGTTAAAAATACTATGAGGGATTCATCCAAAGGATGAAATTACAGATCAAGGATACGTTATCCTCCTCAAGCTTGTTAAAAAATAAAGAGGTACTAACCAGAAATTGTTGGGGAAATTGGGAAACAGGGTACTCTACCTATTAATGGCAGTGAGTCTCTTTTGAACATGACACTTTTCCACTTCATCTTTGTGGTTGTTGGGTTGGGAAATATGCTTTTGTTTTGGTTTATCACACCATATCAAAGCCTCCACCTTTCGCTTTGAGTCAATGATGCCAAATCCATTAAGTGTCACTGATATGTTCAACATATCCTTCAATTGATCTCTGTTACAATACTCTTAAGCCTTCATTCCATGTTTGTCGTTCCCAAACCAGCTCCACATCGACATTATTTTGTTTCTAATATTTATACCTGTTTCGTGTTATTGATCAGGGATACATCAAGGCCCCCCTATGATGAGTCGCTTCCTTTCGATATCATCTCATTATCCAGTAAGTTGAATTAGAAACTCTCCTTTTGGTACCTTGGAGCTTGCATACATCAACGGAAAGTTTCCTTGCTCTCAACTATATGTTTTCATCATTGGCTTTTGATTGATATATTTTGTGTGTTGTTCAACTTCAACTCATTCATTCACACCATACGGATTGTATTGTTGTACCTTGAGATCCATTAACATCATCAATGGTTTCTCTTGCCTCTATTCACGACTTACATCATTGGCCAGTAATCAGATGGTGTCTGCCATGTTGGACTCTAAGTCCTTTATTCGCATGGTTAGACTCATACATTGGATGGTCGAGTGAACAAGATAGAAGACCCCAGATCTAGTTCCATCCATCCAGGTTGCACTTTCACGATTAATGCAAGATTACAAAGCATGCTAGCTATGATCATACAAATAATCATCCAATCATGAGTCCACTCTTTTTCATCATTAGATGTGAATTCTTGATCATTATACATGTAACGCTAGCTTATGTGATGAGCATGTGTATTCCTCCCTGAGTAGAGATATCATGATGAAAATGTATTATAACAGATGATGATCTTGACCAGAACTTCTCACAAAGTAAATAACTTTAGTCATCAGCTAACATTTCTGAATTTTCACTTTAAGGGGAAATTTTTTATAGGCCATTTTGTCGCATCTAGTCAATAGGCCTACAAACCAGATCAATCATCATTCATGAACATGTTGTCATCATCCCTACATAAATTCCTAAGCATGACCATTCCAAAATGCCTAATTTTCTAGAACTAAATGCTCAAAATCAAGCTTTTAATCCCAACACACACTGCCCCTTTAGAGATATGTGTTTAGCATTGGTTGCTCCCTTATACACTAGCGTTGGTCAGCATCAACTTGCTCCTTTTTAGGGGTGCATTAATTCTAGAAATTCAGGAAAATCAAAAATATTTTGGAAGCTTCATCTTCCATAAGCTTTCATGGGTTGTTTTAACCATTTACCTTGGTTAAGAAGCTCGAATATTATCTAACCCTACCTTGGAGACTTCACTTCGTATCCCTTGAGATCATCCTCCCATTTTAAGTGGATCTAAATACTAGATTGGTAAATGGATGAGTTCCTAAACCACCACACTCTCCTATAAATTTTCTGCCATCCACAACATCAGGGTTGGATTTGGGAGATTGATCATGCCCTCATGTTGTTGCCTTGAATCTAAGAGAGTCATCATCTTCATGCATTAGGGTGACATTGAGGTGTGCTTTGTGACAAGGAAGGAAAAGTCAACTTGGGAAGATCTCTACAAGATCAACTACTATTTTTGGTTCTAAATTCTCTCCTATTTCTACTAATATAAAGAGTATATTTTTTCCTATGTATGTCGCATTACATTTTCATTCATTTATTTAAATGCCTCATTGATTCATTGAATAGAGTAATTGAATTATGTTGTCTAAATGTTGTAGATCTTTGGCCTGTTTTGGTTGTATGTGCAGGTTCTAATTATAGCATTTGGAGCTACAATTGGAGCTTACAAGTCGAGAGGAAAGTAAAGGTTGCAACATATTCCAAGTAGGATTTTTTTCCAATTTTCAATTTCTCTAAGGGAAACTCTATATTCTTTTATTTCTGTTGTTCTAAACTAGTCCACTAGTCTAGGGAAGATACTTGTGTTTGCAATCGTAAATTATGAATAACAATGTGTGGGGTAATTTCCTCATTTACTTCAAGTACGGTTGTTGTTGAGTTGACTACGGAATCATCACTCGAAATTTCCATTGTTTGAATTGCAACATCTAAATATGTTTTAACTTCTATTGGTTTCTCATCTTCTTGAGTTATGATATTGACTTGATCGATATTTTTTCATTTATCTTCAACTTGGACTATTATGGTTGGAGACTTCAATACTTCTTCTTGAGTAAGTTGTTCTAACTTGTCATTTAGTGGCTTCTTGTCACTTTTAAGGTTCTTTATTTTCATAAGTAAGGCTTGGTTATGATTCCTTAGACGTAAAATATCTTCTCTTTATGGATTTTTGACTTTATTCTTAGTATCTTTCTCATCTTTTAAATTTTTCATTTATTCTAACAATTTTTTATTAAGGGTTTTTAAACATAAATTTTCTTCTTCTTTTTTCTAATAGATTCTTGTTGAATTTCTTCTCAAGGTGTTCATTTTCTTGCTTTAATTTTTTCTTCTTAACCTTAGAATTCTTGATCTATTCAAGTAATTTTTTATTATGGTCCCTTGAGCGCAAAATTTCCTCATCCTTTTCTTTTAACTTATTATAAATCATGTCTTCGAAATCCTTATATTTCTTTTCGAATGCATTGCTTTTTTGTTCAACCTCTGTGAATTCCTTCTCTAATATTTTTGTTTGTGTCTGTGTATTACCTTGATGTTATTCAGCACTAAATAATCTTCCACATGTTGGAAAACTTAATTGGAATTTATTTTAATATATTGATATAAAATTTCATTTAGACAAAATGGACATTTAGTCCAAAATGTGAATCTCATTTTTAAGTTGAATTGTTTTCACCCTTTCTTCACTTTTTAATTTTTAATAAAACCTTCCTCTATATATATATATACTTTTTTTCTTAAGAGACTGAATAATTTTTTTTAGAGACTATATAACTTTTTTTTCTTTTTTTTAAGACTAAATTATTATTTTTGTTTAAATTTAGAGACAATAGTTTTTTTAATTAAATATATTTTTTCATTTACTAAATAATTTTTGTAGTTAATAATTAAATTAATTATTAATTCGACAACTATATAATATATGGTTTTTATATAATGGTACCTATGTAGAATTTATAATGCTTAACTTTCAAACTTAGTTGTATGATACAACGAGTGAAATGACACAGTGATTGGAGAGGAAGAAAATGGTGGCTCAATTAATGATTGGCCCAATGATTTGAGAATATGTCGGACAATTAGGTGGTGGTCCGGGAAAACAATTGTGGCAGTGGTGCGGTGAAACAATGGACAGAGCGGTGAACAGGGCAAAGATTAGCGGTGCATATGCGGGCTACAGGGAGACCAACGACAGTTGTAGGTGGCTCATTCGTTGGTGATAGCGGTTGCTAATAGCAATGACAACGACTGAACGACTACGAATTTAGTAGTGGTAGCGGTAGCAACGCGGGACAGGTTTTGGAGGGTTCAATAGATGATTGGAAGGATATGCAATAGTCACGAAAGTCTGATCAACGTCATGAAGGATGAATGGGTTCTCGTGGTGATGATGATGTGTACATGGCACTGATAATGGTGGTTTGGTGGAAAAAATGGGTTAGAATTTGTTTTGCGGCGAAGCTGGGATAGGTTTGAACCTGTCAGCGGTTGTGGATGGCGATAGGGTTACAACGACTAGGTAAGTCGCTTTGACCATATATATATATATAGATATAGATATAGATATAGATATAGATATAGATATAAATATTTCTTTTTCTAATTTTTTTATATAAATTCTATGCTTTCTTTTTATATTGTTTTTTTAATAATAATAAAAAAATCATTTTTTCCACTATTTTTTTTATGAAACCCTTTATTTTATATATATATATATGTTATTTAACTCTTTTTTTTTTTTTAGTTTTTCTGTATGGCCAAAGGCCTAAATCATGAGCTAACAATATGGAGAAACTCTAGAAGCTCTATAGTGAACATTGTGATTACAACGACAATGATGTTGATGGAGACCTTAATGGGAAATGGTCGGGATCAGAGAACGTGGCTCTGATACCAATATAATGAACAAAATTTGTACACACAACAGAGTAAGCTTCAGAAGAACTGAAATATGTAAGTATCCATCGTAGGAAAAGTAATTGTATATTAAATATCGTATATAAAATAATTGATGTGATGATTACAATGAGGGCCAGAGACTGACTTCTATACCCTAGGTAGATACCTCTTCACCAAATGTGATGTCCTTCAGGACATACCTCTTCATTAACTAATTATTAGTTAATTAATCATTACTTATTATTATTGATGTTTACATTATTTGTATTATTTCATATTTTTTTTATTCATAACATCACACAACTAAGGGTGAAACAGTCACAAGGTCTTTATGCTGAGGACCTAGAGTCTTTGGGAAAAACATGTGCGTGGGTGAAAGAATGTATGAAGAACAGTGGCGCGACCTACTCATCTACGCGAGAAAAAGACGTGTGGTCAAGGGGACAATATCTTCGCAATAAAAATTCTGACAGTTGTGCGAGTGTGCAACCATATGGGGAACATCAACATGGCAATGCATGCCTATGATTGAAAGAAGCATGTGAGCTGACATAAAGAATTTTTTTTTGAAAGAAAAACTTCGGCGTAAATCACATGTAGACATACATTTGTCGACGCGTTTCGAACCAACTAGTGTGTTCATCGTCAGGACAAGTTGAAGAAACAGATCCAACTTAGCATGTTAAATAGTCTGAGCAGAGTCTCCAATGGCTAAATTGACTAACGGCTAACTTTGACCTTAGGACCCAGGTCAAATTCTTATTTATTAATTTAATATTATTATAATTATAATTATTATTATTTTTCTTATGGAAATAAGTTAAATTAGGCAAAATGGTTGGTTTAAAAGGGAATATATTTATTTATTTAATATATATATATATATATATATTAGGTGCTGGATTCCAGCACTCTCAGTTGTTTTTTCTGCCCCCTCCAATTTTATTTTTATTATATATTTATTCTTATTATTCTTATTATTTTATTTTTATTATTATTATTATTTATTTATTTATTTTTTAAGCATCCTAATATTTTAATATATATAATATAAGCAATAACCTAATATTATATATATATATATATATATATAATAATAACCTAATATTATATATATATATATATATATATATATATATAAATAATAACCTAATATTATTTATATATATTAATTTTTATTTTAAATAAATAAATATATTCCCTTTTAAACCAACCATTTTACCTAATTTAACTTATTTCCATAAGAAAAATAATAATAATAATAATTATAATAATATTAAATTAATAAATAAGAATTTGACCTGGGTCCTAAGGTCAAAATTAGCCGTTAGCCAATTTAGCCGTTGGAGACTCTGCTCAGACTATTTAACATGCTAAGCTGGATCTGTTTCTTCAACTTGTCCTGACGATGAACCACACTAGTTGGTTCGGAACGCGTCGACAAATGTATGTCTACATGTGATTTACACCGAAGTTTTTCTTTCAAATATTATGGATCACAGAAGCCTCAATTCAACTATAAAGAAAAATTATAAGCATAGGAGGTTATTTTTGGATTTCTTCATGCTTTTTGGCTAGACGGCTATGACATGGAGAGAGCATGATTGGGATCACATCTGGATAGTGGTGACAAGATATGCTCGAGCCAGGGCCTTATGCTTATTTACATGTATTTATGATGTATATTTATATATATATATATATATACTAATGCCATGTATGTTTTCTTGTAGATGTGGGACCTACCAGATGTTCATTGGCCTGTCTGGTGGGCAATGATCCTCATTGTCAGGGTGGAGCTAGTGCGATAGATGTGCCACAATGGTGGAGGGATGATAGGGTACAAGATGATCTTAAGAGTCTTCCTAGGCATCGACATCTAGAGATTGGTGGCTCCTCTGGAGAAAGGGAGAGCTCTTCTCTTTTTTCAGAGATAGATAGATTGTGGGAGTATTCTGAGGCTACAGAGGTTGTTGAGGCATGAGAAGGGGTTGTCAAGGATGCATGGAATCATGCAACCGCCCTACTATAAGGGATTCTTGAGGTAGGTTGGGAAATTTTGGATGAGATCACGATGGAGAGGACTATAGTTCATGATAGACCAAGGTGTCCTATCCTTTGCCAACTTGCAATCGTAGTGTTGATCGCTCATCCAATTTTGGCCTTACCCTGCAAGCCTTATAATTGCTTCAAAAGTTTTAGAGGTGGTATTTCCTAGATGGCTTGGACCTTCAGAGGGTTGACTCTAATACCTTGCTAGGAAGCGACGAATCCCAGTATCCTTCCTGCATTGATGCAAAAGACACACTTGATAGGGTTTAAGCATAAGTTGTATTGTTTACCTCTCTGAAACATTAGACGAAGATCTTCCAAGTGGTATGAGTTCTTTTTGGATTGTACTATAAGGTCATCCAAATAAGCTAATACAAGATGACCCAGGTAATGGAAGATATAGTTCATGGCCTGCTGAAAGGTGGCACCATCATTTTTAAGGTTGAAGGGCATGACTAGATATGCAAATGTGCCCCATGGGTTGTGAAGGTCATTTTATATTGATCTGTATGGCATATATAATTATAGTTATACCTTGAGAAGGCATCCATTAAGGATAGGATTTCGTGACCGGCACATGCATCGATAACTTGATCGATGAAGGTTGTAGGATAATTGTCCTTAGGACATGCTATGTTCAAATTTTTGAAATTAGTATAGACGCAAATGGTGCCCTATTTTTTCATGACGAGTATAGGGTTAGAAACCCAAGCGGTGTAAGCAATAGGATAGATGAAACCATATTTGTGGATCTTGTCAATTTCCTTCTTGATCGATTATGCTTTAGAAGGATGGAGTTGAAGTTTTTTTTGCATAACGGGGTATGCATCAAGCCATGTGTTAATATGGTGCTCCACGATGGTAGGATTGGTGCCTGGAATTTCTGAGTAATCCCATGTAAATATTTCCCTATATTCTTTGAAGAGGGAATTTTATGAGGCCACATCCTCTAGGGAGCATGCGGTACCTAGCGAGATTTCTTCGACTATGTCAGGTTTGGTTGAAATATCTACCTTAATTGTAGGTGAGATATTAGACATGTTCCCTTCCTCAAATGCATCTGGTGTCGGGATGGGATTTTTAAACCAATATACCTATCCTAGTGGTAGGAAATCCTTTGATTCTATTGTGAAAATATCATGACTTGGTGCATCAATAGGCACAAATGCTTTTGAAGGTAGGAAAAAATAACAGTGATGCATGGAATCCCACAGACATTCAGGTTTTGTCATGGCCTCTAGAATATCTTCATCTGAGTGAAAATCATTATCTAATGGTGAAATGGGTTGTGTGAGGTTGTGAGGATGGGGTTGGGACTTAGTTGTGCTAGTAAACACACAAGAAAATGATTCGGTGGTTGATGTCGTAGAATCTATTGAATTTGATAATGTGCAGAATGGATGGCTCTGCATCATCGGTGGTGTTACCACCATTGTGATGGGTTTAGCAGTCTCGACACTCAAAAATGTTGAGTAGATGGCACGAATCAAGGTTCTTATGGAAGAGGAAATGAATCATATGTGGTGTTTCATGTCTTCAACACAAGGTGGTGGGAGAATATTTGTAATGGCTTTTTAATGGTGAGTGGGAGAAGGTTCCCACAATAATGTTGGAATCATAAGAGCCAATGCATATTACTCCATGGGAGGATGGTGTTAAGGGATTTGGTGAATTGGTGGATGTTTTATCCTAAGCTATCCAAATGTTCATAGCATAGGACATGTCTCAAAACTATGAGAGTCATTGGTATAGCTATTGCACACAAGATCAGTGCTAACGTAATAAATGGTGTGGATATAAGAAACTCCCATGACGTGAGATGATGACGCATGATTTCTTTCATGAGGTGGAACATTCAAGGGTGCAGGCCACTTATAGATCTGAGTATTGACATTGGTAGAATGATGTGTGCCCCTGATTTTAGTTTTCACCATGCTACTCTTGTTACTTGAGAACAAGGAAGGTATTGGTGATTCCGTGTATGA
This sequence comes from Pinus tabuliformis, assembly GCA_031772625.1. Classification (NCBI taxonomy): domain Eukaryota; kingdom Viridiplantae; phylum Streptophyta; class Pinopsida; order Pinales; family Pinaceae; genus Pinus; species Pinus tabuliformis. The sequence goes on from CM062811.1 coordinate 965,921,833, forward strand.
TATACTTGGGAACAGATGTGACAACTATTGCACGAGTGTATAGATTTATTTGAGAGATTAGGTCTAGAAATATGGACCAATAAGAGAAAGGAATATCTAATCTTTCTCAGTTCCTGGCATTGATTAATTAGGTGTCTGGGTCTGTCACATAGGGTGCATGTGTGGGAATGTTTTTGCAATACTGCCTGAGGTTGGTTTTCCATTCTTCTAGATACTGGCCAAGGGTAGGAGGTAGAATGGCGATGAGCACATGGATGAACCGTACATATTACTTATTCCTCAAACACAAAAAATATGGTTTTGGATATATCAACCACCACTGGCATGGCCAAAAGTGATGGAGCCACATATTTGCTAGAGTGAGTACACCCAATGCATCTCGATACTTTGGGATTTCAAGGAAGTAATGAGTGTAATTCTCATACTTTGTGCATATAGTGCATTCATTGTTGGTGAGAAGTGCATTATTGCTTGTTGGTGTGGCCTCTCTCTTGCAGGTGGAGGTGGGGCCAACAAAACTTTTGGGGCATGTAAAAGAGTGTTTAACTCCTCTAACTCAGGGCACAAATTAGTAGGGTGCCCAGTTACTTGACACAAAGCATAAGGTGGTTGTACCCTCAATGTGGAAGAGTTTGAGGCTTCCAATTTCTTCCCTTTTTTCTTATCCCTCTTGTTGGACCCTACTGGTGTCGACAAAAGTGTATCTCATTTTGGTTTGGTTTCCTGAGGAGGGTCTATAGGAATGATGTTCATTGAGGTAATACCTAAGTTTGTTGACATGGCCTAAGGGGTCAGATACTAGATAGGCATCACAAAAGAAATATTTGGCAATGTGAGTGTTTCCATGATTTACTGTGAGAAAAAAACAGGTGGGGAGTATAAGAAGGGGGTTTGGGTGTGTTGAAGCCATGGCATTCTATTGCAACAACATGGGGAATAACCACCAGGTCCAGACCTTGAAAGCAGCTCCTTTTCTGTTTGTTGTGGTGGCTTCGATTGGGGATAATGGGACCAGGTTCCTAGCAAGAATTGATATGATGATGATGTTGGGTTGATATACGATATAAGGGAGAATAATTTAACTAAAATGATCTATTTAAACAGTGAAACACATGCATCTATTTCTTCTAACATTATCTTACTATATACCCGGGAATAACTCAAATCATGCGATCTACAAAGATGTCTTAAATAAAAAGGCAATAAATATCATTCAATTGTTATAAGGTTAGAAATCATTTAAAGATAATTATTTTGACTAAATATTTAGGCAAAATAATGATGAAAAATATATCGCATATATTAATTGATCATTTATTCAATAAGGAATTACGGCTGAAACATTTAAACAAAAGTGCTTTGATGTTTAACTATAACTCATATTTCCTACATAACACAATATAAGAAATATTACTATTAATTCATGAACGAAACACAATCACAAGATAAAAGGACCAAATATGAAAGGTCCTACTCATGATATCAGTAATATTGATCCACTTTTTTTCAATCAAATATACTCTAAGAGTACAGAAATGAAAATTCAGTAGAGTATGGTTCAATATCCAAGAAAATTAGATCATGTCCCAATTATCTCATCAAAACATTCACAAAAGTTCATAAGTGAAGGCTCTTGCAAAGTGTTTTTTATAAAATCCTGGACCCCTCTTTAAATGCATGAGAGAGGTTTAAATGATACACATATGTTTCAAAAATAGATTATTACGTAAAAAGTCGTGGAGGTTTAAAACAACCTTCCTCAGAATAAGTGAAATAAAAATAAATTATGACAAGCTTCTCCAAATTGAATGGTCTTATTCATCCATTCAGTCCTTGAGCTCACAGATGTCTACCATTGGCTTAACCTGGGGAGGTTGACCAATTCTAGATCTCAATTTTACGTGAATACAACATAGTGAGAGGTGGCACCATATTTTGAGTAAAATTAGTTAAACAATGTAGAGTCATCCAATGACTGTGTGGTTTTACTAGAAACTACCAGTAGGTTTCCCAATCAAGCTTAGACAGTTACTTGATTGCTTCTGCATTTGTTTGCGCAGTTTAATTGCACTGTTCTTCTAATTTTTTAATGTCTAGGAGAGCTTCTGGCTTGCATTCTCTTATAATATTGGCAGTGTGGATGCTTTCATTGACAACTTCAATGATGTTGTTTGCTATACTAGTTGCTTTTGTTGCTGCCCTTTCCACCTATTTTAATTGTATGTCCCAATCTGCAAATAAGATGTCCTTGTGGGACTCCTCGATCTTTGGTAGATCAGCCTTTTTCCCTTCTTCATATTCTTGCCAAGAAATGAATTCTGATATCCTTTTATTTAGCTCCTCATATTCTAATCTTTGATCAATCACTTGATTGTTTAATTTGTCACTTGATTCATAATAAGGATTGATCGACCAGATTCCTTGACAGAATATTTCTTGTTGTTGTGCCAAAAGAGAATTTAATTCAACTGCCTCTTTAATGAATTCATCTGTTTGAGGATTGTCTTTGAATTTATCAAGTATAGCCTGCAATTGGTCAATCTATGTGTTCTTCTCTGCAATGTTTGTCTGATGTTGTACTGTCATTCACTCAAAATTTTGTTGAAGTTGTGCCAGTTGTATTTTTGATTTCCTATTGGTGCTTTGTCTTTCTTGCTCAAGTTGTTGTTCAATCAATTGAACTCTTTCATCTTTTTCTTTCAGTAAAAGTTGAACTTATGTTGCCTTATCGATTTTTGCAGTTGCTAAGCTCCTACAAATTGCAATAGATTTGTAATATTTTCTGATGGATCAATGCGGGTGTCTTTCCACACTACCTCCATTGATTCACTTCCAAGAGTTGTTGTTGCCGATACATCCAATTTTCTTTTCTTCCTTTGCCTTTTTATTACAGCCTTACGTGTTAGGCTGTAGAATATGTCCAACGGTGATATTCCTCTAATATTTAAAACAATTTCTGAATTTGGGTGTGCTGAGATGACTTCAATATCTTGAGTAGTAAAAATTTCTTGTACCGTTGTTTCTAGATTTACAGCCTGTTGAGTGTGTTGTGGATTCTAGAATCCAGAAGTCCCTTCAAGACTAGTCTATGTTTGGAGTTTTTTATTAAATTTCTCCCACTTCTATTTTAGATTGACAATTGGGATCTTTTCTGTTTCAGCCTGTGGGGAACCAGTCTCCATGTGCTCTTTAGTTGAGACCTTCTTGGTCGTTTCTTCAAGATTTTCCTCTGTGTCTTGTTCATGGTTTGCCTCGAGGATTCCTTCTTTATTCTCATATTGGTGTTCAGAGTCTTTTGAACCTTGAATTGACTTTTCTTGTGATTCCTGATCAGAATTGTGTGTGGAAATCTCCTCCAGGCTTACGCTGGGAATAGGTTCTCTACCTTCTTCGATTTGTAACAAGTCTAAAGGGACCTATTTGAGCCTTCTATTTCTGTATATGTGGAATTCTTTGAGATCCTTTAGGTATAGTTTTAATGATGCTAAATGTAAAACCTATGAAAATGTCTCAGCTTGCTCAAAGAAATCATCAAACTCATCATCTTCATGAATGAATTTCGTGATTTTGACCATAGTAGTGAAACTCTTGGCGATGTTGTTGGGGTCATACTGTCTGCTTGACACGGTAACCAGGTTTAGAGTCGTGATGTTTTGTATTTATTTTGTCACATGCCCAAGATCATGCAACATGAAAGCGCCACATTGCAACGGGAAGGTTGGCCAGATGGATTTCTTCTGCTCTTTGATGTTTTTGGTTATACCATCACCAATGTCTGATAAGAAATCCCTCTTGCCAGTAATTTATCTGGAACACAATACAGAAGAACATGGGGAGTTGTAATACTCTCGAAAGCTCTTATATAAGTAAACGATTCCTCACTGAACCATCTTGCCACCATTAAGATGTCTATCTTTGCTTCCTCTGAAATCCTGGGGGTTTTCTTATTAAAAATGGTCTGATAAATTGGGAACATGGCGCCATGAAAATTTTATAAAAATGGGAGCCAAACTGTGATTCCCACAATATTTTATGATAAACATGGATGGGTGTAGGATACTTTAAAGTCCATGTCCAACCCATTTTTTGAAAATGTGAGCAAAAACATATAGGATCCATGACATAAGAACTCATGTAAAATGGAGGGATAACACGAGTGGAGACAATTCTATTACGCCTGTATTCTCTAATGGCCATGGCTAAATTATCTGACAAAATAGTACTCTAGTTCAAAATTGTAGCATTTACAATTGCATCAATCAAGGGAACCCATTCAATGGAAAACTTGGTGGTATCATCTTTTCCGAATAGCCTACACAACATTGCAACTGCAAAATTGTGTGGGGCTGACAGAGGTGCAATGGGGTACATACCGATTTTCTCCCGTCTGAACTTGTTGGAGCCAGACCTCCAATTCTACATAAAGTCCATTGGGTCTTCATTCTTTTGGCAAATGCTCAATAAAATCTTTATCATAGATCTTCTATGGTTGGTGCAGGAAGTAGATTTGGCTCAAATTGTCTGGTTTGAATGACCCCATGATGTCTTTCCTGGAGTTTCTGAATGATCTATCTGAAACATCCACTTCATCAATAATACATCTTACCATATATGTTTATGGTAAGATTTTCAGTCTTGCAACAATCCTAAGTAGGAAAGAACATGCTTATTTGAAGTAAGAAGCGTTAGTTGAATCTGTGGCATCTGTTGTTGCCTTGGTTTTCAAGGGCCTTGGGTTTTCTTCCTCCAGTAAATTATACATTGCCCCCCAATATGTAGTCCCACCATCTTTGTTACAAGTGGTATCAGAGAAGAGTGGTTGCATGTCTAACTACTCAGGCGCAGTAGCCTCTGTGGTCTTTTTTCCTTTCTTAACCATTTATGTGAGTGTAGTGTTCTTCGAAAACTTCCTGAAATTCGGGAAAATGGAGAAAATAGGATAAAAACGCAAAGCGGTAAATGTAAGTGAAAACACAATTAGCACAATAAATTTTGAAAGAACATAAGGATGGAGCTTTATTTTAAACACGAATAAGAAAGATATATATCATCTCGAGTTAAGGAATTTTAACTTTATCTACATAAGCAAATAAAGACTTGCAGCTTCATTACTATACTTGAAAAGAAGAAAACATAGCATGACACACGACAGAGAAGATTACAAAATTATATGCAACAACTCATGGAAACTTCTGATTCTTTCATTAATCAATGATGATATTAGGAATACAGTGGCCTAGTCTCTGGGTTCTCCAAAGTTTGAACCACCAACCCTTTCTTAGTAAATTTTCCTCTTTTTATACATTGTGGAAGAAATGTTGATTTCTGAAACTGCCCAAATTATCTAACTGATTTTCTAACTATATGAAATAAAAACTATTAAAAATTTTTACAAAGGGTAAAAGACACCTCAAAGAACATGAAATAATAGGAACATAACTGAATTCAGAAGGAGATGATAACTGTTGGCTTGTTTTGTTAATCTGCTTCTGTAAATACCCTAATAATGCTTAATTCGTTTAGCCATAATAGAATGCATTTAGCTTGTGTAATCCTGAGCTTAAATTCGCATTTTGATTGGCTAAAATAAAAAGAAAACATACCTGACTGCCTTCTTCTTCAAATTCGTCTCTAAACCTGATTTTCCTCTTTACACAGTGAACTTAACGCGAAATTTTGATTAATATGAGACTTAAAAAGAGTTAATGTTGCTTTATAAACCTGTCAAATCCATCCATTTAGCACTCCGTTGACTTCCATCGAAAATCACAATTGGCCTGATATATCATTGCAAACTTAACTTTATGCACCCTTAAGCTGCATAACTATGGTAGTGTTGGACTTACGCATAAATCCTTCATATTTTCGCTTTTACATTATATACCTTTTATAATGAAAATATGCCATAAAACATGCTTTTTCCTCTTTTAATACAGGCTTTGCACAACTATCGAGGCATACCTTTCCCGCGATAAATCCCCATCGTAGATCTGCACTTAGCAGATCAGATGGTCTACAAAGATTTCGGATGGGACATAAGCCCAGAGAATACCCGCCCGAAGTGGGTGGTTTTCTCTCTTCACCCAACTGTTACATGTCGAATGATAATTGGGATTGGGTGAGCTCTAATAAAAACCATTTACTATTTTTTCTCCACCCGAAAACCTGCTTGTAGCTTGAAATCTTCCTTTTAATACGCCTTGCGGACCCACTGGGGCTTTTAATTATAATATATATATATGCTTCAAGTCCAACCTTTCTATTATAATCCTTTATAATAGAAATACATATAAAACTGCATAAACAAATATATATGAAGGACCTTTGATATATCAATAAAAACCTTTACAACCCACGATAAGACAGACACGCTGAGTTATAAAATATAGCATATAAACTTATCGGGTCTGGAATCCCCATCCCTCATCGCAATCGGAACTTTCCACACACACACACACACACACACACACACACACACACACACACACAGATATATATATATATATATATAATATGTTATGCGATATGATGGACCCGCCACAACTATAAAACATAAACAACTATAAAACATAATATATATGCTTTCGGGTCTAGCCCACGATCGCAAATCACAATCGACGAAATGAACTAACACACTGTTATAGACATTTTTGTGCCTTACAGCATTGAGAATGAAATGTCCATAATCTAAGGGATCCAAAGTCCCTAAACATGTTGTTCCTACCCCTAGAGGAACAAGGCTAACAAACCACAACAATTCACAGAAGTTCTCCACCAGAAACTGCTCAAAAACAAGTCAATTCAGGATCATTTCAGTGGCTACACTAGCTGTTTGCGCTGAATGTCAAAGCCAACACTAGCTACCTGCGTTGAATGTCAAAGAGAACACTGGCTACCTGCGCTGAACGAGAGTGGACATGTGGCAAGTTCATTTCTCAAGGTGTCAAAACCCAGGAAACTTCCAAAATGACACTTGCCTCAGGGAATTCGACTGGTGATGAGTAAGAGGTTCCAAATCTCCAAGTGGAAGCAAGAACCTCCAAGTGGAATCAAGAACTGACAGAGGGAGAGGACACTAGTCAGATCTCAAGCTGACTCATCCTCTCTCCAAACATCTATATATGGATCTCTCCTTCGTGAGATCTAGAGGCTGGAATTTTGTTATTGCAAAGAATTGTTGTTGGTTTGAGATTGGAATCATTGGGTGCTTAATGCTTTGAAGGGGGTGAAGATAGGAATTCCATTTGCTGGGAAGGAGATGCTGGATTGGAGCCCTCTGGGTTGTATCTCTTCCTGAACCTTGTTATTCATCAATAAAGCTATCTTGGTTTCTCCTATATACTAATGTGTCTTTGATGTATGATTGCATTAGTGTATTTGGTTTATTTCTAATCCTAAACTAGTTATGAATGTGAATATCTGTCTTTGTGTAGTGTTCTTCTCTTGTCGCAAGTAGCTGTTCTCTTGTGATCTTGCAGGAACCCGCTGAAGCTGGACAAGCAAGAAGGCAAGTAGCTGTTCTCTTGTGATCTTGCATGAACCTGTTGAAGCTGGGCCAGTGAGAAGGCAAGTAGCTGTGAACTCCCAAAGAGAAGAGAGACCGGATCGAAGGACAAACGGAAGACACCGGTAAGTCTATTTATCTCTCTTCTTTCACATTTCATAAAGGAAGAAACCAGAATAGCTGTCTCTGTTTGTTGCTAAGGCATTGTCACACCTTAGGTGGATAGGATCGTCCTGCATAGGCATTTTTCCCCACAACAAATTGGCAACTCCGCTGGGGCACATTCGCTTATCGAAAATTACCCTTTGGTTTAAAGAACGCAGGGGTGACGTTTCAGAGGGCAATGAATTATGCCTTCCATGACATCAAGAACATAGTTCAACCATATCTCGATGACCTTCCGGCTAATTCGCGAAAGCGGACTGATCATCCGCAGCATTTAAGAGCGATATTTCTACGTTGCCGACACTACAAGATAAGACTCAATCCGCACAAATGTGTATTTTGCGTCAGTTCTGGTCGTTTACTTGGCTTTGTAGTCTCTAAGGACGGGATTCGTCTCGACCCTTGCAAGGTTCAGGCAATCATTAATTTGCCTCCACCTTCAAATTTGCTTCAGATTCAGAAACTCCAAGGGAAAGCAAACTTTCTGAGGAGGTTCATTCCAAATTACGTAGAACTTGCTAAAGGTTATACTCGTCTTTTGAAAAAGGATGTACCTTTTGTCTGAGATCAGGTGGCGCAAGCTTCCTTTGATGCTCTGAAAGATTCTCTAGTAAAAGCATCATTAATGTATGCCCCGGACTATCAAAGAGATTTTAACCTGTATTTGGCTGCAGCAGATACGACCATTGCGATGGTTTTAGTTCAAGAAGTCGATGGAATTGAACATCCAATATATTATTTAAGTAAAAACTTGAATGATACAGAAAGCAAATATTCTTACGTTGAAAAGCTAGCACTCGTTGCTGTTCAAGCGATACAAATATTTCGACATTATGTCCTCTTTCGGAAAACTACCATTCTATCAGATTGCAACCCCATGACTTATATATTGTCGCGACAGTTGCTGGGGGCAAGTATTCAAAATGGATAGCGATCCTTCAAGAGTTTGATCTAGAATTTGTAAAATCCAAATCAAAGAAAGCTTTAGTTTTCGCAGAATTATTGTGCGATCTCCCATCGTCGTCCAACGATGAAACATCCGAAGAATCAATCGTGGACGAAAGTTTGTTTCTGATATCTGCAAGCAATGAGTGGTATGGAGATATAATAATTTATCTCCAAACCCAAAAATTCAGGCCTGACACCTCTCACTCAGAACAGAAACGTATACGATACCAAGCGAAAGACTACATGATCGTCGGTGATACGCTTTACCGTCGTGGTATCGATACAGTTCTGAGGAGGTGCCTCACCCATGAAGAGGCCGAAAAAGCCCTGAATGAGTGTCATTCAGGCGCGTGTGGGGGGCATCAATCTGGATATGCTACAACACAAAAAATCTTACGAGCAGGATACTTCTGGCCAACCATGTTCAAAGATTGCATAACCGCAGTCAGAAGTTGCCATGCTTGTCAAATTTTTGATAGCAAAACCAGAAGACCACCCGCACCTTTACAGCCAATAGTTACTGTTGGGCCTTTCGCCAAATGGGGCATCGATTTCATGACATGTAACCCCACCTCGACCGGGGGGCATGGGTATATTATAGTCGCCGTTGACTATTTTACCAAATGGGCCGAGGCGATGCCTACATTAGATAACACTGGTGAAACAGCTGCCCTTTTCTTTTTCAATCATGTAGTCGCCAGGTTCGGCGTACCACAGGCTATAGTTACAGATCATGGGTCACATTTTCGCAATCACATGATGGTTGAATTAGCTACCAAGCTAGGGCTATCTCACGACAGCTCTACCCCGTATTATCCGCAAGCCAACGTACAAGTTGAAGCAATCAACAAGGTCCTGAAGCGTATGTTGCAAAGGATGATCGGGGTTCACAAAAGAAGGTGGCACCTAATCCTGTACTCAGCCTTGTGGGCTTACCGAACATCGGTAAGGAATGCAACCGGGTTCACACCTTTCCAACTGGTGTATGGCCTGGAAGCAGTCTTGCCAATCCAGTGTGAAATTTCGTCTCTTAAACTCGCAATTGATCTCCTCCCCGGAACTTCGGAAGAAGAGACCCGTTTCTTGGAATTAATCCAATTGGATGAAACCCGTCGTGATGCCGCTTTGGCTAACGAAGCCCATAAGAAACGAGTCAAGGCGCAGTTTGACAAAAATGTCAAACCCCGTGTCTTCTCAGAAGGTGACTTGGTCTTGCTTTATTACCAAGAATCCGATAAATTGGGAGCAGGTAAATTTAATTCTTTATGGATGGGCCCCTATATTGTTAAATGAGTGTTAGAAAAAGGAGCCTACGAGTTAATGGATTATGACAGAATTCCACTGGCGCAACCCCGTAATGGGTTGTATCTAAAGCGTTACTATGCTTAAATAGTAACCTGTATGCTTTTGTTGTATTTTGTTTTCGCTAAAGTGTTTGTTTTGGTCGAATAATCCACCTTTTTACATTTATTGCAGATGTCAAGCCTTCTGGAGACATGTGTTGGATATGCCGACGGAGCGAGTCGTAGTTCGCGAAACCTGTCCTCCGCAGCTTGGGCCATTTTTGATCCAAGCGGCGAGTTAGTAAGTTTCAGAGGTGTATGTATTGGGCAATCAGCGAATAACATAGCTGAGTATAGCGCGTTGATAGAGCTACTCTCTGATGCCATCACCCATGGTATACGCCGACTAATCGTCAGGCTAGACTCACAACTCGTAATACTACAACTCAATGGTATATATTCCGTTCGCAATCCAGCTATTTATCGCATGTTCCTAAGGGTTAAGATTTTGGAAAGACAGTTTGATTTAATTCAATACCAGCATATTTCCAGAAACTTAAACACATTAACCGACTCATTAGCAAACTATGTGTTAGATAGACATTTGCGACATTTATAAAAAGAGACACATCATCAATGTTGTACATATGGATCATATAACTCAACCAAAATAAACCCCGAAAATCAAAATATATATATGTAAGCTGTTTATCGTTTATACATAATGTTCTGTAACCAAGACAAAAATTGGTCATATGACCCAAAAACTCAAAAATGCTAGGGGGCACCCTAGCCTAGTGATGCTCATGATAGCACGTCACGACCTGTGCAATCATGCACAAGAGACGAGTCTATCGTCTAGGCACACCAGTAGTATGCCGTTGCAACTGTAAAGGTAACTCATCAATCCTCACATCGGGAATGCCGAGAGTAAGGCTCTCAACCTGCTCCTGCATAGCTGTAAGGGTCTCGGCCACGTCAAGGTCGCGGAGAATAACCCTCCCGGCAGTCTCCCCTGCTGGGGCAGCAACTGGCGCTCTCGGGCAAACTGTTGGACGAACAGGACCAACATCTGCATGCACACATGAGTTCGATTAAAGTCTTGATAGAATAAAGCACAAGGACATTATAAATAAGAACAGTAAACAGTAATATGGTCGAAGATTTTACCAATAGCGCCCCACTTTTCGCCACCCGGCAGTACCAAGTCCGGATCACCTCGGAAATCCATACCAACATATGGATACTCGGAATAGACCATCTCCTGACGCTCGAACCACCTGAAGAAGGTATCAGTGAAAGAAATCTGAGATTGACCAGCATGCCTAGACATGTGATCAACCCATCTCTGCATGCGTGGCTCGGTAGGAGAAGGCAAGTCGAGTGCGATATACTGAGGCTGCATCAGTGGTATTTTCTCCAAGGAAAAGGCAGTCAGAATAGAACCAAATCCAAAGTTCTTCAGCTTCCCGTCCTTTACCTTGTTCAACTGACTTTTCATCTGAAGAAGTACTGCATCACACCAGTTGAATATTTTCGGTTGGAGGCACTCCAAGGCGTGTTGCACAGAGGATCTGTTGGCAACGTGAAGAGATGCGCTACCGGCCATCCTACCGATAGTATACAGAATGGACTTGAGAGACCTGTCAGTAATCTCACGGATAACAACCTTGCCGTCTCTACTCGGTTGAGATCCTTCCCTGCAATACTGGCGGACATAATCTCTCACGGAGTCATTCCCTCGGGCCGAACCTGACAAAGAAATGGGGGCACCCCACCTCGACAAACCAGTCAAGAAGTAAATGTCTACCACGGTCAAAGGGATGGATTTGCTCCTGATCTGAAATACTTGGTTGATAGGATCCCAAGCATCAAGCATATACTGCAGTAAGGAGATCTGTGCTCTCATACTAGAGATACGAAAGAACTTTAGCAGGCCACAGTTCCACAGCGCGTTCACCGTGACAGGGTCGTGGAGGGCAATCATGTCCTCTTCTTCATGTTCTCGTTCTCGCCATGTAAGGGTCATTTTGCTCAAAAGTACCTGCAAAACAAACAAGAGAAAGAGTAAGATCCTGGATTTGATGAGAAACTGGCAAAATTTTCATCAAAAACTGTGCAACAGAACTGTTTTTCTATGCTCAACGCAACTGGCTAGTATTCCACCTGCGTTGAAGGTCAAACTACCTTCATGCAGCTTGACATTCAACGCAGGTTTCGAGTGGACTGCCTGCGCTGATGGCAGAGCGCCCTAACAAAACCCCAGGGGCTCAAGGGAACAGGAAAACAGACACAGAATGGAAAAAGGAAACCATGAAAAGAAAGAGCTAAGGTTTAGCTCCTACCTGGTCCAGACGGCGCCGAAAATTGTCCGCAGAATCTCCCTGAATCAGCTGATGAAAATCAAGGGGGAAGAGGCACCTCCAAAGCTCCAACAAACCAAGTTCAAATGAAATGGTAAAATGAGAGGTAAAAACACCTTTTAATTGCTTTTTACGTAGTTCAAAGCGAAATATTAGGGTTCTAATCTCATTTTCAAGCAAATGTTATTCATTTCTAACTAGTTTGATGCAGCAATTGAGGATACAGTACTATCTTTGAAAAGGGCAAAGCTAGTTATGGTAAAAATAAAAAATTTGACCATATAAGAATCGAGCAGTTTTAGCACAAAGTTCATGCTCGTTAAAAAATAAACGCAAGATCCGAGCAGTTTTAGCACATAGTTCATGCTCGTTAAAAAATAAACATAAGATCGAGCAAATGTTTCCACCCGCGTTTAAGCTCGTTAAAAAATGAACTATCCCGGTAAATAACCACTGTGAATGTAATATCATCAGCCATTAAAGCCTTGGTCGTGTTTGCACCGTCACCTCCACTTTTCATTTGGCCGATCGTTCACCTCCATATGATTGTTTACCCATTTTGAGGAACAGCTGCGAAGAGTGATTACACCTAGCCATCCTTGTGACACTGCCGTGATTGGAAAATTCCAACCTGTACCTGGAATCAGCTGCTAACCCTGTTTATCACTCGTTCCTCAAAAGACGAGTCTTCTTTAAGCTCTTTTCAACTGACTCGTAAAATATGAAAAGATTGCTGAGTCCTTGGCCTTCCAGCTCGTTAAAGGGACAGGAAGTGCTATCCCTCCTCTAGATTTTAATCTTTTTGGACCTGAGGGCTTATCGCACAAAAAGATCGAGCGCTTGTTTTATTCAGCTTGTTAAAACTATCGAAAACTCATCCCTTCTGTATTGTTTTATAATTTTTCGGACTTAAGGGATTAGATGACGAAAAAGGACTTTTGGAGTTAACTTTATGTACCTTTTCAGACTCTCTAAAAATGAAAAGGACCGAGTTATCCTTGTCGTTAGACTCGTTAAAATCATTAAATAGCGACAAACTTGTCTTTAGACGAGAACGAGTTTCACTATCGCTAGGCTCGTTAAAACATAGCGATGGGCTTGTCCGAAGGGCAGGTTATAGATCAAGCATATGTTATCCTCCTCAAGCTTGACAAAATAAAGAGGTACTGGTCAGCAATGACTGGGGAAAAATTGGGAGAAACTCAAGAAAACTTTGATGGTAGCAAGTCGCTCTTGAACATGACACTTTTCCTCCGTACCACAATCGGGTTGGGTTGTTTCATTCACCGGTCACATCCATGGTCTCGCCATACCATCCATATTTGGGGTAATGTTACCAATCCATCGCATCAGTGTCGCCATATGTTCAAGAGAATTCGTTCAGAAAAGTCAACCGTGTCCCATCCACTGCCATACATTATCCTTCATCCTTTCATGACCGCCACCCTGAATCATATGTCACAGATCGTTTTCACCTCCATTAAAATCATTAGCTCCATTCCGTGTCACTGATGTGGGATTCGTTAAGGCCCTCATATGACGGATCGCTTCTTGTCGACATCAGCTCATTATCCAAGAAGTTGATCTAGGAACAACCCCTTCAGTACTTTGAAGCTTGCATGCCTCAATGGCAAGTTTCTCACTTCCGGCGACAGGTATACATCAATGACCTTCGACCGAAAGATTTTGCGTGGTGTTCGACGCCAAGTTCTTTATTCACACCACGTGAATTGTACTGCAGTACCTTGAGGGTCTTTATCATTATCGGTGATTCCTCTCGCGCTTGTTAACGGTTTACATCATTGACCGGTAATCAAGCGATGTCTTTCCATGTTCGACTTCAGAACATTTCTCACATGGATCGACTTGTACTTAGAATGAAGATCGAACGAGTTTGAAGACCCCGAATCTAGTTTCATCCATCCGGGCTGCGATATATATTCAGGAAAGATAAAGACATTGACATGTACATCATTGCAGCAGATAATCATCCTACTCAAAGGATGATAATTTCATCAAAATTATCAGCCTACCATTAGACGATTGTCTGTTCTATGTACAGAAAAATGAATTTATAAAGCTGAGCATGGGAATGCCCGCCTCAACTAGATCATGAAAGCAGTATGAAAAATAATGTATTGTATTGTATCTTATTACGGGTCTCCTCCCAGCATTGGATGAACTTCGGATCCCCCTGATAAAGCATTTCACCCGATAAACAGCCTCATACTTTAGGGGGCAACTGTTATAGACATTTTTGTGCCTTACAACATTGAGCATGAAATGTCCATAATCTAAGGGATCCAAAGTCCCTAAACATGTTGTTCCTACCCCTAGAGGAACAAGGCTAACAAACCACAGCAATTAACAGAAGTTCTCCACCAGAAACTGCTAAAAAACAAGTCAATTTAGGATCATTTCAGTGGCTACACTAGCTGTTTGCGCTGAATGTCAAAGCCAACACTGGCTACCTGCGTTGAATGTCAAAGGGAACATTGGCTACTTGCGCTGAACGAGAGTGGACATGTGGCAAGTTCATTTCTCAAGGTGTCAAAACCCAGGAAACTTCCAAAATGACACTTGCCTCAGGGAATTCGACTGGTGATGAGTAAGAGGTTCCAAATCTCCAAGTGGAAGCAAGAACCTCCAAGTGGAATCAAGAACTGACAGAGGGAGAGGACACTAGTCAGATCTCAAGCTGACTCATCCTCTCTCCAAACATCTATATATGGATCTCTCCTCCATGAGATCTAGAGGCTGGAATTTTGTTATTGCAAAGAATTGCTGTTGGTTTGAGATTGGAATCATTGGGTGCTTAATGCTTTGAAGGGGGTGAAGATAGGAATTCCATTTGCTGGGAAGGAGATGCTGGATTGGAGCCCTCTGGGTTGTATCTCTTCCTGAACCTTGTTATTCATCAATAAAGCTATCTTGGTTTCTCCTATATATTGATGTGTCTTTGATGTATGATTGCATTAGTGTATTTGGTTTATTTCTAATCCTAAACTAGTTATGAATGTGAATATCTGTCTTTGTGTAGTGTTCTTCTCTTGTCGCAAGTAGTAGTTCTCTTGTGATCTTGCAGGAACCCGCTGAAGCTGGACAAGCAAGAAGGCAAGTAGCTGTTCTCTTGTGATCTTGCATGAACCTGTTGAAGCTGGGCGAGTGAGAAGGCAAGTAGCTGTTGTTATCACTGAAAATTTTGTTGCCAAAATTTTTTAGCCTAGCTTAAGGACAAGGTGTTTTCGCAGCGCATGAATCCTTTTTAGCAGTTTCGTAGCGCTACCTGTTTAGGTGATTTCGTAGCGCGCTACGAAACTGGGGATTTGTTCGAATCCATAGCAGCTGTCATGCAAAATAGCTCTGGGGTGGATGCACTTTACAGGAGGCATGCTCTCAAGTTCCTGCGTGTATGCTTGTCATCAGTTCTGAATCTGAAGGTGACAGTTTTAGTGATTGCAAGGTACTACCTCAGGTTAAAGGCACCCTTGTTGTTTGTCCCATGGTAGCTGTTATTCAATGGAGGAACGAGATTGCTCGGTTCACTGCTGAAGGAAGCACTAAAGTTGTTTCATCATGGCGCAAATATATGTGAAGATGTGGCCGAGTTTTCTCAATATGATTATGTTTTGACTACTTATTCCAGTGTTGAGATAGAGCATAGAAAGCATTTGATGCCTGCAAAAGAAAAATGTCAATGGTGCATTAAATCATTTTATCCAGATCTTTTCCCCATAGACTTGTGCAAAGAGCTCGCAAAACTGCACACAAAGGCACCAGCACATAAATTTTCATACACACAGGAAACTATTGAAAGAGTTTTTGGGCGTAGAATTGATGAAGTTTTTGAGAACTTTGAAGAGGAGCCCGTTGCTTTTGGCAGTATTGCCCAAGTGCATAAGGCTACTTTGAAATTTCAGTATCCTGGTCAGGAGGCCGGCCGCCTATTCTCCACGCAAAATCCAGAGTCCAACCTCCTTATCAGCCTTGATTTGAATTCATCAAATAATGGGTTGACTCCGAGCGAGAGAAAGGAATAGCAGAAAGCAGAAGAGGCACTGTATAAAGACAGTATCCAAATACCTAGAAGGCCACCGTGGCATGCTGAGATGCCTACAGAAGAACTTGATGCTAGAGAAAGACAATCATTTTTGAATTGGCGCAAAAATCTTGCCAGGTTGGAGGAGAATGAAAAGACTTGTTTTGACTCCCTTTAAAGAAAAAATATCGAAATAGGGAGGCAGCTTTGGCGAGTGCTTGAAAGAAGTGATCTAGTTGTTACAGTGGTGGATGCCCGCAATCCGTTGTTTTACCGTTGCTGTGATTTAGAGGCATATGTACGAGAAATTGATATTCACAAGAGGACAATGTTGCTTGTCAATAAAGCAGATCTTTTACCAGTTCATATCAGACAAAAATGGGCAAAATATTTCAGTTCATTAGGAATTTTGTATCTATTCTGGTCTGCTAAAGCTGCTTCAGCAGCTTTAGAGGATAAAGATCATACGAGCCTTTCAGAAAGTTTAGTCAATCCAGAGGAGTTGTACAAGTTTGATATTTCTGCTGAGGACATCGGAATTTATGGTCGAGAAGAGATTTTGAGCCGCTTGCAAAAAGAGGCAGAAGTAATTTCAGCAATCAGGAAAGCTTCGACTGAAACCAATAAGCAGGGTCAGCAAATTTTGAATCAATCTTCAAATTTTGATTCAGCTTACAGTGAGAGTGATGTATTGATTAGTAACCTCAAGGTGCTCGATTCTGGTCCTAGGCACGTGGTTGTAGGGTTTGTTGGCTATCCTAATGTGGGTAAAAGTTCCACAATAAATGCATTGGTTGGACAGAAGAAAACTGGTGTCACATCAACACCTGGAAAGACCAAGCATTTTCAGACACTTATAATTTCTGATAGGCTCATGTTGTGTAACTGTCCTGGTCTAGTTTTTCCCAGCTTTTCAAGCTCCAGACATGAAATGGTTTCTTCAGGTGTGTTACCTATTGATCGGTTGACTGATCACAGGGGTGCAATACAAGTTGTAGCTGATCGGGTTCCTAGAAGTAATTTTGAGAATATTTACAAAATATCTTTACCTAAACCTAAACCATATGAACCACAGGACAGGCCTCCTGCGACATTTGAGTTGCTAAGGACATATTCGCAGTCCCGGGGATATGTTGGCCCGTCAAATTCTGAAGGACTACATAGATGGGAAGCTACCTCACTTTGAATTACCACCAGAGGAAGCATACAGCAGTGAAGGTGAAGAGACCAGTTCCACCTCTCCAACACTGCAACCAGAGGACTGTAGAATGAGAGCAGAGGAGGCAGTTTTGGAGCTCCACAGTGATGAACTAGGATCCTCTGCTTCTTCTGCGAAAGAAGAGGGAGGATCGGACCTTGACAGCCAAGTTTATTCGACTGCAAGTAAAGGAGTGGAAACAAAAGGGAAGCTTCTAAGTGGCATGGGCAGCTCAAGTCTAGAGGGTGTCCTACATGACCTTGTTTCATTTGATTCTGCAAATGGCATATAGGCTGCTCCTCCTGGAAAAGGGGAAAACAGGAAAAAATGCATGCTCCACATAAGATGCATAAGAAAACTCAAAGGAAAAAGGATCGTTCTTGGCAGGTGGGTAATGATGAGAGTGATGGCATGTCTGCTGTAAAAGCAGTTGAAAAGCCAGTGAGTTATGGTGCATCTAGATTACATTACTAATGTTGCGAGTGTAGTTAGTGATTGCAGCAATGACATGGCTGCCGTAGAAGTATTAAGTGCTAAATGTTTTCAGAATGCAAATCTTCTGGAGAATTATCCACAATAGTCATTTTGTAGGTCTATGTTTCAAATCCAGGACAGTTTCATCATTCAAAGAGGCACTAGTTCAAGCGCAAGATGTTTTAGTGTAAATGTACTCTGTTTTAGCAAAAACAGCAGTTTCGTAGCGCGCTACGAAACTGCTGTAGGTGCTGTTTTGTAAGAAAAACAAGGAGTTCGATGAGGGGGTCAGCTAATTTTGAATGAAATGTTTCAAGAGCATAAAGGTGACTATTCAAGAATATCCTAGCTATTCAGAAGATGACAGATGTGCATTTTGCAAAAAGGTGAAATGTTTTGTTTCTAGCTAAAGTCTCGTTAAAGGTACTTTATGACCGAATTATTAGGGTTTTGGTTATAGTCTTCGGTGATTTGGTTTGTACACCTGTTCAGCTCATAAGGCTTCCAGCTCATTGAAGCATATGGTGTTATGCGTTGTTATTGAAGAATTAAAGAGCTTGGAGCGTGGTCTTTAAGTAGTAAAGAATAATGGAAGACAGGGACCGTGAAAACAGGGCACTCATCTTTACTAATTAATGAGCCATCTACACAGCTAGTATCCAAGGCCAGCTCGTTCAGTGAATGCTCCTCCAACATATCTCGGCCACAACAGAAAATGTACAGGTGTCAAAGCTCAAGAAAGGCATCATGCATACGAGGAGATAGAGTTAGAATTTCAATGTGATTAGGACTCTATGTATTTACAGCACAATACTTTATGTATTTAATAAGTTTGTTTAAAAATAGATAAGGTTAGTTAATGATAGACCATCGAGCTCCCCTCATGCTGGAGGAGGAGACTCAAGGTAGTTTTAGTTTTGTTTTCCTATATATAGGTGAAACTCTGATGTAAGTGGGGTTGGAGATTTATAAAAGAAACAGAGTTTTTATATTGGCTAATGAAAAAGACTTTTGACAGTAATAGAAAGATTACTTTTTCTTCCCAAGATTCATCTTGTGTTCAAAGGCTCAGAATATATGTGGTTTTGTCTTTATCCTTTCTGTTTTATAGCTCAATAGACATGCAATCACTCTGAATTCACCTAGTGCTCAGACTTCCTGTGTATGTTTATGAGTTGAGGTTCTTTTTGAGAAATGTTCTGAGTGTTTAAACATTATATGCCTTGGCTTCCATGATTGAGTAGTTAATAGTTTACTGCAGAGGTGTTTGACTCCATGAGCCCAATGGAAGAAGTGTTATTTTGTTGTTCCAACCAGCTTATTTTCATGTACTGTTTGAAGAGTTAGCCATCTTTTCTTGTTATTAATCCATATCAAAAATCTGTGAGAGAGCCCTCTCTGACTAAGGAGGCTAAGCCTTAGTCTAAAGCCTGGTTTGAAATAGTTGCATGAGATCTTGCTAAGTAGCAGCCCTTAGTACACGATTTTGTGATAACATTTTGGTGCGTCTGCCGGGAGCCTGAAGTCTATTCATTCCCGAAATCAATGGTTGAACTTCTGAAGGTAGCAGGAGCTCAGACATCTTTGAGGCTGCAAAACTACCTTGGCGACTCCACACATCAAATAAGAAATTGGAAGGTGACTCCACTGCTAGAAGATCAGTAGCTTGATGAAGTTTCAAGATGGATTCTACTGCAAGAATGAATTCCAGGTATGCTCCTATGGATCGGTCTCATATCCCTGTTTTTCCAAATCCTATGCCAAAGGTTGATTGGTTAGATGATCTTCCAATATTCAAAGATGAAAAGAAGGACAATGCTACTCTTCATTTGGTTAGGTTTCATATGCATGTACGCAGTCTTAAGGTTCATTTCCCCGAGGATTGTCTCATGAGGATGTTTATGGCCACTTTAGAAGGAAAAGCATGGTCTTGGTATAAAAGTTTGGAGAATGGTTCATTATCTTCTCTTGCTGATTTCCATGATGAATTCTGTGAAATGTATAAAGAAGGTTATCCTTCCTTATTGATGCTTAAAGATTGCTGTAGACATTCTTTAAGTCTTATTAAGTATTTAGAGGATGGTTATGATGATGATGAATTCACGGATGAAGAAATTTTAGAGGCTCTTCATAACAATGCATTCCAGCACCAAGGAGAAGATATAACATCCCATGAAACACAGCATGAGGAGCAGCAGGAGTTGACTTGTGAAAACCATGTTTCATCCCTTGATATGAATGAAGAGATGCAGCAGTATTCTGAAGATGAAATTGATTGCACACAGCAAGAAGAAGTGCTGGAAGACAGCTTCTACGACCCTCAGGCAGAGGAAAAGCTTGCTCAATTTTGTAATTCCTTGCAGCAGCTTACTTCAAATAATGATCATAGTAGTGAGGAAAATTACATTGTTTGTGAGCATCATTTAGAAAGGCAGTTGGATAGCATATCAAATAAATTTGGTGTGGCTGAAGATAAGTTGTCTAAAGATACAGAAAGTTTTGAGAATCATCAAACTAACCATGTGTTTTTTGACCCTATAGCTGAATACATGGAAAAGATTTACTGTTCAGGCGGCTTCCAGTTATATTTTCATGTTGAAGAACAGTTACACCTCATGCTGCCTCGGTTACTTCAGTATCTGGTTTATTTTTGTTTCAAGCACAGCCAAAGGAGAAATCAAATATAAGATAAAACAGATGATTGGCTACATTGGAAATTTCATATTGATTGAGCAGAAAGAAGTTGAAATTGTTAGGGTAGGTAGGTATAGGTAAATGCAAATAAGCTCAAGGTCAACTGAGCATTTTTCAGTAGATGTAGTTTTCTTTCTCCTACAGTCATGCTTGTCAAGCAAATTTCTGTTTGTCATAAATGGATAAGGCACTGGAATTGCAGGTTCTTAGTGTACCACAAGGGCACACTATCCCAAGTGGAGCCACTGTTATCACTGAAAATTTTGTTGCCAAATTTTTTTAGCCTAGCTTAAGGACAAGGTGTTTTCGTAGCACATGAATCCTTTTTAGCAGTTTCGCAGCGCTACCTGTTTAGGTGATTTCGTAGCGTGCTACGAAACTGGGGATTTGTTCGAATCCATAGCAGCTGTCATGCAAAATAGCTCTGGGGTGGATGCACTTTACAGGAGGCATGCTCTCAAGTTCCTGCGTGTATGCTTGTCATCAGTTCTGAATCTGAAGGTGACAGTTTTAGTGATTGCAAGGTACTACCTCAGGTTAAAGGCACCCTTGTTGTTTGTCCCATGGTAGCTGTTATTCAATGGAGGAACGAGATTGCTCGGTTCACTGCTGAAGGAAGCACTAAAGTTGGTTCATCATGGCGCAAATAGATGTGAAGATGTGGCCGAGTTTTCTCAATATGATTATGTTTTGACTACTTATTCCAGTGTTGAGATAGAGCATAGAAAGCATTTGATGCCTGCAAAAGAAAAATGTCAATGGTGCATTAAATCATTTTATCCAGATCTTTTCCCCAGAGACTTGTGCAAAGAGCTCGCAAAACTGCACACAAAGGCACCAGCACATAAATTTTCATACACACAGGAAACTATTGAAAGGGCTTTTGGTCGTAGAATTGATGAAGTTTTTGAGAACTTTGAAGAGGAGCCCGTTGCTTCTGGCAGTATTGCCCAAGTGCATAAGGCTACTTTGAAATTTCAGTATCCTGGTTAGGAGGCCGACCGCCTATTCTCCGCTCAAAATCTAGAGTCCAACCTCCTTATCAGCCTTGATTTGAATTC
The DNA here is from genome assembly GCA_031772625.1 of Pinus tabuliformis. Lineage (NCBI taxonomy): Eukaryota > Viridiplantae > Streptophyta > Pinopsida > Pinales > Pinaceae > Pinus > Pinus tabuliformis. The sequence goes on from CM062811.1 coordinate 965,943,562, forward strand.
ATCAAATAATGGGTTGACTCCGAGCGAGAGAAAGGAACAGCAGAAAGCAGAAGAGGCACTGTATAAAGACAGTATCCAAATACCTAGAAGGCCACCGTGGCATGCTGAGATGCCTACAGAAGAACTTGATGCTAGAGAAAGACAATCAATTTTGAATTGGCGCAGAAATCTTGCCAGGTTGGAGGAGAATGAAAAAACTTGTTTTGACTCCCTTTAAAGAAAAAATATCGAAATATGGAGGCAGCTTTGGCGAGTGCTTGAAAGAAGTGATCTAGTTGTTACAGTGGTGGATGCCCGCAATCCGTTGTTTTACCGTTGCTGTGATTTAGAGGCATATGTACGAGAAATTGATATTCATAAGAGGACAATGTTGCTTGTCAATAAAGCAGATCTTTTACCAGTTCATATCAGACAAAAATGGGCAAAATATTTCAGTTCATTAGGAATTTTGTATCTATTCTGTTCTGCTAAAGCTGCTTCAGCAGCTTTAGAGGATAAAGATCATACGAGCCTTTCAGAAAGTTTAGTCAATCCAGAGGAGTTGTACAAGTTTGATATTTCTGCTGAGGACATCGGAATTTATGGTCGAGAAGAGCTTTTGAGCCGCTTGCAAAAAGAGGCAGAAGTAATTTCAGCAATCAGGAAAGCTTCGACTGAAACCAATAAGCAGGGTCAGCAAATTTTGAATCAATCTTCAAATTTTGATTCAGCTTATAGTGAGAGTGATGTATTGATTAGTAACCTCAAGGTGCTCGATTCTGGTCCTAGGCGCGTGGTTGTAGGGTTTGTTGGCTATCCTAATGTGGGTAAAAGTTCCACAATAAATGCATTGGTTGGACAGAAGAAAACTGGTGTCACATCAACACCTGGAAAGACCAAGCATTTTCAGACACTTATAATTTCTGATAGGCTCATGTTGTGTAACTGTCCTGGTCTAGTTTTTCCCAGCTTTTCAAGCTCCAGACATGAAATGGTTTCTTCAGGTGTGTTACCTATTGATCGGTTGACTGATCACAGGGGTGCAATACAAGTTGTAGCTGATCGGGTTCCTAGAAGTAATTTTGAGAATATTTACAAAATATCTTTACCTAAACCTAAACCATATGAACCACAGGACATGCCTCCTGCGGCATTTGAGTTGCTAAGGACATATTCGCAGTCCCGGGGATATGTTGGCCCGTCAAATTCTGAAGGAATACATAGATGGGAAGCTACCTCACTTTGAATTACCACCAGAGGAAGCATACAGCGGTGAAGGTGAAGAGACCAGTTCCACCTCTCCAACACTACAAACAGAGGACTGTAGAATGAGAGCAGAGGAGGCAGTTTTGGAGCTCCACAGTGATGAACTAGGATCCTCTGCTTCTTCTGCGAAAGAAGAGGGAGGATCGAACCTTGACAGCCAAGTTTATTCGACTGCAAGTAAAGGAGTGGAAACAAAAGGGAAGCTTCTAAGTGTCATGGGCAGCTCAAGTCTAGAGGGTGTCCTACATGACCTTGATTCATTTGATTCTGCAAATGGCATACAGGCTGCTCCTCCTGGAAAAGGGGAAAACAGGAAAAAATGCATGCTCCACATAAGATGCATAAGAAAACTCAAAGGAAAAAGGATCGTTCTTGGCAGGTGGGTAATGATGAGAGTGATGGCATGTCTGCTGTAAAAGCAGTTGAAAAGCCAGTGAGTTATGGTGCATCTAGATTACATTACTAATGCTGCGAGTGTAGTTAGTGATTGCAGCAATGACATGGCTGCCGCAGAAGTATTAAGTGCTAAATGTTTTCAGAATGCAAATCTTCTGGAGAATTATCCACAGTAGTCATTTTGTAGGTCTATGTTTCAAATCCAGGACAGTTTCATCATTCAAAGAGGCACTAGTTCAAGCGCAAGATGTTTTAGTGTAAATGTACTCTGTTTTAGCAAAAACAGCGGTTTCGTAGCGCGCTACGAAACTGCTGTAGGTGCTGTTTTGTAAGAAAAACAAGGAGTTCGATGAGGGGGTCAGCTAATTTTGAATGAAATGTTTCAAGAGCATAAAGGTGACTATTCAAGAATATCCTAGCTATTCAGAAGATGACAGATGTGCATTTTGCAAAAAGGTGAAATGTTTTGTTTCTAGCTAAAGTCTCGTTAAAGGTACTTTATGACCGAATTATTAGGGTTTTGGTTATAGTCTTCGGTGATTTGGTTTGTACACCTGTTCAGCTCATAAGGCTTCCAGCTCATTGAAGCATATGGTGTTATGCATTGTTATTGAAGAATTAAAGAGCTTGGAGCGTGGTCTTTAAGTAGTAAAGAATAATGGAAGACAGGGACCGTGAAAACAGGGCACTCATCTTTACTAATTAATGAGCCATCTACACAGCTAGTATCCAAGGCCAGCTCGTTCAGTGAATGCTCCTCCAACATATCTCGGCCACAACAGAAAATGTACAGGTGTCAAAGCTCAAGAAAGGCATCATGCATACGAGGAGATAGAGTTAGAATTTCAATGTGATTAGGACTCTATGTATTTACAGGACAATACTTTATGTATTTAATAAGTTTGTTTAAAAATAGATAAGGTTAGTTAATGATAGACCATCGAGCTCCCCTCATGCTGGAGGAGGAGACTCAAGGTAGTTTTAGTTTTGTTTTCCTATATATAGGAGAAACTCTGATGTAAGTGGGGTTGGAGATTTATAAAAGAAACAGAGTTTTTATATTGGCTAATGAAAAAGACTTTTGACAGTAATAGAAAGATTACTTTTTCTTCCCAAGATTCATCTTGTGTTCAAAGGCTCAGAATATATGTGGTTTTGTCTTTATCCTTTCTGTTTTACAGCTCAATAGACATGCAATCACTCTGAATTCACCCAGTGCTCAGACTTCCTGTGTATGTTTATGAGTTGAGGTTCTTTTTGAGAAATGTTCTGAGTGTTTAAACATTATATGCCTTGGCTTCCATGATTGAGTAGTTAATAGTTTACTGCAGAGGTGTTTGACTCCATGAGCCCAATGGAAGAAGTGTTATTTTTTTGTTCCAACCAGCTTATTTTCATGTACTGTTTGAAGAGTTAGCCATCTTTTCTTGTTATTAATCCATATCAAAAATCTGTGAGAGAGCCCTCTCTGACTAAGGATGCTAAGCCTTAGTCTAAAGCCTGGTTTGAAATAGTTGCATGAGATCTTGCTAAGTAGCAGCCCTTAGTACACGATTTTGTGATAACAGCTCTGAACTCCCAAAGAGAAGAGAGACCGGATCGAAGGACAAACGGAAGACACAGGTAAGTCTATTTATCTCTCTTCTTTCACATTTCATAAAGGAAGAAACCAGAATAGCTGTCTCTGTTTGTTGCTAAGGCACTGTCACACCTTAGGTGGATAGGATCGTCCTGCATAGGCATTTTCCCCCACAACACACATATACATAAGACACTTTACAGACCCAACGAACTTTACAATATATATATATATATATATATATATATATATATATATATATATATATATATATATATATATATATATATATGTATATATATCTATATATATATATATATATATATATATATATATATATATATATATATATATATATATATATATATATATATATATATATATATATATATATATGTTTCGGGTCCAGCCATCGCATATCGCAATCGGCGATATCCAACATTCATAGTTGTGTGGTGCAGCAGACCCGACGCACTTTATAAAGCATAGTATATATATTTCAAGTCCGGGCCTTTAACTTTAACAGTTGTTTCCTTTGTAAATCCGATATATTTCTTTATTTCTTTCTTGTTTCGATATGTAGTTATATATATACATATCGGGTCTAGCTCCATATAACCCTTTATATCTGATTCTTTTACATTTCTTCCTTTAGCGATGTCGATATATAATAAACAAAATATTTCATTTCGTTTAGACTTTTTGAGAAGGGTAAAGAATATAAAGGAGTTTTATTGAGTTTGAACCCCCGATAGTGATATAACTGATAAATAAACCTCAAGCACAATATGAGCTACAACATCTGGCTCCAACTGGGGATAGTACTTTTTCCATAGAAGCACTAAGAACCACAGATCAGTGCCTTATCCATTGAGCATGGAGTCATATATTTCTTCTCCAAACTTAACTGTGTGAAAATTTCATACTGTGATCCCACGTCGATATCTACAGTGATAAGATGCTTGCACTTTGATAGAAAATTATTGAGAATCATAGATCATTAGCCTTAGTTGGGCATGGAGTCCAAAACTGCAAAAACCGTGAAACTTGACAAACTAGAACCTTACAATATTGAAGTCTGAAACCTCTGCAAACTAGTTTCCAATTGGGAAAGTCACCATTATTCATCAACTAATGATTAAACTGAAGAACTACAACTGGAAACCAAATGCTCAACACCTGAGCTTATTTATGTACAAGTTCGTACATATGTACATGATTGATCTCCATCAAGTGAAGTCAATCTTCCAATGGTACCAGGTTAGCATTTGAGTGCATAATCTTGAACCATTCTCCTAGTAAATTTTTAAAATACAATTCATCCTTAATGAAAAATAAACTAGGCATATAGGCAACTCACAGCAAAAATTAGAAGAATATCCACAAAATGATATGTGTAGACTACTAATAAATTTTTCCATGTAATCTGCCACAGGATCTTCAAAAGTATAAGAAAAATTATGATCTTGATCAGCTCCAAAAAAGAAATTCTCTATGTATGAAGGTTCTTTCCCAAATAGACCTTCTATTGGGATAATATGCTTAACAGAACAATCAGTAACATCTTTAAGAAAATGATCTATGTCACTTTCATGTCTCCACTTTTCATCTCTAAGCTTTGATTGAAAATAACTTGTAATTGTAACTTCATGAGGAAAAATGAATTTTTTCACATTACTATACGACATATGATCAACTTCAAATAGATTATTTACCTCTGATCCATGGGCATCATTGTGTTCTTCAATGCACTGATATACAATCTCTTTATCAGCTTCCTTTTTACATGAGATAACCTCTTTTTCTATGATAGATGGCTCAATATATTGTTGTCCAACATATCCCACTTGCTGGTTTCTCCCTATATGTTCAATACCCAACTCATGCACTTGAAGATCATCATGTTCCCCATTTAAACCATTTTCATTATAGATAGGAGGATCATCAAATTTAACAAAATAAGAACTCTGGGGATTTATTTGCAACTTAATTATTTCTTCCTCCTCTCGACTGCTGAGCATAAATTATTGATGCATGCTTGAACTTTCCTCTATCTGAATACTCTCTTGATCTTCTTGGAACAAAGTCAACCCATTCTCTGCTTGGGAGATTATTGAAGAAAACTGTTTTATAACCCTCTCTGCATCATTTTGAGAACATGATAGTTCCTCGCTTTCAGAGACTTGCTCATAACTCTGAATGCTTGATATATTATCAACAAAATCATTAGTTTCATCAACAAGATTATCTTGAGCCTTTAAAGTTTCTTTAGCATCATAATATTCACAACAACCTTCAAAAAGAAACTTGTGTGGATAATAAGTTCTACAAGAAGAATTGAATACTGAATGGAAATCTTTCAAGGATGAAATGCTTGAAAGAGGTAGAGACCTGAACCAAGCCCTAGCTTCTAGGTCTAAAGAAAACAAAAACAACTTCGATTTCACATCTTCATGAATGATGCCCTGCTGCTCCATGCATTCATGAAACTATTGGAGATGTTGAGATGGATCTTCATATTCCTTTCTACTGAATTTTGGAAGATACTCATTCCACACAGAAAATGCAGGCATATCATGAGGATAGCCAGTGATCCCAGTAAAATCAAATGGATCAAATCTATGGACTAAGAATGTAGGGAGAGCCATTAAAACCCATAAAAGAAAAATTTAAATTACAGTGGAGTCGCCAATCAATATTGTAAGTGAAAATCACATGTGTGAATGTACAACCAACTATTGGAAATTGTCACTCTCAAGGTTCAGCTTCCAACTTAATGAATTCAAGAAAAGTGCTCTTTTTCTATTGCTTTGCAGTCTGTGGTCTTTGTTACAATGGAGTCGCCTTTTATTGTTTTTATTCGAAATAGCCAAGTATTTCCTCCTCATTGAACAACCAGAGGAAAATATTGAAACCAAGGAAAAGTCTTCTTGTCTTCTCTCCTTGGCAACAGTGCTAATTAATGTTGTTCCTTAAAAAACCAATTTCTTGGCTGTAGGGAAATTGTGCTTAAGACATTAATAAATATTATTTACTCTCACTTGTTTGTCACTTAGATATATGTTGTGTCTTTAAATGAAGGACTTGGAAACTTAGTCTTTAACCCTTAGTATATGTATGACTAGAACATCTCAGAATGCCATTTGTTGCTAGATATAAATGATGAATGAAGAAAGCTTGAAGGAAAAGTTAAAGATAGTATGTTGATCTTTCACATAAACTACTATCTATAACTTGGAGGAACTATGATAATGAGAACTGAATCATATAAAATATGCTGGTATTTCACAGAAACTATTATCTATAACTTAGAAAGGAAGTGAGGACTCAAATATAGGAACTCTCTTTTAAGGAATTTTAACTTTATCTACATAAGCAAATAAAGACCTACAACTTCATTACTATACTTGAAAACAAGAAAGCATAGCATGACACATGACAGAGAAGCTTACAAAATTATATGCAACAACTCATGGAAACTTCTGATTCTTTCATTAATGAACGATGATATCAGGAATACAGTGGCCTAGTCTCTGGGTTCTCCAAAGTTCGAACCACCAACCCTTTCTTAGTAAATTTTCCTTTTTTTTATACATTGTGGAACAGTTGTTGATTTCTGAAACTGCACAAATTATCTAACTGCTTTTCTAAATATATGAAGTAAAAACTATTACAGAATTTTACAGAGGGTAAAAGACACCTCAAAGAACATGAAATAACAGGAACATAACTGAATTCAGAAGGAGACGATAACTGCTGGCTTGCTTTGTTAATCTACTTCTGTAAATACCCTAATGATGCTTAATTCATTTAGCCGTAATAAAATGTGTTTAGCTTGTGTAATCCTGAGCTTATATTGGCATTTTGATTGGCCAAAACACAAAGAAAACATACCCGACTGTCTTCTTCTTTAGATTCGGCTCTAACCCTGATTTTCCTCTTTACACAACGAAATTAATGCAAACTTTTGATTAATATGAGACTTAAAAAGAGTTAATCTTGCTTTATAAACCTGTCAAATCCATCCATTTAGTGCTCTGTTGACTTCCATCGCAAATCGCAATCGGCCCGATATATCACTGCAAACTTAACTTTATGCACCCTTAAGCCGCATAACTATGGTAGTGTTGGACTTATGCATAAATCCTTCATATTTGCGCTTTTCCATTATATACCTTTTATAATGAAAATATGCCATAAAACATGCTTTTTCCTCTTTTAATATAGGCTCTGCACAACTATCGAGGCATACCTTTCCCACGATAAATCCCCACCATAGATCTGCGCTTAACAGATCAAACGGTCTACAAAGATTTTAGATGGGACATAAGCTCAGAGAATACCCGCCCGAAATGGGTGGTTTTGTCTTTCTACCCAGCTGCTACATGTTGAATGATAAGTGGGATTGGGTGAGCTCCAATAAAAACCATTTATCGTTTTTCCTCCACCCAAAAACTTGCTTGTAGCTTGAAATCTGCCTTTTAATATGCCTTGCGGATCCATCGGGGCTTTTAATTATAATATATATATGCTTCGAGTCTGACCTTTCTATTATAATCCTTTATAATAGAAATACATATAAAACTGCGTAAACAAATATATATGAAGGGCCTTTGATATATCAATAAAAACCTTTATAACCTGCGATAAGACGGATGCGCTGAGTTATAAAATATAGCATATAAACTTATCAAGCCTGTAATCCCCATCGATCATCACAATCGGTGCTTTCCATATATATATAATATGTTATGCGATATGACGGACCCGCCGCAATTATAAAACATAATATATATGCTTTCGGGTCCAGCCCGTGATCGCAAATCGCAATCGGCGAAATGAACTAACACATATACATAAGGCACTTTACGGACCCGCCGAACTTTACAATATATATATATATATATATATATATATATATATATATATATATATATATATATATATATATATATATATATATATATATATATATATATATATTTCGATCCCCCCAGATCACCCCGAATATGGTCCAATCATGACAGGTAATTTTCCTAATGATTTATATATATATATATATATATATATATATATATATATATATATATATAGATATATATATATATATATATAGATATTTCGATCCCCCCAGATCACCCCGAATATGGTCCAATCATGACAGGTAATTTTCCTAATGATTTTTATGTATATATATATATATATGTTTCAGGTCTGGCCATCATGTTGTAGGGAAAAGTATCCGACTCGGATGACCCTATCCCACTCTAAGGGTGATAGTACCTCAGCAACAACTGTAAAGAAAACTACTTAAGGTTTACTTCTTTATGAAAGCAAAAGAGAATGGATAAATGCACTAACCGTTGCCTTGCGCTTAATGTCGAATCCAAACTCTTCTCTATGGCCGCTTGCTCCCAGCTCTTTGCTCTTTTGCCGGCCCAGCTACAATGAGATCCTGCAAAATGACAAAGAAGGAGACTACAAGAGGCATGCAATCATAACTGATTCACGGATTAGCATAAACCAAATATACAATTATCACAAAACATCATTGGAACAAATGCATATAGAAGAACCTCAATAGCTTTTATTAATGAAGAAGTAAAGGTTCTAAGAGTGTTACAACCATTGAAGGTCCTAATCCAGCAACACCTCCCAGCAGAAAGAATTTCTCCTCTTCACCTCCCTCAAGCAATCACCCAATAGTTCTATGGTGAAACCAACAGCATAGCATTACTTTGCACAAAATTCCAGCCTCTAGAGCTCATAGGAGAGAGCTCAATATATAGATGAATTGAGAAAGGATGAGTCAGCTTGCAACTGATGTGTAGCTGCCTTGTGTCCTCTCTCTCTTCAGTTAATCTTTAGTTGATCTTCAGTTCTTGAGTCCACTTGGAGAACCTTGCTTCCACTTGGAGAAACAGAGCCTCTGACTCATCACAAGGCGAAATCCCTGATCCAAGTGTCATTTTTGGAGCAATGACTCAGTGTGCCACTTGTCCCATCTCGCTCAGCGCAGGTGGCCTTTGTTCCACTTGCTTTGCAACGCAGGTACACCATGGAGGATCTGAGTTTCAGCGCAGAAGCCTAGTGGAGCACCTGCTTTGATTTCAGGATTGCTTGTTTTTGAGTGTTTTCAGGTGGAGAACTGATCTGAGAGCTGTTGGTTTGCTGACCTTGTTCCTCTAGGGGTAGGAACATCATGTTTAGGGAACTTTGGATCCCTTGGATTATTGACAATTCATGCCTGTTGCTGTAAGGCACAAAATTGTCTATAACAGATGCCCCCTAAAGTATGAGGTCGTTTATCGGGTGAAATGCTTTATTGAGAGGATCCGAAGTTCATTCAATCTGCTGAGAAGTGTCCTGTAATAAGATACAATACAATACATTATTTTTCATACATTTTCATGATCTAGCTGAGGCGGGAATTCCCATGCTCAGCTTTATAAATACATTTTCGTACATAGAACAGACGATCGTCTGATTGTAGACCGATAATTCTCTGCTGAAATTATCATCCTTTGAGAAGGATGATCATCTGCTGTAATGATGTACATATCAAATGTCTTTATGTCCTGAATATATATTGCAGCCCGGATGGATGAAACTAGATCCGGGGTCTTCAATCTCTTCCGATCTTCACTCGATGTACAAGTCGATCCATGTGAGAATTTCTTGAAGTCGAACATGGAAAGACATCGCTTGATTACCGGTCAATGATGTGAACCGTTAACAAGCGCGAGAGGAATCACCGATAAGGATGATGACCCTCAAGGTACGGCAGTACAATTCACATGGTGGGAATAAAGGACTTGGCGTCGACCACCATGCAAAATCTTCTGGTCGAAGGTCATTGATGTATACCTATCGCCGGATGTGAGAAACTTGCCATTGAGGCATGCAAGCTTCAAAGTACTGAAGGGGTTGTTCCTAGATCAACTCCTTGGATAATGAGCTGATGTCGACAAGGAGCAATCCGTCAAAGGAGGGCCTTAATGAATCCCACATCAGTGACGCGGAACGGAGCTAGTGATTGTGATGAGGTGAAAACAAACTGTGATGTATGATTCAGGGTGGCGGCCATGAAGTGGATGAAGGATAATGTATGGCAGTGGATGGGACACGGTTGACTCTTTGCAGAACCACATCTCTTGAACATATAACGACACTGATGTGATGGATTGGTAGCATTACCCCAATTGTGGATGGTGTGGCGAGGACCATGGTTATGAGACCGGTGAATGAAACAACCCAACCCGATGTGATACGGAGGACAAAGTGTCATGTTCAAGAGCGACTTGCTACCATTAATGCTGTGAGGTTCTCCCAATTTTTCCCCAGTCATTGCTGACCAGTACCTCTTTATTTTTGTCAAGCTTGAGGAGGATAACATATGCTTGTTCTATAACCTGCCCTTCGGGCAAGCCCATCGCTATGTTTTAACGAGCCTAGCGATAGGGAAACTCGTTCTCGTCTAAAGACAAGTTTGTCACTATTCAATCATTTTAACGAGTCTAACGACAAGGAAAACTCGGTCCTTTTCATTTTTAGAGAGTCTGAAAAGGTACGGAAAGTTAACTCCAAAATTCCTTTTTCGTCATCTAATCCCTTAAGTCCGAAAAAGTATAAAACAATACAAAAGGGATGAATTTTCGATTTCTTTAACGAGCCGAACAAAACAAGCGCTCGATCTTTTTGTGTAATAATCCCTCAGGTCCAAAAAGATTAAAATCTAGAGGAGGAATAGCTCTTCCGGTCCTTTTATGAGCTGGAAGGCCAAAACTCGGCAAACTTTTCATATTTTACGAGTCAGTGAAAAGAGCTCAAAGAAGACTCGTCTTTTGAGCAACGAGTGATAAACAGGGATAGCAGCAGATTCCAGGTACAGGTTGGAATTTTCCAATCACGGCAGTGTCACAAGGATGGCTAAGTGAAATCACTCTTCGCAGCTGTTCCTCAAAATGGGTAAACACACATATGGAGATGAACGATTGGCCAAATGAACGAATGGAGGTGAGACTGCAAGAACACGACCAAGGGCTTTAATATGGCAGTCAAAGGTTACATTTCTCAAGGTTATTTACCGGTTCATTTTTTCTGGGTGAGCTTGAACTCTAGGGGAAGATTGCTCACAACTTATGTTTATTTTTTAACGAGCATGAACTATGTGCTAAAACTGCTCGATTTACCAGTCTTAATACAAGGAATGCCTTAGGTGAGGTAATCTTATTTAAGGAGCGATACCTCACTAATTACTCCAATTTGGCAGGTTTTAACTTTTGCCCTTCATCCTTTCTTTATGCAAGCTGGAAACGGCTAATCCTACGAGTTTAACGGGTTAGACCTACAGGTTTAAAGGGAGGACCTAAAAATTTAAAAAATAAATAGTCGTCCCGTGCTTTCACTCCAAAAGGTTTGCATGCCCCCAGGTATAAAGTATAATTTCGAGATTCTGTCCTCTTACTTATTATCCGAAAAATGGTTTTGTTCGCTACCGCAAACTAAACTCTCTTTTCGGCGATGTCTATCATTAGGTTGCTAAGGATGGTGACTACTTGTTTCAGCAATTTCATCTCTTTCTTTGGAGACTGCCCCTACTTATCCTTCAAAACATATTGTTTTAATGGGTGAGGCTTGACATTCAAAGATGGTGGCTACTTGCTGCCACAAATGGATCTCCTCCTTAGGAGAGCCTACTTTTTTAGACAAAGGGAGACGATCTTTTTGCTCACATAACTTTGACAAAAGAATTTTATCCTAGAACAACCCTCTCTTCCTTTTTCGGACGGGGTACGGACTAGTCCATTCTTCTGCGGAAATTAACTTTATACCCAAGGTTTTCTCTGCCCAAGGCAGGCCAGGGTGCATGCCCCCTGGGTCCCAGTTCTTTCTTTCCGAATTACTCGCATTCATCGGGAAGTAGAACCGGGGGTGGTGGCATTCCTTGAGTGAATAAACTGTTAAGGGATGGTATTTGACTATTTGCGATGCGTGATCCTGGAAATGAAAGTTGGTCTACGAGCTTGACCATTCTTCCTTCGTGCGGAAAACACATGACTCTAAAGAGCGAGGACACTATTGCCTCCATGCAATATATATAGTCTCGTCCAAGGAGTAAGTTATAAACCAAGGGTCCCTGGACGACCATGATGTTCATATGAACTGTCTTCCCTTTCAATGTAACTGGAACATTGGGGAGAATCCCTAACGGGTGACTGGTTCCTTTATCAAAACCTGATAGATTTCTTATCTCAGGTAAAAGCGCCGGGCAACCCAGTGCTTTCCAAGCAATAGAGGAAAGGATACTCACAAATGCCCCTTCATCAATGATAGTTCCAGCCATCACCATTCTGTAGATTTGGACGATGATTATGAATGGGATACTGGCTGGTAACCGGGGTCTGCCTAGTTGATTCCAATCAAAGGATACAACTAGGTTGCTTGGTGGTGGGACCGAATACACGGCCGGATACGACCCTGACGATGTTCCTTCCTGCGATAAAGGAATGGGCGCATTGCCCTGATGCTCATCAGAGTCTGTGTTGATGAAAAGAATATGGACGGTGTCATCCTTATCCTCTTCAGTGAGGGTGTCATTTGAAGATGGGTCTTCAATGACGGAGTCATTTGAGGATGAAACCTCTGAAGGAAGAACCGGGTCAACTGCCGTTTCGACCTTTAGACTTTCGTCTGGTCTGGATTCAGCAGGTTCATTCTCAATGACCGACACTTCAGCTGACCACTTGAGCGGGCCAGCTGGATTTTCAACTATCGAGGGATTAGGCACGAGTTTTTGGTATCCAGGAGGAAGTCGTAACGGTGATACCGGACGATCTTCCAAAACTCTCTTCGCCTCATCTAAGAATGGACATCGGTGGATGGCGTGATCGCCTTCACACAGCATACAGGGTGATCTTGGTTTCCCTCTTCGTCCTTCACTCTCGCTAGTTGACGGACTGCAATCAACATGACCACCAGAGGTTGATGCTACCGGATTGTGCAACCTTGGGGACCAGTCCCTTAGTATCCGGGAATACAAGGACAATCACGATGGAAGTGGGTCCCTTTGCAAATGACACATGGCGTTTTAGGCCCGGTCAGTGCAGTGTGTGGATTTTTGTCAGATGTCTTTTGCTTGCCCCCAGTCGCCTTCGCCATAGGCCCCTTCTGCTTCTTTTCTCTCTTCTTCTTTTCTTTCTTCTCCATGGGAGGCTGACTTTTGCCGGCTCTACCTTGCGAAGATGAAGGATCAGAGGAAGTATTGTAAGAAGTGGAAGGCTGGTGGGTAGTTCTAGACTGGTCTGACTGTTGATTCGACTACTCAGGATTAGTGGCGATCTGCGCTACATTAGTTGAAAAGAGCCATACGGGTAGGCCAATTGTCAATCCTGGAAGTGACAATGTGGCCATATGAGGCGCACCAACATCTCCCCAAGAGGAGAAGGGATTGGGACTTCCGCCAAGGTTACTTCCTTGGTTGGTGGGCTCCATACTTTTCAACTGAAAGATCAACGTGGGAATAACAGGTGATTATGTTCCGATTTAAAATAAATTTTATTAACGACGCTTTAGACACAACTTTGCTTTTTCATGTTTTAAGAGTCGAGAAAAATCTAAAGATGACTCTAGTCTCCTTCGATGTTTTAACGAGCCCGAAGTGACAAATGCTCGGATGGAATTTTTCAGTTATAGAGTTTGAAAAAGGCCAAAAGAAACTTCTCTGGAGTTCTAGGCAGAGGGTGTGCCAAACTTTTCGCGAAACCACAGAATACGTTTTACGGTACGGGTGGTCGATCTTCGTGAATGCTGTGTTCACTGCATCGCGATCAGTAGGGCGGCCGACACGGCTTCCTATGGATAAAGGATAATTTCCTATAGGGGTCTCCCAATATATACGCGACGGTACGTGGGAGCACAAGTCCGTATTAGTGCCACCGACTCTCAGGAGGAATCACCCACCTTCGTAGAGATCGACAGTCACTATGTTTAACGACGCCGGAACACGTCTCTACCTAGACCTCTATGTGTTTGCGTTATGTTTCAAAGCGTTGTTATGTAAATTGAATTTATTTTAATGTTGATCTTGCTTAGAAGTTTGCCTTTAAGGATCACCACGAGATGTATGTAACAAATTCCTGAATGCAGTCTAAGATGAGAAGCAAACTTTTCAATCTTTCAACTTTGAAAACCTTAACTACTGAGGGAAAAGAAAGGCAAATGTTTTCACACAGATCATAGAGCACACACTAAATGCAAATTTTTCCTAAATCGTCAAGCAAACAGTCAAATGCAAAATGCACAATGCATGTATTTTCTTTTCCCTTTCTTAATGAATATGGGTTACAAAAAGAAAGTTGTTATATAACTTTGATTTTGATTTAAAGCGAAAACAAACAAGTTTGTCCAAAATCAAAAGACACCTTAAGATTTACTTGCTTAATCACTGGAAATGCATGAAATCAAACCATAATGACGAAAGTAAAATGACTAATCAGCTATGGACAGCAAACAAGCTAACACTTTAGACCAGCAAAATGCCTAACACAGGTTCAGATCTAAGAGGCCAAAAGCAAGACTAGTTTACTCTTCGTTATGGGAAATTGTAAATGAGTAAGAAATAAAAAGAACAAGTACAATTTCGTTATATAACAGAGGCGGAATGATGGCAAGTAAGGTTGGTTTCAGAACTGGTACAAGACTGGTAACTGGCTGCCAAATCTATAGTGAAAACAGGCAAGAGAAAGGGAGGAAACCCCAACTGCACTAGGCAAAATTGGGCCAACGCAGGTGCTGCACAGCCAGTCTGGCTCTCAGCGTAGGTAGCCCCTTCGGGACCTGCGTTGCAAAGCAGGTAGCCTGTGTACTACCTGCTTTGGAAAACGAAAGTTGCGTTTTCACAGTTTCCGGGTCACAATTTTCTCAAAAATGCACAGTTTTTGCTCAAATCAGAAGCAATCAGTCAAGCACACTCAAAGGGATGATTAGGAGGATGAAAATCTATCACTAAGAGCTTACAAGGATCCTTGTAGATCAGCTCTTCAAATCATGAACATGCTCAGAAATGAGCTAGAGTAGCTGCCCTCTACTTCGCTTTTGATATAGCCAAAAGCTTTTCGATTTGGTACTCTTTCGTTCAGGAGATGAATAGCAAAATACTACAAACAATCAAACAGATACGATCCCCAGTGGAGTCGCCAGTTTGTTGTAGGGAAAAGTATCCGACTCGGATGACCCTATCCCACTCTAAGGGTGATAGTACCTCAGCAACAACTGTAAAGAAAACTACTTAAGGTTTACTTCTTTATGAAAGCAAAAGAGAATGGATAAATGCACTAACCGTTGCCTTGCGCTTAATGTCGAATCCAAACTCTTCTCTATGGCCGCTTGCTCCCAGCTCTTTGCTCTTTTGCCAGCCCAGCTACAATGAGATCCTGCAAAATGACAAAGAAGGAGACTACAAGAGGCTTGCAATCATAACTGATTCACGGATTAGCATAAACCAAATATACAATTATCACAAAACATCATTGGAACAAATGCATATAGAAGAACCTCAATAGCTTTTATTAATGAAGAAGTAAAGGTTCTGAGAGTGTTACAACCATTGAAGGTCCTAATCCAGCAACACCTCCCAGCAGAAAGAATTTCTCCTCTTCACCTCCCTCAAGCAATCACCCAATAGTTCTATGGTGAAACCAACAGCATAGCATTACTTTGCACAAAATTCCAGCCTCCAGAGCTCATAGGAGAGAGCTCAATATATAGATGAATTGAGAAAGGATGAGTCAGCTTGCAACTGATGTGTAGCTGCCTTGTGTCCTCTCTCTCTTCAGTTAATCTTTAGTTGATCTTCAGTTCTTGAGTCCACTTGGAGAAACAGAGCCTCTGACTCATCACAAGGCGAAATCCCTGATCCAAGTGTCATTTTTGGAGCAATGACTCAGTGTGCCACTTGTCCCATCTCGCTCAGCGCAGATGGCCTTTGTTCCACTTTCTTTGCAATGCAGGTACACCATGGAGGATCTGAGTTTCAGCGCAGAAGCCTAGTGGAGCACCTGCTTTGATTTCAGGATTGCTTGTTTTTGAGTGTTTTCAGGTGGAGAACTGATCTGAGAGCTGTTGGTTTGCTGACCTTGTTCCTCTAGGGGTAGGAACATCATGTTTAGGGAACTTTGGATCCCTTGGATTATTGACAATTCATGCCTGTTGCTGTAAGGCACAAAATTGTCTATAACACATCGCATATTGCAATCGCTGATATCCAACGTTCATAGTTCTACCGTGCAGTGGACCCGACGCACTTTATAAAGCATAGTATATATTTCAGGTCTGGGCCTTTAACTTTAACACTTGTTTCCTTTGTAAATCCAATATATTTCTTTATTTCTTTCTCGTTTCGATATGCACTTATATATATACATATCGGGTCTAGCTCCATATAACCCTTTATATCCGATTCTTTTACATTTCTTCCTTTAGCGATGCCGATATATAATAAACAAAATATTTCATTTCTTTTAGACTTTTCGGGAAGGGTAAAGAATATAAAGGAGTTTTATTGAGTTTGAACTCCCAATAGTGATATAACTGATAAATAAACCTCAAGCACAATATAAGCTACAACAGATACATTGGACCCGAATGTAGTTTTATAATAGTTTTGATATTCCGTCGGGTCTGACTCACATCGCATTTCACATTTTCTTGTGGTTTGTATGTTTTGCGCTCTTTTAAAAGTCGCGATGTGATTGCGATAAATACTTTAAAGAATAGTTTAAGCCTTAAGTATTATAAAAAAATTAATGCTATCTTTGGGTCTTTTACGGGGGTTTCTCTTATCACATCTCATGGATCCTACCTCATGACCAACCTTTGTTACTTCAGATCCTACGATTTACAATAGAGTGGGAATACCTAAGCACGAATTGACTTGGTTTGATATCTTAGTTTATCTAAAGTTTCATTCCAAATGGTTTCAAAAAGGAAAGCTCTTATTTGCTAAGTTTTTTGAATTTGTTTTAAAAGGGTCCCCATTTATTAATACAATACTAACTATTAATATAATAAATGGGGGGGGTTGTTGAACAATGCAACAATTGGCGATTCACTGGAAGAATCAATTATCTCTGATAATTTTGAAATTTCTAAAACTCTAAAAATAAAGATAGTTCAGGAAATAGGAATTACATAAAATTTAAGATAAGTAACATTTCTCATAAATAATAAAAAAAAAACAAACTCACCTAATTACAATTCATTTGATATCCTCCTCAAAATGAAAATTCATTTGTCTATATTAGTCTTTACTTAGTTTAAATATAAAGTAGGGGGCTCTTGTAGATCAACTTTTAGATGTACTCATTTGTCACAGATAGAGCCTCTGCTGCTAGCAGGCGTCCATAGCCTCGACAAGGTTACCTTTTAACCATCAATGATTCAGTGTCCCATCCAGATAAGAATACAATTTTTAGAGATAAATTTAGAATCATATACTTATTCTCTCTTCTTTTTTTTTCTCTTTTTTAAACAATTTTTCTTTAGATTTTATTTTCTTTTTTATTACTTAAAAACCATTGTCTTGGTTTGGAGGCCAAATAGTGACAATGTCATTCACTAGTTATAATTCAACTGAACAAGATGGCTCATGATGAGACCCCTTGTCTTTTGATTAAAATAATCTCAATCCATTACCCTGTTTTGATATGCAGTATTGGTAATGTCAGTCTATTATTTCCCTATGAACATGGTAAGCAAGCTCTTGATGAGACCTCTTATCTTTTAAGTTTTAGTATATTTTAGAATTACACTCTAAAAAGAGAAAAGTTTACTGGATGGGGAGAATCATTGACTCCTTAAGAGTTTCTGGATGACAATTATAGAGTTGAAGATGATTATTTGCGGAGAGTATTTACTTTGTTAAAGATACTTCTGTTGATTGTTAATAGAACAAAAGTCTCTTTCTAAAGTTGGGGTTTCCCAAAGAATAAATAATTTTGGAGGAAACAAGCAGATTTCAGAGAGATAGAACCTAGTTATTTTTCAAATGTTATAATTATTTCCTTAACAATATCTACTTATAAAAGCGAAAAATCAAAATATTTCAAGAGATTTTTTATTGTAAGGTCAAAAGTAAATACTATTTAATTTTTATTTTCCTAGGAAAAGTAAAGGCGATAGTGTACAAGGGATAGAAGAGGTCATCTCATATAAAAAATATTTCTTCAAAATTTGCCCATTCACAGGTAGAGAATCTCTCTTGCCTGATAAGTCTTGCAATAGAAACATTGATGGGCCAATTTGTTCTTCAATCTGAAATGGTCCAAGCTACATTCTTTGGAATTTGGTATGCCTACCTTTTTCCTCGTGTTCTTTATCCCATTTCAATACAAGGTCTCCAAGTTGAAACGATTTTGGACTTACAGAATTTTCATAAAAGGAAGATTTAACTAACTGTTGATGATGGGCGTGTATGATTTTGGCTTTCTCTCTTTCTTATTCAAGTTTGAGGATTTGTGATTGCCTTAATTGCAAATAAGAAGGAGTTTCTTCAATAAATTGAACTAGGGCTAGAGAGGGAATAACTACATTTGTAGGAAGGACAACTTCTTTCCCATAGACCAAACTAAATGGAGAAGTGCCTATTGATGCCTTCTGTGTTATCCGATCTGCCCATAGAGAAAATGTTAGATATTTATGCCAATTTATTTGACTCTGATCAATAGTTTGTTTAATCATCCTAATGAGGTTTTTATTGGTCAATTTCGATAAACCATTTCCCTGAGGATAATATTAGCAGAATACTTAAGTTTAAAACCTATTTTGAGAGTGAATTATGTCATAGTGTTGCATGTGAAATAACATGCATTTTCAAACATCAGGGGAATTGGTAGGCCAAATCTGGTAATAATAAATTGATCAATAAATTCGATAATGTTCTAATAATTGTTTACCTTTAGTGGAATTTCTTCCACCCATTTAGTCAAGTAATCAACAGTTGTAAGGATGTATCTATGTTGCTTTGAAGAGTGAGGAACGATCTCACCTATTATGTCCAGTCCCCATTGCTTAAATGGTTGTTCAATGTTGATCGGTTGTAATGGAAATGCGGGTTTCCTTTGTCTTCCAGCAGCAGTTCGACATGTTCTGCACTTCCTTACATATTTGTGTGCATCTTTGAACAAAGTTGGCCAGTAATAGCCAACATTCAGGATTTTGTGTTATTGTGTCTCCTCCAAAATGTCCACCAGCTAGTCCATCATGGAGTTCCTGCAAAACCTTTTTTGCCTCAAAATTTTCAAGGAACCTTAGTAAAACAAAATCATAATTCTTTCTAAATAAAACATCATTAACGAAAATGTATTGCTTTTCTTTTAATCTCAAAGCCCTTTTTCTTTTGTAACTGAGAGCATATCCATTTTTTTAAATAAAATATGAGATCAACATATTAAGATTCAATATCGTTGAGGCTTACCTCAGATATTTGTATATCATCCCCTGAATCTTCTTGTGCTCGTAAGTTGGATGCTCTAGCTAACATTCTGCAAAAACCTTGACCTTTAACAATTTTAGTTGGTCTAATTGTGACATCATATTCTTGCAGTGCAGTTACCTAGTTGGCCCTTTTTTCTCCTACTTCCCTTTACACCTGTAATTGCCTCACTGTTGGGAATGGAACTATGATTTTGGTGTGGGTTTTAAGGAGAAATGGTCTGAAATGCTTAATTGACTTAAAAACAGCAAAGGCATGTTTTTCCACAGTAGAGTAATTTAACTTATCACCTTGAAGATTTGAACTAAAAAACGAAATTGGTGCTTCAATCTGTTGATCATTGAGCTGTGTCAAAATGGTAGCATATGATGTTTCTGATGCAAATGTATATAAAATGAAATGATTGGAAAAATTGGGAGTTGTCACAGAGGGAGAGTTGATAATAGCTTGTTTGATTAGATCAAATGCTTCTCTTTCATTGTGACCCCACTTGAAAACTGAGATTTTATTAATCATAGACTGTAAAGGTAAAACTATCTATGAAAAGTCAGGGACAAATATTTTTACAAAATTTATTTGACCAAAGAAGGACTACATGGATTTCTTATTATGGGGTAAGGGGATTTTCTCAATTTCCTTAATCCTTTCTGGATCAATATAAATACCCTTTTTTGATACGACAAACCCTAAAAGCTTTCCTTCGCTTAAGGCAAAATAAGACTTCTTTGGATTGAGCGAGATCCCATATTTTTTACATCATTCAAAGATCTGCTTGAGGTCATTCAAATGGATGCTTCTCTTCCTGGAATAGATAGTGATATCATCCAGGTAAATAACAACTAATTTGTTAATGAGTCCTTTAAAGGCTATATCCATAGCTCTTTGAAATGTGGCACCTGCATTAATCAAACCAAAAGGCATTTTCTGATAAGTGTATATTACCCATTTAGTTCTAAACATGGTTTTTATTCTATCATGTGGATGAACCAAGATTTGGTTATATCTTGAAAACCCATCAAGTAAATACATGAGCTCATAACCAGCTACTCACTGCAGCACTTGTTCCATGGTTGGCAAAGGGAAGTTTTCTTTTTGACATGCTTTATTCAAATTTCTGAAATCTATGCATATGTGAATGTCACCATTTTTCTTTCTAACAGGAACTAAATTGGACACCGATTTTTAATGCCTAACATAAAATATGATTCTACCCTTTAGGAGTTTATTCAGCTCCAATTTAATTTGACTTTCAAGGTTCGGGTGAATCTTACTTAGCTTCTGCTGCACTGGTTTAACATTAGAGATCATAGGAATGGTGTGTTGTATGAAGTATCATAATTTTTGAGATCAAAATAATCCCAGAAAAGATACCTTTGTATTTCTTCAACAATCAAATGAATGGTGATCTTTCATCAGAGGATAGACCAAGGCCAAGATTAACGTTCTAAGGCTTGTCATTAGTTCCAAGGTTCAATAATTCAAATCTCAGGGTTGAGATTTGGATTTTGGCATTAGTTACTGTTGTGGAGGTAAATACCCTCTGCGGACAAAGGTGATCCCTACTAGTCCAAACAAGGTCTAGCAACAATCAAACAATGCTAACACGCAGGTTCCTAATTACAAATAAAAGACCAATGATAAAGGCCTATCTGGATTCCAACGCTAATACTTGTAGAAGAGTTGAAGCCCCCGTTCCTTTGCTCCGGCTGGTCACAATCCTCACGATCATCGCGCACGGACACCTGCACATGCAAAGAATGATACAAACGCAAGCATAAAATCCAGTAGATGTAACTATATATCAGTCAGAAAGGATATAACTCAAACATCATCATAAAGACAATAAGAGTGGAACTATAATGATAGTCGTCTATTATTAATAAACAAAGAAGAATACAACCATAGTTTTGACGTCAAATCCTTCTCAAGAGGGTCCAGCCAGCAAGTCTCTCAAGCATTCACCCTTGAAGGTAGATCTCCCAAGACAAAAGCTCTCTCTCACACAAGTTTACACAAGAAAGAAACACTCCACAACCTTCCTTAAGCTCTCTAGCAATCCCACACTTGTCACACCAGCTACCTATCAAGCTCACACACTAGCAGCAATACTGAAAGCACTATGAATTCCAAACTAGCTGCTCATGGCAATGGTAGAGGCTTAAATAGGAGAATGAGTCTCCATGAATGGTGGGAGGATGAGCTTATCTCCAAGGAAGGTGGCTCAAATGATGAAATAGACATGCCAGAGAAGGGAGGGCGACATTTACAAGGCCAACAACCAGGTCTGGAGTCATCTGAAAGGCCGACTGTTAGAACAAACTCGCCCAAACTGGATCAGCGCGGGTTCATAACTGCACTGGAGCGCTGACATCGCTGCTGAATAACAAGGAAAGTCATATTAGTGCAATCAGATATAAATAACAGATGCCCTGTCTCATGAAATTCGACCAGCGCGGGAATCACGTGTACTTCTGCGCTGGCAGCGCATTAGGTCTGTTTTGGAGCACTCATCAGTGCGTTTATTTTGACAACAGTCACGATGATAGAAAAACTTTGGCAAAGTGGGTCATTTGGCAATATTAGAGAGCATGAGCATGATTAATTTGGACTCATGACACAGTAGGAAGACTGGTAGGAAGACAGTGACAAATTACTGTGTAACAGATGCCCCCTAAAGCATGAAGCTCGAGAGAGTGGGAGGGGTGAAATGCTTTATGAAACTGACTGAACTGGAACACCACCAGGAAGAACCTGCACATATGTACAACTGATATCTCTGATAATCAATTACATGTAGTCTAGGCATGGGCGCAGCCATCCAAAAGACATACGAAAGAGGTCTGTGGCATGGACGCAGCCACCCAACTAATGAGACCATGATGATAATAAAGGTATGGTCGCAGCAATCCATGAAGACTCAGGTATGGGCACATCCATCCATCAATGAGTCATGTAATGATCATAATAATCCACAAAATCGCAACCTGGATCTCAAGAGACAAAATCCAGGGTCTTGCGCTCCAACTTGACCCGAACAAAGTACAAGTTCAAGCATGTCGAACATGCAAGAACATCGTCTGATTACCAGTCAATGATGAAAACTGTTAACAGACATGAGAGGTACCACCAATAATGACAATGGTCCTCAAGGTACTATAGGTACAACCTACGGCATGTGAATCAATGAGCTGACGTCGAACACCCGCATAATCATTCGATCAGAGGCCAATGATGAAAACCTCGCGTCGAATACGAAGAACCTGCCATTAAGGCATGCAGGCTCTAAGGAACTTGAAGGGAATCTCTAAGTCAACTTCCTGGATAATGAGCTGAAGTCGACAGGAAGTGACCTCGATCGAAGGTGGGCCATAATGTTTCCCACATCATCGACATGAGACAGAGAAGGATAAGACATTTTGTGTGAGGTATCAGAGGGAGGTTGAGTATTCTTGCAGAGGTCAACTTCTCTTGAACATGTCGGCGGCACGACAGTGGACTTGGCAGTATTTGACATTAAATGATCAAGGGTCATGGTGACAAGGCAATGAGCAGATGAGAGGTCAAACACGATAACCCAAGCCCATGGAGGCCAATGTAAAACAAGATGAGATGTTCCCAGCCAGACACGAATGCAGACAAGTGCCATGTTCAAGAGCGACATACTGCCGACACGACAATGATTATGATTCCATTTTCCCCACCATTTCTGGCGAGTACCTCGATTATTTTTTGATGACAAGCTTGACAGGGATAGCATATGCTTGAAAGGTGTCATTTTGATAGAATCCGATGTCATTAAGTTTTAACGAGTCTGAAAATGGAAGAACTCGGCGCCTTTTCCTGTTTAGAGAGTCTGAAAAGACAGCAGAAAAGTGAACTCCAGGGGGGTCCTTTTTCGTAAAGTTGTGTCTCTCGAGCCCGATGAAGTATAAAACGATGCTCGAAAGAACCGCTCGACCAGTATGATCGAGGAGTACTTTTCGTAAGTAGTGACTTCAACCCGAAAAAGTAGAAAAGCGGTCAGAAGCACATCGTTTTAGAGCCAATAACGAGTTCGAAACGACAAAAACCCGACAATATTTTTAAGTTTAAACGGTCGAAAAAAGAGCTTTAAAAGCGACCGCCTCTCGTTTCTTTTAACGAGTCGAGAGGGGGACTTGGCTATCTTTTCTTATTTCACGTCGAAAAAGAGCTTAAAGGCGACGTTTCGGGATCAAGTGTGTATAGAACCGTCGTAATTCCACCGGCATGAGAATCTGCACAAGGAATCACCACACGTGTAAACTTGTTCGAAATAATATGGACCACATGCATAAAAACATAGTAAAACTACATTGGAACCAAGCACATGGTAAAAATCATCATAAAAAAATCCCACACTTATGAAAAATAACATTTAATTATGAAATTTTACCATAAATAGGGGGGTAAACAAAGTTTTTACCATTTTTACCATTTGGAGCTTTGGAGGACGTCTTGGAGCTGTGAGGTTGACGAGCCGAATTCCACTTCGTACGTGCATCAACCATCCTGCAGTCTGTTCCAGGTAGGTTCACCCTCCTCTACGCTCCATTTTGAAGTATTTTAGCTGCATTTTAGCGGTGGGAAGTGATGGTTTGGGCGGATTTTTTGAAACTCAATCCGCTCTTGGTCAGCGCGGATTTCCTTATCGGGTCCGCGCTAATTGAAAAAGACTTACACTGACCACCCCGGGATCAGCGCAGAAGAGTGATGTACTTCCGTGCTGACCCAGAAAAATATCAAAGGGTGCCATGATCAGCGCGACTATTTTAAAAATAGTCGCGTTGACGCCACGCAACAAGTTTTTTAAAAAATTGAACATATGAAAGTTTATGGACAGGGCCCTAATGAATTTTGTCAATCATGCAGGGTAAAATGGCAATCGTTTGGCAGGAGCGAGCTCATGATAACAAGGATATAGCGGCATTTGTCGATGCTGGGTGCCGAAATGCAATGCGGGCGTGCGGGTTGCTCAAATTCTTCCTAACCCCGCGCCTGCGAGCACAGCCTGACCTTCTTGAATTCTTGATCAGAGCCTGGAATCCCACTGATGGGAAATTTGTGATCCAAGGCCGAGATATTGAGTTTGACTATACAAATATCTATTTTTTGACCGGGTTATCACGTTGAGGTGAGATGCCCATTCTAGAGGGACAGGGACCCGGTGGTGATACATTAGACATGTTAATGGCCCAGGTGTGCCCACAGGCACGTAAGTCGTGGAGCGGGAAAGTAGCTATTCCTACGGTGGAGGACATCGTCCTTCGAACTATACTCTTCATGGTGACTCAGGCAGCGGGCTCTTTGGCCAATCACGAGGCCTCGAAGGCCCATCTTCGATTGGCTCTTGAATGCTTGAATCCTACCATATTCAACTGCGCAGCGGTAGTAACAACCAGTATGAAAAGACAGCTGACCAACTGCCGTCGTGGTGAGTCGAAGCAGTTTGGCTATGGGTCAATTCTAGTCCCGCTCATGCTGGAGCGGGTACTGGCATTATAGCTGCAGGACATGGTCGTGGATCCACCTAGAGGCGCTCAAGAGACGAGGGCCACACGATGGGGCCATGTCATGCCACGAGGAGGTGGCGGTCGACCAGTGGCATGGGGAGTATACTTCCGAGAGTGGCTGGATAGGCAGACTATTTTTGTGGAGGACTGGCCATATGTTGGCGTAGACTTCCGCGGAGACCCAGACATGCCGCTACCTGCTGGAGAGCAGTGGGATGATGGTGGTAAGCCACTTGATCTCATTTTTGATTTTTTATTTTTGTGATGTTTTTGATTTTTTATGTACATGTCTTAACGATGAATGCTATGCTATGCAGATGTAGGACCGATGAGACCCATTGGCTTGGCCCCAGAGGTGCGGAGGGATGCACAGGGCATTGGAGCTCTGGCCCTGGCTCCTCCGGGAGTCAATACGATGGAGACCGTGATACGGAACCTCGAGGGCTTGCTGTCAGGGATTCCAGATTACCACGGGATAGAGGAAGTCCCCATAGCATCTCAGATCCATACAGTGGGGGTAGAACCTAGGATGCACCGCCTTTTAAGGCGGGTGGCACGAGCGGCTGCGTATTATAGAGAGCATAACCCACCACAGTAGATATCTAGGTCTTTATTTCCTACTGATGGTTTTTTTGAGAGACATGTGTCTCAGATGTACCGAGAACACAGGCCCTATCTAGACATATACACTTATTTTTGAGCGCCTTGGTGCGCCACACGATATATATATACATATTCCTATGGTTTATTATTGTGCTTTTATGTGCTTACTTGTATGATGTTTTGATTATAAATTACGCAAATGTCTATCTAATACATGATTAGCCAATGCATCAGATAGTGTGTTTAATCGTCGTGGAATATGCTGATATGTGATAAAATCAAAGTTCCTTTCTAACAATTTAACACGTAGGTACAACCTTAAAATATGACGGTCTCTGACAGAATATCACCCATTGAGCTGATGGACGACAAGTTGAGAGTCTAGGTTAACAACCAATGTATAGATATTGAGATTAATCGCCTCGGCTAATAATTCAATAACAACACTATATTCAGCGACATTGTTTGTAGTACGGCCTAAACACACACCCTGAAGTTCTATCAACTCACCGTGAGGATCGTAGATCACCCACGCCACATAGGACAAATTGCGAGTGCTGCTGTTAGGCCCCTATACTACTAGTGTAACCCCTTATTGTTATTAGTATAACCCACTTATTATATTGATGTACCCATGTAGTGCCCATATTGTTACTATTGTGCCCCATAGAAGCCCACTATTGTTATTATTGTGGCTTTATATTATTATTGTTAGGTCGGCTGGATTATATTGTGACTCCTTAGACTCCTATATATAGAAAGGAGGTTTTGTCATTTGAATCATCCAAGAATTGTTCATTTATGCAATGTAAAGGAGGTTTCCCCCTCGAAGAGGCTGAATTCTAAGGCGTGGATCTCTCTTTTCTATCTTTTTGTGAGCTGGTTTCATAACATTTGGTATCAGAGCTTTGGATTCTAGGGTTTCGCTGCTCCAAACAGGTCATCGTGGAATTTTCGCTATAACGTTTTTTCTGTGACGTTTCAGAAGTCGCAAAAAAAACCCATTTGAGAAGAAATCGCGCTGAACCTTGGGTCCAAATTTCAGAGCTTTTAGCGCGATATTTTCGGAGATATGATCTGAGGAAGTTGGTCTTTTTGCAGACTCCTGAATTACATTCAAAACAGGTGACCTGGGGAAAATCGTCATAACTTTCTCTCTGAGGATCAGATTGAAATTTCATAAGAAGGTACAGAAAGAGGACGAACTTTAGTTTGTTTGTATATATTTTTTAGATCCAAAGGACGAAATAGTGACACGTGGCACTTCATACAAGTTCGCTCGTCTGGAAAGGTTTATAATCAGGTCATCTTGGGAGATTGCGGATAACGTTTTCTTAGAGAATCCAATTTGGATCAAACTAGTGGGATTGGAAAGAGGACACAGAGGGCTACTACAGGTAGCAATTTCAGAACTTAAATTTCCAAAGGTATAGAGTTACAATCGTTTCAAGGTCGAGCTCCTAAAATCAAGAAAAAGCAAGATGAGGAAGTTTGATGGCAAGGATCCGGTAAATTGGATACTTCAGATGGAGCAATATTTTGATCTACATAGTGTACAACTGTTACAAAAGGTATGTATTGCATCTTCATATTTAGAACCAGATCAATTTTTATGGTACAAAGGGCTTTGTTCTCGTAAACAACTTGTTACGTGGTCAATTTTCATGGAGGAAATGATAGCACATTATGAGGATACATAGAGCAACACCTTCTTTAGAGCAACACCACAACAATTGGAAAGAGTAAAAGGGCTTTGTGACATAGTGGAAAGCAAAATTAGGGAAACCAGTAAGCGTACCCCTCACAACTATAAAGATGGAAGTGTTGTTTCCCCTAGCCTTTCACAACCTACAAGGGTTACACCACAACAATTGGAAGAAAAAAGAGAAAAAGGGCTTTGTTACAATTGTGATAGCAAATGCCCTAAATGTCATAAGTGTGCTAAGAAGAAATTATTCTACATAGAATATGAAGAGGAGGAAGAAAAGGATCAAGAAACATCAAAAGAAGAAGATATATGCCAGGACCCCACCCCAGAGAAAGAAGAAATGAATCAGACGATATCTTGTAAAGCATTGGCAAGAATCACCACTCCTCAAACTCTCAAGATAGAAGGACATATCAAGAAGAAAAAGGTGCAAGAAGTGAAGGATCACATCGAGAAAGAAGAAATGAATCTAACCATATCTTGTAATTCATTGTTCGAAATTACCACTCCTCAAACTATCAAGATAGAAGGACATATCAAGAAGAAAAATGTTCAAGAAGTGAAAGATCACATCGAGTGTCAAGAAATGAATCCTACCATATCTTGTAAAGGATTGGAAGAAATTACCACTCCTCAAACTCTAGAGATAGAAGGACATATGAAGAAGAAAAAGGTTCAAGCAGTGAAATATCACATCAAGCATCAACAACAAGTTCTCCAACTTTTAAAGGATAACGTCACTTCGGTGCAAAATCAAACGAAACAACAAGTAGATCACCATCGTAGTGAAAAATGTTTTGATGTAGGTGATTGGGTATTTTTACTGCTACATCTCAAGCAAGCTATTTATGAGAAGGAAATGTTGGCAATACTACATGCACTTAAAAAATGACGACCTTACCGAATGGGAAGACTCTTCAAGGATGAGGATGTGGAAGCATTGTTTTGTGCTATTTATATTATCCAACCAGATTGGATAAACGAAGCAAGGGAAGAATGGAAGAAGGAAAAATAAGTATGGCCACTTATCCAAAAGTTGCAAAAGATCCCAATTCAAAAAATATTGCCAGAAATTGAAGAGGAAGGAAAAATCACATTAGAACCTGGAGCAGTCACAGAAACAAGAACCCGACAGCTACGAAATCGATCAATTTCAGAGTATCTCATCAAGTGGAAGAACTTACCCGCTGAAGATTCCACATGGGAGGACAAGAATTTTATACAGAAGCATCAAGAACTACTCAAGCATTGAGGACAATGCTTTCTGAAGGAGAGGGGCATGTTAGGCCCCTATACTACTAGTGTAACCCGTTATTGTTATTAGTATAACCCACTTATTATATTGATGTACCCATGTAGTGCCCATATTGTTACTATTGTGCCCCATAGAAGCCCACTATTGTTATTATTGTGGCTTTATATTATTATTGTTAGGTCGGCTGGATTATATTGTGACTGCTTAGACTCCTATATATAGAAAGGAGGTTTTGTCATTTGAATCATCCAAGAATTGTTCATTTATGTAATGTAAAGGAGGTTGCCCCCTCGAAGAGGCTGAATTCTCAGGCGTGGATCTCTCTTTTCTATCTTTTTGTGAGCTGGTTTCATAACAGCTGCGGCAGGCACCATCAGCAAAACCAACATAAGGTGCACCTGACATCTGCACAAGAAGCAAAAACACAATAAGGGCAATAACGCCTTCACACCAAGCCAAAAACATGAAAACACACACACAGACACTCGCTAAAACACACGTATGTATAAATCGAAGTGCATGGAATCATGCATAGTACTTTTTCAAGTACAGCCCATTGCGGGGCTTATCAAGAGGATTACCTTCGTAGTCAACTAGCTCATATTCCCCCTTCTGCAACACTTTCTTTACAATATAAGTTCCTAGCCACATGGGCTCAAGTTTGCCTGCCCCCAGCTTGTCATTTGCTTGGTCGTATAGTAGGACTAGATCTCCCTCAATGAAGGAACGAGGATGGATGGTATGGTCGAAGTGACTTTTAACTCTCTTCTTTTGAGCTTCGATAGCTAGAGAGGCTAGGCGACGGGTCTCGTCCAACTGTTCTAGGTAAAGGAGCCGTTCCTCTACCGGAGTAGTGTTGGGAAGCAACTCGACGGCTATTTTTAACGAAGGGATTTCACATTCTATAGGAAGGGTAGCCTCCAGTCCATAAACTAGTTGAAATGGAGTGAAATCGGTGGCATCCTTCACAGAGGTTCGGTAGGCCCACAAGGCGGGAAACAACATCAGATGCCAATTAGACTTATGCATGTCAACAGTACGTTGAAGCATTGTAACCAAAATCTTGTTAACGGCTTCAACCTGGCCGTTGGACTGAGGATAGTACGGAGTCGAACTATCATGTCATAAGCCTAGTTGGGTTGTTAGTTCGGTCATCATGTGATTACGGAAATGCTTCCCGTGATCCGTGACGATGGCCTGTGGAACTCCGAACTGTGTAATAACATGGTTGAACAAAAACTGCGCCGCTGTGTGACCGTCTTCAGTTAATGTGGGCATCGCCTCGGCGCATTTTGTAAAGTAATCGACAACAATGATAATAAACCCATGCCACCCGGCCGAGTGAGGCTTACAGGTTGTATAATCAATGCCCCATTTTGCAAAAGGGCCAATGGTGACAACAGGGTGCAGCAGAGCTGGTGGCGCATGCATCTTCCGCTGGTATATCTAGCACGCATGACACGAACGGACAACAAGAATGCAATCCTTAAAAATGGAGGGCCAGAAATAACCAGCGCGAAGGATTTTTTGAGCTGTGGCATATCCGGACATGTGACCACCACAGGCGCCAGAGTGGCAGTCATTCAGGACTCTCTCAGCTTCCTCGAGGGTTAGACATCGACGGAGGACGGAGTCAACACCGAGACGGTACAGGGTGTCCCCGATAATACGGTAGGGTTGAGACTGATGACGGATCCGCCGCCGAGCATCTTTGGATACAGCGGGACGGAAAGAGGACGTCTGCAAATATACAATAATATCCCCGTACCAGGGGTCGAGGGTGCTGATCAGAAAAAGAGTTTCGTCCGGGATATGATCCTCTGAGTGAGGGGGTGCAGAAGGAGATGGCAAAGAGCAAAGTAACTCAGCAAAGACCAGGGACTTCTTAGACTTGGCAGCAGTGAATTCCAAGTCAAACTCTTGGAGGATGACGATCCACTTTGAGTATTTTCCCCCCAGCAACTGACGTGACAAAATGTACGTCATCGGGTTGCAATCAGAAATCATGGTCATGGTGCGCAACAAGATATAATGCCGGAAACGTTGGACGGCACAAACAGCGGCCAATGCCAACTTCTCGACGTAAGCGTATCGAGTTTCCGTGTCTAAGAGGTTGTGGCTGAGGTAATATATGACGTGCTCATTGTCATCATCGTCGTCTTGCACGAGAACCATGCCGATAGTGGTATCAGCGGCGGCCAGATACAGAGTATAATCACGATGGTAATTCGGAGGTCACAATAATGGAGCAGAAACAAGGAGACCCTTGAGACGCTCGAAAGACTCTTGAGCGATAGCATCCCAATGAAAGGGTGTATCTTGCTTCAATAACTGTGTAAAACCTTTAGCCACCTCAGCATAGTTCGGAACGAATCGTCTTAGGAAATTTGCTTTGCCCTGCAAGCTCTGCAACTTCTGCAAAGAAGCAGGGGGAGGAAGATTCAAAATAGCCTCGACTTTGAGGGGATCCAGATGGATGCCCTCTCGGGAGACGATAAACCCGAGTAGTCGGCTTGATTCAACGCGGAAGACACATTTATGAGGATTGAGCCTGATATGGTAGTGTCGACAGCGGAGAAAGATTTCACGAAGATGGGAAGGATGGTCCTGGTGTTTGACTGAATGAGCTAGAAGATCATCCAGATACGGTTGTACAATGTGACGGATGTCATGAAAATCATAGGACATTGCACGTTGGAAGGTAGCACCGGCATTCTTCAAACCGAAAGGGAGCTTCTTGTAAGAAAAAGTGCCCCAAGGATAGATAAAAGCAGTCTTATGCTGATCAACAGGTGCAATATTGATCTAGTTATAGCCAGAAAAACCGTCCATAAATGAATAGATTTCGCTCCCCGCACATTCATCAATGAGCTGATCGATGAAGGGTGTGGGGAATTTATCCTTAGGACAGGTGCGGTTGATGTCACGGTAATCAACACAGACTCGAATAGTACCCTGCTTTTTGTTCA
Source organism: Pinus tabuliformis (assembly GCA_031772625.1). NCBI lineage: Eukaryota > Viridiplantae > Streptophyta > Pinopsida > Pinales > Pinaceae > Pinus > Pinus tabuliformis. The sequence goes on from CM062811.1 coordinate 965,975,340, forward strand.
CAGGGACAATATTAGAAACCCAATCCGTAAGAGGAATGGGGTAAATGAAACCAACCTTGAGAAGCTTTTCAACTTCTACTTTAATGGTTGCAGCCTTTCGGGGGTGCACGGGGCATAGGCGTTGACGAACGGGCTTAGCACCCGGATACATAGGTATCTCATGCACCACTATGCTAGGGTCAATGCTGGGAATCTCTTTGTAGGACCAATCGAAGACATCATGAAATTCACAAAAGAGATCGGTGTAGAGCTGAATTTCCTCCGGAGTGCAAGTGACTCCAATGTGAATATACTTGACAATCCCTGGTTTCACAGAGATGTCGATGGGTTGGGTCTGCGTAATGTTTCTCATATTGCCTTCAGAAGACACTTGATAAACTTTAATAGGTGTTTGAAGGGGTTGAAATGGGATACAAGAAGCAAACCGTTCGAGACAGGCGATCATTTCCTGATGGGCAGGGAGGAACGAGGAATGGTGGTGATGATCAGACCAAGGAGGTTCCTCGAGAGACATGGTATCTATAATGGATTCATCGGAAGGAAATATTTCCTTTAGTGGATCTGAAGTAGTGTCATCTCCAAGCCAAGGGGAATGAACGTACGAGTCGGGAACGCTACTGAGAGGAGCAGGTTTGGGAGGGGGAGCCGATGCAGCAACGATTTCAACGTAGTTGAGCCTGGCAGGACTCAACGGCATCATATCGCCCCAAGATTCTATCTGATTAGCGGGAGGAAGGACCCACGAATCAGAGCGCACGGAAATCATATTAATAGGAGCGAGATTAGGAGGTGGGAGGGAAAAGACACCCATCAGGGCGGGATCTTTAAAGAGTCCGGCTCCCACACTCTCACATGATTTGGAGGTATGCTCCACGAAAGGCACATTGCCTTCGGAAGAGGAGGCGAAGAAGGAGAGCTAGTCCACGGTGACAATCTTCCCCTGATGAGGGAAACGAATGACACGGAAAAGAGAGGAAGCCATGGCTTGCATGGCGTATGTCCAGCTACGTCTGAGGAGGAGGTTGTAGGTAAGATTAGCATCGACAACTTTGACCTCCACTTCGACCGTCTTCCCTTCCAAAGAGATGGGCAATGGTTGGAGGATACCATAAGGACGAGACTCTCTTCCGTCAAAGGCTTCCAATGTGGTAGGAGACTGGCTTAGCGTCGGAGAACCAATAGCTTTCCAACAGGCAACAGACATGATGCAAGTTGAAGCACCTTCATCAATGGTTGTACGATGAATCGTTTTAGTGTTGATAATGACCTGTATGAGGAAAGCGATTTGGTGAGGAAGTCTAGGCGTATGGCCCTCGAGGTCAAAAGAAATCAGATCCGAGTCAGCCGGGTCTATGCCACCGATGGTCGATAGCAAGGACTTCCTCTGGGAGGGGCAGCTCTAGAGCACTTCCAAGGTGGACATAGCAGATGGAGCCTGAGCTAAGTCCTCAACGATGCTCTAGTGCTGGGCAGCACGAGCATTAGGGTTGTAAGAAGACTTCCGGAGTACACCTTTTAGAGGGGGTCAGATAGGTGTCTCAGTGCTAGGTCTCTCAATATGGAGTGGACCAGAACTGGACGGAGGAGCGCTGGAGGAGACCTCAGGCTCTTTCCCAGCATGCGACAGATATTCTTTCGCTCGAGTGGTGATGTGGATGGGGATCGTCCCAGCCATAAATACTTGAGAGCCAAATGAAGAAGAGGGTTGCGATGGATCTGCCACCATTTGAGTTTGCTATGAAGGGAAAGGTTCTTTAAGCACAGCAGGAGTCCCAGGAGCACCTTTCAACAATCGACTAACTTCGGACCGCCTGGGGCAGTCTTTAGTATAGTGATCCTCGTCACAGATAAGACAAGGATACTTAGGTTTACGTTTGGCTCCTTCCTCGGGTGGAGGTTTAGGGGAGTCCTGTCTGGGCTGTTCGGATTTATTCTTGGCTTTCCCTTTCTTTTTCCCTTTCGAGGATTTATCCGCCGTGGTGGACTGGACGGCGTTAACCTCAGAAGTGTTTCCAGAATTAGATTGACCCTGAGAAGTGTTTTCGCTAGGAGCATTCGGTTTTTGCTTCCCAGGGTTCGCGGATGATTTCTTTGAAGATGCGTTTACAGAGCCAATAACACCGTCAACAGATGGCTTTGGCGGAGCTTTGGATGTTCCGAGTCTCGGGGTGTCTGGCAAATAATCATATAAAGTACCTGACTAAGAATAAACTAAGTTGAGGTACTGAGCACGCGCGATAGCTTGCTCTTCAGTTACACAAGCTCCCATAGCAATGTCTTGCGCAATCGCAGGGACAAAGGAGGTTGTAAACCAATTGGTTAGGAGCTGATCAGGAATCCAGAACTTGAACAAACGACGACACCGTCTCCATTCATGTATATGATCAGATATATGCGTGGCCATGTCCTGTTTAAGAGATGTAAGGAGATGCGTCCCTGTCTCATACCGAATGGGCAACTGAAAGTGAGTTAGAAATGCCATTGCCAATGAGTTGAAATCTTGAAATGTTTCGCAATTCAACTCAATATACCACTTAGCGGCCGAGTCGGTGAGAGTCCTTTGGAAGAGGCGGAGCCGGATGGAATCATCAAGCCATGAGTTGGATGAGCACCAAAGGTGATAGGTCATGACATGGGCTTGAGGGTCCTCGCCAGCTTTGCCATCGAATTTCGGGCAATGACCGGGTATCTTGGTCAGAACTGGTGGCCAATATGGATTATGAAGAATGGGATCATTTGTCAATTTGGACACATCTAGCAGTTCCAATGTCGCTAAGAAAGGTGATAGGTCATGACATGGGCTTGAGGGTCCTTGCCAGCTTTGCCATCAAATTTCGGGTAATCACCGAGTATCTTGGTCGGAACTGGTGGCCAATATGGATTATGAAGAATGGGATCATTTGTCAATTTGGACACATCTAGCAGTTCCAATGTCGCTAAGAAAGGTAACTGAGGATTGAAGGACATCTGTGGCTATGGAAGAGAGGTAGTACTAGTGTTCCGACCAGGTGGTGGTTGCCCCCATGGACTTTGTCCGGACGGGCCTGGCCCATAAGGGTTCTGCCCATAGGGATTCTGTCCATAGGGTTTCTATCCATAAGCAGACATCTGACTCTGGATCTGCCCCCCAGCACCCCATGGATTAGCAACTTGACTTGTAGGCGCAACATACTGTTGCTGGTAATTCTGGTAAGGGGTGACCTACATTTGTTGATAATTTTGATAAGGGGCTAACTGAGTTTGCCCCTGGGGTTGCTGGTAACCATACGGTTGCTGAGCTCCATACTAAGCCTGGTAAATAGGCTGCGCTTGGTAAGAAGGTTGGGATTGTAACCCACCTTGCATCTAAAGACCAATTTGAGTCTGGGGCCCAGAAGGATGTCCTTGAACAGGTTGAGCTTGGACCATCTGGCCGGAAGGTTGTCCTGGTTGGGTTTGGGATGGACCTGTTTGCCCAGAAGGATGAGCTTTCTGGGTATTAGGTTTCCCTTGTTCAACCGAGGGTTGTCCTTGCAAAATAGATGGTTGAGCGGGCTGGACGGCCAGTTGACCTTGAGGTTGACCAACTTGTCCAGAAGGATGACTAGGCTGGGCAGTGGGTTGGCCCTGCTGTACGTAAGGCTGACCCCCTTGCCCAGAAGGGTACCCCTGCTGGACTGCCGGTTGTCCTTGTTGAATATAAGTTTGTCCTGCTTGTCCAGAGGGATAACCTTGCTGGACACCAGGTTGACCTTGTTGGATGTAAGGTTGTCCTGGTTGTCCAGAGGGATAACCTTGCTGGACACCAGGTTGACCTTGTTGGATGTAAGGTTGTCCTGGTTGTCCAGACGAGTAACCTTGCTGGGTACCAGGTTGCCCTGGATTACCAAAAGGTTGAGTTAGATAAGTAAAAGATGGACCACCAACGGCCGAAGGTTGTCCCTGATAGGGTTGTCCTTGTGGGCCCCTAGGTTGTCCTGCGTAACACTGGTTGTAATATTGCTGCCCTTAGGGGGTTTTCGTGTAAGACGGCTGGCCTTGGTTAGGCAGTCCCTGAAGCTGCGCATGCATTGCTTGGCCCCCATGGTAAGTGGTGGCGCCCCAAGCAACGGATAATGATACCGAGACCTCAACAACAGGTTGAGTAGGCAAGGGTCTGGAAAGATAAAGGAACTGACCAGTAGAATTATAATAATAAAATGGACCTTGCGCGTTCGGATCCTGAACAACTTGCATATACTTATCATACGGCCCCCCTCCTGGGACAGGACCAGAAGAGGGTGGTGCACTTTGTGCAGGATGAACAACTGGGTGTATGTGCCGGCTGACCACTACTTACTTGACCATGAGGCGGACCAGCACCAGTAGTCACAGCTGAAGACGCCGTAACGGCACTAACAACCGGAGTTGAATGTGCTACACAAATAGTAGGATTTGTTGGAACTGAAGTGACGGGTGTACTGTGAACTTGTGAAACAAAAGATCCCGTGGTGGGAGTGATGCACAGGTCCCACATGGTACTTGAAGCGGGGATCCTAGCACTCATATTATCCGTCAACAACTTATAGCGTGAGGGTACCGGAGAAGTGGCCGGGATAGGAGTTTCGATACTCGACAAAATGGGTGTCTCACTCACTCTAGGAGATGTCTCATCCATGTGAGAGGTAGACATTGGAGACAAAACACCAGGAGGGGTAAAAGGAATATCGTCCTCTTCAGGCTCCCAAATGGGGTTCCAATGAATTTCGTAATCCTCGTTGTCCGGAGCACGAGAGTTGATCGGTTGGATACTCAGGATAACAAGAAGAGTATCACTCACAACCGGTACCTCATGAGCAATGGAAGACGAAGACCCTTGATCACTTGGAACGGGAGACGGGATCGATGGTTCAGCCAGGATGACAAACTTCAAAACAAACCTAAGGAAATCTAACGAGAAGGGACCCTACTCAAACTAACGCACACAAGATCTAACTAGGTAATGTTAATCGTGGCCAAATAAATTTTAAGACGTAGGGACACAACTTGACCTTTTCATTTTTTAAGAGTCGAGAAAAGGACAAAAGGATGACTCTAGTCTCCTTCGAATGTTTAATGAGCCCGAAGTGACAAATGCTCAGATGAGCCTTTTCGTTTAAGGAGTCTGAAAAGGATCAAAAGTGACTACTCTGGAGAGCTAGGCAAAAAGGTTTACTAAACAAATACGTAAAACTGCATATACACCTTGGCAGTCATATGAAAACCAAGGAATTCCCGTATGGCAGTCAATCTTCCCGAATGCTGTGTTCGGTGCGTTACGGCTTGTAAGGTGGCAGAAACGGCTTCCTGTGGATAAAGGATGATAACCTAGTGGGGTATCCCCATATACTCGACAGTACGTGGGAGCTCAAGTCCGTGCTAGACCACTTGTTGCGTCACGAAAGGAGGAATCACCCAACCTTAAGTGAAACAAAAGTGACTAGGTTTAACGACATCGGAGCACGTCTCTAGCCTAGACCTCTAATCAGTGAGCGTTATGTTCCAATGCATTTTTAAGTTCATTCAGTTCATTTTACGGTTGATCTTGAATTAGGTTTCGGTTTTCAGGCCCTACTGTATGAAATCTCTCATAATTGCCCAAATGCAAACTATATGCCAAAATATGTCATTCCATTCGATGAATGCTAATTACGAGAGAGTTAGAAGGCTTTAATACAAACGAAATGATCACAAAACAACAAACAGATTATCTAATGCAGCTAATGGAAATTCACAATCTTTTCTTTAAGATCACTAATCATTAATCAAAACGAAAAGCTTCTAGTTCTCATTAACCAATACAAAGAAAAAGAGATTTTTTTTGTTGATGGAAAAGTGCATAAAACAAAATTTTGAGAAATAATAACAAACAAATGTGAAAAGAACCGGTTGACCCCAAACAACTGTGATCCGTGTCTGGGTAGTGAGAAGTAATCAAAACAATGTGAAGACTGGTTCAATAACAATCACCTAAACAACAAAGCAAAAGCAAGCAAAGAGGAAGGTTTCACAAAACCACAAGCAAGCAACAAACGAACCTTTGTAAGCGAGTAACCAAGCAAAGCTGATCCAAAGAAATTGGAACGACAAAACTAGGTCACAAGACACAAAAAGCATGATTCGCTGAACAAGACTTCACAAGAAAGTGCTTCAATCTTCAGACAATGAAAATCAAGTCATAAACCAAGTGAAAACAGCAGGGGATAGCAAAACCAACAGGCTCAGGAGGAAGAATTGAAGAAATTCAATTCTACAGGTATCAGCGCGGGTGATACACAACAACAATGTGCTAATCAGAAACCACGCGTAGCAACAAAGCGCTGTCAGCGCGGAAGTACACGGCTTAACTGCGCTGGTCCGATTTTCAGAACCGTCGCGACTGTTCACTGTATAAACGTGATGATCAAGAAGTCACAGAAAGGGCTATGCGATGACAGTGCGACTGTTTTATTATAAACAGTGCTGAAGCTAAAAAATGGCCACAATCAAGCCAGGAACTCCCAAACCAAGACAATCGGTCTTTAAACAATCAAGGCACCTCCCAAATCGAACCAGGAAATCCAAAAATAGAGAACTAATCCCCAAACTTAGGAAAGAGAGAAAAAATCAAACTCAAGGAAAAAGAACACCAAAGGACAAAAGCTAGCTCCGAGCTGTTCAGTTCGCAAACCAAACCGGAGATTGACTGAAGTGGCTTTGATCTACTTTGCTAATGCAGAGCAATAGCGTTTCGAAGGCTATCTAGCCGTGCTTCAGGCTCCGTCTAAAGTTTACAAATCAAACAAAAAGGTAAAAAACTCCCCAGCAGAGTCGCCAAATTGTTGTGGAGGTAAATCCCCTCTGCGGACAGAGGCGATCCCTACTAGTCCAAACAAGGTCTAGCAACAATCAAACAACGCTAACACACAGGTTCCTAATTACAAATAAAAGACCAATGATAAAGGCCTACCTGGATTCCAACACTAATACTTGTAGAAGAGTTGAAGCCCCCGTTCCTTTGCTCCGACTGGTCACAATCCTCACGATCCTCGCGCACAGACACCTACACATGCGAAGAACGATACAAACGCAAGAATAAAATCCAGTAGATGTAACTATATATTAGTAAAAAAGGATATAACTCAAACATCATCATAAAGACAATAAGCGTGGAACCATAATGATAGTCGTCTATTATTAATAAACAAAGAAGAATAAAACCATAGTTCTGACGTCAAATCCTTCTCAAGAGGGTCTAGCCAGCAAGTCTCTCAAGCATTCACCCTTGAAGGTAGATCTCCCAAGACAAAAGCTCTCTCTCACACAAGTTTACACAAGAAAGAAACACTCCACAACCTTCCTTAAGCTCTTATTTCCGTAGCAACAAAGCACTGTTGAAATTCGACTAGCGCGGGAATCATGAAATTCGACCAGCGCGGGAATCACGTGTACTTCCGTGCTGGCAGTGCATTAGGTCTGTTTTGGAGCGCTCATCAGCGCGTTTATTTTGACAACAGTCACGATGATAGAAAAACTTTTGCAAAATGGTTCATTTGGCAATATTAGAGAGCATGAGCATGATTAATTTGGACTCATGACACAATAGGAAGACTGGTAGGAAGACAGTGACAAATTACTGTGTAACAATTACCTTCTTAAATTTGTCTTTGAGATCATAAATATCTTCTAACTTGACTACAGATTTAGGTATTGAACTTTCCTCAGCTTTCTGTTTTAACTGAAGGTCATGCTCATTTTCATTTATGATTTGGTCATTGTATGACCCCTCTGATGTTAGAAAAATTACAATATCATAATCATCATTGAAGACTCGCCAATTAGTGACATTGTCACGAATCGATGGTCTAAAAATTAACTTAATGGAAAATCTATCAGGACTATAATACTCAGATGGTATGATTTTTGATGCAACATTAGTTAACATATTTTCACTGCCATTTTGTATTCTAGGTACAAGAGAAATATTAAATTCCAAAAAATGTGATGTAAGATCCTGGACTAATGATTGATAATGCTTAAGATGTCCAGAAAGGCAGTGAATAGTATTTCTTACCTATTTAATGATAATCTATGAATCTCCAAAAACTTGCAGGTATTTGACGTCGAGGCCAATTGATTTATATAATCCTTGAACCACTACCTCATATTCTGCAGTATTATTTGTACATTTGAATTCTATTATGCAAGCTAACATGGTTTTTTCTCCATCTGGGCTAGTTAAAATGCAACCAGCTCCCTCACCATTGTTAGATTTGGAACCATCAAAGTATAAGGTCCAAAATGAAGTATTAACTACATGTTTATTTACAAAAATTTTACACTTGGAAGCATTTGTTTGTGAGAAATTTTCAATCTGTGAGGTGACAACATTATCCAAAAAGGGAGACTCATGTGCTTTAAAGTTCCCTAAAAATGACTCAACTGAATAGTTTCCAATAATTTTATTATTGAATGCTACTGGCTCATTATCACCTTAAAATTCATTTGTTGTGTGTTTCATGTGTTTCTCTTGGTCAACTCTAATTTGATTTGGCTTTCCATTATATGGTAGCCACATGTGAGACCAGTCTGTAGCAAAATATCCATGGAGTTTCTCAGACCAGTCTCTACTTAGAATTAGACCATAGAATTCAAGAATTTCAATGACCAATATATTAATTATTTGACAGACTTTTGGATTTGAGGAAAGTCAAATGCTAACTAAATTTATTTACCCTAAGACCTCTACCTTAGTTTTGTCAAGTTGAACTATGTGAACGACAAACTTTTGAGGAGTGATGTTCAACTTAGCACAGACTGTTGTCAGCATTATATTAGAAGAGGCTCCTAGGTCAATCAAACAATTGTGAAGGTTTCTATTGAAAATTTCGTAATTTAAGAGGAAAGGAGGAGTAGGTTTTAACTCCGTACAGAAATTACCTGCATTCAAATTCTAAAAATAGAAAATAAACAATGGTGAGAGAATAACACATAAAACAAATATACACAAAGATTTTCCCCTGGAACCCCTCTAACCCCTTGGTTTAACTACTGGGGCTAGTCGTGGAAATAATAACACAAACCAATAGGAGGTGTGTGTGTGAGAGATCAATCACCAATAAGGATACCATTTGTAGGATCAACCTTGTTTGAAGGAGTAGGGGGTTTACCCATACCTTTAGCAGCTTTAGATACAATAGCAATAGTAGGGGCGAAGTAGGATCTGCATTTAGTTCTCTAAGCAAAAAAAATTGTTGTTGCTTTAGCTTTCTAAGTTCATGTAGCGAAATATTAACCCTAGTCTTCTTCATGTCTTCCACAATGTTATACTCCGTGGTATCAGTAACTACCAGGTATTTGAAGTAGATGGAAGATTTAATGAAGATGGATTTGGCTGTGAAGCCTTAGGAGAAGAATTTTTGCTAATTGCTTTTTCCTTAACAGAAGGAGTTGAAGTTTTTAGATTTTGATTTGACTGAGTTGAATCAGCAGGCCCTTTACTTCTGGTGCTAACAGGAAAAGCTTCTTATTCTTCTTCGATTGGAAGGATAAAGTCCCACATCTCATTTAGTTCAACCGCTTCTTCTTATTTTGTTTCTTCACCAGTCATAGTGTTCTCTTCTTCCTATTCTTCTAAGTCGAACTCAACATCAGATATTGTATTTGGTGGCTGAGAACTAGAAGACTGATTCCTCCTAAAAGATATGAAATGTTTTTTAGGAGCAGAGGATTCAGCGACCTATTTCTTCATTTCAACCATTTCATTAGACATAGTTTTCAATACTTTCTGAAGGCCTTCAACATCAAAAGGATATTTTGGGGCTTTCATTTTAGAGTCATCTCTAAAAGTAACTTTTTAAATTTTATGTCTTCTTGAGAGGTCTTATTTTCAAGAGAAATTATGTGTTTCTCAACAGACGGAGCTTCCTTCATGTTCTTGGCTAATGTGGCCAAATTCACTCTATCTACAAAAAGGGCTATATTGGAAGGAAGGGAGATATGTACCACTCAATTTAAACATCAACACCAGGGGCTGACACAGTTGGAATTTTATTGAGTAGTTTGTTGAATTGAGAGTTGAAATCTTTGACATTTTCTTTTGTTTTAGCCTTAAGATTAGACAATTCATTGATGAGTGATGCAATGGTTCTATTATCTCCAAACTTAGCTAGGAATTGTTCTTCGAACATGTCCCAGCTAGTTATGCAGTGAGGAGGCAACGAAAAATACTAGGATCCTACTGATCCTGTAAGAGTATATGGAAATAATCTAATGATGCAGTCTTCTTCATCGACTCCATCTAAATTTATGGCCAACATATAGTTATCGAGATGTTACTCTACTGGTAGTCCATCATCAAGATTAAATTTCAAAAACCATCTTTCAGGATGCTTAGGAAGAGGGTGAAGAGGAGCTTCCATCATTGAAACACCGAGATTATTCCATGGGTGTACTCGCAATGGAGGTTGTTGCCCTGCCATCGGATTTTTAATGGATGAGATGGTAAGAGGGGTTTGAGTGAACGAGGATGTGGATGGACTTTGAGTTGAAGAAGAGGGAGGTAGGTTGCTTGGATTAGAAGAATTAGCACCAGTGATTAAAATGGAAGTTGTTGGAATCAGTAGAGGGAATGAAGGGGTTTGAGGTGGTGAATTGGACAAAATCTTGCTAGTGGATGTTTTTCATTCAAACTTCTTGATTTTATTTCGGAAGGAAGATATGGGAAACTCAAAAGGAGGAATTCCAGTCTTCACACTTTGAGAATGAGTCAAGATTCATCTTGATTGTAAAAAAAAAGGAAATGCTTCCTTCAGATGACTAAGAACTTGTAGGCTTTTCAGTTGAAATAGAAATTTTCTCTAAATTCTCTATTAATGTCTGAAATTATGGGGATTCAGGGTTGTAGTCTGAAGAAGGTATTCTATGAGATTCACTATGATATTTTGGAGAGGTTTTCTCAACTTCTGATCTTGAGATTGTAGTTCTAGAAGTTGGAGGAGATCTAGAATGAGAGTTACTCTTAAGATGGCTTTTTGCTTTATAATTAGTTCTCTTTGCCATTCACAGTCATGACCCTCCTTCTAGTGCCAAAAATGTTGAAGCCTCAGAATTCCATTGCAACAACATGGGGGATAACCACCCGGTGTGGACCTTGAAAACAACTGCTTTTCCATTTGGTATGGTGGCTCCGACTGGGGATAATGGGACTAGTTTCCCAACAAGAATTGACATGATGATGATGTTGGGTTGATATAAGATATAAGGGATAATAATTTAACTAAAATGATCTATTTAAATAGTGCAACACATGCATCTATTTATTCTAACATTATCTTACTATATACCCGAGAATAACTCAAATCATGCGATCTACAAAGATGTCTTAAAGAGATTGGTAATAAAGATAATTCAATTTATATAATATAAGAAATCGTTTAAAGATAATTATTTTGACTAAATAGCTAGGAAAAATAATTATGAAAAATATATCACATATATTAATTGATCATGTATTCAATAAGGAATTACAACTAAAAAAGTTAAACAAAAGTACTTTGATGCTTAACTATAACTCATATTTCCTACATAACACAATATAAGAAAGATTACTGCTAATTCATGAACGAAACACAATCATAAGATAAAAGTACTAGATATGAAAGGTCCTACTCATGAGATCAGCAATATTGATCCGCTTATTTTCAATCAAATATACTCTAAGAGTGCATAAATGAAAATTCAATAGAGTATGCTTCAATATCCAAGAAAAATAGATCTTGTTCTAATTATCTCATCAAAACATTCACAAAAGTACAAAAGTGCAAGCTCTTGCAAAGTGTTTTTGATAAAATCCTGGACCCGTCTCTAAATCCATGAGAGAGGTTTAAATAATACACATTTTTTCAAAAGTAGATTATTACATAAAAATTTGAGGAGGTTTCAAACAACCTTCCTTAGAATAAGTGAAATAAAAACAAATGACGACAAGCTTCTCCAAATTGAATGGTCTTATTCATCCATTCGGTCCTTAAGCTCACAGATGTCTATCATTAGCTTAACCTAGGGAGGTTGGCCAATTCTAGACCTCAATTGTCCCATGAATACAACATTAGTGAGAGGTGGCACCATATTTTGAGTAAAATTAGTTAAACAACGTAGATTCATCGAATGACTGTGTGGTTTTACCAGAAACTGCCAGTAGGTTTCCCATCAAGCTTAGACAGTTGCCTGATTACTTCTGCATTTGTTTGGACAGTTTCTTTCCACTGTTCTTCTAATATTTTAATGTTCGAGAGAGCTTATGGCATGCATTCTCTTATAAGATTGGTAGTGTGGAGGTTTTCATTGACAGCTTCAATGGTGTTGTTTGCTATATTAGCTGCTCTTGTTGCTGCCCTTTCCGCCTGTTTTAATTGTATGTCTCAATCTGCAAATAAGATGTCCTTGTGGGACTCCTCAATCTTTGGTAGATCGACCTTTTTCCCTTCTTCAGATTCTTGTCAAGAAATGAATTATGATATTCTTTTATTTAGCTCCTCATATTCTAATATTTGATTAATCACTTGATTGTTTAATTTGTCACTTGATTCACCATAAGGATTGATCAATCAGATTCTTTGACAAAATATTTCTTTTTGTTGTGCCAAAAGAGAATTTAATTCAAGTGCCTCTTTAATGAATTCATCTGTTTGAGGACTATCTTTGAATTTATCAAGTATAGCCTACATTTGGTAAATTTGTGTGTTCTTCTCTACAATGTTTGTCTGATGTTGTACTGTCATTTGCTCAAAATTTTGTTGAAGTTGTGCTAGTTGTATTTCTGCTTTCCTATTGGTGCTTTGTCTTTCTTGCTCAAGTTGTTGTTCAAGTAGTTGAACTCTTTCTTCTTTTTATTTTAGTAAAATTCAAACTTATGTTGCCTTATCGATTGTTGCGGTTCCATAAGCTCCTGAAAATTGCAATAGATTTGTAAGAGTTTCTGATGGATTAATGCGGGTGTCTTTCCACACTACCTCCATTGATTCACTTCCAAGAGTTGTTGTTGTCGATACATCCAATTTTATTTTCTTCCTTTGCCTTTTTACTACAGCCTTATGTGTTGGGCTGTAGAATATGTCCAGCGGTGGTATTTCTTCAATATTTAAAACAATTTCTGAAGTTGGGTGTGCCGGGATGACTTCAATATCTTGAGTAGTTACAATTTCTTGTATCGTTGTTTCTGGATTTACAACCTATTGAGTGTGTTGTGGAGTCTAGAATCCAGAAGTCCCTTCAAGACTGGTCTTTGTTTGGAGCTTTTTATTAAATTTCTCCCACTCCTGTTCCAAATTGATGACTGGGATCTTTTCTATTTCAAACTGTGGGGAACCAATCTCCATGTGCTCTTCATTTGATACCTTCTTGGTCGTTTCTTCAAGATTTTCCTCTGTGTCTTGTTCAAGGTCTGCCTTGAGGATTCCTTCTCTATTCTCATATTGGTGTTCAAATTCTTCTGAACCTTGAACTGATTTTTCTTGTGATTCCTCATCAAAATTGTGCATGGAAATCTCTTCTAGGCTTACACTAGGAATAGGTTCTCTTACTTCTTTAATTTGTAACAGGTCCAAAGTGACCCGTTCGAGCCTTCTATTTATGTATATGTGGAATTCTTTGAGGTCCTCTGGGTATAGTTTTAATGATGCTAAATGTAAAACCTATGAAAATGTCTTAGCTTGCTCAAAGAAATCATAAAACTCATCATCTTCATGAATGAATTGCTTGATTTAGACCATAGCAGTGAAACTCTTAGCAATATTGTTGGGGTCATATTGCCTACCTAGCATGGTAGCCAGGTTTAGAACCGTGATGTTCTGTATTTATTTTGTCACATGCCTAAGATCATGCAATGCAAAAGCGCCACATAGAAATGGGAAGGTTGGCCAGATGGATTTATCCTACTCTTTGAGGGTTTTGGTTATACCATCACCCAATGTCTGATAAGAAATCTCTCTTTCTAGTAATTTATCCAAACATAATATGGAAGAACATGGGGAGCTAAAATACTCTCGAAAACTCTCATATAAGTAAACAATTCCTCACCGAACCATCTTGCCACCGACAATATGTCTATCTTTGCTTCCTCTAAAATCATGGGGCTTTCTTATTAAAAATTGTCTGATAAATTGGCAACATGACGCCATGAAAATTTTTATAAAAATGTGAGCCAAACTATGATTCCCACAATATTTTATGATAAACATGGATGGGTGTAGGATCCTTTAAAATTCATTTCCATCCCATGTTTGGAAAATGTGAGCAAAAACATATAGGATCCATGACATAAGCACTCATGTAAAAGGGATGGATAACCCAAGTGGAGACAATTCTATTGCGTGTAGGTTTTAACCCCGTACAAAAATTACCTGCATACGAATTCTAAAACACAGAAAATAAACAATGCAAGAGCATAACACATAAAACACATATACACAAATATTTTCCCTGGATCCCAAAACCGGGACTACCAGCTTGATTTTTCATAATGTTCCTTTCAATGTTATAATACATATTTATACATGCCAAAGCATCCAATACCATGGACTGAAAACCATCGCGTCCAATACCATGGACCGAAAACCATCAAGTCCAAAAAACATGTGCGAAAATCATGCACAAAACCATAGGTGGGTCCGCCCAACCTAACATAGGGTCCAAAACCAAAATTTAAGTTGGGGTTACGGGTACACCTCAAACCCCCTGTGCCCCCCGCTGCACCCCCCCCCCCCCCCCCCCCCGCTACACAATTGGCAATGAAGGGGGGCTCTGCCCCCCCTCTAACCCCCCGATTAACTACATGGGCTAATTGTGGAAAGAATATAACACAACCCAACATTCTCCCACTTGTTGTTTTATTTCCACAGGGGGCCACAAGAGAGCTTAGTCATTTTTCCAGCCCTGAAACTCCCATTGTTTCTCTACACCGAGAGAACTTCTAAGAGCTCACAGATTTTGTCAATGCATCTGTAGTATTCTTCAAAGTGTCCACCTTTACCAGCAACACCTTTTTATCTTCTATCATATCCCACACAAAGTGATACTGAACATCAATGTGATTTGTCTTTGAATGATATGCGGGGTCCTTTGCCAATAAAATTGCACTTTGGCTGTCACAATCTATCCTTATAGCTCCCTGTACTAACCCCATACTTGAACACAATCTCTGCAACCAAACTGCTTCCTTGCTTGCATGAGTGGCCGCCATGTATTCTGTCTATGTAGTTTTAGTGCCACCACAGATTGTTTCTTACTCATCCAACTGACTACACCTCCAAATAGGTTAAATACATACCCACTTGTAGATCTTCTCTGATCCAGATCTCCAGCCCAACCTACATCAACAAAGCCACGAATATCCAACATTCTATCCAATCTTGATCTTCCTTGGTAGCACAAACCATAATCACTAGTGCCATGTAAATACCTAAAAATCCGCTTCACTGTTGTCCAGTACTCCTTCCATGGTTTTGACATAAACCTACTCAATACTCCCACTGCATGTGCAATGTCTAGTCTAGTACATACCATTGCATACATCAAGCTACCAACTGCACTTGCATATGGAACACGGGACATGTCCTCTTCCTCTACTTGTGTCTTGGGGCACTGTTCAGTAGATAACCTCACACCTACAGGAATAGGAACCTTCATCATTTCCTATCCTGAATATTAAACCTCTGCAGTATTGTCTTGACATACTTCCTCAGGTTTAACCAGAGCTTCCTCTTTGCCCAATCTCTTTTAACTTCCATGCCCAAAATATAGTTTGCAGCACCAATATCTTTCATGTCAAATTTGGAGGACAATTGGGTGTTCAAATCCTGGATAATTTATTTATCATTTCCAACTAGCAACATATCATCCACATACAAGACTAGATAAATAACACAGTCTCCAATTAATTTAAAATACACACAGTGATTTGCTTTGCTTCTCGTGAAGCCAAGTCCCCATATAAATGTATCAAATTTCTAATACCACATCCTTGGTGACTATTTTAACCCATACATAGACTTCTTTAACTTGCATACTAGTTCTTTCTTACCCTTCAACGCAAAGCCTTCAGGTTGCTTCATGTATATTTCCTCTTCTAGATCCCCGTGAAAAAATGTTGTCTTCACATCCATCTGTTCTACCTCAAAATCAAAAGCAGGAGCAACAGATAAAAGTAATCTAATAGAAGTTATGTTGGCAACAGGAGAAAAAATATCACCAAAATCAATTCCCGACACCTGGGAATAACCTTTTGCTACCAACCAAGCTTTGTATTTCTCCACCTTTCCTTCTGCATTTGTCTTCTTCTTGAACACCCATTTTCTTCCAATAGGTTTCCTTCCAACTAACAACTCCACCAGATCCCAAGCCTCATTTTTGTGCAAAGATGCCATTTCATCAACCATGGCCTCTTTCCAGAGTTTGCCATCCTCTGAATCTATTGCTTCCTTCACAGTTCTGGGATCATCATCAGTAATAGATAAAGAAAAATTTGAACAGAAAGTAGATGGACTATACCTTTTTGGATGCCTTATTTCTCGAACTAATCTTCTCACACCCGGAGTTTGTGGCTCTTCATCTCCTAATTCCTCCTCTACTGTAGGACTGATTCTTCCCCCTTAAGCTCAAACTCTATCTTCTCAGGTTCCTTTGGTTGGACTTCATGTTTAATAACATCTTTCACCTCTCTGAACACCACATCTCGACTGTACACAACCTTCCTTGTTACTCGGTTCCAAATCTTATAACCCTTTAAACCATCCTTATACCCAATAAAGATGCACTTTTTAGATTTACTATCCAACTTGGTTCGTTTCTCCTTTAGAACATGTACATATGCATCAAATCCAAATACCCTCAAATGTGAAAGAGAGGATTTCTTACCAGTCCATACCTCTTGTGGAGTCTTATCCTCCAATGCTAATGAAGGTGACCTATTGATTAGGTAACATGCAGTATCCACCGCCTCTGCCCAGAATTCTTGTCCTAACACGGCACCACTGAGCATGCTTCTTTCCCTTTCCATCAACGTCTTGTTCATTCTTTTTGCAACTCTATTTTGCTGAGATGTATATGGAGTAGTCTTCTGCCGTGTTATACCACACTTCTTACAGAATTCTTCAAATTCCTTGTTGCAAAACTCTCCACCATTATCTATTCTAAGCACCTTTATCTTCTTCTCTGTCTGATTTTCCACGAGAGCCTTAAATTCTTTAAACCCTTCAAAGACTTCAAATTTCTTCTTAAGGAAATATATCCATGTATTCCTTGAGAATTCATCTATAAATGATACATAGTACACAGACTTACCCAGTGATGGAACATTCACAGGTCTAAACACATCACTGTGCACAAGCTCTAATATTTGTTTTGCCCTCTTACCATCAGAGGGGAAACTCACCCGATTCTGCTTCCCATATACACAATTTTCACAGAAATCAAAATCCAGAGAGCTATTACTCATACCTTCTACCATACCTTTACCATGAAGTATTCGAAGGCCTTTCTCTCCAATATGTCCAAGCCTTTGATGCCATAGCATGGTCTTCTCTCCAGAGACCACTAGATTTTCTGCTCCACTTTCAAGAACCACATAACTGTTGCACCCATCAACAACCGTGCTACCTTGCAGCTTGTATAGAGTTCCAATCTGAACTCCCTTCATCAATACCAGTGCTCCCCAAACCATCTTGTAGGTATCCTTCTCAAACACTATTTTTACACCTTCATCATCCAGCTTGCTTACATAAATTAGATTTCTAGCCAATGCAGGAATATGTAGAATGCCCTGAAGTGTTCTAACTCTTCCACCTTGCAACTTCAACTTTACCTTTCCACGACCAATGATTTTAGCCTTCTTGTCATCCCCCAAGAAGAAATCACCACCATCATATTTCTCATACTCGCAGAACCACTCTCTATGGGGAGTGAAGTGAAAGGATGCACCTGAGTCAATAAACCATGCCTCGTGATCTACATGTGTACTTGAAGAAGCCAAGTACACATCCCCACCTTCATCTGAGGTGGTTTTCGCTTCTACAGAAGGAGCCTCATCACATCCCTTTCCTTTGTCAGGAGCTTTAGATTTACAGTCCCTTTTGAAGTGGCCTTCCTTTCCGCATTTCCAGCACACCACCTTTACAGGTTTTCCTGGAAATTTAGATCTCCCACTCAATGACTTATTTTTGTTTCTGTTCTAGGACCGTCATCGTACAGACAAGGCATCACCATTCCGGCTCTCCATAATTTTCCGTCTCATCTCCTCCATCAACAAGGCTGAGACTATTTCATCAAACTGCAAGGCAGTTGCATTGCTACCTATTACAATAACCAGAATATCCCACGAATCTGGTAGAGAACACAACAAACTGATGCACTTATCTTCATCTAAAATTTTAATATCAGCAGATGCTAACTGACTTACCACATTATTAAATGCATTCAGATGCTTTGTCACCGAGTCTCCATCTTTCATCCTCAGGTTATATAGTTTTTTCGGCAGGAACAGATTATTCACCAGAGACTTAGATTGGTACAAAGTCCCTAACTTGTCCCACAAAGCCTTCACCGTAGCTTCCCCTGATACATTCAACAATACTGAATCTGAGATACACAATCGTATTGTGCTCTTTGCCTTCCGATCCAACTTCTTCCATTCTTCATCGGAAACTCCCGTTGGTTTAGTACCCGGATCTACCGCGATCCACTGATCTTTATCCACCAACAGATCCTCCATCTTGAGCTTCCATAACTCAAAACTCTGACCATTAAATTGCTCGATCTCTATCTTTCCACTGCTCATCATCTTCTTTCACCACCAGAATTGATCTCGCAGATCTCCCACTAAATAGGGTCTACCACAAGCCCGAGTGAAACCCCTTAGCAATAAAGGCATCTCCTTGAAGCCAAAACTGCTCTGATACCAAATGTAGGTTTTAACCCCGTACATAAATTACCTACATACAAATTCTAAAACACAGAAAATAAACAATGCAAGAGCATAACACATAAAACACATATGCACAGAGATTTTCCCCTGGATCCCAAAACCAGGACTACTAGCTTGATTTCTCATTATGTTCCTTTCAATGTTATAATACATATTTATACATGCTAAAGCATCCAATACCATGGGTCGAAAACCATCGCGTCCAAAAAACATGTGCGAAAATCACGCACAAAACCATAGGTGGGTCCGCTCAACCTAACATAAGGCCCAAAACCAAAATTTTCCAAGGCGCTGCCCTGAACCCCATAAAGTGGGGTTACGGGTACACCTCAAACCCCCTATGACCTCCCCACCCCCCTCGCTACACAATCAGCACAATGAAGGGGGGCTCTGCCCCCACTCTAACCCCCTTGTTAACTACGTGGGCTAGTCGTGGAAAGAATATAGCACAGCCCAACATTGCACCTGTATTCTCTAATGGCCATAACTAAATTATCCGACAAAATAGTACTCTAGTTCAAAATCGTAGCATTTATAATTGCATCAATCAAGGGAACCCATTCAATGGAAAACTTGGTGGTATCATCTTTTCTGAATAGCCTACACAACATTACAACTACAAACTTTTGTGGGGCTGACAGAGGTGCAATGGGGTACATACCGGTTTTCTCCCATCTAAACTTGTTAGAGCCAGACCTCCAATTCTGCATAACGTCCATTGGGTCTTCATTCTCTTTGGTGAAATTCTCAATAAAAGCTTTATCATAGATCTTTTGTGGTTGTGGCAGGTGGTACATTTGGATCAAATTGTCTAGTTTGAATGACCCCATGACGTCTTGCCTGGAGTTTTTGAATGTTCTATCTTAAACATCCACTTCATCAATAATCCATCCTATCATATTTTTGTATGGTAAGATTTTCGGTCTTGCAAAAATCGTGTGTAGGAAAGAACATGCTGCTTCGAAGTAAGAAGCGTCGGATGAATCTGTGGCATCTATTGTTATCTTGGTTTCCATGGGCTTTGGGTTTTCTTCCTCCAGTAAATTATACATTGCCTCCCAATATGTAGTCATGCCATCTTTGTTACAAGTGGTATCAGAGAAGAGTGGTTGCATGTCTAACTTCTCAGGAGCAGTAGTCTCTGCATCTTCTTCCCTTTCTTAACCTTTTCTATGAGTTTTATGTTCTTCGAAAACTTCCTGAAATTCAGGAAAATGGAGAAAACAAGATAAAAATGCAGAGTGGTAAATGTAAGCAAAAACACAATTAGCACAGTAAATTCTGAAAGAACGTAAGGATGGAGCTTTTATTTCAAACATGAATAAGAAATAAATCTATCATCTCAAGCCGTTAAACAAATAAATGCATTTAAACCTCATTAACTATGCATTAAGGCCTACACAAGATTTCCTTTATGTCTTTTCAAAGTATTGCATCACATGTTTCAAACTGATATTTCCAATTGGTTTGAATTATGTGTGATACCTATCTTATGATTGCGATGAATCGCAATATCCAAAATCGCAAAGATCTCAAATCATAAATCACATATCGGGAAGATCGCAAATCACAAATCGCAAAGATCACAAATCGAGAGTAGAATAATTTAAATTTTCTTTGTTTTTTTGCGATTTGCAACGAGCGTCATACTATTTACCTTTTAAAGTGTGTTTCATTTATGCAGAGGCTTATTTCATTAAATAGATATTTATGATATGCTGGACCCAAATGTAGTTTTATAATAGTTCTACTATTTTGTCGGGTGTGAATCACATCGCATTTCACATTTTCTTGTGGTTCGTATGTTTTGCGCTCTTTTAAAAGCCACAATGCTATTGCAATAAATACTTTAAATAATAGTTTAAGCCTTAAGTATTATAAAAAGTTTAATAATATCTTTGGGTCTTTTACAGGGGTTTCTCTTATCGCATCTCGCAGATCCTCTCTCATGACTAACCTTTGTTACTTTAGATCTTGCGATTTGCAATAAAGAGGGAATGCCTAATCACGAATTGACTTGGTTTGACATCTTAGTTTATTCAAAGTTTCATTCCGAATGGTTTCAAAAAGGAAAGCTTGTATTTGCTAAGTTTTTTGAATTTTTTTAAAAGTGTCCCCATTTATTAATACAATACTAACTATTAATATAATAAATGGGGAGGTTGTTGAACAGTACAACGGGGTGATAGCATAGGGTGGGAATGTAGAATCAACAATTGCAGCACTAGGGTTGTCTAGAACTAGTTCCTAATTTTGAGAGTTGTTTAATGAACTCATCATGCATACTAGGGTTGTTATGGCTACATGGGTGGCCTCTAATAAAGGTGGGTCTCTAGGGTATGTATTTGGGAGTTTCAATGGCTTGAATAACCTTGGACTGTGTTCAATAAATCTTGTGATCAACTCTTGGGAAGATCCTATAAAAGGTAACACACCATCAGGGGTGTTGGATGTCTTTTTCTCATAGTACATGAGTTGGTCAATTATAATGATTTTCCCATCATGAGGGAACATCATAATCCTAAATACTGAAGATGAAATTGCAGTCATTGCATACATGTAGTTGCAGCCAAGAAGGATATTGTAATCCAATTGAGAATCCAATACTTCTATGTCTATGAGCATAGTTTTACCAGTGAGTTGTACTAGAACGTCCTGGAATATGTCTACAGGAGCAGAGGGGCACCCGTCGTATGCTCTAAGAGTGATGTTTGATGATTTGATCTTTGGGGATCTCAGTTTCCGCCAAACTATTTTGGACATGATACATGTGGATGCCCCCTCATCAACTATGAAGTGACATATGTTAATGTTCAAAATTGTAATAGGAATTTGGAAGGAGACTATCGATGGAAGACGTGGGGTAGCATTATCCAGATCAAAATCCATCAAACGAGAATTGGTAGGGTTGATTGTGCCTAACGCAAAAAGTATGGCTTTCTATTGGGTTGGGCATGTTTGTAAACCTTTTAATGTTGACATAGTTGATGGAGATTGAGCTAAGTCATCGACTGTGTTGTAGTTGTGAGCAGACTTTGAGTTATGTCTTTCTCCACACAAAGGCCCTTTGACCATACTTTGGATGGCTTCTACGAGGGATTGAGGGATTTTCAAAGGTGTTGTAGGTGTTACAGTGATCATGGTGGATGGGTTGGTCTCTGGTGGATTTTTGTAATCCTAGTTTCGCGTATACAGGAGAACTTCTTCCCCTACCATGTAAATGTTGTGATTTGAGGTATTTTGGGAACTTCCTCCAAGACGATTCTAATATTGTTCTGGGAGGGTTCATGTTGAGTATTTACCACTCCTTGATGGGGGAAAGGATTATGCATTACTGCAGGTCATTGGTTTTCCCCCCTTGTGCTTTGGTATCTTTCATCCTCTTCAATTCATGGATTTGAGGGAAATTATGGGTATACTAGTCATATTCCTTGCAAATAGAACATGCATGGTTAGTTCGTAGACTAGTGTTATTATTTTTCTTTTATGGTTTATTATTGGTATCACCATATTTTTTATTCTGGTTAGGGTTGCCCCCAACCTATGCCCACAGAGGTTGTTGTTGATTATTGCCCCCTTGTCCAAGTTCCCCCTTTTTCTTGTTCTTTCATTTGTTCTTATTGGAATTAGGTGGGTTTTGTTATGTTCCTATATCAATAGGTGTCATATATCATGATTGACTTGGTTTAGCTTTGAAATATGTACATACCTTTGCTTGTTGCAAATGTTTTCCATATTTGTAAAAATAAAAAAAAATAAAAAAATGTAAAGAGGGTATGCCCTAAAAGAAAAATCAAAGGGAAAAAAGAATAATGAAAAGGTCAAAAAATGAAAGAAAATGAACCCCAAGAAAAGGAAAAAGACCATGAAAGTGTGCAAGTCCAAATGCCACTGCTATTTCACTTTTTGAATAAATATTGTGTGAAACTTGTTACTTATGCCACAATCCATGGTAACCAAATAGTTTAATCTTGGTTATTCCATGTTTTGAATTTCATGTTTATAGATATAGAGAATAAAATCTGACCAAACTGTTTAATCTTGGCAGATAAGTAGATAGGTAGAGTGAATAAAAGGATGCTCAACAGTTTAATTTGAGCCCTTGGATGTAATAAGGTTAGATTTAGATAGATTTCCATTGTAAAAGAAAGGAAAAGTTTGATAAGGGTTTGCCAACTTAAGTGCACCCTAATAAAAGAAGTAAAAATGGTAGGATGTGTACGTGGGTAATTAGATGATTAGTTGCAGAATTATGTATGATGAATGGTTAAGTTAAAAGCTCAAATCTTTTTCTTTCATCACTTTGACAAAGTATGGATGACAATGAAGACATGTACATCAAAGGAAAAACTCAAATTAATTAACCTCCTCACTCATTTTTCCCTAAATTTTACTAATTTCCCATAAATACTAAAAGCACCAACAACCTGAAAGTTAAAGGGGCTCAGAGCATTTCTCTGACTTCTGGAGGGACCGGACCCTCGGCCCAATAACTTGTAAGGCCTAAGTGCTAAAACCCCTTCATAATTCATTCATCTCCTTCAAATGATTTTCCTAAGTAAAATCACTATTTTACTTAGGAAAAATAAAGGTTCCTTATAAAAAACCCCCAAACACATTTTAGCCTAAGTCATAATGTTGGATGATGAAATGTATTTTTGGAAACATTTACTTAGCGCTTTTTCCTTTCCATATTCATATTAATTCTTAATTTTTATTATTATTTAACTCCCAAAAGCAATAACCCTTTCCTGTATTAGTTAATAAAAATCCCAAAATAAGTAAATATCCCCTCCCAATGGTTTGAAAAATAAACCATAATAATGTTAACTCGGTTGGATTAATTAATTGAATTGCGATTAATTAAGAGCCAAACCCCCGATGCATTAAAAAGGGATTAATTAATCACTCAGATTAATTAATAACCTCTTCGCCAATCATATCAACCCCGATGTAATTAAAGTCATTTTAATTATAAACGGGCCTCTTCATTAACTCCCTGCCACTTCTCGTTGTTGTCTACCGTCTGATCAACCTCCCCACATCCAACAGCTCTCGTCCATATCGCATAGACCTTTGGGTCGAACGTTAAATGCATGGTACGAGCGATTTTGACTTTTCACCAGTGCTACATGTCACTCGATCTATGGCATCGTGCAACCCTCCGCCAAAACCACCAACCTCCCAAAGGCAGTGCGACGAAAACCATTACCGCTCCCGTTTACCACCTCCACTAAATGACAAAGTGTCCCATCAATCAGTTGCTGCCAACTGTCATTTTCATTCACCCACCAAAAATCATTGACTTTGTGCATAAAAACAAAAATGTTCATTGTTTTCCCTTTTTTCCGAGAAAGTGACTTCTGCCTTCCATGCACGCACAGAGTATGTCTAGTCCAGCAACTGACTTCCAACCATCAACTGCCATCAGTTGCTGAACTCTAGACCACTGTGCACACCCTCAAAAGTCTTCACTATAGCCATTTGTCCAAACAATTGGCCAAAAAATAGTTATTTACCACATTTTCCCCTTAGAAACCTTGTTTTGTACTAAACTTCCACTAAATTGATATAAATCCAAATTATTCAGTACAATTAAGCTATCTTCTTAGTCCTGAGAATTTCCTAAGCACCTGTTTTTCTGAAATTCCTTGAAAACCCCCAACTTTCCTCCTTGAAAACACAAAAACCATGGATGGAAGCTCCTGTTGCCCTAAACATTGCTCCAATCACTACTCCCCACAGGGATTTGGACTACCTCCCCTTGGCCAATAAAGATTTTTAGATCAAAGACCTTACTTTTGATGATAGCCCCTTGAAATTCTACTATAGGTACTGGGACAATTACCTGAACCACTCTGATAACATAGGTCTTTGGGAATCAAATCTACCAAAGTACTATTTCCCTTATGTTCACATTTTCCCAAATATTTTCCACCAATTCCATGCAAAATACAACCCCAATCTAAGAGTTGTCATGTCCCCAGACCAAAAAATCCTTTTCACTATTACGGTTGAATCTATTAATGAGATGTTGCAATTACAGCCTAACCAGAATCTCACTCCCCTTTCCATTGCAGAATTACTTAAGAAATCTACCAAGATGTCTATTTCTGAAATTAGCAGAGTTTGTCAGACTTTCATTGATAAGAAGCACATGCCAAAAGACCCCCCTCCCTACATGTCATGTTTTTTCACTGATTTGGGCAAAGATATTGTTACCATGATTGCCTGCATTATGGGTTTCACCACCAGTGAGTATGTAGATGAATTGACCTTAGCCTTCATGACTATTTTTACCCCTGGTCAACCTCCTGCAACTAAATTTGACTATGCCACATTCATTGCAGACAAGATACATGACCAATTCATGAGATTAGAGAATGAGAGAGTCTTTAAATATTCCACAGTCTTGTATCATCTTTTTCTTTACTACCAGTCTGATAAATTCCCTTTCTCTATCCAAAAACTTGATACCAGAGGGAATCCTAGGTCTGTTGTCTTCTGGACTTCAATTTTCCACTATTCAGCTTCTTCCCCTTATTCTTATACAGATTTTATTGATCAGTTTGTCCATCCTGTAACTACCATGTTGATAGGAATTCCCCCTCCTAGAATCAGTGATGATATCAAAAGAATCCTTCAATTATCCAAGCAATACAGGGTTGGTGACTGGTATTTATACCAAAACCATACCAAGATCAGAGTTTATGGGTGTGAATTGCCTCCCTACAAATTGCCCAAATATGTCCCCATGAGATTGTTTTCCCTGGAGTACTACAAGCAAATGATAAACTCTGATGAAATCCACTTCATGAAAGCTAAGAAGAAAGCTCAGTTAAGGATAAAGGATCACTTAGGACCATTTGTTTGTAACAACAGAAAGGCAAGGAAAACAGCAGAAGAAATCCTTGAAAGAATGAGACTGAAAAAGAGTTTCATTTGGCCTTATGATCCTCACAACTTCATCAGTGACAGAAGACAAAAGCATAAGTTGTCCCCCTACATTCATCATAGAATTCCAGAGATAGAACAATATGCAAATCAAAATGAATGGGTGGAGGGAACACTTATAGAACCAGATATCACACAAGTTGAAGTAGAGAATGTTACGAAAGATTTAGAAAAAAGATTTGATCTGGATTCTTTTGGAAAGGTGCCTACAAAATATTCACAGAGACCAACATAGGAGCCGAGTGCACAGTCATCAGGGCAACCAGAGACTACAGAACTAAGGAGAGATTTAGGGTCACAGAGCATTTCTAAGAAATTGACCCAAACAAAAACAAGCATGGGCAGTCCTCTAGTATTGCAGACTCCTCTCAATGAGGAACGAAATCAAAAAAGAAGCAGGAGTGAGGCTAGTCCCTCAACAGTGCCACTGGACCAAGTATATGTTAAAAGGACAAGATTGAATCCTCTGTCCGAGCAGGAGTATGAAGAAACTAGAAGTGACACAGTATAGACCACAGTAGCAGGAGAGACACCATCTGCTTCTCAAACTTAGATACTAAGCAGGCAACCAAGTGTGGAAGTGTCATCATTCAGAGCAACATCAGAGCAAAGCCAGGATTTGAAGGAAAGATACAAAGAAATCAAGACTAGGAATGAGCAGCTCAAAGCTCAAACCTATGCCAAATATATGAAAATGGCTCCCACAAATCAGACAAGGTTGATGTCAGCTTTTGACATCAAAGAGGGAAAAATGTAGATGAGCTTCTTGAAGCCAACGATACAATAACCACAGTCCATGGCTGATTACTTGAAGACCAATTTTGAAGTTCTTGCTAAAGACATCCACCCAATTGATCAAATTGAGCTCCACAAGCAAATGGGTGAGATGGTCTACTCCACTTTAACCAGTAAAGCCATCATTGCACATCAATTGCAAAATTCTTTGAGCAATACTACAGCACAATTACAGTTAGAAAAAGCCTCTTCTCAGGCTAAGGACACTAGAATAAAGTCATTGGAAGACCTAGTGATTGAGTTGGGTCATAATCCCAAAGATATTAAGGCAGCTGAGAGTTTGATAAAAAAGAAGAATGAAGATATTGCTACACTCAGAAAAAAACTCAAGCTCCCTCCCCTCATACATCCACAAACTGTAGAAATGATTGAGAAACAAAATGAGGAGGAACTTATGGACTTGGTCCTTAAGTTAAATGAACAGCTGAAGGAAACAGAACAAGAGTTGGAAAAATCCTTGCAGTCTAAACAAGGTGAGTTGACCACTGTGCCTCAGACTGCAATACCCATGGTTTATACAGCAGTGCCATCTACTATTGTAGCAGCTTTGGCACCCAACATTCCCCTAACAACAGCTCTTCTAGTAACAACAGCAGCATGCACTTCTAAAATAACAACAACTTCAACACATCAAACAGAGGACTTAATCAAGTCCATGGAAGAAATGAAAATCCAAGCAACTAAGATACAAAAATTAAAAGAAAATGTTACTAGCTATGAGATATCACATATTAACTACATTGAAGAAGAAACAAAGAACAGAAGGATCACTGATAGAATAAAAAATGTAGAGAAGGACTTAACATTTGAAAAGCCCTTAAGAGATATCAGAGAGATTTTATGGACCAATATCATTAATTCCATTAATGATATTTGGTCTTCTATTCAGCTTATCTTTGAACAGATTGATTTAATGAAACTAGCTACATAGGCTATACAAAAGACTAGAGAAGAATTAGGGGAGAAACCTGAAGAGGCAATCCAATTAATCAATTTCTTAAATAGCCAAAGCAGGGAATAACTGGAGCAAAAGGATATAGAAGAACGGACTGGTACCATCCTTGAAATCAAGAGAATTCTAACAAAAAATAACTTGATGCTTAACCTAGAAAGGAGATGTCAAAGCATCCAAAAAGACATTGATGAGTTTATGACAAAATATAACATTCTGAGAGAGAAAGGACTTCCAAATTTATTGGTCATAAATGACAAACTGATGAGGCATGAAGACTACATTGACATACTGCACCAACAAGCCAGAAATCAAGCCAACTCTTCAACAGTGAAAGCACTACCAACAGGAAAAGTGCTATATGATGGCTTAGAAAACCTTTTTTATATTGAGCATGAAGTGAAACACTTGTTCATAGCTCAACCCAATTTTTCAAAGCAGACTGAGGCTAATGAAATATACAAAAAACTGATTAGGATAAAGATACCCAATGAAGACTAGTGGGTTGATATGCTCGTAATCCTGTAAGTTATTATGGTAACTCTGAGGTAAAAGAAATTATTCATTGAGGTAAAGTCTGGTAAAGAGGCAAAGAGTATCAATAAACAAGTAAAGAGTATCAGTAGGGAAAAGTGAACAAGAATCCAGCACACAATTACCAAAGCAATAGCAAGAGGCAAATTCGAGCTTCAACCTCTAGCTCTTCCATGAATAAAGGGACAACAACAATTAGTTTTACATCTGTCTCTATAATTTTGTAAAAGATATTTTGTATTCCCTAGAATAAATCTCATGTAGTTATGAGATATTTTGATGTAACTTTTTTATAAATACTTCTCCATTCGAAGTACTGTGGGTGGATTCTATAACATCTCTATAAGTCTATGTTGTAAAGTTAAGAAAGTTGTTGTAATCAAATCTGGATTTTTGCTGGAAAAGGAATGAAATTTGAGGACATTTCATCAGATTGTTGTGCAGTCTAATTGCAAATAATTATTCTATCCTTGTGATTTTATGTGTTCTTTGTATGTTTCAATGTTTCATGCATTTGAAATCTAAATGGTAAAATAGTCAAAGTATATCAGAATTAGCTTTATTGCTCTCTGCTATCAACAGTCTTCCATTTACATTTTTTCTTCTGAACTATTTTGATATAGGAATTCTTAGTTGCTCCTCTATCCCTGTAGTTTTTCTAATAAGTCCCTGGTATAGGATTATTAATTGCTTATGCTGGTTGACCTATCTTCCTTTGCTCTTTCTAATCCTAACTTGAGGATTCTTGATTGCCCTCTAGTTTTGATTAGAACTATCACCCATTCAATCCTCAAAGTTTTTTTTTACTCTATTATCCTGCCTGTTGAAATCCTACCTTAGCAATTTGACTTATTCCAGTGAATTATCCATGTTTGACTCCATAGCCCAATGGCCAAAAAGCCTAGTTTGACCATTTGTTTCAGAACCCCACCACTCTCAAACAAAACAACCTCATTGAACATTATTACTAGCTTAAAATCCTTTCAAACATAGCTAAATCATAAAGAGAAAGGCCTCTCTAGACTTAGGTTGGCTAGAACCCGAGTCTAAAAATTGGTTTGTGGTTACCTCGAAAATTTCTTTCTTTAACCTTGAGAAAATTCTGAGTGATAACAGGTTTGTCGTGTTTAGTTTTTCAAATGACTATTGTTGTTGAGGGAAATATGGTTGCACGAAATTCACCTCAGTGTTAGGCTGAGCTCGCGGGTTATTTTGTTAAGGTGTTGGAAAAATAAAATAAGGATTCTCTTGTCCTTGGTTGGCATATATGCTATGGGAAGTGGAAACCACTGCTACAGTCCTAAAGGGGTATTGACTTCTTTGCTTGGGAAGGTACTGACCACCCCGCGTGGGAGGGTAATGGTTGACTTGCATAGCAAGATTCTACATAGGTGCAGGTTGACTAGGATAATGTACCATGTTGGATAGTGGTTGCGCTACAAGTGTGGGACCATATGGTTGGTAATTAGCCATTATACCTATTTCCATATTGTTGGTAAGTGTATCTAGGTTGATTATGAGTTATGGTTCTGATCAAACAATCTGTAGCACTCAATGCTCCTAGTAACTCTGGTCTAAAATATGGGAGACTAGGAGAATCTAGGAGGATATGGTAGAAGTATCCTGATTGTGTGTATATGAGATAAATTGTTGAGCTTTAAATATAGACTCTTCCTCATTTTTAGGGTATGTGGAAGTGACATCCTTTGATATTTTTGAAGTGAGGGATCTCAAAAATAATTCAAGGAGAAGTCTTACTTCTATAAGATCCTTGCACGAGCTATTCCATTTTTGACATTTATGGATGTGATCCAAAATATGTGTGGTCGACATTTGCTTGAAATGGGTGAGAAGTTCGAATCTCGAGTCATGGCAGATTGGGAGGTTGAAAAATGTGAGAAAATACATGGCAAGAGAGTCAAAGGTTGCATTGGAACCTGAGGTCTTTCATATGTACCCTTTCATTGTTGGGCCTATGAGGGTGTATTGAAATAGTCATAGGTGAATAGAGTCATAAGTGATGTTGTTAGATGAGTGCCAGAGGTGAAAATTCATAAAATGGTTTCCTGGGTCTTCCCCTTGTTTTCCTTTAAATTTTGGAATATCTAAAGGTAAATTTGTAGGAATGGGTGGCCAATTCTGACCATGTGCAATGGGGTCATTGGTTAACTCACTTAAATATGGAATATTTAAGGAAGCTAGAAACAGGACTTGGTTGTTGTTTTCCATCGTGAATGATTTTGAACAACAACGTGTAAAGGAGTTCCTTGCGGGGAAGTGTGAGAGGGGTTACCCTGGTGGGAACTGTGTGGACTCTCTGGAGGGGTGGTGTGTGGGATCCCCAAAGGGGTAGCGTGTGGAGTCCCCTGAGGGGTGGTGAAAGGATTAATTTGAGGGGGAGGGGTCCCAATCAAAGTTGCACTGATAAAGGATGATCCTATAACGGTGGTTGTGTGATGTCTTTTGTGCCTAAATGGCGAGAGACCAGGCACACCTCCCAGTAATGGGGGGAGGTTTTAGAAGCGCCTAGAGCGACGGGAACTATGGGGTCCCCTATGGTGTCAAGTGTGTGTCACTTTTGGTGATTATGGAAGGGGATATGTATCAAAGAAAAATCACATGCATAAAACAAAGCGAAAAATAAGTGGTTACTTTCCCTTTAAGCTATGTTATGTGATAAATCAAACAAGAAAAATGGTTTTTTTTTTTTTTGTGTATGATAAAAGATCCTATGAAGACTTATTCGTCCTTACCACTCTCAAATTAACTAGGCCTTGTGGAGATATATTTTATGACAGGTATTGGGGCCATGTCCCGAAAGAACTGGAAATGCTTCCAACAGCGAAAATAATCAACCAAGGTAATGAATGAGGATTTAGTGCTTCCCACACCTCTGTGAAAGGATGTCCTAATATCGGCCACTAAAATACCTTCGTCCCATGTGAGAAGTCTAGTCTTTACCTTCTTGGTAATTAGTTACCTATACTGAGCATTATACAGGTCGAGTAGCCTCGTATAGTACCACACATACTAGACCTAAATCGAACCCCCTCTTAATCAGTTCTTTGACGTGTTCAAGTAGTCCTTTCCATGGGATGATGAAGGATTTAAAGCACCCTAAAAATTCAACTGCTATATTTCAAAAATGTAACATGACCATGGCAGCTTATGGGATGTCTACCCCTAATGGTCCTAACCTGAACTATAAATTATTTTATAGCCCCTATGGGGAAAAATTAGTTGGTTCAAGTTATGGTTGCTTTTAGGATCCTTGCTTCACTTATGGTGTGAAAATGTAAGCTAAAATAAAATAAGTACAAAAGATCCTGAAACTATATTCCCTTTTTACAAAGCTTAGAGAAGCTTAGTGTGTGGTGTGTAATGTGTGTGCAAGTGGTAGAGTGAACATACAAAGTGTGAGAAGGTCTGAACATGTGATTATCCTTTAAAACATCCTCTAATTACACTAATTTTTTTAGTGTTCCTTTCATGAAAAAATGCTATGTGGAGAGTAGGCCACTTACTTCTTTCCTGATCCAAAATGGATCTAAGATAGACTTCTAAGTCCAAAGTGTTCCTCACAGAGGAAAATGAAAGTCCAAGGATGCTCTTGGAAATAGCCCCACTGCGTAGATCTTTTCATTTTGAACCTATTGCAACTTGAATGGGCTAAAATGGACTTCGGATGAAGAAGTTATTGCAAAACAAAGTTTGCCTTTGTCCTTTGAAAAGGAGGCAATTCTTATATAAATGGGACTTAAGGGAAAAATATGTTTTTTAACATAAAAAACCCTTAGAACCCATCACATCACAATAAACAAAGGGAAAGGACTTAAAACAAGTGCAAGGGCCTTCGGCGGACCCAACGGATTTATAAATTAAACAGGCAAACATTTTGAGTTCCGAAAGGAAGGGGAAGTAAGAGGTATTTCATGCAGGCCTCAAGCGGTAAGCGGTATTGGATGGGCTCCACCTGAATCCATACATTGGCTGATGCGTGGCACAAAGAAGGAGAGAGGAAACCACTTTTTCGGGTGGTTAATCCCCGTGCAAGTTACGCACCCGAAACAGACTGTCAGCCGTTGGATTAGCGGTCATGAATCAACGGTCAGGATCTGATCGATGGATTGGTGATTGAAATGACCAAAGGGAAGACCCCCAGGGCCATTGCAATGGCGATATGCGATATGTCGATGTTCCTATGGGCTGATAGTGATAGTGCCGATAGAGTGATCAGCGATATCGACGATTGGCGAAACCCCGATACCAAGTCCAATGCACATATCGATTGCAACTTGTGATATGCCAACAAAAAGGTGGACCCAATAAGAATTATGGACGCGATTTCATAATATTTGAAATCCATAATTTCAGGTTTTCTTTGTATTTTCCATGTAAATGGGTTTTTGACCATGCGACAATGCGATGCGATATGGTGACCAAAGGCGGACCCGATGGGGATTATAAGCGTGATCTCATAACTTTAGAAGTCTAAATTTATGGGATTTCTTTTTATTTTCTGTGTATTGAGGTTTTTAGACCTCCCACCTAAGTGATAGCGATAAGTGATAATTGGATGGACCCGAGAGGTTTATAGGGTTGATTCCATAATATTTGAAGTCTGGGCTAAAGGCCCACGATGAGTTTGCGTGTGTTTTCCTGTGTATTTCCGTTATGAGCCCGAAATGCGTTATTTCATGGATTTCACTCGAAAATAGGCCACCAGTTCATTTTCCATTGGGAAACAGCCATCATTATTTGTGCCACGCTGCAGGTAGGCGTTTCTGTAACAGGGATGTGTTTTGAAGCGCGAAGAGGCAGAGCCGGGAAGAAGAATGATTCCTCATGATCGAAGGGACAAAGGAATGGCTATGGAAGCC
This sequence comes from Pinus tabuliformis, assembly GCA_031772625.1. Taxonomy (NCBI): domain Eukaryota; kingdom Viridiplantae; phylum Streptophyta; class Pinopsida; order Pinales; family Pinaceae; genus Pinus; species Pinus tabuliformis. The sequence continues at coordinate 966,008,410 of CM062811.1, forward strand.
GCAAAGTCAAAGGATGCCTTACAAAAACATAGAAGCACAATTGACTAGAGGTCGCTAGCACAGGAAGCTAAGGGAGTTTTTGGAGTCGCTTGAAGGCCGAGCGAAAAACTAGAGAGCTGAAAGTTACTAAGACAGTCGCTTGGAGGTCAAGCAAACTGCTGATAGCTCATAGAGCAAGAGCCAAGAAGCCAAGAGCTAGAGCCAGATCCAAGAGCCATAGCCAGAGCCAAGAGCCAGAGCCAGAGCCATGAGCTAGAGCCAAGAGCCAGAGCCAAAGCCGAGTGCCGGAGTGAGAGACAAAGCCAGAAAGCTGGAGAGCTTCAGAGCCAGGGATAAGATGGTGTTCTAAGCCCATTGTGTTCAGTGTAAACCAGTGGAGTTGAGCATGGAGCTTGTAAAATAACTTATGCCATAATCCCATAGAGCCTCGTTGAGTTGACTAAAGCTCACGAAGATGTAGCCCAAGAGTTTTGGGTGAACTCCTAATTAAATTGTTGTCTTATATGTTTGTTATTTGCTGCATCATTTTATTGTTGCATATATTTACATATCAGCATAAACAACAGAACTCAAATCACATAAATTGTTAAAACAAACATAATCATACACCTATTTTCAAGCATTATTAATTCCGCAATTGGTTAATCATGATATCTTGGGAATATATAAGCTTTGGAAATGGGAGAGGTTCTTGTAAGCCTGACAAGAAGCCTTTAGTGTCCCATTTTCAAATCAGGTGGTATCAGAGCATGAGATTGATTAACCCCACCTTCAGGAAGGTGATATCAAAGCTAATTATACTAGAGCCAGTGGTATCAGATCAGAATGCTTGATTGACAAAGCAAAGATTGCTTGTCTGAAAGGTGTTTGGGCAGTGAAGGATTGATTGTCTGATTAATTGTATGCTTGTTGCAGACTGACTATTGTGTGAGTTTGCAGAGGTGAAGGGAAAGCTATTGATAGCTCAGTCTAGGAAGGATAAGAAGGAAGAAGGGTTGAAGGCATTCTTCTTATCCCAAAGGACCTCAAAGCAATCCTTGAAGCACAAGAGGTTTGTTGCAAAAGGTTGTTTGAATAAGATTTTTATTAATCTTGTTTGAAGTTCTTTTGTTCATTGGCATAATGACAACTTCTACAAGGGAGTGCTCAAATTCTTCTTTCTTCACAAGAATCTTTGATGAAGAAATGAAGCAAGACTTGGCCACCATGATGGATTTGGTGAGGCAAATGTATGAGGATGGAAGGAAAAGCAACATACTTAGAGAGTAGTTGAATTATGTGGAGGAAGAGAAGCAGATGCTTTTTGACAAACTACAAGAAATGGAGAGGCAACTTCATATTCCAAATATGAACCTGAAAGGATGCATGAGTTGAAGATGCAGCTCTTTGTTGCCAAGGAAGCATTAGTCAAGTATTGGCTTGAAGAAGAGGTTCCTGTTTGTCTTCAAATTCTTCTAATAATGCTTATATTGGTTCTTTTGAAAAACATACCAGAGGCATAGGTTCCAAGCTAATGTCCAAGATGGGCTACGAAGGAAAAGGCTTCGGTAAACATGCAAAAGGTATTATTGAGCCAATAATAGTTGAGGAAAGGCCTAAGTATTTGGGTCTTGGCTATGGACAATCTTATGGAGAAAGTTCCAAAGCTACCATGAAGGTCATTGAAATAGCTCCAAGAAGGAGATTCATTTCAGGTCTTCTATCTCAATAGTGTGAAGATTGTATTCAGGAGGAATGCAATATCTTGAAACATCATTTTCAGGATGCACGTGTTCAGAAGCACACACTTGAACCAGAGAGTTGTGGAAACTCTAACAGCCTTGAAGAGATTGATGGTCTTCCAAAGGGAGCCACTTCTTCATTTAATTCACCTCCTCATGAAGGCAATAAAGGTGAAAAATAAAGGTATAAATCTGGTTCTAGCCATATTCCTTTTGATATTGTTCAACATGGTAAATTTCCATACAAGTATGGGAAAAGAATTGCATGTTCCTTTTATGGTTTGGATAACCATAATGTTTCTAGATGTTGGAAGAGAATGGCCACATACAAGAAACTTTTGAACGAAAGGAAGCAAGAAGCTAAAGGTCCATTGGACAAGGCAAGTCATGTTGTCAAGAGGATGCATATGTGTTGCACTTACTACCATAAGCAAGGACATCTTACTGCAAAATGTTGGACCTTGAATCCAACAATGCTTCCACAAAACTTGAAGAAGGTGGAAAGAGAAGATGGCAGGAATGGAAAGGAAGTTTCCATGTGTTATGAAACCAGCTCAAGAAAAAGATAGAAAAGTTAGATCAACGCCTTAGAATTCAGCCTCTTCGAGGGGGAAACCTCCTTTACATTACATAAATGAACAATTCTTCGATGATACAAATGAAAAGACCTCCTTTCTATATATAGGAGTCTAAGGGGTCATAACATAATCAGAGCCGACAAAATAATAATAATGTAAGGGCACAATAATAACATTAGTGGGCTTCTATGGGGCACAATAGTAACAATATGGGCACTACATGGGTACATCAATATAATAAGTGGGTTGTACTAATAACAATAAGGGGTTACACTAGTAGTATAGGGGCCTAACATGCCCCTCTCCATCAAAAAGCGTTTTCCTCAACGCTTGAGTAGTTCTTGATGCTTCTGTATAAAATTCTCGTCTTCCCATGTGGAATCTTTAGCGGGTAAGTTCTTCCACTTGATGAGATACTCTGAAATTGATCGGTTTCATAGCTGTCAGGTTCTTGTTTCTGTGACTGCTCCAGGTTCCAATATGATTTTTCCTCCCTCTTCAATTTCTGGCAATATTGTTTGAATTGGGATCTTTTGCAACTTTTGAATAAGTGGCCATACTTCTTCGTCCTTATTTCATTCATCCCTTGCTTCATTTATCCAATCTGGTTGGATAATAGAAATAGCACAAAACAGTGCTTCCACATCCTCATCCTTGAAGAGTCTTCCCATTCGGTAAGGTCGCCATTTTTTAAGTGCATGTAGTATTGCCAACATTTCCTTCTCATAAATAGTTTGCTTGAGATGTAGCAGTAAAAATACCCAATCACCTACATCAAAAAACTTTTCACTACGATGTTGATCTACCTGTTCTTTCGTTTGATTTTGCACCGAAGTGGTGTTATCCTTTAAAAGTTGGAGAACTTGTTGTTGATGCTCGATGTGATCTTTCACTGCTTCAACCTTTTTCTTATTGATATGTCCTTCTATCTCTAGAGTTTGAGGAGTGGTAATTTCTTCCAATCCTTTACAAGATGTGGTCGGATTCATTTCTTGATGCTCAATGTGATCTTTCACTTCTTGAATATTTTTCTTCTTGATATGTCCTTCTATCTTGATAGTTTGAGGAGTGGTAATTTCGACCAATGAATTACAAGATATGGTTGGATTCATTTCTTCTTTCTCGATGTGATCTTTCACTTCTTGCACCTTTTTATTCTTGATATGTCCTATCTTGAGAGTTTGAGGAGTGGTAATTCTTGCCAATGCTTTACAAGATATGGTCTGATTCGTTTCTTCTTTCTCTGGGGTGGGGTCCTGGCGTATATCTTCTTCTTTTGAGTTTTCTTGATCCTTTTCTTCCTCCTCTTCATATTCTATGTAAAATAATTTCTTCTCAGCACACTTATGACCTTTAGTGCATTTGCTATCACAATTGTAACAAATCCCTTTTTCTCTTTTTTCTTCCAATTGTTGTGGTGTAACCCTTGTAGGTTGTGGAAGGCTAGGAGAAACAACAATTCCATCTTTATAGTTGTGAGGGGTATGCTTCCTGGTTTCCATAATTTTACTTTCCACTATGTCACAAAGCCCTTTTACTCTTTCCAATTGTTGTGGTGTTGCTCTAAAGAAAGTGTTGCTCTTTGTATCCTCATAATGTGCTATCATTTCCTCCGTGAAAATTGACCACGTAACAAGTTGTTTATGAGAACAAAGCCCTTCATACCATAAAAATTGATCCAGTTCTAAATATGAAGATGCAATACACACCTTTTGTAACAGTGATACACCATATAGATCAAAATATTGCTCCATCTGAAGTATCCAATTTACAAGATCCTTGCCATCAAACTTCCTCATCTTGCTTTTTCTTGATTTTGGGAGCTCGATCTTGAAACGACTGTAACTCTATAATTTCAGATCTTTAAGTTCTGAAATTGCAACCTATAGTAGCCCTCTATGTCCTCTTTTCAATTCCACCAGTCTGATCCAAATTGGATTCTCCAAGGAAGAGTTATGTCAAATCTCCCACAGTGACTTGATTAAAGACTAGTTCAGTATAGCAAACTTGTACGACGTGCCACGTGTCCCTGTTTTGACCTTTGGCTCTGAAAAAGATATAAAATAAACTAAAGTCCGTCCACTTTCTGCACCTTCTTACGAAATTTCAATCTGATGCTCAAAGAGAATGTTATGACGATTTTCCCCAGGTCACCTGTTTGGAATGTAATTCAGGAGTCTGCAAAAAGACCAACTTCCTCAGATCATATCTCTGCAAATATAGTGTGAAAAGCTCGGAAATTCGGATCCAAGGTTTAGCGCGATTTCTTCTCAAATGGGTTTTTTTTGTTTTTTTTGAAACATCACAGAAAAAAAGTTATAGCGAAAATTCCACAATGACCTGTTTGGAGCAGCGAAACCCTAGAATCCAAAGCTCTGATACCAAATGTTATGAAACCAGCTCAAGAAAAAGATAGAAAAGTTAGATCAACGCCTTAGAATTCAGCCTCTTCGAGGGGGCAACCTCCTTTAAATTACATAAATTAACAATTCTTCGAGGATACAAATGAAAAGACCTCCTTTTTATATATAGGAGTCTAAGGGGTCATAACATAATCAGAGCCGACATAAGAATAATAATGTAAAGGCACAATAATAACATTAGTGGGCTTCTATGGGGCACAATAGTAACAATATGAGCACTACATGGGTATATCAATATAATAAGTGGGTTGTACTAATAACAATAAGGGGTTACACTAGTAGTATAGGGGCCTAACACCATGGATGATGTGTTTCAAGATGATTCACATGTTGATGCTGATGTGCAGACAAAGGTAGCACCTTTGAAAGGGATTGGTAAGAAATGGTTAGAGTTCTTATCCAATTAAGATTGCATGTCTATTGATGCATCTATTTTCATTTCTTTGTTAATGAGATGCAAGTTGCATGGTTTTACCAAGAAGATGAATGGAAAAATTTGAGTAGGGGACTCACTTTGTTGCTGCAACATTATATTTCATTTCAGCTTTGAAAGTACAGTGTGCTTAAGTGAAAGTTGAAGGATGAAATGCATGCATGAGAATGATATGCATGAACACAGGTATGCTGATGATTTCTTTGTATTTGAACATGTAGGTGTAATTAACTTGCAGTGTTGATTGCTTTGACATCCATTTGATGCAATGTTGACTTGGGAGAAGTTAACTTGGTCTCCAAGATGGAGATAATGAGAAAGTGGTTCATCTTTGAAAAAGCGTCCTAGAGGTCTTTTTCTACATGCTTGACTTGAAGGGTCATTTGTTTTAAAGGCATGTTTTGTGGGTTTGTTATATAGTCCATCATTTGTATGCAGATGTAAGACTTCGAGGTGTTCACAAGATGTGAAAATTTGTTTCTTTTGTTGAAGCAGGAGTTTAGGCCATCCAGTTGTTGTCTGTATTTCTGTTGTTGTTAACAGTTGTTGTTGACAGCTTGTCAAATAGGTACAAATGGAAATTTTGTGAAGCAGATGTAACTTCACATTTGTTTGAGCCACCTTGGATCAATGATCAAGGCAAAGAATTTCAAACTACCTTTTGTGACCATCTCAGCAGGAGTTTTGCATGAAATCAAGGAGGAAAACAGTTCTTCCTAGGAGGACCAGCACATCCAGGAAGGAGATTGGTCAAAGACTTTGGTTCATAGGCACTATGCAGAGGCAAGTGTATGGAGGCTAAAAGGAGAGGGTGCTATTACTCTCATTTACTTTTCATATCAGTATGTCAGTCTTTTGGAGACCAAAAGTTCTTTTAGTGGGAAGGTGTGATCCACAATGGATCTAAGATAGACTTCTAAGTCCAAAGTGTTCCTCACAGAGGAAAATGAAAGTCCAAGGATGCTCTTGGAAATAGCCCCATTACATAGATCTTTTAATTCTGAATCTACTGCAACTTGAATGGGCTAAAATGGACTTTGGATGAAGAAGTTATTGCAAAACGAAGTTTGTCGTTGTCCTTTGAAAAGGAGGCAAATTCTTATATAAATGGGACTTAAGGGAAAAATGTGTCTTTTAACATAAAAAACCTTTAGAGCACATCGCATCACATTTTTTTATCATATTGCAATAAAAAAGGGAAAGGACTTAAAATAGGCGCAAAGGCCTTCGGTGGACCCAACGGATTTATAAATTAAACAGGCAAACCTTTTGAGTTCCAAAAGGAAGGGGCAGTAAGGGATATTTCGGGCGGGCCTCAAGCGGTAAGAAGTATTGGACGGGCTCCACCCAAATCCATACATTGGCTGACGTGTGGCACAGTAGAGGAGAGAAGAAACCGCTTTTTCGGGTGGTTAATCCCCGTGCAAGTTACACGCCTAAAACATACTATCAGCCATTGGATTAGTGGTGGCAAAGCAACGATCAAGATCTGATCAGTGGATCGGCGATCGACGTGACCAAAGGGAAGACCCCTGGGGCCATTACAACAATGATATGCGATATGTCGATGTTCCGATGGGGTGATAGCAATAGCGCTGATAAAGCGATTGGCGATATTGGCGATCGGCAAAACACCAATACCAGGGCCAATGCACATTGCAATTGTGACTTGCGATATGCCGATAAAAAGGCAGACCCGATAAGAATTATGGATGCGATTTCATAATATTTGAAATCCAGAATTTTGGGTTTTCTTTGTATTTCCCATGTAAATGGGTTTTTGACCATGCGACAATGCGATGCGATATGGCGACCAAAGGTGGACCCGATGGGGATTATAAGCACGATTTCATAACTTTTGAAGTCTGGATTTATGGGATTTCTTTGTATTTCCTGTGTATTGAGGTTTTTAGACCTCCCGCCTAAGCGATAGCGATAAGCGATAATTGGACGGACCCGATAGGTTTATAGGGCCGATTCCATAATATTTGAAGTCCGGGCTAAAGGCCTATGATGTGTTTGTGTGCGCTTTCCTGTGTATTTGCATTATGAGCTCGAAATGCATTATTTCATGGATTTAGATTGGAAAGAGGTCGCCGATTCATTTTCCATTAGGAAACAGCCATCATTCCTTGTGCCACGCTGCAGGCAGGTGTTTCTGTAATAGGGATGCGTTTTGAAGCGTGAAGAGGAAGAGCCAAGAAGAAGAATGATTCCTTATGATCAAAGGGACAGAGGAATAGCTGTGGAAGCCACAGAGTCAAAGGATTCCTTACAAAAACACACAGAGCATGATTGACAAGAGGTCACTAGCACAAGCAGCTAAGGGAGTTTTTGGAGTCGCTTGGAGGCCGAGCAAAAAACCAGAGAGCTGAATGTTTCTCAGATATTCGCTTGGAGGTCAAGCGAACTACTAATAGCTCACAGAGAAAGATCCAAGAAACTGAGATCCAAGAGCCAGAGCCAAATCTAGAGCCAGATCCATGAGCTAGAGCCAAGAGCCAGAGCTAGAGCTAGAGCCAGAGCCCGAGCCAAGAGCCAAAGCTAGAGCCAGAGCCAGAAAACTAGAGAGCTTTAGACCCAGGGATAAGATGGTGTTCTAAGCCCATTGTGTTAAGTGTAAACCAGTGGAGTTGAGTGTGGAGATTGTAAAAGAACTTATGCCATAATCCCAGAGAGCCTAGTTGAGTTGACTAGAGCTCACAGAGACGTAACCCAAGAGTTTTGGGTGAACTCCTAATTAAATTGTTGTCTTATGTGTTTGTTATTTGCTGCACTATTTCACTGTTACATATATTTACATTTCAACATAAAAAACAGAACTCAAAGCACATAAACACTTAAAACAAACATAAGCATACAACTATTTTCAAGCATTATTAATTCTGCAATTCATTAATCATAATAGCTTGGGAATATATAAGCTTTGGAAGTGGGAGAGGTTCTTGTAAGCCTGACAAGAATCCTTTAGTGCCCCATTTTCAAATCATTTCCTATTACACTATGTGTGCCTAAAGGGAGATGGAAAACTCAAGTGCTTTAAGAAAGCTTTCAGATGTAAGCCCGGGATCATCTAAAAAGACATAAGGGAAGCGGGGGATACTTACTTTCTTTAGTAACGCGTGGTCCTAGTCCCAAAACTAATGAAATGAAAAAATATTTGGTTAGTAAACAAGATGTGTGGATGATGGGCCACTTACTCCTTTACTAACTAAGCTATGTGACTTGTGAAAAAATAGCAAAATAAATTGAAAAATATATCCGGAATATGGCCACTTACATTTCCTCTTAATCAAGCTATGTGAGTAATGCAAACTAAAATTAAATACTATGTAATTGCTCTACTAATAAGGATTAGTAAAGAAACTAGGAATTATGAACTAACTGGATAAAATATGCAGAGGTGAATGCAATTCACTAAAGGCTTCCAATCACCCAGGAAAGAAAAACTACAATGGTTTTTTGTGCTCTCTGTTGTTGAAACCTAATCTTTAGGATTAGGTAAATCCATGTAAATATTGTAAATATAAAATAAGGAGAATTAGAAGGACAAGAGACACTAGGAGATGAAACTCAAGATTCTCTCTCTCCATGTATATATCTATGATCCATATTTGCAATAACACAATTTGATTTGAGGAGTTACCTCCTAGCCTAACATGGTATCAGATCCAACCCCATTTTTGGCTTCCTTTCTGCCCTTGTAACTCCCTCCTACCTATGTTTTGCATCTTTTGTAGACCGACACCTCTACCATATCCCTGCAAAATCCCATGTATTGTTTTTGAATGCATTGTAGAGATTGCATGTCATATCTTATCATACTATTGAAATGGTCGTATTGTTGCGTTGAGGCATTGATTTGCAACCTGGTGTGAAGACTCATGTGTTTTCCTGAAGATGTTGTGTTGAATGGCATGATTACAGTTAAAATTATGTGGTGTTTGAAATATGGTAAGTCTTTTAAGAGATTGAAAAGTTTGATGGTTGATAAATGGCAAACATGCAAAAATATTTGATTGAATGCAAAAAAATTATAGTTGATTGAATGCAAAAAATATTTTGAAAGTTAATGGCGGTATTGTGTCTGTGTGGAAATTTTTTATAAAGAAAACTGTGTGGTATGCTTATCCCCTTGACTCCAAATGAATATTACATTGATCCTCTGTCCCTCTACCAGAACCTGGTTAAATGTATTAAATACATGAAACCTGTGATAGCCAATACATTAAAACATCGGTCTCTGCTTTGTTTAAATTGTATGGTGGAGCAACATTTGGTGTGTTAAAATATTGTGTGTCCAAGACCACTGCAACAACGTATGTATCCCATTAAAATATGTGAAATATCCCATTAAATGCAGGAGAGAATTGGTGACAACAATGATTGTCATTATACTTCCTAGAGTTACATTGAATGTTTTGTGAGCACTGGTCAACTGTGGTAATATTCCATAGGGAGATTGCCTCCACGGCGCAACGTAACTGTGTCTTGGTACAGTCTTGTGGTTTGGTGCGGTCTTCTTGCTGATCGATCGAGGTATATAAGTTGAGGCCATATGACCATGTGTTTGATTTGTTTAATCCACATGTATGGTATGAAGTGTGTTATTTTAAAGTGCATTGGCTCTTTTATAAATGCATTGTTTTTCTGAAATAAGACATATATGGTATGGTTAAGCCTCATATAATGAAATTACATATATGATCTATGGAAGGTATATGTTGGAGTTATATTGAGAGCCTACACTCTTAGTTGAAGATTTTCTTAAGACAACAAATTATTTTTCAAAGACTTGCAACTACTGTAATTATTTTGAAGCACATAGTCCTTTTTTAAGAATGCACTCACTCATATCTATTGTGGGAGAAGTTCTCACTGGCAAGGAGAACTCTCCTGAGTGGTACCAGAAGATAAAACACACTCTCATTTTCAATGAGTTGTGGAAAGGAGTCTGTGAAGGTCTAGGGGACAATGCACCTGAAAGTCCCACTTCAAACAAGGAGCTTTCCATTTGGGAAAACAAGAACAACAAGGCCTATGCCTTGATTGTAGCATCAGTAAATGAAGAGGTGATTCCCATATTTATCCATTTTAAAATTATTTTGAAGCATTAAATAAGTTTAAGGAATTGTATGACTCACACTCTAAAGTTGAATTTGTTCAATTGATGATTAAGTAGTTCAGTCTTGAATTGAAAAATGATGACCCTCTTGCCTTAGCATCAAAAGTAAGATCCATTATGCATGATATAAAAACCACTGGTGTTGAGATAAATATTCCTCTCATAGCTTATTTCAAGGCACTATATCCCACTTATTCACATTAGCTTGAGTCATTAAAAGCAAGTGGAAACCTTAAGGAGATTACCTTTGACTCCCTTGAGAAGAAGTTTGTTCAGAAAGAGAATGCCTTTGGGAAGAAGACAACTCCTCATGCTACTGAAGAAGTTGTATGTCTTGCACAAAAGGAGAAGAATCATGCACAATATTCTTCTAGAGGAAGATGTGGCCTAATAGGAAGAGGAAGGAGGAATTTAAGAGGCAGGGGGGCAGACAGTTCCAAGGAGAAAATTTTGATCTTCATTGCTGCATATAACGAAATAGAGATGGACATTATGTATCTACATGTAAGTTTCCTTGGGACACAATTAAGAAAGAAATAAATGAAGGGAAAGGTAAAACAAATGACAAAGGGAAAGGTAAATCACTTGAATCCATTGACTATCTTGTGGCACATTGTAATAATGGAGTAACTGAAGACTTGTTCAATGCTTCACTTTCTTCATGGAAAGATGATTGGTTGCTTGATTCAGGAGCAACTTGACACCTGCCTTTCAAGAGATATTTCTTCTAATAATTCACTGACAATGTTGATGGAGCAGTATAATTTGCAGACAAGTCAAAACTCAAGCCATAAGGGCTTGGCACCATCAGGTTTAAACTGCATGGTCTTCCAGAGTTTCTTCTGCATGATGTTCTATACCTCCTGGAGTTGAGAAGAAAATTTTTGTCTCTGGTCCACATCCACCAGTAAGGAAACTCCATTCATATATTTGATGGCAAGGTCAAGGTTAGAAAAGCATCAGATCACTCACTTGTCATGATGGGGAAATAATAAGAAAGACTTTTGAAGCTGCAAGGAACCTTTTTTCGTGCACAAAACTTCTCATACAATTCTCACTATGATGAATGTACATTTCCATCAACTCTTTTATGGAATGCTATATTTGGACACTTGAACTATGACAACCTTCATTTCTTGAATAAAAATGGTGTTATTGGTTTGCCTACAATTCCTAGGAAACTTAAGCAATGTGATGCTCGTATTCTAGGAAAGCACAACAAATAGTATTTTCATGATTCTCATTCCATAGAACATAGAAAACTTGAACTCATTCATTTATATTTATGTGGCCCAATATTTGTTCCTTATGCGAATGGTAATCAATATATGATGACATTTATTGATGACTACACCGGAATGTGTTGGTTTTATTTATTGAAGAACAAATCTGATGCTTTTTGAAACATTCAAGAACTTTCATGCATGGATTTAAAATGATGCAAAATCTCATATTGGCTCTGTTTGATTGATAATGGAAAAGAATACACTTCAAATGAATTTGAAAAATATATTCACCAGAATGGGACCAAACTTCAAACAATTGTGCGAATGAATAGGACAATCTTAAATATGGTACGTTCCATGATGTTTTTCAAGAATGTTAAACGAATTTTTTGGGTTGATGTATTTCTATGTGTTGTTTATATAAAGAATAGGTGTCCGGAGAAAAAATCCTGAAGTGAGGGATAAACATGGAGCTAGGGTTTCTCATGAGCGCGAAGAAGTTCCTGGTTTCGGTTGCCATTTTCGACTCCTTGGAGGGCACGACAAACAGACATGAAGACCCCATTTCATGGAGGCAAGAGCTGGGTCGGGCATGTGCAGTTACTCTTCCTAACTCACCCCATGGCCCCCTCATAGAATGCCCCCTAGTTTATCCTTGTGTATCCGCTTGTCGACCCAATAGATTGCGGTTCCTTGGTGACTGGGGTAGACATCAACTTTCAAACGGATTCGAACTCAGGAGGCAAACCCAGTTGGGGTTTTTTTCAGCAACTGCACAGACAGACTAGCTTGGTTATCACTTGCCCAAGTCAGGCTGTAAGGAGATCTATGGAGAACCCAGGGTGGGTTTAGACCTATGGGGATGGACTCTGGTCGGACGCTCCACCAGTTCTCGAAGCCCGGTTGCTTGGAAGCTAGCTCCTACATCCTCCACGAGTTCACCGCACTTGTGAACTCCGTGATGACAGACAACCTAATCCAATGCCCCTCCACGTGCAGACCCAGGTTTTTGGCATACACACGCTCTGATAGGCCCATCATTCTCTGTTCAGTCTAACCTTTGGCGATGAACAATATTCCCCCTGCTGCATGGATAATCTCTGCCTTTAAAGGGGAAGTTATCTCCTCGCTCCAGAAGGTTCAGATGGGACATGGGAACCAGGTAAGCCCAAACTTCTTTCAATTTTTTTTAAAAGCTCCTGCTGGGGCTTCAGGTTTACTCTGGGTCAAAAACACAGAAAAAGTACTTGATCTGAAGCAAAGCATCATGGGGAAATACAGATACCCTGGCCATTCATAGATCTTGATGTTTGAAGGAAAAATACTACAGGACCACCAACCCCTGACGGAGTATCACATACATGTTGATTCCACCATTACACTCAACCTAAGATTACGTGGGGGGGCTGCAACCAAGGGCAGAACAGGGTTGGAGGCAGCACACAGATAGGTTCAGGATCAAAACAGAAGCAAGCACATGAGGGTCTATCATTCAAGAACATTCTATAGGGGAAAAGATAGCCTCTGAACCATCCAAACAAACAGGAAATGCTCCAAACCCTTATATAGTGGAGTAGTTAAATAACAACCCAGAGTTAAATATTGATATGCCAAAATATGATGAGCAATACGCCTCGTATGCATCCCTAGAAATTATTTGTCGATTTAACTACTTCTGGCCTAAACCAGTAGATCTCTTCCACTGGATTTTAACAAAATGGTCATTAGATTGCGATATTCACCTTTGCTCCAAGGGTTTCCTTATTGTAAACTTCCCATCCCCTGAAGCTAGAGACAAAATTTTACAGGAAGGACCATGGTTCCGGGGTTCAACCGACCTGTTCACCACTCCCTATTTCCCTGATTTTGACGCAAACACCATGGTCATCTCCAAAATTCCAATCTAGGTCTGAATGCACAACCTCCCCCTTCATCTATGGGAGGACAGAGTTCTGGTTGGTATTGGTAATAGCCTTCGACAGTTCATAAAAAAGGACTCCCAAAGAATAGAGGAAAGGGTATTCACTTATGCACGCATATGTATAGAGGTAGACCTCAGCAAAGGCCTTCCGGACAACATCTCATTAATCCACAATAAGCGAATTTGGACATAGAGCTTGGATTATGAGAACACAGCTTTCAAATGTAGGAATTGTAGACAAACATGGCATTTACACAACATGTGCCCAGAAGCCAAAATGGATACCAGAAGGAAAAATAATCTAGGGAAAAAACCCAAAGGATGGCAATACCCCCCACCTGAACCTGAAGAGGAAAAGGATGAAGCTTTGGATGAACCATCCCCACAAGAGAAAAGTCAGAATCCAATGGAACTTGAAACACAAGGGGGATCCCCACAAGACTAATCAGATGCTAGGAATCACAGTGTGCAGGCTGACTTGATCCCTAGCGAGGGGGACATCATTGGGAATAAGCGCTTCCACACATCAGATAACTTAGACTCTGATAAGGACAATGCCAAATGGGTGCAGGAAACCATCTTGCTCTTGTCTCTTCAACGCCATTCCAAGGGGAATGGCGTAGGGTAGAGAAAAATAAGGGGTGGAAAGCTTAGCTTCCCCCACCATGTATATTATCTTGATTTTTTCTGCTTGTCACTGCTTATCATTTGGTCACAGAATTGATGATGCAGCTTTTAGCCAGTTCAACATGTAATTTTGTTTTCATTAATCAAAATTATGCTTTTTTCTTGGGAAAAAAAAGAATAGGTGTCCATCTAATGCTATAAAAAACAAGACTCCCTATGAAATGTGGTATGGCCACTGTTAACACCCAGGTTGTTCCCTATGACTCCCAAGGGAATATGGCCGGGGTAACCACTAACCAATCTTTGGGTTACAGTTCCTAGCCTAACTGCAACCAGAGAGGGCTCTCTCTTTATGATTTGTCTCTGTTATGATGGTGTTTTAGGCTAGCTATTATGCTCAGGTTTTGGTTTATGTTTTGGTTGAAGGATTTCTTTCAGGTCTTATGATACAGTGTTTAGATAGTATAATACCATTGGGCAATGGAGTCTGGAGTTGTGAAATGATCTGATACGCTGGATTGGTGGTGTTCAAACTGCAGGGCCTATTGTGTATTTTAGACAGACAAAATTAGATCAAATGGTGATGTATGTCAACCAACAGAAAGCAATTAAGAATTTTCTATTAAGTTGGTGGGGTGAAGGTGAGCACACTGCACAGGAGCAAAACTTGAATTCCTGTGACAAAGGTCGCTGTGAAAGATGTATTCTGAAAGTGCAGCAATTAACAATTACACTTTTCTAGATTACAGCTGAAGAAAACATTCATAAACAACACAGATTGAACTTAGGGTACTCAGTGAATAAATCCTGAAAGCTATTCTTTTTCCTTGTTGCTTAGTATTGAAATCAGATAACATATATGGATTTTAACAAAACAACTAATTAACAGAGAGAGATACGGAGACTTATTGTATGGTGAAATACACAGGGATCCAGCAGTTATCAACAGACACCAGAACGCATCCTACACCTCAGAAATCCGAGAAATCCCATTGCTTTTTCTATTAACTTCTGAAAGGATTACAGCATAAGAACTTCTTCAGGAGAAATCAACAACAACCCTTGCAATCTTATGCGAAGGGGACTTTATAGAAATGCGTATACAAAATATCTCAGGCATTGAGTCATCCGAGAGAGAAAATATCTTCATTATTACGTTCAGAAAGTAGGCAAGGAGTTATTACAATTTTGAATGCAGCGTAAATGCTCTTTATGTCTGTCAGAGGATTGTTTTGACTTTTGAGAGTCACTGAGTCGGTTGCATTACTCTGTTTTAATTCTGGAAATACGCTTTTACTTTTGGCTGCGCAGTGCATTCTTGGGTTTGCCAGCTGTGGTCTTCTATTTCTGCTTTATTGGCCGCTACATCCACTGAGTTGGCTCAGCTTTGATTTATGCTGCATGCTGACTTTGCTGAACTGTGCTTTTTATAAAAATTTGTAAAAAACAGAAATTTGGTGAATGCCTTACTGATTACAAAATTCTCTGTATTGCATCTGTCCACCATTCCTGTGTAGGGAGCTGATGCCTGAGGATGGCCTCCATTGTCTCTTCTGCTTCTGTATATTTGAAAAAATTTGGGACCACATCAAACAAGTGATTAATTTCATTCATTATAAAAAATAGATTTTCTATCTTACTATAGAAAACTTGTCCTGTAATAGGCCATGTGTCTTCTGAAGTGCTGGCCCTCTCATTGATCTGTGCTGAGGCAAAAACATTTACTCTTTTAGCATACTGTTCATGGGTGAATAATTTCCCTCCGCTGTTCAGTAAGCTAGGGAGTCCTCTACTCTGCAATACCTGAAATTTCTCCATGAACCTATTCACCTCTGTCTGCATATCCTGGGTTCTTCTGTCCAATGTCTGTACCAGATTTCTAAGAGTAAGAACCCTCTTGATCATTTGAATAGTCTCAGTTCTATTTGTGATTCCAATGGTGGCTAACTGAGAACTTGTTTTGTGGTTAAGCACATTGATCATTCTTGTAGCAACTTCAGGCATATTTCCTAATAAGGCTCTTGATGTTCGGATTTCCTTCTGTGCCTTTGGGATGAGCTCTAGTTGCTCATGGATTGTCTCAATATATGGCCATTGGTTGGTGATGGATTGGCCAATATTGGACCATATCATTGCTCTGATCTCAGATATGATTTTATCTAGCTTGAGCTCATTCTCAAGTTCCTTGATCCTATCTTTAAGGGCTTTGATTTCCTTGGCCTTTTCTCCCACCTCTCTTTTTGTCTTATCATGCGTTTCATTGACCTTGGCCAGCTTATCTCTGGTTTCATGCAGCTCTGTCATCTGAGCTTCCAAGATTTGTATTTCATTCTTTAATTTCTGCATGTCTAGGCTCTGTGCCTGTTCTGTACTTGTAGGTGCTGCTGAAGTGGATGTAGCTGTTTGTTCAGTTTGTTGAGGTGGAGGCACAGTGGTAGGAGCAGCGTCCTCAAGATTGATGACTTGAGGAGGAGGCTGAGAAGTCTGACCCTCTTGTCTTTGCTTTAGTGCTGCTTGTAAGGCCGCTTGAGTAGCCTCAGACTCTCCTAATTTCTCTTGTGTCTGCAGGAGCTGCTTATATATAGATATTAGCAGATCTGTGGCATCCTTTTCCATCCTTTGTTGGGCTACCTCATCTGTTTGGGGGTGAATGGTAGCTGGGAGCTTGACTTTCTTCCTTAATGCAGCCATGTCAGCATCCCTTAGTTTCAAGATCTCCTGTATCCCTTTGATGTCATTGGGGTTATGCCCAATTTCCACGATGATGTCCTCTAGGGATCTTATCCTGTTGTCTTTGGCCTGAGATGAAGCCCTCTCCAATTCTAGTTGAGAGGCTGTAGCATTGAGGCTGCTTGTTAATTTGTAATTCTCCAACGTTTTGTCTGCCAAGGAGGCATACACCATTTCACCAGTTTGCTTGTGCAGCTCAATTTTATCCATTGGGTGGATGTCCTTGGCCAGGACCTCTAGATTAGTCCTGAGATAATCTGCAGTAGATTGTGGCTGGAGTGCGGTGGGTATGAAGTGACTCATAGTCAACTTGCCTTCGTCCACATCAAAGGCAGCCATTAATCTTTGTTGGTTGGAGGGAGCCATTTTCAACAAATGGTTATATAATTTGACCTTCATGGGCTCACTCCTTATTTTGATGTCTATAAACTGCTGTTTGATGCCTACCTCTCCTTCCCTCTGCTGGCTGGAGGAAGTGACCTCCCCTCCCATGATTCTGTCTTGTTCTTGGTGGAAGGAACTGACCGAGGCTTCCCTGCTGGGTGGGCCCATACCCATTGCTTGTCTAATTGCCGCATCATCCTCTGAGAAGTCATTTAATCTCTGTCTCTTCTCCCCTTGGTTGATGGATGAAGTCATGGGTGTTTCTCTGTCTCTTTTTCTACTTAAGTCCTCCTTCTGTGGAGTTTGAAGGACCGAGGCATCAGTAATGTTTTCAGGCCTTGAGTGTTCTACATTTTGGGCCAACTGCTCAGTGGTAGGTGGGGTATCTACCACTTTTTCTTGCTGTAAGGGCTGCTGTGTTTCAGGTTGCCCTCCTCCTTGCTGTTGTTGCTGTTTTTGTTGTTGCTGCTGCTCTGGCTCTATCTCCATCACCTGTTCTTTTCCCTTCTCTGATATATTTCCAGCAACTCTTGTAGCTTGCTGTTGGGCGGTTGAAGAGGATGCTGCTGCTCCAATTTGTGTGCTCGGCAGTGAGCTGACCTGTGAATAAAACTCAAGGTCAGCCATTTTCTTTAGGTTTCTTAGAGCTCTTTGATTAAGCTCTTCTTGAGTAACAGCTTCTTCTAAAGTCCCTCTCCTCCATTTGCTTTGATTGGCATGTTTTTCTATGTGAGGAAGGCTGCAATGATCATAAGCAGACAATTTGTATTTAAGCCTCCTCATGGTAATGAAGTTATTAGGGTCGTAAGGTTTCCATAGGAAGTTGTATTTGAGACCAAGGCCCCCAAGCATTCTATCTGCTTCCTTCCACCCTTCCTCCCTTTCGTTATAGAGGAAATGGCCAAGTTGACTTTTGACCTTTAGCTGTGCCTTCTTACCTTTGCCTGAAAAGTGGAACATATCCACAAAGCCAAACTGCCTGAAGTATTCTAAGGCAAGTAGTCTCATAGGCACAAATCTGGGTAGTCTAAATGGGGGCAACTCACACCCATATATTCTGATGACGGTGTGGTGTTGGTAGAAGTACCAATCCCCAATACTGTATGCTTTTGATAAATGCAGGAGTCTTTGCATCTCATCTGTCAATCTGGGAGGAGGTGAGCCCAAAAGTAGAGTCATGGCTGGATGAATGAAGTGATCAATGAACTCACAGTAGGTGTATGGAGAATAGCAAGTGAGGTGAAAAACAGAGGTCCAGTACACCACAGATCTCAGATTTCCCTGTGCATCTTCTCTCTTCATTGGGAAGGAGAACTTCTCATGCTGGAAGTATAGAAGCAAATGATATATGTAGGAAGTATATTTAAATACCCTATCTCTTGATAGGTTCATCAACTGATCATGCATCTTGTCTGAGATGTATGTGGCATAGTCATAGCAGACTGGTTTCCTACCTGGAGCAAACATGAGCATTATGTGCATAACCGTTTCATCCACATATTCCACTGAATCATATCCCAAGATGGGACTGATCATGTCAACAAGGTCTAGGCCCAATTGGTTGAGGTAGACAGAGTTGATGGGAGGAGTTTGTACAGTGTCAGCTTTGATGAATAACTGGTTAAGCTTTGTAATCTGGGCCTCTGTCATTCTGGCTCCCTCCATTATCAAATCAGCTAATGATAGAGGGACCAACTTCTTATTTGTTTTGAACTGCAGCATCTCCCTGATGGCTTCAGGGGTAATGAGAAACAGAATTGCGCCTGAAGAATCAAGCACTGCCCTCTGGGATGCATCATAATACTCAGCACATAGGTGGATGAGTTCTGGGAATTGGTTGACCTGAGGTAGCTTGAAGATTGGGAGAGAGGAATCCCAAATTCCCAAGATGTCTGTCCCATTCTGATGTTTGATTTTAATTTCATTTAGTATTTGGAGATGAAACCTGCTCCTGCTTAGCATTTCTTCTGATATGTTATAATCTAAGTCAGCTAATGCTTTCCAGCCCAATGCTTTGTGAGGGGCATTCAGAGGAGCTACATTGAGGGCTATAGGAGCCACAGGGGGATCCATCGTTCTTCTTAGGATTCTGTTTTTGAAGGACTGGTGTTACTATGCAGAGTAACACAAACAGCGCTTTTTCTGAGGAAAATGAGAATTTCTGAGGACAAAGAGTGAATGGGAAAGGTTGTAGCGATTGAAATGCTGCTTTTGAACCAGTGGGTGAGTAGCAGAGTTGAACAACGTATGTGTTATGGTAAATTTGGTTTTTGCAGGCAACTGGTTCACGATTGCGCGAACCAGTGAGAAAATTGCGTTCAGTTTGCCCAATGTGGCCTTGTAAACATGTAATGGCAGCACTGGTATGGTATCAGTGTTGGTTCAGTGGAGTTTAATGGTGATTTTTGCATTTCAAGGTCTGTTCATAGGCTTATAAGCGGAATTCAGCGAAAATGGAGTTGCAGAGTGAAAATGAGTAATACCTGTGGAATCTGGTCGGTTAAAACTCGCTAATGCTTGAAGGAAGGACGCTCTGGCGGTCTGGAAGCCTTTCGACGGGCTGGTGCAGGCTTGAATGTGAAATTACATGCAGAGCAACAATGCGGCTTTCTCCAAAAAAATAGCAAAAACGCGACTTTTTGGCTCAAATATAGATTTTGGTGACTTTGGCGCGCTTTTGTGCTGACGTCAGCACGACGTCATAGGTGGGGTCAGGGTTGGATGACGTCAGCAGGACGTCATCCAGCCAGGTGGCAGGTTCTGGTTGGTCCACGGGGATGGTGAGGTGGCAGGACAGGTCGGCCAATGGATGAGCGGAGGGATGACGCGACGGCATGACTGGCGGTGAAGGGGCGATGACATGGTGATGATGTAATGCAGGCGGTAATGAAAGAACCGGAAACCGCGGCGGTTTCATATCGCAGCACCCATGGTACGGTGGCGGTAAGTGTCAGTGGTACCTCCGATGGGCCGTGGAGGCGACGCGTGGCTGCCGCATGACGTAGCCAAAATACGGCCATCGGACGATATCCTTCGTACAGCAGATGTGCTCCGATGCCGCGATGGCCGTTGGATCTGGAGGGGCATGATCTAACGGCTGTCGGAACTTTGATGTGATTGGGGGATAGGACAGATAAGGATCGGACGTCGGAAAGGGTCCGATGTGACCAGAGCCGTCGGATCTAGAATCGTTTGATCGGACGGTCATCGGGAAGGTTAAATGATAGATGGGTACGGGGAGCGGCGGAGTTTATTTTAATAATATTTCTGGGGATCTGTGCACGGGCGGGGAACTTCGGTAAAGTGGGTTTTTTGCGAATTTTAGTGAAATGAACCCGCCCTTTAGACTTAGGATAAAAGGAAAAAAGGTTGGTTTTTCATGATTTTTTAGCCATTTTTGAAGCGGGTAAGGGTAGAAACTAGGCTTTTAGGGGGGTTTGTCATGTGCAAATGGGGGTCAAAAAATGAGGAAATGAATTTGCAGAGGAAAAGGGAGATTTAGCTTAGGTTTATCAAGATGACCAGGTGTCATCTGATCCCTGACATGTAACTTATTGGCTATAGTACCAAAGGGGTGGGTATTTATATAAAATTTGGGGTTTATACACCATGGTGTTAGTAATATTAGGAAAAAGGTGATATAAGGGATCTATATAATAGAGTTAGTGTTAGCATGGATGATGGAAGTGAATGGGGGGAAAAACACTAAGTTCATTTGAAACTTACTTAGTTTAGGGAGTAGATCAAAATGAAAAGATTTTTAGACAAGAAATGTGGCTTTGGATGAACAAGAATCATTATGAAACCATGATCTTCCTCCTTGAATCTCAGCTCATAGAGGGATGTTAGCAAATGAAAAAGAAAGGGAGAAGGAGGGAGGTTAGTTGTGGTCCTTGCTGTAACTTGATGAATATGAACACCTTGTCACTTGATAGACTTTGCCTTGGTAATCATAGTCAACATATCTGCAACGGTAATGATAGCCTTTCTGCAACTCCAACTACTTACCCAACTACTTTCCTAGCATTTTTATTTCTTCTTAGAGGGTGCACTTGGACTTGCAGACCCTTACTTGCCTTTTCTTTTCTTTGGCTTTTTCTTTGTTATTTCTATCTACTTCTACCCTTATCTCCTCCAAGGTCCCAGATTAAGCTGTTGGGAGCCTTTACTTCTCTACCTGAACTACTTGTCTGCCAAGATTAAACAGTTTGGACAGACTCCTTTCTCTATTCTAAAACTGTAAATTTAAACCATGGAATGATTCAGATTAAGCTGTTGAATCATCCATCAAAATTTGAAGCTCATACCAAGCTATAAGCATAGATTGGGTTCTCTTGGAAATATGTGATCTTTGAGTCATCAAAGCAGAACAAATTTGGACCTTCCATAGCCAATCATGAAATATGAAACCTATTGGTATAGGTATCTAACAGCCACATTCCTTTGGTAAATCATATCATGGTTTTTGGTTCCATCTGTTATGCCTTGATACCTAAGGAAAAGAGAAACAAAATCGATGCAAGGAGTCGCAAGTGTATCTTCTTTGGGTATTCAAGTACCTCCAAAGCGTATTGTCTCTGTGATGAATTCGATAAGAATTGTATAATATATAGAGATGTGATCTTTCTAGAATCTTCCAAGGCTGATAATGTTGTTGAGAGGCAACTTGATCGCTTGGATAGATTCAAACATGAAAAATATTTTCAAGAGTTTGATAATGAAATTCCACATCTTAAAGGGGAGATTCTTATACTGGATCAATTTGTGGAATCTTCTTTTGAAGAACTCTCTCCCTCACATGAAGCTCCAGCAATTGATGACACTTTGAGTGATGTGATTGACATAATTGGGAGACTAAATCTTGATTCAACCTCATCTCATTCAATTGAGAAGCCTGGGCCATCTCATAAACATCCTCCAAAATGGCTAACAAAGACACTTGAAATTGTTCATCCTGACGAGGTTGGAAGATAGGAATAAGAATCTCAATGAGACATAATGGAGGTGATGTAGAAGATTTTGATTCACCTGTTGATATGGATGTTTCTTATGATTGTGAACTGAATTTTTCTATATATTTTGAACCAACTTCTTTCAAAGAAGTCGCTTCTCATGATGAATGGAAAGAAGTGATGCAAAAAGAATATGGTGCCTTGATAAAAAATGGCACCTGGAAGCTGGTTGATCCTCCATTACGAACCAAACCAATAGGCTACAAGTGGGTCTACAAGAACAAGTATAAAGTAGATCGCTCACTTGACAAGCACAAAGCCAGGCTTGTGGCAAAAAAGAAACACAAAAGGAAGGGGTCGACTATGAGGATACGTTTTCCCCCAAAACAGAATGGGATACCATATAAAAACTCTTTGCCTTGGCAGCATAGAACGGTTGGAAATTCCATCAAATGGATATAAAAATTACTTTCTTAAATGGATCTGAAAGAGAATGTTCTTATGTCCCAACCAGAAGCATTTTTTATGAAGAGCCAGGAACATAAAATATGCAATCTTGTGAAATCCTTGTATGGCCTCAAGCAAGCTCCGTGAGCCTGGTACGAGAAGTTAATTGAGAATATTCTGAAACCCACTTCAAACATTATGATCTTGATGATGCAAATTTTTTTTCAATAGAGTTGGAGAAACAGTTGTATATCTTTTTGTGTATGTAGATGATATTTTGATGACAGGGAACAATGAGAGCTACATTTCATCCATAAAGAAGGAATTGAGGAAAGGTTTTGAAATGATAGGCTTGGGCTATGTTCACTACAATATTGGTATTGAAGTAACTCAACATCCAAAGTTTATATTCCTCTCTCAGAAAAAAAACATTGGAGATCTGTTGAACAGGTTTGGAATGAATGAGTGCAGTCCTTTGACTACTTCGATGGAACATAACTTAAAGCTCACATCCATTGAAGGAAAATAATGTGAGGATGTAACAAGGTATAGACAGCTTGTAGGAAGTCTCAACTAACTGACTACTACGAAACTAGACATTTCATTTGTTGTTGGAACCCTCTCCAGGTTTATGCAAAATCCTTGTGACGGTCATTAGTCTATTGCAGAAATATTTCTAAACTACTTGAAGGGAACTCAAGTATTTGGACTTAAGTATACATAGGTGGGAAACTTCAGCTTGATTTGATACTCTGATTCAGACTTCGATGGAGATAAATAAATTGGGGTATCTACTTCAGGTTATGTTATGAGTCTTGGATCAAGAGTTGTCTCCTGGAGGTCATGCAAACAATCAGTTCCAACAAATTCCACAACTGAGGTAGAATATGTGGCAGCAGCTAAAGCAACAAAGGAAATTGTGTGGCTCAGGAAAATTCTGGAATATTTGTAGGAGAAACAAGTGCATTAAACTCCTCTCATGATTGACAACACTTCTGCAATAAATTTGGCCAAGAACCCAAAGTTCCATGATCGAACAAAGCACGTCAATAAAAAATACCATCTAATTCAACATCAAGTGGAGGACAAGACAATCCACCTATCCCATTGTTCCATAAATGAGCAGATTGTAGACATCTTCACCAAAGCACTTGGAAGAGAAAAATTTGAAAGATTCAAAATTGTAGAAATTTTGAATAATTTAACACATATTCAATGGAGATTATCCTGATCATGTACTAATGTGGAAAACATACACAATACATAAGCTCCTCTACGTTGATCAAGAATATAGCAGCATCAATAACAATAAAACATCAAGAGCATTCACACATTAACACAGTATGTATCACGGGGAAAGCATCTCGCTAAAAACCCCACACTATCTGTATATTAATGATTGAGTCATGTAACATTACACAGCATAATACTTCTCACAAGTATCTCCACCTCTGTTACACACAATACAGCTCAGATCTGATCTCCAAATCTCTTCCATTGCTTGCCTGCCTCCACTGCTCAAGAACTGATGAGAATTGCTTCCCAAACTCGATTTTCACCTGCAAAATAGTCACTCACTCTTTGTGGACGTGAGCAAAGGCTAAAATGCGGGCCAAATACGTGAGCAAACTCATTGGCATACTCAATCCTTTGATTGTGCAAGATCTGGTGCACAACTATAGTCACAACTGATAGCAATCTGATTCTCTACCACCTGTCCCTGTTGAACTGAACATGCACTGACATGCAACTGAGTTAACTGATGTATTCTTTAGTTGTATTATGAGTTAATAATTAGTTTAACAACTCATCATTAGTCTATCTGCAGTTAGACTAACTACAACCAATTTAACTAAGTTAAACTGAACACAACTCCATCAACTGTACCTCCAGTCCACTAAACTCAACTCACTTGAGTTCTAACTGAAGTCATGCATGCAACAACTCAACTGACTCATAAGAAAAACGAATTTCCTTCTGACAGCTGCATGTTCCACTTCCGTAGCTCAAACTGAAGTGCTCCAAGAGAATAAGATTAAGTTTATAGTCCAAATATTATTGTGAGATAATAATATTTGACTTTTCTATTTTTGATAGCCAGTCTAAAAATAGACTTGATCACTCACACTGTGATCACTCACACTTTCATCAAAAATAGAAGTCCATCTATTTTCCCAACTTGATCAATCATCCATAAACATAGACATGATCCATATGTCTAAAAATAGACATAGTCTAAAAATAGACTTGCGCCAAAAATAGCCTGCGGGCCCACTTAGTGAAGGCGACTCTTTTCACTAAGCTCCATCATCTTGTTGCAATCTCAACACTCCCTCTCGACAAGATATGGATTATCAGCAACCCCTATCCTGCCTCGGTGGTACTCGAATTTGCTCCTGGTGAGAGCCTTCGTCAGAATATCAGCATCCTGATCCTCCGTTGGAATGTACGAAAGTAACATGATCCTCCGCTACACACAATCTCTGATATGATGGTACCTGATGTGCTTGGACCCAAAAAACCCGACCAAGATCATCCTCATCCACATAGATCTCTGCTTCCTGCTGTACCTAGAAACTACTGTCGATCCGATACTGAAGACCCCTCCTGATGTGCTCTTTCTGTCCGTTGGGCTCCCTACCCAATCTGCATCCGTGAAGCCACATAGCTTCACCTCATCCTCCTGTCTGTACCACAAACCATATCCCGATGTGCCTCTCAAGTAGCGCAATACATGCTTGCCCGCCTTCCAGAAGAGCTTGGTAGGCTTAACCATAGCTTGTGAAAGCTGGTTAACTGCATAGCATATATATCAGGTCGTGTATTGACCAAATACATCAGCGACCCCACCAACTGTCGATAAACAGTGGCATCCACTTCTTCTCCCGAAGTGGCATCCTCCTTCCTCCAACCTCCAGGAAGAGGAGTATCAACAGGCTTGCAGCCATGCATGTTGAACTTCTCCAGTATCTCCCGAGCATACTTGCCCTGAGAAACAAACAGTCCACCACTGCGCTGCCATATTTCCAATCCTAGGAAATAGTGAAGGAGGCCCAAATCCTTCATCTCAAACTCTGTAGCAAGATCCTTCTTGCATGACAGTATCAACAGCTCATCACCCGTTAGAATCAAATCATCAACATACAGTACAATGATAAGCAACTTACCCTCCACCACAATCTGGTATAGGTTCGGATCCGCCTCGCTCTTGGAGAATCCAAGTCCTGTGAAATAGCTGTCTATCCATGTGTACCAAGCACGTGGTGCTTGCTTCAACCCATACAGCGCTCTCTTGAGCCTGCACACATGCGACTCGCTGCTGAAGACTTCAAAGCCTTCGGGTTGCTCAATGTACACCTCCTCCTCAATGACTCCGTTGAGGAATGCAGTCTTCACATCCATCTGATGAATGTGCCATCCCATCTGCGCTGAGAGAGCAAGAATCGTCCGTATGGAAGAATACCTTGCGACAGGTGCAAAGGTCTCCTCATAATCGATCCCCTCAATATGTGAAAAGCCTCGGGCAACAAATCTTGCCTTGTACTTCTCCACACTCCCGTCAGCTGCCTTCTTAACTTTGTAGATCCATCTCGAACCTACCACTGATTTCCCTTCCGGTCTAGGAACAATCTCCCATGCACTGTTTCTGACAATAGAATCATACTCTTCCACCATGGCGTCTACCCATGCGGGATCCTCCACAGCTTCCTCGAAAGAGGATGGCTCAGTCACAACACACTTGCTCATAAGAGCCATGTATCCAGTGTACCGATCAGGTGACTGTCTCTGCCTGCGTTGGGCTGTAGGTGGTCCTACAACTTTCTCTGCATCTTGAGCCAGTCGCTCAGCTTCTGTCAAGCGCTTTCGCCCTCTGATGGTTGGCGCTGCATGAGTGGTCTCTTCCACTCCATGAACCTCGTCCTGTGGCTGATCCACGTCCTGAAGCTCATCCTTAGGAACTAATAGCTCCTCATCTGCATGCAAGTGTAGCTCCCTCTCAAGCGAACACTTCATGGCTTTCTCCTCCTGAAATTTTATATCCCGTCGCACAACAGTTTTACCACTGTCTGGCAAATACACACGATAGTTGTGGGGCGTATCAGTGTACCCCACAAATATCCCAACCTCTGCAGTCGGCTCCAACTTCTTTCTGGCATCCTTCGTCACATGCATGTAAACGTTAGCACCAAAAATCCTCAAATGAGAAAGATCAGGCTTCTTACCAGAATAAGCCTCCTCGGGTGTACTCATGCCAAGTATCCTATGAGGACAACGGTTCTGCACATAAACTGCTGTATTGCATGCTTCCGCCCACAAGTGAAGGGGTAGGCCCTGATCATGCAACATTGCCCGTGCAGCACCCACAATCGTTCTGTTCTTCCGCTCAGCTACCCCGTTCTGCTGTGGGTTATGGGGAGCTATGAGCTCTCTACGAATCCCTTCTGCCTTGCAGAAATCCTTGAACTCGTCTGAGATGTATTCACCACCATTATCGCTCCTAAGAGCCTTCACCTTCTTCCCCGACTCCTTCTCGACCAGTGCTTTGAATTCACAGAACTTTGAATATGTCTCGCTCTTCTTCTGCATGAAGAAGATCCAGCACTTATGAGAGAAATCATCAACAAAAATCACATAATACCTGTGTTTTGCTGTCGAAGCAACTGAGAAAGGTCCACACACGTCTGTGTGAATTCTCTCAAGGATCGTCGTGGCGCGACTATCCTTCTCGTGAAAGGTGGCTTTCACAAACTTCCCCAAAGTACACCCCTTGCACTGATCTGACTGCGCAAGTGTGCCTTTAGGAAGCCCTGTAGTGATCTGCTGCAGTATCTTCAAGGCTCCATGGTGAAGGTGACCCAATCTCCTGTGCCACAACTCGCCATCATCCCGGCTCACCAATCCTTCTGCCTTGCCTGCCATTGCTGCGCATCCATCTACATGCAACTGATAAAGGTTCCTCACTCGAACCCCTATCTTCCGGGTCTCACCAGTTGTCTTGCTGCGCAGGAAGGCCTTTCCCTCGCTGAAAACAACATCATACCCCTTGTCTTCTAACATCGCCACTGAGATGAGATTCTTCTTCAATCCTGGAACATGCATGACTTCCTTCAATACAAAGGGTTTACCAGACTCCCTCTCAAAGGAAATGGTACCGATACCGGTCGCACTGTATCTACCATCATCGCCCATCTCGATGTGCACTCCAAGATCTTTGTCCTCCAGATCAGAGAACAAATCTCTATCTCCCGTCATGTGAAAAGACACACCACTGTCCAGAAACCACACTGATCCCATCACACTTGAAACCAAGCATGCGATCAATGAAAAATCAAGCTCAAACTGAGAAGCTAAAGCCTCTCCCCCTGCAGATCTAGCAGCTTGCTTGTTCTTCTTCTTCTGCGGACAATTTGTGGCATAGTGTCCATGCTGGTGACAGTGAAAACACTTCACCTTGGACATATCCTGCTTCTTGCCTTTCGCACCAGACTGAGAAGCTTTCTTGCTCTTCCCTTTCTTTGCTTTGGCAGCCAAAGCACAATTCTCTTCATCAGCTCCCTTTGACGAAGATCCGTCCCAGGTACTCCGCCTGATCTCCTCCTGCACAAGATCTGACCATAGTCTTTCCCATCCTGGCAACTTCTCCCGACCATTGACAGAGTCCTGATAGGAATGCCAACTCTTCGGAAGACCAAGGAGAGCCAAGCTCACCAAGTGCTCATCATCGACAGTAACCCCCACACTTCCCAGCTCATCTCGACACTGAGTGAACTTCGTGAGATACTTGGGAATACTGTCTCCCTTCTCGCATTTGATGTTTCTGAGTTTATCTTTGAGCGCCAGCTTCCTCTGATTGCTCTTGCTTTGGAATAATTCTGTTAATGATTTCCACATCAAATATGGAGTAGCCTTTCCATGGAGGCTGGACACAATGTGATCCTTCACGCCCTCCAATAGAATTCTTCGACATTTTGCGATCTTCTTTTGCCAAGCATCAGCTTGAGTAGCATCAGTAGGCTTTGGGATATCCGTATCTATGAATTCCTTCAGCCCGTTATCATCCAATACTGCCTCCATCCTGTCCTTCCATGCAATATAGTTTGAGCTGCCCTCAAGAGCATACTCCAATCGCAATCCGTTGAAAGACATTGCTGCGTTGTCACCAAGAAAACACTGCTGCAAATTCGAATTCCACCAGCAACCAACTCAACTGCTTCCGATCAACCCTCGCTTGATATCCTGTAAAAATCTCTTCTACAAATCAAGCTGCTCCGATACCATGTAGAAATTTTTTCTACAATTATCTAGCTCTGATACCATGTAGAAATTTTGAATAATTTAACACATATTCAATGGAGATTATCTTGATCATGTACTAATGCGGAAAACATACACAATACATAAGCTCCTCTACGTTGATCAAGAATATAGCAGCATCAATAACAATAAAACATCAAGAGCATTCACACATTAACACAGTATGTATCACGGGGAAAGAATCTCGCTAAAAACCCCACACTATCTGTATATTAATGATTGAGTCATGTAACATTACACAGCATAATACTTCTCACAAGTATCTCCACCTCTGTTACACACAATACAGCTCAGATCTGATCTCCAAATCTCTTCCACTGCTTGCCTGCCTCCACTGCTCAATACCTGCTCAAGAACTGATGAGAATTGCTTCCCAAACTCGATTTTCACCTGCAAAATAGTCACTCACTCTTTGTGGACGTGAGCAAAGGCTAAAATGCGGGCCAAATACATGAGCAAACTCATTAGCATACTCAATCCTTTGATTGTGCAAGATCTGGTGCACAACTATAGTCACAACTGATAGCAATCTGATTCTCTACCACCTGTCCCTGTTGAACTGAACATGCACTGACATGCAACTGAGTTAACTGATGTATTCTTTAGTTGTATTATGAGTTAATAATTAGTTTAACAACTCATCATTAGTCTATCTGCAGTTAGACTAACTACAACCAGTTTAACTAAGTTAAACTGAACACAACTCCATCAATTGTACCTCCAGTCCACTAAACTCAACTCACTTGAGTTCTAACTGAAGTCATGCATGCAACAACTCAACTGACTCATAAGAAAAACGAATTTCCTTCTGACAGCTGCATGTGCCACTTCCGTAGCTCAAACTGAAGTGCTCCAAGAGAATAAGATTAAGTTTATAGTCCAAATATTATTGTGAGATAATAATATTTGACTTTTCTATTTTTGACAGCCAGTCTAAAAATAGACTTGATCACTCACACTGTGATCACTCACACTTTCATCAAAAATAGAAGTCCATCTATTTTCCCAACTTGATCAATCATCCATAAACATAGACATGATCCATATGTCTAAAAATAGACATAGTCTAAAAATAGACTTGCGCCAAAAATAGCCTGCGGGCCCACTTAGTGAAGGCGACTCTTTTCACTAAGCTCCATCATCTTGTTGCAATCTCAACAAAAATGATGCTTGGAATCACCAACATCCCATCAGATTAAGGGGGGGAATGTTGACACCTAATATTTTGGATTAGGTAAATCCATGTAAATATTGTAAATAGAAAATAAGGAGAATTAGAAGACGAAGAGACATTGGGAGATGAAACCGAAGAGTCTCCCTCTCCATGTATATATCTATGATCCATATTAATGAAATAACACCATTTGATTTGAGGAGTTACCTCCTGGCCTGACATTTGTAAACCGCTCAGGTTTTCCTATGCATAATTGCATAGACCGTGTGTCTTTTTGCAACAAAATCTACGCGACTAGCGGAAAATTTTGAAAATTCAAACTTCTTGGCCACAAACATGTCCAATAGGTCCTGCAAAAATTCTAGAGAGGTGATAGAAGCATAATGGAGTGAAAATACAGAGAGAAGGTCCTACAAAAACAATCGTTAGATCAAAGAAAGGAAACTAGTGGAGTCACCATCTTGTGGTAGTGTGTTTGTTGCTATAGAGTACCAAATACACCTTCCTTGGAGTTGGTTGTTCCCTACAAGGAAATCACAAGCAATTGGTTGTTGTTAGTGGATAAAAATGGGTAAACAAAGAACTATAAGTAATAAATATAATGCATACATAAACATAAACTAGAAACTAAGAAATAAACACATAAATAATGCTTAATGAAGCAAACACATCAATAAGTTAATGGAAAAGGGTTCCCTTTATTGAATGCTAAATGTAGGAAAGATACAATAGATGAATAAAAGACACGTGGAGATAATTGTTTGAGAAATGGTGCTAAAAAATCCTCAACAAGGAAGTTCCTTTCCTCAATCTCCTTACAAGCTTCTTCTCTCTCTCAAATAAGTATGAAGACTCTCTCAATGATGAAATCCTCTTCTCAATGAAATGCTTGATTACTAGCAAGAAATTTTGGTAGGATAACAATGCTTTGCTTCTTCCTGTTTCTTAGCCCTCATAGAACTTGTATTTATAGAGTTTCTTGGACACTCATCCTCCCCTTGGCTCTTCAAAGTGGTGGTTCACCTCATAAAATAGATGAGAGCTACCAATTCCTTTCCTTTAAGGCTTCTTGGGGCTCGAGGCTCCAATTTTTCACCCCATCATCTCAAGAATTGAGTGTTTCTCAAGAAAGTTCCTAGCCTGAGGTGCTAACTGGATGTTTTTGTGACCGCACAGCTATTAAAAAAACAATCACGTGACCGCTAATTTCTAGTAATTGTGCACCTGCACGGTCCATATTTTTAACTTGAAAGTTAGGAAACCTTTTGCTTTTTGGTCTTAACGGTGTTTCTAGCTTAAAATGTCACCTCTTTATGTGTTTATCACTTACTTTGAGTGTCTCGTAATGCGTACAGATGAGTGTACAATTTCCATATGATAACAATGTCAAAAATGCCTTCATGCAAAATGAATTCCTGAAAAAATTAGAAGACAAGGAAGTATATATAAACATTAAGAGGTCCAAGATGCATAGAGTGTCATGAAAATTCCCAGTGTTACCTTGTACAAAATCTATTGAATGGATCTTGTTACATGTGGATAACAAGAAATTGGTTCTTAGCGGTGACAGCGGCAAGGAGATTTCCACGTACCGTTTGCATGGCATACATTCCTATTACGAGATGGAAACCCCCAAGTAGTATTTGAACACACAGTTTTATGTAACTTGGGAAAATGTGAATACCAAGGAATTCCTCCAGTGATGGTGACAAGAACCTGTGAAATTTCACCAAAAACCAAGTGCAGTTTACAGGACTAAATCCTTGAGAAAGGATTACAATATATTATAGTGATGTGTCATAGATTACACGGGCATAAAATGCAGAATACTTGAAGGAGAATTAGGGTTATTTACTAGAGCAAAAGTATTCAACTAGGTTGAAATCCTTTCTCATGAACTGCAGCTTAATATACTGCAGAACAAAAAAGTTTTATAAGCCAAAAAATCACTAGAGTTTTATATGTCGGCTTATCTACTATATGGAATTTTCACCCATTATGGGTTCAAAAGAATGAAATGGAAATGGACCCCTCAGGAGAAGTTTCCTATCTATTTCCATTACATACTGTTGTCAAAATTCAATTTTCGAGGAGTTTATATGAAGTTGGTTGAGAATTTCTTTGCAATATTGTATAATATAATTTTTGAGATAGAACCTACCTACATGAAGGATCAGGTGAAGGAGGCACTCTATGAGGTTATAAATTGTCTCTCTTTTTGACAGGGAACATACATCTAAGTTTCCAGGTACCAGATTTCCCCTCACCTTGGGCCAAGGTATGTGACTAATAAGGTGGTCTTGCAGGAGGTTTCCTATCAATTGAACAATGGATTTTAGGCACAACTCCAAAGGAAGAAGAAGTTTCATTGGCCCTCTTTTCCTTTATGGATTGGACTCTATGAGCTTAGGATCTTTAAGGAGATTGAAGCTAAAATTGAAGAACTTAGGTGTCTTCATTTTGGAGTAATGGGCTTTCATAGATATGACTCTAGAAATGTTTACAAGAACCATTGTGTAGAAATTTTGAATAATATGACACTTATTCACAGAGATTATCCCGATTATACACTATTACGGAATACATGCATAATACATAACCTCATGTACGTTGATCATCAATTTTGCGGAATTAAAAACAATGACACATCAACAAAGTATGTAACCTGGGGAAAGCATACAGCTGAAAACCCCACACTATCACAAGTACTCAGTACTATCTCCACCTGTTACACACAAAACTAGCTCAGATCTGAATCAATCACAAGTTCAAATCTCCTCCACTGCTTCCCTGCCTCCACTACGCAATCCTGCATGAGAATAGATGAGAATGGTTGATCCAAACTCGTATTTCCCTTGGTTGAACCACGCAATCCTCATTGGCAATACTCAATCCATTGATTGTGAAAATCTCATGCACAACTATAGTCACAACTGATAGCAATCTCAACCTCTAACACTTGTCTCCACTGAACTGTCCATGCACTGAGTTAACTGATGTATTCTTTAGTTGCTTTATGAGTTAATAATTAGTGAATTAATTAACAATTAATTCACATCATTCATCACTAGTTTATTTGCAGTTAAAGTAAATACAACTAATTCAACCAAGTAAAACTGAACACAACTCCATCAACTCCTCAATCAACTCCACCAAACTCAACCACATGAGTTCTAACTGAAGTCCATCATGCAATAGCTCAACTAACCCACAAGAAAAGTGTATTTCCTTCTGACAACTACATGTGCCACATCTGTAGCTCAAACTGAAGTGCTCCAAGAGGATAAGATAATGTTTATAGTCCAAATATTATTATGAGCTAACAATATTCGACTGTTCTATTTTTAGCCTGGCAGTCTAAAAATAGACTCTGCCCATATGTCTAAAAATAGAAGTCCATCTATTTTTACCAACATGACCAATCATCCACAAATAACATCCTGCAACTCATAGACCATGATCCATATGTCTAAAAATAGACATAGTCTAAAAATAGACTCTACACCAAAAATAGCCTGCGGGCCCACTTAGTGAAGGCGACTTCTTTCCACTAAGCTCCATCATCTTGTTGCATTCTCAACACTCCCTCTCAACAATATATGGATTATCAGCAACCCCTATCCTACCTCGGTGGTATTTGAATTTTCTCCTGGTGAGCGCCTTCGTCAAGATATCAGCATCTTGATCCTCCGTTGGAATGTATGAACGTAACATGATTCTCTGCTGCACACAATCTCTGATATGATGGTACCTAATGTCAATGTGCTTAGATCTATCATGAAATACTAGATTAGTCGAGAGTTTAATGCAACTCTGGTTATCACAATAAATTATTGTAGACTCCAAGCATGAACTGAACAACACGACCAGGATCTTCCTCGACCATATAGCCTCGCATGCAGCAAAACTTGCTGCCATATACTCGGCCTCTGCTGAACTAAGTGCCACGGATCTCTACTTCCTACTATACCAAGAAACTGCTGTCGACCCGATACTAAAAATCCCTCCAGATGTGCTCTTTTTGTCCATTGGGCTCCCTGCCCAATCTGCATCGGTGAAGCCACATAGCCTCACCTCATCCTCCTATCTGTACCACAATCCATATCCCGATGTGCCTCTGAGATAACGCAATACATGCTTGCCTGCCTTCCAGAAGAGCTTGGTTGGCTTAACCATAGCTTGTAAAAGCTGGTTAACAGCATAGCATATATCGGGTCGTTTATTGACTAGATACATAAGCGACCCCACCAACTGTCAATAAACAGTGGCATCCACTACTTTTGTTGAAGTAGCATCCTCCTTCCTCCAACCTCCAGGAAGAGGAGTATCAACAGGCTTGCAGCCATCCATTTTGAACTTCTCCAGTATCTCCTGAGCATACTTACCCTAAGAAACAAATATTCCATCACTGCGCTGCCAAATTTCCAATCCCAAGAAATAATGAAGGAGGCCCAAGTCCTTCATCTCAAACTCCTTAGCAAGATCATCCTTGCATGAAAGTATCAACAGCTCATCACCTGTTAGAATCAAATCATCTACATAAAGTACAATGATAAGCAACTTACCCTCCACCACAATCTGGTATAGGTTAGGATCCGCCTCACTCTTGGAGAATCCATGCCTGGTGAAATAAC
This sequence comes from Pinus tabuliformis, assembly GCA_031772625.1. Classification (NCBI taxonomy): domain Eukaryota; kingdom Viridiplantae; phylum Streptophyta; class Pinopsida; order Pinales; family Pinaceae; genus Pinus; species Pinus tabuliformis. The sequence goes on from CM062811.1 coordinate 966,043,100, forward strand.
TGTCTATCCATGTGTACCAAGCACGTGGTGCTTGTTTCAACCCATACAATGCTCTCTTGAGCCTGCACACATGCGACTCGCTGTTGAAGATCTCGAAACCTTCAGGCTGCTCTATGTACACCTCCTCCTCAATGACTCCATTGAGGAATGCAGTGTTCACATCCATCTAATGAATGTGCCACCCCATCTACGCTAAGAAAGCAAGAATCGTCTGTATGGAAGAATACCTTGCGATAGGTGCAAAGGTCTCCTCATAATCGATCCCCTTTATCTGTGAAAAGCCTCAGGCAACAAATCTTGCCTTGTACTTCTCCACACTCCTGTCAGCTGCCTGCTTCACCTTGTAGATCCATCTCGAACCCACCACTAATTTCCCTTCCAGTCTTGGGACAATCTCCCATGCACTGTTTCTGACAATCGAATCATACTCTTCCACCATGGCATCTACCCATGTGGGATCCTCCACAGCTTCCTCGAAATAGGATGGCTCAGTCACAACACATTTGCTCACAAGAGCCATGTATCCAATGTACCGATCAAGTGACTGTCTCTGTCTGCGTTGAGTTGTAGGTGGTCCTACAACCTTCTCTACATCTTGAGCCAGTCGCTCAGCTTCTGTAATGTACCTTCACCCTCTGATGGTTGGCACTGCATGAGCGGTATCTTCCACTCCATGAACTTCGTCCTGTGGCTGATCCACGTCCTGAAGCTCATCCTTAGGAACTAATAGCTCCTCATCTGCATGCAAGTGTGGCTCCCTCTCAAGCGAACACTTCATGGCTTTCTCCTCCTGAAATTTTATATCCCGTCGCACAACAGTCTTGCGACTGTCTGGAAAATACACACCATAGTTGTGGGGTGTATCAGTGTACCCCACAAATATCCCGACCTCTGCGGTCGGCTCCAGCTTCTTCTTGGCATCCTTCGTCACATGCAAGTAAATGTTAGAACCAAAAATCCTCAAATGAGAAATATCAAGCCTCTTACCAGAATAAGCCTCCTCGGGTGTACTCATGCCAAGTATCCTGTGAGGAAAACGGTTATGCACATATACTGCAGTATTGCATGCTTCCGCCCACAAGTGAAGGGGTAGGCCCTGATCATGCAACATCGCCCGTGTAGCACCCACGATCGTTCTATTCTTCCGCTCAACAACCCCGTTCTGCTGTGGGTTATGGGGAGTTATGAGCTCTCTTCGAATCCCTTCTGCGCTGCAGAAATCCTTGAACTCGCCAGAGATGAATTCACCACCATTGTCACTCCTAAGAGCCTTCACCTTCTTCCCCGACTCCTTCTCGACCAGTGCTTTGAACTCATAGAACTTTGAGTATGTCTCGCTCTTCTTTTGCATGAAGAAGATCCAGCACTTTCGAGAGAAATCATCAACAAAGATCACATAATACCTGTGCTTTGTTGTCGAAGCTACTGAGAAAGGCCCACACACGTATGTGTGAATTCTCTCAAGGATCGTCGTGGCGCGACTATCCTTCTCGTGAAAGGTGGCTTTCATAAATTTTCCCAAAGTACACCCCTTGCACTGATCTAACTACACAAGAGTGCCTTTAGGAAGCCTAGTAGTAATCTGCTGCAGTATCTTCAAGGCTCCATGGTGAAGGTGACCCAATCTCCTGTGCCACAGCTTGCCATCATCCCGACTCACCAATCCTTCTGCCTTGCATGCCATTGCTACGCAACCATCTACATGCAACTGATAAAGGTTCCTGACTCGAACCCCTATCTTCTAGGTTTCTCCAGTTGTCTTACGCACAGGAAAGCCTTTCCCTCGCTGAAAACAACATCATATCCCTTGTCTTCTAACATCGCCACAGAGATAAGATTCTTCTTCAATCCTGGAACATGCATCACTTCCTTCAATACGAAGGGTTTACCAGACTCCCTCTCAAAGGAAATGGTACCAATACCAGTCGCATTGTATCTACCATCATCGCCCATCTCGATGTGCACTCCAAGATCTTTCTCCTCCAGATCAGAAAACAAATCTCGATCTCCTGTCATGTGAAAAGATGCACCACTGTCCAAGAACCATACCGATCCCATCACACTTGATACCAAGCATGCAATCAATGAAAAATCAAGCTCAAACTGCGAGGCTAAGGCCTCTCCCGTTGTAGATCCAACAACTTGCTTATTTTTCTTCTTCTGCGGACAATTTGTGGCATAGTGTCCGTGCTGGTGACAGTGAAAGCACTTCACCTTGGACATGTCCTGCTTCTTGCCTTTCGCACTGGAATGAGAAGCTTTCTTGTTCTTCCCCTTCTTTGCTTTGGTAGCCAAAGCAAAATTTTCTTCATCAGGTGCCTTTGATGAAGATCCATCCCTGGTATTCCGCCTGATCTCCTCCTACACAAGATCTGACCAAAGTCTCTCCCATCCTGGCAATTTCACCTGACCATTGACAGAGTCCTAATAGGAATGCCAACTCTTCGGAAGACCAAGGAGAGCCAAGCTCACCAAGTCCTCATCATCGACAATCACCCCCACACTTCCCAGCTCATCCCTGCACTGAGTGAACTTCGTGAGATACTTGGGCATACTGTCTCCTTTCTCACACTTAATGTTTCTGAGTTTATCCTTGAGCACCAACTTCCTCTGGTCACTCTTTCTTTGGAATAGATCTGTCAAGGCTTTCCACATCAAGTATGGAGAAGCCTTTCCATGTAGGCTGGACACAATGTGATCCTTCACACCCTCCAATAGAATCCTTCGACACTTTGCTGTCTTCTTTTGCAAAGCCTCAACTTGAGCAGTATCAGTAGGCTTTGGGACCTCAGCCTCTATGAACTCCTTCAGCCCATTTTCATCTAACACCGCCTCCATCCTGTCTTTCCATGCAATATAATCGAGCTGCCCTCAAGAGCATACTCCAATTGCAATCCCTTGAATGACATTTCAACTTCGACACCAAGAAAACACTACTGCAAATTTGAATTCCACCAGCTCAAAACTCAACAGCTTCTGATCTAAAATTCGTGAGAACAAAGTATTTCTCGTATAGAGATTTACTGTATGGGCTTTTACCGGATATCTCACCTTCCAAAGGAAGGATGAATCCAAAGGCTACCTGGCCCGATTACAGACTCTACCTGAAGAAATAAAATGTAAACACTTTCTGAATAATAGATCTGATGATCAACTCTGCTCTGATACCATGTAGAAATTTTGAATAATATGACACTTATTCACAGATATTTATCCCGATTATACACTATTGCGGAATACATGCATAAAACATAACCTCCTCTACGTTTATCATCAATTTTGCGGAATTAAAAACAATGAAACATCAATCACATGCGCACATTAACACAGTATGTAACCCGGGGAAAGCATACAGCTGAAAACCCCACACTATCTATATATTATAATTATTGAGAACATGTAACAATACATAGTACAATACTCCTCACAAGTACTCAGTACTATCTCCACATGTTACACACAAAACTAGCTCAGATCTGAATCAATCACAGGTTCAAATCTCCTCCACTGCTTGCCTGCCTCCACTGCGCAATCCTGCATGAGAATAGATGAGAATGGCTGATCCAAACTCGTATTTCCCTTGGCTGAACCACGCAATCCTCATTGGCAATACTCAATCCATTGATTGTGCAAATCTCATGCACAACTATAGTCACAACTGATAGCAATCTCAACCTCTAACACCTGTCTCCACTGAACTATCCGTGCACTGAGTTAACTGATGTATTATTTAGTTCCTTTATGAGTTAATAATTAGAATTAATTAGCAATTAATTCACATCACTCATCACTAGTGTATTTGCAGTTAAAGTAAATACAGCTAGTTCAACCAAGTCAAACTGAACACAACTCCATCAACTCCTCAATCAACTCCACCAAACTCAACCACATGAGTTCTAATTGAAGTCCATCATGAAATAGCTCAACTGAACCACAAGAAAAGCGTATTTCCTTCTGACAACTGCATGTGCCCCATCTGTAGCTCAAATTGAATTGCTCCAAGAGGATAAGATAATGTTTATAGTCCAAATATTATTATGAGCTAATAATATTCGATTGTTCTATTTTTAGCCTAGCAGTCTAAAAATAGACTCCGCCCATATGTCTAAAAATAGAAGTCCATCTATTTTTACCAACATGACCAATCATCCACAAATAGCATCCTGCAACTCATAGACCATGATCCATATGTCTAAAAATAGACATAGTCTAAAAATAGACTCTGCGCCAAAAATAGCCTGCGGGCCCACTTAGTGAAGGCGACTTCTTTCCACTAAGCTCCATCATCTTGTTGCATTCTCAACACGTTGTGCTAAGACATGATACACCTTATCGTATTTACCTATGACGTTACCATAATATGGGAAAATAAGGAACTAGTAAAATGCATTGAGGAAGAATAGGCCAGGAGATGAGGTAGGGCCCTCCCATGTTCCATAGGTACTAGATGTACAGATGGAGGAGATTCGGCAGGAATTGACTGCCCAAGTTGACATCATAATATCAAATAAGAGGCCAAAGCATGATCCAATGGTAGATAGAAGTATAAAATCCAAGGTTTATCCTCTCTGCAAATGTGCAATAGAGGTGTAGCAAAAAAATAAGCAAACGGAGGAGGAGAGTAAAAGGTTAGAGGAAGAAAATGAGCAGGAGGAAGAATTAAAGAAGAGAAAAGTAGAGGAGTTACAAAGGAAACAACAAGAATAAATCTTACAAAATCATAGAGAAGAGGAAGATAAGGAAAGAATAGAAGAAGAGGAATAGAAAAAGTGGTTGCAAGAAGAGGAGATGAATAACAAGTAGGAGGAAGAAGCCACACAGAAAATGGAGGAAGAATAGATGGTCTGTGACATGGAAGTGGAGCTAGAGGAGTAGGAAGACATTGAACCAATTATAGATGAGCCTAGCACTTAGTTAGAACCTCCTCTCATTGGTGGCCATCTACCATTTAGTGAGATGGGGATTGTTCGTCCACTTGATGTCAGGGTGATTGATATACCAAGCTTTACCTTCAACCAGCTAAAGAAGAGAATTGTGCAGGAGAGGCAAAGGTATCTTCCCAATGACCTTGTTCATCCAGTCTCCATAGCCACAAAGAAGGTGATAGCATCTAACACCCAGAGGAATCCTCAAGCTGTCAATGCAGAAAATGTGGCTTTTGAAATAAAAACCTGGGACAACACATAGTATATTATGAGTGAGACTGCACGATTGCAAAAAGAGCTAGTTGCTGCAAAATAGCAGGTTGATCATCTTGTCATAGAAAATCAACAATTTCCTTTTACTAGTATGAGCATAGAAGAGCTTCGAATGGAAATACTTGAAGAATTGAATCTGATGGAAGAAACCATGAAGCATCCATTTAATGATATGATTCTCTTGCACGAGGTGATGGCGCCCTTGGTGGAAATACAGAATAATATCAAGAGATCTTGAATATTTTAAAGGTCACATGCACAGTTGTATATTTGATATAGGATTGGGGCATCAAGTATCTTAACATTATTGAGTAGTTGGTCAAGAAAGATAGATTGGAAACTGATGTGGATAGAGTACAGTCAAGGCTACATACTCATAACTATAGCCACCTTGGTGAACAGGAGACCAACACCATAGTTGCTTATGTTTGACTACATAGTAGTTTGGAGTCCATGGCATGAAAACATGAAATACCTTTTGTTGGATCACTTGGATAAATAAGGAGTAAGGATTTCATCATGCAGAAGATAAAAGAGTTATTGAAAAAGTCAAGCAAGAAATAGTTCAAGAGGGCTTAGAGGTCACCAAGAATACTATTCTATATTATGCAACTGGGCCAACCAAAATTCACATGAAGTTATCCATGTTGTGAACTAGTATAAATTCAAACTCCAAATCCATATTATCATATGCGGAGCTGAAGATGTGATATGTTGCAGATATTCCAACTAGATTTAAAGTCATCACAACAAAGTTCAAAGCATGGCACTCCTATATCACAAATGATCTCCATTCTCAAGTCATTGATTTGTCCTTTCCTCCTACATGAGGCATGTTTTATCTTATTATATATTTTTCCTTATATAGCCAGCAATTTTTATGTAATTTGTATTTTATAAATAAGAATTCCACTATTAAAGAAGTCCAAGATACACATGTGGAATATGAAGAGTCACATAGAATTCCATAAGTTGTAGAATTCAAATAGTCATGAGGAAGCTTAAGGGTCATTGTTATGAAACCAACTCACAAAAAGATAGAAAAAATAGATCAACACCTTAGAAATAAACCTCTTCGAGGGGGTAACCTCCTTTACATTACACAAATGAACAATTCTTAGATGATTCAAATGACAAAACCTCATTTCTATATATAGGAGTCTAAGGGGTCAGAATATAACCAAAGGTGACCTAAAAATAATAATAATATGGCACAAAAATAATAATAGTGGGATTCTATGGGGCACAATAATAACAATATGGGGACAATAGGGGCACAACAATAACAATAAGGGATACAACGACAATAGTAATGGGGGAATCACTAGTATTATATGGACCTAACATGCCCCTCTCCTTCAAAAAAGTGTTGTCCTCAACACTTGAGTAGTTCTGGATGCTTCTATATAAAATTCTCATCCTCCCATGTGGAATCTTCAACGGGTAAGTTCTTCCACTTGATGAGATACTCTAAAATTGATCGATTTCGTAGCTGTCGAGTTCTTGTTTCTTTAACTGCTTCAGGTTCCAATATGATTTTTCCTTCCTCATCAAGTTCTGGAAATATTGTTTGAACTAGAAGCTTGTCACCTATAACCTTCTTTAAGCATGAAACATGGAAAAATGGGTGCACTCGGGAAGCTGCAGGAAGCTCCAATTTGTATGCCATAGTACCTATCTTTTGCAACACCTTATACGGGCCATAATACTTTGGTGATAATTTATTATCCTTCTTAGCTTGCTTGAGGGACATTTGTTTATATGATTGTAGCTGTAGGAATACCCAATCACCTACATCAAAACTTCTTTCATTGTGATGTTAATCTGCTTGTTGTTTCATTCTATTCTGCGCCAAGGTGAGGTTATTATTTAAGAGTTGGAGAACTTGTTGTTGATGCTCGATGTGATCTTCCACTGCTTGAACCTTAGAATTTTCTCTTAAATAGGATGTGATGGATGGTGGATGATATCCATAAAGTTCCATAAGTAGGATCATTTTTGTTGCAGTATGGAAGGAAGTGTTATACCACCATTCAACCAAAGGCAACCATTTGCCCCATTGTGTCTGTTTATCAGATACAAAGCAACGAAGATATCCTTCCAAACATTTGTTTACTATCTCAGTTTTCCCATCAAATTGAGGATGATAAGATGAGCTATGAGCTAACTGAGTACCAAGACAAGAAAATAATTGAATCCAAAAATTTCCAGTCAAAATGGGATCTTTGTTGCTTACAATAATCTTTGGGTTTCCATGTAGATTTTGAATTTCTTCCATAAATGCAGTAGAAACTATACTCACTTTAAATGGATAAGATAATGCACAAAAGTGTGCATACTTGGTAATTCTATCAATTACCACCATGATAACACTCTTTCCTTTGGATTTGGGTAAACCTGTGATAAAATCCATTGAAACCTCCTCCCAACGTTGGCTTGGAATGGATAAAGGTTGTAATAGTCCTGGGGTCTTAATTGTTTCAACTTTATTTTGTTGGCAAACCAAACATTCCGCCACAAAATTTTGAATATCTGATTTAAGGCCATCCCAAAAAAATCCTTCTTAACCCTATGGTAGGTTTTTAGAAATCCTGAGTGCCCTCCTAAGGGAGAGGTGTGCAATTCCCTAAGAATCTTTTGTTTGAGTTGGGAATTCTTACATAGGTATAACCGATCCTTGTACCATAATGAATCATTTTTCCAACTAAATGTATCAGATGTATTGGGATCTTGTTGTATCTTTTGAATGAGTGCCCACACTTCCTAGTCATTCTTACATTCATCCCTTTCTTTGTTTATCCAATCTGGTTGGATAATAGAACTAGCGCAAAGAAATGCTTCCACATCCTCATCCTTTCTTTGGAGTGCATCTACCACAACATTTTGCTTCCCTTTTTTGTAGATGATTTCATATTCATAAACCAACATCTTTGCGACCCATTTTTGCTGATCTTCTGAAGATAATCTTTGTTCTAAAATTATTTAAGACTATCATGATCTGTTTTTACCTTGAAGTGTCTTCCCATTAGGTAGGGTCGCCATTTCTTAAGTGCATGTAGTATTTCCAACATTTCCTTTGATTGGACGACTTTTGAAAGTAATGGATCTTTCTTCTTGCATTAAAATAGCACCAATTCCATTTCTTGAGGCATCACATTCCACAATAAAGGTGTTTGTGAAGTCCAATGTAGCTAAGACTGGTGCTTGGCACATTTCCTCTTTAAGATGTTCAAAGGCCTTCGTTGCTTCTGGAGTCCATGAAAATGCATCTTTCTTCAATAATGTTGTTAGAGGTGCTACTATTCTCCCATAATTCTTAACAAACTTGCGATAATACCTGTCAACCCAAGAAATCCTCGTAGATTATTTATGGATGTGGAGATTTTCCATTCCTTAATGGTTTTAATTTTGCTAGGGTCTACCTTAACACCTTCATGAGATACAATATGACCTAGATATTCCACCTCTTGTACTCTAAAGAAACATTTGGAGATTTTTGCATATAATTGTTTCTCCTCTAGTAATTTGAGCACCATGTCAACATGTTAGACATGATCCTTCCAAGACTTTATGTAGATTAGTATATCATCAAAAAATACTAACACAAATTTTCTAAGGAAGGGTTTGAAAATGGAATTCATCAAACCTTGAAATGTAGAAGGTGCATTAGTAAGGCCAAAAGGCATGACCAAAAATTCCTAATGACCCTCAGAGTTCTAAATGTTGTTCTTGGAATGTCTTCAGTCTTCATTCTGATTTGACAATATCCTGAATGAAGATCCAACTTGGTGAAGTAAATTGATCCATGCAATTCATCCAATAATTCATTAATGGCAGGAATCGGAAATTTATCTTTAATAGTGAGCTTGTTGAGATCCCTATATTCTAGACACATGCGCCATGATCCATCCTTATTGTGAACCAATACTACTAGAGCAGAGAAAGAACTTTGACTAGGTTGAATAATACTAGCCTCTAACATTTCTGCAACCATACATTCAATTTAACTCTTTTGGACATAGAGATATCTGTAAGGCCTGATGTTTAGAGGAACACTTCCTGGAATCAAATTAATAGCATGATCATGATCATGAATAGGTGGGAGGCCTTTGGGAGTCTCAAATACCTTGGAATGATTGTCCAAGACTTTTTGGAGATCTAGAGAAATGGATGATTTCAATGTGGGAACCTCTAGTGAACATAATTGTGCAATTATGCCTCGTTCTTTCTTTAGAAGCTTTGTCATTCTGTTAGAGCTTATTATCTTTCCTGGTTTCCCGACGATACCCCTTAATTCAACTTCCTTGCCTTCTTAAGATAATTTCATGAAAAGTTCTTGAAAATTAAAAGCTATTGTACCCAAGGATTGTAGCCATTGGACTCCTAGTACAACATCAGCACCACCCATTGGAATGGAAAGCATTGGGCTATTCAATACATATTCTCCCATGGATAGCTTGATATTATGGCACTTTCATGAGCAATTTATGGTTCCTCCACTTGCAACCATCACTTGACACTCTGATGCTGGATATAGGAAGCAATTTAATTCCTTGGCTATCTTACAATGAATAAAATTATGGGTACTTCCCAAATCAATCAACCCTATTACCTTTTTCTTCTTGATATGCCCTTCTATCTTGATAGTTTGATGAGTGGTAATTCCATCCAATGCATTACAAGATATGGTCAGATTCATTTCTTCTTTTACTAGGGTTTGTTCCTGGTGTATATCCTCTTCGTTTGACATTTCTTGTTCCTTTTCTTCCTCCTCTTCACAATCTATGTAAATTAGTTTCTTCTCAGCACACTTATGACCTTTAGTGTATTTGCTATCATGACTGTAACAAAGCCATTTTTCTCTTTTTTCTTCTAATTTTTGTGGTGTCAACCTTGTAGGTTGTGGATGGCTAGGGGCAGCAACACTTCCATCTTTATGATTGTGAGTGGTAGGCTTCCTTGTTGCCATAATTCGTCTTTCCATTTTTCTTGCCAACCTGAATGCCTTCTCCAATGAATCTGGTTCCCAAAGGCAAACCTCATGTTGGACGTTATCTTTTAAATTCACTATGAACACATCAATCCTATGCTCATATGGAATATATTTTACCCTTATATTCAATTTTTGGAAGTCCTCAATAATGTGCTATCATTCCATCCGTAAAAATAGCCCAAGTGACAATTTGTTACGAGAGAAAAGCCATCGGTACCATATAAAATAATTGTTTCCAAATATAAAGTTGCAATGTGTACCTTTTGTGTTTTTTGCACATTATGGAGATTGAAAAATTGTTCCATTTGTAGTATCCATGTTCTGGGATCCTTGCCATCAGACTTCCTCATATCGATCTTGGAACATGGTGGTTCTTCGATCCAACGTTAGAGTCTATGAAATCATGATTAACATTTATTTTGTTCTCATCATGAGTTTCCTTTATTACCCTTTCACCATTAGTAAGCATTTCTTTTAGAAACTTTGTCAAATCTGTCTTCAAAACTTCCATGTCTTTCTTTAAATCATCCATCTTAACTTCCACGCCATCCATCTTAGCTTCCACGTCATTCATCTTAGCTTATATTCCTTTCTTTAAACCATCCATTTTAGCTTCCACATCATACATCTTAGCTTCTACGTCTTTCTTTAAACAATCCATCTTAGCTTTTGTTACTTTTTGTGTGAGTGAAATTTGTTGCACTTGGTCTCGTAATTTTGATATATCATGTTGCATTTCTTCCTCTTATTCATGAGTCATGCTAGATATTTTAGGTTGCTTACTAGGAGTTTCCATTTTATTTCTTTGGGGCATCAATTACCAATAATAATGCTTCACTATGCCCTTTGAATTCCTTCAAACTAATTTTTCAAACCAAGCTTATGCAAAAATTTAAAAAAAAAAACTACACACCTTTTTTCACTTTGTAGGAGCTCAATATTGAATCTGATGTATCTCTGTAATTTTGGATCTCCAAGGTCTGAAATTTCTTCTTGCAGTAACCCTCTAAGAAATATTTCTAACCTTGCAAGTATGATCAAGATTGGATTCTTCAATGAAAATTTATGCCAAATCTCCCACAATGACCTGAGTATAGACTGGTTCAGTAGAGCGAACTTGTACGACGTTCTACGGGTCACTGTTTCAACCTTAGATTCTAAAAATGATACCCAAAACACTACAGTCCATCCTCTTTCTAAAACTTCTTACAAAAAATCATTATGATGCTCAGATCGAAAGTTATGATGATTTTCCCAAGGCCACCTATTTGGAATGTAATTTGAGGGTCTGCAAAAACCCTAACTTCCTCAGATTATATCTCCGAAAATACAACGAGACAAGATCTGAAATTTGGGCCTGAGGTTCAGACCGATTCCATCTCAAATGGGGTTTTTTTTAGCTTCTGAAACTCTGTAGTGAAAAAGTTATAGCGAAAATTCCACAATGACCTATTTGGAGTAGCAAAACCCTAGAATCCAAAGCTCTCATACCAAATGTTATGAAACCAGCTCACAAAAAGATAGAAAAGATAGGTCAATTCCTTAAAAATAAGCCTCTTCAAGGGGAAACCTCCTTTACATTACACAAATGAACAATTCTTAGATGATTCAAATGACAAAACCTCATTTCTATATATAGGAGTCTAAGGGGTCACAATATAACCAAAGCCAACCTAACAATAATAATATAAAGGCATAAAAATAACAGTAGTTGGATTCTATGGGGCACAACAATAATAATATGGGGACAATAGGGGCACAATAATAACAATAAGGGATACACTGACAATAGTAATGGGGGAATCACTAGTATTATACGGACCTAAGAGTCATTCTCATTTGTTACAAATAATCCCTCACAACTCAAGCAAAGGGCTTCAAATTTTAGATATTTGGCATTGGCTTCTCTAGATGTGCATAAGGGAGTAGATCATTCTTTTGGAGAAACAAGTGATAGCTCTATGTTCCACTACTGGAGCTAGTGTTTCATCAATGTAACAATGTACTTGGATCTTTCATTAAATATCAGAAGTTCTTGGAGTTGGCATTGTTTCATGCATGTATCTTAAATGTTGTAAGACTATTCTTTAGATGTTTGTGGTATATGTTTATGTTATGCATACTAAAGAGAATGAACTATTTTGTTTATTTAGATATGAATCTTGTTGAATGGGTGTTTTTATGTGTTTACATGATCATTGTTATCTTGTGAACTAATTTGTATGTTACTCAACCATTCTTTCTTGTTTGCTCTTGTGTGTCTCTCTTGGGATAGTACTAATAATTTTATATTAGAGGCCCATCTTTTATCTCTCTTTTGTGGAAGCTCCCTTTACATTCTACACTCGGTGTCTCACAAATCTTACACGCTTGTTATCCAAAATTTATGTGTATGTTTTACGGCCAAGGCACACCTTTAATATCACTTGAAATGATGGGCACCTATACCAAATGATGTGAGATCTAATTGGGACTTCACATCGGGGAGACCCCCTGTATGTTGGCATCATCCAACACCGTCAACTCATTGTCAAATAATAAACAATTTCATATATATAACTTGGAAAGTACCTTAAGAAACACACCTACATTCACATTAATAATATATTTATAAAATAGATTAATAAAATATTGCAGGTCTATGAAAATGCATGCTTTCCTATTTATCTTTGAAACCATTTTCTAAATTGATTTCTCTCTACAAAAGATTGGCATCTCGGGCATGACAAGATTATTTAACCAATGCAAACACCCCTTGCCATGATAAAATACCATGGGATTTTTCACATCTTTCAATCCATGGCTTCATCCAATCAAGGTTTTTTGCAATGTATAAATGTAATGCATCCCTCTCTTGACCAACCGTATCATAAAATCATAATTCACCAATAAATATTAGTTACAATTGTCAACATTAATAATTTATGAAAGAATAAACAGTAAATAAATATGATATACAAAAAAATGAAAATTTATATGTGTGTGTGTGTGTGTCTTATAAATATCCACATTAAATATTTAATTACCTTTAAATTTGGTCATTCTACCTTTCCCCAAAAGGTTCTCCCCTTCAAAAACAAAATATGGAGTTCACATCCTAAATGAAATCTACACACATATTTTCTACTAATATAGGAATATATTGAGTAATGTACACCATGGATTGATATTCCATACATCCCTCCACCATAGAACCCTCAGGGCATGCTCTTTGTCTAACCAAAGCCTTCAATGATTTCAAGTGCCTCTCCACCATCCACATTGACCTTGTGTGTACAAGTCCACACAATTAAATCTCCTAAACTTGGTGTATGAGGTATTGTTCTAAAAATTTTAAAAATTATAGAGGCATATACTTTTGCATTTCACACATTGGTTATGAATTTCTCTCTTCCAATGCTTTATATCATCTTTATGTATTTCTTTCAATGAAAACCATCTACAGATGATGCAAGAAAATAAGTACATGTCTCAATAAAACATAATATATTACATGAAAATTAAATCGCATGTTACTAAATTGATCAACAACTAATTGAAAAAACATTGGACATATAAATTGCTAATTACCTCATGTATTTTCCAAGATCGCGTATAACTTATTTGACATTGTTGTCAAAGTCGTCTAGGAGAGATAACGATGTAACATATTATAACAATAAAATTTAATCGTTATTTGTTTAATCTAAAGAAGACAAAAAAAAACCATAAATATGTATATATACCAATATAGAAATATATATACCAAAATAATTACCTTAATAAAGGTATGTTAATCGAGTGTTTTTACCCCACCAAATTCACCTTTCTTTGTTAAGATATTATTTATTTTTGAAGAAAATCCTATGGGAAATTTAATTCTTCGAATGACCTCTTTTATATCATCACTTTGATTCTTTGTTAATAACCATGGAAGGATTTTCAATCTCCATTGTTATTTGATTGTATCCCATTATTCATTTCATCATTGGCTTCCACAATGTCATTACAAATTTTCTATATTTTTCTTTATCCCTCCTACCATCTATGATTTGCCATAAAGTTTCTACCATATTATTCCTGATGTGCATTGTATCAAACAAAAATCATGAGAAATTAGTCACTTTACGACTACCTCTCATGGAAATGGTCATACTTTGAATGACTTACTTAACGCAGTTGAATCCCAAAAATGATATCTAATATAATGCACTGCGAAAATCCCCCATACTAAAATGAGTTATTCTTAGGTGGTCATAGTATGGTAATCTCATGACTTGTGCAAGATGAATTTTCATTCCTCGTGGAAGCCCATGTCCTTCATGATGATTTTTGTTATATTCCAACTTCCAAAGGTGAAGTGTCACTCTTCATGGTTTTAATCCAGTCTCTTAGTTCCCATTGAAAGATTCTTTTCAGTAGCACAATACCTATGCTTCTTAGAGAGGAAGTGCCTATACTCATCAAACACCTCCTTTCCTAAACTTGTTAAATGACAAGATTTCATCATAGGACCACAAAATGGACATGCAAATTTACCCTTAGTTTGAATGTATGTAAGAGATGGAATAATGTCAATTATAAACGAAGGGTCTATTTAGAAAACATGCATGATATGATATAATTGATATAATTATGTACTATTAAAGTGCAATGGAACATTAGATACCACAAAAATGTTTTAGTCCTCGGGCATCATGAATTGTCCATACAAGTATGCCATGGAAATGAAATTTCCTCTCCCTTATTGGTTTACAAATCTCATACATAGTGAATTAAACCCATAACTTCATAACTTGTAAATAAAACGCTGGATATATACATTCATATCTTTAACTTGGTATTTACCTAAACAATTGAAATTACACATAATTACTACTATGATATATACATATAAGTAAATAAATAAATATAACATATTATAATGCAACAAACAAGACAAATGAAAATGTTACACTATTTAAAAACATAATGTAAACAAATAATTGGAACAATCATTGTCAATCAAATGTGCTTCCTCTTTATTGACATCCAATGAGGAAGGTTATTGTTGATAACAAAAATTGGACACACTGAGTAAATAGACCTGAGCTCTCCAAATGGATTAACATCATTAGCTGCCAATGAAAACCTAACATTACGAGGTTCATGTTTAAAATGTGGCCACTTTTCCTCAATTTCCCTAAATGCACAACCATCTGCAGACATTTGAATAAAACCATATTCACTTCTCTTCCATGCATGGAAATCCACAAACTTTGTTATTCTTTCACACCTGAACAATCATTGGAAACATGGAATTATGAGAATATGATGCATAAACTTTTGAGCCACCTTTTTTGTTATTTGATCAGTTTGATATCTATTGTTGTTGCATTTCAGACAATTTCTTTTCTATGCATGTTGTCCATATATATAATATGATCATTATAACATGAATTTATAGCTTGATACTCCATTCAAATTTATTTCATAGAATCACATAAATATCGGCGTGTGCAAGGTAACTCATTTGGTAATGGTGGCAGAAATTCACTTAACAATCTAGTACAACATAAAAAATCACTAGTTAGTGTAAACAATATTAATCATAAATATTGGATTCTTCTTTACACACTAATTAACACTAAAAAAAGGGTAAAAAGGGGGAAAATATCAACCTTTCATGTGATGAAACATATTACAGTATACCTTAAGATTTGTGTCATATAAGTGTTTGACAAATCATTTGAAACATTTAATTTCACCAACAATAATGTAGCAAAGAGAATATTTTCTCTTGATCCTTCATAAAGCCATGGCGTTGCCTTCTCTAGCACAAATTTATCATCGCAAAAAGCATCTTCATTCTCATAGACGCCAAGCACGTCTTGGATCAATTGATTTGTCCCATCATCTAGAACTATCATGTCATCTTCTTGCATAGGATCATTATCTTGAGCTTCAATATTCGCTCCATTGTCCTCAGCATGTAGAACATCATTTCTAGCACTAATACTTGGTGCAATATCCAAATCACCATACCTAGGGAGCCACCTTAACTTTATAATAATTTCAAACAATCATGTGAAATAATTAGTCTACAAAAAAAATATTATAACAATAAAAAAATTTACAAATATGATTAATATAAATAAAATATATATAATGATTCATAAATAGCATGATCTGACCACTAAATGATATTCATTCCCCCCTTGAATGTACCCATTCTTCCTACAATGTATATCATTTACTTCGTATGAAATTCGCCACTGACATCTGCACCTGCAAGAATTTCAAGGGCAATACATTTCCCATAATTGACCCCTTGCAAATTAGTTGATCCCCATCTAATGTTTTTCGACATTCTTCCAGCAACCACAAAAAATTATATAAAATAAAATATGTTTTTTGCTCACAAAAAAGACTTAATTATAGCCTTTCAAAATTATTTTAGTTATAGAGAAGATGTCACAACATCTCTTACATGTGCAATATTTATATTTATGTATCATCGTAATTGTGACATTAGATGATTAGTCAAAGTAAAAGATGAATAGTCAAATAAATGGTTAAATTAACCTCAGGGTACAAAAAAATAGGTTGTTGCAATTGTGACAACATATGTGGTTCGTCGCAATTACAACACCAAAAATAGTTCATCTAACTTGCGACAAACCACTTATGTCATCTCAATTGTGATGCATTAGAAATCATACGTCACAATTATGACTCACGACAAATATTTCGTCATAAATGCGACAAAAACAGGCACCAAAACTAAAAAAAAAATACATTTTTCTTGACCTTTGTGATAGTATGGGCCGTACCATCAGACTATGTCGTTGAAATTTAGTCCTATATGTAGTAGTTTCACTTCTTCATTTTCTCTGTAAACAACATATTTTTGTATGCTTTACAAACAAGGGTTTTGAATTGACCCTTTTTCGTTTCACATGCAGGTTCAATGCGGAAATTTGAAGTCACTTTTGACCTCCTCTTGGTAGGGATTTGCTTCAAAGGGTAAAAATTTTATATTATTTCTTCAAAAGGAAAAACCCTACAATTTTTCTCTTTACTTGTTTCTTTCTTGGTCAACTTTTGAAACGAGGGTTTCAATATTGAAACCCTATCATAATATGGTTTTTATATGATCATAATAAATTCTTGACATAAGTTTTTCATCATGGTTGGGTATATAAATATTGTGTCATGCTGAAACTCATTTAATTTGGATTTTTATTTAATTCTTAAGGTTTAAACCCTTCCCTTCTTTAATAAATTATTATTCTTTTGTAGACTTTTTGATAGAATCTGCATTTGTTACCCATAAATAATATGGGTCCTCAAACATGGGGTTTTATGGGTCCTCAAACATGGGGTTTTCTTCAAGTATAATGGGTACCAAGTTGTTTTCTTGTTTCTTCGTTGTTAAGTTTTTTCTTTTAATAAACCAAAAGTAATATTTTGATATGGTTGGAAATTCGTGTATACACACATTCTTTGAAATTTTTTGAATGTTTTTCTTTATACTTATTGTGGAACCCTACCAGTCCCTTAACGAGTTCAACTTCCTCCCTTGCAAGTCGGAAGCTCTTGAACTTCCTGGTCACTTCTTATGTATGTGGTTGATTCTTCTCGTCAGTGATAGAGACACCAGGATTCTACATTAAATTAGTTCTCTTGGAATTTGTCTCGAGATTTTACCCTAGGGGGAATTTTATTGTTAAAGGAAAATATGTCCTGTTTGAAATTTTTTTAAATGACCAAGGCTAGAATCCTTCATTCAATGGATTTTTTGTTTGATTAGTAAAAAAGGTCTTTTCAACCCTTCCAGTTAATAACTATTTTCTTATAAACCATATTGTATGTTGGGTTTTATTTGACAATTCAAAAAGGAATTATTAAATAAATTTTAGTTTCTTGTATATTTGTTATTTTAGAATTTACTATTATATGCTCTTATTACTTTCAATATTTGCATTCTTTAGTGGAATTCTAGGATAAATGTTAGATATTAATTTTACCTAATGATTGGTTCGTTTCTCTTTAATTTTCAACTTACATAGGTTGGATACATCCCTTTTTTGTCCACTTACTTTATTATACTAAAATCTCATGAGTTTATCTATAGAGAATTATATTGTTCTGTAGAGATTTGTTCACATATATTTATATGTCCATTTACTTTGTAGTTAAAATGTGTTATGAGTGAGGAATTTTATCAAATTGGGAAATTTGTTCTCAACTTTTATATTCACTAATATTATAGTTACACTCTTGTCCATAGACTTATATACAAGGAAGGGTTGTTACCAAAATACCATGTGCAGCGTATATTATACTTTTTATTAAAAACTATAATTCTGGAGTTTAATTCTTTTTCCATGTTTACACATACATTGAATATCTAAATGCATTCAGAAGTAAATATGTATCACTCGTTAATCCAATAAATCCATACACATACATAGAATAAAATTTTCTTGTCATATACTTGTAACTTGGTATTTACTATTATATGTTCACACATAATACCAAAACAATTTCAAATACTTGAAAAATATAACTCTATTTTACTTTTTCATTCACATGCATATTCAAAAAACTTTCAAAATATAGAAATAGTATTGTCAACCAAATTTCAACAATAAAATAAATGTGACAACTACTAAAAATACAAGATATTCAGTATATAGACTTTTCAATTTATTCTAGAGAATAATATTGGAGCTACAATGCACATACCAACCTTGATTCTTCCAAGTAGATGAGTCCCCCCGAGCTTCAATGGACTACAAGCCAGCTAAAAAATGCTATATTTTATTTTTTGTCCATTATACCTCCTTGCTTCATCACTACATTTCATGAGTCTAACTACAATATAGGACAAAATTTCCCTTTTTTAAGATTCTATTGGTAGTTAGTAACCTCCTCCCTTATCCATTAGGTGGCAAGTAGCCTAATTTGCTCATTAATGAGCTCCACTCTCCCCAAATTCCGAACACAACATCATGTTTATCTGGTGAAGTTATTGATCAATTTAATATTCCACAATTGAATAATCTAATTCTCAAATTAGATGCCTAGGTCTTACATCATACAAGGGTAAATAAATCCAACCAATAGCTTTCATTCCATAACTTCTCTTTAGCCATTTTCAACCTCAATATTATTTTCCAAATTTATTTATTTTTACTAATAACTTAATAAAACATATTTACAATCGTTTGACTGTAGATAACCACTCCCAAGGATCAATCCTTGCATAATTAATCTTCAATCTGGTTAGTTGATTTTGTTTGCAACATCTCTCTGATGAGTGATTCTTCTTGCCACAATGGTGACAAGGATGGAGATCAAAACAGTGATCTTCCATATGACCAGTTCTTTGACAATGTTGACATTTTTCCTTTTCTTCAGCTTTCTCATTTATTTTTTATGTTGCTTGATCAAGCAATCCTTCCTTGATGAACTTGATTAGTTTTGAATAATCAGGAACACGCAAGTTACTATCATGTTTTTCATATCCTAAATCACATCGTTTTTTTGTTGCATTGGTTTAATTATTAGCTTGGAAAAGAAAGGTTGAATTTGTTCATGTACAACTTATACACTTGAAATTGTATCACTAAGTGGCTTGGAATCATCTTCGCCATTTGAAGTTTTTGAATGGCTTAGAAACATGACTCGTCTCTTGCAACTCATCATGTTGTAGTTGTGATTCAAGTTGGAGAAATTCAATGGTCTCATGTGCATAATGTAGATTCCTTTTAATATCAGAAAGAGTGGATTTGTTGATTTTCACTGTGTCCTTAGCAGTGGATAGTATCAGATTGTTCAGAAACTCTAACAATTGAATACTTTTCTCCATTTGAACTCGCTTGCTTGATCTTAGATTTGAACTTTGCTTCTTTCAATTTCACGCTCACTTGATTTAGTTTTAACAAGCTTAGGGTGTCGGCTACCACTGAAAATGCACCCAAGTTAATGATTTTTACAATGTAATGACAAGTTCAAATGACTTATTATTTAATTGTTAAAGAACTCAACCCCCTATCAATTTTTGACTTAATTATTTAATCAAGGCTTGGGTGTCGGGTTCAACCAAAAATGCACT
Organism: Pinus tabuliformis; assembly: GCA_031772625.1. Lineage (NCBI taxonomy): Eukaryota > Viridiplantae > Streptophyta > Pinopsida > Pinales > Pinaceae > Pinus > Pinus tabuliformis. The sequence continues at coordinate 966,063,372 of CM062811.1, forward strand.
CAGTACAATTCCAATTTAATAATTAAACTTACAAATTATGATTTACAAGTTACAATACAATATAATTCAATTTAAATTTGATTTGACTCTTACAAAAATTGGTTGAAAGGGCATTGTTCAAAAATTGATGTTGAAATTATGCAAATGTTGTTGATGCAGTTAATTGTTCATGAAGACTTGCCTTGGAATGTTGATGATTGATTGAGTTTGTTCTTTGCAACTCCTTAATTTTGGGTGCTTGAACATATGTTATTTGCTTGTGTGTCCTTACTTGTAGCTATTTGTTTACAGATTCTTAAACTCCTTGCACGTATTGTTGTATGATGGAAAAATTGCAACTATAGTGTCAAAATACCATAAGCATCCAAGCATAAAATCATTATCACGTGCTAGCAAAGTGTACCTAAGATCGCCTTAGTCAAATTTCAAATGGATCTAAGACATTTCAACACCCCACACAATTTAAATGTGATAACTTTCCAAGCTTTCAAACTAAATATACCATTATTACTCCATTATTAAAAAATCAACTTATCACTTATAACTTCAAAAAAGTACTTATCACTCCAAAAATATTACAAAATATATACATTATCACTCAAAACTACTCTTTATCACTCTGTTACAAAATTACCTTATTACTATAATATTAAAAAATAAAAATAGAATTGTAGCACACCTTATCTCTCCAAAATATCTTCCTATCACTCCAAAATATTACTGAGTTAAAAATAAAAAATAAAAACACTCAAAAATATTACTGAGTTAAAAATAAAAAATAAAAACACTCAAAAATCAGAAATTCCAAAATAGAAGCTACACCTTATTTCTCCAAACCTTATCTCTCCATTTTAATGGTTTTTTTTCTTGTTTTTTTTTTAAACACCATATAAAAAGGTGAAAAAATCCCTTTAAACTTTCTGTTCAAACATGCACCATATGGGAATTAAAATTATAAAGCATGCACCATAAAGCAAGAGCATTGTTTTGCAATGAGAGATTTTCCCTGGCCTCACTTTCGATGTGTGGTGCCTTATTGTTGCTCATCCCTGTCAAAGGAAAAGGGGACGGTGCGGTGGTGGCTCAATCAAGCTTCACTGTGGCTGCGTACTCCAGAGAACCAGCGGGAAGCAAGTTGAATATGCTTAAGGCCAAAGGCTTTGCTGTGAGTCATGGTGTTTTTCGGTGGACTTATGCTGAGGGGCTTTGTGCAGCTACCAGATAAGAGTCAGCATTATTCATTTATCTATTGGAGCTAACGTTAACAACATTCAAACTAGATTGGAGAGTATCATAGTGAAGGCATGGATCAATTCCACCTAATATGGGAGATGGAAAATTCAGCATCTATCTTTGACAGATCCATCCAATGGAAGCCAACAGAACCAATAATCAACATAGGTTGTGTTATTTGTCTGTAACAGAGTGAATCTGCCTCCAACCTTCGACTCTCCAATTCCAAACAAAAACTCTCTTCACAACATGCAACAATATCATAAATGTCTCCACACGTAGAAAAAATTGGAATGTCTCCACACGCAGCATTATAACCATAAATTATTTCTAAACAAACAGATATGCATTTGATGGTTTAAACGGTAGCTGCCAATTACAGTCTTTTCCCACAACAATCCATCAGCAAATTTTCCAGCCTAATGATCCACCCATGAATTAAGCCGCAATTTTCACACAATTGTATTTCCTCGTTGCATCCATTATCCCATACAACTTTTGATTATCACTTAAAATTTTATCAACCTCAATCAGTCAATGGAAAATATATTGATTTGCACCCAAACTACAATTTTTATAAATGAAACAATCCAGCAATTTGTATATGCGATGCCATCATAATTATTAGGGAATAAAGTCCAATGAAGTACAATGCTTACCCAAAAATCACAATACTTTAATGTTGCCCATTTGTTGTTAATTGCTACAGGATTGTATTCTGGCTTCCACGGCTTTTGTCATCGATCCCCTTCTTGTCAATACAGCTGGAAAGTAGATCCTTAGCTTTTTCATATTTCCTTATGTTGGTTCCATGCTCCTATATTCATATGTATCAATGCTTCTTGAGCTATCTAACCGCTATACGCAGGTTTTTAATTCAATTTCACACAGATCCCACAAAATTCATCTTACATGGACTCAACTTCCACAAGTAGTCTTTTTACACAACAATTCCACAATGTTCCAGAATCCAAGATCTCCATTTGGCTCAGAATCCAAGATCTCCATTTGGCTCTGATACAATTGATGATAATTAAAGAAAATAAAAAATTAATTCAAGATACAGAAACATGGCCGAAAAGGTTTTAAGCCTAAATGTATATTCACAAAGAATGATGATACAATATAAATACATCAAGTTATGTCTATCTTGAACATGCAATCTCTTGGTTGAGTGAATATTTCAATCACACACTAATATAGGAGGCTAACTAGTTGGAGAGAATATTTCAAATAACAAACTCCCAAGTATTAGGAATAGACTCATTTTAGAATTGATGAGAAAATCAAAGACAAGTAGGAATTATATTTTCCAAGTTTCTTAATTTTATTAGTTTGGACTTGATTGTGAGTATGAAGCTAACAATGGACTAATTGAATTTTCTACAATAGCATAGTAGAAAGTGATATTTTGATTTGATAATTAATTTCCAATGATTTCCAATCAAGTTATATTATGTCACATATATCATTAAGCAATTATACACATAAAAACTCAACAATGATGTAATGAAAACAATAAGATCATAAAGACAAAACCATGCACAATAAAGACAACAAATTTACCCTCGAAAAAACCCAACAACTTTTATTCTAAGGAGAAATTGTTCTATAGAAACATTTACAATTCCAAGATAATTCTAAAAATCTATGCCACAAATCCAAGTCCAAGATACCATTCAAAACAACTCAAATACCAGCGAATTAGTGCTAGGCAAACCACCAAAATTAGAGAAATTTCGGCCTGAGGTCAGGGTTGGTTCTACAGTCAAAGAGTTTGTGGTAAATTGTGGTTAACTGTGGTTAACAATAGCCAAAAGCTACAGTCAAAGTTTTCCTTTTCTATGATAAAACTAACCCCTTTCTCTACGGTCAAATTCAATCAAACTCTCGGTCAAAACGGAAAATTCTCAATCAAACAGAGCAAGTCAAAATCAATGAAATGGAAGCTTATTTATATGGGTCAAACTTTAGATATCCTCCTCTTGACTTGCACGTGTGGATTAGAAAATAAGAGAATGTGATTCAAATTGGTCAAATGAGTAAGTCAACTTTGTATTTATATTTTTCAAATGGGTTACTTTTGACCAAAAGCCGCATCCCTTCATGGTGGGGCTGACTTGACCATTTGGGGCCTACTTTAAGCTCAAAATATACAAATTTTCATTTTTCATTTTGATAATTTCCCCTTGCCGACTTGGGAGGCCTTTTCGCGTGCCAAAATACCTCATGATGCTACACAAAAATCAACAAGGCTATAGTTGGATCCACCATCCATCAAGTCTTCAAACTTCAGCCTAGTTGCAACCATCCTCATAACTTCCAAATCAAATAATCAAACCCCATAAAATATAGTTGCTGAAAAAATAAACTATTTTTTTGTTGTAATCCTTGTGACAAATTAATATTCCTTCTCCTCAGAGTTTTAGTGGTTTGATACCATGTTAATTTTCAATACCAGAACTAATTTTATTTTCCTAGAAATTTATTTTATACTGAAAAACTGTTTCACCTAAAATTGTTAAAATTAAATACATTAGTATTTAACTTCACAATTTTGTAATGGAATTAAAAATAGAAAACCAGTCACAATAACAACAACAATTCTCCTAACAAATTCTCCTTCACTTTTTTATTACCCAAGAAAACTAGGGCTCCTTTCCCAAGGATCTCAGAGAATACATAGAAAATACATCAATTAAAAACTTGGAAATAACACCTAGAAATTTTGGCCTACTGGAAAATTCTACCTTCGAATATTTTTTACCCCTAAAAACCTCAACTCTTCCTCTTACAATTCAACCTCTTATTTTTCATCTGTATTGTCCCCTATGCATTAGAGTAATTGACATCTCTCTTTTAGGTGGTATGAACCAATGCACAAACCTCCACTGGAACTAGGCCTTCTCACAAAACTCGACCTCCTCTCTCTCGAAGATCTTGGCTCTTGATTCCTTCTTGTTGGAATCTCCTTGTTGCACACTTTTCTTCTTCTCTTCAAGTTTGAGTTTCACTCTTGAGAAAATTTATCTTCCAAGAATAATGTGACTTTCGCCTCTCCCTTATACTTATTTTATAATTTCATTAAGCCAAATCCCTAACCCTAATCTCTCAAGTGATGAGTGGCTAGGATTAGATTTTAAACCTCACTTGAGATCAACAGTAGAGATTCGATCTAATTCCTTAAATAGTAAAAATTAATCAATTAAATTAATGAATGTATTTTTCCTAAGTTATACTTTGGAAATAAATCATAATAATCACTTATTCCTCGTGAGAAAAGACCTAAAAAGGATTTTGGATATCTTCTGCATGCTTGACTCTTATACTATGTAAAAGCACCAGTCCGAGCTATAATCATCAACAATCATGCTGGTCTGAGGTGGAGGTCCCACAAAGGTTTCCCATCTCATGCCCATGGTAGGTGTGGCCACTAATGGATGTCCCACACATGTTTTCCATGTTGTACCCATGGTAGGCATGACCATTTTTTGGAAATGAGTGCAGAATATGTATACATGATAAGAACAACTCCCTATTACAAATATTTCCCCTTGAAACAAACCAAAACTCCACTTTCAATGATAAGCGGCAATTCCCATGCCAAAATACGACACTTGCTATATGAAAATAAAAGTGTGAATGACACTTGCGATATGCAAATAACGGTTAAAAAAACATATGCTTGGGCGAAGATAACATGAAAATGACACTAATTAAAGGGAAAGTGAGTGAAAGCAACAGCTGAAAACATGAAAATGACACTCGCAAAAACAAAGGTGTGTGAAGCAACAGGTTGCAAAAATCATTGAAATAGGAGTACAAACGCAACTAGAAGTGAGAAATTGTCATTTTCATTGCACTCTAACTGTTGACATGGATTGGACATCGTACAAGCACAGTCTTGATGGACCGTGCTATGCATGTTCAAGCTTGCATAAAAGAATGCACTCATGCACTTGTTATGGATTGAGCATGTGTGAGCAAGTGACTTCGACACTTCCAATCCAAAAGGGAGCTCAAAGACTTAACAGGGCTAGAAGTGACTACAGAAAGGTCGATCACAAGATACATGGTAGGCTCCAAAATTCAAGTATAGGCAAAATTTTGGAGGGTTTTGATCGCAATGACAACACTTGGCAACACACAGGTAGAACTTCAACTTATTTGCCTTGGTCATTTCTTTCATGTAGGGTCTAGTTCTTCAGAAAGTCTTGATTAATCATTCAGATGACCATGGCTTCCCCACTTACCCCATTCATAAACATAGTCCCCTTCATTCCTTTACTCAGTTAAACACAAACATAAGGTCAGTAATCACACAATGTTATGAATCAAGATAGTGTAATGAAGTTCATGAGCTTTAGATTTTTAGAGTATATTTTTTCAGTTATGGTGTTGTTATGCTACCAGTAGGCCTAGATAGTGCCCTAGTGGAGTCACTTCAGGATAGTACCCTAGAGGATTTCTTTGCTTCACCTCTTTGCGCAGGAAGCCTTTCTCTTTTTTTTCCTTTATTTATGTATTTATATAGGATGGTGCATCAACACTTATTTATTTCATGAGCGAAAGAGGGATATTGATTTATTAAGAGTAGGAGAGGTTGTCCCTTCAAAGAATCATATATAAGACCTTTGATATTTTTTGTTCGTTTAGATTTTCCCCTTGTCCTTCTGTACTTGATTAGATCATCCTAAAAGCACCGAACATAAATACCTAAGTGTAGGCATGAGGTTTCCATAATATACGTGGAGATCATAGTTTGACATAAGGCTTTCCTAACGCAAGGATCATATTTTCTATCAAAACATCATCAACCAAAAGGTGTGACCAAGACAAGGAACAAGGATGGAGAGTAGGCAAATGTTGCAGTGTCACAAAGTCCTTTTCTATTTTTCCACATTGTATTTTGAGCCAACAGGAACATCCTTCATGCAAAGTATTATTAAACAAAACAGAAGAAAATACAATACACAACAATAAAACAAAACCAAAGACAAAATAGAATGTGAGACAAAATTTAGAAAGCAAAGAAAGACTACAAAAAAAGGGCAGGATGAATGCAAGAAAGGGGAAACTAGAATGTATTCAATCCTACTTCTCACCTAAACAACTAGAAGGTCAAGGTCACGTATAATGAAATTTCTAATGTAGCCACCATAGTTGTTCCTGACCTACATCCACAAAGATATGAACAAGTAAAACATATATAAAATAATGTGTAAGATAAAAGATAAGATCCTGAATAACTTGCACAAAAATTTGAATATATTTCCTGTTATCAGGAATATAGGACTTAGCTAGTACTTTTAACCAGTTCATCTCCTTACCTTTTCAATGACCATTATAAGCAGGAAAACCATGAGAGCTTCTTGTGAATGGACCTTCATTTGTGTCATCCTTCTTAGCAAGTATGAGAAAATACTGAAACTTGCTCTTAGCCAAAGGGATTGCTAAGAAAGATCATTTTGGGCAATCATAGATTGGATCATGAAATTCAAAGCAATCCTCTTGAACATTCTGAAATCTATGAAAAGATGAATTTGAAATTAAGAGCATGATATCAGGATGAGGATCTTGTGAGAGACAATTTATCTTATCATATTTAGCTGGCTTATCAAGACAACAAGGAGCCGACATGACCATCAGCAAACGATGAAGTGCATCAACCATTTGAAAATTACTCAAAGGATGAGATGTTAAACCATGAAGATCAAAGGATGTAAAACAAATATCATTGGATGTGATGATGTGAAGATGGTAAGTTGAATGACAGTCATTAGAGACAGAACCATGATAAAATGGACTGATTAAAACATCAGATTCACAATTTGTAGATAACAAAGATAAATAAAAATAAACATCTCTTCCAATGCTCTAAATAATAGAATCGGCCTCCTCGCATGTCAAATTTGATAAATTGTTTTCTCGTAACTGGTGAAAAACTATACAAGCATCACAATCATCGAAATAATTGAAAAGGAATACTAGTATAGAAATCATACGAAACCAGTTCATTAGGATGAAATGGATGAAAAATAGGAACCCGATCTAACAAATAGCTCAAGCGCTTGCCAGCACTCAAGAGGATTTTTGGTGTCGTGAAGGCATTTGTTGAGTCCTGAAAATGTCATTCATTTCCATTACACTTTCACTATTATGTCCATTATATCACCTCCATTTCACCTCCATTTCACTATTATGTCACCACATTCATCCCACTTTCATTATCATTGGGCCACATTTATGTTTTTCCAATCTTTATTAATTCTAAGCCTTTTTAGTGAATTTGTGGTTAAAAATTAGAAAATAATATGCATATGCTTATACCTAACAAATGGGTTGAGATTGTTGACATGTGTAGGTTGAAAGGAGGCTTCTAGAAGACCCTTATGTGGCACTCTAAGGCCAAATTCGAATTTGAGTGAAAAGAATCATGGGATCATGAGGATATGTGTCACATCTCCTAATTGTATTGTAACTCTAAGAAGACATGTGTCTTATCAGTTCCGATTTTGATTAGGACTCTAGAGGTAGAGGGAGAGATTCATGGACTCTCATTAATGAGATGGCTTCTCATCTTTTTGTATAAATAGGAGATCTCTCTCCTTCATTTGTTAGTCTTTTAGCTTGTGAGTTATTTAGCTTGGAGTTGTAGTTCTTCCTTGATGGCTTTTGAAAGCTTTGGAGAACTTTGTTGTACTTTGTAATTTTGAAGAATTTGAATAAAGCTTTGATGTTCTCAACATGGAAGGAGATGTGAAGTAGATGTCATGGAGCATATTAGAATGTAAGGTAGAGTAGATTTCATTTTGTAAATTTTGCTTTGATTTCATTATGCCATTTGATTACTTTCAAGTTTGGTAGATTAGATTTTTCATTCATGCAATTTTAATTCATGCAAGTGTGTTCAACCGGTTGATTGTAGATTAGTAATGCACATAGCTTTTTAATGACTAATGAGATGATGGAATTATCTTGTCCTTCTGCTGATTTATTTTCTTAGTTCTAATTCCAGCACTGTTTATTTCTTTCAGTTTTGTTTTATTCATTTACTTTTCTGCAAGATAGATATTAGACTACTCATGTCATTTTCAGTTACCACCTATAACCAGAGCGGGACTACTGGTGAGGGATTGAAGTATGAATGCGTAGTTTGATATTAGTTTATTTTTCTGCAAGTTAGTTATTGAATTGCTCATGTCATTTTCAGTTACCTCCTATAGCCAGAGCGGGACTACTGGTGAGGGACTGAAGTATGAATGCGTAGTTTGATACTAGTTTATTTTTCTACAAGTTAGTGATTAGATTATTCATGTCATTTTCAGTTATCTCCTATAGCCAGAGCGAGTCGAATGGTGAGGGATTGAAGTATGAATGCGTAGTTTGATCTTAGTTTCATTTTATACAATTTAGATATCAGATTACTCAATTTGTTTATGATTACCTCCTATAGCCAGAGTGAGTCGAATGGTGAGGGGTCAAAATATGAGTTGATGTAATATGATTTAGTTTACTTTGCTTACAGTTTTTGAATTGCTTTAAGTTCAGTTTTCTTTTTATACGGTAGCAAGGATACTGGGTTTCATAGTCACTAGCTCATTGTTTGGTTGTTGCATTCTATTTTGATTGAAGTAGCTGCATATTTACACTTTTGTTTAAGTACTAATTCCATCAATAACATGTTTTAAGATCTTTTGAAGTGCTAAGTTTTGGAAGTTACCATTAGAGACATAGACTTTGTCTTGAAAGTTACATCCATACTTGACCTTTAAAAGTATTCTTAAGACCTTAGAATAAGATTTCCATTTGCATTAGACACTTTAGGAACCCAACAAAAACAAAATAAAATCTATAAAACAACGAAGTAAGAAAAAGGTTAACTAAGCACATATGGTGCACCACACTTCATCAGTTTATGATACCCGGATTGATAATTTATGTAGAGCAATTTAAGACGTTAAATTGACTAGACATTTTGGCGTCGTTGCCGGGGAAGTGTAATTAGGAGACCTTATTTCTTACATCTGAAAAAATTTTTTAATAATTCTTGAGTATGCTCTCCTCCTGCACTTCGTGTGATCTGGAGGATCAGAAAAAGGATTGTTAAGTAAAAAAAAATTAATAATTCTTGAGTATGCTCTCCTCCTGCACTTTGTGTGATCTGGAGGATCAGAAAAAGAATTGTTATGTTAAAAAAAAAAAAAAAGGAGACAAAATAAACTTCATCATTTCAATTGATTCAAAAAAATTAAAAAATAAAAAATAAAATGAAACCCAACTGCTTTGATAGGTTCAGCTGTCCAAGATTGACTGGTTATGGTCAGTAGTGGTCCTTAAAACATTGTATCCTATTTTAATAAGGTTTTGCAACTTAGCTGCGGAATGTGGCCCGATTCCGCAGCTAGTTGAGAATTCCGCAGTTGTTTCAAGTTTAGCAGGTTACAAGCATCCAATGAAAAAACCGACCACATGGGCATCTCCAGAATTGTCCCGACATGGATCCTATCCTATTCACCCAGCTCAGCTCAATAAAAAAACCAGCCTAAGACCTCAGTCAAAGCCCTATTTTAGCATGTTTTTCTTGAAGTCTTTGCTGCCTGAAATTGAAAATCATTAATCCTTTTTATAAAATTTTACAATTTCAGAGAAGAAAAAAAAGAAAAACAATCTATGGCTATCTTCAATCCTAGCTTCCACTGTGGCTTCAATAGAAATCTGCATCCCTGTTCATGCTTTGGCCTGAAACAAATTTGCACAATCATTAAAAAAAAATGCATTTAGAAGTGAGTTTATATCACAACGATGGTGGAATATGCATTGGAAGCTTACATAGTCTAATCGCAAAATCTGATCCCAAATAAAATCCATGACTTTGAAGTTGAGACAAAGTGCTGGCAGCGACAACCTTCATATGTTGAAGAGATCTTGCCAACAACCAAATCCCAAATTGCAAATGGCGAAGTTTAAATTCTAGAGAACATGGGCTATTTAAATAAGGGCAAACAAAGTTGTTTTAGGAAATAATAATGAAGATGCGAAGATGATAGAATTTGTGAGATGTCTTTGCAATTTGTCGTTGTCTAATTTAAGCTCTAAAGGTCGTAGGGAACTGCACGCTGATGGCAGGTCTTCAGGTTGCACTGAAGGAAGAGCAAGAAGGCATATTTTTGCTGAAGAAATCGAAGAAGATACTGAATAATGGTTACATCTGTCTGTGCTGTGATTGCATCTAAAAAAAAATTCAAAATCAATTTCACAGTCAAATGTAGCAACTCAGAAAAACGTAAACAGCAAAAAAACGTCAAACTTTGAGAGCACGATTTTGTTAGACGGAGGCGAATTTGAAAAAAAAAAACATGGGTTTTTTCGCCAGCTGGGTCAATTAGATAATCCAGAAACCGTTTGAAGAAATTTTTGGTGGTCTGGGAGAAATCCTCGGTTCTTTGGAGCCCATTTTTGCCTGCCGCGTGTAAAAAAACGGATTTTCAATTAGATGAACAGATTGTGATTGAATTCGGTGTGCCTGAAAAAGGGGAATTCTAATTTGGTTCTGTGCTGGCACCTACTCTACCTCTACCACGTCTTCCACCCTTTGCCACCACGTCTTCTGCCCTTAATGCCACCCGTTTGCAATTCATTAATGCCTATTAACAACAGTTCCAATTTAAGACGGCTCTCCATTACGTGATCTGGTTGGGTACGACTCTTCACAGCATCACTCTATTTCCAATTGATGATTACAGTAATGGGCAGCGTGGAGACCCTCTTATAGACCCGACGGACTCACCCAAATATACTTAGAACCGCCTTATTTCCCAAGCCTCGACAACGCCAAGGCATTTCTGGGGGGACTACCGCAGGGCTAATTACACTGGTTTCTTGTCTCTAACTTCTACTTTGTCTACGTGTGCAATTGCTTACATCCTCCACATTTTTTTTCTTTTCCACGCACACAGCCACTCCATTTCACAGTATTTTCTACACTCTGTTAACTCTCACTCTGTTTTTTTCATATTTTACACATACAGCCACTCTGTTTTTCGTATACCCTCCATGTTTCATTGCCATATCCATCATCTTCTTTTCACAGTACTCTGATATTCCATTTTCATCTCTGTAATTGTTTTGTTTCATATATACCACTGCCATTTGCATAGTTTTCTCCACACAGACAGTGCAGAGAATTAAAAAATAAATAAATAAAAATAAAAAAATGAGCAGCAAAAGAGTAGGTACTCTGGTATTCCATTTCCATCACTAAAATTGTTTTGCTCCATATGCCACTACCATTCACAGAGTTCCTACATGCAGACAATGAAAAAAGATTTTCAAAACTAATGGTTCACTGTTTCAGCCACTTTCCGCAGCTGGTTCAACTTTCCGCAACTGTTTTGTTAAACTCTAGGTTGCAGGTGTCATCAAGAAAAACAAGCCACATGGGTAGCTGGGGGAATGTCAGTACATGGATGATGTCCTATTCATTTGGTCAAATTCGATGAAAAAGACCCCGATCAAAGGGAAGTCAAGATTGAGTGTTATCACTAAGTCGCCACACTGAGTCGCCGCATGTCAAGAAAAAATAATAATTTTGAATCAATGAAATGAATAAGTTATTTGCTCACTTTTCTGAAGGTATTGATTAATTTTGGACTGGTGATGAAAGATGAATGGCTAACTTTGTATTCAATATTTTTAGCTACAGAACTGTGCACATTCCGCAGCTAAAGTCCAATTCCGCAGCTGAAAAAAAACTTCATTGTTCAAATCAACCTAACTTTCTCATCCAAAATCAGATTTTGATGATTCAAGTACCGTTGGAAATATCTCAACAAGATCTACACAATGAGAAATCCATCATTAGAGTTTTAAATGGAAAATAATGAAATAAATTGCTAAAAGAAAGCAACATTCAACTTGGGGCACCAATTCCAAAGCAGGTATAAATTCTTTTGATTTTTCCTTTGAAAACTTGTTTCATTAATACAAATTCTTTGTTTTGTGTGTAAATATCATAACTAGAGAGATTGATCACCTCTCTCCTTTGATAATCTTACATTCCATTGCAGAAGAAGTATTGGTTTTTTTTCAAGTTCCAGGAGGAAGGACAAATGACTACAAGAGAATGGTGTCTCTCTAAGAGACCAATTTGTTTCATAAAAGGATGATCAGCAACAAAGAGGAAATATGTTGATGCAAAATCAGATCCAAACACTTGAAAAACTTTCAGATATTATTGTCTCCATCACACCCATCCATCACATCCATACTTCATAATAAACCATTCACCTCATTTCATTCCATATTTTCCATTTACATTCACATACACTTTCCATCTCTTTTTCTCCATTCATAACCTACAAATAAAAACAAGAGGCTCATTCACATGCTTATTGCCCATTTCCATTTGTACTCTCCATTTCGATCTTCCATTTTCATCTTTCATTTCCTGTCATTTTCATTTCCCAAATAAGCCCTGCTTCAATGCAAATTATTGAGTCCATGGTCCTTTGAATCTAATTTCTTTGTAAAGACACCTTGAGGCTTGCATGCTTTAATGGCAAGTTCTCATGCTGAAAAACAATGGGAATACATTAATGTCCCTTGTTCGTTAGATCTTCTAGGTGACTCGACATCGGTAAATTCATTCGTACCTAGCAAGATGTGTTTGGGCATCTTGACTCTCATTGTCATCAATGGTCATAGTTCTCGTGTTCACTAGTGGCATCCATTAATGGCCACTAAGCCAACAATTTCCTACTATGTTCGACATCAGAACATCTTTTCACATAGTAGGAATTGTGCCAATGAGTTTTGAAGACATGAAGACTATTATTTTCAGCATTTTGGAGCAGATTCAGCAAGTTTTAGTAGAAGCAATAAAAAGTCATCTTATCTCTCTATCCATGACTCCTCTTGTTCAGCCACTTGAAGAAGAATATGATCAGAATTTTTCAGCCACCACACATACAACTCATCCATTCCAAAGGGTAATTGAAGGTACGTCATTTTCTAACTTTTGACCATAGAATTCCATAAAAAGCTAGAATGATAATTGTGGGAAAAACATTTCTCTTCCTCATTTCATAAAATTGTCAATACCATCAGTTGGGGGGGGGATACATTCATCTTCATATTTTTCCACATCCATATCATATTCAGGAGCCCACATACTTCCAACATATATTAATTATTACATTGCTATTATGAGCATACAATGGCTTTTGAAAAAGTGCTTAAAGGATGAATTGGATACAAACAAAATCATGGTTGTCATACAAAAACCAACCATCATGCAAACCAATAAAGATATACTTTGCAACAATAATCAAAATATCATTATGCAAAGTTCAAAGATCAAAATAGAATGCAACAAAAAAAAAAAAAAAAATGGTTGTAACACAAGAACCAACCATGTCGCAATTCAAGTAAAACACTTTGTAGAAATATGAAATTATCAAATGATATCATGCAAAGTTAAGCCAAAGCTCAAGGATCAAAAGAGTTAATGTAATATATATTGCATGAGGACATGCAATAGCTTCAATTGGGGGGTATGTTGAGTCTTGAAAATGTCATTCATTTCCATTACACTTTCACTATTATGTCCATTATATCACCTCCATTTCACTACTATGTCACCACATTCATCCCACTGTCATTATCATTGGGCCACATTTATGTTTTTCCAATCTTTATTAATTCTAAGCCTTTTTAGTGAATTTGTGGTTAAAAATTAGAAAATAATGTGCATATACTTATACCTAACAAATGGGTTGAGATTGTTGACATGTGTAGGTTGAAAGGAGGCTTCTAGAAGACCCTTATGTGGCACTTTAAGGCCAAATTCGAATTTGAGTGGAAAGAATCATGGGATCATGAGGATATGTCTCACATCTCCTAATTGTATTGTAACTCTAAGAAGACATGTGTCTTATCAGTTCCTATTTTGATTAGAACTCTAGAGGTAGAGGGAGAGATTCATGGACTCTCATTAATGAGATGGCTTCTCATCTTTTTATATAAATAGGAGATCTCTCTCCTTCATTTGTTAGTCTTTTAGCTTGTGAGTTCTTTAGCTTGGAGTTGTAGTTCTTCCTTGATGGCTTTTGAAAGCTTTGGAGAACTTTGTTGTACTTTGTAATTTTGAAGAATTTGAATAAAGCTTTGATGTTCTCAACATGGAAGGAGATGTGAAGTAGATGTCATGGAGCATATTAGAATGTAAGGTAGAGTAGATTTCATTTTGTAAATTTTGCTTTGATTTCATTATGTCATTTGATTGCTTTCAAGTTTGGTAGATTAGATTTTTCATTCATGCAATTTTAATTCATGCAAGTGTGTTCAGTCGGTTGATTGTAGATTAGTAATGCACATAGCTTTTTAATGACTAATAACATGATGGAATTATCTTGTCCTTCTGCTGATTTATTTTCTTAGTTCTAATTCCAGCATTGTTTATTTCTTTCAGTTTTATTTTGTTCATTTACTTTTCTGCAAGATAGATATTAGACTACTCATGTCATTTTCAGTTACCTCCTATAGCCAGAGCGGGACTACTGGTGAGGGATTGAAGTATGAATGCGTAGTTTGATATTAGTTTATTTTTCTGCAAGTTAGTTATTGAATTGCTCATGTCATTTTCAGTTACCTCCTATAGCCAGAGCGGGACTACTGGTGAGGGATTGAAGTATGAATGCATAGTTTGATATTAGTTTATTTTTCTGCAAGTTAGTGATTAGATTACTCATGTTATTTTCAGTTATCTCCTATAGCCAGAGCGAGTCGAATGGTGAGGGATTGAAGTATGAATGCGTAGTTTGATCTTAGTTTCATTTTATGCAATTTAGATATCAGATTACTCAATTTTTTTATGATTACCTCCTATAGCCAGAGCGAGTCGAATGGTGAGGGGTCAGAATATGAGTTGATGTAATATGATTTAGTTTACTTTGCTTACAGTTTTTGAATTGCTTTAAGTTCAGTTTTCTTTTTATACAGTAGCAAGGATACTGTGTTTCATAGTCACTAGCTCATTGTTTGGTTGTTGCATTCTATTTTGATTGAAGTAGCTACATATTTACACTTTTGTTTAAGTACTAATTCCATCAATAACATGTTTTAAGATCTTTTGAAGTGCTAAGTTTTGGAAGTTACCATTAGGGACATAGACTTTGTCTTGAAAGTTACATCCATACTTGACCTTTAAAAGTATTCTTAAGACCTTAGAATAGGATTTCCATTTGCATTAGACACTTTAGGAACCCAACAAAAACAAAATAAAATCTATAAAACAACGAAGTAAGAAAAAGGTTAACTAAGCACATATGGTGCACTACACTTCATCAGTTTACAATACCCGGATTGATAATTTATGTAGAGCAATTTAAGACGTTAAATTGACTAGACATCATTCACAAGAAAAAATATGAGTTGATTATTCGTCATATCACTCAACATATATGGAATTTTCAACCAAATATGATCTCCAAATTGATAAGCTACATGATTACGCACACTTATGAAAGGTATACACCCTAAACAAGAATTCAATACAAGATATTTTCGTGAGAACGAATTTAATACAATAGAATGATCAGAAACCCAATCTCAAGAATTAGGAAAATTGTAACAAGGAATTCCAAAATCCATCAAGAATGAGTTTGCATCCAGTGAAACAATATGAATGAAATAATTGAGAGAAAATATAGATCTGACATGGTTCAGGAATTTTACCAAGATTGTGAGATCCTAACATAACCATTAATGAGAGTTGAATTTCCTCAACTTCTTGACAAGTTCTGGAACTATGGAAAGATAGATAAGAACATTTTATAAACTGAGTCAGATCGCAAATTGCATGTGGACAGATGATATTGATTAATTTAACAGAATCGCCATTATCTGGATCACAACTATTTACATCATTGGTTTGATCAGACTTTTCAACTTCAACAAACAGATTACTCAATTCATAATATTATTTTTATCACAAATGTAAAGATGTATGAATCGGAGAAATCTCATGATCACACTGATTCAAAAAAGTTCCCCCCATACAAAAAAGGAGATGATAAAGGATGGAATGGATGTTTTATAATTTCATTATTTCCTTCTTCATCATGGATTTTCTCACTATCCTATGTCATTTCAAGATTCAACTCATGGGATAACAAATTTGAAGATCATTGAGAGTTTCCATCGCAAGTTGATGCATTGTAAAGAGAAAAGCACAAAGGATGGGGAGGTGAAGAGGAAGAATTATTCATAAGAAAATATTCATTAACCGAAACAGATTTAAGATCTAGATCTTTCGAAACTGAAGCTTCTTGAGAAAATGAAATATCAGTTGGTTCACTTGGTCATTCGTGATCGCATACATCAACAAATTCATCATCATCAGAATGATTGTTGCCCAAGGTTACGGATCGATCGAAGGAATTGGTTGCATTTAATTCACTACTGATATTAGCATATTGAAAATCATCCAAGAATGGAAGTGCATCATCTTGACATGGGGTACTTTGAAAAAGGGAAGAGAGATCAAAAGTATCTTCACTTTCCTCCTCCTATACTAGTGTAATGTGACTACCTTGTATCTGATCGCAATTTGAACTAGCAATTCGAAAATGATACACAGATTCATGACATGTGGATGATAGAGAATGAGAGATTCCTCTTGAAGAAGTAACACTTTCGATGGAACAAGATTCAAGATTGATGTTAAGAGTGCCAATTTCATCTTTAGGAATGAAATTATTAGCCTTCACCCTAGGCTCCATGAGCCACTCTGGGGTTTCTTTCATTATATATAAATCATGAGAAGCAAAAGGAGGATGAAGAGATGGATTAGGAATTTGATTTCACATTTCCCAAGTTTATTATCATCGCAAGGAGGCACCCACATCGGAACTGGAAAAGGAGGAGGACAAGGAAAAAAATGAGTAGTAGGTTCCTCCTCTGAAATTAGAGGTGCTTCATGATTTACAAAAGTTGGGGAAGTAGAAACATCAAGGGGTTCAGATTCACCATGCAAAGATATGTGAACCAAATGCTTAAACTTTCATTTAAAGAAATCCCAATCTATGTCTTCTCCCGGAAATTCATAACAAAGGTGAAGGAATCGATCATAAAAATCCTCAATTGGTTCATTAGGCTTCATTATTAGTTGATTAATTCTTATAATAACATCCCGGTAATTATACATGTCAAATGCGTTATGAAGATCCTTCACAAGCTAGCCGAATGAAAAGTAGCAAGTAATGTATGACACCATTGATTAACGTGACCTTCAAATGTGAGGGTGAGTAATCTAGCCATGACATCCTTACAATGTATTTCGTTAGAAAGGAAAAAATAGACATCTCGAAACAAATGTTCACTGAGATTTAATTCGCCCTCACCATCAAACATAAAATGGGATAGGTTATGAATAACTTTCGTAGGGGTCGTAAGTTTAAGCTCTTTATAAAAACATCTCATGATTATGATTTGGGGAAGATTCATTTTGAATAAGAGATTCAAAGCAGACTCAACAGGCACAGTCTGTCATCTAGCCCTCCTTCTAGTGCCATTTTGTTGACAGTTTTAGAATCGTCAACCAAGGGGGTCTTCCCGATGTCAAGTCCCAATTAGACCTCACACCATTTGGAATAGGAGCCTCATCTGGGATATCGACGCAGTTTCCATGTATCCTTATAGTTTTTCTTTGGTTACAAAGTTCAGCACAAGAGATTTATGCACACGTAATCTCATATCAACAAGTGAGTATGCCTGGTGAGTGTTTGGTTATATATGTGTCAAGGTTCTTCCACTGTGGAGGGAAAGCAAATTGAGCCTCTAGGAGAGAGGTAATAGTACCATCCTAGTAGACACACACACACACAGAAGATATATGTCTACCATCCATCGGAATAGTCCATAAAGATGTGACAGTCATTACAACCATTATAAAAAATAAATATTTGTCTAACATACAGTGGAATATTCCACAAGGATGCGACAATTATAACAACCATCACAACACATTCTCAATTAGTTAAGAACTAAAATAACTGAAATAGTTCAGCTACTTTAGTACAAGTGAAATAAATCATGAATCATAAATATTCACAGAACAATCTTACAGTTATTCACAATCCTTGCATGAAAATGTGTTGGCCATCAGGCTTCAAGTATTAAGTAAACAGCGAACACCATTAGCCCCAATAGTGGAGTGTTGGAGCCACTCCTTGCTCCCCAAAAGAACTAGCTTGTCTCTCTAATGCCTTGCCGGAGGAGCCAAGGTGAAAAGTCCTTTTCTTATACAATGAGGGTGTACATATAACCAATGGGGTGATGCTTCAACTCCTTGTGACTCTTTGACTACCCTCATGACTATTTAACTTCCTATGATTTTCAACTTTTCATGACTCATCATATTATGTACGTGTCCTTTAAAGTTCCACTTTACAATACATTTTGAATAGATAATTACAAATCCACCATAATGATGTGGCATATGACAACTCATGAAAAGACATGACATGACACTATTGACATGGAATGCATGATGACATGGTAATGTCAAGCCATTCTTTGTTGATGCTTTATTTGTGTCTTCTAAAAGATGGGTCGTGATCTTCTTCTTTGTCATTCAAATGGCTTAGAGATGAGGAGTCTTCAGGGGAACTTGATCCCCAGTCATTGTCTCAATTTGATGTCCCTTTTCTTTCTCTTGATTGTTCAGCTTGTCTTGGCAACTAATAAAGTGTCTTCTGGTTTGAGGTAGAGTGACACCATTTATTTTTCTCTTGCACTTGCGATAGTTGTTTCCCCAGAATTAACAATTTGATATTTGGGTATTTGGGAAAATTAGTTACATAAAAATTATTTAGGTATTTGAAAAAATTAGATACATTAAAATTATGAATCAATTTTAGAAAATGTGTGAAAAAATAGCCTATAAGATTATTTAAGTAAAATGGATTTTTAAACTCTAATAACTTAGAAACATTACCAATGTTTCGAGTGGAAAACCTATCCATCATTAGAGAATCCAATTGATGCTTTGGTCCCCTTCAAAGTTTCAAAGTTTCAATTTAATCTCCCAATGATGGCTAGAGTGTTTCTGAATGATGGGTAGAGTGGCTCTCATTTCCTTGATGATGGGTAGACTTTCACAGTTTTAAAATCCAAAAGTTATAATTGAACTCTAAATAACCATGAACTTCCACATATTGAAACATGTAAGATGATATTTTTGGGAGTTCATATTGTAGATTTTGGTTTCTTATTTTTAACTAAATTTCATTATATCTCTTGTCGATCATATGAAACACATGATTTGATGGTTATCTTTACATCACAATTTTCATAAAGAATAGTACCCTTCCTAGATTCTAGGGGTATCTTTCAGTTTCTTATTGTTAAATAAATTGCATTGTATCTCTTGTCTCTAATATGAAACACATCGGATCTTAAGGTTATATTTACATTACGATTTTGATAAAGAATAGTACCCTTCCCAAATTCTAAGGGTATCTTTTGGTTTCTTGTTGTTAGTAAATTACATTATATCTCTTCTCTCATATGAAACAAATATGATCTGATGGTTATCTTTACATTACGATTTTGATAAAGAACAATACCCTTCCCAAATTCTAGGGGTATCTATATGCCACATTTTTCTAGGAGTAACACCAAACCTCCTAAAACTAAAGCCATTCGAGCATAATAGAGCTTTGTAGGAATGGAGCCTAGTACCCTCCATCAACCTCATGAGTGAACCAATGATTGATTAACCATTATTTATGCTTTCTTATTGATAAATAAGTTTTTACTATGTAGTTTTTGACGATGTTGGACCTGCTAACATTCATGGGATCTCCCCGGTATGAAGTCCCAACTAGACCTCACACTGTTTGATGTAGGAGTCCCATCTAGTATGATGGCCTGGTTGCCATTATCGTAAATGTTTTCCTTAGCTTTTGCTTATCAACATAAGAGAGTGGTTCGCTTTGTCTTCGAGGTTCACGTGCCTGGTGAATGATAGTGTTACTTGTGTCAAGGTTCTTTCACAGTGGAGGGACAGGATGGAAGTGAGTCTCTAGTCGATGGGTAAAGAGTCCCAACTTTATCAGAGACACACAACACAGTAGGACATGCACAACTTCCAGAGGAATAGTACACATGGATGTGGCAGTGACAACACACACGGGAATATAGCACGTACAACACTTAGCGGAGCAGCCCGTGCAAGTGCAACAGTCGTTATAACAAGTTTATGTGAAAGGTTTTGTCTAATGTCTGGGGAAAACCAACACAAGTAGGATAGCGTTAACAACTAATAAACATATTTTCATAGTTATGTGTATTAGAGAAGATGAATGAGTTCAATTTTTTAACACAGGTTAAAGCAACATGTATTACAAGTGTTCAAGATTAATCTTACAAATAGTTACAACACATGTGTTAAAATGTGTTGGCCTGTGATCAAGATTTTGAATTAAGCGAAAGTTCCAAGACACATCGATACACCATACATCACTAACCTCGTGAAAGGGGCGTTGGAGCCACTGCTTGCTCCTCAAAGAAAATACTATAGACTCTCAAGGCTATGTGGGAGGAGCCAAGGTGAAAAGTCCTTTGCATGTACAAATGAGGGGGTATTTATAGCCAAGGGTAAAATTGGCCCTTGTGATTGTTCGACTTCCCTCATGATTGTTTGACTTATTTGACTCTTCAGCTTTACATGACTCTTCATATGACATGTGGGTCTCTTGGACTTCCACGTTACATTACATTGATTTACACAATATGGCCCATAGTAGTGATGTGGCCAACATGACTTTTGGCACAACTCGGCATGACAAAGATGGAAAAAGATGGGATGTTCATGTTGTTGCTAGTGTGCATGTCGAGCTACAGTGTTGCTAAGTGATGGATGTCCTCTTGGTGTATCACAGCTTCACCTCCACATGGAAATATGTGCAGAGTCTTCGATCATCATGGGGCTTGGCTTGATGTTGCGTGTGCATGTTTCTCCTTGCTTGTACTATGGCATGGTTGACATGTTCATCCGTTCACAAAAATTTATCCTCTTATGTTCGTTTGTTCATGAACACATATTCCTGCATGCATCATTCATTTGTCCATTCACGAACACATCCTCTTTCATGTACTCTCCTTGTTCATCCCATATTTCGTCGTATCACATTTATTCATGTACCTATATCTGCAGTCACTCATGACGAGACGACATCAAATCCATAAACCTCTTAGTCTACCATGATGCATGGTCGTTCGCTTTTGGATGCAGGTGACTGGGAGAAGGGACAAGGCTATGAAACTGTGTGAGGGAAGTTTCAAGCTAGGATACGAGCTCTGGGCACTACTAGTGAAAATTGCGTAGAGGTCACTAGGAGATTGAGAAGGAAAATTCGGATCAGCATTGACTGTCTGCAGGAACTAGCTCGGTTGGAGGGCATATCTGCACAATTTCTAGAGGGAAGAAGTGCGGGCAACAAAAGGCCTTGACAGCAAAAACTGCACAATTTCTGGAGGGAGATGTTTGCGGGCTTTTGGAGGCTTGGTAGAAAAAACTGCACAACTCCTAGAGGGAGCTGACCACGAAAAATCTTGTTCAGTCCTGGGAGGTGAGGAGTAACCAAATTCAAAGTCACGCATAGGTGACAGAGAATGTGTGTTATTGCCTTAACCAAATGATTGATGAGTGGGAGTGAGAGGACATTCAGCCATAAACAACTGGCGGCCCTCCTTCTAGCACTAGAAATGTTGACAGTGCTAGAACCGCCAACATTCAGGGGATCTCCCCGATATGAAGTCCCAACTAGACCTCACACCATTTGGTTTAGGGTCCCATCTGGTATGATGGCCCAATTACCATTATCTTAAATGTTTGCCTTAGCTCTTGTTTGTCAACATGAGATAGTGATCTGCTTTGTCTTCAAGGTTCATGTGCCTAGTAAATGATAGTGTGACTTGTGTCAAGGTTCTTTCACAGTAGAGGGAAAGGATGGAATTGAGTCTCTAGTAGATGGGGAAAGAGTCCCAACTCTGTCAGAGACACACAACACAATAGGACATGCACAACTTTTGGAGGAGCAGTCCACACGGATGCGGTAATCACAACACACACAAGAAGATAGCACGTACAACACTCAGCGGAGAATCCCACGCGAGTGCGACAGTCATTATAACAAGTTTATGTGAAAGGTTTTGTCTGATGTCCAGGGAGGTAACCAACACGGGCAGGACAGTGTTAACAACTTATACAACACATTTTCATAATTATATATATTAGATCAAATGAACGAATGCAATTGTTTAATGCAGGTTAAAGCAACATGTATTACAAGTGTTCAAGATTAATCTTACAAACAGTTACAACACGTGTGAAAACGTGTTGGCCTGTGATCAAGCTTCTGAATTAAGAAAAATTTCCAAGACACATCGATACACCATACATCACTAACCCCGTGAAAGGGGCGTTGGAGCCACTACTCGCTCCTCAAAGAAAATACTACAGACTCTCAAGGCTATGTGGGAGGAGCCAAGGTAAAAATTCCTTTGCATGTACAAATGATGGGGTATTTATAACCAAGGGTGAAATGGGCCCTTGTGACTATTCGACTTCCCTCATGACTATTTGACTTATTTGACTCTTTAGCTTTACACGACTCTTCATATGACATGTGGGTCTCTTGGACTTCGAGGTTACATTACATTGATCTACACAGTATGGCCCAAAGTAGTGATGTGGTCGACATGACTCATGACACGACTTGACATGACAATGTTGGTATGTTCGTGCTATTGCTAGTGTGCATGTTGAGCTGCAGTGCTGCTGAGTGATGGATGTCCTCTTGGTGTATCACAGCTTCACCTTCATATGGCAAGATGTGTGGAGTCTTCGATGGTCATTGGGTTTTTCTTGATGTTTCGTTTACACATTTATCCTTGCTTGTACTTTGGTACGCTTGACATGTTCATCCGTTCGTGAATTTTTCTCCTCGCATGTTCATCTGTTCATGAACAGATCCCCTCGCATGCACTGTTCGTTTGTCTATTCGCGAACACATCCTCTTGCATGTACTCTCCCTTTTCATCCCATCTATCATTTCGTCATGTCTATTCA
The DNA here is from genome assembly GCA_031772625.1 of Pinus tabuliformis. NCBI lineage: Eukaryota > Viridiplantae > Streptophyta > Pinopsida > Pinales > Pinaceae > Pinus > Pinus tabuliformis. The sequence goes on from CM062811.1 coordinate 966,086,743, forward strand.
TGTACCTATATCTATAGTTACTCATGACGAGACAACATCAAATCCATAAACCTCCTAGTCTACCATGATGCATGGTTGTTTGCTTTCGGATGAAGGTGACCGAGAGAGAGGACAAGGTTGCGAAACTGCGCGAGGCAAGTTTCAAGCTGGGATGTGAGCTCTGGACACTACTAATGAAAATTGCACAGAGATCACTGGGAGACTGAGAAGGACAATCTGGATCAGTAGTGACTGTCTGTGGGAACTAGCTCGGCTGGAGGGTAGATATGCGCAATTTTTGGAGGGAAGCAGTGTGGGAAGCAGAAGGCCTTGGTAGCAAAAAATGTGTAATTTCTAGAGGGAGCTGGCTGCGACCTTCAGAAGGTTTGGCAGATAAAACTGTGCAATTCCTGGAGGGAGCTGGCAGCGGGCTGTGAGATGGCTTGGCAGCAAAAATTGCGCAATTTCTGGAGGGAGCTGGCCACAGGCTGCAGGGTTGCTGGAGACAAAAACTGTGCAATTTCTGGGAGGATGACTTGTTGAATACCTCTGCGCAATTTTTGAACTGGGCGAGATGTTCGATTGTTGAGGGGCTTGCTCAGAAATATGCGCATTTTTATGGATGATCAATCGGTCAACTATCTAGGTGGCTAGCAGGAAAAACTGCGCAATTCCTGGAGGGAGACAAGAATTGGCACTAGATGTATGTTCAGCCTATTTGTGCAATTTCCTCAGTCAGTGGAGTAGACAAGGTTTGCAGCTTCTGCGCAATATTTTATGGGAGTGAATCCCGAGGTCACTGCCCTGTCAACTCTCTGGTTGACTAGTAGGAGGGTATGTTGATTAGCTTGCGGGTATCGCATATTGAAATGACTTGTTGGACACTTCTGCACTCTTCTGTTCGACAGTTGATTGAGTCAATTGCAGGGTGGAGGTCCGGATGTTAGAGGGTGATCTAGTTGTCATAACTTCAGAAAAATGACCAAGTGTGTTAGCGAGTGAATTTGTGTATACGCAACCTTGCAAACACACACTCAAAATGAATTGATGATGTCAAGACTGTTTTGGAGAATTTGGTATCTACGGATAAATAGTAATTCCCTAGATAAGTAGTTGTATCTAGAACAACAGTTTAAAGTGTTTTAGTCTTTTCGTATAAGAAATAGATAAGATGAGAAGACCTACTTGTAGTTTTTCTTTCCTCTCATCTCCCTTGTATCGATCTTGTCGCTCCTTCCCATACTTAATACGCTTGAGAAGTACCTGTAAACACAACAGAAAACAAAGAATCGATCAAAGCACACGATCTATTGAATATAAGTGAAAGGAATCAGATACAATTCACACATATAAGCATTATGAAACAATGCAAACATATGGGAGAAAGTTTCAAACACTTTATTAAATAGAAGAAGGAATTACAGCCATTGGTGTCTGATTCAAAGCCATTCCTCTAGCTTGGATCACATCCACATCACATCAAAGGCATGACAAACTTGTATCATTACAATACTTGCTTCAAAGCCAAATCTCATAGCAACATTATCTCCTTACAATTCAACATAATTTAGCCCCTGATCACTTAGATGAGTGGTCAATTTATAGGAAGATGAAGGAGGTTTTGTCATAAATGGTGGCATTGAATGGCCTTCCATACTTAGAATTAGTTCCATGGAGGAAGGGATGAGAGGATAGGATGCACCTCAACTCATTCCTCATCCATTTTCGAGCTCATAGGAGTTCATAAGTGAGGGAACCTTCTAGATGACTCCAAGAGATAAGAATATTCCCTAAACCCTATGTGAATTTCACTCAATCTCGCCTAGCGCAGGTGAAAGGAAGCCTAAGTTCTCTGTAGAACACCCTGACATGGACTTAACTGCTCTGCAGCAGACCCTTACATGGGCCTACATGTGTTGGTCCCTCTAGAGGCTATTTCTGGATGTCTTCAAGTCATGAAACTGTCTGGGAAGGAGGCATTCAAAGGGGTGACTTGTTTAGGGCATGTAGCAACTAAAATTAGGGTTTAATGAGCCCTAAAACACTGATCTAGATGATGGGATTGATGTGCCCAAATGGATTTGTAACAAATACACCTCAAACCATCAAGAAAACATATGCTCAACATGATTGATTGACGGTGTGAGTGACAAGCACGATGCTTTTTATAGATTGTTGAATGACAACGACAATGCATATGACTTCATGTGTGAGTGCGACAGAGGTTCCCATAGCGAATACAACATGTACACACAAAGTGAGGACCTTTTTCATGACGAGAACATGGCTACAAGCGTGGCATTGAGACCAACATGGAAAAAAATTATCCATTGAATGGTCAAGCAAGGAGGGTGAAAAGACTCACACGAGCCCATGGGTGAGCCTGAGTGCTTACAAACATCAAGTAAAAACCCAAGGGAGGCTCTAAAATTGGATGCAGGCCAAAATTTTGGAGAGTGTTGTAGCCGCTACAACAGTAGCATGTTTCATTTTAATTAGGAAAACTTAGCACATGTGAGCATTTGTACCTGCTTTACATGATATCCACCAACCAATCTACATTGATCCTAATCTAGCAAGCAAAAAAATGTTTATTTGGCTATAAATTAATGGAGTATTGAGGTGATACTTTCATATAATTGTTAATATTTGGTGGCTAAATTAACCATAAGTTATGATCTAGTTACTTGGATCAACCTTAGGATCAATCATGGAGTTAATTCTACTTTGCTTTGGAAATGCAGCAATAACCTTTGTCAGCATTGTTTGATGGGGTATTTACAAGTTCCCTCACTTGTTGTGGCAGAGGTGTAGAGTTTGAATTGAACAAGTGTACTCCCAATATTCTTCTTTTTTCAAATAATAGACTTAAATATGGATAAATAAGCCTATGATTGCAAGAAAATGACCTATGCTGAAATATTTTACCATATAGTTGTTTCACAAAATAGATTTTACTATATGGATGTTTCACAAAATGATCAGAGAAAGAAATATACATTGCATTGAAAGTAGCCTCATAATAATGTATTATCATATATTTTCCCTGTAAGATGTCTAGGAGATTTTACATATCAAATATAATCAATCTTAATTGGTTTTAAGCAACTATTTTGGAAGTGAATTGTAATAGAACTAAATCCAATGTGTCAAATTAAATCACTTTCTCAAATTTTTCATTGCACAGATTAAACCGCTTTCTCAAATTTTCAAGTGTGCTAAATTAAATCACTTGCTCAATTTTTTTCTTTTTCTTGTTTCTTATTGAAATTTTCATTTGAGTATTTCAACCATCGTGGTTTAATGAAATTTGGTGTAGAAATTATGGTGCAAATTTGCAACTACTCATGAAGTTTTAATCAAAATGACAAGACATAAACCTACTCTACTACTCTGTGGAATTTAATTTACAATTTAGAACATCAATCACAAACATGCAATGAGAAATAACACACATGCACACAATATTTTTCCATGGGAAATAAAACTGCTAGAAACCCTAATGCCTGCTTGCATGATGAACAGAGATGTATTACAATTGCTAGCTCAATATGAGAACAACTTCCAAGTGAACAGCATATCTCTCTGCTCACTGAGAAGCTATGAACTAGACTTAGTCAATTTCTGCCTCTGGTTGAGCCCCTATTTCCTTGTGCAATTCCTAAGGAAATAGGCCCCTATTATTTAGGAATTTCCTCAAAATTTGTGTGCAATTCCTCAGGGTTGATCACCTGACCAATACAATAAACTATACACTCAATCTAATATATGATTAATTGTACACTGCCTTGGAATCTCCACCATAATTGGGGAACTCAAATTCTCTGCATGAACGAGTTAATTTAGTTGTATGCATCAGTTAACTGGATGATCCCTGAGTTAGAATATTGTCCCACTACTCAACTAACCATGCACTAGTTTTATTGATTATTGGAACTAGTTTAACTAAGTACAACTTAAACTAATTGAACTAGATTGATATAAATTAGAAATAAACACATGCAAACTAAAATCAAACTTGTTAAATTGAATTTTGTTGAGCTAACCAAGTGACAAGATCCATGTCACAAAAGTTAATTGCATCCAAGTTGCTTGTTGATGTACAAATTTGAATATTCCCAATTCAATCAAGGCAAAATCAAATTGAGAATTTAATGCTACATTTTTCAACACTCCCTCTAAGAAAGAAAAGGATTATGAACCACCCCTATACTGCACCTATGGAATGTACTATAACAACACTTCTCATTGTTGTTTCTACTACTGCAACATCTGCAACTGAGAAGCATCCAAAAAAAATTGAATCAATTGTGTCTACAATTGTCTACTAGGAGAACTGTGCTATTCCTGACTCTACTATGGAGCCTCCTACTCTGTTGTCAACACTCCTTTGCACTCCTTAATATCTGAATGACACTAATCCTCTTGCTACTGAATATTATGGGCCCCTATAGCAAGGTAATGATCCATGAGGAGAATGCCTCAATGGACCCTACCCCAAATTTTTGCACTCTTGGGACTAGGGCTCTACATCGCCCCACCTCACACCTGGAGGTATGGTTGCATGTGCTCCCTCTGCACACTTAACTCAAACTCTCCTCTTATTGGAGGTCTCTAGTTGGTCCTCATCATCATCATCCTCCTGGTTAGCCCAACTTCCAACTGGATAAGGCTCCATCTTAAGAGATAAATCATGCTCCCTCTCAACCATAACATCTCTAATCCTTGCCTTGCTCCTCAAAGTTATGTGTGCATCTTCCTTTAATATGTAGAGGATCTCGATCCTGACACCAAATTTCTTGATTTGAAATGAAGCAATATGCTTGAGGTAGGTCTTCCCATCTCTAAATATTACCTCATACCCTTTATCTTCAATGTTCAATTTGTTCATCAAATCTAGTTTCTTGGCTTCATTGTTATTTTTGAATAGCTCATTGACAGTCTTCCACATAGAAAAGGGAGTCTCTTTTCCTTGTAATTTTGATACTATGTGGTCTCTCACACCCTCCATGATGATCCTCCTAGATATATCTACATACTTCTTCCATTGAGCAAGATTATGGGTGTCAGATGCTTGTGGTTTTGCAACATTTGTCTTGACTTATTCTAGCAAGCCATTGCCATCCAATACCGCCTCCATGTGATGAAATTAGAGCTGCCTTCCGAGGCATACTCTAGCCTCAACTAGTTGAAGTTCATATTCCCAACTATGTAGAGATCCTTCTACACTTGTAGAATTTTTTGTAGATTCACAAGCTCATGCAATTTACTAAAGCACTGGACAATAATCTACTTCTAATTTCAACCAGCGGAAGCCAATAGATCGATGAAAACAATATGAACAAGAAGAATATAAATCAACGGCACATAAAAAAATAACTTTTCCTGCGGAAATCCACAGCCCAAAACCCTGCCTCCCCACCTATCTGTATTGCATTAAATCAGAAATATGAGTGAAGTTACAAAGCTTGTTCTCACAAGAAAAATTCTGCATAAGTGTGTTCAACTCTCTACCTCACAAACCCACTATTAGCCAACACTTATCCAATTTCCACTTCCTGCCAAGCCCATATTTCCTTATGCAATTCCTATGATGAATAACATGTATTTAAAGGGAATTCATGCTTCCAAAACTGTGCAATCCAAACATAGGTCCTTCTCTGATTGCATGCATGATATTTACAACTCAGTAAATCATAGAATTGATAGTACATTGTCTCTGCACTCTAGTCTCAACTGGGTATTTCCCTAAACTGACATGCATGATTTTCTCATGAGGGAATCTTCAGTTACTTGGAGTAACAATTATGGATTCACTAGTGCACCAACTGACTATTATTCCTCTATTAGTTCCACAAACAATTAGAATTAATTTAACTGACCATAACTCAGTAAACTGAGTTATCTAACTACAACCCAATTTAAGCTCATACTAGACCCCTAAAATTTAGGGAGAATATATACATGACTACAAAAAGACTTCCAACTCGAAATTCCTATGCTAATTAAGTTAGTTAAATTTAATTAATTATTTACAAGTTGCTATGAGAATAGAATTTGATTTTAATTCTCAGTTTAATTCAAGGACAAATTAAACTGGAATTTCTTGACGCCATTTCTCAACACTCTGTTATATACATATTTGGGCGCTGCAACCCCAATATTATATGTCAATAAACTAAGGGCTTTTAACCCCTAAAAGTTTCATTTCATACCCTAAAGGATCATGGTCAACTGATTACATCATTCCCCAAAAGTTCCACCTGAAAAACCATCCAGAACTGGCCAAAATAGGACCATACTGACTGCTCCACTGTTAGGGATCGATGCATACTAACTCCTACACTAGCCAGGTGTGATACATGTTGATGAGGCCTTCTGTAGGGTGCGATGAGCGAGGATGGACAAATGTTCGAGACAATTTGCTAAGTGGATGCTCATGGAATCTTCTAGAAACTTCTCTTATGACACTTGCCTCTCTGAATTCACCCAGGGATGAGTAAGAGATCCAAGAAATCTCCAAGTGGAACCAAGAACAACAAGTGGAATGACACTAATCAAAAACCCAGAGATGACTCACACCCTTGCACACATCTATAAATGGATCCCTCATCTGAGAGATCTAGAGGCTGGAATTTTGTAATTTGCAAGGAAGTGCTGATAGTTTGTGGTTGAGAAAGAGCATTGTATTGTTGGTGTGATCTTTCTTTTCATGAGGTGAAGAGGGCTTTGATGCTGGGAGGATGATGCTGGATCAGACAGCTGGGTTGTAATTCTCCCTTTTATTTAATAAAGTTCTTTGAGTTTTCTTCCATATAACTGTGCAATTTGTGAATGTTATTGTTTATGAATGCCATTGTATGTTCATTACATTTTTGATCCTGTAATGCTTATGATATAATAGATCTAGATGCTTTGACGGTGTTTTGTTACTGTGTTTCTATAGGTATTCTTTAAGCGGGATAAGTAGGAGAGGAGTTGCAAGTTCTGTCAAGGGGGAGAGAGATCAAGCAAGGAATCAAGTGGGAGATCCAGGTTGGTTCCTTTGCCTCTTTATTATCTATCATACATAGAAGAAATCCCAAATTTCTTTGATTGTTTGTTTCTAGGATAGCTGCCAATCCTAGAGGGCTAGTCGATCAAAAAGACACTAGCTTTCCTGAAAACAAAATGGCAACTCCACTGGGGATCGAATAGATGGTTTTTTTTATTGTTGTTTGCTTTATAAACTATAGACGGAGCCTGAAGTTAGCTAGATAGCCTTCGAACTGCTCTTGCTTTGCAATTGCATAGTAGATGAATGTTGCTTTAGTCAATCTCCAGTTTAGTTTATGAATTGAACATTTGACTTACAAGCATTCTAGATGTCCTTTTGGTAGCTCAGTAACCTCCCAAGATCATTCCTCTGTACTTTGCTCTTTACTGTCCATCATAGCTCAACTTAAATCATTGAAATCAACTGCAAATTTGAGCCAAAACCCACCTCAGTTGTGCTCCTTGGCCCATTGCACTGTCTATCACTATCAACTAGTATGCATTGCACCCCCCAAGCCTGAAAAGTGTGATTCATCCCTGTTTCTATGAAGCCCAAGTGCGATGACTGACTAAGCCTATTTCCCTTCTTGAAATTTGGGTTTTTTGTCCTTGTTTTGAGTTTTATTTAGTTGATTTGCTGCTTATTAACAGTTCCTCATTACTGAAGCCTGCTTGCATTACATAGATCAACCTCCATTGATTAGGATTAGTAAATCTTTTTATGTATTTTTCCATCATTTACAATCCTTTTTCGAAAAGTTGCTTAAATCAATCTGTCATTTTGGTACAAAAGTGTCGTAACTATCGTTTTGTGTTGAAAAGAGAAGTGTCGTCGAGTCTTCCTTATCTGAATAGTCGATTGAACTTTTTGTCATATATTTGATTTGATTTGTTCATATTTGAAGTGTCAAAAGAATTTTCTATTCGAAATTGAAAAGTTTCGTTTAGTCTTCCTTTCTATTTTGAAAAAGAAATTGTTGAAATGTCACTTTGAATGAAATATTTCAGATCTTTGCTATACTTAGTTTTCCTTTTTGGCATTTCTCACATTAAGGGAACGAAAAAAAAATACATGCATTTGCATTTTCATTTAGCTTGTGTGCGAAAAATGATTTAGGAAAGTGCATTTAGAGTGTTCTCTTTGCTCTTTGTTTTAAAGAATCATAATTTTCTTTCCCTAATAGCTAGGATTTTCATTGATCAAAATAAACAACGAATGTTTATCATTGTAGATTGCATTTTTAGGAATTTCAAATCAACATCACGCAGTGAGCCATTGAAAGAAAAACTTTTAAATAAGATCAACTCTAAAATAATTTTCAATGAACCTAACAACGCTCTGGAACCTAATGCAACACATCTAGAGGTCTAGGATAGAGACATGTTACGGCATCGCAAAATCTAGTAACTATCGTTTTCATCGAAGGTTGGGTGATTCCTCCTCTTTGATACGACAAGTGCTAGCATGGACTTGTGCTCCCCATACCGTCGAGTATACATTGGGAGACCACAATAGGCTTACATCCTTTATCCATAGGAAGTCGTATCTGCCGCCCTATCGATCGCAATGCACTGAACATAGCATTCGGGAAGATTGACTATGGTACATAAGTCCTTGGTAATTTCTCTTTAATTTATCACTAAGGTGTATATTGCAGTTTTGCGATTGGTTTGGTAATCCCTCTGTCTAGATTTCCAGAGCAGTCACTTTCATTCCTTTTCGACTCTTTAAAAGAAAAGGTCCATCTGAGCACTTGTCACTTCAGACTCATTAAAAATCAAAGGGGACTAGAGTCATCTTTAGCTTTACCTCAACTCTTAAAAATTGAAAAAACAAAGTTGTGTCAAAGCGTTATTAAAATTTATTTAATTTGGAATAACATCATTTTCCCCTTAATTTTGAGTTGATCAAGTAATCGACAATCGTGGAAGAAATTCAATCAAAACCCCGTCGTTCTCGAAGACTAGCGAGTCAACCGTCTTTGGCTCTGGAAACGAAACCATTCCGGGCAAAAAGGTCTCGTTTCACTGAGTCCAATTCATCTGGTTTATTTGAAACATTTGTTTCAACATCATCAGAGACTACATTTACTCCAATCATTTCCGGTACATCTACCTCTAGAGAAGAAGTTCTGCAGTTACAAGGGGACATTAGAATTGATCCTAGTGTAATGAGAGACACTTCTATACCGAAAACAGCTCCGTCTAGAGTTGATCTAGAGACTGAAGTTCACTTACCTGAACATCTGGAAGTTGAGTTCCAGAATTCAGAAGGTGTCACCCCTCCGGTATCTGTCACTGCAGAAGCTATACCTTCTTCGGCTCCATAAATATTTTACGGACCTGACGGTCTACCTCTTCCACCTAGACTAATTTCTATAGAAGAGATAGTAGAGGATCCTCCATCCAGTACCCCGTTACATTTTGGGACTGGGATTCATCTATATCCTTCTACTCCTGAAGTTGGTTCTTTTAATCATCCTTCATCGCAAGTTCCTATCGAATCACTAGGAAATCTTTTGGATAGACTAAACATGTCTGAGCAACCATCAACATCTAGGACTGTGTCATTAGATACAGCCACAGCAGAACTTCCTGCTGCCACTCCTACAATGTTTGCTGGTATACCATCTGTCCCAACTAGTTATCAGTCACTAGCTGGAGTCCACTCAGGGGCTGTTTCGACGACATGGTCTGTTCCTATTTATTCATCCGGAATCCCATCTGGTATTTCTTATGTTGAAACTCAACAAATTGATCCTACAGGCCAGTATCAATTTGGGCAAACTAGTCTTCAAAGACCAATATATCCTTTGAACACTGGACTGCCACCATATGGAGGGCAGTATGCTTTTTCATTGTTCCCTCCTAGAGAACAACCATATGAGAGTTTACAAAAAAAAATTATGTCAAACTGGAATTACATCCAGCGGTTGGATACCAATACTGCCTCAACAACCAAGGGTTGTATATTCAATGCAACCGACCCAACCTGTGTCAAATATTCCCACTACACCTGCTATTGTGACTATGTCGCAAGTACAAGCACTACTTATTGTGTATTAAATTCAAGTCTCTCAGGTTGCAATACAACAGCCTCTTGTCTCTACAGCTCAATCACAACCTCAGGTTAGTGCTTCCTTACCTGGAATGACTCAGGCTCAAATGGGTATTATCACTCCACATCTTGGTCAATCTTCCAGTATTGGACAACAGCAAATGGTCCAACAACCATGGCTGGTACAATACCAACAACCGCAATTCCAGCAAACCTACCGAGGACCTGAGCAACAAGGCTTTGTGGGTAATGGACAACTACATTTTCAAAATGGTTATCAACAACCACACTATACTGGTTATGTCCAACAACCTTATCAAAGTTACTAGCATCAGATACATTATGCTAGTATGCAAAGACCTACTACTCAGGCGATTCCATCTTATCCTGGGTATGCTTCACCTAACCTGAATCAGTAATTGCCTTTTGTAGCAACTCTAGAACTACTAGATTTGAACTGGCTGACGAATGATCCAATTGCATACGCCCCTTGGTGGCCAACGATTCCTCATAAACTTCCCTCCGATATTCCTAAATTCAATGGAAATCCAGGTGAAGATCCATCAAATCACGTAATGAATTTTCATTTGTGGTGCTCATCTAACACCCTAAATGATGATTCGATTAGGCTTTGCCTTTTTCAGAGAACGCTCACTGGTCTGGCAGTGAAATGGTATATTGAATTTCCTAGAGCTTCATTTGATAACTTCAGCGCCCTTGCCACTACTTTTCTAACCCACTTTCAGTTACCCATAAGGTACGAAACAGGAATAGAACTCCTTACCAACTTTAAACAAACCATGGCTACTCACATATCTGATCATATTCATGAGTGGCGACGTCATCGTTGAATGGTAAAGACGTATGTTCCTGATCAGCTTTTGGCTGAGTGGTTTATTAAGTCCTTATTACCATCTATAACTGAGGACGTGGAAAAAGGAGGAGTTGTCACTGAAGAGCAAGTCATTACGCGTGCCCAATATCTAGACTTGATCTACACTCAGTCTGGCACACTCTACGACAAAATTCCTGACGCTCCCAGATCAGAATTTTTCGTTCCTCCCCCTCCTAAATCGAATAGGGACCCTCACGCTGGTGATGGCGTGATCATTACCTCAAGCACACAAACTGCAAAGGCTCAATCTAGTAAAGCCCTTGCGGTTTCTAATCAAAAATCAAATGACAAACCTCTTGCCTCGGAGATTAATGCCATGTCATCTGACAAGGGCAAGAATCCTAAGCAACCAGGGGGCAAGAAGAAAGGGAAAGATAAAAAGAAGAAACAGGAGAATTCAACTCTTGAAAAATCTTCTTAGAACCCTACTGGGAAAAAGAAACCTCGTGATCCATGTTACATATGTAATGGGGATCATTGGACGAGAGATTTTCCACATCGAGCTGAGGTTACGAAATTGTTAAAGACTTCAAATACCTCAGCGGTGTTGACTGATCCGTTTCCAAACCCAAAAACTAATCTGGTTGTTATCGATCATGCTTCCACATCCCAAGTGCTTATGTTATCTATCTCAAAATAGCAAAATGATGCTTTGATATCGACAAGGAACAAAGATTATGGGAATCCACCATCGTCAAACAACAAGGCTACAGATCAACCTAGTAGTTCGACGACGACTTCGCCAGAAGTTGTTACACCCATTATTCCTGAATTAACTATAAATCCACCAAAGGGAGTCATACAAAAATCGACATTTAATACTCGTGCTTGAGCTGCACAGAATTATAATATAGTGGAGTACCTGGCTCAATCGCAATCCGCTATGTCGACACTTGAAGTATTGTAGAATTTCCCCTCCCAAAAGTAGGCTTTGTTATCAGCAATAGGTGGGATTGATCCAGCGGATTCAAATCTTGTGGCCTTTAACCATAAAGGATATGCACCTCAATTACTGGCCTAACTCACTTTCCTTATATAGGTAAAAGCCCTCAATAAAACTGTTCATCGAACGATCATTGATGAGGGGGCATCCACCTGTATTATGTCGATGAGTTGCTAGAAAAATCTAGGTTCACCACCCTTGTCACGATCATCAACAACATTAAAAGCATTCGATGGAAGAAAATACACGCCATATGGGATTTTAAGTAACTTCCAAGTTGAACTGGGGGGCAAGACAGTAGAGATTGAAGTCGAGGTCATTGATGGAAACCTTGACTACAATATCTTACTAGGAAGGCCCTAGATTTATGCTCTTGCCACCGTTGTGTCTACATAATTTAGAAAGATTACATTTCCCTTCCAAGGTGGAATTACAATGTTGACCAACTAGCCTTTTTTCCTAACAGTTCACAAACTGCTGGAAGCATTCCATTGATCCATGGAAGTTCTCAATCGCTTCAAAATGTCGGAGTAGGTCTCCTAAAAGACCCTTCCTTAATGGGTACTTTTGCCCTCCCGCCTCCAACTGAACTTGCGGAGGTGGATACAGTGGAAACCTGTCATATGATCTCTTCTACATCGTCTAAGATTAAGAAGAACTCTGACCATTTTGATAGTGTGGATCACCGTGAGGTATTGCCCCCAAGCCCCATAGAATCTTTGTAGCAATCAATTTTCTGGGCCTAGGTAGCAAACCCAAATCAGCACTCAACAAGTGTTTGGATAGATAGGTCTCTAGAGTATGGTACCTCTTTCGATCCTTGGTCTCGTATACATTCTACAAACGAAGGAATCATTCAGTCGATGATGATAGGAGAGACACCATGGGAAGATTACCACCATCGTTCCCACCTTCAAGATAACAATGAAGATTATTCAAGCGACCTTAATCATCCTTCAGTTTTTGATTTTCTATCAAATACTGTAAATACAGTGGATTCCGAGTGAAATCTGTCCAATATTGAAGAAACTATCACCATTAATATTTTGACCAAACCTAATGTCGTAGAGAATATTCATGTTGGCAAATCTTGTTCTCCATTAGAACTGCAGATTTACTATGCTCTCTTTCGAGAATTCAGAGATGTCTTTGCATGGTCATATGAAGAAATGTCAGGCATTGACTCGAGAATTGTTGAACTTGATATCAATATGTATCCAGATGTCAAACCAGTATGACAACAGCTGCGACCGGTCCATCCGAAGAAATCCACTGCCATTAAGGTAGAAGTTGAAAAACTTTTGCATGCTGGTTTCATTTACCCTGTTCCTCTCACTGATTGGGTATCAAATATTGTTCTTGTGATGAAAAAGCAAGGAAAGATTAGAGTGTGCGTCGATTATAGGGATGTAAATCAAGCGTGTCCAAAGGACATCCTACACCCTTCATAGACCAGATAGTGGATGAATGTGCTGGATGTGAAATCTTTTTGTTTTATGGATGGATTTCCCAGATACAATCAAATCAATCTCTGCGCACAGGACCAGTCAAAGACTACATTTATATGTCCATGGGGCACATTCACGTATCGTAAATTACCTCTCAGTTTGAAGAACACAGGGGAAACTTTTCAGAGGGCAATGAACTATGTCTTCCATGACATCAAGCACATTGTTCAACTGTATCTCGATGATCTCCGGTTCATTCGTGAAAGCAGACTGATCATCCACAACATTTGAGAGCCATATTTCTACGTTGCCGACACTACAAGATACAACTCAATCCGCACAAGTGTTTGTTTTGTGTTGGTTCTGATCGATTACTTGGTTTTGCATGCTGGTTTCATTTACCCTGTTCCTCTCACTGATTGGGTATCGAATATTGTTCTTGTGATGAAAAAGCAAGGAAAGATTAGAGTGTGCGTCGATTATAGGGATGTAAATCAAGTGTGTCCAAAGGACATCCTACACCCTTCATAGACCAGATAGTGGATGAATGTGCTGGATGTGAAATCTTTTTGTTTTATGGATGGATTTCCCAGATACAATCAAATCAATCTCTGCGCACAGGACCAGTCAAAGACTACATTTATATGTCCATGGGGCACATTCGCGTATCGTAAATTACCTCTCAGTTTGAAGAACGCAGGGGAAACTTTTCAGAGGGCAATGAACTACGTCTTCCATGACATCAAGCACATTGTTCAACTATATCTCGATGATCTCCGGCTCATTCGCGAAAGCAGACTGATCATCCGCAGCATTTGAGAGACATATTTCTACGTTGCCGACACTACAAGACACAACTCAATCCGCACAAGTGTTTGTTTTGTGTTGGTTCTGATCGATTACTTGGTTTCGTAGTTTCTAAGGATGGAATTCGACTCGACCCATTTAAGGTTCAAGCAATCCTTGACATGCCTCCACCTTAAAATTTGCTTCAGATTCAGTAACTCCAAGGGAAAGCTAACTTTCTAAGGAGGTTCATTCCACATTATGTCGAGCTCGCTAAAGTTTATACGTGTTTGTTGCAAAAATGAGTACCCTTCCATTGAGATCAAGTTGCGCAAGCTTCCTTTGATGCTTTAAAAGGTTCCCTGATAAAAGCATCATTAATGTATGCTCCTGACTATCAAAAAGACTTTAACCTGTATCTCGCCGCTGTAGATATGACCATCGCCATGGTTTTAGTGCAAGAAGATAATGGAATAGAACATCCTATATATTATTTAAGTTGCAACCTTAATGATACAGAAAGTAAGTACTCTTATGTTGAAAAGCTAGCTTTAGCAGCCGTTCAAGCAGTACAGAGATTTCGACACTATATTCTCTTTGGTAAGACTATCGTTGTGTCAGATTGCAACCCTATGACCTACATTCTGTCGCGTCAATTACTAGGGGGAAAATATTCCGAATGGATAGCCATTTTGCAAGAGTTTGAACTGGAATTCACCAAATCCAAATCAAAGAAATCTCTCGTCATTGCAGAGTTACTTTGTGACCTTCCATCATCGTCCAACGATTTAACATCTAAAGCATCAATCATGGATGAGACTCTGTTTCTGATATCGTCAAGCGATCCGTGGTACGGAGATATACTGGTCTCTCTCCAAACCCAAAATTTTAGGCCTAACACCTCTCACTCTGAACAGGGACATACTCGATACCAAGCCAAAGATTACCTGATCATTGGTGATACGCTTTACCATCACGGTGTCGATACAATTCTATGAAGGTGCCTCACGCATGAGGAGGCCGAAAAAGTTTTGAATGATTCTCATTCAGGTGCTTGTGGGGGGCATCTATCTGGTTACGCTACCACACAAAAGATCTTACAAGCAGGTTACTTCTGGCCCACCATATTCAGAGATTGCATAACTGAAGTTAGAAGTTGCCATGCTTGTCAGGTTTTTTATCACAAAACCAGATTACCACCAGCACCTCTGCATCCAGTAGTTGTTGTTGGGCCATTCGCTAAATGGGGAATTTATTTCAAAACATGTAACCCAACCTCGGCCAGGGGGCATGGGTATATTATAGTCGTCGTCGACTATTTTAGAAAATGGGCCGAGGCGATGCCTACATTAAACAACAGTGGCGAAACGGTTGCTCTTTTCTTTTTTAATCATGTAGTCTCTAGATTTGGTGTTCCACAGGCCATAGTCACAGATCATGGGTTGCATTTCCGCAATCACGTGATGGTTGAATTGACTGCCAAATTAGGATTGTCCCATGATAGTTCTACTCCATATTATCCGCAAGCTAACAGACAGGTTGAGGCAATCAACAAAGCCCTTAAGCGCATGTTGCAGAGGATGATTGGAGTCCACAAACGAAATTGGCATTTAATCCTGTACTTAGCCCTATGAGTATATAGGACTTCAGTGAGAAACACGACCAGATTTACGCTCTTTCAGTTGGTGTATAGTCTGGAAGCTGTCTTACCAATTCAGTGTGAAATCTCATCCCTCAAACTCACAATCGATCTGCTTCCTGAAACTTCTTAAGAAGAGGCTCGTTTCTTGGAACTAATCCACCTGAATGAAACCTATCGTGATGTCGTGCTGGCTAACGAAGCACATAAGAAACGCATCAAGGCCCAATATTACAAAAATGTCAAGCCTCGTGTCTTCTCAGAAGGTGACCTAGTCTTACGTTATGATTAGGACTCTAACAAATTGGGAGTAGGTAAGTTTGAACCACTATGGATGGGCCCCTACATTGTTAAATGAGTATTGACAAAAGGAGCCTATGAGCTGGTCGATTATGATGGGATTCCACTGTCGCAACCCCGAAATGGGTTGTATCTTAAACATTACTATGTTTGATTAAGTGTAGTGCACTTATTGTATGTATGCTTTTGTTGCATTTTTGTTTTCTTTTAGAGTTGTCATTTTGGTTAGGTAATCCACTTCACTTTTGTTGTAGATGTCAGACTTTTTGGAACCATTTGTTGGGTATGCCAATGGAGCTAGTCATAGTACGTGGAACCTGTCCTTTGCGACCTGGGCTATTTTCGCTCCAAGCGGTGAGTTAGTGAGTTTCAGGGGGATATGTATTAGTCGATAAACGAACAACATCGCTGAGTATAGCACGTTGATTGAACTTCTCTCTGATGCCATTTCACATGGCATATGCTGACTTGTTGTCAGGCTAGATTCACAGCTCGTCACTCTACACCTTACTGGCGTTTATTTCGTTCAGAACCCAGCCATGTATCGCATGTTCCTAAGAGTCAGGATTTTGGAAAGACAGTTTGATTCCATTCAATATTAACACATTTCCAGGAGATTAAACACATTGAATGATTCATTAGCAAACTATGTGTTAGATAGACATTTGCAACATTTATAAAGAAAGCATTTTACATTAACATTTTCATTGGGATTGCATAACTTAACCAAAATAAAACTCCGAAAATCAAAAATATATAATTGTTTATAACTTTTACAAAATGTTTTGTGTCCAAGACAAAATCGGTCATATGACCAAGAAACTCAAAAATGAATGAAGGAAAGCATCCTAGACTAATGATGCTGGTGATAACATGTCATCACCTGTGCGATCATGCACAGGAGCCTAGTCCATCGACTCGGCACGCCAGTAGTATGGCACTGTAACCTCAAAGGTAACTCAGTGGTCCTAACATCCTAAATATCGAGAGTGAGGCCATCGATTTGATCCTGCAGCACGGCCAAGGTCTCCAATATGTCCAGATCTCGAAGGACGGCCCTCCCTACAGCCTCTCCTGCTAGAGCGTCATCTGCCGCCCGCGGGTGCGCCACTAGTTGCACTGGTCCAATATTTGCACACACATATAAGTTTGATTAGTCTTGGTAACATTTAAAAACACAAAAACATTATAAAACTGATAAACAAAGATGTGGTCGAATCATTTTACCTATAGCACTCCACTGCTTGCCAGCTGGTAGCGCCAAATCCGGGTCGCCTCGGAAATCCATCCCGACGTATGGATACTCTGCAAAGGCCATCTCCTGACAGTCGAACCACTCGAAAAAGGCATCAGAGAAGGAAATTTGTGACTGACCAGCATGTCTAGCCATAAGATCAACCCATCTCTGCATCCGTGGTTCCCCCGGTGCTGGAAATCCTAGTGAAATGTACTGAGGCTGCATCAGTGGAATCCTCTCCAAGGCAAAAGCAGTCAATATGGAACCATAGCCAAAATTCTTGGTTCTTCCATTCTTTACTTTGGAGATTTGTTCTTTTATGATAGGAAGTACCACCTCGCACCAGTTGAACACCTTCAGTTCCAGGCATTCCAGGGCGTACTGCATGTAAGATCTGTTTGCCAAATGCAAAGCCGCGCTACCAGCCAATCTAGCAAAGGTAAATAAAATGGTCCTCAGGGGCCGATCAGTGACATCCCGGATATTGATCTTGCCATCTCTACTGGGCTGAGATCCATCTCTGCAGAACTGATGAATGTAATCTTTCACAGATTCACCCCCACGAGCAAATCCTGAAAGTGAAAGAGGGGCACCACGCCTCGACAAGCCCGTCAGAAAATAAATGTCCTCAACTGTCAATGGAATGGATTTACCTCTAATTTGGAATACCTGGTCAATCGGATCCTAAGAATCAAGAAAATACTGCAACAAACTGAATTGTTGCCTCATGTTGGATATGCGGAAGAACTTCAGCAAGCCACAATTTCGTAATGCAGTAACTGTTCTCGGGTCATGTAAAGAAATCATGTCCTCTTCTTCATGTTTGCGTTCACACCATGTGACAACCATCTTGATCCAAAAAAAATCTTAAATGCAAACAAAAGATGAGTTAGGATCCAAATTTGAGCAAAAACAGGCAAAATTTTGATGAAAAATCACTGTGTAAAGATGCCCTTGTGTGCCCATCGCACCCTGCCTTTGAGCAAGGTGGGATGCATACTGACTGGCTAGTTGGCAGCTCAGTATGAATTGCACCTTTAAATAATGGCAAGGTGCAATGATTGGAGAACGAGATCTTCAAACCCCAAGGGCTAGAAATGTGAAAAAACATGCTCAGAATCAAAGAAGGATGGAATGAAAATGAAGAGCTCAGGTTTAGCTCCTACCAGGTCCTGACAATGCAGAGAATAGTCCACCAGATCTCCCGAAATCAACTGGTATAATTTGAGGGGGAAAACCACTCCAGAGCTCCAAAAACCCCAAATTTGAAATAGAATGATGAAAATGAAAGGTAAAGCTACTTTTTATGTTTACTATCCATGTACTCCAAGTAAAATGTTAGTTTTAATTCATTTTTCATACGTATATATATATTTCTAATTAGTTTCATGGAGTAATTGAGCAGGTTGAACGAACGACGAAAGAATATGATGTGCTAAACAGTGAATTAAACATTTTGACCACCAACTGAGCATATGTTGTCTCATGGTTCAAGCTCGTTAAAAAATAAACCTACCATCTGAGCATAGTTCCCCACAGTTCAAGCTCGTTAAAAAGTGAACCTGACTTCGATAAATAACCTTTGTGATTGCCATGCTATCAGCCTTTTGAACCTTCGTTGTGTTCCTGCCATCACCTCCATCCTTTTGGCCGATCATACGCTTCCACTTGATTGTTTAACCTTTTGAGGGACAGCTGCGATGAGTGGTCCTGTTAGCCAAACTCTTCACATCACCATGTTTTGAGAAGTTCCAAGCTTACCCATAACCAGTTGCTACCCTAAACGCCACTCGTTCCTCAAAAACGAGTCTCCTTTAAACTCTTTTCAGACTCATTAAATATGAAAAGATTGTCGAGCTATTGGATTTTCCAGCTCGCTAAAGTGATTGGAAATGCCATCCCTCCTATATATTTTAATCTTTTTTGGACCTGAGGGATTATCTCACGAAAACGTTCAAGCGCTTGTCTTTTTGGCTCGCTAAAGTGATCAAAAAAGTCATCCCTTTTGTATTATTTTATCCTTTTTCGTACTTAAGGGATTATGCTACGAATAAGAACTGCTGAAATTTCCTTTTTGTCCCTTTTCAAACTCTCTAAACATGAAAAGGACCAAGTTGTCGTTGTTGTTAAACTCGTTAAAACAATACCAACAAACTTGTCCACCTAGACAAGAATGAGTTTCACTGTCGCTAGACTCGCTAAAATATAGTGACAAGTTTGCCCGAAGGGCAAATTATAGAACAAGCATATGTTATCCTCCTCAAGCTTGACAAAAATAAAGAGGTACTGGTCAGCAATGACTGGGGAAAAAGGGAAGAAAACTTGAAGAATTTTATGGTAGCAGGTCGCTCTTGAACATGACACTTTCACTCCATCACCTTGATTGAGTCGGGTTGGGTTATTCCGTTCACCGATCATTTCACCATTGGTATTCCGCACCATCCATCTGTTGGGGTTAACGCTACCAATCCATCTCAGTGTCATCGATATGTTCAAGAGAAGTCATTTAGTTGAGAAACCACCATCCAGTTAATGCCTCATCCACTGCAATACCTTCACCCTCCATTTTTCATGACCGCCATTCCTGAACCTTGTGACATCAGATCATTTTCACCTCTAGAAAATGATTTGCTTCGTTTCGTGTCGTAGATGTGGGATGCATTAAGGCCCTCCTACGACTGGCCACTTCTTGTCAACATCAGCTCATTATCCAAGAAGTTGACCTAGAAACAACCCTTTCAGTACTTTGAAGCTTGCATGCCTCAATGGCAAGTTTCTCACATCCGGTGACAGGTTGACGTCAATGGCCTTCAACCGAAAGATCTTGTGTGGTGTTCGACATCGGATCATATATTCACACCACATGAATTGTACTGTAGTACCTTGAGGGTCATTATCATTATCGGTGATTCCTCTCGCGTCTATTAACATCTCACATTATTGGTTGGTAATAAGATGATGTCTTTCCATGTTCGACTTCAGAACATCTCTTCACATGGATCGACTTGTACATCAGGCGAATATTGAACGAGATTGAAGACCCCGGATCTAGTTTCATCCATCTAGGCTGCGATATATTTAGGGATATAAAGACATCAAATGTACACAGAAGCTGCATAGATGGTCATCCAAGCCAGGGATGATGAATCTACATTTGAAGAATCACCAGTCTGCATATGCAGACGACTATCTTTTCTATGTACATGAAATGAATTTATAAAGTTGAGCATGGGAATGCCCGCCTCAACTAGATCATGAAAATTATATTATGATGATGTATTATATTATATCTTATACAGGTCACCTTCCAGTTTCGAAAACCTTGGATCCTCATGATAAAGAATTTCACCCAACATCAAAGATTTACAGCTTCATGCTTTAGGGGGCAACTATTATAGACATATTTGGGCACTTCAAACCCAATCTTATATGTCAATAAACTAAGGGCTTTTTAACCCCTAAAAGTGTTGTTTCATACCCTAAAGGATCATGGTCAACTGATTACATCATTCCCCAAAATTTCCACCTCAAAAACCATCCAGAACTGACCAAAATAGGACCATACTGACTGCTCCACTATCAGGGTGCGATGCATACTGAATCCTACACTAGCCAGGTGCGATACATGTTGATGAGGCCTTTTGTAGGGTGCGATGAGTGAGGATGGACAAATGTCCGAGACAGTTTTCTAAGTGGATGCTCATGGAATCTTCTAGAAACTTCTCTTATGACACTTGCCTCTCTGAATTCACCCAAGGATGAGTAAGAGATCCAAGAAATCTCCAATTGGAACCAAGAACAACAAGTGGAATGACACTAATCAAAAACCCAGAGATGACTCACACCCTTGTACACATCTATAAATGGATCCCTCATTTGATAGATCTAGAGGCTAGAATTTTGTAATTTGCAAGGAAGTGCTAATAGTTTGTGGTTGAGAAAGAGCATTGTATTGTTGGTGTGATCTTCATTTTCATTAGGTGAAGAGGGATTTGATGCTGGGAGGATGATGTTGGATCATACAGCTGGGTTTTAATTCTCCCTTTTATTTAATAAAGTTCTTTGAGTTTTCTTCCATATAACTGTGAAATTTGTGAATGTTATTGTTTATGAATACCATTTTGTGTTCATTACATTTCTGATCCTGTAATGCTTATGATATAATAGATCTAGATGCTTTGACGGTGTCTTGTTACTGTGTTTCTACAAGTATTCTCTAAGCGGGATAAGTAGGAGAGGAGTTGCAAGTTCTGTCAAGGGGGAGAGAGATCAAGCAATGAGTCAAGCAGGAGATCTAGGTTGGTTCCTTTGCCTCTTTCTTATCTATCATACATAGAAGAAATCCCAAATTACTTTGATTGTTTGTTTCTAGGATAGCTGCCAATCCTAGAGGGCTAGTCGATCGAAAAGACACTAGTTTTCCCCGAAACACACTCCCTCTCAACAAGAAAGGGATTATCATTTACCCCGATCTTGTCTCTGTGAAACTCAAATTTACATCTTGACAATTCCTTTTTCAAAATTTCAGCATCTTGCTCCTTCGTGGGAAGGTACTCTAACAACATGATCGACCTCAATACACAATCTCTGAGATGATGATATCAGATATCAATATGCTTGGACCTATCATGAAAAACTAGATTTTCAGAGAGTTTGATACAACTCTGATTATCATAGTAAATCACTGTAGAATCCATCTACTGACTAAACAGACCAACCAGGATCTTCCTCATCCAGATGGCCTCTACCGAACTGAGTGTAACCGATCTCTGTTTCCTATTGTACCAAGAAACTTTTGCTGACCCAATACTGAAAATCCCTCCATATGTGCTCTTCATATTGGATGGACTCCCTGCCCAATTTGCATGTATGAAACCTTGAAGCTTCACTCCCTCTATCCATTTGTACCATAATATGTACTGATTAGTTCCGTTGAGGTATCTCAATACATGCTTTGTCGCCTTCCAATACAGCTTGGTAGGCCTAACCATCAATTGACTAAGTTGGTTAACTACATAGCATAAATCTAGTCGTGTGTTCACCAAATACATGAGTGAACCCACAAGATTTTTGTAAACAGTAGCTTCCACTACCTCTCCAGAAGTATCATCCTCCTTCCTCGAGTTACCAGCTAAAGTCTCCATAGGCTTGCAACTCTCCATGTGGAACCTCATGAGTATCTCGTTGGCATACTTTCCTTGAGACACAAACAACTCCTCATCACCCTACCATACTTCCATGCCTAGAAAGTAATGCATGAGCCCCAAGTCCTTCATCTCAAACTCTCTTACAAGGTCCTCCTTGCAATATTTTATTAGTTTGTCATCACCTATCAATATGAGATTATCAACATAAAGTACAATGATCAACAGTTTACATTCCACCACTATGTTGTATAGGTTTGCATCCGCTTCACTCTTTGTGAAGCCCTACCTGGTGAAGTAGCTATCTATCCTAGTGTACCAAGCACGAGGTGCTTTCTTCAGCCCATACAACACTCTCTTGAGCTGGCACACAAGCGACTCACAGTCGAAGGTTTCAAAACCTCCAGGCTTCTCTATGTACACCTCTTCCTCAATCATGCCATTAATGAAGGTTGTATTTACATCTATCTGATCTATCTTCCAACCCATCTGCACTAATAATGCCAATATAGACTTGATTGATGAGTACCTTTCAATAGGAGAAAAGGTCTCATCATAGTCAACCCCCTCTACCTGTGAAAAGCCACGGGCCACAAATCTAGCCTTATGCTTCTCCACACTACCATATGCAGCTTTCTTTACCTTCTAAAGCCAATGTGAACTCACCATGGACTTATCCTTTGGTCTCAGGACCACATCCCTAACGTTGCTACGAACTATTGAGTCATACTTCTCCACCATGGCATCAACCTAAATTGGTTGCTGCACTACTTACTCAAAGGAAGATGGCTCTATCACAACACATCCACTCATAAGAGTCATGTATCCAATGTACCTATCAGGTAACCTCCTATGTTTGTGATGTGATGTGGATGCTCTCACATTCTCTCTAGCATCTGACAACAATCTATCCACCTCTCCGGTGCGCTTTCTCCCATCCTTGGAAGACTCTGCCTAAGTGGATGTCTCCACTCCCAGATCCTCTGCATGTGGCTGCTCCCCATCAATCTGAGGATCCTCAACCTTAGGAGATAAAATCTCAACAACCACATGTAGTTGAAGCTTCCTCTCGAGGGAAACTCACATGGCCTTCTCTTCATCAATTCTAACATCCCTGCTAACCACTTTCATCTTGTTGATGGGAAAGTACACCCAATAGTTGTGAGGTGTATCAGTGTACCCCAAAAATATCCCCAACTCTGTCGCTAGCTCAAGATTCTTTTGTGCATCTTTTGTCACATGGTAATATATTGATGACCCAAAAATCCTGAAGAGATCAACATCTGGTCGCCTCTTACCGGAATAAGCCTCCTTTGGTGTCTTCATCCCAAGTATCTGATGCGGGCTACGATTCTGAACATAAACCATTGTGTTGCATGCCTCAACCCACAAGTGCAGTGGGCTTACCTAATCATGAAACATCACCCTCGCTGCCCCTACTATGCTTATGTTCTTCCTCTAGGCCACCCCATTCTACTGAGGGTTACGGGGTGTCATCAACTCCCATTTAATCCCTTCCGCTGCACAAATGTTCTTAAACTCATCTGAGACATACTCACCATAGTTATCACTTCGTAGATCTTTAACCTTCTTTCCTGGCACTTTCTCCACCAATGATTTAAACTCACAAAACTTTGTGAAGGTTTGATCCTTTTTTCACATAAAACATATTCAACATTTTCGAGAAAAGTTATCAACAAATATAACATAATACCTGTGTTTTGTCATGGATGTTGTCGAGAATGTTCCACACACATCTGAATGGACTCGCTCTAGAATAGCCTCTACTTGACTATCTTTTTCATGAAAGGAACACTTGGTGTATATACCCAAAGTACATCCCTTGCATGTATCAACTTGCTCTAGTGTACCTTTGGGAAAATTGGTAGAGATCTGTTGCATGATCTTCAAAGCCCTATGTTGCAAGTGACCCAATCACCTGTGCCACAATTATCCAATGTCTTGGCTCTGCACCATCTATGCTTTCATGCTCAAAGGAGCACAATCCTCTACCTCCAACTTATAGAGATTCTTCACTCAAATCCATATCTTCTTTACTTGACTCGTGGCTATGTGTCGATGGAATGCCTTTCCTTTCAAGAAGATCACATCATGGCCTCTATCCTTAAGCATGGAAATGGCTACCAAGTCCTTCTTCAGCCTAGGCACGTACATAACATTATTCAAGGTGGGTGGAGCCCCATGCTCCCTCTTAAAAGTAACTATGCCCAATCTAATAGCAATATACCTCTCGTTGTCACCCATCTCGATATGCATCTGGAGATATTTCTCCTCCAGGTCACTAAATAACTCCTTCTCGCCATTAATGTGGAATGAAGCTCCATTTTCTAAGTACCATACACTTCCCATCATTGATGAATCCATGCATCAATTTAGGGAAAATTCCAATTAGAATTGAGAGGCCAAAGCCTCACCCAACACTTCTCCTGAGTACTTATTCTTGGACTTCTTGAGTGGACAATTTGTAGCAAAATGGAAAAGCTCATGACAATGAAAGCACTTAACTTTCGTCATGTATTTATTCTTACCTCCATGGCAAGAATGTGATTTGGAATGAGAATATTTCCCTTTCCCCTTCTTTGCTTTAGTTTCTAAGGCATAGTTCTCTTCATCATCAATGTTTGATGAAGAGCCATCCCTTGTGTTCCTCCTGATCTCCTCCTGCATCAAATCTAACCATAGTTGTTCCCAATCTAGAAGCTTCTCCTTACCATTGATAGAGTCCTAATAACTATTCCAACTCTTTGAGAGTCCAAGAAGAGAAAGACTCACCATATCATTTGTAGAAACCATGATTCCAACACTTACAAGTTCATCACGACATTGAGTGAACTTGGTCAAGTATTTTGGAATAGTCTCGCCTTTCTCCATTTTGATTTTTTGCAGTTTGTCCTTCAGTTCCAATTTCCTTTGGTCACTATTGTCTTGATACAAGTCTGTCAATTCTTTCCACATAGCATATGGAGTTTCCTTTCCATGGAGACTCGATACAATGTGGTCTCGAAATCCCTCAAGGATTATTCTCCTCGCCTTCGACACACACTTCTTCCATTCAACCAAATTATGTGCATCCGATGCTGGTGGATTAGGAATGTCTTGATCAATGAATTCCTTCAAGCCATTATCCTCTAGCACAACAATCTCCATTCTGTCCCTCCAGGCTATATAATCTGAGCTGCCTTCCAAGGCATACTATTGCAAATTCGAATTTCACTTGTAACCCAAAACTCAAAACTTTGAAATCTCCTCTAGTATATTGAATTCAGCTCTGATACCATGTAGAATTTCTTGTAGATTCACAAGCTCATGCAATTTACTAAAGCACAGGACAAGAATCTACTTCTACTTTCAACCAGTGGAATCCAATAGATCGATAAAAACAATATGAACAAGAAGAAGATAAATCAATGGCACATAACACAACAAGTTTTCCTCGCAAAAGCCATAGCTCAAAACCCTGCCTATTT
Organism: Pinus tabuliformis; assembly: GCA_031772625.1. NCBI lineage: Eukaryota > Viridiplantae > Streptophyta > Pinopsida > Pinales > Pinaceae > Pinus > Pinus tabuliformis. The sequence continues at coordinate 966,112,695 of CM062811.1, forward strand.
GTATTGCATTAAATCATAAATATGAGTGAAGATACAAAGCTTGTTGTCACAAGAACAATTTTGCACAAGTATGCTAAACTTTGTACCTCACAAGCCCACTATTTGCCAACACTTAGCTAATTTCCACTGCCTGCCAAGCCCCTATTTTCCTGTGCAATTTCTAGGATGAATAGCCTATATTTAAGGCAATTCATGCTTCCAAAACTGTGCAATCCAAACATAGGTCCTTCTCTGATTTCATGCATGATATTTACAACTCAGTAAATCATACAACTGATATTACATTGTCCCTGCACTCTAGTCTCAACTGGGTCTTTCTCTGAACTGACATGCATGAGTTTCTCATGAGGGAATCTTCAGTTAACTGGAGTAGCACTTGTGGATGCACCAGTGCACCAACTGACTATTAGTCCTCTATTAGTTCCACAAATAGTTAGAACTAATTTAACTAACCATAACTCAATAAAATGAGTTATCTAATTACAACTCAATTTAAACTCATACTAGACCCCAAAAATTTAGGGAGAACATATACATTACTACAGAAATACTTCCAACACAAAATTCCTAAGCTAATTAAGTTAATTAAACTTAATTAACTATTTACAAGTTTCTATGAGAATAGAATTCGATTTTAATTCTAAGTTTAATTCAAGGACAAATTAAACTGGAATTTCTTCTTGTCATTTTTCAACAACACTGAACTACAAAATTGATCCTCCCGAGAAATAACTTCGAAATTCTTATTCTAATGTGAATCCTGCTCTGACACCATGTAGAAATTATGGTGTAGATTTTCAACTACTCATCAATTTTTAATCAAAATCACAAGACACAAACCTACTCTACTTCTCTACGGAATTCAATTCACAATTTAGAACATCAATCACAAACATGCAATGAGAAATAACACACATGCACATAGTATTTTTCCAGGGGAAAGAAATCTACTAAAAACCCATATGCATGCTTGCATTAATATAATGAATAGAGATGTATTACAATTGCTAACTCAATTTGATCACAACCTGCAAGTGAATAACTTATCTCTCTTCTCACTGAGAATCTCTACCCCAAACTTAGTCAATTTTTGCCTCTGCTTGAGCCCCTATTTTCTTGCGCAATTCCTGAGGAAACATGTCCCTCTTATTTATGAATTTCCTAAAAATGCTTGCACAATTCCTTGGGGTTGATCACCTGACCAATACGATAAACTATACACTCAAACTAGTATATAATTAATATTACATTACCTTGGAATCTCCACCACAACTAGGGAACTTGAATTCTCTGCATGGATCAGTTAACTAGATGATCCCTGAGTTAAACTGTTGTCCCACTACTCACTACTCAATTGACCATGCACTAGTTCTATTGACTATTTGAACTAGTTTAACTGAGTACAATTGAAACTAACTAAATTGGATTGCTATAAATTAGAAATCATGACATGCAAACTAAACTCCAACTCATTAACTCTAATTTTACTAAGCTAACTGAGTGACAAGATCCATGTCAAACAATTTAACTGCGTCCAAGTTTTCTGCTAATGTGGAAATTCGAATTTTCCAAATTTAATCAAGGCAAAATCAAATTGAGAATTTATTGGTACATTTTTCAACAGTTGGACAAGAAAATTTCTTTTCTAGGGTGAGGCTTTGTTACAGGTATTCTCACTTTAATATTTAGTGAAAATAATGATGGCAATGAAATAATATCTTGAATGAAATAAGAGTGTTTCTAATTCTTATCATTTTATCATTATATGTACAAGAAAGATGAAATTTATTTACAATATGAACATGTAAAATTTTGAAACCCGAGGTTGTGCATTATGGTTCAACAACCTTGGATATACTTGGTAAAATCTAGTGCTAAATTAAATATATCATTTACAACATACTTGTTGTTACGTAAACCATGTCCAAGGTTTGCTTTAGAATAATATCAATTTTGTTGCTTTTCTACCGATGATACATATGTGTACTTCACCAAGATTTTCTTGCACTGGTAATTTGTGTGTTGTGGGTTCCTTTAAATGTTTGAACCATTTTTCCCCTAGCTAAAATAATTGTAGTTTGTTTACTAATTGCAAATGTTTCTTGTCTTCAGCTACAACTTATGTATAATTTGTTTGTTGTGAGGCTGTTTATTTGAAGTACTTAACAAATGTAAATTCTCTGAGAGAAAATGTGCAAAAAAATTATGTATTTGTTTGTTGTGAATATTTTGGGAGTCAACAATTGAAGAAACAAATCAAAAGGTACATGGATATTCATGAAAGCCAAACGTGTGTGGAGAGGATAAAGTGTCTTTCAACAACCACTTGCAAATATTTACCAAAGTATGTATTGATAATTTTAACATTTTTTTTGTTTTGTAATTTATTTATTAATTGAAAATGTTTCTTGTATGAACATATGTATAGGTTGTTTAATGTGAGCCTCGTTGTTTTAAGTACTTTACAAATTTAAAATCTTTGAGAGAACATGTGCAATAAATTACAGTCATGTTTGTTGTGAAGTTTGTGGGAGTCAACAAATCGAAGAAACATATCAAAAAGTACATGTGCATTCATTAAAACCAAATATGTGTGGAGAGGATAAAGTGTCACTTCAACAAGCACTTGTAAAGATTTATTAAAGTATGTTATTAATGTAGAAAATCTGCTATGTAGGTTAACCCGATAATGCAATATAAATCAAAGCAGAATACTATAACCTACTTCTACTCACAATTTGCGGAAGCTTAAAGATCGAGCTGAACAATATAACCAGAAGAAAAAGAATCAATACTCAATACACATGAAAATACTTTGGGGAAAGCCTTGGCTAAAAACCCCCACTATCTGTATTATCATACAAGGTGGAAATACATAGGAATTATACAAAGCCTTAGCTCTCACAGCTAGCCAGCTCTTAGTACAATCCTCACAGATGCTCACAGAAAATCCTGGCTTCTCACAAGCCTTCCTTTCTACCCTCCAAGCTCTTATTTCCTTGCATTATTCCTAGTGGATGATTCTCACCTCACCAAGTGGAACACTTCTCTCACACACTGCAATAACTGCGCAATCCTCAAGGAATTGATTCCTTCTGCATGCATGAGTTTTCTTTATAGGAAAACACATGCAACTCATAGTACACTGTCCTTGTCTTTAATCTCAACTGGGTCTTTCTCAGAATAGACATGCATGAGTTTCTGATGAGGGAATCTTCAGTTAACTGGAGTACACTATTTGAGTGCATGCATGCATCAACTGACTGTTAACTCTCTATTAATTCCTCAAAAAGTTTGTAACTAATTTAACTGGACTTAACTCAGTAAACTGAGTTAACTAATTACAACTCAAATATAACTTAATAGTATCTCCTTAATTTATGGCTTATCTCCTTAATTTAAGGGATAACTCTTGCATGACTTCAGAAAGACTTCTAACTTGAATTTCTCCAACTAATTAAGTCAAAATAACTTAATTATTTATTTCCAAGTATCTGTTAAGACTAAATTCGATTTTAATTCACAATTTAATTCAAGGAAAAATTAAATTGGAATATTCTTGTTACCACATTTCAACACTCCCTCTCAAAAAGAAAGGGATTGTCTGCCACCCTGATCCTGTCTCAATGGAACTCGAATTTACACTTTGACAATGCCTTTGTCAAAATGTCAGCATCTTTCTCCTCTATCAAAATATACTGCAGCAACATGATCCTCCTCGCTACACAGTCTTTGAGATGATGATACCGGATGTCGATGTGTTTGGACCTATCATGAAATAATGGATTCTCAAAGAGTTTGATACAACTCTAATTATCACAATATATCACAGTTGGATCCATCCTCTAATCAAACATACCAACTAGGATTTTCCGCATCCAGATGGCCTCACATGTTGCCTGACTTGCAGTCATGTATTCTGCCTCTGCCGAGCTGAGTGCAACTGACCTTTATTTCCTGTTGTACCAAGAAACTATCACTGACCCAAGGTTGAAAATCCCTCCTGATGTGCTCTTATGATCTGATGGACTCCCTACCCAATCTGCATCAGTGAAGCCCTGTAGCTTCACTCCCTCTGTCTGTCTATACCATAATCCATACTAAGATGTGCCTCTGAGGTATGTCAATATATGCTTTTCCACCTTCCAAGACATCTTGGTAGGCTAGACCATCGCTTGACTCAGCTGGTTCACTACATAGCACAAATCTAGTCGTGTGTTCACTAAGTACATTAGTGAACCCACAAGCTACCTATACATAGTAGCCTCTACTACTTCTCTTGAAGTAGCATCCTCCTACCTCCAGTTACCTGCTAGAGGAGTCTGCATGGGCTTGCACTTCTCCTTGTGGAATCTCCTAAGTATCTCATTGGCATACTTTCCCTGAGACACAAACAACTCCCCATCCTTCTGCCACACTTCTATGCTAAGGAAGTAATGCATGAGACGCATGTCTTTCATCTCGAATTCTCTTGTAAGGTCCTCCTTGCAAGACATGATCGACTGATCATCACCAGTCAATATGAGATCATCAACATAAAGAACAATGATCAATAGCTTACCTTTCACCAAAATGTGGTACAGGTTCGCATCTGCTTCACTCTTTGTGAAGCCCAACCCGGTGAAGTAGTTTTCTATCCTGGTGTACCAAGCACGAGGTGCTTGCTTCAGCTTGTACAACGCTATCTTGAGTTGGCACACATGCAACTCACGATCGAAGGTTTCAAAACCTTCTGGTTTCTCTATGTACACCTCTTCCTCAATCTCGTCTTTGAGGAATGCAGTCTTCACATCCATCTGATGGATCTTCCAACCCATCTATGCTAATAGTGCCAACATAGATCTGATAGATGAGTACCTTGCAACAGGAGCAAAATTCTCATGATAGTCAATCCCCTTGCCCTGTGAAAAGCCACGAGCAACAAATCTTGCCTTATACACTACCATTAGCAGCTTGAGTTACCTTGTAAAGCCAACGAGAACTCACAACTAACTTGTTCTCTAGTCTCGGAACCACGTCCCAAATACTGTTATGAACTATGGAGTCATACTCCTCCACCATAGCATCAACCCAAATCGGCTGCTGCACTGCTTCCTCAAAGGAAGATGGCTCGGTCTCAACACATTCCCAGCAAGGGCCATGTATCTAGTGTACCTCTCAGGTGACCTCCTCTGTTTGCGCTGAGAATATGGTGCTCCCACATTCTCTCTCGCATCCTGCAATAATTTGTCAGCTTCTCTTGTGCGCTTTCATCCATATCTGGAAGATTGCTTGAGTGGATGTATCCACTCCTGGAACCTCTACATGCAGCTGCTCTGCATCAGTCTGAGGCTCCTCCTCCTTAGTAACCAATAGTTCCTCCACAACTTGTAGTTGGAGCTCCCTCTCAAGGGAAACTCGCATGGCCCTCTGCTCATCAAACTTGAGATCTCTGTGAACCACTGTCCTCTGAATGGTAAGCAAGTACACCTAATAGTTGTGAGGTGTATCACTGTACCCCACAAGTACCCCCAACTCTACTATCAGCTCAAGCTTCTTCCATGCATCCTTTGTCACATGGAAATATATCGATGAGCCAAAGATCCTGAAGTGACTCACATCTGGTCTCTTACTAGAGAAAGCTTACTCTGGTGTCTTCATCCCAAGTATGTGATGTGAGCTTCTATTCTGCAAATAGACCATTGTGTTGCATGCCTCAGCCCACAAGTGAAGTGGTAGGCCTTGGTCATGCAGCATTTCTCGTGTTGCCCCTACAATAGTTTTGTTCTTCCTCTTGGCCACCCCATTCTATTGTGGGTTATGAGGTGTCATCAACTCTTCTTTAATTCCTTCCGCTACACAAAAGTCCTTAAACTCTTGAGAGACATATTCTCCACTGTTGTCGCTTCTCAAGGCTTTGATCTTCTTCCCTGACTCTTTCTCGACCAAAGCTTTGAACTCACAAAACTTTGAGAAGGTTTGGTCCTTCTTCTGCATGAAATAAATCCAACATTTACGAGAATAGTCATCAATGAAAATAACATAATACCTTTGCTTCGTTGTGGATGCCGTCGAGAATGGTCCACACACATCAGTATGAACTCACTCTAAGATAGCCTTTGCTCAACTGTCTCGATCATGAAAGGAAGACTTGGTGTACTTTCACAAGGTACAACCTTTGCATGTCTCAACTTGCTCAAGTTTACCTTTGGGAAGTCCTGTAGATATCTGTTACATTATCTTCAAAGCGCCATGATGCAAATGGCCCAACCACCTGTGCCACAACTTGCCAATATCTTAGCTTTGCACCAATTATGCTTTCATACTCAATGCTGCACAATAATCTACCTATAGTTTATAGAGATTCTTCACCTGAATCCCTATCCTCTTGGTATGACCTGTGGCTATGTGTCTTAGGAATGCCTTTCCTTTATTGAAGACAACATCGTAGCCTTTGTCCTCCAACATCGTGACTGATACCAAGTTCTTCTTCAATCCAGGCACATACTTCACATTTGTCAAGGTGATAGGAGCTCCATGCTCCCTCTGAAAAGCAACCGTGCCCACTCCTGAAACACTATACCTTCCGTCGTCACCCATCTCTATGCACATCTTAAGGTCTTTCTCCTCCAAGGCACTAAATAAACTTTTATCATTGATCATGTGGAATGAGGCTCCACTGTCAAGATATCAAACACAACCCATCATGGATGACACCATGCATGCAATGAGGGTAAAGTCCATTTCGAACTGAAAGGCTAATGCCTCACCTTCTAATCCTTCCGAGGATCCCTTCTTGGAGTTCTTCGATGGGAAATTAGTCGCATAATGTCCCATCTCGTGACAATTAAAGCATCTCACATTAGACTTTTCACCCTTCTTCCCTCCATGAGAAGAATTTGATTTGGAATGGGAAGCCTTCCCCTTCCCTTTCCTTGCCTTACTCACTAAGGCCACATTTTCTTCATCATCATCCTTGGATGAAGAACCATCTCGTGTGCTCCTCCTGATCTCCTCCTGCATCAGATCTGACCACAGTGGTTCCCAATCTGGAAGTTTCTCCCTTCCATTTACAGAGTCTTGGTAGCTATTCCAACTCTTTGGAAGGCCAAGGAGAGAGAGGCTCACCATATCATCATCGGCAGTAGTTATTCCCACACTGCTAAGCTCATCTCTACAGGTGGTGAGCTTGTTCAGATATGTGGAAATAGTATCACCCTTCTCCATCTTGATTCTTCAAAGCTTATCCTTGAGCGCCAATTTCCTCTGGCCGCTTCTGTTCTAGTAGAGGTCCTTCAATGTCTTCTACATTGAAAATGGAGTATCCTTCCCATGGAGACTCGAGACAATATGGTCTCAAACTCCCTCAAGGATGATCTGTCTCGCCTTCACCACACACTTATTCCACTCAGCCAACTCTTGTGCATTAGTTGAAGCTAGCTTTTGGATTTCTTGATCAATAAATTCCTTCAAGCCATTGACTTCTAATACAGCCTCCATTCTATCTTTCCATGCTATGTAATTCGAGCTACCTTCCAAGGCATACTCGAGTCTCAAGCCATAGAACACCATTGGCCAATCTTGAAGTATGATAAGAATTCAATTTGCACCTGCAACCCCGAACTTCAAACTTCGAATTCTCTCCTCAGGATATTGTTCACAGCTCCGATAAACTTGGCTCGGATACCATGTATAAAATCTACTATGTAGGTTAACCCGATAATGCAATATAAATAAAAGCAGAATACTATAACCTACTTCTATTGACAATTTGCGGAAGCTTAAAGATTGAGCTGAATAATATAACCAGAATAAGAAGAATCAATACACAATACACATGAAAATACTTTGGGGAAAGCCTCAGCTAAAAAACCCCACTATCTGTATTACCATGCAAGGTGGAAATACATAGGAATTATACAAAGCCATAGCTCTCATAGCTAGCCAGCTCTCAGTACAATCCTCACAGATGCTCACAGGAAATCCTTGCTTCTCACAAGCCTTCCTCTATGCCCTCCAAGCTCCTATTTCCTTGCGTTGCTCCTAATGGATGATTCTCACCTCACCAAGTGGAACACTGCTCTAATACACTGTCAGAACTGTGCAATCCTCAAGGAAGTGATTCCTTCTGCAGGCATGAGTTTTCTTTATAGGAAAACACATGCAACTGATAGTACATTGTCCTTGTCTTCAATCTCAACTGGGTCTTTCTCAGAATAGACATGCAAGAGTTTCTGATGAGGGAATCTTCAGTTAACTGGAGTACACTGGTTGAGTGCATGCATGCATCAACTAACTGTTAACTCTCTATTAGTTCCTCAAACAGTTTGGAACTAATTTAACTGGACTTAAATCAGTAAACTGAGTTAACTAATTACAACTCAAATATAACTCAATCTTATCTCCTTAATTTAAGGCTTATCTCCTTAATTTAAGGGATAACTTTTGCATGACTTCAAAAATACTTCTAACTTGAATTTCTCCAACTAATTAAGTCAAAATAACTTAATTAATTATTTCCAAGTAGTTGTTAAGACTAAATTCGATTTTAATTCACAATTTAATTCAAGGACAAATTAAATTGGAATATTCTTGTTGCCACATTTCAACAATTAACAATTTTAACATTTTTTTATATGAAAATGGATATTTCATTTTTATTTGGTATGGAGTGGTAATCTAACTAGATTTCTCTCAAGAAATCAAATCTCAATCAACACATTAGACTAGTGCACCTTGGATTAAAACCATTGAACTCTAGATTTCATGATTGTGAAATGAAGTTCACACATAAGGTTGTCAAAGACAGACATGATAAGACGGGTAGACATTGTTATGTACAAGTGAGTCTAGCAACAATAATCTTTTTTTCTCTATATGTTCTACATTGTTGTGTAGGGTTCCTTTAAATTTTTGAAGTATTGTTACCTTAGCTAAAATACTTGCAATATTTTTCTTAATTGCAAATGTTTTGTGTAGATTTCCTTTAAATATTTAAAGTATTGTCCCCTTGGCTAGAAAACTCGTAATTTGTTTCTTAATTGCAAATGTTTCTTGTCTTTAACTACAACATTTGTATAGTTTGTTTGTTGTGAGCCTGGATGTTTGAAGTATTTTACAAATGCAAAGGATTTGAGAGAACATGTGCAACATAATTTGTTGGGTGTGGAACCTGATTATCTTCTTTATTCAGAGGTATTACCGCATTGTACCCCCCGTAATATTTGCGCTGCAAGGGGGATCTAGGGGGGGTAGTAGTGATCTTTAGGAGCCCCCCCTAGTGTGGGATTGGGGGCAGCGCCGCCGAAGCTAAAAATAGATGTAAAATTGCCTTGTAAAATGTTGTAATTTCATAGTCAATCTGGGTTGTTCATTAGGCGGAGATCTGATAGTAGAAGTTATGTTTAATTTAGTTTTTTTTTGCGTAGAAGGAAACCCCTCACTCTATATGAGGGAATTGTATTGCGTCTATGTAGATTTGTATTATGAGTGAGAAAGAGAGAGGAGATTGTGTGAGATTGAAGAGGGAATTACAACGAATCTGTTGTAGGTTGTATCTCTTCAGTTTGCTGGATAATATCAAAGGAAGGACTAGCTATTTCCCGTGGACATAGCCCAAATTGGGTGAACCACATATATTTGTGTCTCTCTTGTTTTATGTGTTTTCTGTCTTTATATTTCTGAAATATATTTTTATGTGTTCCATTGTTCTATAATATATAATTTTCTAACAACTAGTATCAGAGTCGAAGGTCTATTTGGATGATAAACTCGCAGGAGAGAAGGGTTCCTGGTTCGAGTGGGAGCAATGGCAGAAGATGGTAGGTTTAGGGCCAAAAAATTTAACAGCCAAAACTACCAACTGTGGAAAATGAAGATGGAAGATTATTTGTACCAAAAAGATCTGTACCAACCATTGAGCAGAAAGGTAAAGAATCTGACGAGTATGACAGACACATAATGGGATATTCTTGATAGAAGGGCACTTGGAACAATACAGTTGTGCCTAGCGGCATCAGTAGCCTTTAATATTTCAAAGGAAATGACAACAGAGGGTTTAATGTCGGCATTGGCCAAACTATATGAAAAACCATCGGCCTCAAATAAGGTATTTCTTATGAAGCGTTTATTTAATATGAAGATGTCAGAAGGTGGATCTGTTGTTGATCATTTAAATGAATTTAATACAATTACTAATCAGTTAAGTTCTGTAGGGGTAACTTTTGATGATGAAGTTAGGGCTCTGTTATTTCTATGCTCATTGCCAGAAAGTTGGAATGGTTTAGTTATGGCCATTAGTAACTCTGTCTCTGGATATAGTACTTTAAAGTTTGATGATTTTGTCGATGCAATCCTTAGCGAGGAAATGCGACGAAAAAGCTCCGGTGAGACATCAGGTAATGCTTTGACCGCAGAGACTAGAGGAAGAAAAATGGAAAGAGGAAAGAGCCCGGGATATCGCAGTAAGCCAAGGAAAGGTGGATCCAAGTCTAGATCGGGGATAGTGTGTTGGAAATGTAGGAAGAAAGGACACCTGAAGAAAGACTGCAAGTCTCGGAAGGGAAAAGAAGGAGATGCACAGTAATAAAACAATCATGAAGCAAATGTGATAGGTGATGTGTTGCAAGATGCTTTGATTCTTTCATCAGAAAATATTATTGATGCCTGGGTGGTAGATTCAGGGGCCTCATTCCATGCCACACCTGATAGGAAACATTTTCATGATTATGTTCAAGGATATTTTGGACAGGTTCGATTGGGTGATGATAAACCCTATAAAATCATTGGAATGGGTACAATTTTCATAAAACAACAGAATGGAAATCAATGGTTGTTGAAGGAGGTAAGGCTATGTAACTACTTTTACATATAAAACCTAAAAGGTCACAAAAGGAGCCCTAGTAATAGCAAAAGGAGAAAAGGTTGGGACATTGTACTTAGGCAATGGTATTTCTAATTCTGTTAATGCTTTAACCTCTACAAGAGCAGATACAGCATTGTGGCATCATAGGCTTGGGCACATGAGTGAGAAGGGTTTGTAGATTCTTCACTCAATAAATTTGTTGCAAGGTTTGAAGCATGTTGATTTAAAATTTTGTGATAATTGTGTTTATGGATAATAGAAGAGAGTCAGATTCCTCAGAGTTGGGAAAGAAAAGAAGAGCGAAAATTATAGCTTGTGCATACAGATGTATGGGGACCTGCTCAGGGATCATCTCTCGGTGGCTCTTGTTATTATGTTACTTTTATTAATGATGCAACCAAAAAAACCTAGATTTATTGTATTCGAAATAAATCTGATGTATTTGATACTTTCAAGAAATGGAAATCTTTGGTTGAAAATGAGACAGGAAAAAGGTTGAAGTGTCTCAAATCAAACAATGGAGGTGAATATTGCATAAAAGAGTTTGATAGGTACTGTTTAGAGAATGGAATTCGCAGAGAGAATACAATTCCAGGAACACCACAAGAAAATGGTGTGTCAGAAATGATGAACAGGACAATCATGGAGCATGAAAGGTGCATGAGATTGCATGCAGGATTGCCTTTACAATTTTGAGCGGATGCTATAGATATTTTTGTTTATCTAATAAACTGAGGGCCTTCAAGTTCCTTGGATGGTGGTATTCCAGAGGAGGCATGGATAGGTAAAAAGGTAAAATACTCATTTTTAAAGACTTTTGGTTGTGAATCCTTTGTCCACGTTAATAAAGAAAATAGAACAAAGCTTGAGGAAAAATCAAAGAAATGTACCTTTATTGGATGGTGTTAATGATTTTGGTTATCGCTTTTATGATTATGAAAAATAGAAAATCATTAGAAGCAGAGATGTCATATTCAATGAAAAGGTTTTGTATAAGGATCAACTACAAGAAAAGAAACAAGAAAAAGGAAATGGAGAATACACAATGCTTGATGAGATCACTGAAAAAGTGATGGTACCTGAAAATCATAATGATCAACAACCAGAACAACAACAGCAACCAGAACAACAACAACAACCACAACAACAACAACCACCTCAAACACCTGAAAGTGGTGTTAGAAGATCTACCAGGATAAGTAGACCCCCTGAACGATACTCCTTCATTATATTATGTATTGTTGACTGATTCTGGTGAACTAGAATGTTATGAAGAAGTAGTGCAAGTAGAAACTAGGAAGAAATGGGAGCAAGCCATGAAAGAAGAGATGGACTCCTTATCACATAACCAGACTTGGGACTTAGTCAAGTTTCCTGCAGGTAAAACAACATTTCAGAATAAATGGGTTTACAAGTTGAAGGAAGAAGATGGAAGTAGAAAAAGGTGAGATATTTTCTCATGTTCTTAAAATGACTTCAATCAAAACTATTTTAATTCTAGTAGTAGCTGAAGATTTTCATCTTGAGAAGTTAGATGTAAAGACAGCCTTTCTCCATGGGGATTTCGAGGAAGAGATATAGATGCAACAGCCACAAGGATATGTGGTAAAAGGGAAGGAGAAACTAGTGTGCATGTTGAAGAAGAGCTTGTATGGCTTAAAACAGGCTCCATGGTAGTGCTATCTAAAATTTGACAGGTTTATATCTGAACAAGGTTATACTAGATGTCACTTTGATCATTGTGTTTATCTCAAAAGGAAAAATGATGGCAGATATATTATATTGTTATTGTATGTAGATGACATGCCTGTTGCAGGTTCTAACATGCAGGAAATAAATGTGCTCAAAAGAAAATTGGCGAACTCATTTGCAATAAAGGATTTGGGTACTGCAGAACAAATCCTTGGTATGAGAATAACTAGAGACTGGAAGAATTGAAAATTAATATTGTCTCAGGGTGAGTACATAGAAAAGGTGTTGAAAAGATTTAATATGCAGAATGCAAAACTAGTTAGTATACCTTTGGCTAGCCATTTCAAACTAAGTAAGGAGGTGTGTCCCAAGACTCATGAAGAAATGGCTTATATGTCTAAAGTTCCATATGCATCAATAGTTGGAAGCTTAATGTATGCAATGGTATGCACAAGGCCTGATATTGCACATTCAATGGGAGTTGTAAGCAGGTACATGAAAAATCTAGGAAAAGAACATTGGATGGCGGTGAAGTGGATTCTCAGGTATTTGAGAGGTACCACAAATCAAGAATTATGATTTGGTGGTTCAAACATTGCTCTACAGGGGTATGTTGATGCAAATATGGCGGGTGATAGAGATAACAGGAGGAGCACAACAGGGTATGTGTTTACTATAGGTGGAACAGCTATCAGTTGGGTTTTAAAACTGCAAAGTGTTGTTGCACTCTCAACAACGGAAGCAGAGTATGTTGCTGCTACAGAGGCTAGTAAAGAAATGATTTAGTTACAAAGTTTTCTGGATGAATTGGGTAAGAAGCAGGAGTTGGGCAGTTTATATAGTGATAGCCAGAGTGTCGTACACCTTGCAAAGAACTTTCCATTTCATTCTAAGACTAAACATATACAGCTCAAGTACCATTTCATACGATCAATGTTGGAAGATGGACAGTTGAAGCTGGAAAAGATACACACTAGCCAGAATCCTACAGATATGTTAACAAAAGTTGTAACCAAGGAGAAACTGAGATTTTGCTCAGTTGCAATTGGTCTTCAAGTATGATGAAGAAGATAACAAATAGCCAAGTCTAAAGTGGAGTCATTGTCCAGCAAATGAAGCAGCGGTGGAGTTGCTATAATCAGTCTCCAAGTGGGAGATTGTTGGGTGTGGAGCCTGATTATCTTCTTTATTCATAGGTATCACCGCATTGGACCCTAGTTCATAATTTGGTGGCAACGTTTCCCATAATATTTGCACTGAAAGGGGGGTCTAGGGGGAGTAGCAGCAATATTTAGGATCGCCCCCCTCTAGCAAGGGATCAGGGGCGGCGCCCCTGAAGCTAAAAATAGATGTAAAATTTCCTTGGAAAATGTTGTAATTTCATAGTCAATATGGGTCGTTCATTAGGTGAAGATCTGACGGTAGAAGTTATGTTTAATTTAGGGTTTTTTTTCCCAAGAAGGCAACCCCTCGCTATATATGAGGGAATTGTATTGTGTCTATGTAGAATTGTATTATGAGTGAGAAAGAGAGAGGAGATTGTGTGAGAGCGGAGAGGGAACTACAGTGGGTCTGCTGGAGGTTGTATCTCTTCAGTTTGCAGGATAATATTAAAGTAAGGACTGGTTGTTTCCCATGGACGTAGCCAAAATTGGGTGAACCACGTATATATGTGTCTCTCTTGTTTTATGTGTTTTCTGTGTTTATATTTCTGTAATATATTTTATGTGTTCCATTGCTCTATAATATATAATTTTCTAGCATAATTACAATCGTTCTTGTTGTGTAATTGGTGGGAGTCAATAATTAAAGGAACATATCAAAAGGTACATGTGCATTCATGAAAGTCAAACATGTGTGGAGATGTTTATTGTCTGCAGCTACATCATGTGTACACATTTTTTGTTGTGAGTCTGGTTGTTTGAAGTACTTTACAAATGCAAATGCTTTGAGATAACATGTGCAACAAAATTACATTCATGTTTGTTGTGAAGCTTGTGGGAGTCAAAAATTCAGGAAACAGATCAAAAGGTATATGTGCATTCATAAAAACCAAACATGTGTGGAGAGGATAAAGTGCCACTTCAACAATTGCTTGCAAAGTTTTACTGAAGTATATTATTGCTAATTTTAACAATTTATGTTGCATGCAAATGGAAATTTCATTTTTTACTTGGTATGGAGTGGTAATCTAATTAATTTCATTTCTTAAGTCAAATCTCACCTTGGTCAATCCACATTGGATTAAGAGAAAGTGTATATTTCATGATTCTGAAATGAGATTTGCACATAAGGTTGTCGGAGACAATCATGAGAAGATAGGAAGACATTTCTATATACAAGTGAGTCTAGCAACAACAAATTTTTTCTCTGTATCTTTTTTCTCAATATTATCAGCAAATATTGCTTGAATATGGCTAGGTCAATGCTTGCTCCCACATAGAATTATCTAAATGGGATCCAAAAAGGCCAAAAATTCAAAGTCATCAAAGTCAATCGAAACTCATTGCATTACATAGAGCTCGAAAAAATGATTCCAGCACAACTTGAACGGGAAAAATCCAACTTTGTATGCAGAAGTTATTCAAGGTCAAAGTTTTGGTCAAAGGAGGTCAAAAAGTCAAAATCAACGGTCAAGTTCATGGTCCTAGCAGGAAAGGTTCCACTTCATAGTTCTAGTGCCAATGAGATTTTGAAAAGTGGTAATCTGTAATTAGAAGAATTTAGGCCAATTCCAAGGAGCCACAAGGCCCAATGAGAGGGCCCCATGGGACCCAATTGGGAAAGGCCATGTGGCTTGGACACATTGATAAAAAAGTTATGATCAATGAATTGGACAAGATTCAATCTCGCAACCTTTTAGCAACTAATCTTGGCACTCACCTTTACACCACAAGTTGTTCATTGTTATAACAAACCCCGCCACATTTATTTAAGGTGGTTATAATATTATTTGGAAAAAAAATGGACACCACCATTTTTCGTGGCCCCGCCATATGTTGGATAGTTGGCATTGCCTGGATGGCTAGTGGCTTAGTAAATATATATGCAAGTGTGTTGGCATTGATTTCAACAATCATGTTGGGAGATGTGTTGGGAAGTTGGCATTGTCTAACTGTTGGCAGGAGTGTTGGCATTGATGTCAACCAAACTAGCATGGATGCTTTTCGCAACAGATGTTATCTTTGATGTTCCCTAGCCTAGTTGTGATGGTAATTGGGTTAGAATTGATATGATTATTGTGTCAGACTTGGGAGGAGTCCCATGGTTTCTGCAATGCTCTGTAGAGAATCATCACAGTAGCAGGCTTATTGGAAAATCCATAAAATGATGACTATGGTGATTGGGAGTCCAGGAGGAATCCCATGGTTGTTACAATGTTCAGTAGATAATCATCATAGTAGCAGGATTTATTGAGAAGCCATAAAATGATGACTATGGTGGTTGGGATTTCAGGATTCCAGGAGCAAAGAGCGGTAGATATTTTTCATCCATTTTACAGGTAGAAGATGGGCTCGAAGCCTACATCGGTTCTTCTCCATTGGGAAGTTCTCTAAAAGATCTTTCCAATGGTGTGTAGAAGTTTGAAAATGGTCTCTTAGATAAAATGTTATGGTCTGTCGATGTGTTGACGGTGCTCGACACACCAACATTCAGGGGATCTCCCCGATATGAAGTCCCAACTAGACCTCACAATGTTTGGAGTAGGAGTCCCAACAGTGGGCAGTAATGTAATGCCTTAACCATGGTAGCATGCAAAGGAACTATGATAACTTTGGGTGAGAGAAAGTGTGTGACCCTGCAGAGAGTCAAGTGTGATGCATGAAGGTTCTAACACATGAAGGGGGAAAGGAAGTGCACCCTTAGAATATTGTAATAGTACACAGCTTGAAAGGAACACATGAATGAAATGATATCACAATCTAAAATGTTGAATAGACCACAAGTTAAAGTGATGAGTTAATCCAACAACATGCATTCAAAAAGATTCTTACAAATGCATACAAAGTAGTTCATAATCATATGCGTAAGTTAAATAACATACATTTCCAATACAACAATAATAGTCCTACTATATTAACAACATATGCATGAAAGCGTGTAGGCTCTAATTTTATTATTATAAGTGAAATTTCCATCCATACATACACCTTTGACAACCACTAGCCCCAATAGTGGAACATTATAGTCAAGAACATCTACTCCTCCAAAGAATTATACTTGCTCTACACTATGGAGAAGCCAAGGCTCTTCACAGTACTCTCAAGACTTCTCTAAGCCTAAGTCTAGCCAAAACCTTGGCTCCCAAAAGCTTGTTCTATGAGTTATGAGGTTATATTATAAAAAGGGAAGGGTGACCCTTAACATTCCCCTTTATGACTCTTTGACTTCCCTCGTGACTCTTCAACTTATTCACTAAATGACACATTACATTACATGATGAATTTTCATATTCCAATATTCACACTTTGAATTTCACTTACAACATATTTACAAATAATATTACATTTTCCACATGTACCCATATAAGACAAAATAGGATAGAGGAATCCTAACAAGACAGAACACCATGTTTCTGGAGTTTGGGGGAAGTCCATCTCAATAACCTCCTCTTGTTGCTTCTCGGTCACATATCGGTGCCAATCTTGGTACTGTGTGATGGTGTCCCCAAACTACTTGACGGTGTATTTCTGGAAGTGGACTCTAGCCTCCATGGTATCCAAGTATATGGTCTTGGAACTTGTATCCAACTCATTTTGAAGCATGAGAAGAAATGTCTTGACTTTGACAGGTCCACCGATGTACTTTTGCATGTTTTGTGCATTCATCTCCAAGTCTTCCCTAGTGTACTCTCATCTTAGTTGCTCCAAGTACTCATTGATCTCTAGTCGGACATCATTCTTGGGTTTAGCATCGATGAGGGAACCGATTGATGGGGTTTGGTGTTTTATCACCAATACATCCATGCTATTGTACAATTGTGCATATGAGGCCTATGTGCTACCAATGAATGAGGGGAGTTGCTTGTTGTTTTGAATCAACATTCAGACCTTCGCTTTATCCATCTCATCCTTTGACTTCATATTTTATGCTAAGTCAACTGGGACCCCTTTGTACT
The DNA here is from genome assembly GCA_031772625.1 of Pinus tabuliformis. Classification (NCBI taxonomy): domain Eukaryota; kingdom Viridiplantae; phylum Streptophyta; class Pinopsida; order Pinales; family Pinaceae; genus Pinus; species Pinus tabuliformis. The sequence goes on from CM062811.1 coordinate 966,130,349, forward strand.
GCATTGTCCACTATTGTACATGGTTTATGGCAGCATGTATGCTCTTGAGAGTTTGAACAAACTATTTTCTCCGCTATTGTAGGCCATGCAAACGGGCAATTTATTTATGCACGGTGACAAATCCATCACAGAGCTTCCGCATGGTATCACCAAGTGTTGATATTTCAGCAAGTATCGTTGTCCTCATCTCCCCCAATGCAGAAACTCCATTCGGTGTCGATGCTCGGAGTTCTTTCGGATTTTTCCTAGAAGCCTGCAAATTCTTTTCAAGTTGCTCATTCTCAGTCATCAAGTACTAAACATTTGAGCTTGTTGCTTCTACATAGGCCAAGTTGGCTTGGGCAATAGAAGTTGGATGCTTCCTAGTGTCTGACACTATCACCCTTTCCATGATGAATGCAGGTGATACGTGATCATCCAAAAAGATCTTCCTCCGCACTTGTACAATCCTCTTTTGGAACTCATCAAATGATAGATTTTACATATCCATGACCGAATCACCATCAAGGGGAACAACATCTCCTTGCTCGCTCGAGGCTGGCTTTGCTACTAGAGGTGGTGGAGACTAAGAGATGACCTATGGTGATTTCAACATCAGGTCAGTATCTTCACGCTGCAACTCCTATTTCAACTCCATGTATCTCACTTCAATTAATTTCTCAATCTGTTGAGCAAGCTTTCAATCCTACAACTTTTCACCCTCTTCCTTATTTGTTGGTTGTTCCATCTTATCAACATGTATCGATGTTGTTTCCTCTATCATCGCACGTTTCCTTTTTTATTCTTCCTACTTATCCTTCTCTTCTCTTTCCCTCCTCCTCAACTCTTGTTCTTCCTTCAGCTTCTTCTCTGTTTCCTGTAGCTTCAATTCTACTTCTTGCAGCATCTATTTTTCTCTCTTCCTCCACTCTTCTCTCTTCATCTGTTTCTCCCTGTTTTCTTTTGTTGCCAAAGCTTCCTTCTTGAGGATAGGATCCACCTTCATTTTGCAGCTTTTCTCTCCCTCTGGGTCCTCAGCAATCTTCCTCTTTCCATTGTCCTGCACTGGATTGTTGCCTTATGTTGTTATTGTTGTTGCTTCTGGAGTTGTTTCTTTCTGTAGAGCATCCTTCCAAGTTCTTGCTATACTGATTGGCTCATTGAGTTTGGAGGCATTGTAGCAGTACCTCCAAGGATCTTCCTCTGGCCAATGAAATGTATCGTGGATCCACGGAAAGTAAACTCTCATACAGTGGTCCTTGCAAATACCATGGGGATCATATGGATTAAAATTATTGGTGCCGAACTCGAATTTCACTATGTACTTAGCCTCGACATCTGCACCTTTCAAGCTCCTAATATCGTATAATATGATCCACAAAGGAAGAGCGGGCTATGGCGCTTTCTTCTTTGGATGAAATCATGTTGACAACCGTGTAGCAAGGTGGTATGAAACTTCTTTCATGATCAATTTTTCAGTGGCATACCTTGTTAGGACATGCAAAGGCTTCTCTCCTCCAAACACTCTAATGAAGGTGCCACCTAGTGAAGCATACCAGTCTACAATTTTTACTATCACCTCCATTTCTTCTCGAGACATGCAAGGCGGATCTTGCTCAAATATAAGCTTGTATAATGGGATGATAAATTGGTCAGTTAGCCTTGCCATCCCCCTTGATAGTTGCAATCAGAAAGAAAATTGCAATGTATGTTCACAACATTCTCTTTTGGTGTCCATATCCAGCTCATTCCAGGGAATTGTTGTTGTGCACAGATTGTATCCAGTAAGTATGGGTACATGTAAAACCTTTCTTAGTAATTATTTGGAGGATTCTGAGCCTTAGCCACATGGGAATTCAATTGATGAGCCAATATATCTGACCAATTGAATGGCCTCCCATCATTCACAAACTAGTCCAGTAAGACTACCCACCTTTCAGGGAAGGTTTCTATGCTCTCTTAACCATATATTCTGCAGGAAAATATGATCAAGAACTGGTAAGACTTCCTGAGGAACTTTGTCTTCTAAACAAGGGTGGGTGTATGTCTAAACTTCAATGGTTCTTTCACCCAGCACTTGACAATGTCTCTCGTTTTCACATAGCTATGGGTAGCATAGAAGAGGGATTTCACGCACTTCACAAACTCAGGTACGTGATACATCTGTTGAAATTCCTCTACCCTGAAGGTGGCAAGATTTCTCTTATTGTCACTGCTCAATGTCATAGTTTGTTCATTCTTATGTGAGACAATCTAGTTGATGATGTCCGCAAACAGGAAGGCAGAGTACCTTCATGCAATCTTGTATAACCCTAGCCACTGGATACTATGATAAACATGTTAATCCTCTAAGTTAGCCTTAAAGTCATCTAAAAAAGTGTCTTTTATATGTTTTCATGTCAGTGTTGCTCCCTTCTCAATAAACAGCTTAGTATCTGCATATACAGGTAAATCAATTGATGTTTGCTCAACTGCTTCTCGAGTACTACTCTCAACGGTTTCCTTTGATGTAGCTCTCTTGGGTGGCATGTTAATTGTGACTATAATAGAGATGCTCAACAACTATTTTACCTGTGGGATAAAGAGGAAACTCATGGCAAGCAAATGTCAACCAAAAGAAAAACAACTTCAAGACAAGTTCAAGGAGAAAGTCGGGCTCATGATGGGAAGGATTGTGCGATTTTGACTGACAAGGGTGACTGAGTAACTGTCGGAACTGTGTAGTCCCAGCAGTCAGTGTGGTAGCTTGATGTCTGGAATTGGGAAATGTGTAGTTTAGTTCGAGCCAAGGCTTGGGAGAGACTACGCATTGTGCAGTCTTAATGGCCAAGCTGGGAGGATGGCTCATGGAACTGTGTAGTGTGCAGTTGGAGCCAGCCTAAGCTATGCTCTGCACAATTCCAAAAGCCAAGCCAGAGGCTTAAGTCTCCATATTGCGCAGTGCAAGCTGGGCACTGTGAGATCCAAGAAAGGGGACCCAGATCTGCCCAAGGGGAGTGTGGAAAACAAGAAGATCTAAAAGATGGTGTGAATCTGGATGTAAATCTGACCAAGTGTTGATGCATACATGTGAAAAAAGTGCAGAAATTGATAAAACTAAAGGAAAACGAAGAATGTGAGGAGAGTCGTCACAACAATGACCGTTGGTGCAAAAACAGGAAAACTCATGCGACACTTGGGAAAGGAAATCTATAATTTGAAACAGCACTTCTACAAGCTAAAACAAGTTAAAACACCATCAATCATGTAGAGAAACAAGTGAAACAACACTCACACAAATTAAACAACAAAAATGGACAGAAAAAGTGGCAAAAGATGACAAAATAAAAACTCACCTGGAAAAGCGACAACGATCACACCTGTTATCACAAAATCACAACCGAGGGCTGCAACCAAGCATGATTTCATGTAACTATTTCAACCAATCTTTAGACCAAAGATTAGCCTCTTTGATCAGAGAGGGCTCTCTCACAATTCTTGATAAAATCCTTCAAACACTAGATGGCTAACTCTTTATTCACTTATGAAAACATAACTGGTTGGAAACACATTAAACTAGTTCTCATTGGGCTATGGAGTCTATAATATCAAGTAAACAAGGAAAACACAGTGACCTCATAGAAATCAAGGCTCTTAGCATTACATATCAAACATATTTCACCAAAACATAGCTTGCTGTATACACAGGAAGTCAGAGCATATATTTATGAATTCTGAGTGATTGCATACAACAAAACCATAAAATAACATAAGGTACCACACATCATCACTACATTTGATCATGACAATCCTTCGAGAATCTTGAGAAGAGAATAACTTTGTTTTACTATTACTGTCAAAAAAGGTCTTACAATGGCCCAAAACAACACTGTTTTTCTATTAGGTATCCAACCCTTTCTACCTCTAACATTCATCCATATATAGGCAAGCAAACTCTATCTATCTTGAGTCTCCTCAACAAGCATGAAGGGAGAACTCGATGATCTACCCTTAATTACCCTTATCTATTTCTAAACCAACTCATTAATTACAAAAGTGCTGAGTTATGATTACATAAAGTCCCAATCAAACTAAAATACTAATTCCTTTCTCCTCGTAATATGATTCTTCTTGGATGCTGACACATGTCCTTTTGCTGATTGAGTTGAGAAGGCTGATCTATAGATACAATGAATACTGATATTGGATGCTTGAAAGCGCTGATGGCTCATTAATTGGCCAAAAGATGTGCTCCTATTTTTACGGACTCTGTCTCCCATTATTCTTCATCACTTTAATGACATGTCCCCTGCTCTTTAATTCTTCCCAAACAACGCATATCATCACACTTATTAAATGAGATGGAAGCCTTCTGAGCTGAACATGTGTTCAAACCAAATCACCGAAGACTATAACCAAAACCCTAATAATTCGGTCATAAAGTGACTTTAAGAAGACTTTAACAAAAGACAAAAAATTTCACCTTTTCTTCCAATACTTACACCTGGCACCTTTTTAAACATCTGAATGACTTTCTATAGTCTCCATGCTAGCCTTAAGTTGTTCCTTTAAATATTTGCTGACCTCAGCCTTCAAACTCAAGTTTTCAATATAAACAGTCATCTACAGCAGTTTCGTAGCGCGCTACGAAACTGCTGTAGGTAATCAAAACTAAGATAAGAACCTTAAAGCAACAATAATTTAACACAGTGATTTCTTCAGTCATTCTACACAGGTGTAAGGATATCAAAAAGTCTCAAAAAGCTTTAAAATGTTGACAGCTAAAATATACCAAAATTTGGAAAGCATATTTGTCCTTGAATCATTTAGCTAGTTTGCCTAGCTTCCCTTTCAAACTGCTGACTTCTTTCCTTAACATCTTGTTTTCTGATCTCAGGCTCATGTTCATCTTTCTGACATGTTTGGCTTGTTTGATGGCTGAAACCGTCCAGGTGTACACCTCAGCCACTGCATCTACCTGACTAGCAAAGCTTTTGCTACCTTTCATTACAGCTACGAAACTGTTATTCTGCCTGAAAAATAGCTCTTGGGACAGAGCTCATAGCTTCTCACAGAAAACGTATTTGGCAAAACTAAAGGAGGTTTTTGTGAACCAACCCGTTCTTAACAAAAACCTCTTTTGGTTTTTTGAAAAACTACTCCAGCTGCCCAGAATCGAGCCTTGAAAAAGATGTGTGAAACAGGAAATTAAAAACTGCATCTACAGCAGTTTTGTAGCGCAACTTTAGTCATTCGATTTTCTCAGCTCGTAACGGATTTCAGGAAACTGAAAGAGGTTTTTCTAGTTCAGTATGTTAGGAATAAAAGCCTCTTTCAATTTTTGAAAATACACTTTCATCTGCTCTAAATACCTCCTGGAAGTTGACAACTTAAAACAGAGAAATATGCCTTGTTTCAATATCATGATGACAGGACCTTGAGTCAATACATGAAGCCTTAATGTAAACATTTGTTACAATATCATCTGCTAGTTCAGTGCCAACAGTCAAAACTCAAGTTTGCTTCACGTTGTCTTGGAGAGAGAAAGCATGTGTGCTTGAAATCATAATCATTGTAATACAATGGTGAACCTTCCAACATGCAGAGAAACTTGGGCATGTCTCAGCAATAGCACGAAGTGATGATGGCACCAAATGGTGGAAAGAAGACCACTCCTACTCAAGCCTAGGAGAAATTGAAGCAAAATCATGTGTCTGAGTTGTGAAGATCTCATTGCCAGCCACTTGAATGAGTCGTTGCAATCGATGCTTGTCCTTCAAAAACCGTTGCCAAAACAGAATTGCACAAAAATTTGCCATAAGAGTCTTTGTATGATATGAAGAACGAACAGATCCATTAGCATCATTATAATAGCTGTCCACATATTTATTGAACAAAGATTGCTGCCCAAATGGCTGTATGATAGGCATTGGTCATGCATCCATCAATAAACCAATTATTTCACCCTCTCTAAGAAACCCACACTGACCAAACTGATGACAAGCATACATGTAGGAGCTTGAGAACATGCCACCTGTAAAATGCATCCACCCCAGAGCTATTTTGCATGACAGTTGCTATGGATTCGAACAAATCCCCAATTTCGTAGCGCAGCCAGTGAAAAATATGGATTATGCGCTACGAAATCACCTAGAAGATGTTGCGCTGCGAAACTGTCTTCAAGCTAGTCTGAGAAATTTAGCATTAGAATTTTTAGTGATAACAGTGGCTCCACTTGGGATAGTGTGCCCTTGTGGTACACTAAGAACATGCAGCTCCAGTGCCTTATAGAATTTATTTGACAAACAAAAACTTGCTTGACCAACATGACTGTAGGAGAAAGAAAGCTACATCTACTGAAAAAGAAAAATACTCAATTAACCTTGAGCTTATTTGCATTTACCTACCTACCTACCCTAACGGCTGCAAGCTCCACTTGTAGCTCAAGCAACATGATATTTCCAATAAAGCCAATCAATTGTCTTTTCTGATATGGGAGGCTCCTGACTGCATTCAACCTCAACATAACCATGGTAGTGGGATGACCAACTCAACTCATAATATACTTGATCTTCATAATGCAAATGAAAATGAAAGACCGGAGTGCAAAGCTTGTCCATATATTCACTTACAGGGTCCAAGAAGACATGGTTATGTTGATGATCATCATAATATTCCACATCTTTAGACAACTGATTCGCAACCACACAAGGTTCTTTTGATGTGCTATCCAGCTGCTTTTCTGAATCATTCCAATAAACAATGGAATTTTCCTCACTATTATGATTATTATTTGGAGTAAGCTGCTGCAAGGAATTACAAAATTGAGCAAGCTTTTCCTCTCCCTGAGGGTCATAGAAAATTTCCTCCAATATTTCTTCTTGCTGGGTGCAATCAATTTCATTTTCATCATGATCTGAAGCCGGACCAATCTGCTGCATCTCTACATCAATATCAAAGGATAAAACATGGTTTTCACAGGTAAACTCTTGTTGCTCTTCATGCGGTGCTTCATGGAGTGTTATACCTTCTTCTTGGTGCTGAAAAACATTGTCATGAAGAGCCTCTAAAATTTCTTCATCTGTAAATTCATCATCACCATAATAATCCTCCAAGCACTGAATAAGATTCAAAGAATGCCTACAGCAATCTTTGAGCAGCAACAAAGAAGGATAATATTCTTTATACATTTCACAGAACACATCATGGAAATCAGCAAGAGAAGATAATGAATCATTTTCCAAACTTTTATACCAAGACCATGCTTCTCCTTCTAAAGTAGCCATAAACATCCTCATGAGACAATCTTCAGGGAAATGAACCTTAAGACTGCGTACATGTATGTGAAACTTAACCAAATGGAGAGCAGCATCATCCTTCTTTTCATCTTTAAATATTGGAAGATCATCTAACCAATCAACCTTTGGCATAGGATTTGGAAAACCAGGGATATGAGACCGATTCATAGGAGCATACCTGGCATTCTTTCTTGCAGTGGAATCCATCTTGAAACTTCATCAAGCTACTGATCTTCTAGCAGTGGAGTCACCTTCTAATTTGTTCTTTGATGTGTGGAGTCGCCAAGGTAGTTTTGCAGCCTTGAAAATCATTTGAACTCCTGCTACCTTCAGAAATTCAATCTTAAGCTCCCGGCAGACGCACCAAAATGTTATCACAAAATCACAACTGAGGGCTGCAACCAAGCATGATTTCATGTAACTATTTCAACCAATCTTTAGACCAAAGATTAGCCTCTTTGATCAGAGAGGGCTCTCTCACAATTCTTGATAAAATCCTTCAAACACTAGATGGCTAACTCTTTATTCACTTATGAAAACATAACTGGTTGGAAACACATTAAACTGGCTCTCATTGGGCTATGGAGTCTATAATATCAAGTAAACAAGGAAAACACAGTGACCTCATAGAAATCAAGGCTCTTAGCATTACATATCAAACATATTTCACCAAAACATAGCTTGCTGTATACACAGGAAGTCAGAGCATATATTTATGAATTCTGAGTGATTGCATACAACAAAACCATAAAATAACATAAGGTACCACACATCATCACTACATTTGATCATGACAATCCTTCGAGAATCTTGAGAAGAGAATAACTCTGTTTTACTATTACTGTCAAAAAAGGTCTTACAATGGCCCAAAACAACACTGTTTTTCTATTAGGTATCCAACCCTTTCTACCTCTAACATTCATCCATATATAGGCAAGCAAACTCTATCTATCTTGAGTCTCCTCAACAAGCATGAAGGGAGAACTCGATGATCTACCCTTAATTACCCTTATCTATTTCTAAACCAACTCATTAATTACAAAAGTGCTGAGTTATGATTACATAAAGTCCCAATCAAACTAAAATACTAATTCCTTTCTCCTCGTAATATGATTCTTCTTGGATGCTGACACATGTCCTTTTGCTGATTGAGTTGAGAAGGCTGATCTATAGATACAATGAATACTGATATTGGATGCTTGAAAGCGCTGATGGCTCATTAATTGGCCAAAAGATGTGCTCCTATTTTTACGGACTCTGTCTCCCATTATTCTTCATCACTTTAATGACATGTCCCCTGCTCTTTAATTCTTCCCAAACAACGCATATCATCACACTTATTAAATGAGATGGAAGCCTTCTGAGCTGAACATGTGTTCAAACCAAATCACCGAAGACTATAACCAAAACCCTAATAATTCGGTCATAAAGTGACTTTAAGAAGACTTTAACAAAAGACAAAAAATTTCACCTTTTCTTCCAATACTTACACCTGGCACCTTTTTAAACATCTGAATGACTTTCTATAGTCTCCATGCTAGCCTTAAGTCGTTCCTTTAAATATTTGCTGACCTCAGCCTTCAAACTCAAGTTTTCAATATAAACAGTCATCTACAGCAGTTTCGTAGCGCGCTACGAAACTGCTGTAGGTAATCAAAACTAAGATAAGAACCTTAAAGCAACAATAATTTAACACAGTGATTTCTTCAGTCATTCTACACAGGTGTAAGGATATCAAAAAGTCTCAAAAAGCTTTAAAATGTTGACAGCTAAAATATACCAAAATTTGGAAAGCATATTTGTCCTTGAATCATTTAGCTAGTTTGCCTAGCTTCCCTTTCAAACTGCTGACTTCTTTCCTTAACATCTTGTTTTCTGATCTCAGGCTCATGTTCATCTTTCTGACATGTTTGGCTTGTTTGATGGCTGAAACCGTCCAGGTGTACACCTCAGCCACTGCATCTACCTGACTAGCAAAGCTTTTGCTACCTTTCATTACAGCTACGAAACTGTTATTCTGCCTGAAAAATAGCTCTTGGGACAGAGCTCATAGATTCTCACAGAAAACGTATTTGGAAAAACTAAAGGAGGTTTTTGTGAACCAACCCGTTCTTAACAAAAACCTCTTTTGGTTTTTTGAAAAACTACTCCAGCTGCCCAGAATCGAGCCTTGAAAAAGATGTGTGAAACAGGAAATTAAAAACTGCATCTACAGCAGTTTTGTAGCGCAACTTTAGTCATTCGATTCTCTCAGCTCGTAACGGATTTGAGGAAACTGAAAGAGATTTTTCTAGTTCAGTATGTTAGGAATAAAAGCCTCTTTCAATTTTCGAAAATACACTTTCATCGGCTCTAAATACCTCCTGGAAGTTGACAACTTAAAACAGAGAAATATGCCTTGTTTCAATATCATGATGACAGGACCTTGAGTCAATACATGAAGCCTTAATGTAAACATTTGTTACAATATCATCTGCTAGTTCAGTGCCAACAGTCAAAACTCAAGTTTGCTTCACGTTGTCTTGGAGAGAGAAAGCATGTGTGCTTGAAATCATAATCATTGTAATACAATGGTGAACCTTCCAACATGCAGAGAAACTTGGGCATGTCTCAGCAATAGCACGAAGTGATGATGGCACCAAATGGTGGAAAGAAGACCACTCCTACTCAAGCCTAGGAGAAATTGAAGCAAAATCATGTGTCTGAGTTGTGAAGATCTCATTGCCAGCCACTTGAATGAGTCGTTGCAATCGATGCTTGTCCTTCAAAAACCGTTGCCAAAACAGAATTGCACAAAAATTTGCCATAAGAGTCTTTGTATGATATGAAGAACGAACAGATCCATTAGCATCATTATAATAGCTGTCCACATATTTATTGAACAAAGATTGCTGCCCAAATGGCTGTATGATAGGCATTGGTCATGCATCCATCAATAAACCAATTATTTCACCCTCTCTAAGAAACCCACACTGACCAAACTGATGACAAGCATACATGTAGGAGCTTGAGAACATGCCACCTGTAAAATGCATCCACCCCAGAGCTATTTTGCATGACAGTTGCTATGGATTCGAACAAATCCCCAATTTCGTAGCGCAGCCAGTGAAAAATATGGATTATGCGCTACGAAATCACCTAGAAGATGTTGCGCTGCGAAACTGTCTTCAAGCTAGTCTGAGAAATTTAGCATTAGAATTTTTAGTGATAACAACACCGAAGGCTCCTTGATCTCCTCGGGAATTCTAGAGCTCCAAGATTGAGTGTGAAAATGATCTATAGTCATGTCGATTAAATAGATTTGGTCAAGTTAGGGTTTATGACATGCATGCCTAAAATCAAGGAAAATAGCGCAAGTGCCTCCTTCGAGTTACTAAAAATAGATCATTGTTTCTTAGGGATGCTTTTTTCTTTTTTCTTTTTTTCTTTTTGAGGAAACAATTCCATGCATTGCCCAGAAATATTGTGTAGTTCTGGGAAGGACTGGGAAACCCTATGGCTCATGCACTGTGCATTTTCTTAGCACAGTAAGGTTTCTGTAGTTTTTGGGCTTAGTGTTGGGCTGCTCCTCCATAACTATGCATTTCCAGAGCTCAAGGATCACTGGCAATAAAGACTACACAATTCCCAACAGCAAGGCCAGTTTCCCTCAATAATTGCGCAGTTTTCTGAGACAGACCCAGAATTGTTGTGGGACCAAGTCAGGAGATCGGCTTGTGGGTTAGAAAATCAATTGAGTGAGAAAACACAAGACAATATGAAAAGGATAAGTCTCTTTCAAAGCATGGATACTTGGATAGCTTGAGGAGTTTCCAATTCATCAGAAGATGGACCATCAAATATGGGTGGCTTAGAAAGATCAACAATGGAAAAATCAGAATCGTGATTGAATGAATGAATGAAAAGATCATGATAGCCACGATCACAAAGTATAGGATCATGGACAAAGGCATACTCATGATATGATGAATCATAAATAGAGGATGATGAAGAATGAGACATTTCACCCTCTATGTTTCCAGAAAGGTAAGATGAGTGATTGAGCCGATTCAGGAAGAGATATTTTTCCTCTCCATATTCAAATGAAAAACTAGAATTCCACGTGTTTTGCAAATGATCAGAAGTAGAAACATCTGGAAATGAATTTCCACAATATGGAACAGAAATTACAGAATCGTAGAAGATGTCTGAATGAAGCGGACAAGGTGTAGACAAAAGGAGGCCATCCTTCATCACAGATTCTTTTTCATATTCCCACACATACTCATCAAAAATGATATCGCAAGTTGGTTTTTCAATACCAACCCCATCCAGAACTTGATCTTTGTGAACATCACAAGTGAGACCTGAGACATATAAAAAGAACAAACCAAAATCCTTAGGATCAAAGGGACCAAATGATGTAGGATGAGGATATATGTCTTCATGGCAACCATTACAGTCCAAATCTGCACAGAAATCCTGAGCAAGTGGGGTAGGAGGAGATGGAGGTAGATCAACACGGATTCTCAACTTCTCCCACCTCGACCTGCGGAACTAGATTTGTTTGATGGGAAGGGGGCGAAGGATCACTTGCGACAACAACCTTGTCCATCTCAGATTTAAAAGATCTAACACCGAGATATGTTGGGAGAGGTTTGAAATATTCTAATTCATATGTATTTTCATAAACATGAACAAGGTATTGAAATCTTTCATCCAAGAATTCCCATTCAACTTCATCTTTAGGAAATTCAAAACAATGATGAAGGAAACGATCATGAAAATCTTGAAGAGATTCACCATGTGATTTTCGCAATTTTAAAATTTTACTATTAAGGGCTTTGTGATCATAAAGAACGAAAGCACGGCATGATTATCTAAAAAAATTCTCGAAAGAGTGTATATAGGCTACAGGCAATGTGTGACACCATTTCTTTGTGTGCCCTTCAACGTGAGAGCAAACAACCCATAGGCAATATCGTCATATGGGATATCGTGTCTGTCACAGAAACCAGCAAAAGAAACTGTGTGCGTGAGAAAGGTAATTCCACCCTCACCATTAAACTTAAATCTAGACAAGTCATTTGAAATGCTCGTTAGCACTACAAAATGTGTAGAGTTAGAAAAACATGTCGGGATTTTGATTTTGAAAGAAGTCATGAAATATGTGCAGAAATTAAAAATAGACTTTAACGGGCTCAGCTCGAGATCTAGCCCTCCTTCTAGCACTATAAATGTTGATTGTGTTGGACCCACCAACATTCGTGGGATCTCCCTAATATGAAGTCCCAACTAGACCTCACACCATTTGGAGTAGGAGTCCCAACAATGGGTTGTAATTTAATGCCTTGACCATGGTAGCAGGCAAAGGAAGTATGATAACTTTGGGTGAGAACAAGTGTGTGACCTTGCAGAGAGTCAAGTGCGATGCATGAAGGTTCTAACACATGGAGGGGAAAAGGAAGTGCTCCCCTTAAAACCCTGTAATAGTACATAGCTTGAAAGGAACACATGAGCGAAATGACATAACAAGCTAAAATGCAGAATAGTCCACAAGTTAAAGTGATGATTGATCAAACAACACACATTCAATAAGATTCGTACAAATGCATACTAAGTAGTTCATAAGAATATGCATAAGTTAAATAAAATGGCCAATACAATAAGAATAGTCCTACTACATTAACAACATATTGATGAAAGTGTGTCGGCTCTGAATTTATTATTATAAGTGAAAGTTCCATCCATACATACACCATTGACGACGGCTAGCCCCAATAGTGGAACATTACAGTCAAGAACTCTTTCTCCTCCAAAGAAGTATACTCGCTCTACGCTATGGAGAATCCAAGTATCTTCACAACACTCCCAAGCCTTCTCTAAGCCTAAGCCTAGCCAAAAGCTTGGCTCCCAAAAGCCCATTCTATGAGTTATGAGGTTTTATTTATAACAAAGGGTGGGGTGACCCTTGGCATTCTCCTTTCTGACTCTTTGACTTCCCTCATGACTCTTCAACTTTTTCACTAAATGACACATTACATTACATGATGACTTTTCATATTCCAATATTGACAATTGGGATTTCACTCACAACATATTTACAAATAATATTACATTTTACACATGTACCAATATAAGACAAAATAGGGTAGAGACAGCCTAGAAAGCACAACATTGTGTTTCTAGAGCTTGGGTAAAGTCTAGCTCAGCAACCTCCACTTATTTCTTCTCGATCACATATCAGTGCCAAGCTTTGTACTATGTGATGGTGTCCCCAAACTGCTTGACAGGGTCTTTCTAGAAGCGAACTCTGGCCTCCATGGCATCTGGTTATATGGTCTTGGAACATGTATCCAACTCGTTCTGAAGCATGAGAAAATTGTCTTGACCTTGACAGGACCACCGATGTACTTCTACATGTTATGTGTGTTCAGTTCGAAGTCTTCCCTGGTGGCCTCTCATCTTAGCTGCTCCAAGTACTCATCAATCTCCATCCGAACTTGGTTCTTGGGTTTAGCATCGATGAGGGAACCGATTGATGGGATCTGATGTTTTCTCACCAAGACATCCAAGTTATCGTAAAACCGCACATATGAGGCATATCTGTTGTCAATGAATGAGGTGATTTGCTCGTTGTTCTGAATCAACATTCGAACCTTCGATTTCTCCATCTCTTCTTGTGGCTTCATTTTCTATGTTAAGTCAAGCAGGGCCCCTTTGTACCACATTTTCCACTATTGTACATAGGCGATGGCAACATGTATGTTCTTCAGAGTATGAACAAACTCTTTGATCTTCTGTTGTAGGCCATGCAAATGGACAACTTCTTTATGCACGGTGACAAATATGTCATAGAGCTTCTGCATGGTATCACCAAGTGTTGATACTTCAGCAAGTATCATTGTCCTCATCTCCCCCAATGTGAAAACGACATTCTACATTGATGCTCGGAGTTGTTCTGCGTCTTGCCTAGTAGCCTGCAAGTTATTTTCCAATTGCTCATTCTCAGCAGTTAGGTACTGAACATTTGAGCTTGTTTCTCCTGCATAGGCCAAGTTGTCTTGGGAAATGGTAGTCGTATGCTTCGTGGTGTCCGAAACTATCACCCTTTCCTTGATGAATGTAGGTGATGTGTGATCATCCGGAAAGTGCTTCCTCCACGCTTGTACAATCCTCTTCTAGAACTCGTCAAATTATATATTGTACATATCCATGACTGGATCATCATCAAGAATAACAGCATCTCCTTTCTCGCTTGGGGATAACTCTCCTATTATAGGTGGTGGAGATGGTGAGATGATTTTCAGTGCTTTCGGCATCAGGTTAGTGTCTTCACATTGCGGCTCTTGTTCCAACTCCATGTATGTCACTTCAATTAATTGCTCAATCTGTTGATAAAGCTCCTGATCATGTATATGTTCACCCTCTTCCTCAGTTGTTGTCTATTTTGGCTCATCAACCTATATCAGTGTTATTTCCTCTGTCATTGTGCCTTGCCTTTGTTCTTCTTCCTACTTTGGCTTCTCTTCTCTTTCTCTCCTCCTCAACTCATGTTCTTCCTTCATCGTCTTCTCTGTTTCTTGCAGCTTCAATTCTACTTCCTGTATTTTGAATGAATCCATACAGGCTGAGTGTATTGAAAGAGTGTGGAATGACCTGTTAAAGAGTTTTAATAACCCAATGTTTTAGACTACAAAGTGAGTCCATCATCAGGGGAACACTTTGTACCTTGAGAAGATATCATTTAAAATAGGAAATGACTTATATGTGTTTAGGTGAATAAAATTTTTGTAAAGCTTAGTCGGCATTTTGCTCTGGATATTCGTAACTTCTCAAAATGAGATGTGTTGTCCAACATGCCCCTTCCATGGCAGGATTTGATGTTTTTTAGTAATGAATCCATACAGGTTGAGTGTATTGAAAGAGTGTGGAATGACCTGTTAAAGAGTTTTAATAACCCAACGTTTTGTTGGGTGTGGAGCATGATTATTTAGAGGTCTTTGTTTCAGCCGGATGTATAACCCAGGAAGTTTGTACACCCCTCCATGCGGGGGGGTGTGGGGGGGACTTGTCCCCCCCCGCAGTGAGGGTTTGGGGGGGCTGATCCCCCCTGACTATGGGGTCCGGGGGCTAGCGATCCCCCAGGGGGGGTTTCAAGGGCAACGCCCCCGAAGCTAAAAACAGATGTAAAATTGCCTTGTAAAAGTATAGTAATTTCTAGTCAATCTGTGTTATCGGGAAATCTAGTGTCCACTCAGAGCTATTAGTCCCACTAAGACTAGTAGCTATCTTAGAAACAAGCAAACTAAAACTACTTTCGCTTTCCTTTATGAGAAGTAGATAAGAGGGGAACAAAGGACACCAACCTCAGTCTTGCGCTTGGTTCCTTTCTTGGTTCCTCTCCCTTCTGGCAGATCCTTGCTGCTTTTCTTTCGTCTACCTAGCTTCAAAGAGCACCTGTGGAATCAAAGCAGCATAATACTATCGAAGAACAGAGATCTACAATCATAAAAAATATAGGACCCGATATATATTGACCACACAAATGCATATATCATCAAACATACAAGAATGTATAGGAAAACTTGAATAGCTTTATTAATATCAAGAATAGCAAAGAGGATTACAACCAATTGTTCTGACCCAGCATCATCCTCCCAGCATGAAAGCCCTTCTTCACCTCATGAAAAGCTTAGATCACCCAACACTGTGATATTCCACCAAGAAACCAACAGCACTTCCTTACAAGATACAAAATTCCAGCCTCTGGATCTCTGGGATGAGGGATCCATATATAGATAATTGCAGGGGGTGAGTCAGCTTCTAGGATTTTGATTAGTGTCTTCTCATCCCTGGGTGAATTCAGAGAGGCAAGTGTCACAGGAGAAGTTTCTGGAAGATTCCATGACGATCCACCTTGCAAATTTTCTCTGCCATTTGTCTACTCTCGCCCATCGCACCTACAGAAGGGCTTTCCAGTATGCATCGCACTCTTTACACTGGGCAGGTGAGATGCATCGCACCCTCTGCATTGGGCAGTCTGTATGGTCCAACTTTGACCAGTTCTGAGCAGTTTTCTGTGGAGAACTTCTGGGAGATGATGTAATCAGCTAACCTTGTTCCTTTAGGGTGTGAAGCAACACTTTTAGGGACTTAGGAGCCCTTGGTTTATGGACATGTATGATTGGGGTTGTAGTGCCCAAAAATGTCTATAACATTTTCCCCCTAAAGCAAGAGTTCGTTAATATTCTGATGTCGGGTGAAATGCTTTATCATGAGGATCCGAAGTTTTTTCAAGCTGGAAGGCGACCTGTAATAAGATACAATACAATACATTATTTTCATAATATTTTTCATGATCTAGCTGAGGCGGGCATTCCCATGCTCAGCTTTATAAATTCATTTTCATGTACATAAGATAGACAACCGTCTGTGTGGAAAACTGGTGATTCTAATAGAGCCATCATCCTTTGATTCGAATGATCATCTGTGCAGCAATGATGTACATTTGATGTCTTTATTTTTCTGAATATATCGCAGCCCGGATGGATGAAACTAGATCTGGGGTCTTCAAACTCGTCTAATCTTCACTCGGAGTACAAGTCGATCCATGTGAAAGATGTTCTGGAGTCGAACATGGAAAGACATCACCTAATTACCAGCCAATGATGTAAGTTGTTAACAAGCGTGAGAGGAATCACTGATAATGATGATGACCCTCAAGGTACTATAGTACAATTCGCGTGGTGTGAAAAGGGACTTGGTGTCGAACACCACGCAACATCTTTCGGTCGAAGGCCATTGATGTAAACCTATCACCGGAAGTGAGAAACTTGCCATTGAGGCATGCAAGCTTCAAAGTACTGAAAGGGTTGTTCCTAAGTCGATTTCTTGGATAATGAGCTGATGTCAACAAGAAGCGACCCATCGTAGGAGGGCCTTAATGAATCCCACCTCTACAACATGGAAAGGAGTAAATGATTTTGGAGGTGAAAACGATCTGATGATACAGTGTTCAGGGTGGCAGTCATGAAAGAATGGAGCGTGAATGTATTGCAGTGGATGAGACACAGGTGAATTCTCTGAGCGACTTCTCTTGAACATACCAACGACACTGACATGGATTGGTAGTGTTAACCCCAAATATGGATGGTGTGATGGACCAATGGTGATATGGCTGGTGAATGGAATAACCCAACCCGACTCGGATGTCGAGTGAAAGTGTCATGTTCAAGAGCGACTTGCTACCAATAAAGTTTCTTCAAGTTTTCTTCCCAATTTTTCCCCAGTCATTACTGACCAGTACCTCTTTATTTTTATCAAGCTTGAGGAGGATAACATATGCTTGTTCTATAATTTTTCCTTCGGGAAAACCCGTCGCTATGTTTTAACGAGCCTAGCGACAGTGAAACTCATTCTTGTCTATATGGACAAGTTTGTCGCTATTGGTTTTAACGAGTTTAATGACAAAGATAACTTGGTCCTTTTCAATTTTAGAGAGTCTGAAAGGGACGTAAAGGAAACTCCAATAATCCTTTTTCGTCATGTAATCCCTTAAGTCTGAAAAAGTATAAAATAATACGAAAGGGATGAATTTTCGATAATTTTAATGAGCCGAACAAAACAAGCTCTCGATATTTTTGTGTAATAATCCCTCAGGTCCAAAAAGATTAAAATATAGAGGAGGGATAGCACTCCTGGTAGCTTTAACGAGCTGGAGAGGCCAACTGCTCTATTGAGAATGCAACAAGATGATGGAGCTTAGTGGAAAGAAGTCGCCTTCACTAAGTGGGCCCGTAGGCTATTTTTGGCGCAAAGTCTATTTTTAAACTATGTCTATTTTTAGACATATGGATCATGGTCTATGAGTTGTAGGATGCTATTTGTGGATGATTGGTCATGTTGGTAAAAATAGATGGACTTCTATCTTTAGACATATGGGCAGGTTTCTATTTTTAGACTGTCAGGCTAAAAATAGAATATTCGAATATTATTGTCTCATAATAATATTTGGACTATAAACATTATCTTATCCTCTTGGAGCACTTCAGTTTGAGCTATAGATGTGGCACATGCAGCTATCAGAAGGAAATACGCTTTTCTTGTGGTTCAGTTGAGCTATTGCATGCAGGACTTCAGTTAGAACTCATGTGGTTGAGTTTGGTGGAGTTGATTGTGGAGTTGATGGAGTTGTGTTCAGTCTGACTTGGTTGAACTAGTTGTATTTTAGTCTAACTAAAGAATACACTAGTGATGAGTTGTGTGAATTAATTATTAAGTAATTCACTAATTATTAACTCATAAAGCAACTAAAGAATACATCAGTTAACTCAGTGCATGTACAGTTCAGTGGAGGCAGGTGTTAGAGGTTGAGATTGCTATCAGTTGTGACTATAGTTGTGCTTGAGATTTGCACATGCATGGATGGAGATTGCCCATGAGGCTTGCGTAGTATAACAAAAGGAATTCAATTTCACAGAGTGATTGATCCTCTTGCAGGATTGTGCAGTGGAGGCAGGCAAACAGTGGAGGAGATTTGAGGCATCAGATCTAAGCTAGTTTGTGTGTAACAGGTGGAGATAGTACTGAGTACTTGTGAGGAGTATTGTACTATGTATTGTTACATGTTCTCTATCATTATAATATATAGATAGGGTGGGTTTTCAACTGTATTCTTTCCCCAGTGTTATAGACATTTTTGGGCACTGCAACCCCAAGCATAAAATGTCCATAAACCAAGGGCTCCTAAGTCCCTAAAGGTGTTTTTCCAACCCCTAAAAGAACAAGGTCAACTGATTACAGCATCTCCCAAAAGTTCTCCATGAAAAACTACTCAGAACTGGTCAAAACTGGACCATTTCACCTGCTCCATAGGCAAAGTGTGTTGCATCCCACCTAAATACACACAGTGGGTGCATTGCATTTCAAAAATCCATTCTATGGGGTGCGATGGGCGAGAAGGGACAAATGGCAGGGTCAATCCACAAGGTGGAGAAGCATGGAATCTTCTAGAGACTTCTCCTGTGACACTTGCCTATCTGAATTCGACCAGGGATGAGTAAGAGATCATCAATCTCCAAGTGGAATCAAGGACTATCATAGGGAAGACACTAATCAAATCACAAGCTGACTCATCTCCCTTGCAGGCATCTATATATGGATCCCTCATCCCAGAGATCCAGGGGCTGGAATTTTGCATCTTGTAAGGAATTGATGTTGGTTTCTTGAGGCAACATCATAGTGCTGGGTGATCTAAGCTTTTCATGAGGTGAAGAAGGGCTTACTTACTGAGAGGATGATGTTGGGTCAGAATAATTGGTTGTAATTCTCTTGGCTCTTTCTTGATTATCAATAAAACTATTCCAGTTTTCCTCCATACACTTGTGTGATTGATGTTTTATGCATTTGTGTGGTTAATATACATCTGATCCTATATTGCTTATGATAATATATCCATGTTCTCGTATAGTGCTATGCTGCTTTGATTCTAAAGGTTCTGTGAAGCTGGGTACGAAAACAAGTAGCGAAGGACTATCAGAAGAGAGAGGAATCGAGCAAGGAACCAAGCGCAAGACAAAGGTTGGTCTCCTTTATTCTTCTCTCATCTATCTTTCATAAAGGAAAACGACAGTAGTTTTAGTTTGTTTGTTTCTAAGGTAGCTACCAACCTTAGTGGGATTAGCAGTTCTGTATAGACACTATTCCTGGTAAAAAAATGGCGACCATACTGGGGAGCAAGTAGATTGTTTGTTCATCTACATTTGTTTACTTTATAAACTTACAGACGGAGCCTGAAGTCAAGCCAGCTAGCCTTCGAACTGCATTTGCTATGCAAGTGCAAAGTAGATCAACGCTTCTTCAGTCAATCTCTGGGTTTTGTTTATGAATTAAACAATTGATTTACAAGCTTTCTAATTGCCCTCGTGGAGGCTCTAGTAATCTCCTTAGATCTACCCCTGTGATTGATTTACTGATTACCACTTGCTCGGCCAAAATCCCTGAACTGAACTGCAAACTGTGACCCGGAACCCAATCGAAGTCTCGTCCCTGGTCCAGGGCACTGTCTGTTCTGTGAACTTCAAATTCAGCGCACTTCCTGAGTGTAGTAGGTGCGTTGCATTTCAGTTTCACTGTGTTACAGGTGCGCTGATACGACAAGGCCTTGTTCCTAAATTTTGGTTTCTGTGTTCACTCTTTTCAGATCTATTCAAGAGTTTTGCTGCCTGTAGTCAGTACACCTCTGTTTGAAACCCCTTTCCTTGCTATTATTCCACCTCCATTGTGCAAAGAACTGTAAATGTTTTTATGTATTTTTTGAGTCATTTTCAGTTCTCCTTTACAAAGAAGTAACGTAATTGTACTGTCGTTTCTTGATTTGAAAGTGTCGCAAGTGTCATTTTCAGTCATAGAAGAGAGTCTGATTGCTCTTGATAGTCGATTACCCTGTTACTATTGTATTTGATCTGAATTAGTAGTTTTTCTAGTGTCGAAAGCAAGTTTTCAATTCCAAATCGCAAAGTGTTGTCATTGTCCTCATTTTGTTTTGAAAAGAAATTTGTTAGTAATTGTCGCTTTGAAAAATAATTCAGATTTGCGCATTATCTTTCTTTTTTCCATTTACACATTAATGTTAGGATATTCCGACACATAGGATATAGTTAAGTTCAACTTGGTCTAGTATAGAGATAGGTTAGAGTTAGGTAAAGTGTGTTTCTTTACCGTTGTACATTTTGTAACTTACAATCCGACGATCACAATATGTAGTGATTCGACGGTTCACTCTCACCTCGGTATTACCGACACTTGATCCGTGGCTTGACACCCGATTGGTCCATGAGTTCTATTTAAAGCGCATGGAGGGTCATTGTTCGGGTAATCCGTGTATGAGAGAAGCTTATGTAAATTTTCATTCTTTGATTAATAAATTGCCTGTAGTACCCACGTTGGGATAGGCTGTGGAGTGTTTCCCTCCTTGCACTTTGAGGGTTTTAACCACGTCAAAAATATTGGTGTATTGATTTGAGATCTGGTTGTGAGCGGTGTCCTTTTGGTATTCTTTCTGAGGAACTTACCCTGTAAATTCCTACATGGTATCAGAGCTATTTGAGGGCCGCGTCCGTTGGTGATCCAAATCTGAAGCCGGTAGAACTGCATGCATCTGTCGTTTCCTAGATCTGTTGTTTCTGACTGCTTTCGGGCCGAGAGGACTGCTCTGTTGCGTTCGGAGCATCTGTTCGAGTGAGGAAACCCTTTCGTTTCACGCGAAAAGGTTTCCGGTAGCCCTAGCTGCGTCATTTTTCAGATCGGGACGTATACAGTGTTTTTTGCAGTTTACTGTTATTTTCTCTCTGCTTATTTCGGTCTCAGTTTATTTAGCCTTTTTTTTTAACCGGATCTATACCTTTCATTTCTGCGTATGCTCTTTGCCGTGCGACTCTGTGCGATCTGGGAAAATCAGAAACAGAAAGGAAGGATTTTTCTCATGCGTATGCTCTTTTCCCTGCACCTTAGTGTGATCTCAGAAAATCAGAAACATTGAGAACAATATTTAGTTTTTCGGCTAAAGCTAACTTTGTGTTTTTTTAAATTTCTAGTTTTTTGGCTAAAGCTAACTTCGAGCCGCAAGGTTCGTTTTTCTTTGCATATTCGTGTTGGGTTTTGTGTTTTGTGTTTTGTAGGGAAAAAGAGCTTTCTCAAGGCAAGCACGCAAACCAAGGCCCCCCCCCCTCCCTCTCTCTCTCTCTCTCTCACAAATTTTTTGTATAGATCAATTGGTTCAAAGTTATTTTAAGAGAGTAGAGGTCTTGGGTTCAAGTCTCCATTTTGTGGGATGGATTTTTTTTCATTCCCGCACATTCGCGCACTTTGCCGGCAACGTCAACAATTTTTTTTTCAAAAAGCCATAACTTCTTCATCCGGAAGCCTTTTTCAGAGCCGTTTTTTTTAAAACCGCCTATTTTTTCGAGATCTATCCATTGGAACACTTACTTTCAGCATCTTCAGCTTCAGTTTAAAAAAAAAAATGGAAAGTCCATGCCAAGTCATTCTTGACAGCACTAACTACTTCCAATGGGTAGCCTACATGGAAGATTTACTTAGAAGTAAAGGTCTCTTCAGAATAGCCACAGACCAAGAGAAGAAACCAAAAGATGAAGACAAGGTGGAAAAATGGGAAAATAGACAAGATCAAGCACGTGGTTTGATAGGGATGTCTATTTCTCCTGATCTTAGATTCCACATTGCAGAACTTGAGACTCCTCATGAAGCATTAGAAAAACTTGCTAAAGTTTTTGGGATTAAAAATGAAATTAGAGCCCATCAACTTGAAAATGAGCTGCTTACTTTGGATCCTAATAATTTTTCTTGCATTGAAGATTTCTTGTCCAAATTCAAGACCCTTAGATATCTCTTGGAAGGTGTTAAAGTTAAGAAAGAAGATGGTAACCTTATTTATTCCATCCTTACTAAGTTGGGACCAGCCTACTCTGTATTTGTTTCCACTTTCCATTCTACAAGGGAAGCTTTCATTTGTCAAGGACAAGACTACAAGGCCCCTTCCTTTGACTCCTTTTGTGATTCCTTAATAAGAGAACAAGAAAAACTCTTACACCTTGGTCTTCTTAATCTTGGAAACTCTTCCACGAAAGCGTTAGCCGCCCAGCAGCAACCAAATTCAAAGAATCCTAAGAAGTCATATCCTCAAAAGAATGGTCCTAAACCATCTCAGCCTCAAAATGAAAGATCATTTCAGCAAAATGATAAGACCAATAAAAACAAATGGAAGAAGACTGATAGACATTGTAACTTTTGTAATCGAGATGGCCACTTAGAATCTAAATGCTTTAAGAAGATGGAAGCCTTGGAAGCCGCAATGAAGAAACATAACATCCATGTGGAGCCTACTTCAACTTCAACTTCCGGAATGGCACTTTCTGCATGTCATTGTCAATCATCTCAGTCTGGTTATGCATTAAATGTATCTTCTTCTTCTTCTCATTCTCATGAGTGGCTCATTGATTCTGGAGCCTCTTGTCACATGGCCAAAAACCAAGCCATGTTTTCTTCTTTAAATGATTGTAACACCAAAAATATATATATTGGTGATGATAGATCTCTTAATGTTGTAGGGACTGGAACTGTTCATCTAGACAATGGTCAGTTTAATGATGTATTATGTGTTCCAACCTTATCCTGCAACCTTCTATCTGTCTATCAGATAACTCATTCAGGTGAAGGTAAAATTGTTGAATTTTCACCTCATGATGTTGTAATCAAGGATCTAAAAGATCCTAAACAGATTCTAGCTACTGGTCTTGCTGATGATTCCAAAAGGTTGTATAAGTTTCACAACTTTGGGTCATCAAATCTTCCCTCAGTATTTGTTGCTCATAATGATGAAGTGAGCAAACTTTGGCATGAGCGATTTGGTCACTTAAACTATCGCTCCCTTCAGCATCTATGTAAAGAAAATATGGTGACAGGTCTTCCTATGGTATCTTGCAGAGATGGTGTTTGTTCCGGATGTGTACTCGGAAAACATCATCGGGACAGTTTTGACAAACGTGCCTCTTGGCACGCCTCAGCCCCTTTACAGCTTGTGCACAGTGATTTATGTGGTCCTCTTCCTGTTGCTTCATTCTCTGGCTGCAAGTACTTCTTAACTTTCATTGATGATTTCTCCAGACGCACTTGGGTATACTTCTTAAAACTCAAGAGCGAAGTATTTAACACTTTTTTGGCCTTCAAAGCCTTTGTTGAAAAACAATCTGGACATCAAATTCTTAAGCTAAGAACTGATAATGGTGGAGAATATGTTAAAAACACATTCATCAACTTTTGCACCGAAAATGGAATTCAAATGCAACATACTGTTCCATACACTCCACAACAAAATGGTGTAGCTGAAAGGAAAAATCGCACCTTAAAGGAAATGGCTAATTGTATGCTGCAATCTAAAGGACTCAGTCTTAGTTTTTGGGCCGAAGCAATTAATTGTGCAAATTATATAATCAATCGCACTCCTACTAAGGTTCTAGAGAATATCACTCCAGAAGAAGCTTGGAGTTCCATTAAACCAGATGTAAGTCACTTTCGTGTGTTTGGAAGTGAAGCATGGGCCCATATTCCAGATGAAAAGCATAAAGCTTTAGAACCTAAGAGTGAGAAATGTACTTTTGTTGGATATTCTGAAGATGTAAAAGGTTATAGACTTATTCCATTTAAGTCCAAAAATGTTATCATTAGAAGAGATGTAAAATTTGATGAAAATAAATCGGCCTGCGAGCCTAGTCCGGCGGATGTGCCACCTCTTCCTATCTCTTCTACTTTTGAAAACATTTCTTCTTCAGATGATGAAAGCGAGGATGATAATCCTCCCCCACCTTCTCAGGATCCTCAACTTCCAAGATGGGTCCGTGCTACTCGGGATGCAGCAGGTGATCTTGCCGGTGATCCTACAGATCAGCGACGTACACGTTCTCAGTTTGAAAGAGCCTCTTCTTTACTGGCTCAAGCTCCAGTAAATCATGATCCTGACACTTTTGCAGAAGCTTCAGGCCATCCACATTGGGAAGCAGCTATGAATGAAGAATATCATTCATTGATGACAAATGATACATGGGATCTTGTTCCTCTACCAAAGGGACGCAAACTTGTTAGATGTAAATGGGTTTACAGAACCAAGTATGGACCAGATGGGAAAGTTGATAAACATAAAGCTCGTCTCGTTGCTAAGGGCTTTTCACAGGTTGAAGGCATTGACTACACTGAAACCTTCTCCCCTGTTGCCAAAATGAACTCTATCCGCCTTGTTCTTTCCCTTGCTGCCTCTTTAAAATGGGAAGTCCATCAGATGGATGTTAAATCTGCCTTCTTGCATGGGGACTTGCAGGAAGAAATCTATATGGAACAACCCATTGGCTTCATACAAACAGACTCCAGCCTTGTTTGTCGACTTAAGAAATCCCTTTATGGCCTCAAGCAAGCTCCTCGGGCTTGGTATGCCAAAATGGATAGCTTTCTTTTAGAATCTGGCTTTTCTAGGTGTCATTCTGACAATACTGTCTACACCAAGAAAGTGGGCAACTCTCTTATCATCCTTGTTCTTTATGTTGATGATCTTATTCTTACTGGTAGTGATCCCAACCTTATAAACCATGTGAAGTCCAGCCTTAAAAAGAAATTTGAAATGACAGACTTAGGACACTTACACTATTTTCTCGGTCTTCAAGTCTTGCAATCCCAAGAGGGTATTTTCCTTTCCCAGTCCAAGTATGCTTGTGATATTCTTCGTCATTTTCACATGGAAGACTGTAAGCCATCCCCTTCTCCCTTTCAGTCTGGAGTCAAACTTTCAGTCTCTTGTACTTCTCCTGAAGTTGATGCTACCTTATACCGTCAACTTGTCGGAAAACTCTTGTATTTAACCCATACTCGTCTTGATCTTTCCTTTGTTGTTGGCCTTGTTGCTCGTTTTATGCAAAACCCCCGTGAAAGTCATTGGAAAGCAGCTAAAAGAATACTTCGTTATGTTCGAGGTACAGTACAGTTTGGGATTCATTACAGTGCCAAAGCAGCTCCTCTGTTAGTTGGTTTCACTGATTCTGATTGGGCTGGTGACCCTGATGATCGGAAGTCTACTGCCGGTTATGTCTTCACTCTTGGTTCAGGACCTATTACATGGGCTTGTAAGAAACAGGCTGCCATTTCTCTTTCGTCAGCAGAAGCAGAGTATCGTGGTGCCGTGGAAGCAGAGTTTGGCTTTGAGCAGCAGCATCCAACCACACTTTGGTGTGATAATCAAGTGCCATTCAGCTATGCAAAGATCCAGTCCAGCATCAGCGCAGCAAACACATTGAACTACACATGCACTTCATCAGAAAGCTCATTCATGACCATGTTCCTGAATTGCAATATTGTCCAACAGATGATCAGGTTGCAGACATCTTCACAAAGGCTCTCACAGAGGCAAAGTTCACTAAACTTCGATATATGCTTGGAGTTCAGGAAGTTGTCACTAAGGGGGGATAGGCTCTAGTGCCTCCTTCCTTCTCCTATTGTGTCATATTTGTAAATCCTTCAATCCTATCCCAAGTTGTTCTTAAGGGGGGATGTTAGGATATTCCGACACATAGGATATATTTAAGTTCAACTTGGTCTAGTATAGAGTTAGGTTAGAGTTAGGTAAAGTGTGTTTCTTTACCATTGTACATTTTGTAACTTACAATCCGACGATCACAATATGTAGTGATCTGACGGTTCACTCTCACCTCGGTATTACCGACACTTGATCCGTAGCTTGACACCCGATTGGTCCATGAGTTCTATTTAAAGCGCATGGAGGGTCATTGTTCGGGTAATCCGTGTATGAGAGAAGCTTATGTAAATTTTCATTCTTTGATTAATAAATTGCCTGTAGTACCCACGTTGGGACAGGCCGTGGACTGTTTCCCTCCTTGCACTTTGAGGGTTTTAACCACGTCAAAAATATTGGTGTATTGATTTGAGATCTGGTTGTGAGTGGTGTCCTTTTGGTATTCTTTCTGAGGAACTTACCCTGTAAATTCCTACAATTAAGAAGGCTGAAAACAAATACATGCATGTGCATTTGCATTTAGACTGTTTGTTGGTTTGATTTAGGATAGTGCATATAGTGTGTGCTCTTTGCTCTTTGTTGAAAGAACGCCATCTCTCTTTCCTTAGTAGCTAGGATTTTCATTTGCAAAAAAGAAGATTAAACGACTGTTTATCATCTAAGATTGCATTTTAGGAATTGTACATCTACATCACGCGGTGAACCTGAAAGGAAAATTTCTTAAGCAATATCAACTATAAAATAAATTTAATGAATCTAACAACGCTTTGGAACCTAACGCACAACATCTAGAAGTCTAGGCTAGAGACGTATTCCGGTGTCGTAAAACCTGGTAACTGTTGTTTTCACTGTTGATTGGGTGATTCCTCCACTTTGAGACGATAAGTTCCAGTACGGACTTGTGCTCCCACGTACTGTCGAGTATATTTTGGGAGACCACAATAGGCTTTATCCTTTATCCATAGGAAGTCGTGTCTGCCGCCCTATCGATCGCAATGCACTGAACACAGCATTCGGGAAGATTGACTGACGTACCGTAAAAAGTATTCTGCAGTTTTGTGATTGGTTTGGTAATCCCTCTGTCTAGACTTCTAGAGCAGTCCCTTTCGTTCCATTTCAGACTCCTTAACGGAAAAGGTCCATCTGAGCACTTGTCACTTCAGGCTCATTAAAAATTGAAGGCGACTAGAGCCATCTTTTGTTTTTTCTCGACTCTTTAAAATTGAAAAAACAAGTTGTGTCAAAGCGTCTAAAATTTATTTTAAACGGAATAATTATCACCTTTCCTACGTTGGTCTTGGGTTGAGGAAAATGGAGTCCACCAACCAAGGAGTTCCTCTTGGAGGAAATCCTAGTCCCTTCTCCTCTTGGGGAGATGTTGGTGCACCCCACATGGCCACATTGTCACTTCCAGGATTGACAATTGGTTTGCCTGTATGGCTCTTCTCAACCTCCGTCGTTCAAAACACCGCAATTCCTGAACAATCAAGTCAGCAACTAAACGATACCGGAGTTACCCCCAACCCTCTACTTCATCCAATTCTTCCTCTCCTCCTTCCTCTTCGCTTGATGAAGCTGGTAAAGCCAAAAATAAAGTCCCTAAGAAGAAGAAGGAAAAGAAGAAGAAAGAGAAGAAGAAGAAGGAGCCAAAGGCGAAAAGGGGCAACCAAGCGTCGTCTAGCAAAAATCCACACACTGCACAGACCAGGCCTAAATCACCATGTGTCGTTTGCAAAGGAGACCACTATCATAGAGATTGTCCTTGCATCCTTCGGATCCCAAGGGACTGGTCTCCTCATTTGCACAACCCGGTGTCGTCAACCTCTGGTGATCATGTTGTAAGTACACCATCAACTAGTGAAAGTGAAGCCCCTAGACAAAAAGGAAAAGGTAAACTTCCTTGTAGACTGTGTGAAGCCGATCATGTCGTTCACCGTTGTCCCTTCTTAGATGAGGCTAAAAGAGTTTTGGACGACCGTCCGGTTTCACCGTTACGGCTCCCTCCTGGATATAAGAAACTCTTGCCAAGTTCGTCACTAGTTGAAAATCTGGCTGACACGCCTTTGTGGTCGGCCGAAGCATCTATCATTGAAGATAAACCATCTGAATCCATACCAGACAAAAGTCGAAAGGTCGAGGCGGCAGTTGACCCGATCTTGCCTTCAGAGGTTTCGTCTTCAGATGATACAGTCACCGAATAGAACAAAGATGACATCGTCCAAATTCTCTTCATAAACACAGACTCCGATGAACATGGTGGTAGTTTACCCATTCCTTTACTGCAGGAAGGAAGTTCGTCAGAGTCATACCCAGCCGTCTATTCGGTCCCACCTCCAAGCAGCCTGGTCATTTCCTTTGACTGGAATCTACTAGGCAGACCCCATTTACTGGCTAGTATACCATTCCAAATCATCACTCAAGTATATAGAATGGTTATGGCCGGTACCATCATAGATGAAGGGGCTTCTGTGAGTATCCTTTCCTCAACTGCTTGGAAAGCGCTTGGTTCGCCATCGCTTTTGCCTGAAATGAGAAATCTAACAGGCTTTGACAAAGGAACCAATCGACCGTTAGGGATCCTTCCCAGTGTGCCCATTACATTGAGAGGGAAAACCGTTCACATGAACGTAATGGTAGTCCAAGGACCCCTGGATTATAATCTACTCCTTGGACGAGACTATATTTATTGCATGGGAGCCATTGTCTCCTCACTCTTTAGAGTAATGTGTTTTCCGCACGAAGGAAGAGTGGTCAAGCTCGTAGACCAGCTTTCATTCCCCGGTTCACGCATAGCAAATAGTCATATACCATCCCTGAATGGTCTTTTCATGCAAGGAATGTCTCATCAATCCCCAGTCCGTCCACCTGATGAGCGCGAGTGATTCAGGGGACATGACTGAAACCCAGGGGGCATGCATCCTGGTCTGCTTCGGCAGGAGAACCTTGGGTATAGGGTTGATTTCCGCGAAGGATATATGACTAATCTGGCGAACCCGTCCTTACAGGAAAATGGGAATAGACTAGAATAAGATACCTTCGTTAAGGTTATGCCGGGTGACACCACTCCTCTTTGCCTATTTCGATAGGCATCGCCGAGAAAGAATTTTATCCGCTACGCGGATGAAACTTTCTTGGTAACCTGGAAATTTTTCTCTATACCTGGGGGCATGCAAACCTTTTGGCGTGCAAGCGAAGAGCGACTATTTATTTTTTAAATTTGTAGGTCCTCTAACCCTTTAAACTCATAGGATTAGTCGTTTCCTAACTTGCATAAAGAAAGGATCCGGAGCAAAGCTTTGTAAGGTGCAAGCTCCACAAAAATGGCATCTTAGATGAGACATCCTTATTATACGACTGGATCGAGCAGTTTTATTGTGGAATTCAAGCTCGTTAAAAAATAAACATAAGCAATGAGCAAGTGTTTCCCCCCGCGTTTAAGCTCATTAAAAAATGAACTAATTTCCGGTAAATAACCATCGTGAATGTAGTACTTCAGCCTTTAAAGCCTTGGTCGTGTTCTCATCATCACCTCCACTCTGTATTTGTCGATCATTCACCTCCACTTGATTTTTTACCCCTTTTGAGGAACAGCTGCGAAGAGTGATCTTGTTAGCCATCCTTGTGACACTACCGTGATTGGAAAATTCCAAACCTTACCTGGAATCAGCTGCTACCCGAATTTATCACTCGTTCCTCAAAAACGAGTCTCCTTTAAGCTCTTTTCAACTGACTCATAAAATATGAAAAGATTGCCAAGCCATTGGCCTCTCTAGCTCGTTAAAGTGACCGGAAGTTCTATCCCTCCTTTAGATTTTAATCTTTTTGGACCTGAGGGATTATTACACAAAAAGATCGAGCGCTTGTCTTGTTCAGCTCGTTAAAATTACCGAAAATTCATCCCTTTCGTATTATTTTATACTTTTTCAGACTTAAGGGATTTGATGACGAAAAAGGATATTTGGAGTTTCCTTTACGTTCCTTTTCAAACTCTCTAAAATTGAAAAGGACTGAGTTATCTTTGTCGTTAAACTCGTTAAAACCTAATAGCGACAAACTTGTCCATAACAGACAAGAACGAGTTTCACTATCGCTAGGCTTGTTAAAACATAGCGATGGGTTTGCCCGAAGGGAAAATTATAGAACAAGCATATGTTATCCTCCTCAAGCTTGAAAAAAATAAAGAGGTACTGGTCAGCAATGACTGGGGAAAAATTGGGAAGAAAACTTGAAGAAACTTTGTTGGTAGCAAGTCGCTCTTGAACATGACACTTTCACTCCACATCCTAGTCGGGTTGGGTTGTTCCATTCACTGGTCATATCACCATGGTTCCATCACACCATCCACATTTGGGGTTAATGCTACCAATCCATCATGTCAGTGTCGTCGATATGTTCAAGAGAAGTAATTCAGAGACATTTTTGGGCACTGCAACCCCAAGCATAAAATGTCCATAAACCAAGGGCTCCTAAGTCCCTAAAGGTGTTGTTCCAACCCCTAAAAGAACAAGGTCAACTGATTACAGCATCTCCCAGAAGTTCTCCATGAAAAACTACTCAGAACTGGTCAAAACTGGACCATTTCACCTGCTCCATAGGTAAAGTGTGTTGCATCCCACCTAAATACACACAGTAGGTGCGTTGCATTTCAAAAATCCCTTCTATGGGGTGCGATGGGCGAGAAGGGACAAATGGCAGGGTCAATCCACAAGGTGGAGAAGCATGGAATCTTCCATAAACTTCTCCTATGACACTTGCCTATCTGAATTCGACCAGGGATGAGTAAGAGATCATCAATCTCGAAGTGGAATCAAGAACTATCAGAGGGAAGACACTAATCAAATCACAAGCTGACTCATCTCCCTTGCAAACATCTATATATGGATCCCTCATCCCAGAGATCCAGGGGCTGGAATTTTGCATCTTGTAAGGAATTGTTGTTGGTTTCTTGAGGCAACATCATAGTGCTGGGTGATCTAAGCTTTTCATGAGGTGAAGAAGGGCTTACTTGCTGAGAGGATGATGCTGGGTCAGAACAATTGGTTGTAATTCTCTTGGCTCTTTCTTGATTATCAATAAAACTATTCTAGTTTTCCTCCATACACTTGTGTGATTGATGTTTTATGCATTTGTGTGGTTAATATACATCTGATCCTATATTGCTTATGATAATAGATCCATGTTCTCGTATAGTGCTATGCTGCTTTGATTCTACAGGTTCTGTGAAGCTGGGTACGAAAACAAGTAGTGAAGGACTATCAGAAGAGAGAGGAATCGAGCAAGGAACCAAGCGCAAGACAGAGGTTGGTCTCCTTTATTCTTCTCGCATCTATCTTTCATAAAGGAAAACGACAGTAGTTTTAGTTTGTTTGTTTCTAAGGTAGCTACCAACCTTAGTGGTATTAGCAGTTCTGTATAGACACTATTCCTGGTAACACCTAGGTTACATACTGTGTTAATGTGTGCATGCGATTGATGTTTCATTGTTTTTAATGCTGCTAAATTGATGATCAACGTAGAGGATATTATGTATTGTGCATGTATTCCTCAATAGTGTATAATCGGGGTAATCTCTATGAATAAGTGTCATATTATTCAAAATTTCTACATGGTATCAGAGGTGTTGATCATCAGATCTATTATTCAGAAAGTGTTTACATTTTATTTCTTCAGGCAGAGTCTGTAATCGGGCCAGGTAGCCTTTGGATTCATCCTTCCTTTGGCAGGTGAGATATCTGGTAAAATCCCATACAGTCAATCTCTGTATGAGAAATACTTTGTTCTCACGAATTCTAGATCAGAGGCGGTTGTGTTTTGAGCTGGTGGAATTCGAATTTGCAGCAGTGTTTTCTTGGTGTCAACATTGCAATGTCTTTCAACAGATTGCGATTGGAGTATGCTATTGAGGGCAGCTCGAACTATATTGCATGGAAGGACAGGATGGAGGTGGTGTTAGATGATAATGGGCTAAAGGATTTCATAGAGGCTGAGATCCCAAAGCCTACTGATACTGCGCAAGTTGATGCTTGGCAAAAGAAGACAGCAAAGTGTCGAATGATTCTGTTGGAGGGCGTGAAGGATCACATTGTGTCCATCCTGCATGGAAAGGCTTCTCCATACTTGATGTGGAAAGTGTTGACAGATCTATTCCAAAGCAAGAGTGATCAGAGGAAGCTGGTGCTCAAGGATAAACTCAGAAACATTAAATGCGAGAAGGGAGATAGTATGCCCAAGTATCTCACAAAGTTCACTCAGTGCAGGGATGAGCTGGGAAATGTGGGGGTGACTGTCGATGATGAGGACTTGGTGAGCTTGGCTCTCCTTGGTCTTCCAAAGAGTTGGCATTCCTATCAGGACTCTATCAATGGTCGAGAGAAATTGCCAGGATGGGAGAGACTCTGGTCAGATCTTGTGCAGGAGGAGATCAGGCGGAATACCAGGGACGAATCTTCATCAAAGGCAACTGATGAAGAAAATTGCACTTTGGCTGCCAAAGAAAATAAGGGGAAGAGCAAGAAAGCTTCTCATTCCGGTGTGAAATGCAAGAAGCAGGACATGTCCAAGGTGAAGTGCTTTCACTGTCACCAGCACGTACACTATGCCACAAATTGTCTGCAAAAGAAGAAGAATAAGCAAGCTATTGGATCTGCAGCGGGAGAGGCCTTAGCCTCACAGTTTGAACTTGAATTTTCATTGATCACATGCTTGGTATCAAGTGTGATGGGATCAGTATGGTTCTTGGATAGTGGTGCATCTCTTCACATGACAGGAGATCGAGATTTGTTTTCTGATCTGGAGGAGAAAGATATTGGAGTGCACATCGAGATGGGCGATGATGGTAGATACAGTGCGACCGGTATCGGTACCATTTCCTTTGAGAGGGAGTCTGGTAAACCCTTCATATTGAAGGAAGTGATGCATGTTCCAGGATTGAAGAAGAATCTTATCTTTGTGGCGATGTTAGAAGACAAGAGATATGATGTTGTTTTCAGCGAGGGAAAGGCTTTCTTGCGCAGTAGGACAACTGGAGAAACCCGGAATATAGGGGTTCGAGTGAGGAACCTTTATCAGTTGCATGTAGATGGCTACGTAGCAATGGCATGCAAGGCAGAAGGATTGGTGAGCCGGGATGATGACGAACCATGGCACAGGAGATTGGGTCACCTTCACCATGGAGCCTTGAAGATACTACAGCAGATCACTATTGGGTTTCCTAAAGGCACTCTTGCATAGTCAGATCAGTGCAAGGGGTGTAATTTGGGAAAATTTGTGAAAGCCACCTTTCACGAGAAGGATAGTCGTGCCACGATGATCCTTGAGAGAATTCACACAGACGTATGTGGACCTTTCTCAGTAGCTTCAACAGCAAAACACAGGTATTATGTGATCTTTGTTGATGATTTCTCTCGTAAGTGTTGGATCTTCTTCATGCAAAAGAAGAGCAAGACATACTCAAAGTTCTATGAGTTCAAAGAACTGGTCGAGAAGGAGTCAGGGAAGAAGGTGAAGGCTCTTAGGAGTGATAATGGTGGTGAATACATATCTGGCGAGTTCAAGGACTTTTGCAGTGCAGAAGGGATTCGAAGAGAGATCATAGCTCCCCATAACCCACAGCAAAACGAGGTTGCTGAGCAGAAGAACAGAACGATTGTGGGTGTTGCACGGGTGATCTTGCATGATCAGGGCCTACCCCTTCACTTGTGGGCAGAAGTATGCAATACTGCAGTATATGTGCAGAACCATTTTCCTCACAGGATACTTGGCATGAGTACACCCGAGGAGGCTTATTCTAGTAAGAGACATGATATTTCTCATTTGAGGATTTTTGGTTCTAATGTTTACATGCATGTGATGAAGGATGCCAGGAAGAAGCTGGAGCTGACCGCAGAGGTTGGGATATTTGTGGGGTACACTGATATGCCCCACAACTATCGTGTGTATTTTCCAGACAGTGGCAAGACTGTTGTGCGACGGGATATAAAATTTCAAGAGGATAAAGCCATGAAGTGTTCGCTTGAGAGGGAGCCACACTTGCATGCAGATGAGGAGCTACTAGTTCCTAAGGATGAGCTTCAGGACGTGGATCAGCCATAGGACGAAGTTCATGGAGTGGAAGAGACCACTCATGCAGCGCCAACCATCAGAGGGCGAAAGCGCTTGACAGAAGCTGAGCGATTGGCTCAAGATGCAGAGAAGGTTGTAGGACCACCTACAGCTCAACGTAGACAGAGACAGTCACCTAATCAGTACACTAGATACATGGCTCTTGTGAGAAAATGTGTTGTGACTGAGCCATCCTCTTTCGAGGAAGTTGTGGAGGATCCCGCATGGGTAGATGCCATGGTGGAAGAGTATGATTCGATTGTCAGAAATAGTGCATGGGAGATTGTCCCAAGACCGGAAGGGAAATCAGTGGTGGGTTCGAGATGGATCTACAAAGTTAAGCAGGCAGCTGACGGGAGTGTGGAGAAGTACAAGGCAAGATTTGTTGCCCGAGGCTTTTCACAGATAGAGGGGATCGATTATGAGGAGACCTTTGCACCTGTCGCAAGGTATTCTTCCATACGGACGATTCTTGCTCTCTCAGCGCAGATGGGGTGGCACATTCATCAGATGGATGTGAAGACTGCGTTCCTCAACGGAGTCATTGAGGAGGAGGTGTACATAGAGCAACCCGAAGGTTTTGAGATCTTCAGCAGTGAGTCACATGTGTGCAAGCTCAAGAGAGCGTTATATGGGTTGAAACAAGCACCACGTGCTTGGTACACACGGATAGACAGTTATTTCACCGGACTTGGATTCTCCAAGAGTGAGGCGGATCCTAACCTATACCAGATTGTGGTGGAGGGTAAGTTGCTTATCATTGTACTTTATGTAGATGATTTGATTCTAACAGGTGATGAGTTGTTAATACTTTCATGCAAGGATGATCTTGCTAAGGAGTTTGAGATGAAGGACTTGGGCCTCCTTCATTATTTCCTGGGATTGGAAATCTGGCAGTGCAGTGATGGACTATTTGTTTCTCAGGGTAAGTATGCTCGGGAGATACTGGAGAAGTTCAACATGCATGGCTACAAGCTTGTTGATACTCCTCTTCCTAGAGGTTGGAGGAAGGAGGATGCTACTTTGGCAGAAGTAGTGGATGCCACTGTTTATTGACAATTGGTGGGGTCGCTTATGTATCTGGTCAATACACGACCCGATATATGCTATGCTATTAACCAGCTTTCACAAGCTATGGTTAAGCCAACTAATCTCTTCTGGAAGGCAGGCAAGCATGTATTGCGTTATCTCAGAGGCACATCGGGATATGGATTGTGGTACAGACAGGAGGATGAGGTGAAGCTATGTGGCTTCACGGATGTAGATTGGTCAGGGAGCCCAACAGATAGAAAGAGAACATATGGAGGGGTCTTCAGTATCGGGTTGACAACAGTTTCTTACTACAACAGGAAGCAGAGATCCGTGGCACTCAGTTCAGTAGAGGCCGAGTATATGGCAGCAAGTTTGGCTGCATGCGAGGCTATATGGATGAGGAAGATCCTGGTCGGGTTGTTCGGTTCTCACTTGGAGCCTACAGTGATTTATTGTGATAACCAGAGTTGCATTAAACTCTCAGCTAATCCAGTATTTCATGATAGATCCAAGCACATTGACATCAGGTACCATCATATCAGAGATTGTGTGCAGCGAAGAGTCATGTTACTTTCATACATTCCAACGGAGGATCAGGATGCTGATATCTTGACAAAGGCGCTCACCAGGAGAAAATTCGAATACCACTGAGGCAGGATAGGGGTTGCTGATAATCCATATCTTGTTGAGAGGGAGTGTTGAGAATGCAACAAGATGATGGAGCTTAGTGGAAAGAAGTCGCCTTCACTAAGTGGACCCGCAGGCTATTTTTGGCGCAAAGTCTATTTTTAGACTATGTCTATTTTTAGACATATGGATCATGGTCTATGAGTTGCAGGATGCTATTTGTGGATGATTGGTCATGTTGGTAAAAATAGATGGACTTCTATTTTTAGACATATGGGCAGGTTTCTATTTTCAGACTGTCAGGATAAAAATAGAACAGTCGAATATTATTGTCTCATAATAATATTTGGACTATAAACATTATCTTATCCTCTTGGAGCACTTCAGTTTGAGCTACAAATGTGGCACATGCAGCTGTCAGAAGGAAATACGTTTTTCTTGTGGGTCAGTTGAGCTATTGCATGTAGGACTTCAGTTAGAACTCATGTGGTTGAGTTTGGTGGAGTTTCAGTTTGAATTGGTTGAACTAGTTGTATTTTAGTCTAACTAAATAATACACTAGTGAGGGAAAATACAACAGAAAACACGATCACAAAGCTCCATCAAAACCAGGCAAAGAAGACAAGCGAGGATCAAAGTATGGGAGGGATCAAACGGCAGCACCTCTCAGATACTTCAGACTCAGACAAGGAAACAGCCCCTCAGAAAGCAGAAACACAGTTAGTCATAGCTTCGATCGAGCCCACTCAAGGAGAGTGGCGCAAGGTCGAAAAGAAAAAGGGGAGAAAAACTTGAAGTGTGAGTTTTTACTCACTGCCGGATCTCAGATTTTTGCCTCTTTCTTCTCTCTCCTCTCTTCTCATTTCTTATTCTTTTTTATGCACGTTAGGCTTCTAACGTCGTGTGGGGTGCAAAGGCACTCGTGCCCATATGGGCGGCTTATGGAAATGCTTAAATGCATCTGCTAGTGTAACTTTTCATTTTATAAATAAAAGGTTACCGTTTTTTTCTTTGGAAAAAAAAAAAGAATACACTAGTGATGAGTTGTGTGAATTAATTATTAATTAATTCACTAATTATTAACTCATAAAGCAACTAAAGAATACATCAGTTAACTCAGTGCATGTACAGTTCAGTGGAGACAGGTGTTAGAGGTTGAGATTGCTATCAGTTGTGACTATAGTTGTGCATGAGATTTTCACATGCATGGATGGAGATTGCCCATGAGGCTTGCGTAGTATAACCAAAGGAATTCGATTTCACAGAGTGATTGATTCTCTTGCAGGATTGCGTAGTGGAGGCAGGCAAACAGTGGAGGAGATTTGAGGCATCAGATCTGAGCTAGTTTGTGTGTAACAGGTGGAGATAGTACTGAGTACTTGTGAGGAGTATTGTACTATGTATTGTTACATGTTCTCTATCATTATAATATACAGATAGTGTGGGGTTTTCAGTTGTATGCTTTCCCCGGGTTACATACTATGTTAATGTGTGCATGCGATTGATGTTTCATTGTTTTTAATGCTGCTAAATTGATGATCAACGTAGAGGAGATTATGTATTATGCATGTATTCCGCAATAGTGTATAATCGGGATAATCTCTGTGAATAAGTGTCATATTATTCAAAATTTCTACATGCTCGGCAATCTTTTCATATTTTATGAGCCAGACGAAAAGAGCTTAAAGAAGACTCTTTTTTTGAGGAACGAGTGATAAATTCGGGTAGCAGCTGATTCCATGTAAGGTTTGGAATTTTCCAATCACGGCAGTGTCACAAGGATGGATAACAGGATCACTCTTTGCAGTTGTTCCTCAACAGGGTAAACAATCAAACGGAGGTGAATGATCGGCTAAAACAGAGTGGAGGTGATGATGTAAACACGACCAAGGCTCAAGAGTTGATGATAATGCATTCACAATTGTTATTTACCGGAAATTGGTTATTTTTTAATGAGCTTAAACTCTGGGGGAAACATTTGCTCATTGCTTAGGTTTAATTTTTAACGAGCTTGAACTTCACATAAAAACTACTCGTGATAATGGTCATTGATTATTTGATTTCATCGCTAACAACTTTGTTCCTTCAATGGTTGTACTGCCTGTTCAATTTCTTCATCAAACCGATTAGAAATGAACAATACATGCTTGAAAAATGAGTTAAAACACTAATAATTTACTCGAATTACGAAAAAAGTAATTTAAAAGTGGTTTTTACCCCTCATTTTACCATTTCATTTGAACTTTGGTTTGTTGGAGCTCTGGAGGTGCCTTTCCCCCTTGATTTTCACTAGCTGATTCTGGGAGATTCTGTGGATGATTCTCGACGTCGTCTGGACCAAGTAGGAGCTAAACCTGAGCTCTTCAGTTGCATTCCTTCCTTTTTGAATTCTAAGCATGTTTCCCTGTTTTTCTGAGCCCCTGGGGTTTGAAAAATTCACCCTGGCTCCATCACACCCTTCCTATATCGAAAGGTGCAATGCATACTGGCTTGGCCATTGGCCAGTCAGTATGCATCTCACCCAGTACACTGCTGGGGTGTGATGGGCACAAGAAGGGAGACTTTTGCACTGTTTTCTCATGGAATTTTTGCCTGTTTTTTGCCAAATCAAGACTCTGACTCCTCTCTTGCTTATTTTGAAGAGATTCATCGGACAAAAATGGTTGTTACATGGCGAGAATGCGATCATGAAGAAGAGGACATGGTTGCTTTACATGATCCGTGTACGGTAACTGCACTGCGGAACTGTGGCTTGCTCAAGTTTTTCCGCATCTATAGCATGAGGTAACAAATCAACTTGTTGCAATATTTTCTTGATGCATGGGATCCTACCAACCAGGTGTTTCAAGTCAGAGGCAAATCCATCCCCTTGACTGTCGTGGACATCTATTTTTTGCTTGGTCTATCGAGGCGTGGTGCCCCTCTTTCATTATCAGGTTCCGCCCATGGGGGCATATTCGTGAGAGATTATATTCGTCGGTATTGCAGAGAGGGATCTCAGCCGAGTAGGGACGGCAAGATCAACATCTAAGATGTCACTGACCAGTCCTTGAGGACCATTATGTTCACTTTTGCTAGACTGGCTGGTAGTGCGGCTCTTCACGCGGCTAACAGGTCCTATATGCAGTACGCCTTGGAATGCCTTGAACCAAAGGTGTTCAGCTGGTGTGACGCAGTACTACCTGTGATGAAAGAACAACTGACCAAGGTAAAGAATGGAAAATGAAGGAATTTTGGCTATGGTTCTATTTTGACCGCTTTTGCCTTGGAAAAGATCCCACTGATGTAGCCGCAGTACATTTCACTTAGTTTACCTCCACCAACTGGGCCATGGATGCAGAGATGGGTCGACCTCATGGCCCGACATGCTAGTCAGTCCCAATTTTCCTTCTCTAATACCTTCTTCGAGTGGTTCAACCGTCAGGAGATGGTTTTTTCCGAGTGTCCATATGCTGGTATGGATTTCCGGGGTGACCCGGATTTGGTGTTGCTGGCTGGTGAGCAGTGGGGTGCTATCGGTAAATTCTCTGACCATATCTCTGTTTATCATTTTTATGATGTTCTCGTGCTTTATTCTATCAATACTAATCAAAACTCATGTGCTCATGCAGATATTGGACCAGTTCGGCCAGCAGTACGTCTGAGAGCACCAGCTGTCGTTCCAGCAGGAGAGGCTGTGGGGAGGGCTATCCTTCGTGACCTTGATGTGGCCGAGACTCTTTCAGCATTGCAGGATCAGGTTGAGGGTCTCACTCTTGGTATTCTGGACATGAGGACTGACGAGCTGCCTCTGAGGTTGCAGCGACATACTACTGGCATGCCGAGTCGATGGACTAGGCTTTTACGCATGATTGCACAGGCGGTGACTTGTTATCACCAACATCATTAGACTAGGGTGCCCCCTAGCATTTTGAGTTTTGGTTCATTTGACCAATTTTGTCTTGGTTACAGAACATTATGTATAAACCATAAACAGTTATAAATATATTTTTGATTTTCGGAGCTTTATTTTGGTTAAGTTACATGATCTTGATGCAAATATTGACGAAATGCTTCCTTTATAAATGTTGCAAATGTCTATCTAACACATAATTTTCCAATGAGTCTGTTAATGTGTTTAAGTTTCTGGAAATATGTTGATATTGACTAGAATCAAACTGCCTTTCCAAAATCTTGACCCTTGGGAACATGCGATAGATGGTTGGATTCTGTACGGAGTAGATACCAGTGAGTTGTAGGATGACGAGTTGTGAGTCTAGCCTGACGACGAGTCGGCGTATGCCACGTGTGATGGCATCAAAGAGGAGTTCTATCAACGTGTTGTATTCAGCAATATTGTTCGTTGACCGACCAATACATACCCCTCTGAAACTCACTAACTCGCCACTTGGATCGAAGATGGCCCAGGCCGCAGAAGATAGGTTCCACGAACTACAACTTG
This sequence comes from Pinus tabuliformis, assembly GCA_031772625.1. Classification (NCBI taxonomy): domain Eukaryota; kingdom Viridiplantae; phylum Streptophyta; class Pinopsida; order Pinales; family Pinaceae; genus Pinus; species Pinus tabuliformis. Next base: position 966,170,880 of record CM062811.1, read on the forward strand.
CTCCATCGGCATATCCAACAAATGATTCCAATAGGTCCGACATCTACAACAAATGTAAAAGCGGATCACTTAACCAAAACAATTACCCTTAGCGAAAACAAAAATGTAACAAAAGCATAGGGGTTACTATCTTGAGTCAAGCATAGTAACGCTTAAGGGACAACCCGTTGCGGGGTTACGCCAGTGGAATCCCATCATAATCCACTAACTCGTAAGCTCCTTTTGCTAATACACACTTAACAATATAGGGGCCCATCCATAAAGACTTGAACTTGCCTGCTCCCAATTTATCAGACTCTTGGTCGTAAAGTAAGACTAGGTCACCTTCTGAGAAGACACGAGGTTTGACATTCTTGTCGAAATGTGCCTTGACTCGTTTCTTATGGGCTTCGTTAGCCAAAGCGGCATTACGATGGGTTTCATCAAATTGGATTAGTTCCAAGAAATGAGCCTCCTCTTCTGAAGTTCCGGGGAGAAGGTCGATCGCGAGTTTGAGGGACGAGATTTCACACTGAACTGGTAAGATTGCTTCCAGGCCATACACCAGTTGAAAGGGTGTAAACCTGGTTGCATTCCTCACCGATGTCCAGTATGCCCACAAGGTTGAGTACAGGATCAGGTGCCAACTCCTTTTATGGACTCCAATCATCCTTTGCAGCATCCGCTTCAGGACCTTGTTGATTGCCTCAACTTGTCCATTAGCTTGTGGATAATACGGAGTAGAGCTGTCATGGGACAACCCTAATTTGGCAGCCAACTCAATCATCATTTGATTGCGAAAATGCGATCCATGATCTGTGACTATGGCCTGTGGAATGTCGAATCTAGAGACTACATGATTGAAAAAGAAGAGGGCAGTCGTTTCATCGCTGATGTTTAATGTAGGCATCGCCTCGGCCCATTTGGTAAAATAGTCTACTGCGGCTATGATATACCCATGCCCCTGAGCCGAGGTGGGGTTACATGTCATAAAATCTATGCCCCATTTGGCGAATGTCCCAACAGCAACTACTGGTTGCAGAGGTGCGGGTGGTATTCTGGTTTTGTGATCGAAGATTTGACAGGCATGGCAACTTCTAACTGCGGTTATGAAATCTTTGAACATTGTTGGCCAGAAGTATCCTGCTCGTAAAATAATTTGTGTCGTAGCGTAACCAGATTGATGCCCCCCACACACGCCTGAATGACAATCATTCAGGACTTTTTCGTCCTCCTCGTGGGTGAGGCACCTCCTTAGAACTGTATCGATACCACGACGGTAAAGTGTATCACCGACGATCATGTAGTCTTTTGCTTGATATCGAATGCGTATTTGTTCCACACAAGATACGACTCAATCCACACAAATGTGTGTTCTGTGTCAGTTATAGTTGTTAACTTGGCTTTGTGGTCTCAAAGGACGGGATTCGTCTCGACCCATATAAGGTTCAGGAAATCATTAACTTGCCTCCACCTTCAAATTTTCTTCAGATTTAGAAACTCCAAGGGAAAGCAAACTTTTTGAGGAGGTTCATTCCAAACTATGCCGAAATCGCTAAAGGTTATACTCGTCTATTGAAAAAAGAAGTACCCTTCATTTGGGATCAGGTCGCGCAAGCTTCCTTTAATGCTTTAAAGGAATCCCACGTTTAAGCTCGTTAAAAAATGAACTATTCCCCGGTAAATAACCAACGTGAATGTAGTACTTCAGCCATTAAAGCCTTGGTCGTGTTTGCACCGTCACCTCCACTTTTGCATTGGCCGATCATTCACCTCCATTTGATTGTTTACCCATTTTGAGGAACAGCTGCGAAGAGTGATTTCACTATCCATCCTTGTGACACTGCCGTGATTAGAAAATTCCAAACCTTACCTGGAATCAGCTGCTACCCGTCTTATCACTCGTTCCTCAAAAGACGAGTCTCCTTTAAGTTCTTTCCAACTGACTCGTAAAATATGAAAAGATTGCCGAGCCATTGGCCTCTCCAGCTCGTTAAAGGGACAGGAAGTGCTATCCCTCCTCTAGATTTTAATCTTTTTGGACCTGAGGGATTATTACACAAAAAGATCGAGCGCTTGTTTTGTTCGGCTCGTTAAAAGTATCGAAAATTCATCCCTTCTATATTGTTTTATACTTTTTCGTACTTAAGGGATTAGATGACGAAAAAGGAATTTTGGAGTTACCTTTACGTTCTTTTTCAGACTCTCTAAAATTGAAAAAGGACTGAGTTATCTTTGTCGTTAAACTCGTTAAAAATATTAATAGCGACAAACTTGTCTATAGACGAGAACGAGTTTCACTATCGCTAGGCTCGTTAAAACATAGCGATGGGTTTGCCCGAAGGGAAAATTATAGAACAAGCATATGTTATCCTCCTCAAGCTTGAGAAAAATAAAGAGGTACTGGTCAGCAATGACTGGGGAAAAATTGGAAAGAAAACTCAAAGAAATTGTATTGGTAGCAAGTCGCTCTTGAACATGACACTTCCGCTCCATGTTCGAGTCGGGTTGGGTTGTTTCATTCACCGGTCACATCACCATGGTCACGCCATACCATCCACATTTGGGGTTAATGCTACCAATCCATCACATCAATGTCGCCGATATGTTCAAGAGAAGTCATTCAGAGAATTCACCTGTGTCTCACCCACTACCATACATTATACTCCATTCTTTCATGACCGCTACCCTGAACCTTATATCACCAGATCGTCCTCGCCTCCATTAAAATCATTTGCTCCGTTCCGTGTCATTGGTGTGGGATTCATTAAGGCCCTCCTGTGACGGATCACTTCTTGTCGACATCAGCTCATTATCCAAGAAGTTGAAAAACTACTCATAATTGGCCAAAACAGGATCATTGCAGCTACTCCACTGGCTAAGTGTGTTGCATCTCACCTAAATACACTGTGAGGGTGCGTTGCATTTCAAAAGTCCCTTCTGTGGGGTGCGATGGGCGAGAAATGACAAATGGCAGTGTCATTTCGCGAGGTGGAGAGGCAATGGAAGCTTCCAGAATCTTCTCCTGTGACACTTGCCTCACTGAATTCGACCAAGGATGAGTAAGAGGTCCTCAGTCTCCAAGTGGAAGCAAGAACTATCAGAGAGAAGACACTAATCAAATCACAAGCTGACTCATCCCTCTTACAGATATCTATATATGGATCCCTCATCCCAGAGATCTGGAGGCTGGAATTTGCATATTGTAAGGAATTGTTGTTGGTTTCTAGAGACAAACATCAGATTGTTGGGTGATCTAAGCTTTGTTTGAGGTGAAGAGGGGCTTCTTTGCTGGGAGGTTGATGCTGGGTCAGAACAACCGGTTGTAACTCCTCCTGGATCTTTTCTTGTTTTATCAATAAAAGCTATTTGAGTTTTCCTCCATGATTTTGTACCATTGATGCTTGTTACATTTGTATGGTCAATTTACATCTGATCCTAGATTGTTTATGATTATAGATCCATGTCTTTGTATAGTGCTATGCTTCTGTGATCTTACAGGTACTTTGTGAAGCTGGGCGTGCAAGGGAGCAGGTAGCTGGGGACTATCAAAGAAGAGAGGGATCGAATCGAAGGATTAGCGCAAGACAGAGGTTGGTCTTTCTGTTCCTATCTATCTATAATTCATAAAGGAAAAACATAAGTAGCTTTTCTTTGTTTGTTTCTAAGGCAGCTGTCACACCTTAGTGGGATAGAGCAGTTCTATATAGACACTTTTCCCTGTAACACTTGTAGTGTCGGCAACGTAGAAATATCGCTCTCAAATGCTGCGGATGATCGGTCCGCTTTCGCGAATGAGCCGGAAGATCATCGAGATATGGTTGAACGATGTTTTTGATGTCATGGAAGGCATAATTCATTGCCCTCTGAAATTTTTCCCCTGTGTTCTTTAAACCAAAGGGTAGCTTGCGATATGCAAATGTGCCCCACGGACAAATAAATGCAGTCTTTGACTGGTCCTGTGGGCGGATATTTATTTGATTATACCCGGAAAATCCATCCATAAATGAAAAGATTTCACATCCGGCGCATTCATCAATTATCTGGTCAATGAAGGGTGTAGGGTAGTTGTCTTTTGGACAAGCTTGATTTACATCCCTATAATCGACGCACACTCTAATAATTCCTTGTTTTTTCATTACAGGAACAATATTCGATACCCAATCGGTTAGAGGAACTAGGTAAATAAAACCAGCATGGAAAAAATTTTCAACTTCTGCCTTGATGGCAGCGGCTTTCTTGGGGTGCACCTGGCGTAGCCGTTGTCTTACCGGTTTCACATCTGGATACATCTTAATTTCGTGTTCAACTATGCTCGAGTCAATGCCTGGCATTTCATCATACGACCAAGCAAAGACATCTCTGAACTCGCGAAAAAGAGCGTGATATATTTCCAGTTCTGAAGGAGAACAAGATTTGCCGACATGAATATTCTCTACAACATCTATTTTGGTCAAGATATTTATGGCGATAGTCTCTTCAATATTGGACAAGTTTCATTTGGAATCCACCGTGTTTACAGTATTTGATAGAAAATCAAAAACTGAGGGATGATGAAGGTCACTAGGAGTATCTTCCTTGTAATCTGGAAGATGGAAATGATGGTGGTAATCTTCCCATGATGCCCCATCAATCATCATTGACTGAACAATTCCTTCATCTGTAGAATGTACTTGCGACCAAGGATCTGAAGGGGTACCATATTCCTTAGACCTATCTATCCAAACGCTTGATGAAAATTGATTTGGGTTTGCCTCCCATGCGGAAAACATTGATTGCTACAATATTTCTATTGGGCTTGGAGGCAATACCTGTAGATGATCCATGTCAATATCGTTTTCTGATATCTTTTGAATGGAAGATATCATATTTCAGTTTCCCACCATTGCCACTTGTACCAGATTTATTGGAGGTGGTAGGGAAAACGTCCCCATTAATATAGGCTCTTTTAGTAGGCCTACTCTGATATTTTGAAGCGAATGAGGGCTTCCATGGATCATCGGAATGCTTCCCATAACTTGTGAATTGTTGGGGAGAAATGTTTGCTGGTCGACGATTGTAATACCTCCTTGGAAGGGAAATGCAATCTTCCTAAAGTAGGTCGACACAAGGACATCCATAGCATATATCCAGGGCTTTCCCAGTAGGATGTTGTAATCGAGGTTTCTGTCGATTACTTCAACATCTATTTCTACTTTTTTGCCCCCCATTTCGACTTGCAAGTTACTTAAAATCCCATATGGGGTGTATGTTCGTCCATCGAATGTTTTTAATGTCGTCAAAGATCGCGACAAGGGTGGAGATCCTAAAGTTTTCTAGCAACTCATCGACATAATACATGTAGATGCCCCCTCATCAATAATTGTTCGATGAACAGTTTTGTTGAGGGCTTTCACTTGAATAAGGAAAGCTAGTTGAGCTGGTAATTGAGGGTCATATCCTTTGTGATTAAAGGACACAAGATTGGAATCTGTTGGGTCAATCCCACCTATCGCTGATAATAAAGCTTGCTTTTGGGAGGGGCAATTTTGCAGTACCTCAAGTGTCGACATAGCAGATAGCGATTGGGCAAGATCCTCCACTATATTATAATGCTGTGCTGCTCTGGCACGAGGATTAAATGTTGATTTGTGTACTACTCCCTTTGGTGGCTTTATCATTAGTTCAGGAATGATGGGTGGCACAACTTCAGTCGAAGTTGTTGTCGAACTACTAGGTTGATCATTAGCCTTGTTTTCTGACAGCTGTGGATTCTTGTAATCTTTATTCCTTGTCAATATCAAAGCATCATTTTTCTACTTCAAAACCGACAACATTAGCACTTGGGACGGGGAAGCATTGTCACTAGCAACCAGATTTGTTCCTGGATTTGGAAACGGATCAGTCAATACCACCGAGGTTTTTGAATTCTTGAAGAATTTTCTAAGCTCAGCTTTATATGGACACTCTCTTGTCCAATGATCCTCATCACATATAAGGCATGGACGATTTGGTTTCCTATCTCCAGAAGGGTTTGCAGAAGATTTTTCAGGGGACGACTCCTCCTGTTTCTTCTTCTTCCCTTTCTTTTTCTTCTTTCCTCCTGGTTGCTTGGTTTCTTTGCCTTTGTCAGTCGATACAGCATTTACTTCCAAGGCGAGAATTTCTTCATTTTCATTTTGACCTGAAACCATACGGGCCTTCTTCGACTTAGCCTTTACGGTTTTCGTGCTGGTCGTTCCTATCACACCGTCCCCGGCATGAGAGTCTTTGTTTGATTTAGGAGAGGGAGGAATAGAAAATTCCGGTCTAGGAGGATCAGGGATTTCATCGTAGAGAGTGCCAGATTTAGTATAGATCAAATCTAAATATTGTGCACAAGCAATTACTTGCTCTTCAGTGACGACTCCTCCCTTTGCCACATCTTCTGTAATAGAAGGTAACAATGACTTAATAAACCATTCATCCAACAGTTGATCAGGAACATGTGTTTTTACCATTCTACGACGACGTCACCACTCATGAATATGATCGGATATGTGAGTGGCCATCATTTGCTTGAAATTAGTAAGAAGCTCTGTTCTCATTTCATACCTTATGGGTAACTGAAAATGGGTTAAAAAGGTTGTGGCTAGGGTATTGAAGCTATCAAACGAAGCTATAGACAATTCGATATACCATTTTGTTGCCGGACCAGTTAACGTTCACTAAAAAAGGCGAAGCCTAATCGAATCATCATTTAGAGTGTTAGATGAACACCACAAATGAAAGGTCATCACATGATTCGACGGGTCTTCACCCGGATTTCCATTAAATTTAGGAATATCTGACGGAATTTTATGAGGAATCGTTGGCCACCAAGGGGCGTAAGCGATTGGATCGTTTGTTAGCCAATTTAGATCTGGTAACTCTAAAGTTGCCACGAAGGGCAACTGTTGATTTAGGTTCGGCAAAGCATACCCAGGATAAGATGGGATTGCCTGAGTGGTGGGTCTTTGCATACCAGCATAATGCATTTGATGCTGATAAATTTGGTAAGGTTGATGGGCATAACCAATATGAAATGGTTGATTTTGATCGTTTTGAATATATGGCTGCCCATTACTCGCAAAGATTTGGTGCTCAGATCCTTGGTACACTTGTTGGAATTGCGGTTGTTGATATTGCACCAACCATGGTTGTGAGACCATTTGCTGTTGTCCAATACTGGCTGTTTGACCAAGATGAGGGGTAATGGTACCCGTTTGAGCCTAGGTCACTCCAGTTAAGGAGCCACTAATCGATGATTGTGGTGGCATCGTAGAGACAAGGGGTTGTTGGATTGCGACCTGAGAGACTTGAGGTTGGCATACAACAGGCAACGCTTGTACTTGCGACACCGTCACAATAGCCGGTGTAGTGGGGATATTTGACATAGGCAGACTTTGTTGCATTGAGTATACAACTCTTGGTTGTTGAGGCAGTATTGGCACCCAACCGCTAGATGTAATTCCAGCATAACCTGAATTCTGTTGTGAACTCTCATATGTTTGTTCTCCCGTAGGAGACAATGAAAGGGCATATTTCCCCCCATACAGCGGTAATCCGGTGCTTAAGGGAATGATTTGCCTTTGAGGACCAGACTGCCCAAATTGACATTGCGAAGGATCAATTTGCTGAGACTCAACATAAGAGATTCCAGATATTATTCCGAACGAACAAACGGGAACAGACCATACTGTCGAAACAGCCCCTGGATGGACTCCATCCAGCGATTGAGAGCTAGTTGGGATAGATGGTACACCGGTGAACATTGTTAGAGTAGCAGCAGGAAGTTCTGCTGCTACTGTGTCAGATGACACAGTCCTAGATGTCGACGGTTGTTCAGACATATCTAGTCTATCCAAAAGATTTCCTAGTGATTCTACAGGAACTTCTGATAACAGTAAACTAATTTCTGACGAAGAAGGATATAGGGTGATCCCAACTCTGAATTGCGATGGAGCACTAGATAGAGGATCCTCCACAATCTCTTCTATGGCAATCAATCCAGGTGGAAGAGGTAGACCGTCTGGTCCATAAAATATTTCCGGTGCCGAAGAAGATATAGGTTCTGCAGCGACAGATGTTTGGGGAACAATACCTTCTGAATTAGTTATAGATGGAGCCGGTTCAAGAATAGAAATGTTCACCGTCACACTAGGATCAGTTGTAATGTCCTTTTGCGGTTGCGGAAATTCTTCTGCAAGGGTAGGGATACCAGAAATGTTTGGAGTAACCAGAGTCTCCGAGGGTGTCGGAACACTTGTTCCAACCAAACCAGGGGACTTTGAACCAGTTAAACAAGTTCGCTTTGTCCGGAATAGTTTTGTTTCCGGAGACAAAGACGATTGACTCGTAAGTCTCCGCGAACGACGGGGTTTTGATTTACTTTCTTCCATGATTGTGGATTACTCGATCAACTAAAAAATAGAGGGGGAAAATGGTTCCGAATTAAATTAATTTTAGACGCTTTGACACAACTTGTTTTTTCAATTTTTAAGAGTCGAGAAAAAACAAAAGATGACTCTAGTCGCCTTCGATTTTTAATGAGCCTGAAGTGACAAGTGCTCATATGGACCTTTTCCTTTAAGGAGCCTGAAAAGGAACGAAAGAGAGATGATATACAATTCCTAAAATGCAATCTAAGATGATAAACAATCGTTTAATCTTCTTTTTGCAATGAAAATCCTAGCTACTAAGGAAAGAGAGATGATATTCTTTCAACATAGAGCAGAGAGCACACACTAGATGCACTGTCCTAAATCAAACCAACAAGCAGTCTAAATGAAAATGCACATGCATGTATTTGTTTTCAGCTTTCTTAATGTGTGAATGACAAGAAGAATGCTAAGTACAAATCTGAATTATCTTTTCAAAGCGACAGTGCTAACAAATTTCTCTTCAAAAACGAAAGGAAGATAATGATGACACTTTGCTATTTTGAATTGAAAACTAATTTCGACACTTGAAAAACTACTAATCCAAATCAAATACAAGAGTAACTGTATAATCGACCATCAAGAACAATAGAATTCTTTTCTTTGACTAAAAACGACACTTACGACACTTCCAAATCAAAAGATGACAGTTTGATTATGTTACTTTTTGTAAAAGAGAACTGTAAATGGCGCACAATACATAAAAACATTCACAATTCTTTGTACTATGGAGGCGGAATCATGCAAAGGAAGGGAGTTTCCACAGTGGTATACTGATCACAGACAGCAAAATTCCTGAATAGAGCTGAAAAGAGTGAAGAAAAACCAAAACCTGGAGGAAAAATTGGCCTTTTCTGATCATCGCACCTGTAACACAAGGAAACAGGGATGCATCCCACCTACTGCACACGAGAGGTGCAATGCATACTGGTTTCCTTGAAGAGAGGGTGCGACGGTACCAAGATGAGACTTTACTTGGCTCTTGATCACAGTTTACAACTCAGTTCAGGGATTTAGGCCGAGCAAATGATAGTTAGTAAATAGAAATCACAGGGGCTGATCTAACGAGGTTACTAGAGCCACCACTAGGTAAATTATGATGTTTGCAAATCGATTGTTCAGTTTATAAACAAAACCTGGAGATAGACTGAAGCAGCATTGATCTACTTTGCACTTGCATAGAAAATGCAGTTCGAAGGCTAGCTGGCTTAACTTCAGGCTCCGTCTGTAAGTTTATAAAGCAAACAAATATAGACAAGCAAACAATCTATTCGCTCCTCAACGGAGTCGCCATTTTGTTATCGGGAAATCTATTGTCCACTCGGAGCTGTTAGTCCCACTAAGACTGGTAGCTATCTTAGAAACAAACAAACTAAAACTACTTTCGCTTTCCTTTATGAGAAGTAGATAAGAGGGGAACAAAGGACACCAACCTTAGTCTTGTGCTTGGTTCCTTGCTTGGTTCCTCTCCCTTCTAAAAGATCCTTGCCGCTTTTCTTTCGTCTACCTAGCTTCAAAGAGCACCTATGGAATCAAAGCAGCATAATACTATCGAAGAACAGAGATCTACAACCATAAACAATATAGGACCAGATATATATTGACCACACAAATGCATATATCATCAAACATACAAGAATGTAGAGGAAAACTTGAATAGCTTTATTAATATCAAGAATAGCAAAGAGGATTACAACCAATTGTTCTGACCCAGCGTCATCCTCCCAGCATGAAAGCCCTTCTTCACCTCAGGAAAAGCTTAGATCACCCAACACTGTGATATTCCACCAAGAAACCAACAGCACTTCCTTACAAGATACAAAATTCCAGCCTCTGAATCTCTAGGATGAGGGATCCATATATAGATAATTGCAGGGGGGTGAGTCAGCTTCTGGGATTTTGATTAGTGTCTTCTCTCTGATAGTTCTTGATTCCACTTGGATATTGATGATCTCTTACTCATCCCTTGGAAAATTCAGAGAGGCAAGTGTCACAGGAGAAGTTTCTGGAAGATTCCATGACGATCCACCTTGCAAATTGTCTCTGCCATTTGTCTACTCTCGCCCATCGCACCCTACAGAAGGGATTTCCAGTATGCATCGCACCCTTTACACTGAGCAGGTGAGATGCATCGCACCCTCTGCATTGGGCAGTCTGTATGGTCCAGCTTTGACCAGTTCTGAGCAGTTTTCTGTGGAGAACTTCTAGGAGATGATGTAATCAGCTAACCTTGTTCCTTTAGGGTGTGAAGAAACACTTTTAGGGACTTAGGAGACCTTGGTTTATGGACATGTATGATTGGGGTTGCAGTGCCCAAAAATGTCTATAACAATTTGGGTCGTTCATTAGGCGGATGATCTGATGGTAGAACTTATGTTTAGTTTAGGGTTTTTCGCCCTAGAAGGTAACCCCTCTCTTTGTATGAGGGCATTGTATTGAGGCTGTGCTATAGATGTGTATTCTTCGAGCGATAAACAGAGAGGTGAGACTGTGAGAGAAAACAGAGGATATTACAGTGGATCTTATGTAGGTTATGTCTCTTCATTTTGTTGGATAATAGAAAGGAAGGACTGGCTGTTCGGGGTGGACGTAGCCCAAACTGGGTGAACCACGTATATCTGTGTCTCTCTGGTTTTATGCGTTTTATATGTTTATATTTATGCAATATTCTATTTGTTCCATTGCTCTATAATATATAATTTTCTAACAACTGGTATTAGAGCCGAAGGTCTATTTGGCTCATAAACTCGCAGGAAAGAAGGGTTCCTTGTTCGAGTGGGAGCAATGGCGGAAGATGGTAAGTTTAGGGTTGAGAAATTTAACGGCCAAAACTTCTCGTTGTGAGAGATGCAGATGGAAGATTATCTGTATCAGAAAGATCTGTACCTACCATTGGATGGAAAAACAAAGATGCTGACGGGTATGACAAATGAAGAATGGAACCTTCTCGACAGAAATTCACTCAGAACAGTACAGTTGTGCCTCGCAGTGTCGGTCGCCTTCAACATTTCGAAGGAAACAATGACAGAGGGTTTGATTAAGGCATTGGCGAAACTATATGAAAAACCCTCGGCCTCAAACAAGGTATTTCTTATGAAACGGTTATTTAATATGAAGATGTCAAAAGGTGGATCTGTTGTAGACAATTTAAATGATTTTAATATTGTTATAAGTAGTTAAGTTTTGTAGGGGTAAACTTTGATGATGAAGTTAGAGCTCTGTTATTCTTGTGTTCATTGCCAAAAAGTTGGAATGGTTTAGTAATGGCCATTAGTAACTCTGTTTCTGGATCTAGTACTTTAAAGTTTGATGATGCTGTCGGTGCTATCCTTAGCGAGGAAATGCGATGGAAAATCTCCGGTGAGACATCGGGTAATGCTTTAAGTGCAGAGTCTAGGGGAAGAAAAATGGAAAGAGGAAAGAGCTCAGGATATCGCATTAAATCAACGAAAGGCAGATCCAAGTCCAGATCGGGGATAGTGTGTTGGAAATGCGGAAAGAAAGGACACCTAAAGAAAGACTGTAGATCTCGGAAGGGAAAAGAAGGAGATGCACAGCAAGAAAATAATCATGAAGCAAATGTGACAGGTGAGGTGTTACAAGATGCTTTGATTCTTTCTTTGAAAATATTACTGATTCCTGGGTGGCAGATTCAGGGGCCTCATTCGATGCCACACCTAATAAGAAATATTTTCATGATTATGTTCAAGGAGATTTTGGACAAGTCCATTTGGGCGATGATAAACCCTGTAAAATTGTTGGAATGGGTAAGGTTCTTGTAAAACAGCATAATGGAAACCAATGGCCACTAAAGGAGGTAAGGCATATTCCAGATCTGAAGAAAAATATGATTTCAACATGGCAGTTAGGTGGTGAATGTTGTGTGACAACTTTCACAGATAAAGCTTGGAAGGTCACCAAAGGACCCCTGGTAATAGAAAAAGACGAAAAGGTTGGTACATTGTATATATGCAATGGTATTTCTAACTTTCTTAATGCTTTAACTTCCAAAGGAGCAGATGCAGCATTATAGCATCATACGCTCGGGCACATGAGTGAGAAGGGGATGAAGATCCTTCACTCAAGGAATTTGTTGCCGGGTTTGAAGAATGTTGATTTGGACTTCTATGAGAATTGCATTTATGGAAAACAGAAGAGAGTAAGATTTCTCGGAGTTGGGAAAGAAAAGAAGAGTGAAAAATTAGAGCTTGTGCATACAGATGTATGGGGACCTGCTCAGATATCATCTCTCGATGGCTCTCATTATTATGTTACTTTTATTGATGATGCAACTAGAAAAACTTGGATTTATTGTATTCAAAATAAATCTAATGTATTTGGTACTTTCAAGAAATGGAAAGCTTTGGTTAAGATTGAGACAGGAAAGAAATTGAAGTGTCTCAGATCAGACAATGGAGGTGAATATTGCAGCAAAGAGTTTGATAGGTATTGTTCAGAGCATGGAATTCGCATAGAGAAGACAGTTCCAAGAACACCACAAGAAAATGGTGTGTCAGAAAGGATGAACAGAACAATCATGGAGCGTGCAAGGTGCATGAGATTGCATGCAGGATTTCCTTTACAGTTTTGGGCAGATGTTGTAGATACCGTTGTTTATCTAATAAATAGAGGGCCTTCAAGTTCCTTGGATGGTGGTGTTCCAGAGGAAGCATGGACAGGTAAAAAGGTAAACTACTCTTTTTTAAAGCCTTTTGGTTGTGAGGCCTTTATCCATATTAATAAAGAAAATAGAACAAAGTTTGAGGCAAAATCAAAGAAATGTACCTTTATTGGATATGGTGTTAATGATTTTGGTTATCGCTTATATGATTATGAAAATCACAAAATCATTAGGAGCATAGATGTAATATTCAATGAAAAGGTCTTGTATAAGAATCAGTTGCGGGATAAGAAACAGGAAAAAGAAAACGAGGAATACACAGTTCTTGATGAGATCACTGAAAAAAGTAAAGGTGCTTGAAAATAATAATAATCAACAACCACAACAACAGCAACCACCACAACAGCAATAGGCACCCCAAACACCTAAAAGTGGTGTTAGAAGATCTACCAGGATAAGTATACCCCCTAAACAATACTCTCCTCCATTATATTATTTACTATTGACTGATTTTGGTGAACCCAAATGTTATGAAGAAGCAATGTAGGTTGAAAGAAGGAAGAAGTGGGAGCTAGACATGGAAGAAGAGATGGACTCCTTAATGCATAACCAGACTTGGGACTTAGTCAGGTTGCCTGTAGGTAAAACTACATTGCAGAATAAATGGGTTTACAGGCTGAAGGAAGAAGATGGAGGAAAACAGAGGTACAAAGCTAGACTTGTGGTGAAGGGGTTTGCACAGAAGAAAGGTATTGATTTTGATGAAATATTTTACTATTTTAAGTCTAGTAGCAGTTGAAGATTTGCATCTTAAGCAGTTAGATGTAAAGACAACCTTTCTCCATGGGGATTTGGAGGAAGAGATATATATGCAGCAGCCACAAGGATATGAGTTAAAAGGGAAGGAGAAACTAGTGTGCAAGTTGAAGAAGAGCTTGTATGGCTTAAAATAGGCTCCAAGGCAGTGGTATCTAAAATTTGATAAGTTTATGTCTGAATAAAGTTATACTAGATGTCACTCTGATCATTGTGTTTATCTGAAAAAGCAAAATGATGGTAGCTATATTATATTGTTATTGTATGTAGATGACATGCTTGTTGCAGGGTCTAACATGCAAGAAATAAATGTGCTCAAAAGAAAATAGGAAAATTCATTTGCAATGAAGGATTTGGGAGCTACAAAACAAATCCTTGGTATGAGAATAACTAGAGACAAGAAAAATCGCAAATTAACATTATCTCAGAATGAGTACATACAAAAGGTGTTGAAAAGATTTAATATGCACAATGCAAAACCAGTTAGTACACATTTTGCTAGCCATTTCAAACTTAGAAAGGAAATGTGCCCAAAGACCCAAGAAGACATGGATTATATGTCTAAAGTTCCATATGCATCAGTAGTTGGAAGCTTAATGTATGTAATGGTCTGCACAAGGCCTGATATTGCACATGCAGTGGGAGTTGTAAGCAGGTACATGAACAATCCAAGAAAGGAACATTGGATGGCAGTGAAATGGATTCTCAGATATTTGAAAGGTACCACAAATCAAGCATTATGCTTTGGTGGTTCAAACATTTCTCTACAGGGATATGTTGATGCAGATATGGCAGGTGACAGAGATAACAAGAGGAGAACTACAGGATATGTATTTATTGTAGGTGGAACAGCTGTCAGTTAGGTTTCAAAACTCCAAAGTGTTGTTGCACTTTCAACAACAGAAGCAGAGTATGTTTCTACTACAGAGGCTAGTAAAGAAATGATTTGGCTACAAAGTTTTATGGGTGAATTGAGTAAGGAGCATGATATGGGCACGTTATACAGTGATAGCCAAAGTGCCATTCATCTTGCAAAGAACTCAGCATTTCATTCTAGGACTAAACACATATAGCTCAAGTACCATTTCATACAATCAGTGTTGGAAGATGGAGAGTTAAATCTGGAAAAGATACACACTAGCCAGAATCCTGCAGATATGCTAACAAAAGTTGTAACCAGGGACAAACTGAGAATATGTTCAGTTTAAATTGGTCTTCAAGGATGACGATGAAGATGAGGAACAGCCAAGTCTAAAGAGGAGTCATTGTCCAGCAAATGAAGCAGCGATGGAGTTGCTACAATCATTCTCCAAGTGGGAGATTGTTGGGTTTGGAGCATGATTATTTAGAGGTCTTTGTTTCAGCCGGATATATACCCCAGGAAGTTTGTACACTCCTCCATGGGGGGGGATGCGGGGGGGGACTTGTCCCCCCCGCAGGGGTTCAGGGGACTGATGCCCCCCGGCTAGGGGGTCTAGGGGCCATCGGTCCCCCTGCGGGGGTTTCGAGGGTAGCGCCCCCGAAGCTAAAAATAGATGTAAAATTGCCTTGTAAAAGTATAGTAATTTCTAGTCAATCTGGGCCGTTCATTAGGCGGATGATCTGACGGTAGAACTTATGTTTAGTTCAGGGTTTTTTTCCCTAGAAGGCAACGCCTCTCTTTGTATGAGGGCATTGTATTGAGGCTATGTTATAGATGTGTATTCTCCGAGCGAGAAACAGAGAGGTGAGACTGTGAGAGAAAACAGAGGATATTACAGTGGATCTGCTGTAGGTTGTGTCTCTTCATTTTGCTAGATAATAGAAAGGAAGGACTAGCTGTTCGAGGTGGGCGTAGCCCAAAATGGGTGAACCACGTATATCTGTGTCTCTCTAGTTTTATGTGTTTTCTGTGTTTATGTTTATGCAATATTCTATGTGTTCCATTGCTCTATAATATATAATTTTCTAACACGTTTCAGACTAAAAAATGAGTCTATCATCAGGGGAACGCTTCGTATCTTCAGAAGATATCATGTAAAAGAGCTAATGATTTATATGTGTTTAGGGGAATAATATTTTTGTAAAGCTTAGTCGGAATTTTGCTCTGGATATTCGTAACTTCTCAAAATGAGATGCATTGTCTAGCATGTCCCTTCCATGGCAAGACTTGATTTTTTTGAATAATGAATCTGTTAGGGCCTAAATCTACCTCAAGCTGAGAAAGGCAGGATCTAGGGTAACATCAAACCACGCTTAACTTGGTAGCTAGCCCTACCAAGACAGGAGAGGGCTCTCTCCTTGTCAATCTCAGGAAAATATAGCAAATGAAGCTTGAGATGGCTGCTGTAAAGACTAATTTTAGGCTAAGTATATGCTCATAGGAGTTTTATTGAGTTTTATGTTGTTTTGTTGGCTCAAATGTGAAAGGCAGATTTTGGGTCCGGGGAATGACCTCAGTTTTGCAGAGATCTCTATGGGGCGAGGTAGGCAAATGATTTGGTACTTCAAATTGAGTGAGATGGAGAGGTTTTAGACTGATGAGGAGTTGAAGAGGGCATGAAAGTCTCAGGGATCCTCTTCAAACAGCGGAAAACATAAATAACTAAACAAAACCCTAGGTAGAGCACTGCAAATCAATGAATTCTACCTTTATCCTTGCTTCATTTAGTTAAGATGAACATAGAGAGATAATAGCATACATAAACACATGTAAACTTGCAATTACAGAAGGAAACACAATACCAAATCAAGTTTCCACAAGAATCCCATAAAGTGCTACAAACCCTGGTCTATTCCTTTGCCAAACTACTGAAATGAGTGTACAATAAAGCTCCAAGCTTTCCCAAAAGTCCAACCATGCTAATGACTGAAAAATCACAAGATATAGGCAAAAAACAACTCATCCTAGCCTCTAGGGGTTGATCTCATGAGTTTAGGAGCTGTTCCAACAAATTCTAAACTGAGAACTAAAAAGTAGGCAGTGGAACAGCGTGCCTCTAAAAACTAGGGAACCGATTCATTCAATTGCAAACTACCTTTTCATGGATGAACCTACCTCTATAAGTAAAATTTTAACATAATTACATCAATATCCATAAAATTACATTAAATTACATCATGATTTTTACATTTAGAAAGAAAAAAGTCAAACTGTCAAGAAACTAGGCGAAAAACAGAGTATTTTTGGTCAAACTGAGCAAAATTTCCCCAATGCGTCGCGCTGATTTCCCTATGTATAGCGCCTATTTGCAATCACTTTTAGAGAATTTTCTGGTGTCCAAATCTGCTCCAAGTGTGCTTGTTGGAAAGGTATACCTGTCTACTTTCCAGAACAAGTGGAATTTTTGAATTTGACCTCCATTTTCCCCTCCAAAACTGAGTTCTCCCAACACTACTTCCTGTGTGTCAAAATAGGGGCAGTAAGGTCATTTTTTGGGTGTTTTTGACCTTTTTGAGGGCTCAAAACCTGTCAAAATTTCTTGGCCATTGGTAGAAAAGCATATTTATTCATTCCAAATCCAAAAATGCTGATTTTTCCTCATTTGGAGGCCTCCATCAAAAGCGAGCACCAGGTGGCGCAACGCATAGGGCAGAAAATTTTGTGTTTTAGCCCAAAAATTTCAAAAATGCAAAAAGTGTCCCAAATTTTTTGAAATTTGGGTTGAGTCTTCTCCATCAAGTTTTGTGTTGGGCCAAGGAAGCCTCAGCCAATATCTGAATTCTATCTTTATCCTTTCGCCTCCTTGATGCCCTCGTCAACTTTGCTTTCAAGCTCCTGATTCTTGCCTTGCACACTTTGTTTCTCGCCATGTAATGATAGGACATATACCTCAACAATGTATTCTCCCTGTTGACCTTCTCTAACAACCTTTCTAAGTGGATATTATCCCTCTCAAGCCAAGATTCCCGATCAGCATTGATTTCTTGCGCAAGTGACGTGAGCTTCACCTTCCTCCTTTTGGAAGCTTGGCGATTTTCTCGTATGTTTTGCAACTCCATAATCGTTTGTTGATCCTAAAGCTGCTTGTTTCTTTGCTTCAGGTATTTTATTATCCACTTAGCTCTTTCTAATTTGAGGGACAAAGCATTGATGTCCGCCTGTTGCTCCTGGATGACCTCTTTGAGCTTTGAGCTTTGTGGGCCCAAATCAGTGTCATCACCCTCAATGAGAATGAAATCAGTCTCCTGCTCACCTAAAGGCCCCTCATCCTATACTGGCCTCTTTCCCTTGTCCTGAACCTGTTGTCCTGATGAAGGAAGCGAGACCCCTTCCACCCCGAGTGGAGATAATACTCGCTTTTTTTCTGCAAACAACCGTCTAGTGCCCTTTTGATATGTGACAAACACCGGCATACTAGCAGTCTATGTCTCATGACCCTCCTACTGATGTGAAGGTCCACTTGTCTCATGAAAAGCCTCTGGAGGTCCCTGAGGAGTTGTGAAGAACTCATGAGAAATGAAATCCTCCCATGAGATGCCCTGCAAACCAAGCTGATGCATGACCACAATTTTAATGAGAGCAAAATGATATATATTGTTAAACTGCTGCTGAGGAGTCTTTTGTTGTACTAGGGTGGTCATCTTCTCAATATTTCGGCACATGAAGTAGGGGAGATTCATCATTCTCACCCTGGTAAAGTGCATCAACAATCTGATATGATAGGCATATAGGCGAGAAAACCGGCCCTCACAGCTGAAATATTTCATTATAAGTTTCATCAAAGGAGCATATGAATCTTTCAGGTACCGAAAGGGAAAAACTCTGCTGAGTTGTCTCAAATAACCAGGCTTGATGTATGGTTCATAATGTTCCCTGTCAATTTGCTGCCTTTTATTCCATTGCTCTCCAATATTAGGAATGTCAGTTGCTAGAGAAATAGACTCCGGTGTTAAAGTGAATGTTACACCAGCTAGAGTGGCTTGGCCATTATGTAGATGAAGCACAAACAACCGAGCCAACTCATGATGATATTGGACTCTAGCAACCATCTCACAGAACTCATAACAGGATTGGTGTTGGAAGCATGTGATAGCAAGAGGGCAGGCCTGCAGCTCGGCAAGTGTAGTAGGCTCCTCTCGTATATGTTTGCCACCTTTGTGAGGTCTCCTTGGTGCATGTATTTCTGTAGGAGAGTCACTGTGTGTCTCTTCATCACGGTCATATGAAGGATCAGACTCCATGTTTGCTAGTGGGTGAGTTTTCTTGATGAGTATGAAGAGATTTATGGTGTTTTTAGTTTTCTGCCACCAAGGGTAAGAATATATGAGGGACTGTGGAGGGAGAGGATATGAGGGGTTTTGGGACTATTATAACAAGGTTTTGTTTGGGAAATAGGGGATTAGGGAGTAATATGTAATCTTAGGGACAGCAATTAGGTTTTGGGGATTTGTAGTTAGGATTTGGGAAAATGGGATTTGGGGATAGGGGTAAATGATTTTTAGGAATATGGGAGTTAGGGAATGGGTGGATAAGCTAGGAAAATAAATGGAGTGAAAAAGTGAGGGAGTGGTAGAATGAACTTGGCAGCAAAATGACAAATGCAAACCCTAAGCAATGGTTTTTTTGAGAGATTGAAAGGAAATAGGGTTTGAGTTTCTTCACACAACCACCATAAATTTTTAAGAAAAACTCCTTCACTAGCAAGGAAAAGGGCTTGACTTACTTGCACACTAGAAGATTTGAGCGATTTTGGCAATTTGAGGGAGTTTTTGAGGAAATCGGGCTTGGCAGCTCTATGCGTCGCGCCTCAAACCCAACGCACCATGCCTCTTATGTGCATCGCGCCAGTACAAATTTAACACTGAAGAAGGAGACCCAGTGCGTCGTGCCACTTGTATGCGCCGCGCCTCTCACCCAGTCTGCCCCGCCCACAAATTTGCATAGTTTTTCTCCAAGCTCGCTTCCTTTGCTCAACACGACCTTCACTTTGCTCAATCGTTGTTCTTTGAATGAAAATGAGCTTTTTGAATTGAGAAAAATGATTTACACACAAGAGCTTTTAATTTTTTGATTCATAAAACACACTTTTATAATGTTTGCAATGTGACTTTACTTTTCAACTATGTTTTTTGAGCAATTTACTTTATTTGTGCTTTTGATGAACTAAATGACTTAATTTTTTGTTTTCCTTGCAGGGAATGGAGCAGCTGAAGCTTGGCAAGGTGACCAGGGTTGCCACTGAAGCAATTTACATATGAAAGAACTGAAATTGCATGAATTTATACAATTAAAACCTAAAATACTATGTTTTCCTCAAAACAGAGTTTTGAGGAAAAATACATTTCTGAGCAAGTGATTATGAATTTATTGGTACTGGAACTTTATTCAACCTCCTCATGCGCCTGCTAACCATTATTGGACATTTTGAATACCTTTTTAATGAAACCCTAGACCTAATGAAACTGAAACCCTAGAACTGAATTCTGCAAACTTAAAGACAAAAGGTGACTGCAGATGATCTTGATGAATGAAAATAGGCCAGCAGGTAAAGGACATGAGGGAAAATGTACGACAAGCCACTACCTTCAGATGATCCATGCTCCTAACGGAATGCAGCTGACTGAGCGAAACACCTAATATGCAATGCAACAAGAGAATTTGATCTCTTACGGAGGGATGAAGATACCGACACTAACAGAATCCATACAGGCTGGGTGTATTGAAAGAGTGTGGAATGACCTGTTAAAGAGTTTTAATAACCCAATGTTTCGGACTACAAAGTGATTCCATCATCAGGGGAATGCTTCGTATCTTGAGAAGATATCATGTAAAAGAGCTAATGATTTATATGTGTTTAGGTGAATAATCTTTTTGTAAAGCTTATTCGTAACTTCTCAAAATGATATGCGATGTCCAACATGTCCCTTCCATGGCAGGACTTGATGTTTTTGAATAATGAGTCCATACATGCTGAGTGTATTGAAAGAGTGTAGAATGACATGTTAAAGAGTTTTTAATAACCCAACGTTTCGGACTACAAAGTGAGTCCATCATCAGGGGAACACTTCATATCTTGAGAAGATATCATGTAAAAGAGCTAATTATTTATATGTGTTTAGGTGAATATTTTTGTAAAGATTAGTCTACTTCCTGTAGTCTCTACTTTTATATCTCCTTGGCTCTGATCTCTTCATTTGTTGCTCCCCATTTTCTTTTACTGCCAAAGTTTCCTTCTTGAGGATAGGATCTACCTTCATTTTGCATCTTTTCTATCCCTCTGTTTCCTTAACAATCTTCCTCTTTCCCTTGTCCTTTTCTGGATTTTTTCCTTTTGTTGTTGTTGTTGTTGGTTCTGGATTTGTTGTTCTTTGTAAAGCATCCTTCCAATTTCTTTCTATACTAACCGGCTCATTGAGTTTGGAGGCATTGTAGAAATACCTCTAAGGATCCTCCTCTAGCCAATGAAATGTCTTTTGGATCCACGGAAAGTAAACTCTCGTATAGTGGTCCTTGCAAATACTTTGGGGATCATATTAATTAAATCCCTTGGTGCCAAAATTTAATTTCACTATGTCCTTAGCCTCAACATTTTCATATTTCAAGCTCTTAATCTCATATAATTGTATCCCCAAAGGAAGAGCGGGCCATGGAACTTTCTTCTTCCTATGCAGTCCTGCTAAAAACCTTGTAGTGAGGTGGTATGAAACTTCTTGAATGATCAGTTTTTCAGTGGAATACCTTGGTAAGACATGCGGAGGATTCTCTCCACCAAACACTCTAATGAAGGTGCCACCTAGTGAGGCATACCAATCTGCAATGTTTACTATCGCCTCCATTGCTTCTCAGGACATGCAAGGTGGATCTTGCTCAAATATAAGCTTGTATAACGGGATGATAAAGTGGCCAGTTAGCCTTTCCATCACTCCTCGATAGCTATAGTCGGAAAGCAACTTGCAATAGATGTTCATGGTAGTCTCTTGTGGCGTACATGTCTAGCTCAGGCCAGGGAACTGTTGTTGTTCACATAATGCATCTAGTAAATATTTGGACATGTATAACCTTTCTTGCTCATGTTTGGGTGGATTCTAAGCCTTAGCCACATGGGACTTCAATTGATGAGCCAAAAAATTCGGCGAGTTGAATGGCCTCCCATCATTCACCAATTGGTGTAGTAAGACTACCCACCCTTCAGAGAAGGTTTCTGGGATCTCTTGACCATATATTCTGCAAGAAAAGATGATCAAGAACTGGTAAACCTTCCTGAGGGACTTCGGCTTGTAAACAAGGGTGGGTGTCTATATAAACTTCGACAGCTCTTTCA
This sequence comes from Pinus tabuliformis, assembly GCA_031772625.1. Classification (NCBI taxonomy): domain Eukaryota; kingdom Viridiplantae; phylum Streptophyta; class Pinopsida; order Pinales; family Pinaceae; genus Pinus; species Pinus tabuliformis. Next base: position 966,192,977 of record CM062811.1, read on the forward strand.
CCCAACACTTGAAAATGTCTCATATGTTCACATAGATATGGGTGGCATAGAAGAGAGATTCCATGCGCTTCATCAGCTCGGGTAAGTGATACATCTGCTAAAAGTCCTTTTCCCGGAAGCTAGCAATCTTTCTCCTGCTGGCACTGATCAATGTCATAGTTTGTTCATTTGTATGTGAGACAATCCAGTTGACGATGTCTGCACACAGGAAGGCGAGGTACCTGCATGCAACCTTGTATAACCCTGACTGTTGGATACTAAGATAAACCTACCAGTCCTCTAATTCAACCTTAAATTCCTCTGCAAAAGTTTCTTTGATGTGATGTCATGTCAGTGTTGTTCCCTTCTCAATAAGCAACTGAGTATCTGCATACACTGGTAAATCAACTGATGTCTTCTCAACTATTACCCCAATACTGCTCTCAGTGGTTTCCTTTGATGCAACTCCCTTTGATGCCATGTGAACGGTGACTGCTAGATATATGTTCAACAACTTTTGTACCTGTGGGACAGAGAGGACACTCATGGCAAGCAAATGTCAACCAAAAGAAAAACAACCTCAAGACAAGTTCAAGCAGTAAGTTGAGCTCATCATGGGAAGGATTGTGTAGTTTTGACTGAGAAAGTGACTGACTGACTACAAAAACTACGCATTGTGCATTCCGAGCAGTTAGTGTGGGATCTTGATGAATGTAACTGCGCAATGCGCAGTTTAGTCCAGGCCAAGGCCTGGGAGAGACTGTGCATTGCGTAGTAACAGTGGCCAAGCTAGGAGGCTAGCTCCTAAAACTGCACAGTGCATAGTTGGAGCCATCCTAGGATATTCTTTGTGCAATTCCAGAAGCCAAGCCAAAGGCTTGAGTCTCCAAATTGCGTAGTGCAAGCTAGGCACTGTGAGATCTAGGAAAGGGGACCCAAATCTGCCCAAGGTGAGTGTGGAAAACAAGAAGATTTGAAAGATGGTGTGAATTTGATTGTAGATCAGACTAAGTGTTGATGCATGCATGTGAAACAATTGCAGTAATTGATTAAACTGAATGAAAACGAAGCATGTGAGGAGAGTTGCCGCAACGACGATTGTTGGTGCAAAAACAGGAAACTCATGCGACAGTTGGGAAAGGCAATCTATAATTTGAAACAACACTTCTACAAGCTAAAATAAGTTAAAACTCTAGCAATAATGTAGAGAAACAAGTGAAACAACACTCACACAAACTAAACAACAAAAATCGACAACAAAAAAATGGCAAAAGACGACAAAATCAAAACTCACCTGTAAAAGCGACAATGATCACACTGAAGGCTCCTTGATCTCCTCAAGAATGCTAGCCAAGATCAAGTGTGAAAATGAGATCTAGCAGCGTCGATTAAATATATTTTTTCAAGTTAGGGTTTATAATGCGCATGCCTAAAATCAAGGAAAATAGTGCAAGTGCCTCCTTCAAGAAACTAAAAATAGATCCTTATTTCTTAGGGTTGATTTTAGTTTTTTTATTTTTTTCAGGAAACACTGACATGCATTGCCCGGAAATATTGCGCAGTTCTGGGAAGGATTGGGCAACTCTCCAGCTCATGCACTGCACAGTTTCTGAGCACATTGAGGTTTGCGTAGTTTCTGGGCTCAATTTTGGGTTGCCCCTCCATTACTACACATTTCCAGAGCTCAAGGCTCACTAGAAATCAAGATTGCACAATTCCCAATAGTAAGGCCAGTTGCCCTCAAGAATTGTGCAGTTTTCTGAGGCAAGCCCAGAATTGTTGTGGGACCAAGTCAGGAGATTGACTTGTGGGTTAGAAAATCAACTAAGTGAGAAAACACAAGACAAGATGAAAAGGATAAGTCTCAGTCGAAGCATGGATACCTGGATCAGTGCAAGATGAGTTGTTTTGGTTTAGAAGGAAGGCTCCAAAATCGAAGCATAGGAAAAAAATTTGGAGGGTGGTTATAGCCACTCGATATCAGGGTCTTCAAGTCCTAAGAAGGTCGAAATATATGAGGTCAGTAGAGTGGAAGGATGAATAACATAGGTCGAAGCACATCGAGACCTAATATCGCAAACCTCGGAGTAGGCTATATCAAAGATCAAAGCACATCGGGACCCAATATCAAAACCTCTAAGTAGGCTATATCGGAGAATATCATAACCTCAGACTGTATCAAGATATCAAAAGCTGGAGTTCATTGAAACATTTGAGGTCAGAACATATCGAGATATCATAAGTTGGAGGTCATCGGAACATCAGAGGTCAAATCATACCAGGATATTAGAAGTTGGAGGTCATCGGAACATCGAAGATCAGAGCAGGTGGATATCAGAATATCGGATGGTTGAGGCCATCAGAACCTTGGAAAATATTAACACTTTAATTTTGAGAAGTTACGATGTATGGAGCTTCTAATATTGTTAAAATTGTTGAGGGATGTGTAGCAAGTTTAACAAAGGTTTTTGTTGTAAAACCAAGGCTTGACAAGATCCCTTCTCTCTCCTCTGGTAGTAAACATGGCGGCATGTGATTGGCTTTGAGAAGCTACAATGGCAACTGACATCGGAATGACATGGCAATACGATGGACACATGGCAGCTTGTTTTGGCATTTTTGGTGGCCCAATGGGGAACATCAAGGTGACACATGTCACCACTCAAGAGGTGCCACATGGAGAAATGATATAAGCATGACATCATCTCAAAGGTCAACATATCGAAGGTTGAGGACCTCGTAACTCTTGTTCAAATGGTATTTGAAAAGGTTATGATAAAAGGGGCTCTGACATTAACTAGCACATGGTCATGTGGAGACCCAAAGAACCAAGGGCAAGAGCTATAACATAAGGAGATAGGCCCCCAGTAGGAGTCTGAAGGCTTGGCACCTAAGTGTTATACTAGTGGTCACACGCAACGATCCTATGGTGTGAAAAACAATGAGGGATAAGCAGAAGGAGCTAAAATCCAATCAGTATTTTGCGATTTCATAAGGGATTTTCAGTAAAAGTTACAATATGCAAGGGGTCTGATATAACACTACATTGGTATATGAAGTCGTCGACCACAGCTCTTGGTCCCATGGTGGAAGAACAAGAGAGGCAAAGAAAAAGGGGTTGGGAACCTTGTGATCTCATCCTTTCGTAACATTCCCTTTAATAAAATTTATGAAATGAAAGGGCTCCAAAATGGCAGCACAAAGGTGTATGGCAGATGGATGAGTCAGCAGCAAGGACCACGATTGCACAAAGGATTTGGTCTTGGGAGTAAAAGTGACTATTAAAGATCATTGGGTCAAGATAGAAAGCACCACGATCTTGTTGGGAAGAGTATTGGTCCTACCTTAAGCTTAGAAAGCTACCTTTGATCTTCTTGTGCACGTCTCAATGAATTAAATGAAGTGTAGAGAAAGCATCCTGAAGTAGAGTCTGGATCTATGAGCCATGAATGAGCATGGAGAGTTTGGTTAAAGTGTGCAGGTGGAATGAAGATCAATTATGAGTATGGAGGTGGTTCAAGAGCCTATATTCAGATATTAATGAGGCATCAGTGTCCAAGTCAGAGGCAACAGCAGAATGGAGAGTCATGTCGAGGTACACTCGAGCAGTGTGGATATGGACAGTAGAGGTAGCACTGACTAGTGTGTAGCAGAAGAATAAAATAAAGGAACTCCATTGAGAATATATAAGGAAGCAACATTGTGAGGTGGGAGTTGTGGGGAGAGCTCGATGTGAGCATATGTGATGTTGTTTAAGGCCAAGTGATCTTGTTCTATTGTGAAAGAATGAGATTACCCAAGCATTAATAAGAGACCCCGAGAGAGGGAATCAGTGTTGTTGTGCAAAAGTCCAAAGGTACCTGTGCAGAAGAAGAATTTTGAGTGAGACTATGTTTGGTTATAAGGTCGAGAGAGCCTGTGCTATGGTGTGAAATGTCAAGAGAGCTTGTAGAATAGAAGTCCAAGAGCTGAAGTGCATGTTATTGAAGAGAAGAGGACAGAGTGCAGCAAAAGGTTGTGATGAGTGACTAATGTTGAGTAGATAAGTGAGTTGTTGCAGAGTGAGCAGAGAACAGAGCTGATATCAAGCAGAGTGGCTACCAATCACATAGAACATTGAGTTCCTTATTGAGTGTGGGTTGGGGCCTATATATAGGAATTTGGTGCTTCCATCTCTATTGGGTGCTTGAGAAGGCTTGGGGGTTGGTGTCTCAAGCAAGTTGGTGCTTGCATAAATATAAGGAGCTACAAGTTGGTGCTTGCATAAATCTAAGGAGTTGCAAGTTGTTGCTTGCAACAAATCCATGAATTTGGTGCTTCACATGGTACTTCTGGTTAGTTGGACAGGTGTCTACAAATGGAGGGAGTTGGTGTTTCATGCTAGTGGGTGCTAGAAAACAATCAAAGGGAGTTGGTACTTCCTTTGAGTGGTGGCTCACAAACATATGGATGTAACATATTAGATGCTCTTATTTTACGTCAATAACAAAAATAAGCTTTGGTGGTTTTTTCTCCAAAGGGTTTCCACATAAAACCTTATGTCTCATGCGTATGATGCTCATGTTGTGTGCTTGTATGTTGATCTCATATTGTTTCCACATGATATGTTAATGTTGGTTATATGGATGGTTTCCAATTTTAAATAAGAAAACTAAATTGGCATAAAAAGTTAAAAATTAGCCTTAATATTTATTCACCCCTCCCCCCCAAGTATTAACATTGTTTCCAACAATTGGTATCATAGCCAAGTTCCTTCAGGAATAGCTTAATCGCTAGAAGGTAGATCAAATGGAAAAAATGGCTAATCGAGTTTGGCTAACAGCAGAAGGAGTTCCATTTTTAAGTGGATCATACTATGAGCTCTAGAAGATCAGAATGGAAGCCTACTTGATGATAGTCATTGAATACATTTGGTTGTTTTTTATATATGGAGAGAGGAATGAGTTCAATACAGAAGCCAAGGAAATCATCACGAAAGGGTTGTCTAAGTCAAACGCTGATAAAGTAAGGAATTGTGAGACAATAAGGGAAATGTTGGATATACTGCAATGTCTGTATGGAGGAGATAGCCATGTGGCTCAAAAATAGGCTAAGGAACCCTGCTGCACAAGTAGTGAACTAGAACATGTAGTTGCTTGTGATAAGAAGAGAAGGAAGAAAAAGGATGATAAATCTAAAAGGAAAGATGCTCAAAGTATTGAAAATATTTCTTCCTATGAGAAGATTGTTGATCTTCAATCCAAGGTTGATGAAGAAGAAGTCTCAAAAGGGATACCATGTTTCTCAAAAGGTAAACTATTTCTTTGTGATGAATGTAAAGAAATAGGTCATTCATTATCTAGATGTTCATGTGAATCACTTGAAGATAGAGATAGCCATGCATCTAGTAGTAGTAATGAAGATAGACCCACTTTAGTAGCAATAGAAAATGAGGGATCCTCTGAAGGAGAAGAGAGTATATCCCGTGAAGAGAATAGGGGTATCACTGAAAGTGATGAAGATGGAATACCCCTTAGACTAGTGGAAGATTCCATGGACACAAAGATGATTCTAGATCTTTGTGGTGACTCAAATAGCACCTTTGATACTAAAGAAAATGACCTAGATGAAAGGATCATTTTTAGAAATAAGTTGATCTTGGCTCTATAGGGGATCAAGGACCTATTAGAGGAAAATCTCAAGTGAAAGGAACAACTAGAAATTTATGAGCTTGAGAATGAAAAGTTGAGAAAAAAAAAATAGTAAATCTTAATGCTCAACAAGATGAGGCTAGCAAGCTGAGTGGCATATTGACCAATCAGCTGAGTAAGAAGGAAGCTTACTATAAGATACTACAAGTTGAATTAGTCTCATTAAGACATGACTTAGAAAATTTGGATAAAGGTTTTTCTCAATATCAGAAGCTTGAGGGAAACACAAAGGCCTTGGATGAGATGCTTGTTAAGCAGATATCCTCGCTCATCAAGGTTGGTTTGGGTTTCAAAGAAGAAACTAGCTCCAATAAGGAAAAGGTTGAAGGGTCAACTTCCTAGGTAAAGGGAGTTGAGGTTCCAACAAAAAAAAAGGAAAAGAGGTTGTTGGAAAGCAATAGAAGCAAGAAAAGCAGCAACAATGAAAGAAGAAAAGGAAGCAACATAAGGATAAGAATCAACAGCAAGGAGAGCAGCAAAAGAAAGCCAAGAAGCAGAAAGAATGGATAGCAGGAACTAATGCAAAATTCCATGGAAGGCACATGAAGAACTAGCAGAGGTCATTTCTTCCTTAAGGACAAATCCCTCAAAGAAAATGTATCTCCAGTCCTCAAAAGCCTTTTCATTGTTATTTTTTTCTTGCAACAATTTTGGACATAAAGCCATATATTATAGATGGCATGCAAGAAAATGAGATGCATTGGGTAGAAGCAACCCAAGAATGCATAGAGAGGCTAGGAGAAGGCAAGTTGGAAGCAATAGGAGTCATTAAAAGAGTGTTGGGAGATATGGTAACTCCTCTGCCCTGTTCTTAGGCCAAATCAAATGCTACAATAATTTGTGGCGAATTTGGGCAGAAAGAAGTAGGTGGCAGGCATGAGAAGTCGAAGCATGCATCCTGAGTGATGTAATGAAAGGAATTCAGGTATGTCTTTAGTTTTCTTAGTAGAGCATGATGAACAATGGAAGGAAAAATCACCAAGGTGTTGACTTGTCTCTGAAGAAAAATAAGAGAAAAATTAAGAAGGATGATACTCATATTTCTGTGAGAAAATCCCTTCTAGATGTTTGTTGTAATAAGTGCAAGCTTCAGATAATGAAAGGGAGCAGCAATAACACAATTACCATTCTCTTGCAAACAAAGAAAAATGATAGCAAGACAGTTTGGGTTATCAAAGACAAATTGAAGGATAATTTTCCTCCATCCATGCGCAGCCAAGAGAAAACCCAAACATGGGCAAACAAGAGGTTGGAAAGCAATTATTTTGTTAGGACTCGGCCATTAAAGGTATGGAAGAAGAAGTAGGATGATCTACTCATGGGGAGTATATCCCTTGTTTCTCTTCAGTAAAGGAAGAGAATGGCCTCAAGGGAGGTTGCATAAGTCAGATGCAGGAAGCAAGAAGCCAAATACAGAGAGGTGCATCTGATTGTAGAAGTCAACATGACTTCAAGGAGAGTACACAACAATATTTTATGCTGTGAGAAAAAGATGGATTGTAGTAGAAGTGTGGAATGGCATGAATACCACAGTTAAGTCAGGTCCACAGGATCAGTTCCTGTGTAGAAGCAAGGAATCGGATGCAGGATGTCAGAGAGAATTGGCTCAGGGGGAGCTGCTTTGATAATATTAGCAAGCAAAAATTTCCAACCTCAGGAAGAAAGACTGTTGAGCAAATGAAAGGTTTGCACCTTGGGTGGAATAACCTTATCTCATTTAAGTTTTGAATCAGATTTTTCCTAGTAGTCTTTTGTTTATGAAACACAACTGGTGCAATCCTTCAATGCCCCCTACTCTTTCAATTAGTATCACTATGGGATTTGATAGCTTGGGCTCATATGGAGTAACCTTGTGTGCAAACAGACATTTTTTTTTCTAAGAGGAAGTATTATAGTTTTCATGGTACATTATTCCATTTGTATTTTTTTTTTGGGACAATTGGTATTGTTTAAGCAACAGTCCATATTTTGAGGCTTGATCTCAGGGGGAGTAGTGTTGGCTGTAAATATTCGCAGGAAAAATGAGCATAGAAGATGAAGCAACGACAGTTGTGAAGAGAAATTAGGAATGCATCACTAATGATTGGTACTTATAGTAGCAACAATACCATGAGAAATTTTAATTGGTATCAATTTTTTTTAATTGATACAAAAGGTGCATTAGTGGAGATAGTATTTAACCAACAGCTTAAGGCATTCAGAACTGGACAAATTCAAAGAAGAGGCAGGCATATCACATATGCCCAGTTTATGGAGCAGCAACAGCAACAGTCCTTGAAGAGATATTTCCAAAGCAAAATGCACAACCAATTAGCTAGACTTTGGTCTTGATAGCTAGTGATTGCATGGAGGATAAAAAGGTAGCTTGTATCCCTTTTCCATTGATGTCAAAGAGGGATAGAATCTATGGAGAAGTTGTGATGGCCCATGTATAAGAGAGAAATTCATTGGTGTCTTATGCTAGGAGAAGTTTGGAAGCATCATGTGGAGTGGCCATCAAAGTGAAGATCGGTTTGAGGTATTGTCATTAATGCAAAAGGGGGAGATTGTTGGATAGTTGGCATTTTCTGGATGGCTAGTGGCTTAGTAAATATATATGCAAGTGTGTTGGAATTGATGTCAACAATCATGTTGGGAGATGTGTTGGGTAGTTGGAATTGTCTAACTGTTGGCAGGAGTGTTGGCATTGATGTCAACCAGACTAGCATGGATGCTTGTTGCATTAGATGTTGTCTTTGATGTTCCTTAGCCTAGTTGTGATGGTAATTGGGCTAGCATTTATATTCTTGTTGTGTCAAGCCTAGGAGGACTCCCATGGTTGTTGCAATTCTCTATAGAGAATCATCATAGTAGCGAGCTTATTGGAAAAGCAATAAAATGATGACTATGGTGATTAGGATTCCAGGAGGAACCCATGGTTGCTACAATGCTCAGTAGAGAATCATCATAGTAGCAGGCTTAATTGAGAAGCCTTAAAATGATGACTATGGTGGTTGGGAGTTCAAGATTCAAGGAGAAAAGAGTGGAAAAGAGGTTGCAACCATTTTATAGGTAGAAGATGGGCTCAAATCCTACATCAGGCCTTCTCCATTAGGAAGTTCTCTGAAAGAGATTTTCAACAGTTTGTGGAAGTCTAAAAATGGTCCCCTGGATCAAATGTTATGGTCTGCCAATTTTAGTGTATTGAAGTCCTAAGCAGGCTTAAATAATGGAGGTCAGCAGAGCGGAAGGATGAATATCGGAGGTCGGAGCACATCAGGACCGGATATCGTAACCTCGGAGCAGGCTATATCAGAGTTCGAAGCATATTGGAACCCGATATCAGAACTTCAAAGTAAGTTATATCGGAGAATATCAGAACCTTAGAGTGTATCAAGATATCAGAAGCAAGAGGTCATCGGAACATCGGAGGTCAGAGCATATCGAGATATCGGAAGCTCGAGGTCATTGGAACATTAGAGGTCAGAGCATATTGGGATATTGGAATCTAGAGGTCATCAAAACATCGAAGATCAGAGTAGGTAGATATCAAAATATCGAAAGGTTGAGGCCATCGAAACCTCAGAAATTCTTAACTCTTGAATTTTGAGAAGTTACAATGTATGGAGTTTCTGATATTGTTAAAAGTGTCTAGGGATGCGTAGTATGTTTAGCAATTTTTTTCGTTACAAAACCAATGCTTGACAAGATCCCTTCTCTCTCCTCTGGTAGGACACATGGCGACATGTGATTGGCTCTAAGAAGTTGCAATCGAAACTGACGTCAACATGACGTGGCAGTACGGTGGACAAGTAATAGCTTCTTTTGGAATTTTTGATGGCACAATGGGGAAAATCAAGGTAACATGTGTCACACTCGGGAGGTGCCACATGGAGAAATGACATAATCATGACGTCATCTCAAAGGTAAGCATTTCAAGGTTGAGAACCTTGTAACTCCTATGCAAATGGTATTTGAAAAGGTTATGATAAAAGGGGCTCTAATATTAACTGGCACAAGGTCGTGTGGAGACCTCAAGAACCAAGGGCAAGAACTATAACACAGGGACATATGCCCTTGGTAGGAGCTAGAAGGATTAGCACCTAAGTGTTATAATGGTGATCACAAGCAGCGGTCTTATGGTGTGAAAAGTGATGAGGGCTAAGTAGAAGGAGTTAAATGCCAATCGAGATTTTGCAATTTAGTAAGGGCTTTTCAATAAAAGTTACGATATGCAAGGAGTTTGATATAACATAACAGTGTTATATGAAGTCATTGGTCACAGCTCTCGGTCCTACCATGGTGGAAGAACAAGAGAGGCAAAGAAAAAAGGTCTAGGAACCTTGCAATCTCTTGTTTTCATAACATTCCCTTTAATAAAATTTACGAAGTGAAAGGGCTCCAAAATGGAAGCTCAAAGGTGTATGGCAGATGGATGAGTCAGTAGCAAAGACCTCGATCGCTCAAAGGAGTTGGTCGTAGGAGTAAAAGCAAATGTCAAATATCATTGGGTCAAGATAGAAAGGACCACGATTTTGCAGGGAAGAGTATTGGGCCTACCTTAAGCTAAGAATTCTACCTCTGATCTTCCTGTGCACATCTCAGTGAATTAAATGAAGCGCAGAGAAGGCATCCTGAAGTATAGTCCAGCTCTGTGAGCCATGAATGAACATGGAGAGCTTGGTTGAAGTGTGCAGATGGATTGAGAATTAATTCTGAGTATGGAGATGGTTCAAGAGCCTATATTCAAAGATTAATGAGGCAGAAGTGGCCAAGTCAAACGCAATATTAGAATGGAGATCCATGTCAAGGTACACTCAGGAAGTGTGGATATAAGACAGTAGAGGAAACATCGACTAGTGTGCAACAAAGGAACAAAATAAAGGAACTCCATTGAGGAAAGAGGGGGAAGCAACATTGTGAGGTGTGAGTTGTGTGGGGAGCTCGGTGTGAGCATACACACTGTTATGTGATGCCAAGTGAGCTTGTTCTACTGTGAAAGGCTGAGAGTGGCCAAGCAGAAAGAAGAGACTTCGAGAGAGAGAGCTATTTTTATTGCGTAAAAGTTCAAAGGTACTTGTGCAGAAGAAGAAGGTTGAGTGATCCTATGTTGGGTTAAAAGTCCGAGAGATCCTTTGCTATGGTGTGAAAGGCCAAGAGAGCCCGTGGAATAAGAGGTCGAGAAATGAAGTGCGTGTTGTTGAAGAGCAAAGGACAAAGTGCGGCGAGAGGTTGTCATGAGTGAGTGTTATTGAGCAGATTACTGAGTTGTTGTAGAGTGAGCAGAGTAAGCAAAGTGAGCAGAGTGACAAGAGAACAAGTTGATATCAGGCATAGTGGTTTCCAATCATAGAGAACATTGAGTTCCTTATTGAGTGTGGATTGGAACCTCATACAGGAAGTTGGTTCTTCCATCTCTAGTGGGTGCTTGAGAATGTTTTGGGGTTGGTGCCTCCTGCAAGTTGGTACTTGCATAAATATAAGGAGCTACAAGTCAGTGCTTGCAAAAAATCCATGAAGTTGGTGCTTCACATGGTGCTTCTGGTAAGTTGGACAAGTGTCTAAAATGGAGGGAGTTGGTGCTTCCTGTGAGTGGTGGCTCACAAATAGATGGATGTAATAGAGTAGATGCTCATATTTTACATCAAGAACAACAACAATCTTGCGTGGTTTTTTCCCAAAAGGGTTTGCAAATAAAACCTTGTGTCTCATGCGTATGATGCCCATGGTCTGTGCTTGTATGTTGATTTCATATTGCTCCCACATGATATGTTGATGTTGGTTATATGAATGGTTGCCAAGTTTAAATGCAAAAATTAAATTGGCATAAAAAGTTAAAAATTAGCCTTAAAATTGATTCACCCCCTCTTAGTACTAACATTGTTTCCAACACCATATATATCGACGCTCAAACTATTATCCAAACTCCCTATCGTAACCTCTGCCAATGAATTCTATGGTCAACCCATGATCCTCAACCAAATCACATTATGATATGGGTTGATGTGGGTGGTATATATTTAATATGTGAGATATTTTATTAAAGGCCATGCATTTTAATTAACGTGGGCTATTTTATGTAGTGTGGAGGATTATTATTATATGGAGGGATAAGGTTACAAGATTTTGGTGGATATGAAATGATACGTGGGAGTGTAATGTGGGATATGGTGATAAACCATATCACATGAAAGAAAAAGATTTTTATTATAATTGTAATGGGATTTGACCCCAATATCTCGTTTTTTTATTATAAAATAGTGTAAATGTGTCATAAAACTGCAAGTCATTTTTATATAGTATAAGGTGTTTTTATGCAGAGAAGCACAGTGAGACAACAGAATTTTGGAGGCCGATTGTGGAAGTTCTAAGAGGTATTTTTCAGTGTTGTCAGTGGTATTGGATTTCTAAGGTCAAGCAAAACACAACAGGACCAGTCAGTATTTGTGTTGATGTAAAATCGATGTACTTTGATGGCTTTAATTAATTAATAAAGAGGTTTCCCATTGAAGACTGAGCTCAAATATGTAGGCTTGGAGATAGCCGAACTCCGTTATCAACATGTTGGTGTCATTTTCTCTTGTGTGCTTCGTTATTGATGTTTACTTTCTATTATTTTCCTTTCAAGTTTCCTATTTCATTTAAATTGAGCTTTGTTTAATGGTGATTTTAATGACACGTAAACACTCTTAAAGAGTTAACAAACCAAGTATCAATTTCGATTGGGATTCCAAATCATAAAATTTATTATTGATATCTGAGATCCACTCTGTTGTTAGGTTCAAATGAACTTTCTCTAGATTATCTGGTAGGTTATTCAAACTTCCCTTTGATTCAGGGACCATGGTTTGTAGCCATGGCATAGTCCTCTCCGTTTTTCAATTGATCGGTGTCATAATTTTCCTTTGATTTGCATGTTGAATCCATTTCAGTGTGCTTCATTCAATATTGCGTTCATATATGTAGGATTCTAATGACTAAGCATGACTAATTTGCTTCTATTTTTGGGCTTTTGATACTAATTTTATGTTAATTATAAACATTTTTAATATGATTTCGATTTTGTTTTCTGGCTATTTTTAACACAGGATCAATCAATATTTCTTGTTCTATTTTTCTTATGAAATTATTCATTTCACTTGTACATTCCATGATCCCAAGACATAAGCTTTCCAGTAGCTCATTTTGATCTGATTATTTTGACACATTAAAACCAGGATGGTAAAACAACATGGGTGGTTTATCTTTCGCTTTAAGCACTGTATTTGCTTTGTTCACCTTAGATGTCTCTTTAAGAGAAGAATTTAATCCGTTTGTGCTGAAATGGCAGGAAACAGGACCTATGAGAAATAGCAATTATAGGCTTTCTTGCAAACATGATTGTCTACCTAAAAAAAGAATTCAACATGTCAAATGTGACCGCTTCATACAACCTTAACATGTGGACAGGAATGACAAACCTTTCCTCGTTGTTAGGGGTGTTTCTTTCTAATTCTTATATTGGCAGGTATTGGACTATTGCTCTTGTTTGCATAACATCTCTCATTGTATGCTTAATTTTCAATTGTATTTTCTCATATCAATGGTCATAGTATTAAATGTGCAGAGCCAAGAAATCCATTCTAGCAACCATTGATCAATTTGAAATAAATAATTGTTTCAACTTTTGTTTTTATTGTAACAATGCAAGTTGATACTTTGGGCAGTAAACATTTGTGTGTGTCACAAAAGCAAAAGGTAGTCATATATTGCAAATGAGTTATCAAATTTCCTTCTAATATGTTGGTCTTTACTGTGAAGGGAATGGGTCTTCTCTCTCTTAAAACCATATTTCTGCAATTCAAACCACCTCCATGCAACAATAATATAGGGAGCCTATGAAAACTTACATCAGGAGGTCAAAATGCTTTACTTTGTTCCTCCTTTATAATGATGACTAGTTGTAGCTACTACAACGGCACCCAAAAATTTTGGGTCCCCCTCTACTTTTCAAGGTCTTAAACAAGTATGTATATGTCTTTGAACTGGTCAAATCTTTCAATGACCTAGTTTTCGTCAAACGCTATGGATGTTAATGCTTTACGATGCATATTACATTTATCTACCTCGATTCATCTTGGTTCTTGTTCTTGTGAATGCATTAGGGTTTGGGTACTTTTATGACATTAATTTTGACCTTGAACCTTAACCTCTAAGGTGCATTTTCACGATAATATCATGGCATGTGTTGTCACATTATTACATCATCATGATAAGAAGTCGCCTTACATATCAATTCCATGTTCATTCAGTAAATAACTATTTATGATTAAATGTTCCATTGGTACTAGGTAAAAGGTAGTTTTCACATTCAAAATTGAATCTTAAAAATATGCATTTTGCATTGAACTCCCCTTTCATCCATTTACCACCCCTTTGTACAAATTTTTAGCTCTCACATTACAATTGACCCACGCCACCATAGAAATTGCATGAGATACCCTTTGTTGAAAATGTTAATCTTGCATTTTGAAAATATGATTGTTCAAGTTGATCTTTGTAAATAAGCAAGTTTGACATGCTTCCACGCTAATAGTTTGTTTGGGTTATGGTTTACAGGTGTGGCTAGATAAACTTAATATGGAGGGAGATCTTGATTTCAAGATGGTGTCTCTATTAAAGTTGAAGAATTTCTCGTAAAAGAAATTGGAAGTTACCTACCCTGTGGACTTTTTTGGTTCCAATGATTGTTCGAAAGATAAAATAATGGTGATCCTACATCATCATAAGGTTGTGATGAAGATTCTCTCAGAAATGAGTATGATCATGAAAATTGGGCTAAGACTTTGGCAAACTATAGAAGCTACACTATATTATATTCAAGCCATATCAAGAGAAGTACCTACGTCTGAAATAATTGTGATTCCAGATGTTATGGGATTCTTATCAAACCTTATACCTCAACCTTAACTTCTCCATACAACTTGTTTAACTATTGGAAGTTATTCATAATGGTTGAGTGGCACAGCTTGTGGAAGGGGAAAAATTACATGAGAAATATCATAGTATGGAAAAGGAAGAGTTTCTCAAATGTTGTTCCTCACTATTATACATCATAGCATTGTTGAATCATATCTTTGGAATATCAATGAATAATGAAAGGATTCAATTTCATAGTTAAGTGGGAATTGTCTCATTCGACTTGGATTTAAGAGCTTTTATTTTATGTATAATAGAGGATTTTTCACCCTTCAAACCATACAGAACCTTGGAAAAGGTTCCCAAAACATATTTTATTGGTTACGATTATTTTAATGGGACATGTAGCATACTCTATAGCAAGATAGAAAAGACTCCAAGTGAAGAAAATGGTTGTGTTGAACATAATTGTGATGAATTGGTCCCTTGCAAAGGAACAATGTTATTTAAATTCCATTTATTTTTAATGATCCATCTAAAGTGTGTGCTATATAGAAATTGGTTTTAGCTTTTTCAAACGATTGGCTCATCACAATATTGGTCAACCTTAGACACAATGAATGGACTTAAAAAAAGAAACCAAACTAGGAAGAGTGGTGTCATCGATGATGGTGATATTATACACATGGGTTATAATAATGTATTGCTTTACCAAAAGATCTTGGGACAGTGGAACTGCCACAAGAGGTATCTTTTATTGTAGATTTATCACGTTAATCACAAAGAATCTAGGTAAATATGTGCATGTTTTTAAGGCAATGAAAATGGTAAATAAATGGTGTGATAAAGAAAATGATAAAGAGTTAGAGCCAAGGAATAAGTTGAGGCTATGCAATGCGATAAAGACTATTATAACATGCTAAAATATAAGACCAGGCAGCATGATGAAAGAACATGTCTCATGCATGCACTAAACGTTTATGAGAACACGTGATGAACAATTGTAATTAAAGGATTGCAATATGCACTTATTCAAATACTGTGATAACACTATATTAAAATATATGTGATGGTAAACTACATTAAAATCTATGCATGTCAAAGTTATAAAGGGATCATTATCTTAAAGGTTGCAATGAAGAGAAATATGATGTCAAAGCGCGGCAATTAAATACTATGTCCAACGCGTGTGATGAAGATTTGTAATATATTAGTGCTTCTCTATACATGATACCATTATATTAGTGCTTCTATATAATGGCACATCACTGGACAATAAGGTGGCTACTCACATTTAACTTTTGAATATGGTTTCATTTCAAAAAAGTTATTTACAAAATAAGTTATTGTTTCAAAGGTATGTAAGAAATATGAAAATTTTGCATAGGTAGGATCATCAACAATTAAAGAACTGATGTCTCTTTCAAGATCAATATTGGAAGAAATGATAGAATTCAAATATGATGGAACATGCACCATGTATAAAAGTATGATGTTTCCTCTCCACATTAATACAAAACATTATATGAACATATCTTCATTAGTCAAGCTCAACATTGTGGAGAGATCATTTCTCACGGTGATGAAGTATGCATGCTACGATAGTGAAAACACTCGTTATAAAATTCCAAATTGTTATCGCATGATGTAAGGACAAGAGTAAAAATCTACACTACGAAAGTGTGATTAAGCAACGCAACTATGGCAAAGGTTGGTGAATTAATGGAATGAAATTCCAAGCCATATTAACAAAATGATTTGTCGAATGGTATTTTGCATCCTTGGTGTTGATACCATATAATTAAATTCCAAGTTGAGCCTATGTGAGAACCATGTGAGAACCATTTATTGATGTGTGTGTGTTAAGTGTAACTTGACCGCTAAAGCATTGTAGGATATGTCTGAAGAGATAAACATTATATTGCGCAAGTGTATAATTCAAGTCAGAGTCAGAGATATAAGTGATAGAAGGAGATCAAAAGATAGATAGTTGAGCTACGCTAATGCGATAAAGAGTGCTACTACATCAGATCCATTTAGAATAAGATGGGCTCCTTTTTGTTGGAAAGGTGGATGAGACAAAGCATGAATTCACACATAAAACACGAGTTGCTTCTCTTCTATTGATCACACAAAACGTGATAATTACAATGAACCCAGTGAAGGGTATTTAAACATTTTCCAACTAGCTACCTGCCTAAAATATCTTGACATGCAACCACAAGCAACCACACACTCAAATTTATCTATCACAAAACTCGATTTGACTCATCACTCAAACACTCAACCACTCAATCACTCAGTTAACTGACTCTCTATGTTTAGCCAGCTCCACATTCAGGAGTAATTATCTTATTTTAACACTCCCCCTTAATTATGACTGCTAAACTAAAACATGACTCATGACAACTCAAACATGCCTGTTGGTCTATGTCTTAGCTAGGCTTACAACACCCAAGTTTCTTCTATGAAACTCAAACACATCTTGTGCTAATGACTTAGTAAATATATCATTCAATTGATCACTAGATTTACAAGGCTTCAAGTGAACTTCTCCATTGCTCACAAGTTCTCTAATAAAGTGATATCTAGTATCAATATGCTTGCTCTTCTGATGAAACACATTATTCTTGGATAGTGCAATCGTTGAGGTGTTGTCACAATATATTGTTTTTTATCCTTGTTGTTTCTACTTGAGTCCATCAAGTACTCTTCTTAACCACACTATTTGACATGATGTTGATGTTGCTGCTACATATTCTGCTTCTGCTGACGAAAGTGTCACAATGGGTTGCTTCTTAAATGCCCATGAAATCACACCTGGACCAAGGTGGAACACAAAACCAAAAGTGCTCTTCCTATCATCCAAACTTCCCGCAAAATCACTATCTGTGTATCCAATCAAATCCTTCTTTTTTGTGCTTTCATACATTATGCCACAATCTCTAGTTCCTGCTATGTATCTCAGAATTCTTTTTCCTATAATCCAATGTGTGTCTTTTGGAGTCTCCATAAATCTGGGAATCAAACTCACTCCTTGCATGATATACGGTCTTGTAGCTGTGAGATACATGAGGTTAACAACCAATCTTTTGAATAAAGTTGGATTGACATCTGATCCTTCATCATCCTTGCTTAACTTTGTACCTATTGCAACTGGTGTAGGGACATGTTTGCAATTTTCCATCCTTAACCTTTTCAACAAATCTTTGGCATATTTATTTTGAAAAATAAAAATTCCCTTTTCACATTGCTTAACTTCTATGCCAAGAAAATATTTCATGAGACCAAGATCTGTCATCCCAAATTATTTCATCGCCAATGCTTTAAATTCATCTATCTCAAAATCACTTGTAAAAATCATGTCATCAACATATAAGAAAACAATCAAAATCTGTCCATGCTCATTTACCTTCGTGTACAAGGTAGGCTCAATGTTGCTTCTGTAAAATCCATTCTTGATCATTCAGCTATCAATTCTGCTATACCAAGCTCTGGGCACTTGCTTCAGTCCATAGAGCGCTTTCTTCAACCTATAAACTTTGTCTTCATTTCTTTCAACTTCATATCCTAGAGGCTGCTGCACATAAATTTCTTCTTCTAGAATTCCATTCAAGAAGGCTAATTTCACATCCATCTGATATACTTTCCACTTGTTATGAGTTGTTGTGGCTAGAACTTCTCTTACAGTATCCAACCTGGCTACCAGAGCAAATGTTTCTCCAACGTCTAGTCCCGGTTACTGCGAGAATCCTTTTGCTACAAGTCTTGCTTTAAATCTGCCAATTTCACCTTTCTCATTCAACATTGTCTTATACGCCCACTTCACATCAATGAGATTTGTTTCCTTTGGTAAATCAACCAAATCCCATGTGTCATTCTTTTCAATATCTTTAATTTCTTCATCCATGGCATACACACAATTTTCATCTCTGATTGCTTCTTCAAACGAAGAAGGTTGGAATGACAACAATGAAAAATTTGAACTAACATCCAAATCATCGTAAATATATTTCAAACTTCGCATATTTCTCTTACCATTACTTGATTCATCACCTTATTGATTGCTGGGAGAATCTTGATCTATTGATCTGCTTGAAGATCCATGTTGCTCTAAAAATCTTGGAGTCCTTGTTGGTGTGTCTCTGTTTGGTGTCTTCACCTGTGATTCTTGTTGCTCCTTTTCTGCTACATCATCTTCTTCCATCAGTGGCATTTGCGCATCAACTGTTTTGTCTACAGTTCCATTCCATGACTCCTGTTCTTTGAACACAACGTCTTTGCTAATTATGGTCTTCTTTGTGAGAGGGTTATACAATTTGTAAGCTTTTGAATGCTCATTATAACCAGAGAATATGCATTTTTCACTTTTATCATCCAATTTTCCTCTTCACTCCTTAGGCACATGTGCATAAGCTACACATCCAAATACTCTAAGATGAGATACAATGCAATACATACCTAACCATGCTTGTTCTGGTACTCTTTTCGTCACACTCTTTGTACGAGATCTGTTGATCACATAAATAGCACGTGCAACTGCTTCTACCCAATACTCATTAGACAAGTGTCTTCCTTTCAACATGCTTCTTACCATGTTCATAATTGTCCTATTCTCTCTCTACTACACCATTATTCTACGATGTGTACCTAGTTGTAAATTGTCTTTTGATCCCATTTTGTTTGTAGTAATCATGGAATGTCTTTGAGTCATATTCTCCACCATGATCTGACCTCAATACCTTGATTTTCTGATCACTTTAGTTCTCTGCTAAGGCTTTGAATTCTTTGAACTTTGCAAAAGTTTCAGACTTCTGCTTCAAGAAGTAAACCCAAGTCTTTCTACTGTAGTCATCAATGAAAGTGAGGAAGTAACAACTTCCACCAATTGACTGTGTCCTCATAGGTCCACACAAGTCTGTATGCACTAGCTCAAGAGGTTGCTTTGCTTTGTATGCAACTCCCTTTGGAAAAATTTCACAGTGTTGCTTTCCCAAGATGCAACACTCACAAGTACTAGCAGGTTCTTTGATGGGAGGTAATCCTCTGACCATCTGTTTCTGCTACAACAATCTTAAACCAAAAAAGTGCAAGTGTCCAAATTGAAAGTGCCATAACCAATAATCATCAGAACATGCAACTGTAAAAGAACTCACCTGACCACTACAATCAAACTTAGAGGAAAGAGTATGTTCCTCATCATCTACACCTTTGATATCAATTTCTTGCTTGGGGGCTTGTCATATATAACACATTCTTGACCTTGAAAGATAACTTTGTATCATTTCTGTGTCAATTGACCAACACTTAACAAACTATGTTTGAGACTAGGAACATAATATACCTCTGAGATTGTCTTCGACTCCCCCTGCTTGGTTAGAATGTTGACCACTCCTTTGCCATATACTTCCACAGTCTTCTCAGTCCCCAACTTTACCTCTGTTTCACAGATTGATTGAAATTTGCAACCAAATCCTTGTTGCATGTCATGTGGTTACTGTTCTAACAGCCACACACTAGCATAAGGTTCATGCATGGTATGGTGAGCTAAGAACATGGAGTTAGAACTCTCTATAGTGACATTAGCTCTTTGGCTCCCTTGATCAGCTATCTTCTTCCTGCAATCATGAGCATAGTGACCAAATTTATTGCAATAATAACATCTCACCTTTGATTTGTCAACTCTTTGATTATTGTTGAAGCTTCTATAGTTTCTTCCACTTTCATGTTCATGCTCTTCTCAGCCATCTCTTTGACCACCATATCTTCCACTTCGTCCTGTGCCTCTCAATCTACTTCTGTCTCGACCTCTATCTCTTGAAATAGAAATCTGACTTTTGAAAACAGTCTCTAAAGTGGAATCCTTATTTATGTCTATCCTTGCTTCATGTGATAGAAGTGATCCCATCAACTCATCAACTGTCAATGATTCCAAATCCTTGGCTTCTTCTATGGTTGCTACTACAACATCAAATTTGGTAGACAAAGATCTGAGGACCTTCTCAACCATTGTTTTATCTTTAATTTCTTCACCATAAATATTTAACTGATTTACGACAGTGATGACCCGATTCATGAAAAATCAATGTCCTCTGTCTCCTTCATATGCATACTTTCAAAATCTCTCCTAGTATTTTGCAACTTAACAATATTGACTTTGGCCATACCTGTATAGTTTGTCGCCAAAGTATCCCATGCTACTTTTTCTGAAGACGTGATCATAATCTTCTGGAACACTGCTCAGTATACTCCCTGTTGGATAAGCTGCAACACTTGTGCATTCTTATTCTTGTCTTTCTTCCAATGATCCTGCTTTGTATTATTGAGAGCTTGTTCTGCTGCTTCATCCTTAGGTTCTGAAAACCCAAACTAGACATAATCCCAAACATCATGTGCCTGCAACGTGGTCACCATCTTAATGGCCCACACATCATAATCTTTCCTGTAAACGATGGGAACTGGGGCTGGAAATTTGAGAAAGCCATCTTTCTTCAAAAAAAATATTTTCAAAAAAAGTTTCTCTTTTTGTAAACTTTAAAAAAAAAATACCCTTCTCAATAAAACCCTAAGTTTTTTTTTTTTTAATCAAAAAACCCCTTTAAAAACTCTTGATATTATTTTTATATATAAAATATTTTTTTTTAATATTTATATATAAAAACCCAAAAAAAAAACAAACAAACAAACTTTAATTTTGATGAGCTCTTCGAGCTTCCCAATCAATGCATATAAACTATGATTCCCACTCAACGTATATAAACTTATGATAAATCTTAATACGTTGACTTCATAATTTATAAATACGTGTTCTTCGGTTTATTAACACGCCTTCGACGTTAATTAACTATCACGTTACTCTTTTAACGTTTTCAATCACAGATGGAATCCGTGTGCATGCAAAACGGCATAAGGTAATCATTGTTAACGGTAATCATTGTTAACGAGAAAATATGAATTTCTCTCCTCGCACACAGATTACAGATTACTGTAAATTTTTTGTTCTCCGTATCTCTTTGTAACCTTACTCTGATACCAATTTGTTGGAAAGGTGGAGGAGACAAAGCATGAATTTACATATAAAACATGAGTTGTTGCTCTTCTATTGATCACACAAAACATGATAATTACAATGAACCCAGTGAAGAGTATTTAAACCTTTTCCAACTAGCTACTTGCATAAAATATCTTAACATGCAACCACACACTCAAAGTTATCTATCACTTAACTCAACTTGACTCATCACTCAAACACTCAACCACTCAATCACTCAGTTGACTGACTCTCTATGTTTAGCCAACTTCACATGCAAGAGTAATTATCTTATTTTAACACTTTTATTGTTAGATATCATGTCGTCGAATATGTGCAATCGCAAGGAAATATTGCAACTCAATGAAGGATAAAATACCAGATTGTGTTGTGTGAAGCTAAAGTGGAATCTAAGGACAATATTTGACCACATTTATTTTGCAACAGCTCTTTTTTTGATTTGTAAATCAGGTTAAGTTAAATACAATTTTAACAATGGGCTATTTATATATCCAAAGGGATGCAATAAAATCATGTTAAATGTTGCTCCAATACCATGATGAGAGGTTATACGTCAATGTTGCAGATCATGATATAAATACAATGAATCCAAAGCTAAGATAAAGATAGTGATAAAGCATGTGATGGATAAATAGTCTAAATGCGATTGTAAAAATGTGCTATGAATATGTTGCGAAGACCATGTAATACATAAAGGATTTATTAATACCATGAGCTAAGACAAAAAAATAAGAACATGTGATAAGAAAACAAAGATAATCACAAAATTTTTGTAATAAGATTATGGTTATTGCATACGATGAAATGTTAAAAGTGTGTGCAAAGAAAGACCATGTGTAATATTTGCAATGAATACTACAATACAATAAAGGGATATGTTTAAACGAACCTTTAATGAAAATTATATGCCAATATAGAATTCATAGGAATACAATTAATCGATCAGCCTTGGTATCCTGATGCTATTGATCAATTTTATTTATGATAATGATTTCTTATTTTATTATAGTGAATATTGTTCATCTTGCATCCTAATTACGTGTTGTGTGATTGCAATATTAAAGTTACTTGGATGGTTGATGGTTTATGAATTCACAACGGCAACAACTATACTCACAACAAGGTTATGTCAGCTTGTTAGGCGATGCAAACAACAGCAAGAGCAACAATATTATTAGTCATGGTTTAGAAAATAGTAAAAAAAGTGTGACCTTGACTTCATTCATTATCCATGAGGATGTATCATAAAGAATAAATAATTATAATTTCTTTTAGCATATAATAGGTATTATTTTGTAAAAAAAGAAATAAGAACATCAATGTTCATGGGGAAGTCGAAAAGGTCCTACAGAATTTGAAGAGTCAAGGGACATTGAAAAGTCATAAGGAAGGTGAAAGGTCACCCCATTTCTATAAATGTATCATCATTGCCTCATTCAAGGGGACTTTTAGCACTTAAGCTAGGCTAGTAACTAAATAATTGTTTTGTGCTTGGGGAGCTAAAAGCATTCTGCTCTTGGTAGCTAATAGGATGATTGATTGTGAGGTTAGGGTTTGTGCTTTAGAGATGATATGAATTTCTCCCATTGCACTATTGAATTTTTAGAAGCTTGCAGTGCACGTGCTTGGATTTATCAACATTTAATGAGAAGCTTTACACTTCATGCATTTATTCATGTGCACATTAATGGCATGTGTAATGGCTATACAAAGATTTTGTTGTTTATGCATGTGTGTTTACATATTGCTTACATGTTAATGAACTAATTCGTTGCATGCAGCTTGTGTGTTTACTTAGAATCTCTACTCTTTCACTCCATGCAAATACTAGTAATAATTATGAACTAATTTGTAGTTGGTTTCTAGCACTTTCCTACTTATGTATGTCTTAGTTAGTCTTATCTATATGATTCTTTCTTAAGAAATGCTCCTTTTCATTGTTATGTTTTTACATTATTGTATTGTATTCTACAAGCTATCAATTGAGGGTTGATCTCATCCTCATTTTTTAGGAATTTTACACTTGGTCTCACATTTATTTCTCTGCATTTGAAAACCAAGAGTAACGCACACACATGGTGGCAGTCAATCCCTTAAACCAGATGGGGATCCTATCCCAAACGGTGTGAGTTCTAATTGGGACTTCATACCAAGGACATCCCTTGACTATTGGCAATCCATATTGGCTTGTCAACATGAACATAGGTGCAAGAAATATCAGACCATGTTCGATAGATTTTGGAGCATATCAATTTGATTATTCAAGTGAAAAGGGGAAGGGAAGTATACAGAGCTTCTTCAGTTGGTATTTACTTTTCAATCACCATAGATATGATTGTGGCACTCACGATTATAGTATAAATTCAAGATGATGTAAGATGGAGTTGGGGTTTGTGCATCCCCACTAGTCTGATTTTTTTTCTATCATGAGATTCCTTATGGGGGGGAATCTCTACGTTTGTGTTACACTAGAGGGAAGTTCATTCAATAGATTTACACAAGTTCTAGTTATTGTACGAAGAAATGTCATATTTCGATGCCTTCTCAGGGATCGAAGTATTATGATCCTCCACATAGAGGAGTACTCAAATCAAGGGTGTATCTTACAAACCAATTCATGTAAGATTCTAATTGATTTGTTATTGTATGTGATCTATTCCTAATTTAGAGTAAAACACTAATCGATATTTTTCACAAGCAATGAACTTCTTGAATCTTCATTGAATTTCTCATAATATAGTAGAACAGTAATAGTTGTTATGCAGGATGTATAATTTAATTGATGGATGTACGGTAATCAATTTTTAGGTTTCTGAAAAAGGCTTCTTTAAATACCCAAGAATATTTGAAGGAAGATAGATCCATGGCCAATCCATGGGGACAATGTAGTCTTCGACAAGTGGAAGGGCTAAAATCAATGATAAGAATAGTGCCCATATGGTCGAGCACCATCAGCCTTTTCGTGTGTATGGCACAGCGAAACACATTCTTTGTTCCACAAGCCCTCGTTTTTACACAGATTCAGTGTTAGATTGGCCCTCATATTATCAATGGCCTTCATCGTAATTGTAGAAATGAAGCGACGAACCGTGGCATGAAGTGAAGATTTCATGGAGAAATTGAAGGACGTGATCCTGATGTCAACAGTATGGCTTGTTCCTCGGTATTCTTTTGGCTAGTGTGGCAGAGACATTCAGTGCAATCAAATAGATTGAATTTATGTACAGTTAATTCCCAAAAATCATGAGGATTTGCACGGGTTCTCTCTTCTTCGTATCCCTAGGTCTGGGAAATTATCTCAACAACCGCATCCCCATTTAACAGGGAGATAAGAACAACAAAATTTTTTTCTATATGTTGTAAATTATTGTGTATAGTCTAGTGAAATTATATCAAATTTATAGGGACATTTATTTGGAGGAGCATGATTTTCAGTCAAGGTCATGTGGTTGTCGAAGGAGAAAAATGTTTACAATCAACACTCCATTGAAAAATAATGTAGCATGTGCAGATCAAAGTAGCATTGTTCTTGAAAGTGGATCATCCCTTTTAGATTGCTTAAACTCAAGTGGCAAGGAACGATCCTTGAGATTATGGAAAACTAGGTACATGGTGATGATACCTTCAACTAGTTTCACTTGTATGGTTATTTGCACAAAATTGAAGTGGTAAAATGTAGAACAACATTTCAAGTGCATTTTACAATATTCAAATGCTATTAAACACATGTTTTAGGGGAAATATGGCAAGATGGGGATTTCATCTTTGGATTCCCTTGGTTATCACCAACACTAAATTATGCAATGCCATAAATTTTTATTGATGTGGGCGAGGAGGTTATTGAGATTTTTGTCTATAAGTATGTTTTGGGTTTATTGAAATTTTTGTCTATAGGTTTTCTTTGGGGTCAAGGTTTATTTAGTTTTATTCAATATTTAATTTTATATAATTTACATGTTAGTTGCAAATAATTGAACATGTTATCTCATGCACAATGTATTGCTATAAGGGGGTTTACATATTCATCTACCAATGTTACAACTACCATGAATGTTTGAATGAAATTCTTTTATATTGAATATTAGGTATGTTATAGTGTATTGTGGTTGCAAAAGACTATGTTTGTTGTAAGACTCCTTATTCCTTATTTAAGGAGTTAGTGAATAAGATATCTTTTACATGTTATTATAAAGCAAGTTTACATGCTAACATACAAGAAAAGTGTACTCCATTTATTGAAATATGGATGATAATTTTACAAAACAATATTCATGTAGTTATTAATTTAGTTATTTACCTTATTTTTTCCATCTTTAATGGTAGAGAGGGAATCTTTTGAATACATAAATTATTGGATTATGTTGTTCTTAAAAATATGATGCATTTTAAGAAACTTTTTTATAGAGTATATGTGAATTATTGAATTGTTTTTGTATGATTAGTTTTTTTGTGCTAATAACAATTACAAATTTATAAACATGTGCTTGCTTCTTGCTTTTTGTGTTGAGGTTTCCTTAGTTGTTGTTGCTTACAAACCAGTAAATTTCCTTAAGTTATACAAGACATTCATGAGAAAAATAGCTTCAAAAATGAATAATGAACAAAAAACATGTACAGTGCAGAAAACCATCAAAGAGACACATTAACACAGTGTTTTGATGAAGGATTTCACCCCTCCTAGGCTACATCTCCTTGGTCCAGCTTCCATGACTTGGGCCTCTGTATTAACTCAATGTGAAAAAAATGATGTTTACAAAGCTCTATGGCTCCTGATACCTGCACCAATGTGTTCATAATACCCCCATTAGCCAAGAACACTTCTTTCTTATCTCAATTTGGTCGAAAATTGAGTGTGTTATGCTTCATTCAATTTTTCCTAGGAAACCCCACTAAATCTGGAGAGACTCTAGTTAAGTCCGCCAAGTTTGGTGGCAGTTCCAGATTTGGTGGCTCCGCCATAAATGCTGCTAAATTAATCAAAGGATTAATTAATTTAAAACGTGATTATCGGCGCCATAAACACTCTTAGTGTTGGCCCCTAGCTCCTAGTTCGGGTGCATGGTCGCATGGGGTGGGGGCTAGCCTACAGGGCTGGCTCCCACCACCCCCGCCATCGACAAATCCGTATGCTTTAAATAAAATAACGTGGCAATGCATTTCAATGGTTTCGATGAGGTTCAATGGCAAAGCATAGGTTTCGAGTGGGGGAGGTTACGGGTTCAAATCCGCCTCCGCCCAACACAAATATGTTTTGCCATATAAAATATATGCTTCATCTCTATAGTTCAAACCATATGAAAATAAACATTGCGCCCCAAATTTATTTGTTGACATTAATATAGTTCAGAACTGATATATAAATGAGATTTGATTTAATGTTTAATATATATATATATATATATATATATATATATATATATATATATATATATATATATATATATATATATATATATATATAGTTAAAAAACTATATGATATATAATAATATTTAAATAAAAACAAATTCGAATTCCACCTTGGAGCCAACTAGGCAATTTCCCTTTCACACAAACACAGTGGTGAATCCGGAGGTGACACTTGTCACAACCCCATTGGGAAAAAACTGAAGAAGATTCCTCTTGCTGACTGGATTGCCAAGTCATCATTCTGTCCCATTCTGCAATTTTTTAGTTGTTTAGGAAAATGAACAGCAGGTCTCTTCTCCTTCATCCAAACTCTGTTTTCGATGAAATGAATTGTGTTGTGATCGTCTTGACAAGATGGACGCAGTCGTACAGTTTTCGAGCCAATCTGAGAACTTTTATTTTTGAGCTAAACAATGAACACCTGATCATTCCTCCCCACTAAAAGCCTTTTGGACCCCAAAAGATACTATTTTCTGACAAGTATATGAGGGTACATTCCCCTCACCTTTCCAAGCTCAATCCAATTTCCTTTTGACGAATTTGTTTCCTTGAGCTTCTCTCTAAGGAAATCAACGTTCACTTGCTTTGAGGACCCTATTCTATACATGTACTTGTCTTTGCCCTTTTCAAGCTGATCTTTCACTTTTTTTTGCACCAATTTCACTCATTCATAGAAACTCATGGTTTTTTCCATATCGCCATCAAAAGAAACATCCTTCTTACCATGACAACATAACAAAATATAATGCAAATGGATGGCAGATTTCACTACTTGGTTTACATGACTCAAGCTCGATTGTACATCTTGAATGTATGAAATTTTCTGAACATAACTTTCATCTAAAACATAATGACGCTTGTATACAATAGATAACCAATAGGCCTAAAAGGCATAACAATGAACTTGTTGCTTATACCTCTTTTGTACCTTCGAACCAAGTGAAATTTTTAACAAGTATCCATCCAATGAAAGTGCATGGATCATTGCAACTTAATATTTACACCATGGAAATATTCTGAATGAAATAATATGGTGAATTTTCTTGCATAAACTTGAAATTCAAATGAACCTTTCAAGTTTGAGATAGCATAAAAAAGAATTGAACTGATCTTTTGGTTTGAAGCAACACATGCCTCTTGTTTTTTGCCTCCCCACTGGAAGACTTTGCACACACATGACAATGCATGCCAAGGAGCTTCGAAAGAAGAAATGTCAACAACAACTCTCTTCCAACATTGGGCTGCTCCCAACAAACCTCTTATCAAAATGATGATCTTGGGCGTTGACCAATCAACTATGGCATCCAACTTGGAGAGGCTTGCCTTCAACTTACCTCCTCCAATATCATGGCCCAAATGCATCAAAGAAGTGAAACCCAACTTGTACTTTCATATCTTCAAAACATCAAACAATTTTCCTTCATAGATGACATGTGCATAAGAAGACTTTCTAAACATGTGTATGTCACCCAAGTAGACAATTTCTTCAAGAATGACTCTTTTTTGCCATAATTCAAATACATTTGTGTAGTAGAAGTGCTACAAAGAACATACAACATTAAAATCCATACAAACCATTCTTGTTTGGTGTTATGTATATTCTTACACTGACCTCTTTTAACAAATTTGCTTTGGCGAAAACTACTTGTTTTTTCCTCTTTCTTGAAATACTTACCATTCCTCTTTGGCATCATAACCATCAATGCACAACATGGCGTAAGGGATGATTGAATGAGCCCATTGTTCAACAAACTTTTGTATTGCATTGGTGTCTCTACACTTTGCAATTTTTTCAACCTTTGCATGCAAAAATCACAAAGAGAAACCTCTTGTTGCAAAGATATTTCATGTGAAGTTTCTTTCTCCTTGAAGGACAATTCTTTCACAACCTGAAATACTTCATCACTATGATGAACTGAACCAACCAAATCAGAATTGAAACTTGCATTACATGCAACAACATTTTCATAAACAATATCATCATTTGGCTTAAACATGAGAAATACTAAACTTTTACTTGAATTCACTATTCTTTTTGCCTCCCCTACATTAACCAAAGAAATGTTCAGCTTTTTGCGATGGGCTCTCACTATGTACTCCACACCATCCTTGAACAAGTGATATTTGTTTTCATGGCAGTAAAAGATTGCTTTCCGGTCATACAAATATGGACTACCCAACACCACACCTGAAATATCAAGCGGTACCACATCTAACTCTACTTCATCAACAAAATTTGCAGTGATTTCAAACTTAAACAAACATTTTCTTGTAACCTGTAAACTTGTGTCTCTTGTTATCCATCCCAAAGGGTATGGTTTATGGTGAGGTACAGTTTCAAGATTCAATCTGTTGACTAAGTCTTCAAAGATTAGATTCGCTTGTGACCCACTATCAAAGAGTGTGTCAATCTTGGTGTGTTTAGATATGACCCTAACATGAAATAACTCAATTCGTCTCTTTTCATCTAGAGTAGTAGTAGTGTTACAGTTTTTTGAACTAGTGCTTGCAATATCTTGTTTTCCTTTGATTCCCATGACAGTGATTTTGTTTTCATCACCTGATTCAGAACCTAAATCTTCTTGAGTGATAGCAGTGGTTTTTTGTTTCCCTTTATTGTTGAACTTATTTGGTCTCATTTCTGGATGCAATTTCCAGCAGTTATCCTCATTATGTCCCTCTTTTGAATAGTGTTTACAGATAACTTTCTCCCCTTCTTTCTTCACACTTGCATTCTTCTTCCCTTTCCATTTTCCTCCTTTCTCTTTCTCCTTACCCTTAGGTGGATTTTTATTATTACTCTCTTCATAAGTGCTCTTTCCTCTAGATTCAAGATGTGCGACTTGCACACATACTTCATCTAAATTAGTTGGATTGAACATAAGAATAGTGTGTTTAAGATAGGAATGTAAACCCCCAATATATTTCAGCAGTGTACTATCTTGAGAATTCAAATTCACTCCTAATAACAAAGCCATTTTCCTAAACCCGTATGTATAATCTTGGATGGTTTGGCCTTTAAGCTGCCCAAAATTCTGCCAACTCATAATGGCTTTTTGCATATAGGCTAAAGGATAAAACTTTATTTTAATTTCATAAACAAATTCAAATCAAGTGATGGATATCTTACCATGGATTCTCATTTCCTCTTGAGTCTTTGCTTCCCACCAAACTAGTGCAGCTCCTTCTAGCCTCAGCGAAGCCAACTGGATATTTATGTCATCTTCTTGAAGGTTTTGAATTTTGTAGTATACCTCCAATTGTCGAATCCAATTTTCCAACTTTCCTGCATTCACCTCTCCATTGTACATGGGAAGTTCGAATTTTATGTCCAATTTCAGTATTAGAGTTCTTCCTTTTGGGGTTTTGGAATGAGTATGGGAAGTTGTAGTGGTGGTAGTGGAAGATGATGTTATGTGAGATGGTGAAGATTATGAGGAAGATGGTGAGGATGGTGGAATGGAGGTGGCTTTCCACCATTCCCTTTGGAATCCTTCTTCTCATCTTTTTTGTCCTCTGAGCTTCCTTCTCCATGTGGAGGTTTAGAACTCTCTCCAACCATTCTGGTGTTCCTCTCTTCATAGAGGACATTAACCATCTAAGTCAAAGTATAGAAAGCCTTCTTGAATTCTTCCTCTTCTGAAGAGGGACCTTCACGCTGTCTTTCTCTAGACATAATGGCTATGGATTCAGGCTCAGAAATTTGTACTGATTGTACGTCTTCAATCTCAGTTGAAGGCAAAACTTGAAGAGTTTCAGGTGCAGCTGGAATTGGATCTTTGGGTGGTGGAGATTGTGGCCTTGTGGCTCTCCTTCTTCTGGGCATTACCTCAGGAGTTGCAACCAATAGCTTCCCTTATCCTCTCTGCAACTTTAACCTTATAGGGATTACAATTTTGCAACCATTAAAACCCTAATTGCACAAACTCAAGCAATCAAGCAATTCAACCTTGAGCTCTGATACCAACTTGATCTTTTTTTGTATGATTAGTTTTTCTGTGAAAATAAAAATTACAGATTTATAAACATGTGCTTGCTTCTTGATTTTTATGATGAGGTTTCCTTAGTTGTTGGTGCTTACAAACAGGTAATTTTCCTTAAGTTATACAAGACATTCATGAGAAAAATAACTTCAAAAATGAATAATGAACAACAAACATGTATAGTGCAGCAAACCATCAAAGAGACACATTAACACAGTGTTTTGATGAAGGAGCTCACCCCTCCTGGGCTACATCTCATTGGTCCAACTTCCATGGCCTGGGCCTCTATATTAGCTCAATGTCGCAAAAATGTTGTTTACAAAGCTCTATGGCTCTTGATACCTGCACCAATGTGTTCAGAATGTCCCCATTAGCCAAGAACACTTTTTTTTATCTCAATTTGGTCGAAAATTGAGTAAGTTATGCTTCATTCAAATTTTCCTAGGTAATCCTGCTAAATCTGGAGAGACTCCAGTTAAGTCTGCTAAGTTCGGTGGCAGTTCCAGATTTGGTGGCTCCACCATAAATGCCACCAACTTAATCAATGGATTAATTAATTTAATACGTGATTAACGGTGCTCTAAACGCACTTAGTGTTGGCCCCTAGCTCCTGGTTTAGGCGCATGGTCGCATGGGATGGGGGCTGGCCCGCAGGGCTTGCTCCCACCACCCCCGCCGTTGGAAAATCCATAAGCTTTAAATAAAATAACATGGAAATTCATTTCAATGGTTCCACCATGGTTCAATGGCAAAGCATGGAGCTCGGGTGGGGGAGGTTATGGTTTCAAACTCGCCTCTGCCTAACCTGTTAGTCCTTACAATCTCCTAGGCTGAAAAGGAAATCGACAAGGGTAACCTCAAACCACTTCAGCTCAGTAGCTAGCCCTACTGAGCATGAGAGGGATCTCTCTAAGTCTCTTATCAATGATATGACTTTAAAGCAAATGAATCTTAGACTAGATATATATATATATATATATATATATATATATATTTGTTTGTGAAAAATTGGTTTTTAAAGGGTTTGTTGAACTTAGGGTTTGGGGCCACAAGTAGGTCTAGGCTATGGGAATATAGGAGCAAGCATAAGAAGGAGCTAGATGTCAGAATCCATGGTGTAATTGGAGTATTCTGTCAGTGTCGTATAGAGGATATAGAAAGGAAGAAACTAAGAGCATTAAAAGATGATTTCATTAACTTAGGAAGACAAAACATATAACCATGAAACCTAGATAACAGAGCTTGATAATACAAGAATTCTGAGTAGTTTATCACAAGGTATTCATAAAGAGAAGAAATATAATGTATGAAAATATGTTTAGACCATGATAAAACAAAAGAGTGAAGCACAAACACCATGAACTCACTGTGCTAGAGTTCCTTGAAAATAGCTACAACCTGTATTTGTATTAGCCAAAAGATGATTACAATGCAAGCCTTCCTTTACAAAAAGTTAAAACTCATTCTCCTGAGGTGAAATAGTATTTATAGACTCTCTTGACCTCTTTCCCACCTTCAAGAGTCGAACTCCTTGGTGGAGGAACTTACTCCAATATTCTCTCAGCCAACAGGTGAGAGTGAAAAGGTGTAACTCAAACACCTCATGAAGAGTTTGATTAGGAGTTTTCCTCTTTTATGAGGCCTAATTAACATCAAAAACAACCTATGATATGAATTTATTCATGCCTACATCACCTAGCCTCGTAACTTGTGCCATTACAAAGAGAATCTTGACTTTGACCAAGTTTGACTAGAAACTAGAAAATTTACACAGTGAAATTTTACAAATAAAAACACAGAAAATGCAGAAGCGCAGTGCCAACTTTGAGATGATTTTCAGGTGCCTTCTAGGGGTCAAAATGAAAATCTGAGAGAACGGTCAACTATCCCTTCAAGTCTAGTTTCCAAAACAGTTTGAATTTTTGAATTTGAAGCATGGGAAGACCTTCAAAAATCCATTCTCCCAAGGTCGCTCCAGAAGCGCAGCGCCTATCAAAAAATGGTCCAGAATGCTAGTTTTTTGCCACTTTTTTGCCTTTTTCTCCCAAACTAAGCCACCTCTGAAAAATCTGGGAAAATGGGTTTTTAGAGGATGCCAAGACATTTCCAAAAATATAAACTTTTCCTCAAATGGATGCCTAAGGAAAAAGCGCAGCACCAAGGCGCTGCACTTCTCGACAGCGCAAATTTCTGAATTTAGACCAAAATTTGCCAAAAAAACTCAAAATGCTTAGAATTGTCTCAAAATTGGAGGGAAGGTGTAAAAATGAGTTTGTTAAAGCTTCATGGATGCTTCAAAAAGCATATCTAAGTTTCCCTCATCCTTTTGCTCTTTTTTGGTCTCCTTGAGCTTGTTTTTGAGTTGTTTCACTTTGACATTGGCGATCATGTTTTGAGCTTGATAATGATGTGCCATGTGTCTGAGCATTTGATTATCTCTATTTGCCTTCTCCAGGAGCTTTTCCAAATGTTCATTCACCCTGTTGAGCCAATATTATTTATCTTGATGTACCTCAAGGGCAATTCTCTCTTCTAGGTCAAGGTCTTCATTGAGCAATATTTGTTTTTGTTCCTCTTGCAAAGCTTCTTTGAGACCTCTGGTTCTTGGTCTTTTCCTCTTTCTTGTACCCTTTGATCCTTCAGGCTCGCTTGATTCTATGATCTCCTTACCTTTTCCAACCTGCTGCAATAACTTGGCTTTTTCCTTTTCCAAGATCAACTCTTTTGCCTTGAGTTGACTATTTTCTTGTTCTAGGAATGATATAATGAACTTAGCTCTTTCCATGTTTATTTCCAGCTCATTGATTTGGTAGTCCTTGTCCCTGATGGTCTGCTTCATGATTGAAATCTCATCTTCCTCTTCTAGATCAATGATCTCAAATTCCTGCTCAACTGTCTTCTTACCCTTTATTGTTAATGCCTTCTTTGCCAATGAAGAAGGCTTGGTCCCTTTCTCTTTTTGAGAAGAAAACACAAGCCTATGCCCTTTCTTATACACTTTGGTGACCTCTAGCCTAGGTAGTTGAATCTTCTCTGCTGGTCTACTAGATGACCCCATCTTTGTTTGTTGTTTTGGTGCGCTTGTGGATTGAGATGTTGCATTTTCCTCATGCCATTTTAGAGTTGTTTCTAAGAATGCTTCCCAAGCCATACCCTTCTCTGCCAACTGATGAAGGACAATGGTTTTGATGAGATTATGATGGAACAGGCTTGGAGAGTGCTCTTTGTCCTTCAATTGTATCTTTTCAGACATTTTTGAAATACTCCTAAACAAGTAATTGCACATGTTGAGTGGCTTTTGAGATGTGAAGTGCATCAAGAGCCGAATGTGATATGCATACAACCTTGAGAATCTACCTTCACAGGTAAAGAACCTCATGATGGTCTTCATTAAAGGGGCATACTTCTCAAGCAAATATCTGAAAGGCATAAGGTGAGTATGTGTGTCTTTGTATGGAGTCTTTAAGAAGGGCTTGTAGTTTTCAAGATCTAGATTCATTCCTTTGAACCAGTATTCGCCATTGTCTGGTAAACTAGTTGCTAGTGAGATGGAGGCCATTGAGAAGCTAAAATCAATACCAACAATGACAGCATTCTCCCCTTCAAGTGTGTAGCAACCCAATCTGTCAACTGTTCATAAAACCCTGCTTCACTTACTCTTTTGCAAAATTCCAAATAATGAACATCTTCAGAACACTGTTTGATGAAAGGATAGGAGTTGATCTGATTGAAATCTGATGGTTCATATCTAAGAATCCTCCCTCCTTTGTGTTGTCTCTTTCTCTCTGGTGAAGAATCAATCTCCATGATCCTAACAGCAGGAAGTGAAATAGATGTGAGGTGAGTATGAAAATGAAGTGATATATGAGGGATTTTGACAAAATGATGGGAGGGGTTTTGTGAAAGATGAGATGATTTTGAGAAACTGATGAAAATGAGCGAGGAAGATGATGAACAAACGTGGTTGCTGGTAAGTGAGACCAAGAAGGTTTTATGATGTGATTTTGCCAAAATAACTCTAGGAATGAGCTAGGGTTTTGTTTTATTAGCGTTTAAACTTGATTTAGAGGTGGATGGACTAATCAAGATGACTCATCATGCATGTGTGGAGGTGTAGAAAGTCAATTTACATGTTTAGGAGATAAAAAATTGTGATGACCATTTCTACCCTAGCATTTCCCATGGCATTTTTGCTACAAACCCTAGCTTGAGATATTATCAACATGGAATGCAAATGGGAAAGCAAAAATCAAGGGAAATAATGTACTTACTTGTTCCTTAGCCTTAGAAAGCAATTTGACCAAGTTTGAAAGCAAGAATTTTGAAATTTGGGAAAATTTGGGTGATTTTCAGGCACTTTGTCCCGCGTGCAGTGCAATTCTTCTACGCACAGCGCCAAAGCGCAGCGCAGTTCTCCTACACATAGCGCCTGCTTCAAAAGTGCAACGCAGTGTATCTACGAGCAACACCTGCAAATTTTGGCCAAATTCTCCTAGGGAAATGGAATTTTTGCTTTTTAAAGTGAGTAATCTCGATGATGAAGAGTGAATGAGAGGTGAATGAAAAGGTATTCAAAAAGGTGATTTCTTCACTTTTTCAAAAAGAAAAAAGAAACTAATCCTCTTTTGTGAACTGATTTCACTTTTTTGAAGGCAGCTTTTACCTTGATTTTGCAAATGTGATTTTTGCATCTCCTGAGTGCTGGTGCTTTCTGCTCTTGAAACTTTTTTATGTCATGAAAATGTAAATAAATCATGTTTCATTTCTTGAATTCTTTGCTTTGTCAATTTGACTTATTTCTGACTTTTTATGGAAATGGTGGACCTTGGGGACTCTTAAGACCTAATGGAATGATAATGATGACTTGACCAATTTTCATGGTATATGAAAAGCAACCAGCATGAGTGAAATTTCAGACAATGACTCTATCTTGGACTGACCATAAAATGACCAAATTTTCTATGTAAACCTAGTGACAGAAAAATTTGACGATGAAAGCCTGAAATGACCATGGTAAAAGCAATTTTTTGATCTAGGTGACAGGCTAACAAGACTGACACTAACATAACCAATATATGTTTTTCCATATAAAATATATGTGCCATCTCTATAGTTCAAACCATATTAAAATAAACATTGCGCCTCGAATTTATTTGTTGACATTAATATAGTTCAGAACTTATATAAATGCGGATTTGATTTAATGTTTAATATATATATATATATATATATAGTAAAAACTATATAATATAAATAATAACTATATATAATATATAATAATATTTAAATAAAAACAAATTTGAATTCTACCTTGGAGCCAACTAGGCAATTTCCATTTCACACAACCGCATTGGTGAATCCGGAGGTGACACTTGTCACAGCCCCATTTGGCAAAAACTGAAGAAGATTCCTCTTGCTGATTGGACTGCCATGTCATCATTCTGTCCCATTCTGCAATTTTTTTAGTTATTTAGGAAAACGAACAACAGGGCTTTTCTCCTTCATCCGAACTCTGTTTTCAATGAAACAAATTGTGTTGCGATCGTCTTGATGAGACGGACGCAGTCGTATAGTTTTTGAGTTAACCTGAGAACTTTGATTTTTGAGCTAAATATTGAGCACCTGATCAATTATAAAGAAATATATTGTTAGGATATTCCGACACATAGGAAATAGTTAAGTATAACTTGGTCTAGTATAGAGTTAGGTAAAGTGTGTTTCTTTACTATGTACATTTTGTAACTTACAATTCGACGGTCACGATATGTAGTGATCCGACGGTTCATTCTCTCCTCGGTATTACCGACACTTGATCCGTGGCTTAGCACCCGATTGGTCCATGATCTCTATTTAAAGAGCATGGAGGGTCATTTGTAGGTTAACCGTCCACGAGAGAAGCTTATGTAAATTTTCATTCTTTTATTAAAAAATTGCCTGAAGTGGCCGTGTTGGCTCAGGCCGTGGACTGTTTCCCTCTTTGAGGGTTTTAACCACGTCAAAAGTATTGGTGTATTGATCTGTGATCTGTTTGTGAGCGGTGGCCTTTGGTGTTCTATCTGAGGAACTTACCCTGTAAATTCCTACATGGTATCAGAGCTATTTGAGGGCCGCGTCCGTTGGTGATCCAAATCTGAAGCCGGTAGAACTGCATCTAACTACCATTTCCTAGATCTACTGTTTCTGACTGCTTTCGAGCCGAGAGGACTGCTCTGTTGTGTTGGGAGCATTAGTTCTAGTGAGGAACCCCTTTCGTTTCACGCGAAAAGGTTTCTGGTAGCCCTAGCTGCGTCATTTTTAAGATCTGGAGGTATACAGTGTTTATTTGCAGTTTACAGTTATTTTCTCTCTGTTTATTTCGGTTTCGGTTTATTTAGCCTTTTTTATTACCGAATCTATACCTTTCATTTCTGCGTATGCTCTTTGCCCCGCGACTTTGTGCGATCTGGGCAAATCAGAAACAGAAAGGAAGGATTTTTCTCATGTGTATGCTCTTTTCCGCTGCGCCTTAGTGTGATCTCGGAAAATCAGAAACATTGAGGAAAATATTTAGTTTCCGGCTAAAGCTAACTTCGAGCCGTAAGGCTCGTTTTTTTTTGTATGTCTGTGTTGGGTTTTGTGTTTTTTGTTTTGTAGGAAAAAAGAGCTTTCTCAAAGCAATCACGCAACCCAAAGCTTCAACCCCCCCCCCCCTCTCTCAAACTTTTTGTATAGCTCACTTGGTTCAAATCTAATTTATGAGAGTAGAGGTCTTGAGTTCAAGTCTCCTTTTTGTGGGGACGGATTTTTCACATTCCCACACTTCGTCAGCGACTTCATCAAATTTTCTTCAAAAAGCCATAACTTCTTCATCCGGAAGCCGTTTTTAGAACCGTTTTTTTTTTAAACAGTCTAATTTTTCGAGATCTTTCCATTGGAACACTTAGTTTCAGAATCTATAGCTTCAGTTTCTGTTAAAATGGAAAGTCCATGCCAAGTTATTCTTGACAGCACCAACTACTTCCAATGGTGGTCCTACATTGTGGATTTACTTAGAAGTAAAGGTCTCTACAGAATGGCCACAGGCCAAGAAACCAAATCGAAAGATGAAGATAAGGCAGCTAAATGGGAAAATAGGCAAGATCAAGCACGTGGGTTGATAGGGATGTCTATTTCTCCAGATCTTAGATTCCATATTGCAGAACTTGATACTCCTGATGAAGCATTGAAACAGATTACTAAAGTTTTTGGAATCAAAAATGAACTTAGAGCCCATCAACTTGAAAATGAGTTGCTTACATTGGACCCCAATAACTTTTCTTGCATTGAAGATTTTTTGTCCAAGTTCAAGACCCTTAGACTTCTCTTGGAAGGTGTTAAGGTTAAGAAAGAAGATAGTAACCTTATCTATTCCATTCTTACTAAATTGGGACCAGCCTACTCTATGTTTCTTTCCACCTTCCATTCTACAAGAGAAGCCTTCATTTCTCAAGGACAAGACTACAAGTCCCCTTCCTTTGATTCTTTTTGTGTTTCTTTAATAAGAGAACAAGAAAAACTCTTACACCTTGGTCTTCTTAATCTTGGAAACTCTTCTAAGAAAGCGTTAGCCGCCCAGCAGCAACCAAATCCAAAGAATCCTAAGAAGTTGTATCCTAAAAGGAATGGTCCTAAACCAAACAAGGGTCCTAAGCAATTTCAGCCTAAAAATGAAAAATCATTTCAATAAAATGATAAGAAAAATAAAAACAAAGGGAAGAAGACTGATAAACATTGCAACTTTTGTAATCGAGATGGCCACTTAGAATCCAAATGCTTTAAGAAGATGGAAGCAGCAATGAAGAAGCATAACATCCATTTGGAGCACTCTTCAACTTCAACTTCATCTTCAGGAATGGCGCTTTCTGCATGTGGTTGTCAAGCATCTCGGTCTGGCTATGCACTAAATGTATCTTCTTCTTCTCATTCTCATGAGTGGCTCATTGATTCTGGAGCTTCTTATCACATGGCCAAAAACAAAGCCATGTTTTCTTCTTTAAATGATTGTAACACCAAAAATATATATGTTGGTGATGATAGATCTCTTAGTGTTGTAGGGACTGGAACTGTTCATATAGACAATGGTCAGTTTAATGATGTATTATGTGTTCCAACCTTATCCTGCAACCTTCTATCTGTATATCAGATAACTCATTCAGGTGAAGGTAAAATCGTTGAATTTTCACCTCACGATGTTGTAATTAAGGACCTAAGAGATCCTAGACAGATTTTAGCTACTGGAATTGCTGATGATTCTACAAGGTTGTATAAGTTTCACAAATTTAGGTCATCAAATCTTCCCTCGGTATTTGTTGCTCATAATGATGAAGTGAGCAAACTTTGGCATGAGCGATTTGGTCAATTAAACTATCGCTCTCTTCAGAATCTATGTAAAGAAAATATGGTGACAGGTCTTCCAATGGTATCTTGCAGAGATGGTGTTTGTTCCGGATGTGTACTCGGAAAACATCATCGGGACAGTTTTGAAAAACGTGCCTCTTGGCACGCCTCAGCCCCTTTACAGCTCGTGCATAGTGATTTATGTGGTCCACTTCCAGTTGTTTCATTCTCTGGATACAAGTATTTCTTAACTTTCATTGATGACTTCTCCAGACACACTTGGGTATACTTCTTAAAACTCAAGAGTGAAGTATTTAACATGTTCTTGGCCTTTAAGGCCTTTGTTGAAAAACAATCTGGACATCAAATTCTTAAGCTAAGATCTGATAATGGTGAAGAATATGTTAACAACAAATTCATCAACTTTTGCACTGAGAATGGAATTCAAATGCAACATAATGTTCCATATACTCCACAACAAAATGGTGTAGCTGAAAGGAAGAATCGCACCTTAAAGGAAATGGCTAATTGTATGCTTCAACCTAAAGGACTTAGTCTTAATTATTGGGCAGAAGCAATTAACTATGAAAATTACATAATAAGTCGCACTCCTACTAAGGTTTTAAATAATATCACTCCAAAAGAATCATGGAGCTCAATCAAACCAAATGTAAGTCACTTTCATGTTTTTGGAAGTGAAGCATGGGCCCATATTCCAGATGAGAAACATAAAGCTTTAGAACCTAAGAGTGAAAAATGTATTTTTGTTGGATATTCTAAAGATGTCAAAGGATATAGACTTATTCCACTTAAGTCCAAAAATATCATCATTAGAAGAGATGTAAAGTTTGTTGAAAATATATCGACCTGCGAGCCTAGTTCGTCGGATGTGCCACCTCTCCCTATCACTACTACTTTTGAAAATATTTCTTCTTCAGATGATGAAAGCGAGGATGAAAATCCTCCCCACCTTCTCAGGATCCTCCTTCAGCTCCTCAGCTTCCAAAATGGGTCCGTGCTACTCGGGATGCAGCAGGTGCTCTTGTCGATGATCCTACAGATCAGCGACGTACACTTTCTCAGTTTGATAGAGCCTCTTCTTTACTGGCTCAAGCTTCAGTGAATTATGATCCTGACACCTTTGCAAAAGCTTCAGGCCATCCAGATTGGGAAGCAGCTATGAATGAAGAATATCATTCATTATTGGCAAATGATACATGGGATCTTGTTCCTCTACCAAAGGGACGAAAACTTGTTAGATGCAAATGGGTTTACAGAACCAAGTATGGACCAGATGGGAAAGTTGATAAACATAAAGCTCGTCTTGTTGCTAATGGTTTTTCACAAGTTGAAGGCATTGACTACATTGAAACCTTCTCCCATGTTTCCAAAATGAACTCTATCCGCCTTGTTCTTTCCCTTGCTGCCTCTTTCAAATGGGAAGTCCATCAGATGGATGTTAAATCTGCCTTTTTGCATGGGGACTTGCATGAAGAAATCTATATGGAACAACCTATTGGCTTTATACAAACAGACTCCAGCCTTGTATGTCGGCTTAAGAAATCCCTTTATGGTCTCAAGCAAGCTCCTCGAGCTTGGTATGCCAAAATGGATAGCTTTCTTTTAGAAAATGGATTTTCTAGGTGTCATTCTGACAATACTGTCTACACCAAGAAAGTGGGCAAGTCTCTTATCATTCATGTTCTTTATGTTGATTATCTTATCCTGACTGGTAGTGATCCCAACCTTATAAACCATGTGAAGTCTAGCCTTAAAAGGAAGTTTGAAATGACAGACTTAGGACACTTACATTATTTTCTTGGTCTTCAAGTCTTGCAATCCAAGGAAGGTATTTCCCTTTCCCAGTGCAAGTATGCCTGTGATATTCTATGCCATTTTCACATGGAAGACTGTAAGCCAGCCCCTTCTCCCTTTCAGTCTGGAGTCAAACTTTCAGCCACTTATACTTCTCTTGAAGTTGATGCTACCTTATACCGTCAACTTGTAGGAAAACTTTTGTATCTAACCCATACTCGTCCTGACCTTTCCTTTGTTATTGGCCTTGTTGCTCGGTTTATGCAAAGCCCACGTGAAAGTCATTGGAAAGCAGCTAAAAGAATACTTCGTTATGTTCGAGGTACAGTTCAGTTTGGGATTCATTATAGTGTTGAAGCATCTCCTCTACTGGTTGGTTTCACTGATTCTGATTGGGCTGGTGACCCTGATGATCGGAAGTCTACTTCAGGTTATGTGTTCACTCTTGGTTCAGGACCTATTACATGGGCTTGCAAGAAACAAGGTTCCATTTCTCTTTCTTCAGCAGAAGCAGAGTATCGTGGTGTCGTAGAAGCTAGTAAGGAAGCCTTGTGGCTTCGTCAGATCCTGTCAGAGTTTGGCTTTCAGCAGTAACATCCGACTACACTTTGGTGTGATAATCAAAGTGCCATTCAACTATGCAAAGATCTAGTCCAACATCAGCGCAGCAAACACATTGAACTGCACATGCACTTCATCAGAAAGCTCATTCACGACCATGTTCTTGAAGTGCAATATTGTTCAACAGATGATCAAGTTGCAGACATCTTTACAAAGGCTCTCACAGAGGCGAAGTTCACTAAACTTCGATTTATGGTTGGAGTTCAAGAAGTTGTCACTAGGGGGGATAGGCTCTAGTGCCTCCTTCCTTCTCTTATTGTGTCATATTTGTAAATCCTTCAATCCTATCCCAAGTTGTTCTTAAGGGGGGATGTTAGGATATTCCGACACATAGGAAATAGTTAAGTATAACTTGGTCTAGTATAGAGTTAGGTAAAGTGTGTTTCTTTACTATGTACATTTTGTAACTTACAATCCGACGGTCACGATATGTAGTGATCCGCCGGTTCATTCTCTCCTCGGTATTACCGACACTTGATCCGTGGCTTAACTCCCGATTGGTCCATGATCTCTATTTAAAGAGCATGGAGGGTCATTTGTAGGTTAACCGTCCATGAGAGAAGCTTATGTAAATTTTCATTCTTTTACTAATAAATCGCCTGAAGTGGTCGCGTTGGCTCAGGCCGTGGACTGTTTCCCTCTTTGAGGGTTTTAACCACGTCAAAAGTATTGGTGTATTGATCTGTGATCTGTTTGTGAGCGGTGTCCTTTGGTGTTCTGTCTAAGGAACTTACCCTGTAAATTCCTACATATATGTGAAATTTCATTTACATTAAAAGAAATAGCATTGATGCTTTAGATATTGTCTCAACTATATTTATTGCAAATATCAAGGCCTTAATCAAAGTATGAACATCGGATTGTGTTACAAAATTTCTCCTTTTATTAAGTAAAAAAATTTAACTATAAGGCTTTAGCCAAAGTATGAAGAGATCTCATTGTGTTACAAAGATTTCTCCTTTTATTAAGTAAAAAAATCACATATCAATGTTCTTTTTGAAAGTGAGACATTTAATGGGTTTAGGTAATGAAAGTGAAGTAAAGCATTGATGAGGGATATTTCATTTTGAGTTTTGATTTAATTATTAATAATAATTAAATAATAGAAAATATCTAATAACTTTCTGCATTTTTACTCTTAAATATCACACTTCTACAAATCTTGCTCTTTAGATTGATAGTAGCAACTTTCATTCTTTTATAAAAATGAGACTAAGGTAATTTATAACATTAAAAATATATTCACTTGGCAGAAGTTCTAGATCAATTTGGGAAACTATTTCCAATGCTTGGTATTCCATTTAAACTAATTACTTCAACGGGCATAACTTTCTTAAGTTGCATTCACAAATC
Source organism: Pinus tabuliformis (assembly GCA_031772625.1). NCBI lineage: Eukaryota > Viridiplantae > Streptophyta > Pinopsida > Pinales > Pinaceae > Pinus > Pinus tabuliformis. Next base: position 966,236,109 of record CM062811.1, read on the forward strand.
CCTAAGAGAATATTTAATATTCAATGCTACAAACTCCTCACTATCTTAATTTATGTTAATAAAAACCCTAAATATTCCATTCAAAAGCTCCATAAAACTATTAAATTTATCAATACATCAATTTATAAAAAGTTATTAGTTAAAATCCAAATCACTATAGTGAAAAGATCTTAGCTCGAGTCTTTTGGTGAACAATTCTCCAAAGCTATGTTGTAACTAGCTTGTTTGTGGCGTCTATGAAATAATTTGATCATGAGTCATAGTGGAAATCGATCTTTTGAAGTTACGAATTCTGGAAAAATTCTCATTTTGAGATATTTAGATATGAATTATCAAATGTTGGCACTTTAATTTTAATTTATATCTTGAGAATATAAAACACAGTTTGTTAAATCTTTGGGTGTTGGTCATAAATCATTGAGTGCCAACCAACTTTTCAATGGTAAAGGAGAGAATTTTAGAGAGGTTCTTTGCCCCCACCTCTTTTTGCAAGGATGGGGGAGTATCATAAGTTGAGATCCAGTTGGAGAGATCAATGGTGCCATGTCCACTAGGATGTGAGTGTTGTCTCTGTTGCTTTGAGACAAAAGGATTTGAAAGAAAGATAAAGGTTCTAACTAGGGCATTGTCATAGATGCCAAGGAAGCGATCCAAAAATCGTATTTTTTACATATTTGAGTGAAACTAATATATATATATATATATATATAATGATTTTAGTTTCACTCAAATATGTAAAAAAAATATGATTTTAATTACTTTAAAGATATTTATGTTTATATTGTAAAAATATTTTTTATCAAAATAACATGTATGTGTGTTTATGTGCAAAATTGGACTCTCTCTCTCTAAATTTTTACTGACAAGTGGTGGTCTTTTAACTGCTAGATCTGACCTACAGATGGCTGACACGTGACCGCCTCTCAACCGCCCAATCTGACCTACCAGCGGATGATACATGGCGACCTCTCAACTGTTGATCTGACCTACCGATGGCTGACACGTGGCGACCTCTCAACCCCCTGATTTGGTCGTCAGGTCTTTGACACATGGCAGCCTCTGAGCCACACGATTTGGCAGTTAGATCTTTGACACGTGGTGGCCTCTCAGCCACCTGATTTGATCATCAGATCTGTAACATGCAGCCGCCCAATTTGGCCATCAAATATGTGACACATGGCAGCCTCTCAGCCGCCCAATATGGTCGTCATATCTATGACATGTGGCAGCCTTTCCGCTGCCCAATTTGGCCATCAGATTGGTGACACATGGCAGTCTCTCAGCCGCCCAATTTGTTCGTCATATCTATGACACATGGTGGCTTCTCAACCGCCCCATTTGGCCGTCAGAACTGTGACATGTGGTGGCCTCTCAGCCGCCCAATTTGGTCGTTAGATATGTGACATATGGTAGCCTCTCATCCGCCTAATTTGGTCGTCAGATCTGTGACACGTGGTGGTCTCTCAACCACCCGATTTGGCAGTCAGATCTGTGACATGTGGCCTCCTCTTAGCCACACGATTTGGTCGTCAAATCTATGACACATGGCGGCCTCTCAGCCACACGATTTGGCCATCATATCTGCAACACGTGGCACTCATGTTAAAAGAACAACACTCAAATCTCAAATTTTCCTCAGAATTTTAAAGAATAGAATCCATGTTAACAAACAATAGCCATTTTAAAGAACATCACTCAAATCTCAGTGGTCTCATTCTATCGAATATATAATTATCTACTTAAATGCATTTGCTTAAAAAAATACTTCAATACCCAAAGAAAAACATGGCATCGAATTGAGACCATCACATACTCCAATGAGATAATGGTTTCAACTCCAAGCTAGATCCACAAAAAACACTTCAACTTCAATCTACAAGTTTGGCATGAAACAAACAACAGACAGAAAGGAAAAAAGATAGCAGTACTAATGATATTTTAATCATTTATTATTTAGAGTTTAGATTGGAATTTTCCTCTTTAATTGGAAAAATTATTTATATTTATATTTTTCATGGTATGAGATTTGGTCTAGCTTAAAAAGACTTTTTGAGATACCATAATTAATATTTTTTAAAAGATAGTTCTTGGTTTCTCATAGAAATGGAATGAAATCTAATAAAAACTAAATCACACCTACATTAATTTATTTTTATTTCATAAATATACTTAGAGTATCAAGGAAAAAATGTATTTTAAAAAAAAAAAAAACAAATATTTTTAAATATTTATAATTTTGTATAAAAAATTATTATTTATAATTTAATAATCACTCATTTCTATACCATATGCAATATTTTTTTTTTCATATGTATATTTTTACACCATATAAAATAATGTTACTTTATATAATATAATTTATGAATTATAATTTTATTATTATCATTCATGAATGTAAATTATTAATATAAATATTCTTAAATAATTAATTATACAATTCAGAAATGAAAATGGTTTGTTTTAAAATTTTAATTTAAAGCTATGGGGACGCACTTTGAGTTAGTAGTTGAATATATAGTGGCTAACAACGGGTATTTTCTAGCAATGTCAAAGAAAGAAAAAAAGAAACCGGTAATCTCAAGCAATGCCAAAGAAAGAAAGAAAAATCGCATATGAGACAGATTTCTTCTTCCGTGAAGCTTGAATACTCCCAGCTTTCTAAAACGCAGAGCCCAACCAAAATCAAAATCTGAAAACGCAGAGCGTTGTCGTTATGGATTTCGCCGTGTGGCCGAACGAGAGACCGCTAGCTATGGCACTGATCACAATGGTCATCAGCGTCATCCCGTACACTTTCTTGCGCCCGAGTTTGTCGCCGAGCCAGCCGAAGAACAGCTGGCCTGCCAGTGTTCCGCACAGAGCCACGCCGTTCACTGCCGCCGACACATTGGGCGGCAGCGACCCGGGTTTGCCAGTCGCTGGATCGTAGTAATAAAGTCGAAAATAATTGTGCAGGCGAACCAGCTGTCTGTCATGGCAGACAAAAAAAAAAAATATGCACCAGATTTAATTCTGCCGAAGAAAATCTTTTAGACCGCAGGAAAAGAAGGCTGAAGGCCATCCATGAGCTCGCCTCTGCGATCGCGAGTAGCTTTTTACAGGAAGGCCGCCATTTCAAGGAGCGATTTCCATTCACAGTCTTTGGAATCACCATTACCAAACCCTTTCCGGAGAAAATTTCTCTGCAAACTGTAAAACTTATCAGGTGTATTCGGAGAAACGATAAATGGATAAGTGCGGTACAATTTCGGCTTATCAGTAATTGGTAGATAACTTATGGTGTGAACCTATCGGGATATAAGATATCAGCAGGAACCTATAAAGTTATAACCTATCATTAGATAAGCTATATAATATAAGCTATCATAGATAAGCTATTAAAGATAAGATATCAACTATAGGCTATCATAGATAAGCTATATAATATAAGCTATTAATGATAAGCTATTAAAGATAAGTTATCAACGATAGGCTATCACAGATAAGCTATCAACGATAAGCTATCAATGATAATATATTAAAGATAAGATATCAACGATAAGCTATCAACGATAAGCTATCAATGATAAGCTATTAAAGATAAGATCTCAACGATAGGCTATCATGGATAAGCTATCAACGATAAGCTATTAAAGATAAGATATCAACGATAGGCTATCATAGATAAGCTATATCAACGATAAGCAATCATAGATAACTATCAACGATAATCTATCAATGATAAGCTATTAAAGATAAGATATCAACGATAGGCTAACAACGATAAGTTATCAACGATAAGCTATCAATAATAAGCTATTAAAGATAAGCTATCAACGATACGCTATCATAGATAAGCTATCAACGATAAGCTATTAACGATAAGCTATTAAAGATAAGCTATCAACGATAGGCTATCATAGATAAGCTATCAACGATAAGCTATCAATGATAAGATCTTAAAGATAAGATATCAACGATAGGCTATCATAGATAAGCTATCAACGATAAGCTATCAACGAAAGCTATCAATGATAAGCTATTAAAGATAAGCTCCAACGATAAGCTATCCATGATAAGATATTAACAGATAAGCTATCAATAGATAACCTATCAACAGATAACCCATTAGGAGATAAGCTATAAACAAATAAGCTATCAACGAGGCAGCTATCAAAAGATAAGCTATTAGCAGATAAGAGCTCTGTAGATAAACTATCATCCATAGGTTATCGTAGATAAGACCTCATGGATAAGCTATCTCAGAGAGCGTATCGTAGATAAGCTGTCAGCAGATAATACGCTATTTCCGATAAGCTATGATAATAAGTTCTCAGCAAATATCCTATCAAAGCATAATCTATCATAGCTTACGTTATCAGTTGATACATTATCAGTGGATACGCTATCAACCAATAAGGTAACGCTATACGTAGATCACGTATGAGTGGATACGCCTCTGCTGGAAACGATAAACGCAGGTTCGATTCCTGGGGGAAAATTTCTGGAATTTGTACGCTATGCCAATTCTGCGAGGAGCCATGAAATATAAACACGCTGTTTGCTACTTTCAAACCGCTCCTGTCTGCCACCATTTCAATGAATTCATCAAGGGATTGCCGGATCTCAGCAAACTTGGAGGATCAGGGAGCCTGCGGGTCGGCCTGCTCAGAGGATTTAGGACCAGCGATTCTCGTTCCTGCAATGGCCGCCCATTGTTGTCCATTTCGGTGGCTGATACCATTTTGGGATTCAAGAGGGCTTCACCCGGCCAGATTTGTTCTGATGTTTAAACCACAGTATATCAACCGGATTTGTCCTGATGTTTAAACCAGAGTATATCAACCGGATTTGTCCTGATGTTTAAACCAGAGTATATCAAGCCAGCAAGAAAAGACGGGTTGGTTGTTTAAAGAAGCACATATCAAGAATTGAGCTGAATGTGTCTGTATTAGTGTTTACAGCTGTGCATAAGAAACCCCGCAGTAGATAGATTTGTTCTAATCCGCCTGATTCAGCAATCAAATCTGTGACACGTGGTGGTTTCTCAACCACCTAATTTGACCATCATATCTGTGACACGTGGCGGCCTCTCAGCCACCCGATTTGGCCGTTCATGGTTGGTAATCATTCTGGTTCATGGTTGGTAATCAAGCGCTTTTCTTATGCAAAACTATGAATGAGCCATGGTGGATTCTTATTCATTGAATAGAAAGTTGAATGCCATGGAGAAAAGAAGGCCATGGTTGTGTGGATGATTATTTATAATATATTAATTTTTCTTTTAATTTCAATTAATCTAATATTATAGAATATGATATATATTTTGTAGGTCCATTTAAATTGATAATAAATGAAATTTCAAATATTAATTATTTTATAATTCAAATTTTAAATATTAATTATTTAATATTTCGAAATCAATGTTACATTTTTATATTTACTTAATATAATTATAAGACTATCATGCAAATTATTAAATAACAAATAGTAATATGGTAAAATAACAAATGGCATCACATCACAAATTGCAAATGATATTTTAGAAGGGGAAAATGACCATCATCCACATATTTACTCATTTAATTGTGCTAATTTGAAAGACATTACATTATTTTGGTAATGACTCTACATTGCTTATTGCATTTTTTATTATTTTCAATCTTATTACAAGAGCATTGAAAATTAGTTGTTAGAAATAATGTTATATGAAATATTGTTCTCATTGTGAATAGCGAGGCTACATTGTAAAAAAAAAAAAAAAATGAATCTTATTATAACAGTTTTGAAAGTTAGTTGTTAGAAATAATGCTATATGAAGTATTGTTCTCATTGTGAATAGCTAGGCTGCATTGTTATAATGAGCTTTCAACACTTAAATAATGAGAGAGAGGATTTAATAATAAAAAAATTAATTTGCATTTTTAATTATTTTGAATCTTATTACAACAATTTTGAAAGTTGTTATAACTAATGTTATATGAAATATTGTTCTTATTTCATGTTCAAATGTCCCCTGAAACTTAACCATTAATTAAACATACATAATGTTATGTTAATGGAACATGTGTCTTTGAAAATAGATCTTCAAATATGTTTAGAGTGACAATCATAGATTATTCATTTACCATCATCAAAAATTACGAAATCATGAGGATGTATACCAATAGTGTAGCTCTATTAAGATAAAGCAATTGTAACATTAAATATTGAACTTGGCATTTTATCTTAACCAAGGGAAACATTGATTCAACACGCATTTTTAGAATGTGAAATTACATAACAAACAATATTCATTATGATGATCAAGATTGTTTTCTAAAATGTATACATTTTATCTGAAGCAAGGAAAACATTGATTCAACACGCATTTTTAGAATTTTTAGAATGTGTGATTGCGTACAAAAGACAATTTCATTATGATGATCAAAATTGTTTGCTACAATGTATATGCCCACCACTAAATCTCTAATATCACATATTAATGATGCCAAATGACCATCTTGTAGCATTCCAAAGTCCATGTCATTGTCATGCAAAAGGCTTAATATTTCCAATCACTCCAATATTCCTAGCTGGTAAATAGTGATCAACAAAGGCTTAATAGACACCCATATTAATACACTCATTATCAGTGTGCTTAAACACGGAATGTAACTGCAAAGCAGTGCATATCAAAACACTAGTTATCAATGTGTATCACACAGTATTAAAAACCAATCGGTCTAAATCGGAAATCGGTCAAACCAGTCAGTTCATTGGCCAAACTAACCGAACCGATCAAAAAACCCATTCAATAGCCCTCATTCGCCCTTTTTTTAGACAAACTAGGCATAAACCAACCAATGCATTGCCAGGTCGGCCTAGGACTTACAAAAGGCATTTTTGGAGGCTTGTGAAATGGTTTAGAGGGAAAATAAGGATTGATTCCCTCCAAAAACAATCCCTCTCCAAGCCAATAAAAGGAAGCATCCCCTCTCATTTGCCTCACACATCTCATTTAGAGTTTTTGTGAGCTTCATTGTGAGCTTGGAGAATGTTAAGTTTTTGCTAAAGTAGTGGAACAATAGAGAGTTTGAGCTAAGTAGTAGTCACCATGCCTCCAAAATCCAAGGATACTGCATGGGCTCATTGTGATAAGATTGATGGCAAAATGATCTGCAAATACGGCCAAAAATCTATTGAAGGAATGGGTATTAACAAGTTCAAGCAACACTTGGCTGGGATATGAGGCCATGTAAAGCCATGTGGAGCACCAAAAGAAGTAATAGGGCATGTTAAGGCAAAATACCTTAAGAAATTTGAAACTCAAGTCACTGAACCAGCAAAGAAATTTGTGGCAAAAGGAATTGCAAAGTATGGGAGTCAAGACTCAACCATGAGAAGTTTCAACTTTAAAGTGATAATGTTGATCACTAATATCAGATATATAGACTTGTAGTAGCCCAATGGCCCAATAGCTTGTAGACTTTGTTTTAGGCTCTAGAGGTCCTTTAAAGCCTCTTTGATTATATATTTTGTTGTTGTTATGTATTGCACTTGGTGCTATTTTGATATATTCACCTTTACATGGCATATATATGAGCAAAATTTGCATATTGATTATTGATATGAGGCCATGTAAAGCCATGTGAAGCACCAAAAGAAGTAATAGGGCATGTTAAGGCAAAATACCTTAAGAAATTTGAAACTCAAGTCACTGAACCAGCAAAGAAATTTGTGGCAAAAGGAATTGCAAAGTATGGGAGTCAAGACTCAACCATGAGAAGTTTCAACTTTAAAGTGATAATGTTGATCACTAATATCAGATATATAGACTTGTAGTAGCCCAATGGCCCAATAGCTTGTAGACTTTGTTTTAGACTCTAGAGGTCCTTTAAAGCCTCTTTGATTATATATTTTGTTGTTGTTATGTATTGCACTTGGTGCTATTTTGATATATTCACCTTTACATGGCATATATATGAGCAAACTTTGCATATTGATTATTGGTTTGGAATTATCGTTTTAAATTTTAAAAATATTTTTTTAATTAATTATTTCATGTGTTTTTTAAAACCATTTCATTGATATCTAATCACTCCATATTTGACTAGTTCCAGTTTAAAACTCAATTTATTAGATGGACTGGTCCAACCACTGGTTCTGGTTTGTAATACTATGGTATCAAAACAAGTTATCAATGTGTTTTAGTACAGATTGTAACTGCAAAGCAGTGAATCTCTAAACACTTGTTATTAGTGTGCTTCATCACAGATTGTCACTACAAAATAGTGAATATCAAAACACTTTTTAATCAGTGATATAACAAAGATAAATAGTAACCACAAAGTAGTGATGTAACTATATTTCAACAATATCACAAGTTTATTATTATTATTATCATTAGTGTGCTTCTTCATCATAAATTGTAACTGTGAAATAGTGAATATCAAAACATTTTTTAATTAATGATAAAACAAGGATAAATAGTAACCACAAAACAGTGATGTAACTAAATAGTGAATATCAAAACACTGTTTAATTAATGATATAACAAGGATAAATAGTAACCACAAAACAGTGATGTAACTAACAGTACATATTGATCAATATTTCAACAATATCACAAGTTTATTATTGTCATTATCACAAGTTTATTATTATTGTTATTGATCAAGTGTATCACAGATTGTAACTATGAAATAGTAAATATCAAAACACTTTTTAATTAATAATATAACAAAGATAAATAATAACCACAAAACAGTGATGTAACTAATCATAAATATTGATCAATATTTCAACAATATCACAAGTTTATTAGTATTAGTATTATTGACCAAGTGTAAGACACAAAAATAATATTGAATTATGTCATGTTATGTTGCTCAACCAACTGTCCATAGTGCTAATAAACACATTAACATCTATGACAAAAATAATACCATCCAATATGTCAAAGTATTTTCTTAATCATGAAACACATTCTTAATCATGAAACACAGTGTGCATGATGTGAAATTCAATTGTCTACAATGCTAAAAACACCATGAAAGAGCCTACAGTGATGTGAAATTCAATTGTCCACAATGCTAAAAACACCATGAAAGAGCCTACAATACTAAAAACACCATGAAAGAGCCAACATGTTTACAATGCTTGGAAACACCATGAAAAAGCAATATGTCTACAATGCTCAGAAACACCATGAAAAAGCAACATGTCTACAATGCTCAGAAACACCATGAAAAAGCAACAACACCATGAAAGAGCCAACATGTTTACAATGCTTGGAAACACCATGAAAAAGCAACATGTCTACAATGCTCAGAAACACCATGAAAAAGCAACATGTCTACAATGCTCCATGAAAAAGCAACATGTCTACAATGCTCAGAAACACCATGAAAAAGCAACATGTCTACAATGCTCGGAAACACCATGAAAAAACCAACATTCAAGATGCATTTGCCATCATATATTCAAAGTAAACATTATAACCAACAGTCTACACAGCTCTCAAAAATACCATGAAGAAACCAACCTTCAAAGTGCATTTGCCAACACATATTCAAGTGAATTACAACCAACAATTAAAGTGAATTACAACCAACAATGTATATTCAAAGTGAATTACAACCAACAAGGGCAGTGATCATATAACTATATTCATAGCAAGATTCAAAGTAAATTATAACCAATAGTCTACAAATACCATAAAGAAGCCAACCTTCAAGGTGCATTTGCCAGCACATACTCAAGTGAATTACAACCAACAATGTATATTCAAAATGAATTACAACCAACAAGGGCAGTGATCATATAACTATGTGAATTACAACCAACAATGTATATTCAAAATGAATTACAACCAACAAGGGCAGTGATCATATAACTATATTCATAACAAGATTCAAAGTAAATTATAACCAACAGTCTACAATGCTCAAAGCTCAAATATATTCATAGCAAGATTCAAAGTAAATTATAACCAACAGTGTACAATGATCAAAAATACCATGACAAAGCCCACCTTCAAGATGCAACTGCCATCTTATATTCAAAGTGACGTATAACCAACAAGAGCAGTGATGGTATAACTATATTCATAGCATGATATCAGAGTGTTCTCAAAGTAGATCCATAGTTTTCAAAGTGACGTATAACCAACAAGAGCAGTGATGGTATAACTATATTCATAGCATGATATCAGAGTGTTCTCAAAGTAGATCCATATGAACTATGCTAATAAACAGTTGTTTGATCCACAAGGATGTATAAGTCTTCAAAGCACATATACCACGTATTAGAGTAGATTATCACTATCTACAAATCAGAGATGAGCGCAGCAACGAATGAAATTGAAACCCCAAATTGTTGCGGAAGTGTGACTATGCAAGAGAAGCATACAAATAGTTAAATGTTTAACTGGCCATGCATTAAGAGTACTGCCAAAGAGATCATAACTAAGCAGTAACGGAAAGCTGAAGAACCTCAGAACAGTCATCAATCCTGGCATAGCCAACAGGCAGTTCAGAATGTTGGCCAAGAAGGATCAATACTTTACAACCCATAAAGGCATCATCTCCAAGTTGTCATATGCGACGACCTTCTCACCGAAGCAGCTGTTCTACAATATTGCCCAAGAGCCAACTCCAGAGAACAAGAAGCCACGATACAACCGCTAAAAATAATCCAAAACCTTCATCTGCTTGGCAGAATAAGAAAGCTGGTTATAAAACAACTTTTAACGACTACTCCAATATCTTCATCCTCTTTGGCAGAATAACGCTGGCCATAAAAGACATTTGAGATCAAGTCTTGGAAAATAGTACTGAGATAAACACTCACATGACATGCTCTGGATTTGCAGTGGAATGCTCAACTGACCTTCGGCTATTTTTGTTGAAATCGATAATCAGCATGCCTCTTCTGTCATAGTTCGAATCCTATCTTAACTATTGGATGAAAGGCTGAAAGGCTCGTGAATTGATGACATTTGGTGGTTGAAATGTCACTCCCATATGGTAGAAGATAATCACTACCAGTGTGACTTGGTGCACTCCCTTTCATCATTCTCTATTGCATCAGATAATGCTGTCTAACTTTCTAACAGATTAATTTTAGAAATCTTTGCAACTCTTTCAAGGATATAATGAGGAGTGGAATCATCAGATATTCCGAAGGTTCAAAGTGGGGTGTGAGGCACCCACGTACTATTTTCATTATCCAAAATATTCCTGCTATAAGCCCCGGTGGAGCCAATTGTTATGAGCACCGATCTGCGCCTCTTACAGGGGATAAATGCGGTGTTGTCGCAGTCTACTGAGCCGCTGAAGGGATTCGGGTAGATAATGATACATGATATCAACCATCTTGCAGAAGCTCTGGCACTCATTTTAGAGTGTCTGCCTTTGTTAGGCTTGATCTCAATGCCGCCATTCAAACAGAGAAAAAGGTGGAAGATTTCTGATTGTTGTAGTAAGCAAGGGTTTGTCCGACATCAAGATGCTTTCCCCCGAAGATCAGATGCTGCTGGTCGGAGGGAATCCATTATTTGGCCTGGATCTTATCTTTTGACATCTTTAACAGTGTAAAAGCTCTCAACCTCGAGAGTTATGGTCTTAATAAGAGTTTTGACAAAAATGAAACTGGAATATAACTATCAGATATACCTGTAAATCATCACAAGCAAGCAATTTTCTTTTGGTCAAAATCGTTTATTTAGCAACATATTATGAAAAACAGTGCCAAATTCCGTAAGAAAATGAGAAACCGTTGCCTCCCAAGGATGAGAAATATAATTCATAAACTAAAAGGACTCCCAAACCAAAACTTTAAGCATTTGCCAAAAAATAACTCTTCGCATAAATAATTTTGGAGATCTTCAAGATGCATTTTCCATCATATATTCAAAGTGAATTATAAACAACAAGGGCGGTGATCATATAACTATATTGATAGCTTGATGCCACAGTGTTCTGAAAGTAGATCCATATGAACTATGCTAATAAACAGTTATTTAATCCACAAGGAAGTGTAACAGTCCTCAAAGCACATATACCATTATTTGATCCACAAGTATGACAGTCCTCAAAGCACATATACCATGTATTTAGGGTAGATTATAACCATCTACAAATCATAGATGAGCGCAGCAACGAATGAAATTGAAACCCCAAACTGTTGTTAACAATAAACGGAAGTGTGACTGTGCAAGTGAAGCATACCAGTAGTTAAATGTTTAACCATTCAAGTAATCAGGCCATGCATTAAGAGTACTGCCAAAGAGATAATAACGAAGCAGTAAAACCGAGCGCTGAAGAACCTCAAAACAGTCATGAATCTGGACATAGCCAATAGGCAGTTCAGAAAATTGGCCGAGAAGGATCAATACTCGTAAAGGTAACCCATAAAGGCATCTCCAAGTTGTCATCTCCAACGACCTTATCACCAAAGCAGTTGTTCTGCAATGTCGCCCAAGAGCCAACTCCAGAGAACAAGAAGTCACGATACCACTGCTAAAAATACTCAAATATCCTCATCCTGCTTGGCAGAATAAGAAAGCTGGCTATAAAACAACTGCTAACGACTACTCCAATATGTTCATCATCCATGGCAGAATAATGTTGGCAATAAAAGACATTTGAGATCAAGTCTTGGAAAATAGTACTGAGATAAACACTCACATGACATGCTCTGGATTTGCAGTGGAATGCTCAACTGACCTTTGGCTATTTTCGTTGAAATCGATAATCAGCATGTCTCTTCTGTCATAGTTCGAATCCCATCTTTTGGATGAAAGGCTGAAAGGATCATGGAATTGATGACAATTGGTGGTTGAAATGCCATTCCCATATGGTTAGATTATAATCACTACCTGTGTGACTTGGTGCACTCCCTTGTATCATTCTCTATTGCATCAAGTAATGCTGTCTGACTTTCTAAAAGATTAATTTTGAAAATCTTTGAAACTCTTTCAAGGATATAATGCGGCACCCATGTCCTATTTTCATTATCCAAAATATTCCTGGTATAAGCACCGATCTGCACCTCATTACAGGGGATAGATGTGGTGGTGTAGCAGTCTACTGAACCGCTTAAGGTATTCAGGTATAGACAAAGATACATGATAAAGGGGAAATTCTTATAAACCCTTAGCATGATGCAAATACCGTTGAAAAGAAGGACGCACTTCTTCAACTATGTTGCTGAAGCACTGGCACCATTTTAGAGTGTCTGCTTTTTTTAAGCTTGATCTCAATACTGCCCTTCAAACGGGGAAAAAGGTGGAGGATAGATTCCTTCCGATCGTTGTAATAAGCAAGGGTTCGTCCATCATCAAGATGCTTTCCTGTCCATCATCAAGATGCTTTCCTGTGAAATCAAACGCTGCTGGTCGGAGGGAATCCCTTCTTTGGCCTGGATCTTCTTTGGTAAAAGCTCTCAACCTCGAGAATTATGGTCTTAATAAGAGTTTTGACAAAGATCTGCTTCTTGAAACTAGAATATAACTAACAGATATACCTGTAAATCATCAGAAGCAAATTTTTTTGGTCAAAACTGTTTATTTATCAACAAATTATGAAAAATCAGTACCAGATTCCATCAGAAAATTAGAAACTGTTGCCTTCAAAGGATGACAGCAAAAGTAATTCTTAAACTGAAGGAAAAGCTATCCAAAGCCAAAACTTTAAGCAGTTGCCAGAAAATGGCTCTTCACCAAAACTCCAGAGCTTCAAGAGGCATTTGCCATCATATATTCACAGTGAATTATAGCTAACAAGGGCAATGATCATATAACTATATTGATAGCATGATATCACAGTGTTCTCAAAGTAGATCCATATGAGCTATGCTAATATACAATTGTTTGATTCACAAGGAAGTATAACAGTCCTCAAAGGAAATATACCGTGTATTTAGAGTAGATTATCACCATCTACAAATCAGAGATGAGCGCAGCAACGAATGAAATTGAAACCCCAAACTGTTGTTAACAATAAACGGAAGTGTGACTGTGCAAGTGAAGCATACCAGTAGTTAAATGTTTAACCATTCAAGTAATCAGGCCATGCATTAAGAGTACTGCCAAAGAGATCATAATGAAGCAGTAAAACCGAGCGCTGAAGAACTTCAAAACAGTCATGAATCTGGACATAGCCAACAGGCAGTTCAGAAAATTGGCCGAGAAGGATCGATACTCGTAAAGGCAACCCATAAAGCCATCTCCAAGTTGTCATCTCCAACGACCTTATCACCGAAGCAGTTGTTCTGCAATGTCGCCCAAGAGCCAACTCCAGAGAACAAGAAGTCACGATACCACTGCTAAAAATACTCAAATATCCTCATCCTGCTTGGCAGAATAAGAAAGCTGGCTATAAAACAACTGCTAACGACTACTCCAATATCTTCATCATCCATGGCAGAATAATGTTGGCGATAAAAGACATTTTAGATCAAGTCTTGGAAAATAGTAATGAGATAAACACTCACATAACATGCTCTGGATTTGCAGTGGAATGCTCAACTGACCTTCGGCTATGTTTGTTGAAATCGATAATCAGCATGCCTCTTCTGTAATAGTTCGAATCCTATCTTTTGGATGAAAGGCTGAAAGGTTCATGGAATTGATGACATTTGGTGGTTGAAATGCCATTCCCATATGGTTAGATTATAGTCACTACCTGTGTGACTTGGTGCACTCCCTTGTATCATTCTCTATTGTATCAAGTAATGTTGTCTGACTTTCTAAAAGATTAATTTTGAAAACCTTTGAAACTCTTTCAAGGATATAATGCGGCACCCGTGTCCTATTTTCATTATCCAAAATATTCCTGGTATAAGCACCGATCTGCACCTCATTACAGGGGATAGATGGTCCTGGTATAAGCACCGATCTGCACCTCATTACAGGGGATAGATGTGGTGGTGTCGCAGTCTACTGAACCGCTTAAGGTATTTGGGTAGACAAAGATACATGATAAAGGGGAGATTCTTATAAACCCTTAGCATGATGCAAATACCATTGAAAAGGAGGACGCACTTCTTCAACTATGTTGCTGAAGCACAGGCACCATTTTAGAGTGTCTGCTTTTTTAAGCTTGATCTCAATACTGCCCTTCAAACAGGGAAAAAGGTGGAGGATAGATTCCTTCCGATCGTTGTAATAAGCAAGGGTTCGTCCGTCATCAAGATGCTTTCCTGCTAAGATCAAACGCTGCTGGTCGGAGGGAATCCCTTCTTTGGCCTGGATCATCTTTGGCATCTTTAAAGGTGTAAAAGCTCTCAACCTCAAGAGTTATGGTCTTAAGAAGAGTTTTGACAAAGATCTGCTTCTTGAAACTAGAATATAACTAACAGATATGCCTGTAAATCATCAGAAGCAAATTTTTTTGGTCAAAATTGTTTATTTACCAACATATTATAAAAAATCAGTACCAAATTCCATCAGAAATTTAGAAACCATTGCCTTCAAAGGATGACAAACATAATTCATAAACTGAAGGAAAAGCTATCCAAAGCCAAAACTTTAAGCAGATGCCAAAAAATGGCTTCACATAAACAAAAAATCACTCTTCACATAAACAATTTTGGAGAACACCAATGGGACTAGCAATTTTGGAGAACACCAATGGGACTAGTTGCAAATCGATTCCAAACACCAAAACTCCAAAACTCCAGAGCTTCAAGAGGCATTTGCCATCATATATTCACAGTGAACTATAGCCAACAAGGGCAGTGATCATATAACTATATTGATAGCATGATATCACAGTGTTCTCAAAGTAGATCCATTTGAGCTATGCTAATATACAGTTGTTTGCTTCACAAGGAAGTATAACAGTCCTCAAAGGAAATATTCCATGTATTTAGCGTAGATTATCACCATCTACAAATCAGAGATTCACAGTGAACTATAGCCAACAAGGGCAGTGATCATATAACTATATTGATAGCATGATATCACAGTGTTCTCAAAGTAGATCCATTTGAGCTATGCTAATATAAATTTGTTTGCTTCACAAGGAAGTATAACAGTCCTCAAAGGAAATATTCCATGTATTTAGCGTAGATTATCACCATCTACAAATCAGAGATGAGCGCAGCAACGAATGAAATTGAAACACCAAACTGTTGTTAACAATAAACGGAAATGTGACTGTGCAAGTGAAGCATACCAGTAGTTAAATGTTTAACCATTCAAGTAATCAGGCCATGCATTAAGAGTACTGCCAAAGAGATCATAACAAAGCAGTAAAACCGAGCACTGAAGAACCTCAAAACAGTCATGAATCTGGACATAGCCAACAGGCAGTTCAGAAAATTGGCCGAGAAGGATCAATACTCGTAAAGGAAACCCATAAAGGCATCTCCAAGTTGTCATCTCCAACGAACTTCTCACCGAAGCAGCTGTTCTACAATATTGCCCA
Organism: Pinus tabuliformis; assembly: GCA_031772625.1. Lineage (NCBI taxonomy): Eukaryota > Viridiplantae > Streptophyta > Pinopsida > Pinales > Pinaceae > Pinus > Pinus tabuliformis. The sequence continues at coordinate 966,252,503 of CM062811.1, forward strand.
AGAGCCAACTCCAGAGAACAAGAAGCCACAATACCACTGCTAAAAATACTCCAATATCTTCATCCTCCTTGGCAGAATAAGGCTGGCCATAAAAGAAATTTGAGATCAATTCTTGGAAAACAGTACTGAGATAAACAATCACATGCCGTTCTGGATTTGCAGTGGAATGCTCAACTAACCTTCGGCTATTTTTGTTGAAATTGATAATCAGCATGCCTCTTCTGTCATAGTTCGAATCCCGTCTTAACTATTGGATAAAAGGCTGAAAGGCTCATGGAATTGATGACATTTGGTGGTTGAAATGCCATTCCATATGGTAGAAGATAATCACTACCAGTGTGACTTGGTGCACTCCCTTTTATCATTCTCTATTGCATCAGATAATGCTGTCTGACTTTGTAAAAGATTAATTTCGAAAATCTGTACAACTCTTTCAAGGATATAATTAGTGGAATCATCAGATATCCAGAGGGCTCAAAATATCCAAAATATTCCTGGTATAATCCCTTGAGGAAAAAATGGATATGAGAACCCATCTGCACCTCTTACAGGGCACAGGTGTGGTGGTGTCGCAGTCTAATGAGCCGCAGGAGATTCCCGGTATAAGCCCTGGAGGAACCAATGGATATGAGCACCGATCTGCACCTCTTACAGGGGACAGATGTGGTTGTGTCGCAGTCTGCTGAGCCGCAGAAGGGATTCGGGTAGACAATGATACATGATAAAGGGGAAATTCCAATAAACCCTTAACATTATGCAAAAACCGTTAAAAAGGAGGATACACTTCTTCAACTATATCGCTGAAGCTCTGGCACTCATTTTAGAGTGTCTTCTTTTCTTAAGCTTGATCTCAATACCGCCCTTCAAACAGAGAAAAAGGTGGAGGATAGATTCCTTCTGATTGTTGTAATAAGTAAGGGTTCGTCCATCATCAAGATGCTTTCCTGCAAAGATCAGACGCTGTTGATCGAAGGGAATCCCTTCTTTCGCCTGGATCTTATCTTTGACAGTAATCCCTTCTTTCGCCTGGATCTTATTTTTGACATCTTTAACGGTGTAAAAGTTCTCAACCTCGAGAGTGATGGTCTTAATAAGAGTTTTCACAAAGATCTGCATCTTCAAACTGGAATATAGCTAACAGATATACCTGTAAAGTATCACAAGCAACTTTTTGGTCAAAATTGTTTATTTATCAACGTATTACGGAAAAACAGTATCAAATTCCATAAGAAAATGAATTTTTTTGGTCAAAATTGTTTATTTATCAACGTATTACGAAAAAACAATATCAAATTCCATAAGAAAATGAGAAATCGTTGCCTCCCAAGAATGAGAAATGTAATTCATAAACTAAAAGGTAAAGCTCACCAAAGCCAAAACTTTAAGCAATTGTCAAAAGATAACTTTCACATAAAACGAAGAAGAGTAGGAGCTCTAACAAGGTTGCGTGACAAAATTTTATACACTAAGCTACAAAAACAATAAAATGCAGAACGCAATATAGCCTTGATAGCTATATTTTCATTCAAAATAAAATACACGCATTAGAAAACGAATTTTAGAGCTTAAACAAAAAAAAACATAGACCACCTGTAAATACAAACCCAGAAAGAAACCCTAAAAGCTTGCACATCAAGAAATATAAGCTACAGAAAATAAATATTACCGTCAATAACCACATACAGTCAGAGGCACAGAGCAAGATCTAATGGGAATCAACTCCTAAGTAGTGAAATAATGAAACGTTGTTTTGGCCTGAACAATGTGATGCATTTACAAAAGTTTTTTCCCCATATAGCTGTTGTTGTAGCTTAATCAGGGTCACCATAAACTACATTTCTCAAAATATAGTCAAGTATGTCAAATATAGGTGAATAGGAATCTGTGCCAACCAATATGCTTGGAAGAGGCCACAAGGCAAGCCACCAAATTTTCTGATCAGATTATGTTCTTTAAATTTATAAGTATATTGGAATCTTGGATACATTTTATAGAATCTACATTTGCAAGAAAAACCTGGAAACTTTGCCACCAGACATATTTTAGATCTAGCAGTGAAAACGAAATGTCATTGGTGCATAGATGATAATTCATCAATTAAATGATCTAGCAGTGAAAATGAAATTTCATTGGTGCATAGATGGTAATTGAGATTGTCCAGGACAGGAGAAAATTATGGAGCAGCCTCAAAATTTTGAAGCAGCTTCAGAGGCAGCAGATTGTAATTGCCTTCCAGAATCAAAAAAATAGCTTCAAGTTTGCCATCACCTAATCTGCCATAAACTCCATGAACAAATGAATAGATACAGAAGTCCTGAACTCAATGGACAAATGAATGAAAACAGATAATACAGAAGTCCTGAACTCAATGGAGAAATGAATAGAAACAGATAACGGACCAAAATGAATAGGAATATAATGCACTTCCTGCGACAAGTATTGGCATGACAATTGAGACCTTCCAGTACAAAAAAAAAATGGCTTCAATTTTACCATCATCTAATCTGTCCTAAACTCCAGGAACAAATGAATAGATACAGATGTCTTGAACTCAATGGACAAATGAATAGATACAGATGTCCTGAACTCAACGACAAATGAATAGAAACAGATAACAAACCAAAATGAATAGGAATATAAATGAACTTCCTGCAAAAATTGAGAACCGATTAATTAATTTGAGATTGCATTCCTGCGACAATTGAGAACCAATTAATTAATTTGATATTGCATTGTTGTAGATATGGAGATCAAATTTTACATTTTTTGTCCAGTGAGACCTATATGTGAGAACCAAGGTTTCATGTTCCCATTATTGTTACAGACCGTTGAATTTTCAGTCCTCCCTGTCCTCGTTCTGAAACATGCAATAGATCATCAAGTCGGGATACAGGGCTGCAACTAGGAAAGCTCATAAACAAGGAAAAAAAAAATCTGAAACATGCAATAGATCATCAAGTCGGGATACAGGACTGCAATTAGGAAAGCTCATAAACAAGTAAAAAAAAATTATAAAAAGGCATTCTATATAACGACAATGAGATACAAGATGATACAGAAACTGACCGTGCTTTGCCACATGTTTGTTTCCCATTGTTGTGCCCTACAAAAATATTTACTAAATTGTCTGTGTTCCATTACCCTTTGGATGTATGTGAATAATCCAAATGCATACAATGGTAGTCAGAGATGGTTCATAAGACATTACTTGCACCAAAGGCTCTGCTATAATGGACATAGCTTTTGGGTGCAGTCATTGGATTACCTCAGTTATGGCTAAATATGGGTGAGACTCCTCCAATGGCTTGAAATGCATCGTAAATACTCCACCGGTGAGGAAATTTTCAGTCTCTCCAGCAAACAATCTCCCAAGCTGTCAAGAGGCATCCATGTCACATGGATAGATGAGGGGAATCGAGATAAGGAATTACTAACAGACAGAGTGGTCGATGCATTAATGACTGCAGTGTTCACCATTGCTACACACCTCGGACCAATACCCAAATTAATCAACATCTTTCAAATGAAAGACCAATTAACTTGATCATAAGCTTTGCTTATGATCTATCTTCAGGAAAAGTGATTGTTGGCTAGTCTCTTGGCCCCCTTGAAAGCTTTCCATGTGGAAAATGCAGTGTTATGAATATATCTCCGCTAAACAAACCTTATTTTAGATTGCCACACTACATACCAGGTAAATATCGACCAATTAGAAATCCAGAGAGATCCCCTTGAAACTTTCTGTTTATAATGAGCAGCTTTTAATAATCCGATTTCCAGAGAGATCCACTTGAAACTTTCTGTTTATAGTGAGCAGCTGCTAATAATTCAAAATTGGTTGTGTTCAGATTTAATGTCTTTGGAAGTAGAACATGAACAAATATATTAACTCTGCACACTTTCAGGTCCTAAAAATTATTTATTCACCATCTGCTGGTCATCCAAATTTAAATCGGTCCTATTCAGTTTGGATGTTTGATTGGTCTAAGATACTGGAGAATGTTCTTTGATCTCTGCCTCCTCTGACTCCTGACAACTTGCCTCTAGGTTCATATTTAAGGTCAAGGGCATCGAGATGGTGTATTTAAGCTCAAGGTAGTACTCTCTCTATTTCTTATGGAGCGTGTTCTTTGATCTCTGCCTCCTCTGACTCCTGACAACTGCCTCTAGGTTCATATTTAAGCAAAAGGGCATCGAGATGGTGTATTTAAGCTCAAGGTAGTACTCTTTCTAATTCTTATGATTTTCATATCGGTATATCTCTTTTTGGGGTCTGTAGCATAACTTTACAACTGACCATCATATTTAAGCTCAAGGGCATCGACATGTTATATTGAAGCTCAAGGCAGCACTCTCTCTATTTCTTATGATTTTCATATTGGTATATCTTTTTTTGGGGCCTATAAAATAACTTTACAACTGACCAAGCATAGTGGCATCGCTGAGGTGGTATAATGATCAAGGTGGTTTCTCAGATAGTTTAATGAACTGGACCATCTTTCCAAACACAAGTTGAATGCTAGCATCAAACATGCAATTGATTATGTCAAGCAGTTTCCTCCTCTAATTGTACCTTTGACAACTAATTCCATTGCATTTGTGGTGGGTGATTTTTGTAGCCATTCTTATCATTATTGCTTTCTTGGATCAATCTCTTTTTGAGGCACATCTATTTGGCCACAATTTGTTTTATTTGAAATTGTAACAACAATTCGTATAAAAGCTATCACATACAGTTTGCCTTCTCAGCAGACCCAGGGCCAATTGTTGTTAAGTTTAAAGATATTATCTCCATCAATTGTCAAAATAGTTCCTGACTGAAATATTAGGATTGTGAATTTCCAATTCCATGAGAAGGCATCTTTCACACTGAATTTAGTGTATAAACCATTCCAGCAATATAAACATGACACTCATTTCTCATGAAAATAATGATAGATACTTATCTCAAAATAAGACAAGGCAAATGAGTCGAGGACTGCAACTCTCTGCCCAACCATACAAGGGGCTGCATTGTGGTTTTCTTGCAACCCAATCACCCCCAAGCTAGATTGAGCTAAGGAGGTATGCTCAAGGGATGAGACCAACACTGCCAACTGAATATACTGCAGACAATCCAAAGGTCTGCCACCTCCACCTTGAATAAACACAAAGGAATCCAGAGACCTATGTCTCCACCCCTCAACCAAGCACAAGGGAGTCTAAAGACCTATGTCTCCACCCTCAACCAAACAAAAGTGAGTCCTCGCAATCTCCCGTTGACCGATTTTGACTCATGGTCAACGTGATTTTGACTTGCGAGTTAGTGATTGCAATGGGCTCGGGCGATGAGTCAGAAAAATTAGGATAAAGTCAACGGTATTTTTTTTGGGTTTGCGTTTTTATTTTCCTTATTGCCGCCACACCCGTGGAGTTCGTTGTTGGTTTTCTATTGCAGCACGTGGAGACTAACATCGCAAGCGTTACAACTTACTTTGTCGTCTAGCCACTTTGACGACACTTTGTCTTTGTCGTTCGACACATGCAGTCACCAATTCTGGATAGCAAATAGGTCGATTAGAGCTCGGCTTTCGACCATAAGGACCTTTAGGTGCTCGACCAAGAGGGAGAGGATGCGTAAGCAGGCTCGACTGTTAAGGAGAGGACCTTTAGGGTGCGTAAGCACGCTCGACTAATAAGGACCCTTTAGGGGGCTCGACTGATAAGGAGAGGAGAGGTGCTCGACTGTTAAGGACCTTTAGGTACTCGACCCCAAGGGAGAGGATGCGTAAGCGGGCTCGACTGTTAAGGACCAGAGGCGCTCGACCATAGGGAGAGGACCCTTTAGGGGGCTCGACTGATAAGGAGAGGAGAGGACCCTCACCATATGAATAGTGAGTGACTCCGTCCCTTTAGGGGGCTCGACTGATAAGGAGAGGAGAGGGAGAGGAGAGGAGAGGACCTTCCTTGGGGATTATTGGGCCTTCAACTGAGGATGCGTAAGCAGGCTCGACTGATAAGGACCTTTAGGTGCTCAACCATAAGGAGAGGAGAGGAGAGGAGAGGAGAGGTACGTTAGTGACTTTTAGTTACTTATTTGAGAGACCCAATAAGTAAATTGAAAAGAGGAGGTGGGTGATTCTATTCTGGTTCCTATCTCGAATGACGTAATTACGTATATAATGAATGCCGACCAAGACAATGAGTAAGTGACTGCTGGTCATTATGCATGAATGAGATATCTCTTTGTATACGATATTATGATTGATGATTCGAGCGAATCGTACCTATAAACCGCCTAATTGATGGTGAAATGGTGGTAGTTATATATGAGCATATGGTAGTTGCGGCTTCATAAAATAGAGATTCAGATCGTAATGACATATATAATTCAATGTAGACCGATTCACTTACTCGATCTATCTCTCTTTAGCCAGCCTATGTTGCGGTAGTTTTCCAGAGGCATGCATCGAGAGTGGAATCTCGTCTGAAAGGATGCGTAAGCAGGCTCGACTGATAAGGACCCTTTAGGGGGCTCGACTGATAAGGAGAGGAGCGGGCATTTGCGTGCGTTTTACGGCGACTTTACACACCCAACCCTGCTATGATGGTCAAGCCATTCTTCCTCTCCCTCACCATATGACAAGTACTTATCTCCTTGCCCACTTATCCTAAAGTAATTCGACTCAACTAAACTTGTCGAACTGTCAGCTGAACTTTGCGGAACAGTGAGGTTCTATCATGAAGTAAGTCAACTCAACTGAACTTGTCGAACTGTCAGTTGAACTTCGTGAAATAGTGAACTTGTGAGATGTCGAACTTTGAAGGTTCTGACTTTGAATTCACATTAACATACATAATATGTGTTTTTCCATTAAACTTTCCATAGTTTATTTATGGTGAATTCAGTGACAATTTTTATGGTAGCAATAGTAATAAAATTTGAATCATGATTTTGGTTGGATTTAAGGAGTGATCCTTTTCATCCATGGTCGGTGGTGATCATGTCAGTAACATAAATTTAAATTTATTTGGGTTTAATCCTGGTGGAAATAAGATGGATTTAAGAAGAGATCCTTTTCATCCATGGTTGGTGGTGATCATGTCAGTTACATAAATTTATTTGAAGTCAACACGGGGACACTAAACCGAGGGTTGTCAAAGGATGGATTCATTGGCTTTTATTTGTTTTTATTTTTATTTAATCATATTTTACTTCCATTGAAGTGGAATAATGGTGAAGGGTGGCTCTTACTGGGGACTCAATAGCAATTTTTATGGTATCAATAATAATAAAATTGTCGGGGTTCACCCTAGTGTAAATAGAGCTAAATTTAATCTCAGATCTTTTCTACCAATGGTCAGTGGTGATCCTATCAGTAAAAATAATGGCGGCGCTGTAAAAATAGATGTGGGTAAAACTGCTGCTAAAGAATGCCCTCAGAGGCACAAGCGTACCAAGTATTATCATCTGGTAATTTTGACCAACAGACAATGTTGATTGTTTTTTCTTTTCCTTCATTTGATTTTTAACCAATTTTTTTCCCGAAATCTAGTCTGTATGACAATACCCAGTATTGGTTGTGCTGAGTTGGGTTATCTTTTGTTGCATGGATCACAAAGCAGATCACATATATATTCATCTTTTAAATTTTAACTTCTTCATTATGATTAAGAAAGTTTCCAGGTTTGCAATGTGCATTGATTTCATTTAATTTTTCAGTTTTTTGTATCATTTTTATTTTTATTTTTTGTCTATTTCGGGCCTACAAGAGCCACAAATTAAACACAAGTCCAAAAATTAATAATGCCAAGGGAGGAGGACTTTGCTTGGGCTTATTGTGACAAGATTCCTGGAGACCCCAAGCTCCTTTGTAAATTTTGCAAAGTGAAATGTAGTGGAGGCATTTATAGTTCAAGTACCACCTTGCACAGATACTCAACCATGATATCTCTGCGACAATGTTGACGAAAATGTCAAACACCAAGCAATCTTGGCCCTTGATATGTTGAGCCAGCCTAATGCTAAGAAAGCAAAGCAAAATAAAGAAATAGGAACTCTTGGAGTTGACCATTCTTCTTCCAATACCCCCTTGCCATCTCCCTCTATTGAATCCTCAATGTCGTTCCCAAGTTTCCCACACATGCCTCCAAGTCCAAGTCAAACTCAAGGCCAAATGAATCTGCATTCAACACTGGAGGTGGAAACATATACACTTTTTTGCGCCCAACACAAAAACTGGTTCCCAAAGAAATATGAACTCTTGGAGTTGACCATTCTTCTTCCAATACCCCCTTGTCACCTCCCTCTATTGAATCCTCAATGTCGTTCCCAAGTTTCCCACACATGCCTCTAAGTCCAAGTCAAACTCAAGGCCAAATGGATCATCCTGCATTCAACACTGGAGGTGGAAACATAAACACTTTTTCGCTCCCAACACAAAAACCGGTTCCCAACGTACCTTGGATGGCACTGGTTGGAAAAAAATATCCATAGTCAGGCAAGGAAGGCCATTACTAGCTTTTAGTACTATTCTGATACACTTTTCCACTGTGCTAGAAGTCCTCATTAGCAAGCTATGATTGATGTAGTTGTTGTTGCACGTCCAAGGTTCAAAGCCCCTTCATCAGAGAACCTTAGGACAAATTTGTTGTTAGAGAGTGTTGAAGATGTCACCTTAGGACAGATTTGTTGTTAGAGAGTGTTGAAGATGCCATGCTTGTGCTATCTGAGTTTCATTCATCATGGGTAGAAACATGGTGCACTATCATGAGTGATGGATGGACAGATCAGAGGAATAGAACTTTAATAAATTTCCTTGTATCTTGTCCAACATGCATAATGTTTCTCAAATCAGTGGATGCCTCAAACAAGGTTAAGACTACCTAATTTATTTGTGAAATGGTGGAGGAAGTCGTTCAAGAAGTGGGAGAAGAACATGTTGTACAAACTGTCACTAAGAATGCAACTAATTATATGGTTGCTGGTAGACTTTTTGAGATTAGGCACCCCATTATTTTTTGGACCTCTTGTACTGCCCACTGCATAGATTTAATGCTTGAGGACATTGGTAAACTTCATTGGATACATGAGGTTGTGGAGAAGGCAAAATCCATAACCAATCCACACTATTGTCCTAAACACCATGAGAAAATATACTGAAGGTAAAGAGATTGTTCGACCTACAGTGACTAGATTTGCAACAATTTCATATCTTTGCAATATGTGGTCGAGCAAAAGATAAATCTAAAGAGGATGTTCTTGGTACCTGAGTGGATAGCATCTAAACATTCCAAGGCCCTTGAAGGCATTGAAATTGTTGCACTTGCGTTTAATGACAGTTTCTGGAAAGATGTCGAAGAGATTATTGCTATGAGTTCTCATGGTTCTCATGTACTTCAAGTCTTTTAACTTTTTCATTTTTTAAATTTCATTTCAAGCTTCTTTTTATTCTCAAGGTTGCATATTTCATTAAATTTGAAAGCTTGAACTTTCAAGATGGTTGATGGTGACAAACCCTCTATCGGTCACATTTATGAGATGATGGATCTGCAAGGGAGGCCATCAAAAGAAGATATGGGGATGAGGAGGCAAATTCTTTGCCTCTTTGGGACATTATTGATGCAAGTTGGGATAGGCAATTGCATTCCCCCTTAAATGTTGTTGGGTACTTCTTAATCCCACAATATTTTTATGATAAGAGCAAATTTAATGAGGATGGGAATGTTGGCAAAGGACTTTTGACATGCATGGAAAGGTGCTTCCCTGTTCCAAAATTTCTAAGTCGTGTCTTTGAATTACAGGTTATAGGATGCCAGCTAAATCATTTGCCTATACCAATGCTATATGAGAAAGGACTAAGATGTTGCTAGGTGCCCTTTGAGGCTTGAAGGCTTCACCAATTCATTAAATTGGTTTAAACTTTATTCTGTATGTTAAATGTTTTATTAAAGTTTGTTGTCTTTTTAAGTTTTTACTATTTAGTATTTAGTACTTACCACTCACGAACAATTGCCACTTGCTAGGTCTTTGGTGGCAAAACTTTGGTAGTGATACGCTAGATTTGAAGAGATTTGCCATTCAAATCTTAAACCAATAATGTAGTGCTTCAGGTTGCGAGTGCAACTAGAGCATGTTTGAGAAAATACATTCTAAGAAGCGGAATCGATTGACACAAGCGCTTAAATGACTTTGTATTTGTCCATTACAATCTACGACTTCGCAACAAGCAAATACTAGGTGAGATCCTGAATTTGAAGGCTTCATAATCTAATTTGAAGTTTAAACTTTAAAGTTCAAACTTTAATTCACATTTCAATCTCTCATGATAATGACAAGTTTGGATCATTCACCAATCGACCTTGAAGAGATAGATCTACAAACTACAAATGCATCAAATTGGGTCCAATTAGAAGAGGCTCCACTTTTAAGCCTACATGGCTTAGAGAACTTTGAGATTCAAGCAAGCGAAGGAGTGGGAGTAATCGCTTCTAGTTCTCACTCTAGGAGTCTTAGACTCTTAGTTACTGATTTTTCACTGATTAGCATGCAGTATTTTGTAAACTTTTAGAAGCAGATGCTTCTGGTTCTATGTAGTCACTAGTTAGGAGTCTGGACTCGGAACTTTGAAGTTTGTACCATGTTTGGACTCATAAAATATATGAGATACTTATTCATTCATGATATTTTGGACATCTATTGATATTATGCATTGTTTCGACATGACTTTATTGAATATCAATGAAAAATGTTTTTCTTTTTTTTAATTCAATATATGTGTATCTCTTTATTTATTGAATTCACCGATTTTTTTCCGATCCGATTAAAACTCTTCACTCTTTTGCCTCGTCGATTTATTGTTGATTTCGAGTCTGGTAACATTGGTCAATACTCCTATTGCTCAACCAAATTGTGTTTCTCCTCTGTGTGCTATGGAAATCCAAGATCCCTTTGTGTAAAGTTGCCTTTAAACACCCCTTTACAACTTTGTTACACACTCTTACTCTGGTGGTGTTACACGTGTTGTTACACACTCTTACTCCTATGGTGTTACACTTGTGTTGATGTGCATGCCTCCTCAGTAACAATACAATACCTCCTCAATAACCATAAGATGGATCACCTTCTACACAAGTATTCAAGTCTCCTCAGGGACTATACAATGGATCCTTAGCATCAATAAGATTGATCACATTCTGTGCAAATGTTAAGGTCTCCTCAGTGATTATATGATTGCTCACCGTTAGCACTGATGTTCATGTCTTGTCAGCTCGAAATTTCCAGCGTTTTCTTTTACATACATGATCTGTTTTCTCTCTACCTACGTTTTTTCTCTCTTTGTTCCTGCTTTCCTTTTTCCCCAACCCAAGAAAAAATGAACCTCTGCCAACATATATTCTTCTTATCTAGCTATTCGTTCTCCTCTTTCTTTCACCCAGTACGCCTCCACTTTCACTGCTCAAGTCCTATCTTGGCGTTGTTATTTTCTAGTCTAGCCAAGATCTTCAATTTGTTTTGTGTCTGTCTGGCCAACATGTTACAGGCCAATCACATTGGAGCGAAATTCCAAGGATGTTAGATTTAAGTCACGAAGAGTGACTTCAATCTAACATCCTTGGAATTTTGCTCGATTTCCTCAAAGGAGATGCCAATTTGTCTTGGAAGATTTGCTTGTTGATCACTCTTTGTTTCTCATCTCTACTATTGGCAAATGCCAACAGACAAATATTGAAATCTCAGCATCAATCCCTTGAATAGGTGTTAATTTGGAACAAAGGATTCTTTCAACAATACTACAATTTCCCCCGACATATATATAGCTGATAAAAAAAATATTTTGTTAAGATTAGGTATGTTCTATGCTAGAGCAATTTATAAAATTTTCATAGTTAGCAATCACATCAGCATTACGATAAACTGCAGATAGAACATAAATATAAAACACAGAAGACAAGCCAAGGCAAGAGGACACAAGATATGGCGCGAGCCAGGGACAAACCCCACAATGTGTGGGGAAACCCTTTGACCAAATCTTCTTTTATCTTCAAAGTTCAGCAGAGAAAGAGAGAGAGAGAGTACATTTACAACAGAAGTCAACACTTTGACTTGTCTAGATCTAAGCATAGACCATCTTCTATAACGATGAGATCAGTTGAAGACATTCAGCTTCGACTGATCCTCCAAGGTGACTCCTTCACCTATCATCGTGTTGCATCTCGTCCATTTGGTGCACCTTACTGTGTAGCACCATCATGATGCTCATGATCTCATACATCACGCTGCTCATACATCATGTTGTCCATGATCTACATCATGTTGCCCATGTCCATGATCTTATCCATCATCATGCTGCCCTTCATATCCCTGATCATCTTTCAACTTCATGCTGCCCATACTAATGTGCATCATCATCATGTTGCTGCCTTAACAGATGACATTCTATCACTGCTATTCATTGTCATATGGCTGCTACAGGTATGCCATTCTATCACTGTAGATTATGCTTAGAGTGTAGTAGACACAGTCATCACTTAAATACTCTCCAACATGATCACATCAATGCTGAGACTGAGATAGCATTACTATGATCTCCATTAGACCCAGACAGTGAGGATAGTAAGGGCACAAAAATACTTCTGTATATGCCGAGAATGTAACTATCATTGTCATTACTACAACAGCCTTTAACAAGATCTTACTTGATACTGAAACCATCGTCGTTACAACTTCACAGCTGTATCACCAAGATCATTCACTGTTGTATCTTTCCACGAGGGTATCCGGACTGAGACAGTGATCACAAATATGTGTGGTTGAAGCAAGAATGAAGGACGCTGAGGTATACTGTTATGAGATCATCAAGTTACAAGTATGCTGAGAATAATAGATCTGGTCTTCTCATTGTAATATATTCCTATGCCAAGTTATACTGTTGTCTGCTACAGGGATACTGTACCTTAGACCCTCCCGAGGATACTTCTAATCTATTTGACTGCATATAAATGAGTCTTTATTGCTGAGTATAAAGATTCATTGACAATGTTGCGTTTGACTGCGGCTCTTCTACTGCAGCTTCATCAAATGTATGCCGATAGCCCGAACGTATGACTGCGTTTGACTGCGGCTCTTCTACTGCAGCTTCATCAAATCTCCTTCATGTATGCCAATAGCCCGAACGTATGACTGCGTTTGACTGCGGCTTTTGCACCGAAGTTTCTGTTGCTTCATCCATTCGAGAGGTATACCTAGAATGAGAGAGAGACTTCACTGCTCTGTCCATCCGAGGACATCACCTTCAGATCACAGCTATCCCGAGAGTAGACTAGCCCGGATTCTACTTCAGCTGAACCCTAGATCTGTCTCACCGAAATGCGGATCTTCTTGACTACGACTTCTCTCCTCCATGCGAAGATCCTTTTGACTACGTATAAAATATTTCTAAGAACAGCGTATGAATGTCTTCATGAACAACGTCCAAAATGTCTTCATGAACTGCATAGATATGTTTCCATGACCTATGTATATCAGTCTCCATGAACAACATATGACTGTCTCCATGACCAGCGTATATATGGGAGCCTCTTTGACTGCGTAGATTAGGGCCTGTGTATAAAACTTCTTGGACAGCATATTAGGGAATCACTGGACAACAGATTATGGCTCCTTGCTGTGTGTATTAGTGTCTCAAAGACCAGCGTATGTCCTGTATTTATGACCTGCGCCTAGGGCATGTTTGTACTGCAGCTAGGGCATTATACACTAGCATATACTCTCAACGTTTCTCCTTTTCCAAAAACCCAGACGTGGAGAGGAGATCACATGAAGAGTGTGTCTCAATGACATCAAATCCTCTTATATTTATACTAATGTGTAGATGATGAATAGACATGACGTTTGGGCTTCTAGAGCCTACATAAGAGCTGGCCGGCTTGATAATAATTACATAAACAAAATAAATTCATATCTCCATAAATACTTATGGGAGTCGGATGATCTTTGGATCAATCCTACACCTTTCGACGAGAGGGATCCAATAAAAATATCAGCTGCCTGAAATAAGCTAACCCACAAGGAGTTTGGCCCTAGTTGCCAATTTAACATATTTCCCCTATGCTTTAATTAAAAGGTCTTTCCCACACCCAAAACAAATCTATTCTCCTAACAAAATTTATATTCGGTGGTCCCAAATCATATATATTTGCTACAATGAGGTCAATCACCTCTGCAGTAGAGTAAGCTTCTAAGTGAATGATTAGGCATTGGATTAAAAGTAACAAGATCAAAAGTTGCTATATATAATATATACAACCTCCTTAGGGAATAGGTCCTCTAACTCTTCTAGAGCACTCAGCTTCCTCCAATCTCTTGTCTGTCACCACAAAGTTCAAATGAAAGAACACAAGTTTAACCACATTACCATAACCTCCTTAGGGAATAGGTCCTCTAACTCTTCTAGAGCACTCAGCTTCCTCCAGTCTCTTGTCTGTCGCCACAAAGTTCATATGTTACCATAATCTTTGGAGCCCATTGAAACAATTATCTTATTTCTTAGCTTGGAAAACGATGAAGCTTATATTCTTCGTGTCTGGCAGATTTTCGTTCCAACAGTGTTTTGATTCCAATAGCTAGTTCAAAAAACAAAGTTGTAAAGAGTAAGTCATGATTCTCTAGAAGATAACTAGCAATTAAAGAGGAAGGTGCCACACTCGAGCATCACTAGGAACCACACTCAAGCATCACTTCACTAGGAACCACACTCAAGCATCACTGGGAAATTTTGTACCTTGACAAAGGCTAATTGTAAAGAGTCATAATGAGACACTTCCTCAGGTGCCTGAAATTAATAAATAAATAAAAATGTACCTCGACAAAGGCTAATTGTAAAGAGTCATAATGAGACACTTCCTCAAGTGCCTGAAATTTTTCTTCTATATTCTTCTTCTCTTTCTAATTTTGTAGATCAATAGCAATTTTTCTACTATCTTCTTCTTCTCTTTCTAACTTTGTAGATCAAAAGTATTAACTGTGCTTGGAAAGGAAGAATCAAGGATCAAATGCATTAATTATATTTAGATAGGAAGAATCAAGAAAGCATTTCCTATACATAGTGATAACTCATTTCTTAATATGAAAGAAGGATCAATAGAATTAATTGTACTTGAATAGAAAGAATCAAGAAAGCATTTCCTGTACATAGTGATAACTCATTTCTTACTATGAAAGCATATTGACAGGCCAATGAAGCAGTGGTTCACTCGTGAGGTTGATGAAGAGTACCAAGCTCCATTCCTACAAAGCTCTACCCTGCTCGAATAGCTTGAGTTTTAGTAGGTCGGGTGTTACTCCTAAACAAATTTGGCATATAGATACCCTCAGAATTTGGAAAGGGTGCTGTTCTTTAACAAAATTGCCATGTAAAGATAACCATCACATCATATTTGTTTCATATGAGAGACAAGAGATATAATAAAATTTATTTAACAGGAAACCAGAATATTCCCCCTAGAATCTGGGAAGGGTATTGTTCTTTATCAAAATTATAATGTAAAGATAACCATCAGATCATATGTGTTTCATATGAGAGACGAGATATAATGAAATTTATTTAACAAGAAGAAACCAAAAGATACCCTTAGAATCTGGGAAGGGTATTGTTCTTTATCAAAATTGTAATGTAAAGATAACCATCAGATCATGTGTTTCATATGAGAGACGGGATATAATGAAATTTATTTAACAACAAAAAACCAGAATCTACAATATGAACACCCAAAAACATCATCTTACATATTTCAGTATGTGGAAGTTCAAGTTCATGGTTATTTAGAGTTCAATTATAATTTCTGGATTTTTAAACTGTGAAAGTCTACCCAACATCAGGGAAACAAGAGACACTCTACCCATCAATGGGAGATAAAATTGATCAAATTGAAACTTTGAAGGGGAGCAAAGCTTCAATTGGATTCTCTAATGATGGCTAGGGTGTCCACTCAAAACAATGGGAATGTTCCTAAATTATTAGAGTTAAAAATCTGTCTTACTTGAATCATCTTCTAGGCTATTTTTTCATAAATTTGTTAAAATAGATTCATAATTTTTACGTAGCTAATTTGCTCAAATACCCAAATAATTTTCACGTGACTAATTTGCCCAAATACCCAAATATCAAACTCTTGATGCTAGGAGTAACAACTGTCACAAGTGTAAGGGACAAATAAATGCAGTCACTCTACCTCAAACCAGCACAATTAAGCAAGGAGAAAGACAATTCACCCTCATGATATAATGGTTATGCATCTTACAATTAATCAAGGAGAAGGACCATTCACCCTCATGATATAATGGTTATGCATCTTAACCCCAGGAAAAGGATCACAAACAGGTTCTTTCCCCTCTACCAGTATCAATGGCTAAAAGTCACATTAATTTGTGGGGCGGCAAAATGAAAGACCCATAGCAACTGAAAATGGAGATAGAGATAAAGCAATGGATTCAATCTTCTTAAGCATTTGTCACTTCTGTTGCTTGCTTTTATCTCCTTGTTGTCTAGTTAAAAAATAAAATCTGTTTTAGTTGTTGTTTTAAGGGTATTGCTCAGATATATCAATGTTAATGCCAGAGGTAATGAGCAAATTAGAAAGTAGGGAAGCTTGGACACGTGGCCACCAAAAGTGGTCACACCTACCATGGGTAGGAGATGGAAAACATGTGTGGTACCTCCACTGGTGACCACACCTACCATGGGTACGGGTTGGCAAACATGTGCAGGACAATGTTAATGCTAGGGGTAATGAGCAAATTATAAAGCAAGGAGACTTGGACAATTGACCACCAAAAGTGGTCACACCTACCATCAGTAGGGGATGGCAAACATGTGTGGTACCTCCACTAATGGCCACTCCTACCCTCGGTACGGGTTGGCAAACATGTGTGGGACCTCCACCTCAAACCAACATGATTGTTGATAATTATAGCTTGGACAGGTGCCTCTACATATTCTAAGAGTCAAGCATGCAGAAGACGTCCATAATCCTTTTTAGGTGTTTGCTCATGAGAAGTGATTAATATGATTTATTTCCCCTAGTCTAACTTAGGAAAAGTACACTAATTAATTTACTTGATTAATGTTTGCTATTTAAGGAATTAGATTGAATCTCTACCGTTGATCTCAAGTGAGATTTATGATCTAATCTTAGACACTCATCACGTTGATCTCAGTGAAACTTATGATTTAATCTTAGCCACTCATCACCTAGGAGATTAGGGTTAGGGATTTGGCTTAATGAAATTATAAAATAAGTCTATAAGTCTAAGGGAGAGGTGAAAGACACATTATTCTTGGAGGAGCAATTTTCTCAAAAGTGAAAGACTCAAAATTGAAGAGAAGAAGAAAAGTGTGCAACAAGGAGATTTCAACAAGAAGAATTCAGGAGCCAAGATCTTGGAGAGACCGGAGGGCGAGATTACAACAAGAAGAATTCAAGAGCCAAGATCTTCAAGAGAGAGGAGGGCGAGTTTTGTGAGGCAGCCAAGTTCCAGTGGAGGATTGCGCACGACCTAAAAGAGGGGTCGATTTCTCTGATGCGTAGGGGACTGTATAGATGGAAAAGAAAAGGTTGAATTGCAAGAGTTGAGTTTTTAAAGGCCGAAAATCCTCAAGGGTAGAATTTTCTAGCAGGCCGAAATTTCTAGGAGGTGATATTTCCAAGTTTTAAATTGATGTATTTCCTGTGTTCTCTAAGGGTTGTTTTCCTTGGTAAAGGAGCCCTAATTTTCTTGAGTAATAGAAAAGTGAAGGAGAATTTGTTGGGCAAATTGTTGTTATTGTGAATGATTTTCTATTTTTAATTCCACAAATTATGAAGTTAAATACTAATTTATTTATTTTTAACAATTTTAGGTGAAATATTTTTTGGGTATAAAATAAATTGCTAGGAAAATTTAATTAGTTCTTGTATAAAAATTAACATGGTATCGAAGCACTAAAACTTTGAGGAGAACGAATATCAATTTGTCACAAGGGTTGTAACGACAAAATAATTTATTTTTTTAGTTTTATGGGGTTTCAGTATTTGATTTAGAAGTTGTGAAGATGGTTGCAACTGAGTTGGGGTTTGAAGACCTGTTGGAGGGTGCATCCAGCTATAAGTCTGTAAGAGGATATTATTAGTGTTAATGCAGAATGAGATTTGGGAGCCTGCGAGTAGCATGCCCACCCCCTGTTGATGTTTCACAACTGGCTGCCCGTAACCAAAAGGGCGTGAAGTACAAGAGAATCATCCTGGATGGGGTGAGAGATCATGTGATCCCTCATCTTTATAGGAAGAAATCTGCAAGGGAAATGTGGGGAAATGTGGGAGGCTTCGACTAAGTTCTAATGAAAATGGTGTTGAAGGAGAAGTTGAACAACAAGATGTCCAACTTAAATACAGTTGCTACATCTCTCACCAAGATCACATAGGTCCAAGATGAGTAGGCTAGAGATGGGAAGGCAATATCAAATTAAGAGTTGGTTAGGACAACCTTACACGGATTTTCAAAGCCATGGGTATTCTTCAACAAAGGGATCAAAGCAAGAGAGAACCTAACTAGGAGAGGTTATGGGATGATTTCATTCAAGATTCAATTCAAGGAGTCTTTTCATGGGAGCTAGTCCAAAGGTGATGATGAGAACCTTGCCCTTGTTAATCAGGCAAGGAAGGGAATGGGGAAGAACAACACAAGAGGAAAGAATACCTTAAAAGCGGGAGAAAAGGAGGACATGAACAAAGTGAAATGCTTTGCAAGTCACAAATTTGGCCTCTATGCAAGTCAGTGTCCAAACAAAAATAATGGCAAAGGGAAGTCACAAGTTGCAACATCAATAGACTCAAAAGTGAGCAAGTTTTCCAACAAGTTTGAGGAGTTCAAGGCAGTAACATGTCTTTCTAGCACCACTGATAAATATGCATGGTTCGTGGCCAGTGGAGCATCTCATCATATGACGTGATTGTAGGAATAATTTGCCAGCATGAGAGAGAATGACTTTGTATAGCTTGGCAAAAGTGCCAAGTGTGCAATAAAGGGCTTGGAGCTATTCAATTCCAACTAGATTCAGGTGAACCCTTAGATATTACAGATGTTTTTTATGTTGTAGGGCTAGACAAGAACCCTCTTGCAGTCTCAGCCATGAAGGACAAGGGATATGAGGCTTGTTTCCAGGATGGGTAGGTGATTATCAAGTCCAGATCTTCAACTTCTAACACAAGATGAGTTATTGGGACTCGGGAGGAGAGAAGGTAACATGTACATGATGAAGGGTTAGCCGGTACGTGCCTTGGTTCATGATAGTGATAACTTTGCAAGTTGTGGCATAGGTAAATGGAACATTTGAATCACAAGGCTTTGCCTGTATTTCGGGAGATTGTCATTAATCTTCCTTAGTTTAATGTGGAGGAATAGGGTGTTTGCAAAGGGTGTGCACTTGGCAAGTATGCTAAGACCACTTTCCCACGCAATGATTCCAAGTCCAAAGGGTTGTTGGATATAGTAGATTCTGATGTGTGTGGTTCTATGTCAGTAGGGTCCTTGAGTGGGTACAACTATTATGTTACTTTTCTAGGTGATTGTTCTATGAGGACATGGATTTACTTCATGAAGACCAAGGATAAGGTCTTTAATCGGTTTCGGGGGTTCGTGGAAAACCAGACTGGGAGGAAGATCGGAGTCCTTAGGTTGGACAATGAGGGTGAGTATACCTCAAATGTCCTTAGGTTGGACAATGAGGGTGAGTATACCTCAAATGAGTTCAAGGAATTTTTCAAATAGGAAAGCATCAAGAAAAGATGACAGTTCCTTACAACTCCCAACAAAATGGGGTTGTTGAGAGGAAGAATAGTACCATCATCGAGGTTGTTAAAGCCATGATCTGTAATCAATATCTTCCCATGTTCCTATGAGGAAAAGGATGCAACATAGCAATTTATATTCAAAACAAGAGTCCTCACAAGGTCTTAGGGGATAAGACTTTTGAGGAGATGCTGACAGGAGTGAAACCAAAGGTTGGGCATTTTTGTATCTTCGAGTGTCCAGCGTATATCCATGTACCATCAGAGAAGAGGACAAAGTTGGAGCCCTCAAGACAAAAGGGCATTTTCTTTTGGGTGCAATGAAACTTCCAAGGCATATAAGGTGTGCATTCCATCACAAGGGAAGACAAAGGTGAGCAAGAGGCTTTGAAGGTTGAGGATGTTGATATTTGCAACTATGGTCAGTCTTCATTGTTGGAAAAAGTAACTAGTTTCGGTCTTCATAATTGTCATTATGTATATCTTAATGTAATGAGCAAAAGAAGAAAGAAAAATATTATTTTCAAGCATGAGTTTCATGCTTTGCTTTATTTTGTTGATCAACTAGGTCAAGCATGCATTTCATGCAGTCAAAAGAGTCATTATCATTTATACAAGACCCATTTGTGCAAGTTGTAACATGTAAAAGATATTATTTTTGTGTCTAGAAAGTAAACTTTGACCTCCAAGACCAAAACAGCCTTGCCAGTGAAAAGTCGACCTAGGAGAGGCTTATTCAACCTAATGTGAAGGGTATGTAAGGAAAAGAGTTTGAATCATTCAAACACACTTCAAAAGTTCAATCTCAAGCAAGAAAAGGGAGACAAGAAGAGCGAAGAACAGGAAGTCAAAGAGCAAGAAGAAAAATCTGATTTTTTGCTTTGATTCTCTCACACGTGTGAAAATTAGGAATTTTGCAGCTACTAGGAGGCCAAGAATTGCAAGTCTGAACTGTAAGTCTGATGTAAAGGGTCAAAACTGAGAATTGGAGCAAATTCAAAGAAGCATGACTTTCGTTGACTTTGAAGACTTTGACTTGCTTAAGGAAGGATTCCTTGGAGGGTTGACTTGGTGCTTGGAGGAGGTTTTAACTTTGGTCTTTGGGTGTTGAATTTCTCATTTGACTTGATTCTATAAAAAGAGAAGAAGTTATTGCAATGTCTTCCCTTGGGATTTTGCCCTGGCTTGGAGCCTAAATTTTGTGTTCATAGTCTTTTATGATCTTCATGGTTTATGCTCTTGGTAATTGTCTGATGAAGAAAATCTAATAAAGAATAATAAGAAGTTAACTAAATTTCACAAGCAATTATTAAGGATAGGGAGAATTGTTTAAATGCATGACCTACTAAGTTTTCCAACATTCATAATGTATGCTTGAGTCATTATGAATTTGTAAAGCATATTTTTAAACGCTAAAGAAAATTATTTTGTGACACATCCCATTTGAACTTTCAAAAGAAAGAAATTCAAAATGAAAAGTTTTTGGCTCCAAATGGTTATGTCGACCTCCTCCCTTCTCAAATAGCCAAGTTGGCTCCAGCAAAGGACACACCCATTCGGCCTAAAGAAAAAATATATAAAGGGCCAATTCATTCCTCTATCAAGCTAAGAAGGAGCTCGCATCTTCTGTGGAAATTTCTGATGGTCTGAGACAAGCTTTTTCGTATGTTTTGAGGCAGCTTTGAGGTAGTTCGCATGGCAGTTCTGAGTTAGTTCTGAGGTAGCTTGTTCATCTACTCTAAGGCAGAAAAGCTCGCAGTTCCGAGGTAAAAAAGCTCGCAGTTCCGAGGTAAAAAAGCTCGCACTTCCAAAGTAAAAAAGCTTGCAATTCTGAAGCAAAGAGACTTGCATATTTGAGGCATCATATTTGAAGCAAAGAGACTCGCATCTTAGAGGCATCATATAGTATAAGTTTGAGGCAGCTAAGAGGAGCAAAGATCGACATCTGAACCATCCTAGTAGAGCAACATTTTTTAGGCTAGAGCAAAGTTTGTTTTGAGCGAGATTGACCTGACTAGAAGGATGGACCTTGGACCAAGCTTGACTTAGTTATTGACCTAGATGTGTCTCTATCGAAATAAAGAATTCTCTATTGAAAAGGGTGGTTGGGTTTTACTCCATTGTGGGTTTTCCCAAGGTAAATCTCTTGTGTTCTTGTGTGGCTGTCTCTTTATGATCCTTCTATCTTATTTACTATATGGTTGATGTCTTATGTGTAATTATTGAATGATGGAATTAATGAAAAAAATAAGAAAAGAAAAAATCATCAAAAATAATTATCATTAAAGAAGACCATGTAAAAATCAACAGACGAGAGGCCAACACCAGCAACAACTACTCAGTCTTCAGATTAAGAGGAGCAAGAGGCACCTTCTAGTTCTGTGAAGAGGAGGCTGAAATGGCTAGAGTAGACACTAAGAGATGCTCAAGAGCATGTGGAGGCTCTTAGTAGTACTTTCAAGGAGAGCAAACCACCGAGATAGTTTCCTCATTAAATGGCACTCATGACTGACATCATTGACTATGAGACTAGCAATTACGAGGAGGCAATAGGCCAACAAGTTTGGCAAGACGCCATGGTAAAAGAGTATGTTTCTATCATGAAGGATGATGTCTAAGGCATTCTATTGCAGCCAAAGGGGAAATTAGTCGTTAGTTCGAGATGGATCTTCAAGATCAAACATGCTGCAAATGGGAGCATATAGAAGTACATGGCTAGGTTCGTGGCCAAAGGTTTTTGTTGGACACCTAATCCTCTATGGGTTGGTGTGTAATGTGAACAGTCACCAGAGTCCAAAAGACCACTTGGTATATGAAGACCAAGGGTCACAAGGAATTGTATTATTGTTAATAGAATGTATCTCACGTTTATCCTACTCTGGTTGTCTTCTCCATGTGTGTTTGACATGGTATCAGAGCGGGCAATCTCCTGCCCTAAATTGAGCCACTGATTTTGTGGCCTTTCTGCCTGATAACTCTGCAATGTGTATCAGAGTCGGTTGGTCAGACCTGCCCCTTTGCCATTCATATCTGTGATTCTGAATCCTCTATCCACCAAATTTGAGTTGAGTTTTCTGCCTACTGTTCCATTTAAAAAAATAACGGACAAACGCACCCAAGGATTTTTAAGAAACGATTGATATGTTTTATACTCAGCGTTCCCTTTGCTCGTCATTTATGTTTGTGCTCCATCAGTGACCATTTGCCTTCTCTTCTAACAGAATAAAAAAAATAAAAGGTAGAGGTTCTTTCTGGCAGAAAGAGTGCTATCTATTTCAGTGATAACACTCCCTACACATGTTTGCGGCATTTCAATTCTCTTTGTGCATGTCAGCGACATTCTGAGAGAGGAGCTCTGTATGTTTGTCTTGTGTGCCATTCTGAAAGAGGAGCTTTGCATAATCCTAATTTAGGTTTGCATAGTCATTGCCAATGCTGGGAGATTGCCTAATGACACAACACTAGGAGACCTATCTTCGTAGGCACAACTAATATCATTTTTCCTAGCACTTTTTGTGCTTTTATTTTGTTGACTTTTAACGGTGATGAAAAAACATTGGGAAAAGCAGCAATGAAGAAGGAAGAAGGGGAACTTGGCATATCTGCGAAATTTCATTCATATCCCATTATCAGAAAGAAATTGCTTCATGTATTGTCCGTTGCGCTCTAATTTTGCAATTCAAACAATGGTTTTGGAGCTAAATACGACCTAGATTCCATGCTCATTGTGATTGTGTTTGATTTGAGGACTTTGGTTTGAAGTCTGTGGACTTCTTGGTTTGCCAAAACTACACGATTTTGTTGGGTAAGCCGCTGATAGATAGAAACAAACCCAATTTTTGAGGCCGACTTGTGAAAATCGTGGAAGACTATTAAAAAATGTGTGAAGTTGAGGCCATAGAGGAATGTTGAGAAATGCATTGAAGCAAGAAGTTTATATGCGCACATTCTTCATGTGTCATTCCTGCCTAGTATGATCGTTGAATGGTGATATATGCATTGAACCGTAAAGTATACGCTTGTGGAATCCGTGTTGAACCATGTGAATTAAATACCGTACGTTTGGTCTGTTGTCCACTGAATGGTACATGTCATATTGGAGTTTGGTACATAGTTATATAGCAAAGTAGCCAAGGTTTACATAATAGAATGATTCTCTATAGAGGTGATGTATTCATATTGTGCGCATACAACAATTTTGTTGTGGTTTATTATCCATGTCAAGGTGATGTATTCCCTTCTGGCGATTTCAATCTTGCATCAAATTGGTAATTTCTCCTAAAAGATTTGCATTAAAGAATGAGTTTAAGCAGCGTCGATTATGACTTCCAGTTCGGTGAATTAGTCGATGATGTTTCCATTCTAGACTGAATTTTATAGTCCACAGTTAAACACAGAACAAGTTCTCTAACTGTAATCTCTAGTGAAGTTCGGCTCGCTTTTTGCAACGTGAAGGAATTTTAATATGTTGAAGTTGTGATAGGTAAAGAGAAAAAAAAAAGAAGGTTCTTATGCTTCCCTATTGTTGCCTTGATATCTATAGTGAACACTTTTGGACTCTTTCACTTTCAAGTTCAAAAGTTTGGCAATTTAATTTTCTAAAACCATTGTTTCTACAAGTACATTTTTGCAATGTTCCACCAAGACTCCGGTGCGGGGAGACGCGGGTGCGGGGAGACGCACAGGGGGGACGTGTGGGAGTACCCTCAAATTTTAGGGAAATTTCGGGGGTGCGGGGAGTCGTCGAGGTATATATATATATATATATATATATAAATTCAAGTTGATATTCATTGTTCATTGTTCAATAATGAAAGCATAAAAATATTAAATAGACAATTGAAATTTGAGTCATTGATCCATCCTCATCATTCATTTTAATACATACATCATTCATATGACATACTCAAGTGACAAGTCTCATTATTGAATTAATTATTATTCATACATACCATGAGATTCGAAAAACAAAAATAAAAATCAATAATAAAATATTCAAATACATTGATCGATAACTCATTCAAATCAGCATTGCGTGGAAATGGAAATGACTTTGGGTTGAAATGAAGTGAGCTTTTAACTTTAAGTTTTGCCTTTCATGTCTTTTAGGTTTAGGCTTTTAAGTTTTAGTTATTTAGTTTTAATTTTAATTTTTTTTTCAGACTTTTAAGTTTTAGTTATTTAGTTTTAATTTTAGTTAAAAAAAAAATTAATGGTTTTGATTTTTGAATTTTTTATTTTTTTATTTTTAAGTCTTATTAGACAAATTTAAAGGGGGACGCCCAGGCACACCCTTTTTGGGGAGTCTAGACTCCCACACTGAAGGGGGACGCCCAGAAGCACCCTTTTTGGGGAGTCTAGACTCCCACACTAAAGGGGGACGCCCAGAAGCACCCTTTTTGGGGAGTCGTGGGGAGTCTAGACTCCCACACTGGGGAAACGCACCCCCTTGCGTCTCCCCAAGACTCCCCAAAAAGGGTGCGTGGGGAAACGCACCCCCAAGAGACTCCCCGTCCCGGGTGCGTGGGGTGCGAGGGGTGCGCGCACCCAACCCTGGGGGACGCGTCCCCGTGGAACACTGCATTTTTGGTCATTTGTTGACTTGAATTATTTGAATAATGAAGAAAATTCATTGATTATTAGATTTATTAAGCACTCTAATCTTATCTACTGGTGGAAGCACAGTTAAAGTCAACAAAGACACTCTTGGAGATATTCAAACCTTTACAACATGCACAAGAAAACATAGAATTTTTGCAGTTTGAATCATAGTTACAGCGAGAAGAATTACAACAGTGGAATCATCATTCTGAACCTGTTTCTGTTCAAAACATTGAGACAGACTCCCATCAACATCAAGAATATAAAGTTGAGGTTGGCCATATGAAAGATCAACAGCAGCAACAATAGAATGTTAAATGCCAACATTGTGACCGAGTTGACCATATGAAAGATCATTGTTTTGATCTTCATCCATGTGAGCATTGTCATAAAACCACTCATTCTTCAAACACATGCTTCAAAAACAAACCTCCTACAAGAACAAAAACTCACCTTGGATGGATCGCTTCTTGGCAATGGGCTTCAACAACGAAGAAGATATTTCAATCATATGTCAGAACTTGTTCTAGAGTATTGAACAATCTTACATTTGAGTTTTCTCCATCTTCTCACCTTGTATCTGACAAGGGGGGAAGTGATGGTCATCTACAAGCTTCAAAGCCACATCAAGCGAGCCTGAGCCACAACCTGTCATACTAGATTTAGAGTTGTAGCCAGAGAGGATGCTCCTGAGCATGCCATTGGTTGGTGGTTAGCCTTAAACCATCTATGCGGGGTGAGACCTCCCTTTTCAGGAGGAGTTTCACCTTCTTCAAATAATTGGGGACACTTCCTCAAGCAGAAGACTTCAGTTTCTTGCCAGTTCTGGAAGAGTTCCAGGAATTGTATTAAGCATTCCAGAATTGGTGGTCATCCTTAAACCATCGCAGGTTGTAGACCTCCCTTTTCTAGGTTGAAGGTCTCCCTCTCCGAAGCATTAGGGACAATTCCTCTAGCAGAAGATTTCAACTTCTTGCCAGACTTGGAAGAGTTCTAGAAACTGCACTAAGCATCCCAGTGTTGGTTGTTATCCTTCAACCACCCCCTTATACCAACATTTCGGAGAACACATTCAGCCTAGTGTTGCCATGCATTTTTGCACATTTTTTTACAACTCTCTTCTTGGACTCATACATACCCCTTCGGATTAAGGGGGAATGTTGGACACCTAATCCTCTATGGGTTGGTATGGAATGTGAACAGTCACCAGAGTCCAAGAGACCACTTGGTATATAAAGACCAAGGGTCACAAGGGATTGTATTTATATGTGAATATTGTTAATAGAATGTATCTCACATTTATCCTACTCTGGTTGTCTTCTCCATGTGTGTTTGACAGTTTTTCCCAAAAGGACGGAAAGGATTACGAGGAGACATTTGCTCCAAACATTGGATACACTTATGTTAGGGCTCTTATGTTTATTGATTCAAAGATGGGATGGAGGACACATCAGTGTTTCTTTAGTACTAGTACATATAGCATGTCCTTTACTTCCAATGAACCTCCTAACTCGAGTTGGAACTTAACAGTTCCAACACACCTCACTGCATTCTTCGCATCAATACCACCACAAACAAGTCTCAATCACTATCCATTAGACTGCTAAATAGCTCCTATGCCTCTTCTTACATGGTATGATGCACCACTATCCAGGTACAAGTCAATCCTTCTGATGGTGTCGGTTGATAGATAAGAGACAAATGAGAAGCCCTTCTTAAACTTCAATGCAAACTCATGAACCATTGTTGACACTGATGTTTGTTGCAACTTCCCCTTCCCCTTTTTCTTCCTCTCTAAACATTGTGATACATAGTGCCCATTCTTGTGGCATGCAAATCATTTCATTTTGCTCAAAGCCTTCTTCGTTCTAGCTTGTGAAGTAGCCTGTCCACCTGTATTTTTCTTCCTCTTTCCTTGCCTTTCTTAATAGGTAAGGGAAAGGTTCTCATCATCACTCCTCTATTGGCCTCCTAGAGATTCCTCCTTAATCACCTCCTGGACAAAATCATCCCATAATCTTTCCCAATTAGGATGATTCCCTTCATGAAAAGAGTCCATAACTTAGTGAAGCCATTCAAGATCGTCCTTACCAATTCAGCCCCTGTCATGGTCGCTCTAACCGTTGCCGACTCATCACATACCTATGTGATCTTTGTCAAATAACTAGTCATGGTATTTTCTCTGGTCATCTTAGTGTTCTCGAGTTTCTCTCTTAGCACCATTTTTATGTTTGCATCATCACTCTGATAAAGCGTCATCAGAGCCTCCCACATGTCCCTTGTTGTCTTCTTCTCAGATAGGTGAGGAATCACATGATCCCTCACCACATCCAAGATAATTCTCCTAGCTTTCACATACTTTTAGTTATAGCTGGCCAATTATGTAACATCTATAGGCATCGTGAGTTTGGAGTTAGCAAACTCCCATATGCCCTTCTCCATGAGAATCAATGAAACCCTCACCTTCCGAGGACTGAACTTAGATGCACCCTCAATGCTTTGTACACTATTGTTGATATGTGGCTCCCACACAAACTAGAGGACTGTGACTGCTCCTTTGTCGACTTCATTGTTTTTCACCATTACTCCAACGCACCAGCTGGTATGGTCTCCCTCTAAGAGGTGATCACCCATCACTACTCGTTGTACTACAAACTGGCACCACGCTTATGCAACTCTCCAACCTTGTATGCCCTTTGTATAATCTTTGCTTCGTTATCGGCAGCACCTCTAAGACTTCACCCAATCTATGGTTGACTGCTAGATTCCTCTACAACGCGGCTCTCCTTGTTTGAATGACTGTTTTGACCACTTTGCGGCACCATATGGGCTTTACAATTGCAACTCTCTTGTCAGCTAACAGTTTTAGTGCTGACCTTGCTAGATTTGAAGGCAGCTGGATTTTTCCTCTTAGCCCAACGACTGTTGTCCTCGACAGTTGGTTTTCGTTGCCCCATACATCGTTGACACTAACTCAACAATGGTTACATGTAACTTCTTTGACAGCCCTCTCCTTCCTCACATACACAACTTGTTAGAGTTGGCTTGCCCTACAACTGCCAACTACTATTTTGGTTGTTGGCTTGACTAGCGTCCCATTCAACCTCTACCTCTTCTACTACCAATTCAACCTCTATGATTACCACATCCCTTGTGGTCTCAAATCACACCATTCTTTGTGTTCTTTGTGGTGCCTAATAGATCTGCCAGCAAATATTCACCCTTTCAGTCTGAGAAGTTATTATAGAATTCATCTTATCAGATACTTTGTTTTGGGTTGAGTGTTTTCTACTTCATTTATTCATGCTTGGATGATTTTGTCTAGTAATTAGCTAATTATCTGGCCTTTGAGTTCAATTGTTTTGCAACCAAATCTGAAACCCTAAAGTTGATATCCTTTGACTCCATGCCCAGTGGATTTTTGCTCAGTCCAACCACTCCATTAAAACCTTTACCCTACCTAAGATCTGGAGACTGATCTGAGCAAACAACTAGTTGTTGAAGTGACATTGCACAACTGAGTTCTAGAGAGAGCACTCTCTAGGTTGGAAGGGCCAGCTTCCGACCTCCAAGACTAGTTCAAGGGTTGCCTCAGCATTTGCCTTTATACAGCGGGGTAAATTCTGAGTGATAACAGATCCCGAGCATTCACCTGAAAATAGTTTATTTGGGGGGTTGAGTGACTTGCTATTCATGCATGTGGAGGGTTGACTTGCACATCTTCTCATGGGGTTTAGTTGTCCACATATCTCTTGTCTAGTTTGATTAAACAACTTTTATAAAGGGGCACATTTGAGGATGCAATTATTACTACTATTTGTTTCTACTATTTGGTATATTTGACTTAGTTTACATCACACCAAGGAGGCCATGCTCACAAATGCAAAAACAAAGATCCATAGTAGTGGAAAAACAAAAACAAAAACAAGAAACTAACCCTCTATCACAAAATATAACTCACCCTTTATGTCATTGCCTCTACCTTTGTTATAGTGCCCCACATCTTTCTCACACAAGATATTAAGTCGTTTCATCAGTGCACCTCCACCTTCTTTAACCTACATTGCATTCAATTTAAACAAATGAGAAAATTATGAAGTAAGAGTTAAATTAAGACAATTAACAAAATTATATACTAATAAATAAGTAAATTCCTTAATACATACCTCCATTGCCTTTGTCCACTACACTTTAGGAACTAAACCAACAACATAGGTTGTAATGACTTGTTTAACTACAACCCCTTCGCCCCCAAACCAAAAAAATATATATATATATATAGAAGAAAAAAAATAAAGAAAAAAATATATCAAACAACAAATTAGCATGGCCATGCTCACAAATGTGAAAGTAAAAAAAAGCACGAGTAGAAAAAAAAAAATCACAACAAAACCAAAATAAATAAATAAAATAAAAAACAACAACAACAAAACTAATAAAATAAAACAAGAAAATAGAAACAACAAATGGACACACCAATCTCCAACCCCAAAATGCGTCGATGGCCAACCAAGGACACCCTGCACACCAAAAATATGAATAATATTAAATATACACAAAATGATCAGAGTAACATAAAAATATCTAATGAAAAATCTTAATTAGAGACCAACGATATTATGAGTAACCTTATGCACTAGAATTCAAACTTAATACATTAAGAGGAATGAAAATTTTTGTATTTGAAATGAGAAGGATTTCATCACAAATCATACACAAATTTTGTACCAAGAAATAAATCACCTCTACCTTTGTCTTACCTTTACACTTTACTACAATCTCTCTCTCATAAAGATATTTTAGTAGTTTCATAAGTGATTATTCACATTCCATTATTTGCATTGCATTGAACTCAAAATACTAAATACACACAAAATGTTGTGAGATATTATGAATAATTTCATGCACTAAAATGTACATCTTATGTAAAGACAAAATCATAAACTGTAAATAGATAAGGAGGGATGATCATATATTGGTAAATAGTGGATCATATATGAATATGTGTGTCAAAAAAAACTCACATGTACCTTTGCACTCTACACACAAATGGAGCCATACATATCAACTCAATCTTCGAGTTCACCCACTATGCTTGTGTAACCACGAGTTGTTAGGACCTACCTTAAGTTCCCACACAATGTACCAAACAGACATTTAGATATATTATGAGAAATCATAAACCAAAACTAAATGTCTTGTGAGTAATATTACACAAAAGTACATCTTATATATTTCAAGAATTTAGTTAGTTATTCTCCATATTACATTATTACATTACCCGCATTACAATGTGGTCAATGATTACATAGATGAAAAAAATGTAAGATGCCTCAAATTTAAATACACACAAATGGAACCATACATATCACCTCAATCTTTGCCTTCATCCATCATTCTTGTATAAACATAGTTGTTAGGACATACCTTAATTTCCTACACAATGTACCAAACAGAAACTTAGATATATTATGTCAAATCATAAACCAAAACAAAATGTCTCATGAGTAATATCATGCAAAAGTGCATCTTATGTAATGTCCAAAAATCATAATTACAAAAGAAGGGGGAAGGGGAACGGGAAGATATCCATGTCAAAACCAAAAGATAACGCACTTTTTACCCTTGCTCTCCTACACATTAGCAAGTCTCTCCCATTCAAAAAAAATTATGTAATTTTCCCAATACTCCACCACCTTACTTTGCCCACATTTGCAGACCACACACTATATATTTAAATCTAAAATGAAATAATATGCATCTATTTAAACATGAGTCTTGCAACAAAATATAACTCACCCTCTATCTTTGCTTATACCTTTGCTATGGTAAGTCACATCTCTCTCATGGAAAGAAAATGGTACTTTCATCTGTTTCCTTTCACCTTTCTTAATCTGCACTGCATCTACATTTCAATAAACACATGTTACAATGATAAAGCAACAAATGAATTAAATAAAAATGGACATAGAACCATATAATTATGTAGTAAAAAACAAGAACCACCTGTTTCCCTTCACCTTTCTTAATTTGCACTGCATCTACATTTCAATAAGCACATGTTATAATGATGAAGCAACAAATGAATTAAATAAAAGTGGACATAGCACCATATAATTATGTAGTAATAAACAAGTAAAGCCCCTCATATATACCTATGTATTTTTCTCAATACACCACCACCTCCCTTTACCTACATTTGAATACCACCCACTATATAAATAAATCTCAAATAATATAATATGCATCTATTTAAGCATGAGCCTGGCAAAAAAATATAGCTCACCCTTTATCTTTGCTTATACCTTTGTTATTGTGCCTCACATCTCTCTTATGCAAAAAAATAGTAATTTCACCAGTGTTCCTTCACCTTTCTTAATATGCACTCCATCTACAAATCAGCAAGCACACATGATACAATGATGAAGCAACAAATGAATTAAATAAAAATGGACGCAGAACCATATAATTATGTAGTAACAAAAACATAAAGCCCCCCTACATACCTTGTTTGTCTTTATGCATAAAGAAGCAAAGTCCTCATACATACCTATTTCGCCTTTGCCCGTTATACTTGTGGACTCTAGATAATCCCTAAATCCACACTACTGAACCCAAAAAAAAACGTGAACCAAAAAAAAAATAGATTAAAAAACACACAAGATAAAAATGCCAAACAATAAATTAGCATGGCCATGCTCACAAAAACAAAGATACAACAACCACAACATGGAAAAAACAAAATAAAACAAGAAAAGGAAAAATATAACAAACAATATAAAAAAACAAAAATAACAAAAGACAAAAATACAAAAATAACAAGAATAAAAATAAAAAGACAAATAAGAAATAGACTCTGCACTATAACTGCAAAAAGCATCAATGGCCATTCAAGGGCAACCTGCACGTCAACAAAATAAATAAGTATTAGATAGAGATTAGAAAATATTCTGAGAAGTATTAAATAAATATAAAATATTGTGAGAAATATGAACCAGAGATCAAAATATCTTAGTGATTCTCCACATTACATTGCCTGCATTACAATGACGTCGATAATTAGATAGATGACAAAAAATGTATGCCTTGCATTTAAATACACACAAATGGAGCCATACATATCACCTCAATCTTCGAGTTTACCGATTATGCTTGTGTAACCACGGGTTGTTACGACCTGCCTTAAGTTCCCACACAATGTACCAAACAGACACTTAGATATATTATGAGAAATCATAAACCAAAACTAAATGTCTTATGAGTAATATTACACAAAAGTACATCTTATATATTTCAAGAATTTAGTTAGTTATTCCCCATATTACATTATTATATTACCCGCATTACAATGTGGTCAAAGATTACATAGATGAAAAATAACGTAAGATGCCTTGAACTTAAATACACACAAATGGAACCATACATATCACCTCAATCTTTGCCTTCATCCATCATGCTTGTATAAACATAGCTGTTAGGACCTACCTTAATTTCCTACACAATGTACCAAACAGAAACTTAGATATATTATGTCAAATCATAAACCAAAACAAAATGTCTCATGAGTAATATTATGCAAAAGTGCATCTTATGTAATGACCAAAAATCGTAATTCCAGAACAAGGGGGAAGGGGAACGGGAACGGGAAGATATCCATGTCAAAACCAAAAGATAATGCACTTTTTGCCCTTGTTCTACACATTAGCAAGTCTCTCCCATACAAAAACAATTATGTAGTTTTCTCAATACTCCACCGTACTTTGCCCACATTTGCATACCACACACTATATATTTAAATCTAAAATGAAATAATATGCATTTATTTAAAAATGACTCTTGCAACAAAATATAACTCACCCTCTATCTTTGCTTATACCTTTGCTATGGTGCCTCACATCTCTCTCACGCAAAGAAAATAGTACTTTCATCTGTTTCCCATCACCTTTCTTAATCTGCACTGCATCTACATTCAATAAACACATGTTACAATGATGAAGCAACAAATGAATTAAATAAAAGTGGACATAGAACCATATAATTATGTAGTAACAGACAAGTAAACCCCCTGTTTCCCTTCACCTTTCTTAATCTGCACTGCATCTACATTTCAATAAACACATGTTATAATGATGAAGCAACAAATGAATTAAATAAAAGTGGACATAGAGCCATATAATTATGTAGTAATAAACAAGTAAAGCCCCTCATATATACCTATGTATTTTTCTCAATACTCCACCACCTTCCTTTACCTACATTTGCATACCACACACTACATAAATAAATCTCAAATTCCTTTACCTACATTTGCATACCGCACACTATATAAATAAATCTCAAATAATATAATATGCATCTATTTAAACATGAGTCATAAATCTCAAATAATATAATATGCATCTAGTTAAACATGACGCCTGGCAAAAAAATATAACTCGCCCTTTATCTTTGCTTATACCTTTGTTATTGTGCCTCACATCTCTCTTATGCAAAAAAATAGTAATTTCACCAGAGTTCCTTCACCTTTCTTAATCTGCACTACATCTACAAATCAGCAAGCACACATGATATAAAGATGAAGCAACAAATGAATTAAATAAAAATGGACGTTGAACCATATAATTATGTAGTAACAAAAACATAAAGCCCCCCTACATACCTTGTTTGTCTTTATGCATAAAGAAGCAAATTCCTCATACATACCTATTTCGCCTTTGACCGTTATACTTGTGGGCTCTAGATAATCCCTAAATCCACACTATTGAACCCAAAAGAAAATGTGAACCAGAAAAAAAATAGGTAAAAAATCACACAAGATAAAAATGCCAAACAATAAATTAGCATGGCCATGCTCACAAAAACAAGGATACAACAGCCACAACATGGAAAAAACAAAATAAAACAAGAATATGAAAAATATAAAAAGACAAAAATACAAAAATAACAAGAATAAAAATAAAAAGACAAATAAGAAATAGACTCTGCACTATAACTGCAAAAAGCAACAATGGCCAACCAAGGGCACCCTGCACGTCAACAAAATAAATAAATATTAGATAGAGATTAGAAAATATTCTGAGAAGTATTAAATAAATATCAAATATTGTGAGAAATATGAAGCAGAGATCAAAATATCTTAGTGATTCTCCACATTACATTACCTGCATTACAATGATGTCGATAATTAGATATATGACAAAAAATGTAAGATGCCTTCGAGTTCACCCACTATGCTTGGGTAACCACGGGTTGTTACAACCTGCCTAAAGTTCCCACACAATGTACCAAACAGACACTTAGATATATTATGAGAAATCATAAACCAAAACTAAATGTTTTATGAGTAATA
This sequence comes from Pinus tabuliformis, assembly GCA_031772625.1. Classification (NCBI taxonomy): domain Eukaryota; kingdom Viridiplantae; phylum Streptophyta; class Pinopsida; order Pinales; family Pinaceae; genus Pinus; species Pinus tabuliformis. Next base: position 966,287,259 of record CM062811.1, read on the forward strand.
TTACACAAAAGTACATCTTATATATTTCAAGAATTTAGTTAGTTATTCTCCATATTACATTATTACATTACCCGCATTACAATGTGGTCAATCATTACACAAATGAAAAATAATGTAAGATGCCTTGAATTTAAATACACACAAATGGAACCATACATATCACCTCAATATTTGCCTTCATCCATCATGCTTGTATAAACATAGTTGTTAGGACCTACCTTAATTTCCTACACAATGTACCAAACAGAAACTTAGATATATTATATCAAATCATAAACCAAAACAAAATGTCTCATGAGTAATATCATGCAAAAGTGCATCTTATGTAATAAACAAAAATCATAATTCCAAAAGAAGGGGAAAGGGGAACGGGAACGGGAAGCTATCCATGTCAAAACCAAAAGATAACGCACTTTTTTCCCTTCTTCTCCTACACATTAGCAAGTCTCTCCCATACAAAAACAATTATGTAGTTTTCTCAATACTCCACCACCTTACTTTGTCCACATTTGCATACCACACACGATATATTTAAATCTAAAATGAAATAATATGCATCTATTTAAAAATGAGTCTTGCAACAAAATATAACTCACCCTCTATCTTTGATTATACCTTTACTATGGTGCCTCACATCTCTCTCACGCAAAGAAAATAGTACATTCATCTGTTTCCCTTCACCTTTCTTAATATCCACTGCATCTACATTCAATAAACACATGTTACAATGATGAAGCAACAAATGAATTAAATAAAAGTGGACATAGAACCATATAATTATGTAGTAACAAACAAGTAAACCCCCTGTTTCCCTTCACCTTTATTAATCTGCACTGCATCTACATTTCAATAAACACGTGTTATAATGATGAAGCAACAAATGAATTAAATAAAAGTGGACATAGAGCCATATAATTATGTAGTAATAAACAAGTAAAGCCCCTCATATATACCTGTGTATTTTTCTCAATACTCCACCACCTTTTACCTACATTTGCATACCACACACTATATAAACAAATCTCAAATTCCTCTAACTACATTTGCATACCGCACACTATATAAATAAATCTCAAATAATATAATATGCATCTATTTAAACATGAGTCATAAATCTCAACTAATATAATATGCATCAAGTTAAACATGAGCCTGGCAAAAAAATATAACTCGCCCTTTATCTTTGCTTATACCTTTGTTATTGTGCCTCACATCTCTCTTATGCAAAAAAATAGTAATTCCACCAGTGTTCCTTCACCTTTCTTAATCTGCACTCCATCTACAAATCAGCAAGCACACATGATATAATGATGAACCACCAAATGAATTAAATAAAAATCGACGTAGAACCATATAATTATGTAGTAACAAAAACATAAAGCCCCCCTACATACCTTGTTTGTCTTTATGCATAAAGAAGCAAATTCCTCATACATACCTATTTCGTAGAACCATATAATTATGTAGTAACAAAAACATAAAGCCCCCCTACATACCTTGTTTGTCTTTATGCATAAAGAAGCAAATTCCTCATACATACCTATTTCGCCTTCGCCCGTTATACTTGTGGACTCTAGATAATCCCTAAATCCACACTATTGAACCCAAAAGAAAATGTGAACCAAAAAAAAATAGGTAAAAAATCACACAAGATAAAAATGCCAAACAATAATTTAGCATGGCCATGCTCACAAAAACAAAGATGCAACAGCGACAACATGGAAAAAACAAAATAAAACAAGAAAAGGAAAAATATAAAATAACAAAAGACAAAAATACAAAAATAACAAGAATAAAAATAAAAAGACAAATAAGAAATAGACTCTGCACTATAACTGTAAAAAGCATCAATGGCCAACCAAGGGCACCCTGCACGTCAACAAAATAAATAAGTATTAGATAGAGATTAGAAAATATTCTAAGAAGTATTAAATAAATATCAAATATTCTGAGAAATATGAAGCAGAGATCAAAATATCTTAGTGATTCTCCACATTACATTACCTGCACTACAATGACGTCAATAATTAGATAGATGACAAAAAATGTAAGATGCCTTGAATTTAAATACACACAAATGGAGCCATACATATCACCTCAATCTTCGAGTTCACCCATTATGCTTGTGTAACCACGGGTTGTTACAACCTGCCTTAAGTTCCCACACAATGTACCAAACAGACACTTAGATATATTATGAGAAATCATAAACCAAAACTAAATGTCTTATGAGTAATATTACACAAAAGTACATGCTATATATTTCAAGAATTTAGTTAGTTATTCTCCATATTACATTATTACATTACCTGCATTACAATGTGATCAATGATTACACAGATGAAAAATAATGTAAGATGCCTTGAATTTAAACACACAAATGGAACCATACATATCACCTCAATCTTTGCCTTCATCCATCATGCTTGTATAAACATAGTTGTTAGGACATACCTTAATTTCCTACACAATGTACCAAACAGAAACTTAGATATATTATGTCAAATCATAAACCAAAAAAAATGTCTCATGAGTAATAACATGCAAAAGTGCATCTTCTGTAATAAAAAAAAATCGTAATTCCAAAAGAAGGGGGGAGGGGAACAGGAGCGGGAAGATATCCTTGTCAAAACCAAAAGATAACGCACTTTTTTCCCTTGTTCTCCTACACATTAGCAAGTCTCTCCCATACAAAAACAATTATGTAGTTTTCACAATACTCCACCACCTTACTTTGCCCACATTTGCATACCACACACTATATATTTATATCTAAAATGAAATAATATGTATCTATTTAAACATGAGTCTTGCAACAAAATATAACTCACCCTCTATCTTTGCTTATACCTTTGCTATGGTGCCTCACATCTCCCTCAGGCAAAGAAAATAGTACTTTCATCTATTTCCCTTCACCTTTCTTAATCTGCACTGCATCTACATTTCAATAAACACATGTTACAATGATGAAGAAACAAATGAAATAAATAAAAGTGGACAGAGAACCATATAATTATGTAGTAACAAACAACTAAACCGCCTGTTTCCCTTCACCTTTCTTAATCTGCACTGCATCTACATTTCAATAAACACGTGTTATAATGATGAAGCAACAAATGAATTAAATAAAAGTGGACATAGAACCATATAATTATGTAGTAATAAACAAGTAAAACTCCTCATATATACCAGTGTATTTTTCTCAACACTCCACCACCTTCTTTTACCTACGTTTTCATACCACACACCATAAATAAATCTCAAATAATATAATATGCACTTATTTAAACATGAGTCATAAATCTCAAATAATATAATATGCATCTATTTAAACATGAGCCTGGCAAAAAAAGAATCTTACCCTTTATCTTTGCTTATACCTTTGTTATTGTGCCTCACATCTCTCTTATGCAAAAAAAATATTAATTTCACCAATGTTCTTTCACCTTTCTTAATCTGCACTGCATCTACAAATCAGCAAGCACACATAATATAATGATGAAGCAACAAATGAATTAAAAAAAATGGACGTAGAACCATATAATTATGTAGTAACAAAAACATAAAGCCCCCTACATACCTTGTCTATCTTTATGCATAAAGAAGCAAATTCCTCATACATACCTATTTCGCCTTTGCCCGTTATACTTGTGGACTTTAGATAATCCCTAAATCCACACTATTGAACCCAAAAGAAAATGTGAATCAAAAAAAAAAAATAAACACACAAGATAAAAATGCCAAACAATAAATTAGCATGGCCATGCTCACAAACACAAAGATACAACATCCACAACATGGAAAAAAAACAAAATAAAACAATAATAGAAAAAATATAACAAACAATATAAAAAAACAAAAATAACAAAAAACAAAAATACAAAAAGAATAAGAATAAAAATAAAAAGACAAATAAGAAATAGACTCTGCACTATAAATGCAAAAAGCATTAATGGCCAACCCAGGGCACCCTGCACGTCAACAAAATAAATAAGTATTAAATAGAGATTAGAAAATATTCTGAGAAGTATTAAATAAATATCAAATATTGTGAGAAATATGAAGCAGAGATCAAAATATCTTAGTGATTCTCCACATTACATTACCTGCATTACAATGACATCAATAATTAGATAGATGACAAAAAATGTAAGATGCCTTGCATTTAAATACACACAAATGGAGCCATACATATCACCTCAATCTTCGAGTTCACACATTATGCTTGTGTAACCACGCGTTGTTACAACCTGCCTTAAGTTCCCACACAATGTACCAAACAGACACTTAGAAATATTATGAGAAATCATAAACCAAAACTAAATGTCTTATGAGTAATATTACACAAAAGTACATCTTATATATTTCAAGAATTTAGTTAGTTATTCTCCATATTACATTATTACATTACCCACATTACAATGTGGTCAATAATTACATAGATGAAAAATAATGTAAGATGCCTTGACTTTAAATACACACAAATGGAACCATACATATCACCTTAATATTTGCCTTCATCCATCATGCTTGTATAAACATAGTTGTTAGGACCTACCTTAATTTCCTACACAATGTACCAAATAGAAACTTAGATATATTATCATTATTATGTCAAATCATAAACCAAAAAAAAAATGTTTCATGAGTAATATTATGCAAAAGTGCATCTGATGTAATGAACAAAAACCGTAATTCCAAAAGAAGGGGGAAGGGGAACGGGAATAGGAAGATATCCATGTCAAAACCAAAAGATAACGCACTTTTTGCCCTTGTTCTCCTACACATTAGCAAGTCTCTCCCATACAAAAACAATTATGTAGTTTTCTCAATACTCCACCACCTTACTTTGCCCACATTTGCATACCCCACACTATATATTTAAATCTAAAATGAAATAATATGCATCTATTTAAACATGAGTCTTGCAACAAAATATAACTCACCCTCTATCTTTGCTCATACCTTTGCTATGGTGCCTCACATCTCTCTCACGCAAAGAAAATAGTACTTTTATCTGTTTCCCTTCACCTTTCTTAATCTGCACTGCATCTACATATCAATAAACACATGTTACAATGATGAAGCAACAAATGAATTAAATAAAAGTGGACATAGAACCATATAATTATATAGTAACAAACAAGTAAACCCCCTGATTCCCTTCACCTTTCTTAATCTGCACTACATCTACATTTCAATAAACACATGTTATAATGATGACGCAACAAATGAATTAAATAAAAGTGGAGATAGAACCATATAATTATGTAGTAATACACAAGTAAAGCCCCTCATATATACCTGTGTATTTTTCTCAATACTCCACCACCTTCCTTTACCTACATTTGCATACCATACACTATATAAATAAATCTCAAATTCCTTTACCTACATTTGCATACCACACACTATATAAATAAATCTCAAATAATATAATATCAAATAAACATGAGTAATAAATCTCAAATATATAATATAACATGAGCCAGGCAAAAAAATATAGCTCACCCTTTATCTTTGCTATACCTTTGTTATTGTGCCTCACATCTCCCTTATGCAAAAAAATAGTAATTTCACGTTCCTTCACCTTTCTTAATATACATTGCTTCTACAAATCAGCAAGCACACACGATATAATGATGAAGCGACAAATGAATTAAATAAAAATGGACGTAGAACCATATAATTATGTAGTAACAAAAACATAAAGCCCCCCTACATACCTTGTTTGTCTTTATGCATAAAGAAGCAAATTCCTCATACATACCTATTTCGCCTTTGCCTGTTATACTTGTGGACTCTAGATAATCCCTAAATCCACACTATTAAACCCAAAAGAAAATGTGAACCAAAAAAAAAGATAAAAAAACACACAAGATAAAAATGCCAAACAATAATTTAGCATGGCCATGCTCACAAAAACAAAGATACAACAGCCACAACATGGAAAAAAACAAAATAGAACAAGGAAAAAAAAAATAGAACAAGAATAGGAAAAATATAACAAACAATATAAAAAAAAAACAAAAATAACAAAAGACAAAAATACAAAAATAACAAGAATAAAAATAAAAAGATAAATAAGAAATAGACTCTGCACTATAACTGCAAAAGGCATCAATGGCCAACCAAGGGCACCCTGCACGTCAACAAAATAAATAAGTATTGAATAGAGATTAGAAAATATTCTGAGAAGTATTAAATATATATCAAATATTGTGAGAAAAATGAAGCGGAGATCAAAATATCTTAGTGATTCTCCACATTACATTATCTGCATTACAATGACGTCGATAATTAGATAGATGACAAAAAATGTAAGATGCCTTGCATTTAAATACACACAGAAGGAGCCATACATATCACCTCAATCTTCGAGTTTACCGACTATGCTTGTGTAACCACGGGTTGTTACAACCTGCCTTAAGTTCCCACACAATGTACCAAACAGACACTTAGATATATTATGAGAAATCATAAACCAAAACTAAATGTCTTATGAGTAATATTACACAAAAGTACATGTTATATATTTCAAGAATTTAGTTAGTTATTCTCCATGTTACATTATTACATTACCCGCATTGCAATGTGGTCAATGGTTACATAGATGAAAAATAATGTAAGAAATGGAACCATACATATCACCTCAATCTTTGCCTTCATCCATCATGCTTGTATAAACATAGCTGTTAGGACCTACCTTAATTTCCTACACAAAGTACCAAACAGAAACTTAGATATACTATGTCAAATCATCAACCAAAACAAAATGTCTCATGAGTAATATTATGCAAAAGTGCATCTTATGTAATGACCAAAAATCATAATTCCAAAAGAAGGGGGAACGGGAACGGGAACGGGAACGTGAAGATATCCATGTCAAAACCAAAAGATAACGCAATTTTTTCCCTTGTTCTCCTACACATTAGGAAGTCTCTCCCATACAAAAACAATTATGTAGTTTTCTCAATACTCCACCACCTTACTTTGCCCACATTTGCATACCACACACTATATATTTAAATCTAAAATGAAATAATATGCATCTATTTAAACATGAGTCTTGCAACAAAATATAACTCACCCTCTATCTTTGCTTATACCTTGCTATGGTGCCTCACATCTCTCTCACGCAAAGAAAATACTACTTTCATCTGTTTCCCTTCGCCTTTCTTAATCTGCACTGCATCTACATTTCAATAAACACATGTTACAATGATGAAGCAACAAATGAATTAAATAAAAGTGGACATAGAACCATATAATTATGTAGTAACAAACAAGTAAACCCCCTGTTTCCCTTCACCTTTCTTAATCTGCACTGCATCTACATTTCAATAAACACATGTTATAATAATGAAGCAACAAATGAATTAAATAAAAGTGGACATAGAACCATATAATTATGTAGTAATAAACAAGTAAATCCCCTCATATGTACCTGTGTATTTTTCTCAATACTCCACCACCTTCCTTTACCTACATTTGCATACCACACACTATAAATAAATCTCAAATTCCTTTACCTACATTTGCATGCCACACACTATATAAATAAATCTCAAATAATATTATATGCATCTATTTAAACATGAGCCTGGCAAAAACATGAGCCTGGCAAAAAAATATAACTCACCCTCTATCTTTGCTTATACCTTTCTTATTGTGCCTCACATCTCTCCTATGCAAACTATTTAAATATGAGCATAGCAAAAAAATATAACTCACCCTCTATCTTTGCTTATACCTTTGTTATTGTGCCTCACATCTCCCTTATGCAAAAAAATAGTAATTTCACCAGTGTTCCTTCACCTTTCTTAATCAAATCAGTAAGCACGCATGATATAATGATGAAGCAACAAATGAATTAAATAAAAATGGACGTAGAACCATACAATTATGTAGTAACAAAAATATAAAGCCCCCTACATACCTTGTTTGTCTTTATGCATAAAGAAGCAAATTCCTCATACATACATATTTCGCCTTTGCCCGTTATACTTGTGGACTCTAGATAATCCCTAAATCCACACTATTGAACCCAAAAGAAAATGTGAACCAAAAAAAAAGATAAAAAAACACACAAGATAAAAATGCCAAACAATAAATTAGCATGGCCATGCTCACAAAAACAAAGATACAACAGCCACAACATGGAAAAAACAAAATAAAACAAAAATAGGAAAAATATAACAAACAATATAAAATAAACAAAAATAACGAAAGACAAAAATACAAAAATAACAAGAATAAAAATAAAAAGACAAATAAGAAATAGACTCTGCACTATAACTGCAAAAAGCATCAATGGCCAACCAAGGGCACCCTGCACGTCAACAAAATAAATAAGTATTAAATAGAGATTAGAAAATACTCTAAGAAGTAGCAAATAAATATCAAATATTGTGAGAAATATGAAGCGAAGATCAAAATATCTTAGTGATTCTCCACATTACATTACCTGCATGACAATGATGTCGATAATTAGATAGATGACAAAAAATGTAAGATGTCTTGCATTGAAATACACACAAATGGTGCCATACATATCACCTCAATCTTCGAGTTCACCCACTATGCTTGTGTAACTACGGGATGTTACGACCTGCCTTAAGTTCCCACACAATGTACCAAACAAACACTTAGATATATTATGAGAAATCATAAACCAATACTAAATGTCTTGTGAGTAATACTACACAAAATTACATCTTATATATTTCAAGAATTTAGTTAGTTATTCTCCATATTACATTATTACATTACCCGCATTACAATGTGGTCAATGATTACATAGATGACAAATAATGTAAGATGCCTTGAATTTAAATACACACAAATCGAACCAGACATATCACCTCAATCTTTGCATTCATCCATCATGCTTGTATAAACATAGTTGTTAGGACCTACCTTAATTTCCTACACAATGTAGGAAACAAAAACTTAGATATATTATGTCAAATCATAAACCAAAACAAAATGTCTCATGAGTAATATTATGCAAAAGTGCATCTTATGTAATGACCAAAATCGTAATTCCAAAAGAAGGGGAAAGGGGAACGGGAAGGGGAAGATATCCATGTCAAAACCAAAAGATAACGCACTTTTTGCCCTTGTTCTCCTACACATTAGCAAGTCTCTCCCATACAAAAACAATTATGTAGTTTTCTCAATACTCCACCACCTTACTTTGCCCACATTTGCATACCACACACCATATATTTAAATTTGAAATGAAATAATATGCATCTACTTAAACATATTATGAGTAATATTAAATACACACAATATTCAAAGAAATACAGATGATATAATGATGAAAGAACAAACGAGTCTAATAAAACTGGACATAGAATCATATAATTATGTCGTAACAAACAAGTAAAGCCCCCCATACATACCTGCATAGTTTTCTCAATACTCCACGATCGTCCTTTACCCACATTTGTATACTACACATTATATAAATAAATCTCAAATAATATAATATGCATCTATTTAAACATGAATCTTGCAACAAAATATAACTCACCCTCTATCTGTGCTTATACCTTTGCTATGGCACCTCACATCTCTCTTACGCAAAGAAAATAGTAATTTTAGCAAGGTTCCTTCACCTTTCTTAATTTGCACTTAATCTGCACTACATCTACATTTCAACAAACACACATGATATAATGATGAAGCAAAAGATGAGTTAAATAAAAATGGGCGTAGAACCATGTAACTATGTAGTAACAAACAAGTAAATTTGTCCATACATACCTTGTTTGTCTTTATGCATAAGAAGCAAATTCCCCAAACATACCTCTTTTGCCTTTGCCCATTACACCTCTGGACTCTGGACCATCCCTAAATTGACACTATTTAACCCAAAAGAAAATGTGAACCAAAAAAATTAGATAAAAAAACACACAAGATAAAAGTGTCAAACCATAAATTAGCATGGCCATGCTCACAAAAACAAAGATATAATAGCCACAATGTGAAAAAAAAATAAATAAATAAAAATATATATATATATATAACCAAAAATACAAAAATCAAAATTTTAAAAATAACAAAAGAATAAAAATAAAAAACAAACTCTACACTATAATTGCAAAAAGCGTCCATGGCCAACCAACGACACCCTGCATATCAAAAAAATAAATAAGTATTAAATAGAGATTAGAAAATCTACTGAGAAATATTAATTAAATATCAAATATTGTGAGAAATACGAAATGAGATCAAAATATCTGATGAGAAATCTCAATGCAAACTGAAAATCTTATGAGTAATCTCCTCACTAGAAAATACATCTTATGCAAACACCAAAAATCATAAACACTAAATAAGTCAAGAGGGAAGAGATCTAGATTATTTGCAATATAAAAGATTACATAGCAAAACATACCTGGATTTTGCATCAAAAGAAAATTGACCTCAAGCTTTGCTTCTGCACTCCAATGGCTTCATGAAAATATTTTAGTAGTTTCATCATGAATCCTTCACATTCTTTTACCTACATTTCATCGCACTCAATAATGAAACAAATAATTAATAATGTAAGATGGCTCAAATTTAAATAAAAGCACAAATGGGACCATCCATAAATATCGCTACAACATAGGTTTCCATACCAAAGAATACATGGGTTTTACACCAAATAGGAACCAACAATAGCAAAAAACCAACAAAACTAACAAAAAGAAAACAAGATAAACAACCAATAGAAACACTAATTTGCAACCCCAAAATGCGTTGAGGGCCAACCAAGAACACCCTACACACCAGAAAAAATATTATGAGTAATATTAAATAAGACGATGCTATAATAAAAACACATGATATAATGATGAAGCAAGAAACACAAGTGATATAATGCAACAAATGAGTTAAATAAAAATGGACATAGAACCATATAATTATGTAGTTACAAAAAAATAAAACTCTCATACATATGTTGTTTGTCTTTATTCATAATGAAGCAAATTCCCCATACATACCTCTTTCGCCTTTGGCCATTACATTGTGCACTCTAGATCATCCCCAAATCCACACTATTGAACCCAAAAGAAAATGTGAACCAAAAAAATTAGATAAAAAACACAAGATAAAAATGTCAAACAATAAATTAGCATGGCCATGCTCGCAAAAACAAAGATACAACATAAACAACATGGAAAAAACAATATAAAACAAAAAAAGAAAAAATATAACCAACAATATAAAAAGACAAAAATAACAAAATACAAAATACAAAAATAACAAAAGAATAAAAATAAAAATAAAAACAAATAAGAAAGACTCTACACTATAACTGCAAAAAGCATCCATGGCCAACCAAGGGCACCCTGCACATCAACAAAATAAATAAGTATTAAATAGGGATTAGAAAATATTGTGAGAAATATTAAATAAATATCAAATATTGTGAGAAATATGAAACGTATATCAAAACATTGTATGAGAAATCTTAATGCAAACTGAAAATCTTACGAGTAATCTCATTCACTAGAAAATACATCGTATGCAAACACCAAAAAGCATAAACACTAAATAAGGAGGGAAGAGATTTAGAGTATTTGCAATATAAAAAATTACATAGCAGAACATACCTGGATTTTGCATCAAAATAAAACTGACCTAAAGCTTTGGCTCTGCACTCTACTACAACGTTTGTCTCATGAAAATATTTTAGTAGTTTCATCGTGAATCTTTCACATTTACTTACCTACATCGCACTGCACTCAATAATGAAACAAAAGATTAACAATGTAAGATGACTCAAATTTAAACAAAAGCACATATAGGACCATACATAAACACTGCAAAATAGATTTTCGTACCAAAGCATGCATGGGTTTTATACCAAATAGACACCAACAATAGCAAAAATAAAACAAGAGAAACCATTGATAGAGACACTAATCTGCAATCCCAAAATGTGTTGATGGCCAACCAAGAACACCTTACAGACCAAAAATAATATTATGAGTAATATTAAATACACACAATGCTCTAAGAAACACACACGATATAATGTTGAAGCAACACACGTAATATAATGATGAAGCAACAAATTAGTTAAATAAAAATGGACATAGAACCATATAATTATGTAGTAACAAACAAGTAAAATCCCCCATACATACCTGTGTAGTTTTCTCAATACTCCACCACCTTCCTTTACCCACATTTGCATGCCACACACTATATAAATAAATCTCAAATAATATAATATTCATCTATTTAAACACGAGTCTTGCAACAAAATATAACTCACCTTCTATCTTTGCTTATACCTTTGTTATGGTGCCTCACATTTCTCTTACGTAAAAAAATAGTAATTTCACCATTGTTCCTTCACCTTTTCTTAATTTGCACTTAATCTCCGTTTCATCTACATTTCAACAAACATACATGATATAATGATGAAATAACAAATAAGTTAAATAAAAATGGACCTCAAACCATGTAATTATGTAGTAATAAACAAGTAAAGCCCCCCATTCATACCTTGTTTTCCTTTATGCATAAAAAGCAAATTTCCCATACATGCCTCTTTTGACTTTGCCCATTACATCTGTGGACTCTGGATCATCCCTAAATCCACACTATTGAACCCAAAAGAAAATGAGAACCAAAAAAATTAAATTAAAAAACACAAAATAAAAATGTCAAACCATAAATTAGCATGGCCATGCTCACAAAAACAAAGATATAACAGCCACAACATAAAAAACAATAAAAAAATAATAGAAAAAATATAACCAACAATACAAAAATAACAAAAGAATAAAAATAAAATGAGAAATAAAAAATAGACTTTGCACTCTAATTGCAAAAAGCGTCCATGTCCAACCAAGGGCACCCTACACATCAACAAAATAAATAAGTATTAAATAGAGATTAGAAAATATTTGGAGAAATATTAAATAAATATCAAATATTGTGAGAAATATGAATCAGAGATCAAAATATCTTATGAGAAATCTTAATGCAAACTCAAAATCTTATGAGTAATCTCATCACTAGAAAATACATTTTATGTAAAGACCAAAAAGCATAATACTAAATAAGTAAGGAGGGAAGAGATCTAGAGTATTTGCAATATGAAAAGATTGCATAGCAGAACATACCTGGATTTTGCATCAAAAGAAAACTGACCTCATGCTTTGCCTTTGCATTCCAATGTTTGTTTCATGAAAAAAGTTTAGTAGTTTCATCACGAATCCTTCACATTTCTTTACCTACATTGCATTGCACTCAATAACGAAACAAATGATTAATAACGTAAGGTGGCTCAAATTTAAACAAAAGCACATATAGGACCATACATTAGTATTGCTACAGCATAGGTTTCCATACCAAGAGAAACAATAGATAGAGATAGTAATTTGCAACCCAAAAATGTATTGATGGCCAACCAAGGACACCCTACATACCGGAAAAAAAAATAACATGAGTAACATTAAATACACAATTTTCTATGAAAAACAAAACAAACCTCAAAACATTTTACAAAAAACCTTAATTATAGACCAACAATATGATGAGTAAAGTACAATTTATGTAAACAATAAAAATCAACCACCCCAAATGATAAATAGCAAGAACTGTGGTATTTGAAAAGAGAAAGGAATCTTAACAAATCATAAACAAATTTTGTACCAAAAAAGAACTTACGTTTACCTTTGTTTCTGCCTTTGCACTCTACAATAATTTCTCTCTCATTGAGATATTTTAGTAGTTTCATTAGTGATCCTCCACATTCCATTATTCGCACTGCATTGTACTCAACAAAACATTATGAAAAATATTAAATAACAATAAAAATCGTAAAATCTTAAATACATGAGAGAGGATCATATGTATCGGTAAATAGTGTAACATATACGAATATTTGCACCAAAAGAAAACTCACCTCTATCGTTGTGTCGGCGACAGCCTCTCTCTCACAAGTATATTTCAAAAGCTTAGTTTGTGATTTCTCCATGTTACATTACCTCTCTCTCACAAGCATATTTCAAAAGCTTAATTTGTGATTTCTCCATGTTACATTGCCTGGGTTACATTGTGGGAAATTATTAGATAAATGACATATAATGTAAGACACCTTAAATTTAAACACACACACACATATCTCCTCAACCTTATCTTTCACCCACTACAACTATGGAATCATGTTTTGTTAGGATCTTTCCCTCTCAATGTACCAAATAGAAATCAAAATAGAGAATTTAATATATTATGAGAAATTAGAAACGAAAATAGGAAGTCTTATGAATGATATTATGATAAAGCACATGTTATGCAATCACTAAAAATCTTTCAAAAATTTTTGAATGTATAATAATTGGTTTATTACCCCCCAAGTGCTCAAGCCATCCCCTCCAAGATCAAGTTGACCTTCCAAAGAGACACACCTATTCGCATGGACGAACAACTATAAATAGAGCCTATTCGCTCTCCTCCAAGACAAACTTCGGATCTCTCATTAGCTTTGCGAAACACTTTGGATCTGAGGCATATCTCTTATGTGGTTAAGTGTGAATTTGTGGTATACATATTCTATGGAATAGCACAAGCTTGACGCAATATATACTCATGTGGAACAGTGAGGCTCTGTGGCCTACATATCTGTGGAACCTTGCAAACCTGAGGCAATATATACTCTGTGGAACAGTGCAGGTATGTGGCCTAAATCTCTGCGGATATGAGAAGGTTGTTAGAGGGTTGGCTTGGCACTTGTGGGAGATCACCTTGCTGGTCATTATTTGTCTATGTGATCTTATCAAAGATCTTATCGAAGATATGCTATAGCTATTTTGACTGATGTACAATTGATGAAGTGACCTCTCTCTCTCATAAGGAAAGATTATTAGGTTTTACCCTTTGTGGGTTTTGCCCTGGTTATTGACCTAAATTTTGGTGTCTCGTCTCATTGTTTACTGTGATCTCTATTGCTCTATTGAAGAAGTTAATGGTTTAAATTTTTCATTTTGGTTAATGGTTTAAATTTTTCATGTATAACTGCTTTGTATGAAAATGTTTCATATATAAACTGCTTTTCATATAGTACTGATAATGCTAAGAGAGGATTTGTGAGACTCTTTGACCATTGATTGTTGGACACGTTAAGGCAAATTTGATTGTTGTTGACTTTGACAATTTGACCAAAGTTGACTTTTGAAGTTCATATTGATTGGATATTGGTTTGTCTATTTGAATAGTCAAAGTTTGACTTTGACTCTTATGGATTTGGGCTCATTGTACTCTCCATTGAACATTTTATGACAATCTAATAGAAGAATTTTCAAAGGGCTTCCCCCCCTTATGGGGTTTTTCCCTGGTCTTTGACCAAACTTCGACTCTTATGGATTTGGGCTCATTGTACTCTCTGTTGAACATTTTATGACAATCTGATAGAAGAATTTTCAAAGGGTTTTCCCCCTTATGGAGTTTTACCCTGGTCTTTGACCAAATCAGTCTCTTGTTGATGTTCTTGATTGTCTCCTATTGTCATTGCATTTATTGTTCTATCTTCGATTATTGTTGATTATAAGAAGATCTAATTGTTATTGAAAAGATTGTTAATTGAAGAATTGAATTGGACTAAAGTAATTGATATAACATAGAGCAGTGGAAATTAACATGGATGAGTATTTTGCAAACCTATGTTGCATTTAGCACAACTGAAGTTGAGTATATAGCTGATTGTTTAGCCTGTTGTGAAGTAGTTTGCCTTCGAAAGTTGTTTGTTGGTTTGTTTGATCAAGTGTTGGAATCGACCATGATATATCCAAAGTTGTGTGAAGCTTTCTGAAAATCTGCTTTTTCATGACAAGTCGAAGCACATTGAGATCATGTATCACTATATTTGGGATGTTGTCCAAAGAAGAGTTGTGAGGCTCAAATACATTTTTGTTGATGAGCAAGTTGTTGATGTTTTGACAAAGCCACTATCCCAGATGAAGTTTGTTTGCTTCTGAGAGAAACTTGGAATGATTGAGAATCCCTCTCTTGGAGAGAGGAAGCATTGATTGTATAGCATCATGAATCTTCCTTGGGCTTGGCTAAGAAACCATGGTTTATGGTTGGGAAGATTGTTTTGGTTACTCCCTTGGGTCATTAAGTTTGACCGAGAAACCTTATGGTTGGGGAGGTTGGTTTTGAGGCTTGGATTGATCCCTTAGGTCAATGTGTTTGACCGAGAGACCAATAGGCTTGGTTGGGGACACTAATTTTGAGTACTCTCCCTTGGGTCATTGCATTTGACTAAGAGACCATATGGTCAAGGAAATTGGCCCTTTTGACATCGAGATCAAGACTCCTCCCTTAGGTCGTGGTCCGAGAGACTATATAGTTAGGGAGTTTGATATTGAGATAGGAGTTCCTCCCTTAGGTCATTGAGCTTGATCGAGAGTCCCTTGTTTATGGTCAGGGGGACAGACCTTGTGTACTCTCTCAGGTCATTGAGTTTGACCCAGAGACCATTGGTATGATCGAAGAGTTTGATCTTGATTACTCCTTTGAGTCATTGTGTTTGACTAAGAGACCAATAGGGTGGTCGGGGAGATTGATGTTGTGTTCTCTCTCTTGGGTCATTGATTTTGACTGAGAGACCAGTGGGATTGTCAGAGAGATTGAATTTGATCGAGAGACCCTTGTTTATGGTCAGGGAGACAAACCCTATGCACTCTCTTAGGTCATTGAGTTTGACCCAAAGACCATTGGCATGGTCGATGAGTTTGACCTTGATTACTTCCTTGAGTCATTGTGTTTGACTGAGAGACCAGTAGGTTGGTCAAGGATATTGAAGTTGTGTTCTCTCTCTTGGGTCATTGATTTTGAATGAGAGACCGGTGGGATTGTCAGAGAGGTTGACTTTGATTACTCTCTTGGGTCATTGAGATTGATTGGGAAACCATTTCATATGGTTGGAGAGTTTGGTTTCATGAACGATGTTGATAGATCCCATGGTCAGTTAGGTACTGACCCCGATGCCATTCATTTTGGCTTGTGGGATGAGTTTGATGCTATGTATCTTTCCTTATGATGAGACTTGTACATCTGACTTTGTGATCTCTCCCTTAGGTCATTACCAAGAGACCAATGGATTGGTCGGGGAGATTGATCTTGAGAGAGAATGAAAAGTACCTCCCTAGCTAAGAGGGAGTGTTGAAAAATGGTAGTTGAAAATTTTGAATTTATAATTATTGGTTTACTGCCCCACACGTGCTCAAGTCAGCCCCTCCAAGATCAAGTCGGCATGCCCAAGAGAAACGCCTTTCGCATGGATGAACAACTATAAATAGAGCATGTTCGCTAAGACACACTTTGGATATCTCATTAGCTCTGTGAAACACTTCGAATCTCAGGCACATATATCTTTTGTGGTAAGTGTGAACATGTGGTATACATCTTCTATAGAAAAGCACAAGCCTGAGGCAATATATACTCCGAGGAACGTTGCTAGTTTGTGACCAATATAACTGTGGAACCTTGCAAACCTGAGGCAATATATACTTTGTGGAACAGTGCGGGTCTGTGGCATGAATCTCTGTGAAACCTTCTGGACCTGAAGAACTATAATTTTGTGGAACCATGCGGACCTGTGGCTCATTATCTCTGTAACATATGCAAGGGTCAGTGGCACATATCTCTATGGATATGCGAAGGTTGTTAGAGGGTTGGCTTAGCACTTGTGGGAGGTCATCTTGCTGGTCAGTATTTGTTTATGTGATCTTATCAAGGATATGCTATTTTGACTGATGTATAATTGTGAATCGAACTCTCTCTCATAAGGAAAGATTACTGGGTTCTCCCCTTTGTGGGTTTTTCCCTTGTCATTGACCTAAGTTTTGGTGTCTCTTGTCTCAATCTTCACTGTGATCTCTATTGCTCTATTGAAGAAGTTAATGGTTGAAATTTTTCATGTATAATTGCTTAATGATTGGAATACTCTAAAGGAGTCAAATTGTATCATTAGATGTAGTTATCAGTATCATTAGAAGTTATCAAAAAATTGTACTAGTTTTGTTTGCACTAGAAAATCAACAAAATCGTAATCAAGGGGAAGAAAAACCATTGTATTGAATCAAGAAGATATCAGTTAGAACTAAAAGAGAACACATTTTCTACCTTTACACTCCCTTGCACATCTGCAAATATGTCACACAAAAATATTTCAATAGCTTTACCAATGCTCCTCCACCTTAAACTACATTTGCATAGCACTCATTATATAAATAAATGCATCTAATTTTAAAATGAATCTTGCACCAAAAGATAACCCACCCTCTATCTTTGCTTCCACCTTTGCTATGGTGCCTTCCATCTCTCTCATACAAAGATATTCACTAGTTTCACTAGTGGTCTTTCAACTTTTTTAATCTGCATTGCATTTAAATTTCAACAAAAGATGTAGCAACAAATGAGTTAAATAAAAATGGTCATTAAACCATATAACTATGTAGCAGCAAATAAAGAAGTAAATTCCCCCATACATACCTTCTTTTGATTTTCCCACTACACTTGTGAGCTCTGCATCAATGTTAAACCCACATTATGGGTTGTTAAGGTCTTCTTCAATTTCCCCACCCATTGATCCCAGAAATGTGAATAAAAGAAAAATAGATCAAAAGACATAAGGAAAAAAATATATCAAACCACAAATTAGCATGGCCATGCTCACAAATACAAAAAAATATAACAACCTCAACATTAAAAAAAACAAAACAACAATAGAAAAAGATACGACCAACAACAGAAAAAGATATGACCAACAATAGGAAAATGCAACAAAAATAACAAAAAGAAAACATGAAAAAGACAAATAAGAGGTAAACTCTGCACTGCAACCGCAAAAAGTATCCATGGTTGACGAAGGGCACCCTGCACATCAAAAAATAAATAAGTATTGAATAGAGACTACAAAACATTCTGAAAAAAAATATTAAATATACATCAAATATTGTGAGAAATATGCAACATAGATCAAAAATATCTTATCAGAAATCTTAAATGGAGAACAAAAATCTTATGAATAATCTTATGCACTAAAAGCTTAAAAGTACCTCTTAACCAAACACAAAAAATCATAATTCCTAAATAAGGAGGAGAACTATATTTTTTGCAATAAGAAAGATTAAATAGCAAATCATACATAGATTTCACATTGAAATAAAACTAACCTCCACCTTTGCCTCTTCACTCTACTACAATGTCTCTCTCATAAAATATTTGAATAGTTTCATCAATGATGCTCCACATTCCTTTACCACATAGCATTACATTCAATAATTAAACAAATGACTAATATTGTAAAATGGCTAAAAGTTAAACAAAAACACATATTGGAGCATCCATTGCCGCAACATAGGTTATTATTGCATAGCATACATGGGATTTACACCAAATAGGAACCAACAAGAAAACAAGATCTACAACCCTAAGAAAACATGGATCAACAAACCTAAACATGGATCTACAACCCTAAAATGTATCAATGGCCAACCAAGGACACCTTGCACACCAAAAAAAATATAATGTGTAATATTAAATAAACAAAATGTTTTGAAAAACATGAAACAAATACCACAACATCTTATGGATAATCTTCATTAGAGACCAACAATATTATTATTTGTATGCATTAGTAAGTACAACTTCTACAAACACTAAAAATCATCAACCCTAAATAGATAAAAAGGGAGGAGAACTGTGACATTTGAAATGAGAAGGATTTCGTAACGAAGCATACACAAAATTTGCACCAAAAAAGAGCACACCTCTACCTTTGCATCTACCTTTACACTTTACAACAATCTCATTCTCATAAAGAAATTTTAGTAATTTGTTAGTGATCCTCCACATTCCATTCTCTGCATTGAATTCAATAAACATAATGAAAAATATTAAATACACAAAAAAGATTGTGAGATATTATTATGAATAATCTTAAGCACTAGAAAGTAAATATTATGTAAACACTAAAAATAATAAAACCTAGAAAGATAAGAAGGGATAATCATAGACAAGTAACTAGCTAAATGGTGGATCATATATGGATATTTGCACCAAAATAGAACTCATCTCTACCTTTGTGTCTACCTTTGCACTTTGTTGCAGCCTCTCCCTCCCTCACAAGTACAATTTAGCAATTCAACTAGTGATTTCTCCATCTTACATTACCTGCATTACATTGTGGTCAATAATTAGATAAATGACAAAAATGTAAGATGTCTCAAATTTAAACACACACACATATATGGATATTTGCACCAAAATAGAACTCATCTCTACCTTTGTGTCTACCTTTGCACCTTGTTGCAGCCTCTCCCTCCGTCACAAGTACATTTTAGCAGTTCAGCTAGTGATTTCTCCATCTTACATTACCTGCATTACATTGTGGTCAATAATTAGATAAATGACAAATAATGTAAGATGTCTCAAATTTTAATAAACACACATATCGCCTTAACCTTCACCTTCAGCCACTACACCTATGGAATCATGGGTTGTTAGGACCTAGCATAATTCCCCAATCAACATACCAAATATAAACCAAAATAAACACTTTAATATCTTATGAGAAATCATAAATAAAAACAAAAGGTCTTATTAGTAATATTATGAAAAATTACATCTTATGCAATAACCAAAAATCATAATTAAAAAGGAAGGAGAGTCATTGTATTGAAACGAGAATAAATCCATGTTGAACCCAAAAGAGAACCCAACTCTCCTACACATCTATAAGTCACTACAGGAGCTCGGATTAGGAACAAGAATTATCTCGTTGCTACCACAGTTTAGTGTTTCAATGCTACCACAGTTCGGTGCTATTACAAGATGATTTCAGTGCAGTGACAAGATCTAGATGCTATCACAATGAAGATGGTTTCGGTGCTACAATGACAGGGTCTATCACAATGAAGATATTGCTACAATGACAAGGTCCAGGTGCATTGAAGAAGGTTTCGGTGCTACCAAAGTGACAAGATCTCACAACTTTGTAATTTTCTCCATCACAAATTTTCTTGGCAAACAATTTTGTAATTTTCTCCATCACAAATTTGTTGAAGAACAATTAAATTACTCATTTATAGAATTTCTTTTCTCGGCACTAGGGTTTTTCCAGGGACTTGTCCAAAAATATTGGTGTCCAATTTTATGTGTGCACTATTTTCTCAATTCCATTGTTTAATTTTGTGAAGAATTGTAGTAGTCAATTTATCGTTATTTACCGTAATATTTTGAAGACAAATAAACTGCATAAGTTAGGAGATAAATATCTAGTTACTACATTCGTGGAAATTCCACACATAGCCCTTGCTTCTCTACTCCAATTAACATTCCCTCTTAGAGATGAAGATGTTCTGCAATAACCCAACTTATCTTTGAGGCAAACAAATCTCTGCTCCTTGGCAAAGCCTTGGTCAGAATGTTTGTTGTCTGCTCCTCTATTGGTATGTACTAGGTTGCAGCCATTCCTCTTTGAACAATATCCATAATGTGATGATAATGTATTTCAATGTGCTTTGAGTGATTGTGAAACACTGGATTCTCAGAGAACTTGATGCAGCTCTGGTTGTCACAATGGATCATGGTGGGCTCTAGCTCTTATCCGATCGAGCCCATGAGGCCCACAAGCAACTTTCTCAACCAGATAGCTTCACACCCAAGATTGGTAGCCATGTACTCAGCCTCATTTGAGCTCAATGCAATTTATGTTTGCCTTCGACTAAACCAAGAAACAGTTGTTGATCCAACATTGAATGTGCATCCCAATGTGCTCTTCCTGTCTATGGAACTCCTTGCCCAATCTGCATCAATGAAGCCCTCAAGCCTCACCCCATCAACCTATCTATACCACAATCCATACTCTATTGTCCCCTTGAGATACCTCAATACGTGCTTGGCAACAACCCAATGCACCCTGGTAGACTCGATCATGAACTAGCTCAAAGAATTAATTGCAAAACATGTCTGGTTGTATGATCACCAAATGTACAAGTGACCCTCTCAATTGTTGATAGAGATAGGGGTCTACTTGCTTTGATCTTGCTGTGTCCACTTCCACTTCCTCCATTTTGTGACTAGAAGCGTGGTCATGGGCCTACAATTCTGCATGTGGAATCTCCTCAAAATATTTAGGGCGTACTTGCCTTGCCCCAAGAAGATCTCCCCATCTCCCTACCAAACCTCAAGCCCAAGGAAATAGTGCATCAGCCCCATATCCTTCACCTCAAACTAGACTGCAAGATCTCTCTTGCACTCGTGAATGAGCTTATCGGTGCTTGTCAATAGATAATCATCCAAATAACACCAGAATGAGTGGCTCACCTCCAACAACAATGTAGTAGAGGTTGGGGTCTACTTAACTCTTAGTGAATCCCAATCCCTTAAGGTAGTTGTCAATACAAGCATACCATGCTCGAGCCTATATAACGCTCTCTTGAGCTTGCAAACATGAGTCCCCATGCTGCAAGTCTCAAACCCCTCCAGTTGCTCAATAAAAATCTCCTCCTCAACAACCCCATTGAGGAACATTCTTTTAACATCCATCTAGTGGATCTTCCACCCCATCTAAGCTACAATGGCTATAATGGTCTTAACAGACGAATATATGGCCACGGGGGCAAATGCCTCGTCATAGTTAGTGCCCTCTACCTGCGAGAACCCCTTGGCCACAAATATTTCCTTGTATTTCTCAATGCTCCCACCAACCCCATGCTTAATCTTGTAGAACCAACCAAAGCCCACGATGAATTTGTCCTCAAGCCTAGGTACCACATCCTAGACACCATTTTTAATTGATGGAGGCATACTCCTCTACCATGGCATCCCTCCACACATGTTGAGTGGTTGCCTCCTAGTAGCTAGAAGGCTTGGCATCCAACAACTCAATCATTAGTGCCATATACCCTGCGTACCTCTATGGATGTCTGCTCTATCAAACTGATGCACTAGGAGCAGCAATTCACTCTTGTGCCTCTTAGATCAACTGCTCTTCCCATCTCTTTGTCCTCTCCCTGTGTTGGCAATCATGGCCTAAGTGCACTCCACTCTCTCCTCCATCTACGTGTCCCCCTTGTCCTCATACTACTTGGCCTGCCCATCAATGTGTATAGTTGTCGTATGAGGTGCTAGTTGAGCCTCATGCTTGGGAGCATGTTGCTCCTCCTCCGACACTCTAGCCTACTCATGCCCTAAGCACTTACTCAAAGCCCTTTCTTCCTCAAACTTCACAACTCTCTTGATGATTGTCTTCTTGAGTGTTGGTACATATACAATTTACACCTTTGATGTCTCGTTGTAGCCCATCAAGATGCCCTTCTCCATTGTGGGCTCCAACTTCAATCTTTTCTCCTCCGATACATGGCAGTACACCAAGCTACCAAAGATATGGAAATGTGAAACGATCTATCTCTTGCCTATAAAGGCCTCCTCTAGTGTAACTCGCTCCAACACTATATGTGGACTCTGATTCTGCAAGAACATTGTTTGCATGCCATGCCTCAACCCAAAGAAACTTGGGCAGTACCTAGTCATGCAATATGTTTTGGCCGCTCCAACTATGGCTCTATTGGCTCTACCACCCCATTATGTTGAAGGTTATAAGGTGTGGTCAACTCCCTCCTAATGCCCTCCTTAGCACAAAACTCCTTGAAGGCATTTGAGGTATACACCTCACCGTTATCTGACCACAGTGCCTTGACATTCTTGCCAATCTAGTTCGTCATCAAGGCCTTAAACTCATGAGACTTTGACAAGACTTTGTCCTTTTTCTTCATGAAGAATATCCAAGTCTTTCTCAAGTGATCATCTCTAGAAGTGACAAAATATGTGTACCCCATGAGGGATACTAAAGAGAAGGGAACACAAACATCTAAATGAACAAGGTCTAAGATGCCCTTGGCCTTGTTGTCTCTAGTAGGAAAAGAGGTTTTGGCATACTTTCCAAGTGTGCAGCCCTTGCACACCTCATGTTTGTCCACGATACATTGTGGCAACCCCATCGTTATCTCCTTGAGGATTTTCAACATGCCATGGTGCAGATGCTCCACACACCTATGCCATAACTCTCAAAACTCCCTGTCTGAGTCATGGCTCCCTCTGCCAGTTAATTTTGCGGTTGTCTCAAACCGCAAAATGTACGGGTTCTTTTGTCTAACCCTAATTTGATTGGCCACCTTGGAGTCTAAGGGTTTTATAAAAACTCTACACTATCTGAAGGTCACTTTGTACCCCTCATCCTCCAACATTGAAACAAATATAAGGTTCTTCTTGAGCCGTGGTATGTAAAGGACATCACTGAGAAACAGAGGGTTTCTCGACTCCCTCTCAAATCAAAATGTACCAATTCCCTTGGCTCGGTACCTCCTGTCATCTCCCATCTCAATATGGAACTGTGTGTCCTTCTCTATCAATTTGCTAAATTAGTTTTTATTCCTCGTCATGTGACAGGACGCACTGTTGTCTATGTACCATAAGCTGGTAGCCAACGAGTTGGCCATGATTGCAATAAGTGAGAACTCCCTCTCAAAGTGAGAAGAGGACTCGTCTATCTCTGCAAAGGCTATTACTAGGTCCTTCTTGGACCCTTTCTTCCAACTAGGGCACTTAGTAGCATATTGCCCAAATTGGTGGCACAAAAAGCACTTGATCTTGTTGAGATCTTTCTTCTTCTTTTCGCCCTTGGAGCTCAGCTCATCGCCACTGGTCTTCTTACCCTTTGACTTGCTCCCTTTGTTGGCTAGGGCAAAGTTTTCTTCATCTTAGGTCTTGACATGAGACCATGACTGAGCTTGTCTGCGAATTTCTTCTTAGACACAATCACCCCATAATCGCTCATAGTTTGGAAGCTTCTCTCTAGCACATATTTTGTCTGTAAAAGTTTCTTATGCCTTGGTGAAACCCATCAGGGAAAAACTCACAAGTTCTATACCTGAAATTGTCTCACCCACACCATCCAGTTTGTCCCTTAGTTAGGTAAACTTGTTGAGGTAAGACACCACGGAATCAAACTTGGTCATTTGAATGGTTCTCAATTTATCCTTCAACGCTAGCTTTATGGCCTCGCTCGAACCCTAGTAGAGGCCAATGATGGTCATCCACATAACTTGGGTTGTCTTATTTCTGATCAAATGAGGAATTATGTGATCTTTGACTCCTTCCAAGATGATGCTCCTCGCCTTAGCATCTCATCTATTATGTTGAACCAACTTCTAAGGCTCATTAGGGACAGCTAGAACATTATCCACAAACTCCCACACCCCTTGTTCCTCCAACACCATGCCAATCCTCTCAAGTCACGAGCATAGGTTGGACACATCGTCCAACCTATCCTCAAATATAAGACCCTAATTTGTCATAGTGCCAATTCGTTTTACACAGAAAACCTAGTAGCCAAGTCAAATTGGTGAACGCGCTCCCTTTGGACACAGAATCTGCTAATAAAGATGAAACATGTGCTTCGTCTTCAATCAAAGGCTATGCTCTGATACCATGTTAATTTTCCTTAAAACCCAGTAACTGATTTCTGATTTTATAAACATGCACTCAGAAATACAATTTTAGTTGTTATTCTGAAACTTAAATCAAAGATACACTGAATTTTCTAACTATAGCAGGTATAACGGATTGGAGCTAGAGGCTACTCACATACCTATTGCAGAATTACCTTTAATAACTTTGCACGTTGAATCTTCAATTCATGAGAATTGGCCAGATTAGATGAATTGACCAAATTAGAAAATCCCTGGATAGATTAAAATACATGATCATGATGAATTGCGTGTAAAGAATCTGGAGATTTCATTAGAGTGGTGAGACTCTGTGGATAGATATTCTTTGATGATTGTGCTGACAGTTTGGAAAACAATGCAAAGTCATCTAACATGAATGAAGTTTTATATGTGACAGTAGAATCTGATTATGATAAGGACATATTGTTAACTAATGTAGATGTTGAAACAGAGAATGACACGGGTTGAATAATATTGGAGGAAAGAATTTCCTAGTCCTCATTCTACAGGTATAGATATGAATATGGCAGTGTTTTTCTAGTCCTTGGGAAACACGATGTATGTTTAGGTGTTGAAGTAATCTCACCAGATTCAAATCAAACCACCTGTATATTCAAAGCCTACATCTGTAGCATGCTTGGAAATGACATCTACATCAAGTTTTGGACACAGTTAAAGAAGATTACCCTCATCAGTTGGATGTGTAAGAACACCCACAAATGTTGTTTCAACAACAACATGAAGGGTCACTAGCTTGCACATTATATGGTTAATTTTTTGTGTTGTTTACAGACTCCTGGGGGGCATGGGTTTGGGAGAGTGTTTATTGCGGCAGCAACAACAAGACCTTAAATAATCTATGGACAAAAAAAAGTTGGGCATTCCTAGTTGGAAGTATGGTGCATCTAAATCAATGATATGAATGTTTTTAATATTCTTAAAAGGGTTGCCCTGAATCTTACATATCAACATATGTCCAAGATCGCTAAAAAAATCCTCATGCTTCCCCTAAAGTCTCCTCTCGTAGACAACGAACCTCATGCTTCCCCTGAAGTCTCCTTTGGTAGACAACGAGGTTCAAAAGGACACGCTCAAGATTTGATTCAGCCTACTCGTTTTGAGGATCGTGGGTTTTAGATTTAGCCAGCAATAGCATAGTGATCTCCCCAGCTCTACTAAGGTTTTCAACATTCAAGTTGCACATGGGCATGTTTATTATTGGTACAAACAGTCTTTACTAAGGTTTTCAAGGATTGTGGGTTTTAGATTTAGCCAACAATAGCATTAGTGATCTCCCCAGCTCTACTAAGGTTTTCAACATTCAATTTGCACTTGGGCATGTTTATTATTGGTA
This sequence comes from Pinus tabuliformis, assembly GCA_031772625.1. Lineage (NCBI taxonomy): Eukaryota > Viridiplantae > Streptophyta > Pinopsida > Pinales > Pinaceae > Pinus > Pinus tabuliformis. The sequence continues at coordinate 966,314,145 of CM062811.1, forward strand.
CAAATGGTCTCTACTAAGGTTTTCAACATTCAAGTTGCACCTGGACATGTTTAGTATTGGTACAAATGGTCTATTTGATAGCCTGTACAATAATGAAGTACTGTTGTAGTAGTCCATGTTGTAAGACCTGGGCTAGAACTGACTCATAACAGCCCCATGAAGAGAACAAACAGGGCAAATCGATGTAATGAAGCAAAAAATATGATGTATTACAAAGCGACCTGAGGTTTTGAATAGAGGGCCAGCAAATTTGTGTGACATATCTATATATCTATGTGTAGGTGATGTAATGGAATTTTTGTTAGGCCAACCTAAGTCAAACGTTACGGCTAACTTCAGTGGGATAAATTTTGAACATATGTTGATCAGGGACAACATTACTTTGGGAAGGATCTACACTCTTGTTGGATGACAAATGATGAAGCCATCCTATGGGATATATATATATATATATATAAGACAAATACATTTATATTAAAAAGCACTTTTGTGGGAGCCAACCTTTGTAAAATAAAGATAAATTGAGGGGCCAACCCTAAGCACTTAGTGACTAGGTGTTGCACATATGGGACTAATCTATCCCTTTGGATCCCAATTATTTTCTTTGGAGGGTTTTAAGATGTCATAATTGTCCACATTTCAATGGGGTGCTACTTCCTTGCTCAATTGGTGTGACTGCACATTTGAAGAGCCTTTCAAGGCTAAGCATGTGGTTTCTTGGAAACCCATTGCTAGGGTGGGAATGGTTGAATGATCATTTGAGAGCCCATGTGTCCACTTGTGAAAGGAAGAAAGGTGAGTCCTTGGGCAGTTTTGAAGTCATTTTTACACACTTTCTTGGAAACCCATTGCTAGGGTGGGAATGGTTGAATGATCATTTGGGAGCCCATGGCCAAAGGTGGGTCCTGGCCAATTTTGAAGTCATTTTTACAGACTTGTAGAAGAGGTCATTCCCACTGGGGGCTTATGTGCCCACTTGGAGGGTTTCAACCCTTATGCATTGAAGGGCCTATGGAGACTAGACATTGCACCAAAGCACCCCTTCCCCTTTATTTGGGGGTCATTGTTGAGGGCTTTGCCCCTTACCTTTTAACTTTTTGTACATGCGGCATGACTACCCCTAAAATTATGTTTTAAGGTTAATTAATTGAAGAAAAAGGCATGTTGCCCCTCCATAGGCTAGTATAGAGAACTTTAGCCTAGGAAATTAATAATTTAATGTGATGGAAGTTGAGTGTGTCATCTATAAATAGAGGTGCACTTCCTCTCATTTTCTCATGGTTGGATTTCGAGGAGAAATCCCTTCACAAGTCTAAAAATTATGTCATTTTCTCTCGTATAATTTGGCTATGGATGGATGAGTTGTCTTACTTTTCTTGGTTGGAATTGTGATGTAATGCTCTTCTCATGCATGCTTATGATAGATTTTGGATTATGCATGTTGAAGTAAGATTATTTGATTTATTTAATTTATCATGGAGTTTATTTGATTTATTTAATTATCCTGGTATTATGTTACGTGGGATAATTGTTCATGTGTTAAGTTAGTTTATTTGGTATTTGCTTCATTGTCCCTTGTTGAATTAGACCCTTAATAGAGAAATTGATAGAGCAATAGAGATAGCTTTTACTTTCCCTTAATCATCCAAAAAAATTCAAACCCTAGAGTTTAAACGCTAGGTTAAGTTAGTTTATTTATGATAGTTCGTTTGGATCTAATTGACTCCAACAAAACCCTAAAATTGTTTGATTCCTTGACTCCATATGCCCCCCCTCCTCACAAACACACACACGTATTGACTCAACTATGTGTTTGGGGACCCAATTGAAGCTCAATTGGTTTAAATAGCCTTTAGATTGACCCACCAAAACTTTTGAGCCCAAATCCTAGAAAATAGCAAGAATGTGACGTCAAAGAAGTTAAGTGCAAAAGCAAGTCCAATGAGGGAAGCATCAAGTGTGACGATAGACAAGCATGCTAAAAAAATAATCCTAATCCCTACTACAAGTCATTGGTAAAGCTGGATAGTTTAGTAGAAAACCTTTCAAAGGACTTCCCACACCCAATTTCCCTTATGGCTAAGGATTCAAACTCCATAAAAAAAAATCCAAAGTCTTCAAAAACCTTAAGAATTTGGAAAACTTTACCTGATATACAAACCCCATGGGAGATTAGATTACAAAGTTTTGGCTTTGTCGAGTAGTTCATCTTCTAAGGTGCAAGGAATTGAACCAAAAGGGGGAGGAAATATGCTTGTTAACAATTAAGACCCAAACAAAAAACTCTCGAAAGTAGGATTCTAGGATACAGGGAGTTTTATCTATCATTAGCTAAAAGCAAGGCTAAAAATACATTAGGTGAAACAAATGACTATCAAGTGGGGACTTAAGAGTAGGGGGTTCAAAGACGGTTCATCCATGAAAATTCTCTCCCTGAATGTGAAAAGGGTAGGAGGTGCCCATAAGAAGCTAAGCCTTCAAAAGATTGTTTGTGATTTATAAACCAATGTAATAATGATCCTGAATCCCATGTGTAAGGACTCCAAAGCATAAGCTATATTACCATATTATTTAACAAATTGGTCTTTTTTCTATAGGCTCAACAAGAATATAGAAAGGTAATTGTTAGCTTTCAAGTTACCCCAAAAGTGTTTAAACATGTTTGGGGTTGCTTAATGAGATTCAATCCCCAAATGGTCAAAGATGAAATAACACATGGGAGATGGTATGTGATGCACATTTGAAGTAGATTGTTCAATAGTTGACCTTAATTGGGTGCTTGCTTGGCATTCTTCCCTAGGGTGCTGAATTTTACTTAACTTAGGGGGCATGCTTCATGATGGCCTTATGGAACGATCTACTTGCTTCTAGGATGCCCTATCTAGGAGTGTTGTGCATCTTGGAGAGGGAATTAGGGCCTAAATAGCATGGAGTAGTTGGGATCTGTGGATGGAAGCTTGAAGTTGGCTCAAGGATTAATATGATACGACAATGCTCTTGCAAGGAGTGGACCCAAAGGAGTACATGGCCTAGGGGAGTAATGGAATCTGTGTCGACTTGTGTTGGAGACATGTAGACACACCACACCATTTGTAGATACGTCTTGGGGCCCTTATTGTGCACATCACCTTGGATCATCACATATGTACTCTTGGAGTGGAGGGCTTTACTTGTGTTCGCCTACAAAGCATTTATTGTAGGTTGTTTGTAAGGGCTTGGACCCAAGTATTATTGTTGGTGTCCCTTACTCCTATATATATAGAGAAAGGAGAGAGTCCTTCAATCACCATTATTATCATACTCTTTTATTTGTACTTGACTTCTTAGAGTGGTTTGCTAGGGTTCACAAGGAAACCCTAAGACAAGTTATACATGGGAGGACACATTTGTTGGAGACTGCTCTCTCTTACCTATTCATTTGTACTTGGTTTCTCTCTCACTTGGAGTCGCAAGGATCTTATGATTTTCTTTGAGCATCTTGAAGTCTAAGATTAGGACTTCACCCCTTTTCTTCCAGTGAATTGTGATGCAATTTAAAGGAGAGTTTGAGTAGATAAAGCCTTATAAAACAAGGCAATGTTATCAAAAGTGAATTAATCCAGCTACCTAAAAGGATGGAGATGTCAAAAATGAAAGTAACAAGAGACAATAACAACTAGAAAGTTACCATGATTTAGAGGTTGCAAGATGTAAGGAATGAGTTATATCCAATGGCTCTCTCAACTACCACATACAAACCTACACTAGACACACTTTTATGGACATAGGATTACAGATCAAATTGACAAATATTGTACTAAATCATGCTACCGGAATACATAACTTGTGTTGGAGTTATTGTTTATACAAAAACTCGTATTTACATAAGAATGGATGGTGGGCTGACTCATGTTGAAGGGACAGAAGTCGACTTATAGTTGGGTTTGCAATGAATAGGGGTTTTGGAAAGCATGGAGTTAATCTATACTAAGGATTAGAGTTGACCCCTTTTGAGATCATTTACTTAATTTGCAAGGGAGGTATTGTCATTGTTGAGTTTCTTAATTTGCAAGGGAGGTATTGTCATTGCTAAGTTTTCTTGTTGCATGCGGGGTGACAATAATTTTAGAGGCTCCTGCTTGGAGCCCTCCCATCAAACGCTGGAACTACTGAAAGAGCCGGAACTGTCGGAAGAGTCGGAACTGTCGGAAGAGCCGAAAAAAAGCCGGAATTGCCGGAAAAGCTGGAATTGCCGGAAAAGCTGGAAAAGCCGAAAAAGCCGAAACTGCCAGAACTGCTGGAAAAGCCGGAACTGCTGGAAAAGCCGAAACTGCAGGAACAGCCGGAACAGTCGGAACTGCTGGAAAAGCTGAAACTGCCGAAACTACTCGGGAACTGTCGAAGCATCTGTCTCCGAAGGAGAACAGCATGCAAGGGACAACTAACTAACATTGGGGTTGTATGGTACTTAGCAGCAAATACACCAAGCATGCAATGTTACAGCTAGCATGCAAGGGACAACTACCATGCAACAACAAGCATGCTAAGGACATCAAGCAAGCAAGGTGCGGCCAACACGTAAGTCAGGATGGCAACATGGTGCAGCAATGGCACATAATGCAGTACAGTGATGGGTACAGTCATGATTAATGAAGCGTGATGAGATGCAACACAGTGATGATGGGTGCAGCATGGTGCAGTGCGGTGAGGTGCAGCATGATGACGAAATGCAGCACAACGATAGGTGAAGGAGTCACCTTGGAGAATCAATTGAAGCAGCATGTCTTCAACTAATTTTATGTATCATCTTCTTAGAGATGATCTATGCTCTTATCTAGATAAGTCAAAGTGTTGACTTCTGTTGTAAATGTACTATCCCTCTCTCTCTCTGCTAAACTATTGAAGAACATATAAGAAGAATTGATCAAAGGTTTCCCCGCATTGGGGTTTGTCCCTGGCTAGCGCCACATCTTGTGTCCTCCTATCTTGGCTTGTCTTCTGCGATTTATATTTATGTTCTATCTGCAGTTTACTTTAATGCTGATGTGATTGCTAATCTCGAAAAGATATTGAGCTAACTGTGAAAATTGAAATAAATTGCTCTAGCATAGAACATACCTAAAATTAACATGGCCCAACCAAGGGATTTACAATTAAAACATACCCTAGATTTGATCCAGTTGATCAGGGCCTAGATCTATCCTTGATCCGTTTGGGTGATCTGGATCTCCAATGTTGTACCATTGTGCATCCCTCGAACCCAATACATTTGAGGATCACACTCTCCACTTTGAGAAAACCCCTCTCGCAATGGATTGTGCAATTGCTTGGTGTGTCTACCTCCTCTCCTTAGCCTTGCTTTTATAACTTTTCATTGAGCTAAATCCCTAACCGTAATTTCCAAAGTGATTGACGACCGAGATTAGACCTCACCTCACTTAAGATCAATGGTTGAAATTAAAACAAAATCACTACAGTAAATGCTTTATTTAGCTCAATAGCTAACATAATTAATTATGTTTTTCCTAGGTTGGACTTAAGGTAGGTTACAGTAACAACTTACTCAATACTTGAGAAAGTGTCCTAAAGAGGCTTTGAGAGACTTATACACGCGTAGACACTTAGGCTTGTGTAGAAGTACTTGCCCGAGCTACAAACATCAACACTCCCTCTTAAGAAGGGAGGTACTTCTGCCACCTGGAACTAGCTTTGATCCTAGAACTGCATCCACTGCCATGGTTGCTCCCTTTGAACGTGAAGCCTTCCTTGCCACCTAGTTCAAAATCATCCTTGAAAACCCACTCCCTTTAGACTTGTTCCTAGAAGCCTCCTACTCCTAAACATCCTACATAGTTATCTTATACCATGAGACCTTTTTGACAAACTTGGAAGGATATTTTCACTACTGAAGGTTGACTCCCTCTGAACTGTTCAACCTTTAGAGCTTCCTGCTCCTTATTCTCAATCATTGCCCTGCTTCTTGCCATTGCTCAAATAGGCTAGTAGCTAGCCCTTTAGCCTATACAAGTTTCCCTCTCTAACTCCAATGACGTGGCCATCATCTGAGTTAGATCCCATGGGTCTGATCAGTGTCTGTCCATCCTGGAACACTACACCAAACCCCTTATTCTCTATCATAGAGATTGAGAGCAAACTCCACCTAAGTTTCGACACCCATAGCACATCCTTCACTATCAAAATGCCCCCTAACTCAAGCTCAAATATCATTGTTCCAACTCCCTTCACTGCATGCTTGGATCAACACCAAGCTCTACATGTATCTTTGAGTCCCTCACTATCAAACTATCAAATAGCTCTCATGCTCCTATCATATGTTGTGTGGCTTCATTTTCCAAAAGTTGTGCACCAACTAGTTTGGTGCTCAAGGAAAGATAGGAAACAAGTAAGAACTCAACCTCAAACTTTCTAGCAAACTCTGCTTGAGCTTTTGCCAACACATCTACAATTGAATATGTACCCTTTCTGCCCTTCTTCCTCTCTGGACAATGTGAAGCATACTGTCATGTTCCATGACATATAAAACACTTGATCTTAGTCAAGTCCTTCTTCAATTATGAGGTTAACTCCTCATGGCCACTCAATCCTTTACCTTTGCCTTTTATTGTCTTACCAATAACACCTAGGTCCTCGTCACCTTCTTACTTGTTGGCCTTGGCCTTTGATAAAAACCTCATATCCTAGATGCAATCATCCATAACCTCTCATATGAGGGGCTATTTCTCTCAAACATAAGCTCCTTTGACAAACAAATCCCATGCATCTAGGAAATCATTCACTGCCACATTCACTAACATTGCATCGTCCACCTTTTCCACCACTACTACATATTGATCATGAATTTAAGTAATCTTCATTAGGTAACTTGTTACTATGTTAGATCAACCCATCTGCATAGGCCAAAGCATGTCCCTCAACAACATTTTCCTGTTAACGGTCTTGCTTTGGTATAAACCCACCAAAGCATCTAACATTGCCTTGGCTGACTTATTCTAGGACAAGTGGCAAATCATATGGTCCTTCACTACATCCAAGAGCACCCTTTGTGCCTTTATGTCCCTCTTTGCTAGAGTGGTCTTCTCCTTGGCATTTGTAAGCTCTAAGATCACCTTCTCAACAATCTCCCAATGATCATTTTCCTTGAGAACCAAGATGACCCTAGCCTTCCAAGGCAAAACAATTGAGGCTCCATCCAGCCTATCTTCAAAACAACGACCCACTATAGTCATCTTCACCTGATTTCAACTATAAAATATGTTGGTCATTTAGGCACCCAAATATGTAGCCAATCCCCCGAATAGTATGGTCTCCCTCTCTTCCTCTAAGGGTTGACCTACACCAATCACAACGATTGCAATCTACTCATGTCCCATGACTTATCCCTGTACTCATGTAACATGACTTATCATTGTCTCAACTGGCTCCCAACGAGAGCAGCCTACTGTCACAACATGCACCCAAACACCTAACAACAACTTCACACAGTTTTCCTATCAATGCTACAAGCACCATTGCTCTATGCAACTGCTACACCTTATAGCTCACTGCATTACTCTGACTTGTCGATTGTTTCTTTCTCTGGTGCCAGTATCTCTTCACTTGTTGGCTAGCAGCTGGCAACCTTGCATAGTTGAGTATATCATGAATATATTAGGTCTGATTTACTTTTCGAGCCTAATCCATTTAATGATGATCAACCCAAGTGTGATGTTACGAAACATCCCACCATCAAGGAGCAGGTTGGTCATGCGTATATCAAGTCAGATTTACTTTCAGAGCCTAATCCATCTAATGATGATCAGCCCAGTGTTAAAAAGTGTGGTCTAGCCACTGAACATTATTGTCATTGTGATACTAAGCAGTTTGCACTAGTTCATCTACATGGATGTGGCCCCATGTCCAAGGATGACACATCAAAGATGTCCAATGGAATCATAATGATGAAACAAATTTGTGATATTTTTGAGGGAAAAGATAATTAATCTTGCAATAATATTTAAAATGAGTCATTTTTAACCCCAAATTTGTCTTTTCATCACATTTATACAAATACAGAGGATAGTTTAGGTGGTAATTTTGATGAGGAAATTGGATTTCTAGACCACAATTTGAACAACATTTAAATTTCAAGACAAGGAACAATGGTCGTGGTACTTCAAGAAGTAAAGGATGATGTTTTGTTTCTGAAAAGGTGAACCACTTTTCCTACAATCCTATGGTTAACACTCCAAGATATGATTTTGAATATGGGGGTGGTATCATAAGCCTTGATCTGAACCCTAGGGTTGTTCATGTCTGGAAGATCTCATTTTTTATGTTGGTGATAAATTTGGAGCTGATGAAAACTGTCATTTTGATGTCAAACTTAGAAATTATGACAAAGCTAGCTAGGGAGTGCTCGAAATTTACCATTTCACTGTATTCTTGGGCAATCAAAGATGAGAAAAGAAGTAAAGGATGATGTTTTGTTTCTGAAAAGGTGAACCACTTTTCCTACAATCCTATGGTTAACACTCCAAGATATGATTTTGAATATGGGGGTGGTATCATAAGCCGTGATCTGAACCCTAGGGTTGTTCATGTCTGAAAGATCTCATTTTTTATGTTGGTGATAAATTTGGAGCTGATGAAAACTGTCATTTTGATGTCAACTTAGAAATTATGACAAAGCTAGCTAGGGAGTGCTCGAAATTTACCATTTCACAGTATTCTTGGGCAATCAAAGATGAGAAAAGGACAATGCGCAGATGATATAAGGAGATGGATACACTAGACCACAGACTTTGTGACACGTTGAGGACTAGATTTTGGTGTTCTCAAGTGCCCCTAAGAAGGACACTTGTCCCCAGATTAGAGCTAGAGCTAGAGGTTACACATACCTGTTGCAGAATTACCTTTAATAACTTTGCACATTGGATCTTCCATTCATAAGAATTGGTCAGATTAGAAAATTCCTAGGTAGATTAAAATACAAGATCGTGATGAATTGTGAGTAAAGGATCTGGGGATTTCATTAAAGTGGTGGGATTCTGTAGATAGATATTCTTTGATGATTGTGTTGACAGTTTGGAAAGCAATGCAAAGTCATCTGACCTGAATGAAGTTTTATATGCGAAGGTAGAATATGTTTGATTATTGTGTCAACAGTTTGGAAAGCACTGCAAAGTCATGTGACCTTAATGAAGTTTTATATGTGAAGGTAGAATATGATTATGATAAGGACATACTGTTAACTAATGTAGATGCTGAAACAGAGGATGACTTGGTACAAATAATATTGGTGGAAATAATTTCATAGTTCTAATTCTCCAAGTTTAGATAAGAATATGGCAGCATTTTTCTTGTCCTTGGGAGACCCGGTGTATGTTTAGGTGTTGAAATAATCTCACCAGATTTAAGTCAAACCACATGTATATTCAAAGCCTACATTCGTAGCATGCTTGGAAATGATATCTACATCAGGTACTGGACACAGTTAGAGAAGAATGCCCTCATTAATTGGATGTGTAAGAACAACCACAAATTATGTTTTAACAGCAGCATGAAGGGGCACTAACTTGTAGGTTATATTGTTAATTTTTTGTGTTGTTTACAGACTCCTAGGTACAGGTTTGGGATTGGGAGAGTGTTTGTTGCAGCAGCAACAATAAGACCTTAAATAATCTATGGGCAAAAAAATGCTTGGGTATTTCCAGTTGGAAGTATGGTGCATCCAAATCAATGATATGAATGTTTTTGTAATTCCGGAAAAGGTTGCCCTTAATCTTGCATATCAACATATGTCCAAGATCCCTAAAAAAACCACATGCTTCCCCTGAAGTCTCCTTTGGTAGACAATGAGGTTCAAAAGGACATGCTCAGGTTTTGATTCAACCTGCTTGCTTTGAGGATCATGGGCTTCTGTTTTAGCTAGCAGTAGGAGAGTGCATCTCCCCAGCTCTACTCAGGTTTTCAACATTCAAGTTGCCCCTGGGATATTTATTGCTAGTACAAGAGTTTATTTGATAGCCATAAAATAATGAAGTGACTGTTGTAGTAGTTCATGTTGTAAGAGTTGGGCAAGGACTGCCTCATAACAACCCCATGAAGAGAACAGAACGTGGCAGATTGATGTAATGTGGGAAAAAAATGTATTACGATGCGACTAGAGGTTTTGAATAGAGTGTCAGCGAATCTATGTGTGATATATATATATATATATAGACACGCACACACACACACACATATATATAGGTGTTAGAATGGAATTCTTGTTAGGCCAAACTATGTCAAAGGGTTAGGCTAACTTGTGTGGGATAAATTTTGAACATATGTTGAACAAGGCCAACATTACTTTGGGAAGGTTCTAGTATCTACACTCTTGTTTGATGATAAATGATAAAGCAACCCTGTGGGATATATATGAACAATTTTATGGGAGCCAACATTTGTAAAATAAAGATAATTTGAGGGGTCAACCCTAAGCACTTAGTGACTGACTATTGCACATATGGGACTAATCTGTCTCTTTGAATCCCAATTATTTTCTTTGGAGGGTTTTAAGATGGCATAATTGTCCACATTTCAGTGGGGTGTTGCTTCCTTGCTCAATAGGTGTGACTGCAGATTTGAAGAGCCTTTGAGGGCTAGGCATGTGCCTTCTTGGAAACCCATTGCTATGGTGGGAATGGTTGACCGATCATTTGGGACCCATGTGTCCACTTGTGAAAGAAAGAAAGACGAGTCCTTGGGCAGTTTTGAAGTCTTTTTTACATACTTGTAGAAGAGGTCATTCCCACTCGGGGTTTATGTGCCTACTTGAGAGGTTCATGGCAGATTTTAAAGACTAATTGAAGATCCCTTCTACATTGAAGGGCCTGTGGAGACTAGACACTACACCAAAGCACCCCTTCCCCCTTATTTACGGAGATGGGTCATTGTTGAGGGCTTTGCCCCTTTAGCTTTTAACTTTTTGTACATGAAGCGTGAATGCCCCTAAAACTTTGTTTCTAGATTAATTAATTAAAGAAAAAGGTTTGTTGCCCCTCCATAGGCTAGAATAGGGAATTTTAGCCTAGGAAATTGATATTTTAATGTGATGGAAATTGAGCACCTCATCCATAAATAGAGTTGCATTTCCTCTCATTTTCTCATGGATGGATTTGGGAGAGAAATCCCTTTGCAGGTCTGAAATTTATGTGATTTTCTCTCTTATAAATTGGCTATGGATGAATGAGTTGACTTATCTCAGTTGGAATTGTGATGTGATGTGATCTCTTTTCATGGATGCTTAAAGTGGATCTTGGATGATGCATGGCGAAGTAAGTTTATTTGATTTATCCTGGTATTATGTTCCATGGGATCAATGTTGAAGTACTAAGTCTATTTGGTAATTGCTTCATTGTCTCATGTTGAGCTACACCCTTAATAGAGAAATAGATAGAACAATATATATAGCTTTTACTTTCCCTTAATCATCCAAACAATTTCAAACCCTAGGTTAAGTTAGTTTATTTGCAATAGTTTGTTTGGATATAATTATGACTCCAACGAAACCCTAAAAAATTTTGATTGCTCAACTCTAAATGCACCCCCCCACACACACACATATATTGACTAAACTATGTGTTAGGGGACCTATTTGAGACTCAATTTGTTAATTTTCTTGAAACTTTGTGCACTACTTAGACAAATCACTGAAAACAAGGCAACTGAAAACTAAAACCAAATTTACTTTCACCAAGATATAGAGTTTCTTAACTTTCAACATGCAATGGAAAATAATCGAGATAAAAACACATGCACACAAAATTGACACGCTTGTTTTACTCGGGAAACCCAAAAGGGAAAACTTGCTTTCTTTGTTGTAGTATTTTATTGATTATTCTTTGAGTAAATGTATTACAATTCACGTTGCTACTGCAGCCAGCAATTTGTCTCGACTCTCTACGAAAGTGCTAGGTTTCTCCTCGCTAATCTTAGTTCTACAATTGATCTTAGCTTGCTCTTGATCTTGGGCCTGCATGCAATTGATCTTTGTTGAACATAGTCTAGACTTACTCTGTGAATCTTGATCCCCATGCTCCACAATCCTTGCGCACTTGGGCTCTAAAATCCTTGCACAAAATTAATCCTCAGTTAATTTGCATTCCACACAAAGAATGATCTGTGATCTTGTGCCTTCGTCCTTCTCTTTATATATAGAAATCGATGCATGCAAGGAGGCCTGATCGAATGCCATTTCACACTAGTGTCACGAGTTTCCTTTGCTAGTCAATTGGAGCAAGTCCCAGTTACATTTGGACTAGCTCTCAGTCAACTAGCTCGAGTTCCTCCTTGATTTACTCTAGTTGTGATTGCGAGTTAACTGAGAACTCAACTCGTTCTCTCTCCAATCAACATTAAAGTCTTAACTCGTTCTAACTGAACTTGTCACTACCACCTCATCCTGTAGTCTAACTAAAGAAGACTCCAACTAACTAAAGCTCCAACACTATGCATGCAAACTTGATGACCATTCCAGTAAACTGGAAATCAACTCATCATAACTGAAGTCTATCTCATGAACTCGCATTCATGTTAGATAAAGACTAAGTCGAGGTCTTCACTGGCTAAGGCACAAGCCAGAAGACCTTCCATCGCTACATTTTCAACACTCCCTCTTAGCGAGGGAGGGATTATGTACAACTCCCAACTTATCTCTAAAATAGAAGACACTGCCTCTTGCCAACGCCTTAGTCAAGATATATGTTGCTTGCTCCTCTGTTGGAATGTACGGTAGCTTCTTTATCCCTTTCTAAACACAGTCGCTGAGATGATGATACATGATCTCAATATGCTTCGAGCGATCATGAAACACTGGATTCTCAAAGAGTTTAATGCAACTCTGATTGGCACAATGGATCACAATGGGCTCCATCCTCTGGTTGGAAAGTCCCACAAGCAACTCCCTCATCCAGATAGCTTCACACGCTATCAAACTCGCAGCCATGTACTCGACCTCTGTTGAACTAAGTGCAACTGATCTCTGTTTCCTGTTGAACCAGGAAACTGCTACTGACCCAATGCTAAAGGCGTAACTTGAAGTACTCTTCTAATCTATGGAGCTCCCTGCCCAATCTGCATTTGTGAAGCCCTCAAGCCTCACTCCATCAACCTGTTTGTACCATAATCCATAATCTGTCATGCCTCTAAGATATCTCAAAACATGCTTCGCAACAACCCAATGAACTCTGGTAGGATCCATCATGAACTGGCTCAATTGGTTCACTGCAAAACATATGTCAGGGTGTGTGTTGACTAAGTGCATTAACAACCTGATGAGATGCTTCTACAATGTAGCATCTACTCGCTCTGCTCTGTTAGGGTCCACCTTCCTCCAATTTGTGACTAGAGGCATGGTCATGGGCCTGCAATCTTGGATATGAAACCTCCTGAGGATTTCTGTAATGTACTTCCCCTTCCCCAAGAAGATTTCCCTGTCACCCTGCCATACTTATGGCCCAAGGAAATAGTGCATAAGCCCTATGTCCTTCATCTCAAAATCTCTTGCAAGATTTGTTTCGCAATCCTGAATCAAACTATCTACTCCAGTCAAGATAAGATCATCAACATAGAGCACCAGAATGAGTGGAAGTTCTCCAACTGTGATGTAGTATAGGTTGGCATCCACCTCACTCTTAGTGAAGCCCAATCCCTAAAGGTAGTTGTCAATGTAGGTGTACCATGCTCTCAGTGCTTGTTTGAGCCCATAAGAGCTCTCTTCAGCAAACAAACATAAGTGTTTCTGCTGAAGGTCTCAAACCCCTCTGGTTGCTCCATATAAATCTCTTCCTCAACCACCCCATTGAGGAATGTTGTCTTCACGTCCATCTAGTGGATCTTCCACCCCATCTAAGCTACCAGTGCCAAAACCATCCTAATGGATGAATAACGAGCCACTAGAGCCTACAAGAGGCCCTTGGCCACAAACCTGGCCCTATATTTCTACACACTCCCATATGCTCCATGCTTCACCTTGTACACCCAGCATGAGCCTACTACTAATTTGCCTTTTGGCTGTGGCACAATCTCCCGAACATCGTTCTTCACGATGGAAGAATATTCCTCCACCATGGCATCCCATCAAACCTGCTAAGAGATTGCCTCCTCATAACAAGAAGGCTTTGTGGCCAATAACTCAGTAATCAATGCCATATATTCGATGTACCTCCTTGTTTGCTTGCTTTGCCTGAATGTAGAGTTGGGAGTCTCAACTCGCTCCTAGGCCTCCTAAATCAACCTTTCAGCCCAATTCGTTCTCTTCCTCCCTATGTTGGGAGTCACTGACTATGTGGTTGCCTCCACTGGTCCCGGTCTCTCCTCCTCATCCTACAAGAACTCCTTACCACCTGGTTGAGACTCAATCTATGATACGGGTTGAGGCTCATACTTGGGAGCGAGATGCTCCTCCTCAAGTACTCCAACCTGCTCTCGCTCCAAGGATTCCCCCAGAGCTCTGTCATCCTCAAACCTCACGTCCTGCCTGATAACCTTCTTGAGTGATGGTATATACACCCTATACGCCTAAGATGTCTCACTGTAACCCATGAAAATTCCCTTTTCAGTTATGGGCTCCAACTTCTTCTTGCTCTCTTTGGACGCATGGCACTAAACTTTGGTGCCAAAGATGTGAAAGTGAGAAATATCGGGCTTCTTGCCTGTGAAAGCCTCCTTCAACGTAACTCATCCAAGCACTTTGTGTGGACTCGTGTTTTGCAAAAATATTGCAGTGTTGCATGCCTCTACCCACAAGAATATGGGTAGTAGGCCCTGGTCATGTAACATGGCCTTGGCCACTCCAACTATGTTGCAGTTCTTCCTCTTAGCCACCACATTTCGCTGAGGGTTATGGGGTGCTATAAGCTTTCCCCTAATGCCCTCCTTGGCACACACGTCCCTGAAAGCATTGAAAACATATTCCCTGCCATTGTCACTCCTTAATGCTTTGATCTACCAAGGCCTTAAACTCCATGAACTTGGAGAAGACCTCCTCTTCCTCCTTCATAAAAAATATGCATGTCCTCCGGGAATAGTCATCTATGAAGGTGACACAGTACATGTCTCATGAGTGATGGAGAAGAGAAGGGCCCACATACGTTTGAATGTACCAACTCCAAAATCCCTTTGGCTCTGTTGTCTCCGCCCTGAAAAGATGACTTGGCATACTTGCCAAGCATGCACCCCTTGCACACATAATGCTAGCCAAATGCACACTGTGGTAGTTCTATGGCTATTTGTTGAAGGATGTTCAACGCCCCATGATGCAAATGCCCCATGTGTATGTGACAAAGCTCCTCCACGGTTCTACTTTGCGCACTTCCTGCCTTGTTGCTCAAGGTTGCGTATGTCTCAACTTGCAGCCTCTAAAGATTCTTCATCCTCACACCAATCTTCTTTATAGATCCAGAAGACAAATGCTAGAGGTAAGCTTTTCCTTTGCTAAAAATGACATCATAACCCTTGTCCTCTAGGGTAGCAACAAAAACAAGGCTCTTCTTGAGGACTGGAACATAGAGGACATCCCTCAGATGGAGAGAGCTACCAAACTCCCTCTCAAAACTGAGTACCTACTCCCCTAGTCAAGTACTTGCCATCATCTCCTAGCTCAATGTGAAACTGCATGTCCTTCTCCTTCAGCTAGTTGAAATGTCCCTTGTTCCTGGTCATGTGGAAGGATGCTCTAGAATCAATGTATCATACGATGTTGCCTACTAATCTTGCCATGCAAGCTAGCAATGAGAAATAAGTCTTTCTCAAACTGAAAAGAAAATGTATCTACCTCAGCTGATGTGGCCACAAGGTCCTTACTAGACCCCTTCTTTTGTTAGGACACTTAGTGGCATATTGCTCGAACTGGTGGCAATGGAAGCATTTGATCTTGCTCATATCTTTCTTCTTCTTCTCACCCTTCTAATTGGACTTTGCCTTTCCTTGGTCGTTCTTGCCCTTGGCTTTGCTATCTTTCCCTACCAAGGCAAAGTTCTCCTCATCCTCCGTCTTTGTTTAACCTCCAACTCTCGTCCCCCCTCCAAATTTCTTCTTGGACACAGACTCCTTGTAACCTTTCCCAGTTGGGAAGATTTTCTCTGCCACTGACTACATCCTGGAATTTCTCCTAAGACTTATGAAGTCCTAGTAGCGCAAGACTCGCAAGGTCTGTGTCTACTACAATCTCACCCACTCCAGCTAGCTCATCCCAAACCTGAATGAACTTGGAAAGGTACGTAATGATGGGCTCTCCTTTGCTCATCCAGATATTTCTTAAGCTTGTCCTTCAAGGCAAGCTTCTTGGCATCACTGGATCCCTGATACAACTCCAAGATGACTTTCCACATCTCGTATGTTGTCTTCTTCCCATAGATATGAGGCATGATATGGTCTTTGACCCCCTCAAGAACCATCCTCCTAGCCTTGGTGTCATTCTTGTTATGTTGTATCAACTGTTGGGGATCTGTAGGTGGAACTATTTGATTCTACGCAAATTCTAGCACCCCATTATCTTCTAACACTACGAAGACCGCTCCCTCCATGAGGGAAAGTTATAGGCTCCCTCTAGACAGTGATTTTCCCTTAGTCCTTGGAACGACATATTGTTATCCAAACACTGCTCTTCAAAACTCTAGCGCAAGCCTACTGACTGATTTGCGCTCTTCACTGACTAAACAATCCTAGTGCTAGTCTTTATGCAAAGCGTGACTCTGATAGCATGTTAATTTTCTTGAAGCTATGCGCACTAATTAGATGAATCACAGAAAACAAGGCAACTAAAAACTAAAACCAAATTTACTTTCTTAACTTTCAACATGTAGTGGAAAATAATCGAGATAAAACACATGCACACAAAATTGACATGCTTGTTTTACCCAGGTAACCCAAAACGGAAAACTTACTTTCTTTGTTGTGGTATTTTATTGATTGTTCTTTGAGCAAATGAATCTATTACAATTCACGCTACTACTGCAGCGAATAATCTGTCTCTGAGAAAGCGCTAGGTTTCTCCTCACTAATCTCAGCTCTACAATTGATCTCGACCATGCACACAAATAATCTTTGTTGAAGATAGCCTAGACCTGCTCTATGAATCTTGATCCCCTTGCTCCACAATCCTTGCGCACAATTGATCCTCAATTGATGTGCATTCACACAAAGAATAATATGTGATCTTGTGCCTTCGTCCTTCTCTTTATAGATAGAAATCGATGCATGCAAAGAGGCCTGGTCAAATGCCAATTCACACTACTGTCATGAGTTTTATTTGCTAGTTAACTGGAGAAAGTCCTAGTTACACTTGGACTAGCTCTTAGTCAACTAGCTCGATTTTCTCCTTGATTTACTCTAGTTGTGATTGGGAGTTAACTGCGTACTCAACTCATTCTCTCTTGAATCAACACTAAAGTCTTAACTCATTCTAACTCAACTTGTCATTGCCACCTCCTCCCATAGTCTAACTGAAGAAGACTCCAATTAACTGAAGCTCCAACACTATGCATGCAAACTTGATGACCATTCCAGTAGACTGGAAATTAACTCATCGTAACTAAAGTATATCTCATGAACTCGAATCCATGCTAAAGAAAGATTAATTCGAGGCCTTCACTAGCTAAGGCACAAGCCAGAAGACCTTCCATTGCTAGATTTTCAACACAAATGGTTAAATTAGCCTTTAGATTGACACACAAGAACTTTTGAGCCCAAATCCTATAACTACCAAGCTCTAGCAATATTATCCTATGGAGAACCCCCCTTGAGCTAGAGGAGAGTTGGCCAAAAGCAAGAAGAGGGTTGGTGAGGTGACAATGGGACCCTCTAAGGTGCAATGGGTTTCACATGTGGGTTTTTGGACTTTATTTCAAGAAGTGTGAGGTTTCACATGAGGGTTTTTGGACTTTATCTCAAGAAGTGCGAGAATTTGATGTAACAAGTACCATCTTCAGCATGAGGGCAAGTGCACAATAATTTTCCTTGGGATTTATTATTTGAAAAAAAAAAAACATGACGTCAAAGAAATTAAGTGCAATAGTAAATCCAATGAGGGAGGCATCAAGTGGGTCGATAGAAAAATGACATGCTTAAAAATTATCCTAAGCCCTACTCCAAGTCATTAATAAAGTTGGATAGTTTATAGGATTACAACATTTTACCTATGGCGAGTAGTTCATCTTGTAAGGTGGAGGGAACTGAACCAAAAGTGGAAGGGAGATAATATGCTTGTTAAAAATTAAGACCCAAAATAGAAAATCTTCAAAAGTAGGAAAAGGAGGAGATACAGGGAAGTCTTATCTATCATTATAGCTAAAAGGAAGGCTAAAAAGACATTAGGGAAACAAATGACTATAAAGTGAGGCATTAAAATAGGGGGCTCAAAGAGGCTTCATTCTTGAAAATTATCCCTAAATGTGAGAGGGGTAGGAGGTGCCCATAAGAAGCTAGCCTTCAAAAGATTGTTTTTCATTTATAAACCAAATGTAATAATGATCCTGAATCCCGTGTGTAAGTACTCCAAAGCAAAGGCTATATTGTCATACTATTTAACAAATTGGTCCTTTTGTTTTGTAGAGTCAAAAGGAAGATGAAAAGGTTATTGTTAGCTTTTAGGGTACTCCAAAAGTGTTTACAACATGCTTGGGGGTGCTTAATGAGATTCAATCCCTGGATGGTCAATGATGGAATAACACATGGGAGATGATTTGTGATGCACATTTGGAAGTAGATTACTCAGCAATTGCTTGACCTTAATTGGATGCTTGCTTGGCATTCTTCCTTAGGGCGTTGAAGTTTTCTTAACTTATGACATGATGGCCTCATGTACAAGTATACTTGCTTGGAGGATGCCCTATATAGGAGGTGTCCTTAATTGGGTGCTTTCTTGGCATTTTTCCCTAGGGTGTTGAAGTTTTCTTAACTTACGAGACATGCTTCATGATGGCCTCATTGTTAAAATTGGTAACTAGGGCCAAACTCCATGTGGGTCTTCTTATTTATGGCAGCTGATATTTTTATTGGATTCCTCTCATCGAGAGGTGTAGGATTGATCTAAAGATCATCCGATTCTGACACGTATTCATGAAGATATGAATTTATTTGTATTATGCGACAATTCGTCAAGGTCAGTCAGCAACCAAATTACCCCCATCTATCCTCATCGTTGCACTATAAATAGAAGAGGTTTGCAAGTCATTTGGGACACATACTCACACCTCTTGTGATCTCTTCCTCTCCACTTGTTTGGGTTTTAGTGGAAGGAAGAGTCCCTAAGAGAATACAGTGCCCTAAGAGGAGATGCCCTAGCTCCTAACGCTGGCATGGAGATGAAGGCCTAACACAGTTATGAAGATAGGCTTCTAAGTTCTAACGTTGCCCTAATAAAGCCCTAACACTGCTTAATGAAGAAGCCTCCTAACGCAGTCATGGAGGAGCTTTTATAAGTACAGCAAGGGTTCTAACGTTGTCATGCCCTAAACGCAAAGACCCTAAGACGCTGTTCAAAAGTGACCTAAACTCTGTCCTAGAGGGATCAGGCTGCAGATCAATAAAGGCCTAACATTGTCATGGTGATGACCTATGGAGATGACCTTAACGCAATCAACAAAAAGGCATATCACAGTCATGAATGAAGGCTCTTCATTGTCAGGGAGGACAGCCCTAACGCAGAGTAAGGAGGGTCATACGCTGGAAATAAGAAGTCCCTTTTGCAGTCAAATAAGGGTTCTATGCAGCAAGAGGATGATCCCTTCACGCTATCCTAAAGGAGACCTTTATACACAACAAGGAGAAGCCTATATACGCTGCCAATGGATGCTCCAAAAGGAGCCCTAGTTATAGTCTCTCACACAGTTAGACACAATCCTAATGTGAGGATATCACTTAGCCGCAATCAAGGATGTATATACTCAACTAGGACAAGCCTTCTATACGCTACTCACACGCTGCCCTAAGTCACAGTAAAGAGGCCCTAATCTCATGCTTGAAGAAGCCCCAATTCATTGTCTCAAATATTGATATCATTGCAAAGGAAGCCTAGCAGCAGCAATGTTAAAAGTTGTTGTTCTAAAGCATCGGTTAGGTATGTTTGGAGCAATTGTCTCTATATTAGAGGACTGAGGGAAAAATTGTTTGTTTGGAATTGTTGAAGGAGTCTGCAACTATAGCCTAGCTGCTTTGCTAGGCTATAAGCCATAGCAAGCAGCTAAGGCTGTAAGCCATAGCAAGCAGCTAAGGCTGGTATGCATTGAGTGTAAATAGTTGCAGCATATTGGATGCAGTGATGGGTGCAGCATGATGATGAGGTGCAGCTTAGTGATGGGAGCAGCACAATGATGAGAACAGCTCAGTGATGGGTGCAGCATTGTGATGGGTGCAACATGGTGATGGAATCACCTTGGAGAATCAGTTGAAGCAGTATGCCTTCACTTGAGTTCAGATCAGCTACCTCATGTGTTATCTTCTTAGTGAAGATCTCTGCTCTTATTTTGACAAGTCAAAATGTTGACTTCTGATGTATATGTACTATTTCTCTCTCTGCTGAACTATTGAAGAATATAAGAAGAATTGATCAAGGGTTCCCCACATTGGGGTTTGTCCCTGGTTGGCGCCACATCTTGTGTCCTCTTGTCTTGGCTTGTTTTCTGCGATTTATGTTTATGTTCTATCTGCACTTTACTATCATGCTAATGTGATTGCTAATCTGAATGTTGTCATTGGGCTAATATGGAAAAATTGAAGTAAATTGCGCTAAGCATAGACCATACCTAAAATTAACACTCATGTACATGTATACTTGCTTAGAGGATGCCCTATAAAGGAGGTGTGTTGTGCATCTTGGAGCTTGCTTGGCATTCTTCCCTAGGGTGTTGAAGTTTTCTTAACTTAGGGGACATGCTTCATGATGGCCTCGTGTACATGTATACTTGCTTGGAGGATGCCCTATATAGGAGATGTGTTGTGCATCTTGTAGGAGGGGATTAGGGCATAAATAGCATGGCGTAGCTAGGACTCTTGGATGAAGGCTTGGAGTTGAATCAAGGATTAATAAGTTATGACAGTGCTCCTATAAGGAGTGGACGCAAAGGAGTACATGGCTTAGAAGGAGCAATGGAATCTGTGTCTGCTTTTTATGGAGACATGTAGACACACCACACCATTTGTATTGTGCAAATCACCAAGGAGCATCACATATGTACTCTTGGAGTGGAGAACTTTACTTGTGTTCGCCTACAAAACCATTTATTGTAGTTTGTTTGTAAGGGCTTGGGCCTAAATATTATTGTTGGTCTCTATGATAGCCCCTGTAATTTAAAAAAAAATGTTAAATGGGTTGAGTCAAAGGGATAACTGACTCCAAGGCTGAGGTGGACATGCTACTTGGGACAACTGGCAAACAAAGTGACAAAAGATTAAGTAGCGCCATGTGATTGGCTGGCAAGACTTGATAGTTAAACACAAGAAAAAAAAATCAAAAATCAATTAGGCCAACTACACAAAAATCTGGAAATAGAATGGACAAATGGGCAACATTGATTTTCTCACACATTCTGGCCAGGTTGGAAAAAATAGCAGGTGCAGAATTCGACCTGGAGAGAGGGTAGACAAGGCCTGATATATTCTTCTTTGGAAGGCAGCACAAAGAAGGGGGGGAATATGAGGAAGCTAGAGGGAAGCATTCAGTGAAGAGGAGGAGCTCGACTAGTTTCATGGTGCTTCTGAGATTTTGAGTTCAATTGCCAACAACTTTTGGTCCCTGCAGCAGTTTACTTACACCCTGGAGTCTGGCTCGGGGGTGGTCGCTGCATGACAGAGGTCTACTTGCAACCTACCTAAGGTTGGGAGGAGGGCTTTTATCCTTGACTCAATTGCCCCTTCTCCTTGGAGATAAGTACCTCATGCAGTAATTTGTGTTGTGATTTTCTTATCGATTCTAATCGACCTGAACTCACACAAGTTGGGGTACTATTCGTAATACCTACTGCGACTCAATTTGTATAGTGAATTGTGGTGGTTTGCTATAATATACTATGTGCACTTCATATTGGTGTGTGCATTTAATAAACCTCCTGTAAATATATATTACACTTGAACATAATTGAATTCTCAGGTCATAGTTCATGTTTGCTTAGGGTACATTCCTTTGCTGGAGTGGAAATGGTAATAGGCCTGTAGGCCTAACTCCTAAGCATAACTGGGTACGACCTAGTTGAGTGACCTGTCCCAGTGCTTATTCATCCGGAAGCTGGAATTACCTGAGACAAACGCACCAAAAATTCATCACTAACTGCGATGTCTAATAAAGCATATAATGGACTGGCCTGTAATATATGCGGCCTAGAAGCAATCGGGATGTCAAAAGCACCTTCGCCTTCATTCATATGGAGTGCATTCATATGGATTGCAAACGTGTCATTGTTGCCTGGACCACGGTGGCCTATGATGTTCACCATCGCTATGACTAGGGGGTGTTATGATGTCTTAATTTGTGTTACAATTACAACCATGTTATATTACCCATAATGCTAACAACAACAACAAAAAAATCGAGGGTAGGTTTTTTCGTGTTTTATTTAAATCTAATTGTGAGTTCTGCGCCAAGTAGTACCATACTTCTATCACACCAGAATTGGAGACAAGGCCATTTAATTAATCAAGGATATTAGGGACAGAATTTCGTTTATTGTTTTCATTAGTTTTCAGGGCTTTGTCATGGCTGCCATCAATCTTTTGGATCCTTTGAAGGAGCATGGATACCATCACTTGACTGGTATGGTAGGTAGTGACTAATAGACAGTTAAATAGACCTTTCATTACGACCGCAGAGCTTCTATTGTTAAGGGCTTCTAATTCAGTTCTCTACCTCTTCTTATAGCTAGAAACCATTGCTTCATTACACATCTGGTTACTTCCAGTGGTATGTCTCCTGTTAATGGACTGGGAGTGACAAAGTTTCGTTCATGTGCTCTATTTGAGTGGATGCAGAGATTTGTACCCCATGCTCTCGCTGGAAACCCAAGACAGATTTTTATTTAAGTCTGGCATGCGCTACCATTTTCACAAATTTCATTTCATGATGTCTTAATTGTGCCTCCTTCCTTCTTGTATAAGGAGTATCTAACATAAGGAAGCTAACATACTAAAAGAGAGATTAGGGGGTCAGACAAGTTGTCGCATAAGGTAAAGGTGACAACTGACACCTAAAGAGGGGTTACACGACCATAGTGAAAGTGACTTTCCATTTTTACCACTAAAAAGCTGGGAAAAGCTTGTTAACCAAAATACTTAAAACAGTACTCTTCTACCTTCTTATCCTTTCTTCTTCTCTTTTGTTCATTGTCCCTCAGTCCTATTCCTTGGAGAAGTTGCCAAAATGTAGGTAACAGGTGAACACATTTTCCTGTATGTACAGTGTATTCATTTTGACTTCTTTGGATAGGACTTCTCCTACAGCACTTGTCTTAGTTCTCATGTATTTCACCTTTATTGTTGCAGTCAATGTTGTGTCAGTCAAAGGATCCATTAGGAGGCCTTCAGAGATAGATTTGAAATTCTGTGAATTTAATTACATCCAAAAGAAGAGACAAATACTATGGTTCAGTTTCACTAGATACAAACAAGCTGGTCTTGGTGGAGTGTTGAATCAAACATGTGCCTAATTCTAGAAGTGGTTGGGGAGTTTTTGCATATACAACCTCTTATTTTTCTTACTATATGAATCCCAAAAGTGACAATAACTGTTATTCCCAACCTGGCATATCCACAACTGAGATTGTGTCCAATTTGATGATATGGTCTATCTTTTATGTTGTATAAAGCTCGATCTTGGATGATCACTGAGATGTTATTGTTGTTGTGCCAAAACCAATGGAGTTGTGTGTATGTGTTCTAAATCGTAGAACCTACCAAATACTGATTTCTGATATATGTTATCCAAAAGTGATGTGCCCAATGCCAAATTTGTTAATACATTCAGTTCCAAGTGATGCTGAGATGATCAGTTTGTGACAAGTGAAGTATGGCACACAATGCCGATAAGTGCAGAGAGTCACTCTAATCAGTGATACGTTATGTGGAAGATCTGCACTTCAAAGAGAAAAAGTGTGCTAGAGACACTTCTATAAGAGATATGAATGTTGGAAGATGCCTTGGATGCATAATGGTTCGATCAGATACATGTGAAAGTCATGGAGCATTTCATAATCGTTCTCATTCCAGAGGTATTTCTTTGTGTGTATTGTGCTTGCATGGTGCACTTGACCTAATCATGTTGTGCATAGCATGTTGCTTCTACATACAATTGGTTGGAGACTACGATGTGTGTGATGATATGAAGGGCTATGATCAAGTCTATAAGATTGACTAGTATTTAGTCTTATCTTCCAAGTATTGCCCTTATTTACATTATGTATATCTTTGGATGTATGATGGTAGCATAATTTGTGGGCTATTTGGTTGAAGCTGTAATAGCTTGGTAAAGAGAGAGAGATAGAGTTGATCTATATGTGGGTATTGCTAGTATGTGTGCCTATTCAAAGCATGGTTAAATAATGAAATCTATTGTGACTTGTACCTCATGGCATGGCTGGTAATTGGAGAGGGCTTGCAAGATTTGAGAAGATGAGAGAAAAAGGATATGCAAAATGAGAAGCACGAGGTAACAACGCAACTTATTTCAAAGTCATTGACTCGAGCAGGTATGTCCCACAAGACAGATATAATAAGCTCCTATATTAGCAAGAGATATGCAAGAACAGATGATTTAAGTGTGCCATTTGCAATAACGATTGATTCAGAAACATTAGTAACTAATAGAGAGGGACTCAAAAGTGAAAATACGAGTTTCAGTGGAAGAGGTTACTTTTGTTGTGAAGGAGGTGACAGAGGACAAAGCACATGGGCAGATTTGCTTTGGAGATACCCACTTCACACAACCAGCATTGCAAATGATTAATTTCATTGTAATTTTACAGAGGATCTTGTGCACTGC
Organism: Pinus tabuliformis; assembly: GCA_031772625.1. NCBI lineage: Eukaryota > Viridiplantae > Streptophyta > Pinopsida > Pinales > Pinaceae > Pinus > Pinus tabuliformis. The sequence continues at coordinate 966,339,133 of CM062811.1, forward strand.
AGATGATTAAAGCTCTTGCATTTCCTTGCAATTTACAAAATGGGAAGCTCACACAAAGAGCATATGTATCTACTTTAATTCAAGCATACAAGATGCATTTGATCATGCCCTCAAGTATGAACTGAACATTGATTGATATTATGTTAACTGGTAATTACTGGTTCCTTTTGTCTGATGAAGAGTTTGACATTTGTTTGCCAAAAAAAAATACTCGCCCCATTCTTGTAACCATACAACGAGAGTCAGGTAACTTGGTAACCACCTCTGGTTAGACAGAGGGGTGTTACAGTCTCCCTTTCTCCAATTTATATAGAGGAAGAAGAGAGTCCTTTGATCACCATCATCATTACACTCCTTTTTGTACATGCTTTCTTGGGGTGGTTCGCTAGGGTTCACAAGGAAACCCTAAGACAACTTATACATGGGAGGACACCTTGATGGAGACTGCTCTCTCTTACCTATTCGTTTGTACTTGGCTTCTCTCTCACTTGGAGTCACAAGGATCTTATGATCTTCTTGGATCATCTTGAAGTCGCAATGGTTCTCTCTACTATCATATACAAACTTGCATTGGACACTCTGTTTGGACATAGGGTTACTGATCAAATGGACTCATATTGTATCGAATCATGCTACTGGAATGCATAACTTGTGCTGGAGATATTGTATATACAAACAACAAAGAAAATAAAAGGCACAACCGCTAAAGAGGAATGTTGCCATTTGTAAATATAGGAGATATATATATATATATATATATGTATATATATATCCCAAGGTTTATCAAGTGGTCTAGAGCCAGACGTGAAGGTCTTTGATATTGTTGATAGTTGTTGTTGATCATGGGTTCGACTCTTTTCAATTCCCTTCAATTCCTTTGGGGCAAGGCCCCGTAATTAGGGCTGACGATTTACCTGGTTTACCATCCACAAAATGTGGGAAGTACTCCGAGGTCTCCTATACTTTCATTCCAAATAAAAATAAAATAAAATAAAAATAAATAAATATATATAGGATATTATATATATATATATAGATCGAGGGTTGACCTGACCTAGCACTTCTAAGTTGACCTTAGATGTCTAATCCAAATACTAAGTTGACCTCACAAAAACTCATATTTAAATAGGTATGGATGGTGGGTTGACTTGTGTTGAAGGGGCTGAAATCGACTTGTAGTTGGGTTTGCACTAGATACAGGTGTTGGAAAGCATGGAGTTAATCTATATTGAGGATCAACGCTGACCCCCTATTGAGATAGTTCACTTAATTTGCAAGGCACGTATTGCCATTCCTGAGTTTTCTTGTTGCATGTGGGGTGACATTATGATATGAAAGACATAAGCAACCACTTGGAGCCCTCGCATCCATTGTTAAAGGAAAATTTGTAGTTCTATTGGCATGATTGCAAAGGATGGGGATTTTGGGAATTGAGCACTAACTTGGATGCCATATTGTCACTATTGAAAAAAGCCACCATGCGTTAAAGGACCTTTGGAGGTTGGATGCTACGAGTGGAAAACCCTCTTTGGATGATGTGTTTCAAACTTTCAAGTTTTCAACTTTGAGGGCTTCTTCCCCTATATTATCGTACATGTGGCTTAAAACCTACATTGTAAATTTTTAGAAGACACTTATCCATCCTTATTGGCAACCCTACAAGAGGAAGGCCTTCTTGGTCTTGTTGAAGATAAGAAGGGTATTGATGAAGAAGAATGTACCACAAACCTGCAACAAGAGCAGCCTCATCATCTGCCTCAATAATCTTGTTATAATAAAAATAAAGCATTAATCCTAGCCTTGCCCTTGAAGAAAGGGTATTGATGAAGAAGAATGTACCACAGACCTGCAAAAAGAGCAGCCTCATCATCTGCCTCAAAATTCTTGTTATAATAAAAATAAAGCATTAATCCTAGCCTTGCCCTTGAAGATAAATGATCTAGAAGTCATGTTGGATCACACTCTTGATCAAGTGTTTGTTAAGAAGGAAATTGGAAAAACTGTTGAAGGTAAAATTTCAGAGCAAAGGGATAGATTTGACAGTTTTCATAGCAGTCCTTTAAGGAGTGAAGAGGTATTTCCAAATCGGATTTGTGACCAAAATTTGAAGAGGGCAGCATCATTGATGAAGCACTATTGAGGAAGGGGGCCAAAATATGGATAAATAAGTTGAAGAATGAAAAACCTTTATCCAATTGAATCCAAAATCATATGGTGTGAGCTTTGAGGGGAGCCCTACCTGTGACAGTGATGATCACAAAGGTGAAAGGGACACAATTGTTGCCGTTCATGATGACAAGAATACCATCGCTTTGGTGATTGAAGGGCATCATTTGGATGACAGTTTTGCTGCTCGTTTTGTTTAAGGAAATAATGCAAATATAAACTACTGTGCACAGAATCAATAACTCAAAGGGCAAACAAATACTGCCCTCCTCATTGGATTTAATTTACAACATGGAGATAGCATTGCTTCCCTGATTGAGGGACACACTTGTATTGCAAAAACAGAGAAGGTACCAAAAAGTTGTTTTCTAACATTAAAAGGGGTGGATGCTCATATATTCAATTATGAAAGCAACAACTCACAATCAGCCCACTAAAGTCTTAAACCAAACTTAATGTACTTCAAGGATGCTCCAGCTCCAAATTGTGGAACCAGAAACAGCAATCTTGTTTATGTGCGCAAGGAAATCCAAGCAAGGAAAACAGGGATTGATGAAGCTGATCAAGATTGTTCAGCTCTTCTTACAAAAAGGACAAAATATGTCCAATCTAAATTTCCGAAGGGTAAACCACAGCATAAAACATCAATTATGACAAAATTTGAAAATATTTTGGGTGTACGAGTTCAATGAATAAAACAAATGATTGTCATATGATAAGAGTACATGGAGAAAACTAAAATTCATAAAAAAAAATAGGTCATATACTCGCATAGATCAGGATGCGTAACTACAGTCTGGATCTTTTACCGCAGCAGATATATTGAGATTGGATCTCTTACCGCCAAACTCCCTTTGCGGGACAAATTCAATAGGGCACTTCCCACAGGCCAACCACTATCCCAGGGCTGGAAAACAAACCGATAGGTCATCTGTTCTAAGTACGAGTTGGGTCTCTATTTCTAGATGCAATATAGTTATGGAAGTGCACTGAAAATATTTTCAAATTAGAGTAAAGAGAATATTTCAGAATTTAGGTCCTAAATGGGATCATAATGCTATTATTAATTTATTACATACTAAAACAATACATTATATAAAATGTTATTATTAATTCATTACATATTAAAATAATGATCCTCATGTCGATTATATGCTTCAGAATTTAGGTACCATTTGAGAATTTAGATCCTAAATGGTACCGATCATGTATATTATGCTGGGTACATCTGGAGCTGCAACTATATATGAATTTGACGATGGGATACAATATAATAACAACAATATACCTGAAAGGAGATGTAATGATCTCTTGGATTGATTTCAGTTTCCTTCAGTCCGCAGATTGCAAAAGATGGTGTCTATTCCGTAATTAAACAATCTGCAATTAAACAACCTGCATCGTTAACGAAGACAGACAGAGCAATCAATTAAATATGGATCACAAATATGTTGTTCCGCAGCTACAATGTGATCATAATGGAAAACATATTATAGTTACCAGGCTCCATTGAAGTCGAATGATCCACGTCTCTTGACGCGAACAAAACCGAGTACATTTTCATAAAATTTGATGGAATCTTCGATCGATCTGCAGCTGAGAAAAAAATGGTTCAGAGACTTCAGCTACAGGGCAAAATGAATGTGCTATTCTATTTTTATATTGTTTCCTCAGCTGAAGGTTGTGATGGGGAAGCTGTGGTTCCAAGTTTCAGATATACCTTTGTATTTGAAAGCCCTAGTTAAACTTCTGTTGTGACAGAGGTTCTATTCGCGTCCTCCACAACATTTCGTTTTTTGACAGTCTTAAAAATGTGCCAGATCACACTGACATTCTCTGCTAAACCCCAATTGTTGAACCTCTGAATACTCTTAACTGTGTAAAGCTCCGGCACCCCAAATCGTCCTTCCACTGCAACTGCAATTCCAAACAAGTGGAAAAGGTCAGCATAATATACATAATCAGTACTAAATACATCTGGAGCTGCAAATATATATGAATCTGTCAATAAGATACATTAGAATAACAATAATATACCTGAAAGGAGACGTGATTACCTCTTGAACTAATTTAAGTTTCCTTGTGTCCGCAGATTGCAAAAAATGAATGTATGTTCCATAATTAAATAACCTGCATCGTTAACGCAATCAATTAAATATGGATCAAAAATGTGTTGCTCCGCAGATACAACGGGATCGTAATGGAAAACATATTATAGTTACCAGGCTCCAAGGAACTCGAATGATCCGAGTATCTTGACGCGAATGATCCGGGTATCTTGACATGAACAAAACTTTGATGGAATTCTAGACCAATCTGCAGCCGAAAGAAACTTGGTTCAGAGACTTCAGCGACAGGGCAAAACGAATGCACTACTCTCCTTTTCAGAGACTTCAGCCAGAGGGCAAAATGAATGCACTATCCTCCTTTATATTTTTTCCTCGGCTGAAGGTTGTGATGGGGCAGCTGTGATTCCGAGTATCTGATTTGCCTTTAAAAGACCTATGAATGCACTATTCTCCTTTATATTTTTTCCTCGGCTGAAGGTTGTGATGGGGCAGCTGTGATTCCGAGTATCTGATTTGCCTTTAAAAGACCTGTTAAACATCTGCTCTGACCGAGGTTCTATTCCCGCGCGTCTCTGTAACATCCCTTGCATTTTATAACACGGCAACAAAAGCGCCACTTGTTACAAATGTGCCAGATCGCACGGTTCGAAAATTCAAATTTAATCCCATCCGTTTCAGTAATCATTAATATTTTAATCTAATCTTTTAAGTAAGGATTAATATTTTAATCTAATCTTTTAAGTACAAATTAATCTCACTTTTTTAAGTAATATTATTATTTTAATCTAATTTTCTTTTAAGTAAATATTAGTATTTTAATCTGATCTTTTAAGTAAAGATTAATTTAATTTGATCTTTTAAGTAAAGATTAGTATTTTGAATTTATAAGAGAAACATTTAGAGTAATGGTTAATATTTTGAATTTATAGGAGAAACATGAGGTTAAAAGTCACTTCGGAATTGTGTGAGAACAAATGCATATAATCTATAATGTATATGAGAATCCTAGTTATTTTAATAGGTAATGAACTAATAATAGCATTTTATATGATGTAGTGTTTTAGTATGTAATGAATTAATAATAGCATGTTATATAATGTATTAATGAATATAATGATATGTTAGTGTATGTAATATGTTTACAATGGGGCGATGGTTTGAGTTTGAAGTAGATGGTAGAGATTTTTTTCAAACAGTATGTTTTTTTCCTTGAAGTAGTTAGGTGGTATGGGTCTATCAACAATTGATCTGACAGTGTTCATGAAGGAGTTATCATGGGTGAGGAAGAAGAGGTTGACTATGATACAGTTAGCATTGAAGGCAGTCATATTTTTAGCAATATTCTTGCACTCATAGATTCTAGGGTTGGCAAGGATCAAACTCATGGGGGATTGGATTTGCATTTTGTATCTTCTGGAGACACTACCATGGTGGAGGCATGGTCCATGGGTTCATGGGTCATCGAGTTAGTTTCCCCTTTATCAAGGCCTTTGGAAATCGTTTTTGTTCGTCCACCTTGTTAAGTAAGTGATGGAGGTTTTCCATATAGTCTTTGGCGGTTTTTCCCTATTGTTTTGTTGCTTTCTAGTGACTTGCAAACTTCTATAGGGTCGGGTCAGCTTGATTTACCTAAGGTAAATGTCCCTTTCATGCATAACAATTAAGGTTTAACTAGAGTTGGGTCTTAAGGTTTATTGGAGAACTTTTTCTACCCTCACATTTTGTGCCTTATTAAATTGGTTCTAGTTAGGTGGAGTCTAGTGGCTTTCAATCGATTTCAAGTCCCTTTCCTAACCCCTCCATCCAAATGCTACCAACATCAAGGCACATGCAGTTGGAGGTTCAAGAGTCGGAGACCGAGGGCACGAATAACCAATTGTTGAGGATTCAAACACCCCATGGACTGGGGATCCAAATTGGGTAGCATGAAAAAAGGAGGATAGGGCTATAAAAAGGAAAGAACCCCTTGCAAAGTTAAAGTTGGGTTTAGGGGTGGATGTGAGGATGCACCAGGTAGCGACAATGGTGTACAGGACGCTAGTTGAAGGACACAAGGTAGGAAATTCAAAAATAAAGACATTGGAGGATTGGATGGCTACGTAAGTAAGTCCCTTTGTTTCAATTCACTTGAGATTTTTCTTCATTTAAAGGGTTAGATCCAAAATTATTTTCACTCCCACAAGGAAACTCTCACAATCTCACAACATGTCTGGAATATAGACTTCACACAAGTTATTTTTAAGTTTTGGTCCCCTCTTTTCAATGTGAATCAAGGACAGCTAAATGTGGACCCTTTATGGGTTTGTCTACTTTGTTTTCCCCCGAAATTGTGGAAGCAAAGATTTTCGAGGATGTGGGCAACAATCTAGGCTCATATTTGGATGCAGATTTCTCTTATCTGCCAACAAAAGACAAATCAATGGCTAGGGTGTTGGTAAATATAGACTTAAGGGAAGGGTTATTTAAATATCTTGATATGGGAGAAGGCAAAATTAGTCCTCAACCAGTAAGTGGACTATGAGGGGGTTCCTTTTCACTGCCAAAGGTGTCGCAAATATGGGCATACTATGAAATTTTATAATTTTCCTCTTAAGAAGAAGAGGGTGTTAAAGGACCCCTCTCAGAATCAGTCTTCAGCTACTCAACATCCTTCTGTTCCACAGTTTTCTCAACGGACATCTTCTCCACCCCTTCTTTCTAAGGAGTATCTTACTAGAGCGACAACCTCTCCTCAGGGTCCATTTAAGCACGCAAAGGGAATTGTGCATGGGAATGAAAAGAGAAACCCACTTCAAGTAGATACTCCAGGCAATATTGTGTTCTCTTCCCTTGGTACATCTTTCTCTTGTCCTCCTATTTCTTCTCTTGTCGATTATTTTTTTTTAACTTGGAAAAGATTGGGTTTCAATTTCTTCATGTAACCTATCTTTGGACTCTTGTTCTTTGATCACATCCCTTACTCTGCCTTAAGTTCCCTCTGTATTTCGTGTGCAAGCTGGCAATCCCTCTTCTCCTTTAGTCTCAGTTTCTCAAGCCCTCTCTACGGATGTCTTAAAGTCTTATCCTCCATAATCCCGGGTAATAAACGAATCTTAACTCATCCAGTGGGATTTTCAGGGGATCCTGGGAAGAATGAATTAAACTATGGGGTTAAAAAGGGCAAAGGCCGAAAATCCCACCTCTCTAAGGCCAAAGAGAAGGCTTAATTTGATTGGTAGCTGGGAGGAAATAATTTGTTAATGGGGTGCTTAGAGTATTGGCTGCCTCGGGAGGAGTTTCCTAATGAAAGTTCTTTCTTTTAATGGCAGAGAACTGGAAATCTCCTCTAAAAAACTTGCCATCGAGAAACTAGTTCTCAATTACAATCAATAAATTATGATATTGCAAGAAATGTTGGGTGAAAGTATAGATGTTCTTCATCTACTAGTATCTTTAGTCAGCTCTTAGATGCTCATGGGTGTTCGGGTGGCTTGGTTATTGGGTGGCATTCACATCGATTAAAACCTCTTAATTGTTGGAGTATTCACTCTCGTCTAGGGCTAAAGTTATTTTCCTCTAAGATGGATATTTATTTCTTTGTAGTAAATGTGTATGGGTCAAATTTTGACCGTAAGCTATTATGGGACTCTTTCTTTGCAAATCCCTTCATCTTCGAATATTCTTTGATTATTGGGGGGGCCTTAAATTTTTCTTTAGGGGAGTCAGCGTCGTGGGGACCTAGGGTTGTGCCTGACCCCCTTTTTAGTTATTTTATTCATAACTTGGTTGCAAAGAAGTTTCTTGATATTGAACCTACAAAGGTCAAACCTACCTAAGAAATTGTAGGATTGGATTAGAAAGAATGGCCAAAAGACTAGATCGTTTTCATATGGTATAATCTATGGTGGATGGGTTCAATCTAGTTCGTCAATGGATTGGGGATGGAGGTGAATCAAATCAGTCACCTATACTTCTGGACATAAAAGGAAGAGTCAAAAATTCTGCCAGTCCTTTCAATTGAACTCCTCTTGCCTAAAAGAAGAGGATTTTTTATCTCTAATGAAAGAACACTGGAAATCGTTTTATCCTTCAGTTAGTCTTTCTATGTCTTCTCAATTTGAACATAATTAAAGGAACATGAAATAACACCGTAAGGTTTGGGCTCACCATAAGAGGGAGAAAGAGCCAGAAGATCTTTTGAAAGTGGAACATGAACTCTGAGTTCTATCTAAGGAGGGGGAGGAGGGTTTTACCACAAATGATTCAAAGGAACATTTACTCTCTCTTAAGAAAAGGAGGGATATTGGAGTCTAGGGAAGCAACTTGGCGACTCAAACGTAGAGCGATATGAATGGAATACAAGGATGAAAACACAAAGTTTTTTCATGCCTCTACCAAAGGGTGAAAATGGGAAAATTCCATTCGGAGCATGAATGATCCAGAAGGCATATAGATCTCCTCATTTAAAGGATTTGCAGATATGGGAAAGACATGCTTTCAAAGCTTGTTTAGGGAGGTTGATGAAAATCCAATAATGGAAAAGCTCCAAGTAGTTCAGTTATTCCTTAGATATGTAAATGAGGAGGATCAAGATTCTTTGTTAGTTGAGGTGTCTTTGGATGAACTAAAAGAGGTCCTTTCCACTTTTCAAAAGGACAAAAGTCCTTATCCAAATTGATGGGTGGTCGAAGCTTTTACGACTCTGTTTGAGTTGATTAGGGTCGATATTCTCCAAGTGGTAAATGAGTCCAAAGAAAATGGAAGAATTTTGGCCACATTCAACTCCACTTTTATCTCACTTATCCCCAAGGTGGATAACCCTCGGTCTTTTGAAGATTTTCAGTCCATTTCTTCACTTAACAACATTTAGAAGGTTATAACAAAAGTTATTGCCCGAAGAATCAAGACATTCCTTTCAAGGTCTATCTCAAAGGAGCAATTTGGTTTTTTGGAAGGGAGGCAAATACATGAAGTTATTAGGGTAGCTCAAGAAGGATTGCACAGTGTAAAAATTCACAAACTGAAAGTAGTAGTTCTTCAAATTGACCTTTCTAAAGCATTCAACATAGTCAACTGGTTCTATCTTAGACTTATTCTCATTGAGATTAGGTTTTTGCTTGCTTTTGTCAACTGGATCATGGCATGCATTCAATCTTCTTCTTTCGTAGTGTTGATCAATGGTTTGACATCACCATTTTGTCATGCCTAGAGGGGAGTGAAATAGGGTTGTCCCTTATGTTTGCTCCCATTTCTTCTCATTGCATAAGGCCTTAGTCTTGTTGAAACTAACTTACTTTTTGTTGACGATATACTCATCTTTTGTGATGGGTCTCTTCGAGATGCTGACAAATTATTTGAAGTTTTAGCAATTTTTGGGAAAGTAACTCACATGAAAATCAATGATAGAAAATCTATTATTTCCAACCAAAATCTAGGGTATGAGGAGATGATTCACCTTAGAATATCGTTCCCTTTTGAAACGAGAGGGTTTGAAGAAGGCCTAAAATACTTGAGTTTCCATTTGAAGCCCAATGATTACACAAACGAATATTGGAGTTGGGTCTTCGTGAAACTAGACAAAAGGCTTAAAAGTTGGATCTTCATGCGGATTTCTAGGGCGGGGAATTTAGTCCTTGTGAAATTTGTCTTGGAGGAAATTCTAGTATATTGGATGTCTCTAGCGTGGATTTATAAGGGTGCCTTAGAAAAAGCAAGAAGACTTTGTGTCTCTTTTTGTGGGTTGGCCAAAAGGATCATTTTGTGGTTCTGTGGGTCAAATGGAAACGTATTGCTTGGCCAAAGCTTCAAGGTGGTTAGGGCCTGAAAATTATTTTCTCTTTCTCATCAAATTTGGTAGCCAAATGTGATTGGCGATTAATCTCCTTGGAGATTTTATGGTCTCAAGTGGTCATTCAAAAATACATAGCCCTTTTTACTCTGGAGGAACGGATTTTCCTTAAGATCAAACCTTGACTAAATATTTCTATAGTGTGGAGGGTTGTTGTAAATTGCTATGAGATCATTAACTCATGTCTCGCTTGGAAAGTGGGAGATGGGTAGAAAGTGTAAATTGGTGTAGACCCTTGGACTAGCTACAGGGATTCATTTAGACTATCTCAGTCACACATTAACTTGCTTCAAGATAGAGGTTTCTCTAGGCTCAACCAATTCACCCACCCCCACACTACAACTTTACGGCAACAGGGTTAGGTGTGAACAAGGGCCTTGGGGCTAGAAGGTGAGCAGAAAGTAGAATGGAAAATATTACTGATAACACTTCAACTATCTCATGTTCATCTAATTAAAGTTGATGTTGAATTAGTATTGGTACATTCTCCCTCTAGAACTTACATGCCAAAGCTTGGGTACCTTCATCTTAGCTTGGAGATCCAACAACATGAATTGGATTGGTCTTGGAAAATAAAATTTCCATTAAAGGCAAGAATGTTTATGTGGTGTATTATTTGTAATAAGGTACCCTAGGACACAATGCATAAAGGATTTAATATTGGACATGTTTGGTGTTATTTATGCAGATCTAATGAAGAAAACATTGAACATATTTTTCCTGGAATGTGCATATACGGTACAGGTATGGAATATCTATAAAACTTCTTTGGGGACTACTTGTTCTTGGGCAGGCTCAAATCTGCAAGAGTGTTGGAGGCATTGGTTTCAAAATCCAGACATTATTTCATAAAAAAGCTCTACCTTTGATCATTTCTTGGCGTCTTTGGTTGGCCCGTAACAAATGCATCTTTCAAGATGCCCTCCCTCCTTTAGAAAAAGTTATGGTAGAAGCTTTATCAATACTCTCTTTTCCCCACAACCACAAATTAAAAAACAACCTCGTTAAGTTGTTGTTGAGAATCTCGATCAATCTTTTCCTTGGGCATATTTTGATGGGGCATCCCAAGGAGACACTCCTAAAAGTGGAGGGGGTTTTGTCCTTTTTCTTTCCCTAACCCACTTCTTTCATGCCAAGATGGATTTTTGTAGGGAACCAACAATTATGCAGAGCTCTTGACACTCAAAGCATTGATGTTTTTTGCAAAAGATAAGGGATGTGACCAGATTCAAGTCTTCACGGATTCTTTGTTAGTCAGCAAATGGGTCAAAGAACAAAAATTGTGTCAGAGCTTATTTCTTATTCCTATTTTAAATGATATTTTTAGGATAAAAAACTCTTTTACATATTTCGTTTGCAACCACACCTTTAGGGAGCGGAATGTTGTGGTAGATCATCTATTTAAAGAATGTCTGGACATGGTTCATGGGTCCTGACACATCACTGAGTTCATAGGGGAGGAAAACTTTCAGTTTTACCATCGTCCATTTATGGATGAGGATCTTCCTGAAATTTTTGTTTAAAACATGTTTCTAATTTTTTGGAACTCTAATATATAATTTTTTTGTAAGAATGATAGGTTGTTTTGGATATTCAAAATATCCCAAGAATGTTTCTTTTATGGATTTGTTTGGGAGGTTTTAACCTCAAATAATTTATGTAAAAAATCAGACATGTACTTGGAACTTATTGGAAAAGACAAATATGTTTGTCTTCTGATGTTATAGGGGGATTTGGGCAGATCCTCACGAATATGCACTTGGTAGTGTATATGTTGAATGAATAAAATTATGGTTTTTTTAGGAAAAAAAATGTAGTGAATTCGCAATAATATTTTAATGTAATTTATTATTATAGATTTATTTTAATGTAATATAATTTAAAATAAGTTATTCATTTAGAGGTAATTATAGCCATAAAATTACATGAGTGAGAATGCAATATATTCAAAAGTCATTCTTTCTTTCAGTGTATTTAATAATAGTTTTACTATTACTTGTATATTAAATTGCATACTATGAGGAGAGGAGAGGAGAGGGAATGCCAATTCCACTAGGAATTTAAAAATGAAAGTAATCAAAAGAATAAAGATCCCTTGATCGTTCCAATACCCTTCAATATCAATGTCACATTTGGCATTTGATAAGTATTATCAGTTGAAACAAGGTAACCCATAAGGGAAAGCATAACTAGCTACAAGACGAACAACCTCGAAATGTAACATTATTTTTCCGCTATGCACAGAGCCACACTACATCATCAACCAGCCCCATGTCAAAATGGTCTGACTTCACCCAAGCCCGAAAGGCCATTTTTTGCCCCATAAAAAAATTGCAATTAGTTGGCTACATGGTATAAGTACCAGAAGCATGGTAAAAGTAGGGAAGGAACAACATGTGCTTGTGCCAACAACTACTATGCACCTGTGATGAATCATTAATTCTCCTTTATCTTTATTAAACCCTATGGAAAACTCGGTCTTATAAAATGTGAAGGTGAGGTATGAACAACCTAGTTTTCTATGTTTAGACTAAACTAGGAATAGTATCTAATTGAAAGAGTAGTAGGTGGAAGATGAGGTTCAGTTTAGGAGGCTAGGTTTACTCGTGGGTCTTCCTCTACATCTTGCTAATTAAATAGTTGTCTCGTGACCAAAGCTTTAGCTGTTTCTTTCATAAAAGTATAGTGAATAAAAAACACTGGTCACAATCCCACTAACCAAACCATCATCAGGTTCTATTGTTTGCTAAAAGCACTTGAAGCAAGTAGGAGCTACAATGGATAAACAACACCATTCAAGTTAGGTGCACCATAAATAACATTGATTTACATATAAGGAAAATAAAGGAATTCAAATTAAATAGAAAAAGAAGGATGTAATGTTCCTTTTTCTAGTGTTTCTCATGGCATGGTTAGGATGGACTTTCAGGGTTGGAGGCAGACAGGCCAAAGGTGCAGGTTTACTTCATTAGCGAGCCCAGGGGCTTTTGGAGATGTTTCATTGGGTTTTGAGGAGTTTCTATGGGATCCAATGACATTCACTTGGTGTATTCCATCATTCGCACCACTTTTCTTTCGTTATGTCGCATTCTGATAACTTTCCAAAAACAGGGTTATTATTGGGCCTAACTCGGTTAATTACGCTTAAGGTGACATTCCGAGAGGAATACGTGACATAACACCTTAGTGTACTAGCTCGTTGGAACCGAAATGAGAAGATCTACATGAAGGAATGGTTAGAAGTGATTTTCAGTGACCTGAGGAGGCGTGGTGGTCAATTTTGTTGGAAATACTGGGGGGGTGAATCAGTGTTTATTTTCAATTGTTATTTTTGTCAGTTAAATCATTTAAATTTTCAACACAAAATGAACAATAGGAATAAATGATTTTATTAATATAATCTTTACAATAAATCAAGTACAATGTATATAGGGCTCCAACCAGTTGCCAAGCACCAACTTGGACTTTTTGTGGGGCTCCAACCTCCAGGGCACCAACCCTGTCTTGTTAAGGCACTAACCTTGGATTTAGGAGCACCAACTCCAAGGACACCAATCCTTCCAATTCTGAGGCACCAACCCCAAGGGCTCCAACCCTATGTTATATATTGTCTAGATATGTTTGGTAGTTATTTTCTGCTCCCAACATCTTCTTCACTGAATTTTGTCTGTCTACACCCTCATTGCTACATCAATGACAGCTTGTCTTCATATGAAGGAGTCCTCATAACTCTTCATATTTCCCTAACAGAGTTTGCAAAGTTACCTCATGATGATTTCAAATAGGCATCATGATCTCCAATAATGTTTCCAAGATTTGTTGAAGCTTTCCAACAAGATATCTGCGCTAAGCCTCAATGTATGCACAAAAGCAATTCTCTGTTTTCAAGCCTTTGTTCTTTACTGTTGTGGTAATTGTTTCAAGCGTGACTGCTTCTCACTGTTCTTGCTATCGCGATCTCTTACTTCCTAGAACCAGACTCACAAATGCTTCAATGCTGGTGCTGGCTACTGCTCCCTTCAAACGATGTCAGATGAAACTTTATTTTTCCCCTTCACAGAATTGTTCTTTAGGTTGCGTTATGTACTTGATTAATTCATCACAGGTCTGAGCCTTTCAAAGATTAACCCAATCAACAGAATTGCTTCATCCTTCGGCTTCCTCCTGTCCTGCTGGACCTTCAGCTTCCTTCTGTCCTACTGGACCTTCGGTTTCCTTCTATCCTGTTGGACCTTCGGCTTCCTTCTGTCCTGCTGGACCTACGGCTTACTTCTGTCCTTCTGCTTACTCCTCTCTCACTCGATCTTCGGCTTCTTTTGTACCTTCATCATCTGCCAGACCTTTGGATTCTCGACCTTTCGACTTCTTCTTTCATTCGCTTGACCTTCAGGCTTCCTCTGTTCCTTCAAGTTCACGAGTTTTGAACTGTTACCTCTTCTCTATGATAGATTCCCATGATACGTTACCCATATGGAGGTCCCACATGCCACGTCATCACCTTTAATCGCAATCGCAACTTCTGGAGGTCTTCTCATAACATAGTCGATCCCCTACGGCCGACGGAGTGGATGCGATGTGATCTTAAGCAGTTGTTAATAAACCTGTCGCAATCGACAGTTTGACATCCCTTAGAAAGTAGCGATATTGTGGATGCGAAATTGTATAAAGTCATGTTATAGTGGTACAACGGGTCTGCAATATGATATCGCAATCGGAGGTTTTACCATCGTTACATCTCTTCAAGACTTGCGATATGAGACAGATGCGATATTTCTTTAGGACGTATTATAATGATGCAGCGGGTCCACAATGTTATCACAATCGGAGGATTTGTGGGACTTCGACTGGCACATTGATTAAAAATGGCCTTAACCCCCACAGTTGACCATGATCTAAGGGTTAACTATGAGATCGACGGTTAGGATTGAGTGCGGGACTTCAGCCATGATCAAGGAAGTCCGTACTTTCCTACCCCCGCTCTTTCGATAGCTATTGCTCTTGTGACTTCTCTTCACTCTTCCGCTCTTCTAATAGTTTTCTTCTTTACTCCTCTGTTATCATTGTTGCTCTTTGTTCTTTCGATAACACTTACCCTTGGGCATATGTGATAACCTGCTTCTCTTGCTCCGATGACTTGTTTCTTTGATGGCTTTCGATAAACTCTTCATCTTACTCTTTGGGTTCTTGCTCCTGTTGCTTTACTGGATCTATTGCGTCATTTGTTGTTCAATTGTTGATCAATTGACCTCATGCGTCATTTGCTAATCAATTGACCTCCTGCGTCAATTGTTGTTCAATTGTTGTTCAATTTTTGTTCAATTGTTGTTCAATTGTTGTTCAATTTTTGTTCAATTGTTGTTTAATGGGCATCAATGGGCAACCATGTATCGAAGAATTTGTCATCACAAACACTGCTATATTGACATCAATGACAACCTAGATTAACAATCTCCCCCTTTGTCGTTGATGGCAATATTCTTCTTCTCCTCCCCTTTGACATCAAGGGCAAAGGAGTGCACAAGGGATCCCTTAGTCGAACTGCTTCTGTTCTTTATGAATAGTATATTTTTATGGGGTATGTTACTCCCCCCGTCGTGGTGCTCTTCTTTTTATTCAAGATAGAAGGATTGTTGCCTCATCATCAACTAGCACATTATCCCCTCTTCATGTCTCAGAACTTCTTCATAATGCTTTCAACAATGCTTAAAGATGCTCCATTTCAATGCTTCCAAATAGGCTCCAAATAGCCATACACAAAATGTTCAAGTCCAAGTTTTTATGCTTCTACAATCCGAATTTTGTTGTCTTCACAGTTAGAATTAAGGAGTCTTTATAGTCTGAATCAGGAGAAGATGCCACTGAAATTGTCATTCTCGCTATCTTTCTTCAAATCAGGATTCCTTTGTATCTCTGTGCTTCTCCTTAAGTTACTGAGCTATATTCGACTGCACAACATTCTCCTTTCTATAGTCCTTTTGATGAGCCATCTTTTCCTTGTGTTCTTGTAAAAGTCTCTGCAAGTTATCTCCACTAGTAGATTTTGATATCCAATCTGTGACTGTCTTTTAAATTCTTTTACTGGTTGACAACTTTTTGCAATGCTTCAATTATGCTAGATTCTTCCAACTGCTCTTGCTTCAAGCTCCATTCCCAGATGTGTTTGTTTGTTTGAAGTTTGCCTCTATTACTGTCCTTGATTTACGTGTTCTCACATTATATCCCTGGGTCGAGACATTCAACTTCTGTAATACCAACAACATAGTTATTTGCCCCATTTCTCTAGCATTGGACGGCCTTCTCTGCTACTTCATTTTCTGCTTAGTGATCAAGTGGAAAACATCTTCAAAAATAGTCCAAAGAATGGTTACAAGATCATGTTCTTCAATGTAGTGCTCCTGAGAAATGATATTTATCAAAGGATGATTGTTAATGTAGCTCAACAAGGATTTCATAAGGACCCTTTCATGAATAGCTTCTACAATAATGATCAAGAATCACAAGCTCCCCCTAATTGTATGCATGGTCTCTTTTTGGCATAATCTCGTCATCAAACACTCAAAATATCAAGAATATCTTTATCAAGTCAACAACATGTGTCGTTGGTTGGAGGATTCAGGAGATTTTCATATTGTATTTGCTTTCTTCTCCATACTTGTGTAACTTTCTTTTCTAGCATGGTTCTAGCTTGAGAAGGTGTCCAAATCAAGTTACAATTACGTGCCATATGACCAATGTTATGACACTTGAAGCATTCTATGTTGTTTATGAATAAGAATTCATGACTTCTTATTGCGAAATTGCTTCTCGGAGATTGGCAGGGATCATTATAAGCCCTACAATCTTTTGCCATGTGTCAAAAGTTTTTACAAGAATAACAATAACCAAGAAATAAACTTTGGTGCCTGGGAGATGGATATTTCCTTGATGTACTTCTGAAGCCTTTCTGCCTTCAGATACTTTGATGATAATTATTGCTTCTCGCATCCTTGACAACATTTGCATTTCTTCTTGGAATAGGACTTCCTTCATTATCACCTTAACTCTTATCTTTACCTTTGCTGAAACTGGGAACATCAACATTTCTTTCTGACTTCCTCATATCCTTGTTGTTTGAAGCATTATCATTCTTGCTTGAGGATTCACCTGAATACCCGAGACCTGATTTATCAAATGGACATCTTTGATGGCTGAGCATGTCATCCAAGTCTTGAGAGCTCTTCAAGGTTTTGTCCACCCCTTCAACCTTTTTCCTGAGGGAGACAATCTCTTCTTCCAATTTTTCACAATCATTATTCTTCTTAGCAAGTTGTTTCTCAATCTCTTCCTTAATACGTATTGCTTCATTTGCTTATAATTTAAGGGAGATGATATCTGACTTCATTTTCCTTTGCTAGACTGCTCTCCATTTCTTCCTTGATCCTTGTATCTTTACATGTTTCGGCCTTGAGAAGGTTGATGTTAGATTTTAATTTTAAGATTTCTCCATCCTTTGCTTTTAGTTGACATATCATGGTGTTTCTCTCCTTTTCTGCTTCATCAACCTATCCTTCTATGATTGCCAATGCTTCCATTGTCTTCTCAGCTCCTTGTGCTAACTTTCTTGCTCCTTGTAGTTGAGATTCGAGAGAGGAGACCTCTACCTTGTACTGACCAATTTCTTCTTCAAGTTTGTTCAAGCTCTTGTGCCTTTGTTCAAGTTGACTTAACAAGGTATCTTCCCATTTCTTTGCTTTATCCAATTGATTTGTCATGGATATGACTTCTTCATGATGCTTTCTTTTGCTTTGATGAAATTACTTCTTAAGCTTGGCAAGCTCTTCATCCCTTTCTTGTACTTGAAGCTTGACAAGGTCAACTTTATTCCTTGTCTAGTCTTGGTCACTTGCTAGTGCTTTCTTATTAAGTTCCTCGTTTTCCTTTTTCAAATTGATAATCTCTTCCATGGAAGCCATAAGTTTAGTGAGGAGATCTTCTACAAATTATTTTTCATTCTCTTCATTTTCTAGGTCTTCTTTAGCCTTGATGTCATTGATCTTATCTTCAGCTTCCTTGACGGGCTCTAGATTTTCTCCTTGTTTTCCATCATTTTCTTGACTAGAGATCATTGTCAATGCTCCTTTTGAGTGAAGATCATGAAGTTTGTCGCATATACCCTTCGTTGACGAACATTTTCCTAAGTTGTTCTTTAATGAATCTGGTAGCCCATTCAAGATTGCCTTCATCGCTTTTGCGTTGTACTCCTTGTTTTCCATCATTATGTTATCAGTAATTACTAATTCCCATACTTCAATGCTTTGAGTCTTTAAGAAATTCCTCATTCTTGCTTCCCATATATCAAAGCTTTCATTGAACCATGGAGCCTTCACAAATTGATTGACTTCTATTTCAGAGGTAGAGGGAGACACATCTTTAGGAGGATTGGAGACTTTCTTCTTTGGCTTCGCCATTTGTGTTCTAATGATCAACCTTCAAGCTGTTAAGATTTTGAGTGAAGGTATTGGCTCTGATACCAATTGTTGGAAATACTAAGAGGGGGGCTGAATCAATATTTCTTTTCAATTGTTATTTTTGTCAGTTAAATCATTTATATTTAGAACACAAAATGAACAATAGGAATAAATGATTTTATTAATACATTATTTACAATAAATCAAGTACAATGTATATAGGGCTCCAACCAGTTTTCAAGCACCAACTTGGACTTTTTGTGAGGCTCCAACCTCCAGGGCACCAACGCTGTCTTGTCAAGGCATCAACCTTGGATTTAGGAGCACCAACTCCAAGGACACCAATCCTTCCAATTCTGAGGCATCAACCCCAAGGGCTCCAACCCTCTGCTATATATTGTCTAGATATGTTTGGTAGTTATTTTCTGCTCCCAACATCTTCTTCACTGAATTCTGTCTATCTACACCGTCACTACTACATCAATGACAGCTTGTCTTCGTATGAAGGAGTCTTCACAACTCTTCATATTGCCCTAACAGAGTTTAAAAAGTTACCTTATGATGATTTCAAATAGGCATCATGATCTCCAATAATGTTTCCAAGATTTGTTGAATCTTTCCAACAAGATATCTGCGCTAAGCCTCAACATATGCGCAAAAGTAATTCTTTGTTTTCAAGCCTCTGTTCTTCACTGTTGTGGTAATTGTTTCAAGCATGATTGCTTCTCGCTGTTCTTGCTATCATGATCTATTACTTCCCAGAACCAGAATCACAAACGCTTCAATGCTAGTGCTGGCTATTGCTCCCTTCAAACGATGTCAGATGAAACTTTATTTTTCCCCTTCATAGAATTGTTCTTCAGGTTGCGTTATGTACTTGATTAATTCATCACAAGTTCGAGCCTTTCAAAGATTAACCAAATCAACAGAATTGCTTTGTCCTTTGGCTTCCTCCCGTCCTGCTAGACGTTCGGCTTCCTTCTATCCTACTGGACCTTCGGCTTCCTTCTGTCTTGTTGGACCTTCGGCTTCCTTCTGTCCTATTGGATCTACGTCTTACTTTTGTCCTTCTGTTTACTCCTTTCTCACTCGATCTTCGGCTTCTTTTGTACCTTCACCGTCTGTCAGACCTTTGGTTTCTCGACCTTTTGACTTCTTCTTTCGTTCGCTTGACCTTCCAGCTTCCTCTGTTCCTTCAAGTTCACAAGTTGTGAACTGTTACCTCTTCTCTGTGATAGATTCCCATGATATGTTACCCATATGGAGGTCCCACATGCCACGTCATCACCTTTAATCGCAATCGCAACTTCCGGAGGTCTTCTCATAACATAGTCGATCCCCTATGGCTAACGGAGTGGATGCGATATGATCTTAAGCAGTTGTTAATAAACCCGTCACAATTGGCAGTTTGACATCCCTTAGAAACTGGCGATACCGCGGATGCGAAATTGTATAAAGTCATGTTATAGTGGTGCAACGGATCCGCAATATGATATCACAATTGAAGGTTTTACCATCGTTACATCTCTTCAATACCTGCGATATGCGACAGATGTGATATTTCTTTAGGACGTATTATAATGGTGCAGCGGGTCCACAACGTTATCGCAATCGGAGGATTTTCGGGACTTCGACTGGCATATGGATTAAAAACGACCTTAACCCCAACAGTTGACCGTGATCTAAGGGTTGACTATGAGATCGACGGTTAGGATTGAGTGCAGGACTTCAACCACGATCAAGGAAGTCTGTACTTTCCTACCCCTGCTCTTCTGATAGCTGTTGCTCCTGTGACTTCTCTTCACTCTTCCGCTCTTCTGATAGTTTTCTTCTTTACTCCTCTATTATCGCTGTTGCTCTTTGTCCTTTCGATAAAACTTACCCTTGGGCATATGCGATAACCTGCTTCTCTTGCTCCAATGACTTGTTTCTTTGATGGCTTTCGATGCTCTTCATCTTACTCTTTAGGTTCTTGCTCCTGTTGCTTTACTCGATCTATTGCGTCATTTGTTGTTCAATTGCTGATCAATTGACCTCCTGTGTCATTTGCTGTTCAATTGTTGTTCAATTGCTGATCAATTGACCTCTTGCGTCATTTGTTGTTCAATGGGCATCAATGGGCAATCATGTATCAAAGAATTTTCCATCACAAACACTACTATATTGACATCAATGACAACCTAGATTAACAAATTTACCCTTTTCCCACATTAAAAATAATATTTTAATTGAAATAAAAAGAGGGAAACGTGCTCAATGATTAAAATAATCATAAAATGGGAGGCTCTAGAGGGGTCCATCAGATCTATAAAAAGAGGAGGAGGAGGCCATTAGGGGACATATTTGATTTGATATTTATTCTTGTATGAGAGGTTGAGATCCTGGTTCTCTACTTCATCGGGAGTCCCATGACGGAAACCCTTAGGTGTGTTAGTGGGCATTAGACGAAAACCCAACACTCTTGAGGAGATTTCACTCAGAAATCTTAGAGTGCTTCGTTGGATATTTGGAGAGAGTAGTTTTGCACCAGTCTTCTCACTGGGCCATCTACATCATTGCTAGAGCCATTCATTAGTTGGGTCAGAGATGTTTTTTGGGTTTGCTCTACTTGCTTGGCAAGCTCAAGTTCCACTATTCCTTCATGTCCATGTACTCTTTTTAGTGGATTAATAAAATTGCTCAGTGATTTTATTGGCATTTATTTGTGTATCCATTTGTCGATTGTGTGTCTATTTACAACTATTTTGTTGTTCAAGTTCATTTTTGGTATCTACTGTTAAAATTTCCATTGGGGATATTACAGTGGTATTGGAGCATTGATCTTGGCTCAGCATGCGGCTTTTCAGTTTTTCGTTGCAACTATTGTGGATCGAGGGTTTCAGGATTATTTCCAGAAATTTCTTAAAGAACCAGATTCCTCTGTTTGTTGGAGAAGCCAAAGACCTAGCTCAACAAATTCTCCTTGTTAAGCGTCCAACAATTTTTTTTCCAAATTGTGTTTTGCTTAATAACTATCCAACAAATTGACAATTTGCAAAAAAATTAAGGAAGTATCTTGATTATTTTTGTAAAGGGTCTAAAGATTGAAATTATTTTATAAAAGAAGTGAGCAGATTTTTTAATGAGATGTGGCGCATTTTTTTTTAAAGAGGAGGGTCAATTAATGATGTTTTTGGCATAGAAGAAGAAGAAGAAGAAATTATTTTAACGTCCATGAGGCTAAAGATAGCCTATGGGACATACTTCTTCTTCATCTGCTTGATGTATTCGACCCTTTTTCTGTGAAGCTTCAAAATAAATGCTCCCAACTTCTCGATAAACACCTCACTAAATAGATTATCCCAAGAGCTAGCTATCAACATATCTACATAACTTTCCCTGTTGTCTTTGAAGGCCTCATATTCTAAAATGAAATGTTTTTTTGTTTCCACTTTTCCGAAAGAACAAAAAATGCATACTCTTCCTCCCACACTTCCTTTGGCCTTTTCTAGCACCATGTTTCACAACGGAGTTTATGAGAATTAGTCCTTAACTGAGCAATAAGATGTTTGGCTCTCCAAGAGATATTGGCCTCTATGTATGCTTTTGGTTGATGACTATGAGTGGGATTAAACACTTCAATATGGTAATTTTTCTTTCTTCCTAGCTCCTTATCCCAAGTACGCTTGTGGAACTTTTCCATAAAAAGCTTTTATCTCTTTGTTGTTTATGGGACACGTGTTCAAGCAAATACCCCATTTACTAAACCATTTGTTATTTTGATGCATCCAAGTTTTTTTGCTCTTGCATAGTCTATCATTAAAGACAACCTTAGGCCATCTACCCTCTTCCATTTGCTCAAATTTTTTTAAATACTTTATGGCTCGAACCATAGCAGTTGCTTCAATAGGAGCAATCCCTGTTTCACTTAACAAGATATCATAAGGAACTACACTTTTAATCTTAAATTTGTTTGTAATCAAACACTTCTGAATTTTCTCAATTTGTCTCCACTGCATGTCAGATGTACTGTTGGCCCATAGTTCACAACCACAGAGAATCACGAGAATCACTAGAAGCCCAAAAAGAGTTTGAGTGGTTTTCCAGTCCCATAACTTTGCCTCTCTACACCTATTTTGAAAAGCATAAAATGTTTTCCAACTCCCCAAAGTTATTTTCTTTCTACAACCATTCCAACTTAGACTTTTGTTGAAGACAATTCTGAGGTATTTGTAATCGCAACTTCTTCCAGAATGTTGCCTTCAAAGTAGAACTTATGTTGGTTATGTTTTCTTTTCTTAGAGAAGACCACTACTTTCATTTTGTTGATATTGACTTGCATCCCCACACTTCTACAAAAGTGCTCAAGGGATAGTAAGTGCTCTTGCAAACCAAGAGCCAATTTAGTAATCAGAATAAGGTCATCTGCATACAAAAGAAGCCTTATAACAAACTTTCCCAAATAGATACCATCACCCCCTTGTGAATTTAACCACTCCTCAAGCTTGTTGATATATAAACCAAAAGGGGTAGGAGATAGTGGGCAACCTTGCTTGACCCCGATATCGCTTCTAAAAATTTCATAAATGCCTAATGAAGTTATAATTTTGACTTTCACCTCTTCATACAGCCTATGCACAGCCGCTCTCAAATGTTTAGGAACCCCAAGTTCCTCCATTCTGTCCCAAAGCTTATCCCTAGGAACTAAGTCAAACGCTTTTCTAGAATCAACAAAGCAACAAAAGACTTCTTCCTTTTTCTCCCAAACTTTTTCAATGATGTGCCTTAAAGTTATACAATGATCAACTGTGGACTGTTTAGGTCTAAAATCTGCTTGCCCTTTAGCACGCTTATCTCTTTCTTCTGCCCACTTGCTAATTTTTTTTTCTAGCATGCTTCCAAATAGCTTTGCAAACAAAGGGTTTATCATGATGGTCCTATAATTGGAGGGATTATTGATGTCACCGCTCTTGAAAAGAGGTATATCCAAACTAGTTGTCCAATTTGTGGGGAGCCCTTGTTGTATGATGTTGTTGAAGATTTTTGTAATGTGAGCTTCCAAATCTAAGTTGTCATCCATGTAGCAAAATAATATTTAGAGGCTGATTTTAATTGCCTATTCTCGGTGAAATTCTTGAGCTGCAAAGTGATGAGCCCCAATTTTGGTACAATTTGGGCTCATTTTGGCCTATTCTACTTGCTCAAACCATTCATTTTTTTATTGCTTATGCATGCATTTCTTAGTTTATTCATGTTGTTTGTAGGAAGAAGGGTAGGCACTCTATCTACGTGACTAATGCATTATGATTCCAGGTTTTGGCATTAAAAGGGAGCAAAAGACAACGAAAAAGGAGACAAGGAGACAATGAGGTGGCACTGCTGGTTTTTAGGAGAGGATGTCCACGGTCTTAGGGACATTCCTCGTGATTCCCACCAAGAACTCCGAGCTCCAATCCATCTCCCCTCCGAGCTTAGAAGCAGCCAGCTGTTCTACAGGAACAGCAGTTATAACTGTTCTACAGGAACAGTAGTTATGACTGTCCTACAGGATCAGCAGTTAAACTCTAGTTGGACAGCCGAGCTCCTAAAATCAAGGACACTTGTTGGATCATCGTTTTTGTATAAGTATAGAGGCCTTAGCCTTGGATAGGTTGTTGAAACTCTCGTATTGCTATTGTAATTTTGGAGCACAGCTCAATTTTTGTTCCTTTTTGTAAGCCAATTTGGCATGATATCAAATTATGAATAAAGAAGGCAGATTCTGATCTAGTTCTGAGTTTTCTTAAGGAGACTATAGCTCTCAGGTTAGGGCCCAACCTGAGAGCCATAGATCCCCTCTGCTGTAGTGTTGTTTCCATTTCATTTCAGCACTTTGAGCTTTTCATTTGCACATGCAATTCGAATTACAGGTTGTTAAGTTGGTCTTTTTCATGAGTTAGATAGGAGTTGCTTATGGTGAATTTGTTTCCACTTGCTTAGTGTAGCAGAGGATAGATATAATCGATTGGAGCTCTAGAAAAAAGGGTTGTTAAGGCTCACTGCCATCTCATTTGGGATTGGGGTGCAGTCCATGACTAACCACCAAAAATACGCATTTCTTTACTTGATGATTGCTGCAACACAGTCACGTTATGTTAGATGCTTCCTTGTCATTCACACCTGCACCACACTCCTTTACCACAGCTTCATGCACATTCTCCTTCGCGTTTTGTATTGCTGTTCATTGAATTTACAAGCACAGGTAGTTTAGGTTAATGCATTTTCGGTTTGGTGACAGTCATAAGCATTTGTTTCATTTACACTACTATCTCCCGTTCCATTACCTTCTCCTCCATCTTGATCACGCATGCAACCACATCTCTGACCTCTGTTCCGCTCCCAAAGTCTTCCACTCCTCACGTAACTTCATCCTCTAGCCTTTTCGTTGACATAGCCCTCTATCTTCCAACCCACTCCCTACACTCACTCCCCATCCTATTCCTTCACTTCTAAAGCCATCACCAGCCTTATTCCTACCTTACACATCTCCCCCTACCATTCCATTACTCCTCCATCACTTCAAACACTCTCGGTAGGCCATCCTGTAGCAATTTGTAGACATCCTGTAGAAATCTCTGCGTATCCTGTAGGATCCCCTGCAGACATCCTGTAGGAGGCCACTCACTCGGTTGTTGAGCTTCTGAATGCGAGGAGCCTCTGTGGATGGATGCTAAGGATCCCTAGGGACCTCTCCTAGCCTCCCCAACCTGTCCCACGCTTTCCTTCCTTCTCCATCCCATCTGCACAACCAAACCCTAATTAGCACACAATCACAATCACTCCATACACTTAAAGGAAAAATACAAAAACATGTCTTTTATGATGCAAGCAGCTTAGATCCATGCATTGTCACTCATTAGAGGTAACAGCAGCATTGGTAGAAGTTTCATTCCCATTCTTTGCATTATAGAGGTTGGACTAGTTAAATTAGGGTTTCCTAGGTTTACATGCTTTGATTTGCTTTCAGTTCATTTTTGTCAAGTAGAGTAGCTTCCCTTTGAGAATAGCTTTCGTCCATCAATTAGCAAGCTTCTTCTGAGAGCCTATAGAAGTTGGCTTGAGCCCTAGCGGACTTGTGCCAGCTGACCAAGTGACAGCTGCGGCAAGAGCTAGTACTTGTGCATATAGCACCGTCGCTTCCAAGTTTGTACGAACTACCGGGTTGATAAAATGAGAGACAGGAAGCCCCAGGAGTTGTAGCATTATTGCTACAATACTGGAGCTCACCATCTTTTTGGCGCCGTTGCCGGGGAAGCGTCAGAGTATTAGTAATTGTTGCTTTTCTTCTACTTTCGTACTTTTACTTCTGCTCAGTAGTTTATTTCATTTCCATTCTGCAAAAGTAGCTTAGCATTTCCTGCTTTCCTAGATTAGCATTTCCTGCTTTCATAGATTAGCATTTCCTGCTTTCCTAGATTAATATTTCTTGCTTTCCTAGACTAATATTTCTTGCTTTCCTAGAGTAATTTTTCTTGCTTTCCTAGATTAGCTTTCCAATTCTGCAATTTCATTTGAGCAATATAGTTAGTTGTAGATCACTTTGTTTCAGTTTTGCAGGTACCAAAGAAAAAGCAAAAGCACTCAAAAAAAAAAAAAAAGTCCTTTCCATTTCATGCCTCGTAGGAACCGAGATAGATCAGGCAAATTCCTACCAAACACCCCCACCACATCACTGAGTCACCCTTCTCTCTTCTTTGGTGACAGTGACCCAGAGGAACCTATAGGTGAACATCCTGAGATATACCAAGACCCTATAGAAGAAGAAGAGTTAGAAACCACTCCATCTGAAGCCATGGCTGATAATAGGAGAGAAGATGAGAGAATAGAAGGAGCTTTCCCCATCCGAGAGACCAATGGAGATATGAAAATGAAAAACATTAGCCCCTCCGCCTTGCCTCACTTCCATGGACTGACCACTGAGGATCCTGATACCTTCTTGTTTGAGTTTGTTGTCCTTTGTAGAACCTATGACTATACTGAAGATGAGCAAAAGCTGAAGCTTTTCCCTTCCACTCTTAAGGATGCAGCACTACGCTGGTTCATGGGATTACCTGGGAATAGCATCGCTACTTGGGCTCAGATGCAGCAAGCCTTCAATACCAAGTATAGGGATTATTGTAGGTCCAAGGAAACCAAGGGAGAGATCTTTCGAATGACCATGGGGAATGATGAGTCTTTAGAGGATTATGAGGAGAGGTTCCAACTTAGCTATAAACGGGCCAGGTGCACACTTGACCCTGAATCCCTCAAGTTGGTTCTACTCCGAGGAGTCCCTGAAGATCTCTTAGACACCCTTCACATGTTAGCTGGGGGGGACATTTACCAACTGCCTTATGAGGACATCAAGACTGTGTTTCGAAATCATTCCAGGGCAGCTAGAAAACGAGGTAGAGGAAATCTCCTCTCCACTGGTGTCCCTTTCTCCAAACATGAGTTCACAAACCAATTAGAAGATCTTAAGAGTGAGGTGAGACAGACCATTGCCATGCAGCTGGACACATTCAGGATCCAGCAGAAGAAAGAAGAAGCTGAGAGAGCCTTGGCTGTCTTCTGTCCTAGGTGCACCAGAAGACACCCTAAGAACGAATGTCCATTGCATTCGGTTGAAGTGTGTTTCGTTTGTGAGGAGGACCACCCAACAAATCAGTGTCCAACCTTACCTGGGTTTAAAGCCATGTACCAAGGAACCGAAGCCCCCACTGAACCTCTCTACTTCATCAACCAAAGGAGGCCTCAAGGATCTAGACCTTATCAGCAGGGGATGCAAGGGGCATCTCAAGCCTATTACAACCCCAACCAGTCAACTCCTATGCCTTCCTGGGGTCCCCCTGCTCATCCTTCATGGTCCATGCCTCCTCCATGGTCTTATCCACCTCAGTACCCCACTCAACCTACTTCTCATCCATATCACTCACATACCCAGCCACAGCCTCAATGGAATGCACCTCAGCCGGGGTGGAGGCCCCAATACAACACTCCTCCTGCCATTTTGCCTCCACCACCAGTTCAACCTCAGCCTTTACCTCCTGCTCCTCCAAGGCAACCTCAGATGCCTGCTCAACCGAACCCGAACCCCAACAATAGACAGGCTCAGCAGGTATATACTGGGGAGACCTCATGCCCTACCTATGCTGTGGAGATCCAGGAGATCAATCTTAGATCTGGAAAGACTCTTCCAGATCGCCAACCTCCTCCCCCAGAGGATGAGGAAGACCATCAGGAAAGTGAACCAAAGCCTATTCCACCCTTTCCTGAGAGACTTACAGCCACCACACAACCCAACCCGGAAGAAGATGAGCTTCTGGGAGAGCTCAAGCAGTTGTGTGTGAAGATACCCCTTCTCCAGGCCATCAAGGATGTGCCCATTTACAACAAACTGGTTAAGGAGAAGTGTTTCAAACACCCAGGCAGACGGAAGAAAGATGCCTCAACTATCAATGTCATAGGACAACTGTCTGACCTTATGCTAGGACAAGTCATCTGCCCAAAGTACCTAGATCCTGGAAGTCCTGTAGTAGATGTTCACATCAATGGCACCATTATCCCCCACACCTTGATTGATCTGGGGGCGGCCATCAATGTGATGACCAGGGATACCATGCTTAAACTCAATCTTCAGGGTTCCTTGAGGAAGACCTCGACAGTACTGCAATTAGCAGATCGCTCCACCGTGACTCCCGAAGGGATTGTGGAGGATGTCTTGGTCTCTATTGATTCTTGGGAATACCCTGCAGACTTCCTGGTTCTGCAACCAAAGGCCAAGCTTACTGGATATCCTCTCATTTTGGGAAGGCCTTGGTTAGCTACTGCAGATGCTTACATCAGTTGTCGGGCAGGAAACATGACCATCAAAAATGGTCCCATGTCCAAGCAGCTAGTCCTATACCCTCCTGCCCAACCTTCTCTAGAGCATGATTTACCACTCTGGTTGGAGGAAGGAGAAGAAGACGAGGTGTATTCAGCACCTCTGTGTACCATAGAAACCAATAGAAGAAACCCCCAATCGAGGATGACTTGATCGAGAACTTGATCCAAAACCCACCTACCAGTGCGCTACCTTTAGAAAAATTGGTGGAGGATGCCCAAGCTAGCACCTTAGTGGATCTTTGTACAACCAACCCTGTCACTCCCAGAGTTAAGAATGTGGAGTTCGGCCCTGAAAGAGCATTGAAAATCAGCTCCTCCCTATCTCCTTCCCAGGAAAAGGAGCTGTGTAGTCTGTTGGCCAACCACCTAGATGCTTTTGCTTGGAGCTATAAAGAGATGAGAGGAGTCCATCCCTCGGTCTGTACCCATCATATATACATCAAAGAAGATTGTAAACCGGTTAGGCAACCTCAGAGGAGAATGAATCCTGCCCTTAAGGACATTGTCAAGGAAGAATTGCAAAAACTGTTGGATGCCGGATTCATCTACCCCATCTCAGATAGTGAATGGGTGTCCCCTCTAGTGTTGGTTCCCAAGAAGAATGGGAAGTGGAGGATCTGTGTAGATTACCGTGAGCTGAACAAAGCTACCAAGAAAGACCATTTCCCTCTACCTTTCATAGATCAAGTGTTGGATGGACTGGCAGGAAAGAAGTTCTTCTCTTTCCTGGATGGGTTTAGCGGGTACAATCAAATCCAAATCAACCCGGAAGACCAAGATAAGACCACCTTCACTTGTCCTTGGGGTACCTTTGCCTACCGTGTCCTTCCCTTTGGGCTATGCAATGCTCCTGCTACCTTCCAGAGAGCTGTCTTGAGCATCTTCTCGGAGTTGGTCCATGATGCAGTAGAAATCTATATGGATGACTTTACTCCTTATGGGGCTAACTTCCAGGAAGCATTGTCCAACTTGGGAAAGGTCCTAACCAAGTGCATCGAGATGAACTTGTCCCTTAGCCCTGAAAAATGTGAATTCCTAATGACTGAAGGGACTGTGCTAGGCCATACCATTTCTTCCCAAGGATTGCAGGTGGATCCTAACAAAATTGCTCTCATCAAGAGGGTTCCACCTCCTCAAAAAGTAAGGGATGTTAGGAGTTTCTTGGGATTAGCAGGATATTACCGAAGATTCATTAAAGATTTCAGCAAGCTAGCCTCGCCATTGTTCGGTCTGTTGGCAAAAGATGTGGAGTTTAATTGGACTGACGATTGTCAGAAGAGTTTGAATGAATTAAAAGACAAGTTAGTGTCAGCACCAATCTTGAGAGGTCCAAACTGGGCCCTACCTTTCCACATCCACACTGATGCCTCGAACAAAGCCATAGGTGCAGCCTTAGGACAAGTTGAGCAAAAGCTTCCATATGCCATTTACTTTGTTAGCAAGAACTTGTCCAAAGCTGAACTGAATTACACTGTAACCGAGAAAGAGTTCTTAGCTGTAGTCCATGCACTAAACAAGTTCCGTCATTACATTACCGGATATCAAACATTTGTACATACTGACCATGCTGCTATTAGATATTTGATGAATAAACCAGATGTGAATGCTCGTATTATTAGATGGTTACTTTTATTGCAGCAGTTTGATTTAACCATTGTTGATAAACCAGGTAGAGAGAATGTTGTTGCTGACTTTTTATCTAGATTGGATTTGTCTGCAGATGAAGATGGGACGGTGGATGACCAGATGCCTGATGAGCATCTGTTTGCTATCTCAGTACTCTCTCCATGGTTTGCTGATATAGCAAACTACCTTGTTTCAGCTCAGTTTCCTCCGCACCTCTCTTCAAAAGAGAAGAGCAGAATCATCAGAAAGAGTGCCTCATTTACTTGGATCGGGGGCAACCTGTTCAAGCTTGGCCCCGATCAGATCTTAAGGCGTTGTGTAAGGGAAGAGGAAGTCTTTGACATCCTCCTCACCTGTCATGATGGGCCTTGTGGAGGACATTTTGCAGCAAAGAGAACTGCCTTCAAGATCCTGCAGGCAGGCTACTATTGGCCCACACTTCATCAAGATGTCAGAAGATATGTCAGCCAGTGTGACCAATGCCAAAGAATGGGGAAACCGACCCAAAGGGATGAGATGCCTCTCCAACCTCAAGTGACTCTCGAGCCATTTGAGAAGTGGGGCATGGACTTTGTGGGTCCAATCAATCCCTCTTCGAGGCAGAGATCCTACATCATTGTGTGTACTGACTACTTGACAAAGTGGGCAGAGACTAAAGCAATCAAAGCAGCAACAGAAGAGAAGGTGGTCGAGTTCTTAAGAGAGAACATCTTCTACAAGTTTGGCTACCCAAGAGAGCTGGTCACCGATCAAGGGAGCCAGTTCACCTCCCACCTGGTTGAAGATCTCCTAGCTCATCACAAGATCAAGCATAGAACCTCCACTCCCTATCATCCTCAAGCAAATGGGCAGGTGGAAGTCACCAATAGAGCATTAGAAGGGATCTTGACTAAAGTGGTGAGCAGCAGCAGAAAGGACTGGGCAGATCGCCTGGTTGAAGCCACATGGGCCTACAACACCACTTGGAAGACCACCACCGGCTTCACACCTTATGAGCTGGTCTATGGGAAGAAAGCTTTGCTGTCCATTGAGTTTGAGTATAACACTTTGAGGATGGCAGCTCAGCTGGATCTAGATCTCAGCCATGCACAACAAGAAAGGCTATTGCAGCTTAATGGACTGGATGAGCACCGCATGCAGGCCCTCCTTCACTCAGAAGTGGTTCAACTTCAGAGGAAGGTGTGGCATGACCAGCATCTCCATGACAAGCAATTTCAGCCGGGAGATTGGGCTTTGTTGTATGATTCCAAATACAAAGATTTCAAGGGGAAGCTGAGAACCAGATGGCTAGGGCCATATTCAGTGGAAAAATGTCATGACAATGGATCTGTTCTCATCCGGACCATTGATGAGGAAGCCATCCCCATGCTTGTCAACGGGCATCGATTGAAGATCTACAGGAGGCCTCCCTCCAGACAAGAGTTCATCAAAACTATGGAGAAAGCAGTATTGGTCATAGAGAAGGGTCCTGCCCCTGCTTTGGGCACACCCTGAAGAATCTAAAAAAAAAAAAAAAAAAAAATAATAAAGATCCTTGGGTGAAAACCTCTCTGAGGCGCCCAAGGCAGGTGGTAGGGGTGAAAACCTTATTGAGGCGCCCCTGCTATCTTTCAAAAAAAAAAAAAAAAAAAGATAAAAGATCCTTGAGTGAAAACCTCTCTGAGGCGCTTAAGGCAGGTGGTAGGGGTGAAAACCTCATTGAGGCGCCCCTGCTATCCTTCAAAAAAAAAAAAAAAAACAAAAAGAAAAAAAAAACAAGATCAATAAGTCATTATGTGAAATTTGCATGCAGATTGCAGGTGTTCTATGGAGGAGAGGAAGCCTCTCAACTCAAAGCCAGAAGTCCTTATCATGCAGCCAGGACACCTCACCAGCACCTCCTCCAAGAATGCCTATGTTCTTCAAGGTATGTGCACTTTTATTATAAACTGAGTCTCCTACAGGAAGACACAGATTTTCTACAGGAACAGGAAGGTGCAAATTTCTACAGGAAGGTGCAAATTTCTACAGGAAGAGCTGCCTGTCTACAGGAAGCTCTGTACTTCTACAGGAAACTTCCTGTAGAAGCTCAGAACGAGCCAGAATGCGTTTCATGAGCAGATCTGATGACTACGGGTTGGTGTGGATGCATGCAAGCCTCTTTTGGGCCCATGCACGACGCTGATACCTTGCTCCACCATCCTCGTCACCATGCAACCAAGATCCCTGCACCAGCAAACCAGATCAATGAGTTCTCGTGGAAAAATCAGTTGTCAGAGAAAAATGAACACCGAGAGCTCATACCATGTCCATGTCGAGCATCAGAAGCTTCGGGAGCGCGATTAGCAGGTCATCTCCATTGTCAAGTAGCATGCACCCAAGGAGGTGAGACTGTTACAAGGCACCCCGCGGGAATCCTGTAGCAGTCAAACCTGCAGGAGTGGATACCATTCATCGCCCAACCATCTGCAAGCAACACGCGGGCGCATGCAACCAGAGCGTCCACTACAGCGCCAGCATCCTGTAACCACGAGCCTCCGGGACTGTGTAAGCCACATGCAGCAGGTAGATCCGTCGTCCAAAAAACTGAAAATCATGTGCAGACGCGCGCAGGTAAGTGTTCTAATCCTTCCTTCCATCAAATCGCATGAGTATTACTTTGATTTGTTTGCATGGCGTAGAAATGAATGGTTGAGCGGCCGTAAGGCCAGTTGACTGGCCACGTTGGCTAGTGAAGGGATAGTCAGATGGTGGGGTGGCAGCCACGACAAAGGGAACACGCAGCACGCACGTGAAGATCAGTCCCGTCAACCGAGAAACGAGTTTAACCGAAAAGGGCGGCGGCAGATCTGTGGGAATGAATGCGGCAGCAAGTGAATGTGCAGGCGGATGATGGGTGACGTCACCCAACGGTCCGGCGGGGACAGCTCACCCTCCGCGCCACGAGCTGCGCCGATTCAAAATCTAATCGGCTAGATTGTGCGCGTATATCCATCCACCTCCACTTCAAAACTTGAGTAACTCTTCTGAATACCTCTGCATGTTGATACGCCAAGCTTTCGGCCGACTGAACGCCGGTGAAGCACCTCTCGACCGCAGGCCAACTACCGTTCTCCCCGAAGTCTGCGCACTGCTCCTACAGGAACAGTTTCTACAGGAACGCAGTCCTACAGGAAGCAGTTTCTACAGGAACGCAGCTCTACAGGAAGGTGAAGTCTTCACGTAAGAAAAGGTGGCAGAAAAGAGGTAACCCTGAAACTCCTTCCGCAATTGGCTTTCAAAGGTGGCAAGGTCATTATTCACAGTCTGGTCATTAAAAAATATTGGATTGTCGTGCCTATACTATCGCTTCTACAGGATAGCAGTATAATTAGACTGTGGTCTGTGAATTCATTGCATGCTCTGTCTATAAGACCGAATTTCCTTTGTATCTACCGCCTTTGGTAAAAACCACTATGTTCATCATGCCTGGTGGGTTTATCAGGCGAGAGCCCACTGATTCAAATACACTAAGAAGAAATCCGGCAGTGGTAGAGCTCTTCACGAGAGCACAATGGATGCCTTTTTGTGATAAGTTGCAGGGGTACGATGAGGAAGTGGCCGAGGAATTCTTGCAGGCCCTGAGGCCAAAATCAAAGGTGTTGGCCACAGTCAGTTTCAGAGGCCTAAGCCTCAAGATCACCCCGCAGTCTATCAGTAGAATCACTGAGCTTCCTATGGGTCTCCCATGAGATAAAGAAGAACGAAAGCTAAGCCAGCAAGCCAAGAAGGAGTTCTTCCCACCTGAAGAAGAATTCACAGAGGATAAAAATGGGGTGAGAAGGACAAGCCTGTTACCACCATGGAACGAAGTCAGTTTGCAAATTATGAAATATATCACCTGTGAGGGACGATACAACATCGTATATGCATATCATTTCAAACTGCTCACCGAATTAAGACACGGGATCAATCTTCCTGTAGAACAGAAATTAAGCATTCCTTATTTCCTGTTACAATCCTTGATTGAGTGCGCTGCAAAGCTCAAAGATGGTATACCAGATCAAATCGCACACCATGGGCTGATCAAATTGCTTGTGGAGGATGCACTACACTCATATAAAGTTCCCCTCTCCTGGGAGTCATTTAGGAATCTAACACGAGATGGGGACATAAAAATTCTAGTCGAAGCTAGTGGCTCCTCCAGCGGTGAAGAACGAGAAGCAAAGGCCGAGGAAAAGAAGGAAACTAGCCCAAGTACCCCGACTACCATGCAGGAGAAGCAGCACGAAGAAAAAGATGCTGAAGAAAAAGCTGACTCCCCCATCCTGTCAGCAAGGGAAATAAGGTCAAAGAGCAGAAGGGACAAAGTGGGGGCAGACCACGTTAGCCCAATTACCTCTCCAGCACTCACAAGCAAACAAAAAGATAAAACCCTTGCAGCAAAACGAGTGAAAGTGAAGACACCTGTCACTATAGGAAAGGAAAAGCAGGCTTCTACAGGAAGCCCGAAAACAGCTTCTACAGGGAGCACAAAAGCATAGAAACAGGCTTCTACAGGAAGCCATGCAAAATCAAAATCAAAGGAGCAGAGGGTGGATGTTCTGGCCAGGGAGGCAGCGGCTGTATTAGATGGCATCAGTACGCCACCTAAGCCAAAAGGAAAGAGGAAGAGGGACCCTCCTCTCTACTTCAAAGCCCGGAGAAGTGTTCGGATAAAAACAGGGAAACCACAGACGCAGTCCAGCAGCCCAATTGTCATCGAAGACACCCCTGCTTCCCCCAAAGAAAAATCACCCTCAAAGATTACAGTTACCTACGAAAAGGGAAGTCCAAAGAAGAGCACATGGCAAGAAAGGTTAGATCTGTTGGACGAAAAAACCCGGCTACAGGAAGCCGAAAATGTCCTACAGGATACTTTGGCTCGGCTACAGGAAACCGAACAACGAGAAGGGGAAGGACCCTCGTCACCAAAGAAGGGTGAGCTAGCACCTCCTAGAGAGGAAGAAAGAGAACATATCCCTGAACCTAGCCCTTCACCAAATCTGAACTCCTACTACACCTTCTTGGAGGCGGGAAAGATCATACCACAAAAATTTACTGTACCTCTATTTTTTGAACTAGAGAAAGAAAGAGTCCGTTCTCACACATGGAT
Organism: Pinus tabuliformis; assembly: GCA_031772625.1. NCBI lineage: Eukaryota > Viridiplantae > Streptophyta > Pinopsida > Pinales > Pinaceae > Pinus > Pinus tabuliformis. Next base: position 966,374,266 of record CM062811.1, read on the forward strand.
GTAGATCGCTAAATCGAAGGGGGTGGCAGACATAGGCCCTCTACAAGATCAGCTCAGGGAGGTCAGGAGCGAGTTCACCATGGCCAAACATGTGGCTAGTTGCCAGCAGGCACTTCTACAGGAAGAAAACCAGAAGTTAAGGTTGCAGCTACAAGAACTCAAGGCAGGGGCAAAACCATCCTCCAAGGGCATCACAAATGAACAAGAAGGCAAGAAGGAGCTGACCACCAATCTTGAAGGGCCAAAGACACTTCTACAGGAAGAAGAACAACAGATAAGAATTGAAGTGCAAGCCTTAAAGGAACAGTTGCAACAAAAGGAAACACAATTGGCTTGCATGGCCAGTTGGGCCATGGAGGCCCTGCAGTGCAGACATCCTGCAAAGTCTTATGGGATGTACTTAAAGGATCAGTGGCTACAGTTCCAGATAAACACACTAGCACAAAGAGGTATTGAGCAAATCCATAACCCACAGCAATTTGCTGAAATATGCAATACTAGCTCAGTAGAGGACAAAGCCAAGCTAGCAGAATTCTACATCCACAATCTGGTTTTGCCCAATGAAGTCTCTTGGGATCCCAATATCGCCTTGGGCGATCTGCAGTTGATGGCTTTTGCTTCATGGCTGAATCATGAGGATCAGAGAGCCACTGAAGAAAAATCGGTCATGAGCCGAGAAGTGAGTGAGCCACTGTACATTCGGGCAGAACCAGAGGATCCGGTTGCCCTCATCTCAGCCCGCCAACAGTTATCCAATGATCCCACAGCTTCCTTGAGATTTATGGACCAGCAAGCCCAAGCAATAGCCCACTTTGAAGACATGGACAGATTATTGGGAAAAACTGCTGCCCAGGCTTGTGCACGTAGGTGGCATGCCTTGGCACATAGTTTGAAGATCCGGGAATACCATACCCCGACCAGAATGAGGGAAGCATTGGCAAGAGTGGACCTTTACAAGAAATCCGTGCAAAGACTTCAGGCCAGCTGGATTGGCCTTAAACTCAGCCCTCCATTGCTGCTAGGATTGGTTGAAGGAAGTACAGGAAAGGATGACCAGGCACAATGGGAAAAAGTGGAAAACACAGCAGGGTTTCATATCGACCAAGAAGACATCACCACAGAAGCTTGGGATGTAAGGGGAGCAGTGAAAGCCATGAAGGATGAGGATCTTGACTAAGTTGCTCAAGGATGAGCAAATGGTTCAGCTGGGGGGTGATGATGAGCCCCAATTTTGGTACAATTTGGGCTCATTTTGGCCTATTCTACTTGCTCAAACCATTCATTTTTTATTGCTTATGCATGCATTTCTTAGTTTATTCATGTTGTTTGTAGGAAGAAGGGTAGGCACTCTATCTACGTGACTAATGCATTATGATTCCAGGTTTTGGCATTAAAAGGGAGCAAAAGACAACGAAAAAGGAGACAAGGAGACAATGAGGTGGCACTGCTGGTTTTTAGGAGAGGATGTCCACGGTCTTAGGGACATTCCTCGTGATTCCCACCAAGAACTCCGAGCTCCAATCCATCTCCCCTCCGAGCTTAGAAGCAGCCAGCTGTTCTACAGGAACAACAGTTATAACTGTTCTACAGGAACAGTAGTTATGACTGTCCTACAGGATCAACAGTTAAACTCTAGTTGGACAGCCGAGCTCCTAAAATCAAGGACACTTGTTGGATCATCGTTTTTGTATAAGTATAGAGGCCTTAGCCTTGGATAGGTTGTTGAAACTCTCGTATTGCTATTGTAATTTTGGAGCACAGCTCAGTTTTTGTTCCTTTTTGTAAGCCAATTTGGCATGATATCAGATTATGAATAAAGAAGGCAGATTCTGATCTAGTTCTGAGTTTTCTTAAGGAGACTATAGCTCTCAGGTTAGGGCCCAACCTGAGAGCCATAGATCCCCTCTGCTGTAGTGTTGTTTCCATTTCATTTCAGCACTTTGAGCTTTTCATTTGCACATGCAATTCGAATTACAGGTTGTTAAGTTGGTCTTTTTCATGAGTTAGATAGGAGTTGCTTATGGTGAATTTGTTTCCACTTGCTTAGTGTAGCAGAGGATAGATATAATCGATTGGAGCTCCAGCAAAAAGGGTTGTTAAGGCTCACTGCCATCTCATTTGGGATTGGGGTGCAGTCCATGACTAACCACCAAAAATACGCATTTCTTTACTTGATGATTGCTGCAACACAGTCACGTTATGTTAGATGCTTCCTTGTCATTCACACCTGCACCACACTCCTTTACCACAGCTTCATGCACATTCTCCTTCGCGTTTTGGATTGCTGTTCATTGAATTTACAAGCACAGGTAGTTTAGGTTAATGCATTTTCGGTTTGGTGACAGTCATAAGCATTTGTTTCATTTACACTACTATCTCCCGTTCCATTACCTTCTCCTCCATCTTGATCATGCATGCAACCACATCTCTGACCTCTGTTCCGCTCCCAAAGTCTTCCACTCCTCACGTAACTTCATCCTCTAGCCTTTTCGTTGACATAGCCCTCTATCTTCCAACCCACTCCCTACACTCACTCCCCATCCTATTCCTTCACTTCTAAAGCCATCACCAGCCTTATTCCTACCTTGCACATCTCCCCCTGCCATTCCATTACTCCTCCATCACTTCAAACACTCTTGGTAGGCCATCCTGTAGCAATTTGTAGACATCCTGTAGAAATCTCTGCGTATCCTGTAGGATCCCCTGCAGACATCCTGTAGGAGGCCACTCACTCGGTTGCTGAGCTTTTGAATGCGAGGAGCCTCTGTGGATGGATGCTAAGGATCCCTAGGGACCTCTCCTAGCCTCCCCAACCTGTCCCACGCTTTCCTTCCTTATCCATCCCATCTGCACAACCAAACCCTAATTAGCACACAATCACAATCACTCCATACACTTAAAGGAAAAATACAAAAACATGTCTTTTATGATGCAAGCAGCTTAGATCCATGCATTGTCACTCATTAGAGGTAACAGCAGCATTGGTAGAAGTTTCATTCCCATTCTTTGCATTATAGAGGTTGGACTAGTTAAATTGGGGTTTCCTAGGTTTACATGCTTTGATTTGCTTTCAGTTCATTTTTGTCAAGTAGAGTAGCTTCCCTTTGAGAATAGCTTTCGTCCATCAATTAGCAAGCTTCTTCTGAGAGCCTATAGAAGTTGGCTTGAGCCCTAGCGGACTTGTGCCAGCTGACCAAGTGACAGCTGCGGCAAGAGCTAGTACTTGTGCATATAGCACCGTCGCTTCCAAGTTTGTACGAACTACCGGGTTGATAAAATGAGAGACAGGAAGCCCCAGGAGTTGTAGCATTATTGCTACAATACTGGTGCTCACCACAAAGGTCAATTTGCTCGACTTGGAGGGCCATCTGTCCAGGTCGAGCTTGTTTATACTCACACAGGAGGGTCAAATGCAAGCTTGAAATATAAATTTTGGAGTTAGTTACTTGTATAAGGTCCCAAGGCCAAATTTAGTATTCTAAGGCTTAAGACGAATGCGTGTTATCTTCCCCATAAATCCACGCATTTTCTAGTGTCATTAGGATCAATTTGTTTGGCATAAGGCCAATTACTTCAAATAAAGCAAAGGTTATAAGGTCGGATCTCCTCCACAGAATGATGAGAGTTTGAGTGTCAGTTTGTTCAACAATATATCAAGGGCTACATCCTTAAGAAATTGTATTCATATTCAAAGAAAGAAGTCAAATTGCATGCACCAGGTAAACAAAATTATTCACTGATATAGGAGGGTTGAGAACTTGTACAAATTGACAATCTTTTTTAGCCATAGAAAATTAGTCACTTAAAAGTGGCCCAAGCTCTCTTTTATCTTCTTCAAAGTCTTTAAAGTAACTTGTATTTATTTGGAGACGTCAAATAGCTTGTTGGGCCAATTACAGCGCCAAAAGAAGACTTACATATTGACAATTTCAGGATTGTGTTTTCTTAATGTTGTTGGGAAAAGTATCTACTCAGAACGCCCCTATCCCACTCTAAGGTGTGACAGTGCCTTAGCAACAAACAAGGAAAACTATTTTCATATTCTTCTTTATGAAATGTAAATGAAGAGGAAGGATTAACTAACCTGTGTCTTGCGCTAGTTTGTTGATCCAATCGCTCTCCTCTTTGTTGGCTTCCAGCTACCTGCTCCCTCGCTTGCCCAGCTTCACCAAGTTCCTGCAAGATCACAGAAGAGGAAAACTACAAGAAGACATAGATTTACATTCATAAATAGCTTAGGATCAGATTTAAGCTAAACATGCAAATATAACAAAACATCATTGATACACAAGCATGTAGGAGAAACTCAAATAGTTTTATTGATATAATAAGAAGATCCTGGAGGAGATACAACCAAGTGAGTCCCGATCCAGCATCTACCTCCCAGCAAAGGAATCCCTTCCTCACCTCCAACAAAGCATAAATCACCCAATGCACTAATCTCAATCTCAAAACCAACAGCAATTCTCTGCAAAGTACAAAATCCAGCCTCTGGATCTCTGGGATGAGGGATCCATATATAGATGTAAGCAGAGAGGATGAGTCAGCTTATGTTTTGACTTGTGGCTTCTCTCTGTCAGTTCTTGCTTCCACTTGGAGACTGAGAGCCTCTTACTCATCCTTGGTCGAACTCAGTGAGGCAAGTGTCATTGGAGAAGATTCTGGAAGCTTCCATTGTCTCTCCACCTCGTTGAATGACTCTGCCACTTGTCATTTCCCGCTCAACGCACCTGGGTAGTGCATTCAAGTGCGTTGCAACGCACCTAGCCAGTGTATTTGGGTGCTTTGCAACGCAGCCAGCTAGTGGAGCATCTGAATTGATCCTGATTTGACTAGTTCTGAGTAGTTTCTGGTGGAGAACTTCTGGGAGAAGCTGTCATTGGTTGACCTTGTTCCTCTAGGGGTAGGAACAACACTTTTAGGGACTTTGGATCCCTTAGATTATGGACATTCCATGCTTAGAGCTGTAAGGCACAAAAATGTCTATAACAGTTGCCCCCTAAAGTATGAGGCCGTTTATCGGGTGAAATGCTTTATTAGGAGGATCCGAAGTTCATTCAATGCTGGGAGGAGACCTGTAATAAGATACAATACAATACATTATTTTTCATACCGTTTTCATGATCTAGCTGAGGTGGGCATTCCCATGCTCAGCTTTATAAATTCATTTTTATGTACACAGGACAGACAATCGTCTGATGGTAGACTGATGATTTTGATGAAGTCATCATCCTTTTGGTAGGATGATCATCTGTGCTGCAATGCTGTACATGTCAATGTTTTTATTTTTTCTGAATATATATCGCAGCCCGGATGGATGAAACTAGATCCGGGGTCTTCAATCTCATCTGATCTTCACTCGAAGTACAAGTCGATCCATGTGAAAAATGTTTTGAAGTCGAACATGGCAAGACATCTCTTGATTACCAGTCAATGATGTAACCTGTTAACAAGCGCGAGAGTAATCACCGATAAGGATGATGACCCTCAAGGTACTGCAGTACAATTCACGTGGTGTGAATAAAGGACTTGGCGTCGAACACCACACAAAATCTTTCGGTCGAAGGTCATTGATGTATACCTGTCGCCGGAAGTGAGAAACTTGCCATTGAGGCGTGCAAGCTTCAAAGTACTGAATGGGGTGTTCCTAGATCAACTTCTTGGATAATGAGCTGATGTCGACAAGAAGCGATCCGTCAAAGGAGGGCCTTGATGAATCCCACATCAATGACACGGAACGGAGCAAATGATTTTGATGGAGGTGAAAACGATCTGATGATATATGGTTCAGGGTGGCGGTCATCAAAGAATGAAGTATAATGTATGGTAGTGGATGGGACACGGGTGACTTCTCTGGATGACTTCTCTTGAACATGTCGGTGACACTTATGTGATGGATCGGTAGCATTTACCCCAAATGTGGTTGGTATGGCGAGACCATGGTGATGTGACCGGTGAATGAAACAACCCAACCCGACTCAGGCACGGAGTGGAAGTGTCATGTTCAAGAGCGACTTGCTACCAATAAAGATTCTTTGAGTTTCTTCCCAATTTTTCCCCAGTCATTGCTGACCAGTACCTCTTTATTTTTGTCAAGCTTGAGGAGGATAACATATGCTTGTTCTATAATTTGCCCTTCGGGCAAACCCATCGCTATGTTTTAACGAGCCTAGCGATAGTGAAACTCGTTCTCGTCTAAAGACAAGTTTGTCGCTATTAATGTTTTTAACGAGTTTAACGACAAGGATAACTCGGTCCTTTTCATTTTTAGAGAGTCTGAAAAGGTACGTAAAGGTAACTCCAAAATTCCTTTTTCGTCATCTAATCCCTTAAGTCCGAAAAAGTATAAAACAATAAAGAAGGGATGAATTTTCGATAGTTTTAACGGCCGAACAAAACAAGCGCTCGATCTTTTTGTGCAATAATCCCTCAGGTCCAAAAAGATTAAAATCTAGAGGAGGGATAGCGCTTCCGGTCGCTTTAACGAGCTGGAAGGCCAAAACTCGGCAATCTTTTCATATTTTATGAGTCAATTGAAAAGAGCTTAAAGAAGACTCGTCTTTTGAGGAACGAGTGATAAAATGGGTAGCAGCTGATTCCAGGTAAGGGTTGGAATTTTCCAAGCACGGCAGTGTCACAAGGATGGCTAGTGAAATCACTCTTCGCAGCTGTTCCTCAAAATGGGTAAACAATCAAATGGAGGTGAATGATCGGCCAATGGAAAAGTGGTGGTGACAGTGCAAACACGACCAAGGCTTTAATGGCTGATAATGTTACATTCACGGTGGTTATTTACCGGGGAATAGTTCATTTTTTAACGAGCTTAAACGCGGGTGGAAACACTTGCTCGGTCTTATGTTTATTTTTTAACGAGCATGAACTATGTGCTAAAACTGCTCGATTATCCAGTCATATGATAAGAATGTCTCATATAAAACGGCAACATTTAGATTTTTGCCCCACATCCTTTCTTTATGCAAGTTAGGAAACGAATAATCCAAAAAACAGATAAATAACCGCTCTTTGCTTGCACTCCAAAAGGTTTGCATGCCCCCAGGTATAAAATAGAGTTTCGAGGTCTCCCTCTATTCGAGCTGACAAAACATTTGTTTTATCAGGAAGGGTCACCCTTTATTCGAGCTGACAAAACTTTCGTTTTATCAGGAATGGTACTACCTCTTACAGGTTACCCAAAGATTGTTCTGTTCGCGCAGCAAACAAAACACTTCTTCGGCGATGTCTACCGAGATAAACAAAGGTGAGTGACAACGAGTGCCACACACATAACTTTGACAAGAGAATATTTTTCTAGAATAACCCCTCTTCCAATCACGGACGGGGTACATACTAGTCATATTCTCCCCCGGAAACCTACCCTATACCTGAAGTTTTCCTGCCGAAGCAGACCAGGACGCATGCCCCCTGGATTCCAGTCATATCCCTCCGAATTACTCGCGCTCATCGGGAGGACTAAGAGCTATCACAAAGGGTAATTAGAGCATTTGTGGATCAGCTGTTCAAATCATAACAAACCCAGTGAGTGGATTTGAAGTAGCAGCTACTTTGCATTTGATAATGGAAAATGCAGTTCGATTGCTACTTCTGTGTTTATGAAACAAACAACAAGAGAAACACAAATAAACTAACTAGACACGATCCCCAGCGGAGTCGCCATTTTGTTGTTGGGAAAAGTATCTACTCAGAACGCCCCTATCCCACTCTAAGGTGTGACAATGCCTTAGCAACAAACAAGGAAAACTATTTTCGTATTCTTCTTTATGAAATGTAAACGAAGAGGAAGGATTAACTAACCTGTGTCTTGCGCTAGTTTGTTGATCCAATCGCTCTCCTCTTTGTTGGCTTCCAGCTACCTGCTCCCTCGCTTGCCCAGCTTCACCAAGTTCCTGCAAGATCACAGAAGAGGAAAACTACAAGAAGACATAGATTTACATTCATAAATAGCTTAGGATCAGATTTAAGCTAAACATGCAAATATAACAAAACATCATTGATACACAAGCATGTAGGAGAAACTCAAATAGTTTTATTGATATAATAAGAAGATCCAGGAGGAGATACAAACAAGTGAGTCCCGATCCAGCATCTACCTCCTAGCAAAGGAATCCCTTCCTCACCTCCAACAAAGCATAAATCACCCAATGCACTAATCTCAATCTCAAAACCAACAACAATTCTCTACAAAGTACAAAATTCCAGCCTCTGGATCTCTGGGATGAGGGATCCATATATAGATGTAAGCAGAGAGGATGAGTCAGCTTATGTTTTGACTTGTGGCTTCTCTCTGTCAGTTCTTTCTTCCACTTGGAGACTGAGAGCCTCTTACTCATCCTTCGTCGAACTCAGTGAGGCAAGTGTCATTGGAGAAGATTCTGGAAGCTTCCATTGTCTCTCCACCTCGTTGAATGACTCTGCCACTTGTCATTTCCTGCTCAACGCACCTGGGTAGTGCATTCAAGTGCATTGCAACGCACCTAGCCAGTGTATTTGGGTGCTTTGCAACGCAGCCAGCTAGTGGAGCATCTGAATTGATCCTGATTAGACTAGTTCTGAGTAGTTTCTGGTGGAGAACTTCTGGGAGAAGCTATCATTGGTTGACCTTGTTCCTCTAGGGGTAGGAACAACACTTTTAGGGACTTTGGATCCCTTGGATTATGGACATTCCATGCTTAGAGCTATAAGGCACAAAAATGTCTATAACACTTAAGGTTGTAGTTGTCTATCTCAAGAGATTTAGTGGGCAATTTACCTGAAGCAGAGGCATCGATTGGTGTTCAAGACAACCATTGTGGTTGCATGCTTTATAATTGAACCACTTCTTCAAATCATGCCTATAGACACTTGTAGCAGCTTATCTATCCATTGGTACCAGACACTAATCAATTTCAATCACTAGTTGTTATTTTCCAGATTTGAAGAAATATTCAATTGTCATGTAGCAGCTCTTTTAAAGAGGCCAATTTGAAAATGAACCTGTGGCAGTCTTTTATGGGAGGGAAAATTTGGTTTAAGTGGTCTTCGAGTCATTTCCGACTAGCAGACATCCATTCCAGGTGTAACTCCTTTATTAACATCTTACCTCAAAATTTCTTTCATTCTAGGTTGCATATGATTTGTTTGACAAAATGCCAACATTCTCTTGAAGTGGAGTTCCTGAGTCTGTAATTAAACTATTTGAAGAAAAGTGTCCAAGGGCTTGCATTTCTCACTATACAATGTTGGCCAGCTACTGTGTCACTGCTTGTGGCTGGAGCTTTACACCACTGTTGGAGGTTGCTATTATATATAAACAGGTCGAAATCACCTTTTGTTGGATGTGGGTGCTAACAATATCATTTTATGCATGTGTACACTTGCTAAAGAACGTGTGGGGGAATGTGGGAGTCATTTATTTCTTGTGGGTCTATACTTCATTTTTCTGGGTATGCTTGATGAAATAAGGGAGCACTATCTGCACAAGACAAGTTATCTTGTTGGTTATGCTTACATTCGACACCTATTTGGAGGCTATACCAACAAGTTAATGTTCCCCATCTAGAACAACCTATTGTATATTCCTGAGCCCATATTTATACATGCCCCAGGTATGCGAATTGTGATTTGATAGTGGAAGCATATTGAAGCTGATTGGAATTCACATGTAGACTTGTATGGCTACTGCTTTATCGGGTTCTCTAAAATCTCTTGCTCATTGTGTGTTATTTGATAGTAAATTAAATATATGATATGCCAAGATTAATTGTCTGATACATTTGCACCAACATTTCCTATTCTATGAGTCTATAATCAAACCATAACATTAAAAAGCATTACCATTATCACTGAAATTTTTATCCGAGTGTAATAAAAGAAAATACCTGTTGAAGCCCAAAATTGTCTCTTTTTAACAACCTTCTTACACTCCATCCTCCTTCTTTTCTACTCTAATAACTCTAATTAAGCATCAATTTACAAGGTTCATGGCAATAATAGGTACTTAAACATCTTTTATTTCATAAGTATCATTTTTCTTTATTATTTAACTCAATATTTGCATAAGCTACTAAATTGCACCAATTCTGCAGCTAATGACTGTGTTATGTAAAAATTAGTTAGTTGTAGTTTATTAGGCAAAAGGGCATGAGCCATTCACCAAGAGGCACCTAAGGTGGTATATAGCCAGGGCCTCTCACAAAAATGTAATCATCATTCAATTATTAATAAAATATTTATGTATTTATGTTTATTACTGAAGTCTTTATACTTCATCTGGGAAGTAAGTTCTCCATTCGAACAGACCATAACAGTCTCCAGCACCTTCTTCAACAAAAAACACTTTCCGAAGAACAACAAAAATGGATTGAAAAAATTGCTGCCTTTGACATGGAAATACTACATAAAAGGGGAAAAGACAATGTAGTAGCAGATGCCCTGTCCAGGAAAGACGAAGAACCAACACTACTTGCAATCTCGGTTGTTGTTCCTGAATGGCTTAACGAGATTCGAAGTGAGTATGCCAAGGATCCGGAAATAAAGACGATAATCAATAACCTTCCCAACAACTCAATATTTGAATGGAAAAATGATATTCTATTGTACAAGGGAAATTTTATCTAAATGCAAATTCCAAGTTTAAATTTAAGATACTCAAGGAGTCACATGATTCACAGTCAATCGAACATGTAGGATTCTTTAAGACTTACTACAACACACATCAATCATTCTTTTGGAAAGGGATGAGTCGCGATATTCAGAAATATGTAGCAGAGTGTGACACATGTCAAAGGAATAAAAGTGAAAATATTATGACTCCTGGATTACTTCACCCTTTAAACATTCCGAATCAGAAATGGGAAGAAATTTCGATGGACTTTATTGAGGGATTACCCATATTTGAAGGCAAGGACAAGATTTTCGTAGTGGTTGACAGAATCACCAAATATGCTCACTTTATGGCAATAAAGAAATCATACTCAGCTAAACAAATCGCTGAAATATTTTGCAAAAATATATATAAATTACATGGTTTTCCAAAAGTCATTGTGAGTGATAGAGATGCCAAATTCAAGGGTAATTTCTGGAAGGAGTTGTTCAACCACATAGGAACCTACCTAAATATGAGTTCCGCTTATCACCCTCAAACAGATGGACAAACAGAGGTTGTCAATAAATGTTTGGAGGCCTACCTACATTGCTACGCTACAAAAAAACAAAATAAGTGGGCTCAATGGTTGCATCTCGCTGAGTGGTGGTATAATTCTACTTATCATACGTCAGCAAAAATGATGCCATTTCAAGCTTTGTATGGATATGAGCCCCCAAAATGGAAGGATCTAGCTATTGTCCAAACAAATCTACCTGTTGTTAAAAATCAACTAGAAGAAACCCAAAAAATCGTCCAAATATTGAAAGAAAACTTGAATAATGTGAGGAATCGTATGAAGCAACAAGCAGACCGAAACAGAACTGAAAGAGAATTTGAAGTCGGAGAATGGGTGTTTGTCAAGCTCCAACCATACAAACAATTGTCCTTAAAACAGAAAGGAAAAAACAAATTGGAACCAAAGTTCTATGGACCTTATCAGATCAATAAAAAGATCAGCCAAGTTGCATATGGTTTAAGCCTTCCAGAGAAAAGTCGTGTTCACAACGTCTTCCATGTCTCCTACCTTAAAAGGGCATTAGGCGACCATCAATCAGCGCAAACAACGTTTCCCTTCTTGGATGATGAAGGAAGGGTCATTTTAGAACCAAATTGGTATTTTATCTACTAGAGAAAGAAAGCTTCAACGACGTACAATCAAGGAATACTTGATTAAGTGGAAGGACTTACCAGAAGAAGAAGCTTCTTGGGAGACTGAAGCATTTTTTCAACAACATCCGTCGTTATGTATGCTTTGAGGACAAAGCATTCTTTCGAGAGGAAGGCAATGTTATGTAAAAATTAGTTAGTTGTAGTTTATTAGGCAAAAGGGCATGATCAAAGATCATGCCCATTCACCAAGGGGCACCTAAGGTGGTATATAGCCAGGGCCTCTCACAAAAATGTAATCATCATTCAATTATTAATAAAATATTTATGTATTTTTGTTTATTACTGAAGTCTTTATACTTCAGACTGATTTTGCAGCATAGTTGAAGGTTCGATGGGTTCTGAAGCTCCATCAGAGGAACGAGACATATGGTAAGGTGGCTAATAGTTGGCATAATGATATTTATCTATCTTCATGATTTGGATCGTTGATAAGAACATCGCATAAGCCCAGTCAATGCAGAAGTCAACCAACGAAGGAGCCGAAGGCGAACCAGGCGAGCGAGAAAATTAATGGAAGCAGATATTTAGCCTCGTGATTTGCTTCTCCGATAGAAAATCATGAGGAAATCATGAGATATTATCTTCTTATGTTATTTTTAGTATTTGTCGAGTAGGATAGGCTCATAAATCTCTAAAACAATTATTGATAGAGGTTATAAATCTACCTCTCGGCATGATAAACACAAACCTGAATATTATTGTTTTTGAAACTATGTTTGCATTTATAAAGGTGAGTTTGATCATTCTGTTGAGCAATTATCTTAATGCATATTTAGTTTCTGAGTAATCAGGCATATCTACAACTCACAGGAGGGCCCCCTGGAGCTATGAGGTCTTACTTATTTTTAGACAACATTCAATTTTGCATTTTAAATCGCTTTGAATTATTTTATCTAACCTTTCAATTTTGATTGTCAATGAATGCTTTTGACAATGATAACAGAGTTCATAACAAAGTATATTTTGTTTAATCATTTTGTTGTAGGATGAATGAGTGAAGCCAAGATCTCTTATGCACATGAATAGTAGTATGACATAATGTGGATTGATTTAGGACTTGTAGTATAGTTTGAGTTACATTTAAGTTAGATTTGAGTGAAAAAGATTTCAATTTCCAATTATAGTGATTATAGAGTTAATTTCTCTTTTTTCTATTAGAGTGATCTAAATTTAATTTCATTATTTTAAGCAAGTGTGATATTTATTTTTGCAAGTGTGATATTTTTTTTCAAGGTGGTTCATGGACACTGAGTGGCTGCTACATCCACGGGAAAATATAGGTAAATCAACTTGAAGGGATCTACCTTCTGGCCAAACTAGCAAGGCCTAACCCCAAGGGTGTCGACGAGATTTGACCCCGTGACCTTTCGATAGGCGAGGCAGTTAACAACAGGAACTCGACCAACTAAGTTATCCCTCAGGGCTTGCAAGTGTGATCTTTCTTTTGAGCAAGTGTGATATTTTTTTCAAGCAAAGTGTGATATTTATTTCAAGAAAGTGTGATGTTTCTTTCAAGTAAAGTGTGATATTTATTTTAAGAAAGTGCAATATTTTTGATTTCATTTTTTTTTAAGAGTGACATATTTACTTTCATGTAAGAGTGATAGTTGTTAGAGAAAACATGTGCATCTCTATATCTCAATTTAATATAGGAATTGCTTGAATAATAAGGACTTCTAACACATACAATGCACATGCACTTCATCAGTGTACTAGCCCTCGTCGATAATTTATGTAGTAATTTAACATCAATTAAATTACCAAACAACACCTACAACAGTAGACCTTTCACTTGTATGATGAAATCTCTCATTTAAAGGCACACTAAACTCAGAGTGTGCATTGTTGGAGTATAGTCTCTTGTTCTGGGGTTATTTGAAATGTTGTTGCATATTACACTATACACGCGGAAGTGGGATTGAGTATAAACATCATGTGCAGAGGGCCCTTAGCTTGTTAATGTCCAGTCTTGAATTATTGTAGTTATATTGTATGCCATTATTTCCATAAGCCTTGTAACAATGGAGTATTTAAAACATCGCATGCATCAATACAACAGTCCCTCAATGGGATGCAATATAGTTTCGAAAACAAAATTGGCCTACACACCTTTCTCAAAAGGGATCCATGCCATTCTTAACCATGATCAACCAAGAGATTTGCAGAAGGAGCCAAAGACTTGACACAAAATCCTGGCACTTGGAACAGATTTGAAACACATGAAGGTCACATGGAAAGTCCTTTTCAAACTGGATGAACTAGATGCACTCCTTTATGAAGTGAACTAGTTAGAAGGGAAAAAACTAATTTGGGCTCTAAAACCAGCTATGCTTGCTCTCATACAACACAAGTTTTTGGAGGAACCTTGTGAAGGGGTAAGACTTCTATTTGCAACTTGTCTCAGTAACATTATGAGGTTGACTGCACCTATACCTCCTTATAATGATGATGTTATAAGGAAAGTTTTAAGATTGATAGTGATCTGATAATGAGATCTTAGACAATTATTAAGGTATTACAGACTCATGTGCATGTATATGCCTATGTTACTTTATGCAATGGATCGATAAGATTGCGAAATACATAGACAATGAAGCAGTTAAAGAACATAATAGATAACGCACATAACACAAAAAGTTTAATAAGGAGTTCACCCAACACTCCTGGGCTACGTCTCCTGGTTCAACCTTCAGTGGTGACCTCTCTATTATGTCTTCAAAAACAGAGTTTTACAAAATTATGAGCTCAATTTGAGTCTCAACACACAACAGATACAACAACAAGAGTTTTTCTTGAACCCCTCAAGCCTCTTTGAGTACACAGACTCTCTCTATCACTCTCTGTCTCTGTCTCAGCACTGCCCGCCTCTGTCTTTGTCAGTCTGTGGCTTTAAAGCCAATCGGCGTTGTCTATTCGTTTCACCTTCTCGGGCTCTCTGGCTTCCCAACCTCTGTCCGCTCAGATCCCCCTCTAAGCGTTAGCAATCATTGCTAAACTCTTTTAGGGATGGTGGTCACCTGTACTGTAACGGAATGGGTCACGAGGCCTTTGAAATCCTCGAAATAACCATTCTCTGTTTACACAGAAATACATTCAAAACTGTGAAACTCCACCAAATTGCCGTTTATCGGACTTGAAACATTATGAATTCGCCTGATAACTCCTATCGGGTCCGCCTGTATGTCAACATCGCATCTCCACCGTTGATCAGGGAGATCCAGATCCAATGACTGTGGTTCATTTCAGGCGGCTCTTTCGTACAGGGGTTAACCGCCTGATAAGGGTGGTTTTCTCTTTCCTTAGCTTGGACATTTGGCAGCCATTGTATGGGATCGGGCGAAGCCTGACCCAAACCACTTACCACTTTTGGCCCGCCCGAAATCCCGCTTATATCGTGATTTCCCTTTGTATTTAAAAATGCATTAAAACATTGAAAAACCCCGTAAAATGGCTTTATCGGACTTGAAATCATATATAACAACATTAATAAACCCTTTCGGGCCCGGTTTCATCGCATCGGTTCTTTTTTCCTTTCGTATTTCGTTTATTTAACGAAAATGCAAAATACAAAGGAAAACGCTGTTTTCCGGATCTGAAAATATATATAATATCATCTATATTTTCATCGGGTCCAGCTACAGCGAATCATATTTATATCGGCCCCACTCCATTGTAATGTGCCGACGTGATATTGCGATGCGATTGATCGCAATCGCATATTGCACATACCTCGGGCCATTGTAAGCACTCCTTTGTATTTGCTGATAGCGATACTACGATGCAACTTGGGCCGTCGATCTGCGTGCTTGATTGACGATCCTTGTTGACCCCGCTAATCGTTATCGCATATTCCGTGTGGTCTCCACTGATAGCCTCCGCTTGCCACGCCGATTGAGATTGGTCGATCGGATTTGGACCGTTTATCGGCCAGATCTGACGGCTCTGATGCAAAGTTGCTTTAAGCCTTCGATAAGCCATATTTCACTGATTTCTTCATGTTTTTTCCTCCTGCTAGTGTAATCCGACTTTTTTTTAAAAGTTCTTCTCATGCGATAGTTTCGAGAGTTTGAAGACTTAGAGGGTTTTCTAGGATCCATTTGGATCACCCCTTCCCACTGAAAAAGGCTTTTGGACCACCAAAAGTTTGTTTTTAAGCATCAATCAAGTGAGGATTCAACTTCCTCACTTGTTCAATCTCTATCCATCTTGTACTGCTTGGTTTTGAACCTTTGAGTCTAATTTTAAGGTACTCAACATTCCCTCTGCGCGTAGTTCTCACCTTCCTGTCCATGACTGTATCTTCCTACAACTCATTGAGATATTCAAGCAACAGATCATCAATAGAAGGCAACTAACTTTGCTCTTTAGGATCTTCATTCAATGAAGGTTCAAATAGTCTCAAGTTCTCTGCATTAACTATTGAATAGATGTGCATGTAAGCTGGCAAATCAAGGCGAAAAGCATTCTCACCAATTTTCTCAAGTATCTTGAAAGGCCCATACCTTATTGGCTTCAGCTTCTTACCTTCACCTTGCATTCTGTCTTTGCTGATGTACAGCCAGAATTGATCACCAACTTGGAAGCTATGCTCAATTCGATGCTTATCATGCCTTGCCTTGTACTTGGCCTGGCTCTTTTCCAGTTGTTCCTGCACTTCCTGGTGAATTTCTTGGATCTGTTCAATGAACTTGGTTGCTTTGTCCACATCACTATGTCCATTAACTGTTATGTCTTTACTAAAGACAAAATCCAAGGGAGACCCTGGTGTAAAACCAAAGGTCTCAAAAGGAGATCGCTGTGTAGAAGAATGTTTAGCACGGTTGTAAGAATGTTGCACATAACATAAATGTTCATCCCAAAGTTTGGTATGTTTGCTGTGATAGCCCCTGAGCAACTGGATCACTGTCCTATTAACCACCTCTATTTGGCCATATGTTTGTGGATGAAAGGCTGTGCTCTTCTTCAGTCTGGTTTCCATCAATTCCCATAGACTTGACCAAAACTTCCCAACAAATCGAGAATCTCGGTCAGATACAATGGAAGTGGGTAATCCAAAATGAACCCATACATGCTGAAAGAACAACTTTGTTGTTTGTTGAGCTGTAATCTGCTTGTTACAGGGTATTAAAATACACATTTTGTTGAACCTGTCCACAATAACATATAAATAGTCATGACATTTTCTAAATTTTGGCAATCCCCCAACAAAGTCCATGGAAACACTTTCCCAAGGATGAGAAGAAACTGGAAGTGGAGTGTACAAGCCTAGTTTTCTATTGCTGGGCTTGCTTTTAGCACACATGGTACACCCTCTAATATATCTAGAAACTGTTTCATGCATTCTTGGCCAATAACAGAACCTTTGCAGCTGTGCAACTGTTTTACTTACACCACAATGACTTGATATTAGAGAAGTATGTGCTTCTCGGATTATGTTAACTCTTTCAATTTGAGGAATGCATAACTTTCCCAAATGATACAAGAGTTGGTCCTTAACATGATAATCCAATTCTTCTACTTGTTTGCCATGACTGAAGTTGCATATACATCTTTAAAATCTATAACTTGAGCATATGGTTCAATGTAGCTTTCATGCAATACTGAGTTATGCTTAAGTATAGTAGATGCATTTATGATTGGTCTGGATAACATATCTGCAACCTTATTGTGTATGCCTTTCTTATATCTGACGGCAAGATGAAACTGTTGTAGAAAACCCATCCACCTATAGTGTCTTGATTGTTGCAATTTAGTTTATGAGTGAAAATATTGAAGTGGTTGATGATCTGTATGTATAATTGTTTCTTTGCCCAATAGGTAATGTTTCCACTTTTTCACACTCTGCACTAATGCATACAATTATTTATCAGATGTGGGATAATTAACTACTACAAAATTAAATGTCTCAGAATGATAACATATGGGTTTACCATGTTGCATCAACACTGCTCCTATGGCATAGTCACTGGCATCTGTTTCAATCTCAAATGGTCTTTGAAGACCTGGCAATGCTAGCATTGGTGTTTTACTAATATTTTCTTTCAATGTGTCGAAGGCTTTTTTCTGTTTGCCTCCCCACTGAAACACCTTGTTCAATCCTGTTAAAGCATGTAATGGAGCTGCAATCAAGGAAAAGTTAGCAATAAACTTTCTCCAATATTGTGCTGCTCCTAGGAAGCTCCTAACTTCTGTAGCAGTTTTGGGTTTAGGCCAGTTCACAATGACTTCAACCTTATAGGGATCTATCTTCAATTCACCACCCCCTACAATATGACCCAAATAATTCAAAGATGTTTTGCCAAAATTCACATTTTGATAATTTAACATAGAGATTTTCTTTTTTCAAAACATTTAGAGTCTGCTTTACATGCTTCAAATGTTCTTCCCATGTTTTACTGAAAAAAAGAATGTCATCTAGATATACAATTGCAAAATCATCAATAAAAGGTCGGAGTACATCATTCTTTACTCTCATGAAAGTGGCAGGAGCACTAATTAAGCCAAAAGGCATAACTAGCCATTCATACAACCCTTGCTTTGTCTTGAAAGCAGTCTTCCATGCATCTTGTTCTGCTACTCTGACCTGATGGTAGCCACTATGCAAGTCCAACTTAGAAAAGTAAACAGCTTCTTTCAATTGATCCAATAGATCATCTATGCAAGGGAGAGGATAACGATTCTTGATCGTTATTTTATTCAGTGCTCTGTAAGTAATGCACATCCTCCACGAGCCATCTTTCTTTCTCACCAACACGATTGGAGATCCGCATGGTGATGTGCTTGGTCTTATGAACCGTTTCTCGAGCAGCTCATGTACCTGATTCTTGATCTCTGCATTCTCTAAAGCGGATAACTTGTACATTCCAATGTTAGTCAATGGAGCATCTTGCTGCAAATGAATATCATGTACTATTTCCCTTTTAGGCGGCAAACCTTTAGGTTCTTGAAATAGGATATCATATTCTGAAACAAATTTTTCTAAATCATCTTTCTGTTTAGCATCACAACCTTCAAATGCATTGGTTTTATCAGGGGTCTTTTCCTTTACAACCATGAGTAAAAATTGCTTGCATGAGTTTACATTCTTTTCATCTGCCTTGAGTTTATGAGAGTGTAGTTACTTTTGAGTTGATGAGCTCTTACAATATATTCTATTCCATCTTTTGTGAGTTGATACTTATTTTCAGTTCTATAGAAAATGGATTTTCTATCATACAAGTAAGGACTTCCTAAAACAGTACCACATATATCCAAAGGAATGATATCTAACTCAACCTCATCTACAAAAGTTGACCCAAAAGCAAACTTAAGTTTACATTGTCTAGTCACTTGTAGCTTTGCTTTATCAGATACCCAACCTAATGGATATGGCTTCTTGTGAGGTGTGGTTAGTAGTCCCAACTTCTTTACAATTGCTTCAGAAATCAAGTTTACTTGTGAACCACTATCAAATAAAGTATCAATCTTTTTATGCTTGGAAATAACTCTAATATGAAAAAGCTCATGTCTTTTCCTCTCATTTTCTTCATTATCAATAGATTGTGCAGAATTACTAGTAGGTGCTTCAGAATTTTCACCTTTTATACCTGTAGTTGTTACTGTTGTTTCATCACCTAGTTTGACCCCAAATCTTTCTGAATAGCAGCAGCAATCTTCTTCTTCTTGCCATCGAACTTCTTGGGTTTCAATTCCGGATGCAAAGACCAGTAGTGTTCATCATCATGTCCAACCTTCTTGCAGTGAGTGCATGAAGTTTTGTCTTTTTGTACAGCGTTTGCCTTCCTCTCTTTCCATTTCTGCTTCCTATTTTCCTTATTCTCGCTTGCAGTGGGTTTTGATGATCCCCCAATCTCTGGGTTCACATTCTTGCCTCTAGCCTCTAGATGTGTAGCCTGAACTAATACCTCATCTATGCTAGTAGGGTTAAACATGAGAATGGTGTGCCTCAAATAGCTATGTAGACCACCTATATACCTCAACAAAGTTTTAGGTGAGTCTAGAGAAATGCTTAGAATTAAAGCTATTTTTCTAAATTACTGGGTATGGCTTTGTACACTTTGCCCCTTTAATTGGCGAAGAGTTTGCCAACTCATCATTGCTTGCTGCATATAAGCTAGTGGATAGAATTGTTTTTTAATGGCAAAAAGAAATTCACTCCAGGTAGAAAGAATTTTACCATGCTTCTTCAAATCAGCTTGTGTCTTGCCTTCCCACCACACTAGGGCAGTTCCTCCAAGGCGAAGGTTGGCCAGCTGAATCTTTCTCCTTTCTGAATCGATGTTCTGCACCATGCAATATACATTGATTTATCTAATCCAGTTATCTAGCTTTTCTGCATTTAATTCTCCATCATATATTGGCAAATCAAATTTTACATCTAATTTAATCAAAGGGCTAGAAGGAGGTGTTGATAGAGGAGGCTCTTTCCCTTTCCCTTTGCCTTCTGAATGGCCATCTAGAAGAGGTTCCTCTATTCCTTTGTCTTGTTTGGAGGTTGAAGTATCTTCACCTCGACCTTTCTTAAATTCTCGATACATCTCTTCTACCATGGCTCTCATGGTCATGAAACTGTCCATGAACTGAGAGTCTGATTCCAAGGGAATTTCTTCTGCCATTTTCCTCCTAGGATAGACTCTTCCTATTTCTGGGTTAGTCTCAACCAGTTCTCCTTCTCCTAATTTGAGCTTTGACCTAGTTAGCATTCAACAATCCAGCACAAGCTTGTCTAACCTTAGCAACCTAAAGCTCTGATACCACTTGATCTGATAATGAGATCTTAGACAATTATTAAGGTATTACAGACTCATGTGCATGGATATGCCTATGTTATTTTGTGCAATGGATCAATAAGATTGCGAAATACATAGACAATGAAGCAGTTAAAGAACATAATAGACAATGCACATAACACAACAAGTTTAATAAGGAGTTCACCCAACACTCCTGGGATATGTCTCCTGGTCCAGCCTTCAGTGGTGACCTCCCTATTATGTCTTCAAAAACAGAGTTTTACAAAAGTATGAGCTCAATTTGAGTCTCAACACACAACAAATACAACAGCAAGAGTTTTTATTGAACCCCTCAAGCCTCTCTGAGTACACAGACTCTCTCTATCACTCTCTATCTCTGTCTCCGCTCTGTCTCAGCACTGCCTGCCTCTGTCTTTGTTAGTCTGTGGCTTTAAAGCCAATCGGCGCTGTCTGTTCATTTCACCTTTTTGGGCTCTCTAGCTTCCTGACCTTCATCCGCTCAGATGCCCCTCTGAGCGTTAGCAATCATTACTAAACGCTTTTAGGGATGGTGGCCACCTGTACTGTAATGGAATGGGTCATCGGGCCTTTGAAATCCTCGAAATAACCATTCTCTGTTTACACAGAGAAATACATTCAGAATTGTGAAACTCTGCCAAATTTCTGTTTATCAGACTTGAAACATTATGAATCTGCCTTATAACTCCTATCGAGTCCGCCTGTACATCAACATCGCATCTCCATCGTTGATCAGGGAGATCCAGATCCAACGGCTGTGGTTCATTTCAGGCGGCTCTTTCGTACGGGGGTTAACTGCCCGATAAGGGTGGTTTTCTCTTTCCTTAGCCTGGACACGTGGCAGCCATTGTATGGGATCGGGCAGAGCCCGGCCCAAACCACTTACCACCTTTGGCTCGCCCGAAATACCACTTATCTCGTGATTTCCATTTGTATTTAAAAATGCATTAAAACATTGAAAAACCCCGTAAAATGGCTTTATCAGACTTGAAATCATATATAACAACATTAATAAATAATTTCGAGTCCAGTTTCATCGCATCAACGCTTTTCATTCGTATTTCGTTTATTTAACTGTTGAGCCCCAAACTTGCATCTTCCCTATACACCTTTCTAACCTTTTTTCCCATTTACCTGGACCTCCTAAGCTGCCAAATCATTGCATATTAGTCTAAAAAGAGCATATAAAATGGTTTCCTAACTATGTCTTGTGTCTGCTGTTTGATTTAGATTTTTGCTCATTCAATTGCAGAATCTTGTCACTTTCCGCAGCCAGTTCAACTTTCTGCAGCCTTTTTGTTGAAGTCTATGTTACAGGTGTCTTCAGGCAAATCCGGCCACATGGGCAAGTTGCAAATGACGTGGACATGGACCGTGTCCTATTGGCTCAGTCGAATCCGTCAAAGAAGGTCGTGGTCAAAGATAGTCAAGCGGTGGTCAACCTAAGAGTCCTACGGTGACAAAACTCTGTTTTTCACCACGTGAAGACTTGCGTGGCTGTTTCTAAATCTCAGGAGACGTGTTAACACCTGTGGACTGCTCCATGAACCGAATCCAACAGCCACCCTCCTTAGATTTAATCTTCACGGCTACCATAATGCTAGATTCCTGGACGTGGTTGCTTCACGTGTCTTTTATCAGCGCAGATTTTAGGAAAGTAGTTATGTCATCCTCTGTTATAAATAAAGCATTCTCATACACATAGTAGCTAGTTCTTGTAATGTAATTTTGATTGTTAACGAGCCCACTGTGCCGTGACTTTATCTCTATGTTATGATTGCATTTTAATACATGAGAAGACTCTGTTTATAAGCTCAATTCATGGTTGATTGCTGACTGCCCGAGGTTGTGCAGAGGGCCCCTGTACACACCAAGGTTTTGTTAATTGCTGTATAGTTTCATGCTTTATTTCTTTCTGTTCCTTATGCCATAATCATTTATTTGTATATATTGCACTGCTTATGGTATTCACGTTGATTGTTGTCCATAGTTTTTATGCTTTCTAATGTTGTTAACTGATCAGTGTCTTTGTTTCAGATTCTAATAGGCAGCCCGGGCATTTGCACATAGCTTTATAATGACTAATGACATGGAATTATTCTTGTCCTTCTGCTGATTTATTTTCTTAGTTCTAATTCCAGCACTGTTTTATTTCTTTCAGTTTTGTTCATTTACTTTTCTACAAGATAGATATTAGATTACTCATGTCATTTTCAGTTACCTCCTAAAGCCAGAGCGAGTCAAATGGTGAGGGATTGAAGTATGAATGCGTAGTTTGATATTAGTTTATTTTTTTGCAAGTTAGTTATTGAATTGCTCATGTCATTTTCAGTTACCTCCTAAAGCCAAAGCGAGACAAATGGTGAGGGATTGGAGTATGAGTGTGTAGTTTAATATTAGTTTCATTTTCTGCAAATTAGATATCAGATTGCTCAATTTATTTTTGATTACCTCCTAAAACTAGAGCGAAACAAATGGTGAGGGGTCAAAATATGAGTTGATGTAGTTTGATATTAGCTTTGCTTTGCTTGCAACTTTTGGATTTCTTCGAGTTCAGTTTCTTTTATATTTACACAGCAGCAAGGATACTGGGTTTCATGGTCACTAGCTCACTGTTTGTTTAATTAGAGTAGTGGTACATTTTCATTCTCTTTTAGGAATTGATTTCATCATTGCAAGTATTAAAACCTTTTTGAAAATTTTGAAGTTTGGAAATCATCATTTTAAAGGACACCATTGCCTTGAACACTTATATCCATACTTGACTTTTAGAATTGCCATCTCACATTAGGGAATCAATGAAGATAAACCCAAAAACAAACTAAAAATCAAAAACGACAAAAAGTAAGAAATTGGTTATCTTGCATATATAGCGCACCTCACTTCAGCAGTTTACGACTCCCAGATTGACAATTAATATAGCAATTTAGGACACTCTAAATTGACCAAACATTTTGGCGCCGTTGCCAGGAAAGTGAAACTAGGTAGCCAATTTCTTTAAAAAGAAAAAAGAAAAAAAAAAAAAACAAAAAAACAAAAAACAAAAAAACAAAAAACAAAAAACAAAAAACCAAAAAAACAAAAAAACAAAAAAACAAAAAACAAGAAAATTTCAAGGAAGGTAAAAATTGATAACTTCTCAAAGTATGCTCTCCTCTTGCACCTAGTGTGATCTAGAGGATCAGAAAAGAGAGTTATTGGTTCAATAATTTCTTGAGTATGCTCTCTTCTTGCACCTAGAGTGATCTGGAAGATCAGAAGGAGAATTATTAGCCCGACTTGAAGAAAAATAAAAAATGACATGCATAGAGCAAGAGATTCTAGGGGAAGGTTTATAGCTAGGGCCAAGAGTTCGATTTTTACAACTCCATATACTTCAAGGCATAGACAAGATACACCTCCATCATCTCCAACTCACACTCCTAGCCTTAGGATTCCTGGAATTCAAGGGGCGGCAGCTGAATTAGGAGACTCTCCCACACTATCCATCGAATCTGAATTAGGAAAAGACCCTTTCTTTACTTCTACAGGAGAACAAATTGTAATCAAGGAAGTAGAATCACCTGAAGAGGAAGAAGGAGAAATTCCTCCTCGTTCGCCATTAGTAGAGGAACCAGAGGACTTTGAAATCTCTGAGGAAACTATCATGACAGAGGAAGTAGTAAACGGATTTGGAGGAGGAGGTAGAGGTCGAGGTAGAGGAGGAGGAAACAATGGAGGAGGTAGAGGTAACAACGGGGGAAATAGGGATGGAGATAACTCATTTGGATTTCCTATAGTTGATGAGGAATCTCATACAACAATGAAAAACATCTCACCATCTGTCCTCCCAAAATTTTATGGGTTGCGAAGTGAGGATCCTGAAACATTTCTATTTGAGTTTGAAGTCGTGTGCCAAACTTATGATTATATGGAAGACTCTCAAAAACTCAAATTGTTTCCTTCAACATTGAAGGGAGCTGCTCTAAAATGGTTCATGGGATTAGTCACTCAATCTATTAGGACTTGGAATGATATGAAACAAACATTTTTGGATAGATACCTGGACTATTGTATGCCCACCAATCATAAGGATGAGGTATTCAAAATGGTGCAAAAAGAAGATGAAAACTTGGAGGATTTACTTGAAAGATTTCAATACAACCTGAAAAGAGAAAAAATGAATAACCTAGATGAGGAGACCTTGAAAGCCCTTCTATTAAAAGCCATTAGAGATGAATGGATAGATATTTTAAACATGATGGGAAAAGGAGATATTTCTCAACTTCCACTTCATGATATAGCAGAGCTATGTGTCCATCTCTCAAGGGGAAAATCTAAAACTGGAAAAGGGCCTAGAGATCCTTCTCTCATTAGAGCAAACAAATATGCAACTGGATCAGTAAGTAGGGCTGAGATTGGCAACATGCTTGATGAGTTCAAAATTGATATTTTAGGGAGCCTTAGTGAACAATTAGACACCCTTAAAATACAAAACAAGCAGAAAGCAGAAGCTGAAGCTTTGGCCATCTTTTGTCCAAAATGTAGGAAGAAACATGCTCTAAGGGAATGCCCCTTGGATGCAAAAGTTGTAGAAACATGTATGATTTGTTTAGAAAGCCATGAGACCAAGGATTGTCCTTCAATTCCTGGGCTCAAAGCTGTCTTTCAAGAAGATCCAAATTCAATTGAGTCTCTCTGTTTTGTTTCAAGGAGACCTTGGCAAGGGCAACAAAATCAAGGGTTTAACAACCCCACGAACTTTCAACCCCCACCAAATTGGAATCCTTGGCAACAACCTTGGTCCCAACCTCAAAATCCATTTCAATCATGGGTACAAGGTATGCAAAATCCTTATGGGAGATTTGCTCAATTTTACCAATATCCTCAGTCTTTTCAAAATCAACAAGCTCCACAACTTCCAAATCAAAATCCACAACTTTCATTGCCATTTCACAACAACAACAACCTTCTCAAAAAAATCCAAATTCCCAACTCTTGCTTCCATTCCAGCAAAAGACAAATCAACTACCTTCCCAGCCATTGCCAAATCCCAATAATAAAAATCCTCAAAATGCTTACATCGTAGAAGGACAACAATTTCCTACCTATATGATTGTTCCTCTCAACTCAGATCTGGTCCTTTTATAGATGCTCAAAAGCAAAGTATTTCTGAGGAAGATTCTCTTGAAGCCAATAAAGGTTGTGAAGCATCTCTTCAACACTCAAGCACTCAAAAAGAAAAAGAAAAAGAGTCAACCCCCACAACTCCTATAGTTGAGCAACCTGCATCTTCATCCACACCTCCTTTTCCTGAAAGATTACAAATTGACAAAGGAGTGGAAAAACAAATCTTGTTGCCTGACTATGATTTTCTAGATGAATTAAAGAATGTCTGTATCAAGATTCCCTTACTACAATCCATTAGAGAGATTCCTATTCTAGCAAAAACAATAAAGGAGTTGAGTCTCAAAAGACCAGGAAGGAAACCAAGAGATACAAGAAGAATCCACCTGGTAGGAAAAATTGCAGATATCATGATGGGAAAAATTACCATGCAGAAGTATGTAGATCCCGGTAGTCCAATTGTCAAAACACATATCAATGGGGTAGAAATTCCAAATACTTTGATTGATTTAGGGGTTGCTATCATCATTATGAGTAGATAGACCATGGAACAGCTAAAAATTCCTAATCTTCTTTTTACACCTACTCTACTGCAACTTGCAGATAGATCAATTATCAAACCAGATGGTGTATTAGAAGACATTTCGGTCTCCTTAGATTCTTGGGAATATCCAATAGAATTCATGATTTTAACTCCCAAGAGTAATCTAGGAGGGCACCCCCTCATCTTAGGAAGACCTTGGCTAGCCACAGCTGATGCTTTCATCAGTTGTAGATCTGGGGATATGTACATTTCTGATGGTAATTCGACAAATAAATTTAATTTGTATCCTCCAGCAAAAGCAATTACAGAAGTAGGAGATAATGAATGGGTCGATGATGAGGACACTATACAACCTGTCTTTACCATTTCTGCAATCAGTGAAGATAGTCAAATTTTGAACACATTAGAAAATTTTGAAACATCTTCGGAATATGACCACACACAATTTCAGTTAGATTCTGACATTGAGTATCTATCATCTAGACAAATGTCTCTTTACTTTATGGAAGAGTTTGGAAGTTCCGCCATTGAGATTTTTCCGGGTAAAACAGTAAATATCAACAAAAACTTGGAAAAATCACAACAGGGAGAGCTAACCAAAATCTTGCAAAAAAATTCTACTGCATTTGCATGGGAGTATACTGATATGAAATGTATTGACCCTAAGACTTGCATTCATCACATCTACATCGAGGAAAACAGTAGACCAATCAAACAACCTTAGAGAAGGATGAATCCAAACCTTAGGGAGATAGTGAAAGAGGAGTTTGAAAAACTACTCAATGTAAACTTCATTTATCCAATTTCAGATAGCCAATGGGTTTCTCCTTTGGTTATAGTACCTAAAAAGAATGGTAAATGGAGAGTATGCATTGATTACAGGGAATTGAATAAAGCAACTTTGAAGGATCACTTTCCTTTGCCCTTTATCGATCAGGTATTAGATACTCTAGCAGGCAAAAAGTACTTTTCATTTTTGGATGGTTTTAGTGGCTATAATCAAATTCAGGTAGCACCTGAAGATCAAGATAAGACCACATTTACCTGTCCATGGGGAACTTTTGTTTACCGAGTGCTTCCTTTTGGATTATGTAATGCACCCGCAACATTTCAAAGAGCAGTACTAGGAATCTTTTCTGATCTAATCCATGATTGTGTAGAGGTTTATATGGATGATTTTATAGTTTATGGTAATTCATTTGAAGAGGCATTAGAGAATTTGGAAAAAGTCCTTATAAGATGTAAAGAAACAAACCTTTCATTGAGTCATGAAAAATGCTTTATGATGTTTACTGGAGGTATTGTTTTGGGACATCATTAACGAAAATGCAAAATACAAAGGAAAACCATGTTTTCCGGATCTCAAAATATATATAATATCATCTATATTTTCATCCGGTCTGGCTATCGCGAATCATATTTATATCGACCCCGCTCCATTGTAATGTGACGACACGATATTGCGATGCGATTGATCGCAATCGCATATCGCACATACCCCGAGCCGTTGTAAGCGCTCCTTTGTATTTGCCGATAGCGATACTGCGATGCAACTTGGGCCATCGATCTGCGCGCTTGATCGACAGTCCTCGTTGACCCCGCTGATCGCTATCACATATTCCGTGTGGTCTCTGCCGATAGCCTCCGCTTGCCACCGCCGATTGCAATTGGCCGATCAAATCTGGACCATTGATCGGCCAGATCCGACGACTCTTATGCAAAGTTGCTTTAAGCCTCCAATAAGCCTTATTTCACTGATTTCTTCATGTTTTTGCCTCCCTATAGTGTAATCCGACTTTTTTGAAAAGTTCTTCTCATGCGATAGTTTCGAGTGTTTGAAGACTTAGAGGGTTTTCTAGGATCCATTTGGATCAGATAGTAGAGACCTTTCAGGACTTGGATAACATTGTGGGTCTTACCTTTAGGAAAAAGCTTTAGATTTTGGAGGATATGGCCAAACTTCATACCTGTGACATTATGTTTGATCTAGAGAGTGATGACCTGATCCTTCAAATGTTCCAATACTTTTTTCAGCATTAAGAAACATCACCCAAACACGGTCAAAGCACACATGCATTCCATCTTGTCTTCAGTTATGGGAGATCAGGATGCCATATGAAAGAAGTTATAGTCTAAGTTGTTGGCCATTTGGAGGAGAGAACAACTGGTCTCACCTACTGCTTACGAACTAGCCGAACGGTTGGTTAAGCGTAACATTGGGTTGTTCAAAAGATAGTTGACCAAGGAGGAGTTGCTCAAGTTTGGTGGATCATGTATGAAGAATGAGCTGAGGAGGAAGGGACATTGATTCATATGTAAGGGACCTTGGGGACTTGACCACTCATGCTTGAGTAAAACTGAGGAGATGATAGAGGTCGAGCAAGAGGAGATTCCTTTTGACTTTCAGGGTGAGGATTCTTCTTTGGACGAGTCCATGGGTTCATACGAGGATGCCTCTTAGGAGCATGTGTCATGTGGAGTTGTTGACAGCATGCCCAATTTATATTCCGGTGTGTATGATGAGCAGTTAGTGGACCCCATGGGAGAAATTCAGGATGTTGAGTCACCAATGATGATTCAACATTATCAACATATGGTGGAGCATGAGTCAGCTGAGGAGGATGATGTGCACAGTATACATGATGAACCTTTTGGGGAGAGCCATTTGGAGGTTCATATTAAGCTCGAGATGGAGGAGGATGTGCAACCATCCTTGGGGTTAGTCATTGATGAGGAGTAGACAAATGTACAAACAACTAGTAGGGTGGCAGTATTTGTAGGCACTTGTCCTCAGGAGGTGTTGGAGGGTTACAGGGTAATTTTGTAGGAGGATAATAGACAGTAGGAGCGTGGAGTTTCCAATCAGAGGAGGGAGCAGCTGTTGGAGATGGTGGTGCATCCATTTTTTTTCCAACTCACTGATGAGGTGTAGGTAGATGCACAAGCAACTGGCAGAGCTGCAATACTTTCAGGGAGCAGCCCTCTCTAGGAGTACATAGATAGGGCTTGCAACACATTTTGGCCACTTGTACCCATTATAGGGAGAGAGGTAGAATTTTCTCAATGGATATTGTTGATTGACTAGATAGAGCATCATGAGTTGAGCGGGGACCCATATCAGCATAGTAGACTTGTTTCTTACACATGTGTCCATGCATTGGATTGGCGAGAGATCATGAGTTGGTACCCTATTGATGGAGTGTCATTTTTAGTGAGGAGCATTGCACTGCATGAGCCCTTAGATGTGAGGGACACCACATGCTCCAGTTGGCAGTAGGATGTAGGTTGGCCACTCATTAGTATTTTAGCACAACATCAACATGGTGAGATTGGCATTGGTCTATTCCAAGGGTTTGATTGGAGAGAGGTGATGAGTTGGTACGCGGTGGATGGAGCAACACTCATGGTTGGAGTTATAACACAACGATAGCCATGGAGTAGTGATACTTGTTCTTGGTGGCATTGGGGTCCAGGAGGATTGGTTGATGACGAGTTCAGTCAGGGCATGGTCTGGGATCTGGCATTAAGGGGTCCATTCATGGTGGGTTGACACAGAGGCAGAGAATCACCCAATGGTTCGTACGGGATCCGGGCATTGGGTCTCAATTGCGTTGGGCCACCAAATTGGTCCACAAATTTAGATTGATTGAGGGCAAGAAATCTTGGGGCGGGTGGATTTGTAATGTTCCTTTTTTTCTAGTGTTCCTTATGGCATGGTTAGGATGGACTTTCAGGGTTGGAGGCAAACAATACACAGGTGCAAGTTTACTTCATCAACAAGCCCAGGGGCTTTTGGAGATGTTTCATGGGGTTTTGAGGAGTTTCTATGGGATCTGATGACATTAACTTGGCACATTCCATCATTTGCACAACTTGTCTTTCGTTCCATCGCATTCTGACAACTTAAAAAAAAACAGGGTTATTATTGTGCCTAACTTAATTAATTATGCTTAAGGTGTTATTCCGAGAGGAATACTTGAAAAAACATCTTATCGTAATAGCTCGTTGGAACCAGAACAAGAATATCTATAGGATGGAATGTTTAGAAGTGATTTTCAATTACTTGAGGAGGTGTGGTGGCCAATTTACCCTTTTCCTACATTAAAATAATATTTTATTTGAAATAGAAAGAGGGAAAAGTGCTCAATGATTAAAATAATCATAAAATGGGAGGTTCTATAAGGGTCCATTAGATCTATAAAAAGAGGAGGAGGAGGGCATTAAGGGACATCTTGGATTTGATATTTCTTCTTGTATGAGAGATTGAGAACCTGATTCTATACTTCATTGGGAGCCCCAGGACGGAAACCCTCGGGTGTGCTAGTGAGTGTTAGATGAAAACCCAACACTCTTGAGGATATTTCACTCAGAAATCTCACAGTGCTTCATTGGAGGTTTGGAGAGAGCAGTTTTGCAACAATGGGTTTGCAATAGTCTTCTCACTGGGCCATCTACATCATTTCCAGAGCCATTCATCGGTTGGGTCAGAGATATTTTTTGGGTTTGCTCTGCTTGCTTGGCAAGCTCATGTTCCACTATTCTTTCATGTTGATGTACTCTTTTCATTAGGTTAATAAAATGGCTCACTAATTTTATCTATTTGTGTATCTATTTGTCGGTTGTGTGTCTATTTACAATCATTTTGTTGTTCAAGTTCATTTATGGTATCTACCGTTAAAATTTCCATTGGGGGTATTACAAAGGATTAGACATCACTCTACATAGAAAAAAAGCAAAGAAAGTTTAATTAAACAAAAAAATAAAGCTCGCGGGCATTTGTCCTTCTCCAAAATAAATAATACATTGTCATCAATAAGAACCAAAAGGATATTTATTCATGTGAGGATCCTTATGAATCATGGATGCTTAGATACCCATTGGCATAGAAAGCCCATAGAATATATGAATCACACAAAGGCCATAGATAGAGGATATGTGCATGGAAGACCTCAAAGAAGGATAATTTAGATAAACAATAGGAGTGATAGCATTCCATGAGTCTAAGTCCAATATATTAATGTCATAAATACTATTAATAATAGTAGGTTAGGGAAATAAATGACAAAAGGTCAATGGATCCATCCTCATGGTTTCAAGATGTACCACATGGTATTGCCCAATGTCACTCGAATCAAAGGCATGGTTACGAGAAATATTTACCCGTGACCATGAAGATCACACTCTAAACCATCGGGAAAGGGAAAACCATTAGACTTCAAAGGAACACTCTCGTCTATGACAAGATAGAGACATTCTGCAATAGAGGCTCAAATGTGTTAGTATTTATGGGCTTACTTTATTGCTACTTTAGGTGGGATACGAGATGGCATGAATGGATGAGTAATGTTCATACTAAGAGTCACTAAATAAAGGATAATGTAATATTTATCATTCTTAGGGGCCTAAACCATACAATGTGCATAAGGATTCAGATATCCATGAACAACAAAATCATGCCCTTAAAATCAAAACTTGACACACAAAGCATGTACCTCACTTAATTGCATTTGAGTCCTTGTGCTTCTCTACTAATTTGAAAATTGAAGTGCACACATGCACACAGACTCTCAGAGCGCACATGCATACCAAACAAAGTATGTACAAGAAGTCCTACCTCCACCTCTCCTAGCACACATGCACACTAAACAAATGATATATATAAGTAGACAAATATAAAGTAGACCATAACATACTCATACAGACATATCATGGAGCTCCAAATACACGAACCAAACAAGACTAAACAGACCACAACTCAACAACCCCAAGAGGAGAGGAAGAGATATGAGGGAATGCTAATGCCATTGGGAATTCAAAAATGAAAGTAATCAAAAGAATCAAGATCCCTTTACTGTTACAATACCCTTCAATGTCAATTCCACCTTTAGCATTTGATAAGTACTACCAGCTATCTGCAACAACCCCGAGTTAAAATTTCATGTAATAAAATTAATAAAGGAAAAAGTAAGACCAAGGTCATGGAACACGTATTCCAAGCTAAATGTTGGGAAAAAACATCCGTGGGTGTTCATTTGGTTTATTATGGCTAAGGAAATTGGTAAAGGCTTTGGAAAGGCAAAGAGGCATTAATTGGCATTTTAATTATGAAAATAAAGTAAAATAGGAGAAAAGGGAGATGAAAGGTGACAAGTTTGCATGAGAGGGAAATTGAAGGAAAAATAGAGGAAAATGAAGAAAATAAAGGCCTCAAAGATAAAAAGGCTTATGGGGATCAATTCAACACCTTTTGTCAGTTTTAGATTGGATCTCTCTCTATTCTCTCCGTTCTCTCATACTATTGCACACTTAAAGCATTATTGGATCACTCTAGGATTAGAGAAAGGAATGCAAAGGAAGGACAAGAAAGCAAAGGAAAGAAAGGGACAAGTAAGGAAAAGTTGGATCAAGCAGCTACAGTAGGAATACTTGTAGGTAACAGGTTGCATGTGTAAATTCCTAGTTGGTTAGTGAATGCATGGTACATGCATGTATGTATTTAGTTGATGTTATTGGCATGGGTTTTGCGAAGTGTGGCAGTGGTTTCAACCTTACATTGCCATTTCTAGATAGCCATGGTGTGATAGGGTTCTTTTACTTGGTTGAGCTTTGGATTTCCAAATGGTTTTGGAATCGGGTGAAGTGGTCTCAAGAAAATTCCCAAGGTCTTAGGAATCCATTGAGGGATTGCAATAAAGCCCGAGGGTGAAGACGAGCAAATTCCTCAAGGTATTGGTGAATAAATCCATAGGCATCCAAGCTTGTTTTGGGCCTAGCGATCCCTTGACCGGTTTTGGCGGTATTGCTATAAAGCTTGGTAGCGTATGTTCTTTGTATGGGCATAGGAATCCATTAACGGTTTTGGCGAGATTGCAGTAAAACCTGGTTGTTTATACCCTTTTTTGGGCCTAGGAATCCTTTGATTGGTTTTGGCAGGATTGTGATAAAGCTTGAGGGTGGAGGTGGTTTGATCTCCTGGAAGCCCTGGTAGATTTTGTCTTGAGTCTCACATTCATGATTGGAATATGGCATGGGGGTGATTCGCTGAAAGAAAGATTTGGTTCAACCCAATCTATGGTCAGATGGTACGTGGAAGTCCCTGACATGGTTGGTTTTTGCATATGTTAATAAAATCTCTTTTTCTCTTGTATTCCATGAGTACTTGTACTTGTTATTATGTGGCTTTGATGGCTATTCTATCATGGTTATTATTTTGGTTATATGTTGGTTATGAGCATGGTTCCATAACAAGTTCTAGTTATGGCTCTTGATTTGTTTGATTTGTTGATGAATAGTTAATGAATGCATGACCTAAAAAATGTTATTACAGTTATGATGAGAGGTCATTAGACCTTATGGACGATTCTTAGATAAGTATCAAACCCCTATGTTCAGATATGCATTCATGACCTGTAGATTACATGTTCTTGATATGTTTGACAAAATGACTATCATGGTCGGGCCTGGTTAGGTCAAGTTTCTGATTCAAATTTGTATGTTTAACATTGTTCACATGTCATTATTCATTCTAGAAAGTCTCACTAGGTTATGGGCAATGGTCTGGAGGCTGACCTGGAATTTAGGCTCAGAATCTGTGACCGCACCCTCTGAATTGAACATTTTGGGTCACAACCACTACGTAGTAGGCTTATGCATGCAATTAGAGGCCCTCAACCACCTGGAGTCCTGGTCATGCATGTGGTTGGGAGACCAAGTTATTAAAAAATCATTCAAGCTCAGGATTTGGGCACTGGGAGTGGTTGGTTAGGTCCTAGGTGTCTTGTAGCTCCTGAGGAGGGTCAGTATGGTCTCAGTTGTCGATTCCACTTCCGTAACTGTACTCAGGAGGTTGAGTCATGTCATAATAGCTCTCCATCTCATGTGTTACCTTAGCATGCCAGTGAAAGTGGGTAAATGTGGGAGTGGGTGGTTACACTATCTCTGTGGAATTACTAATTGATCTATCAGAGATTTCCATTTTTGTTTCCAATAAAGGGATGGGATTGTAGGATGTGAAAATAGTCCTCTTGCAATGGAGGACAATGTAGTCAGATTTATAGTTGAACAATAAAACCATATTCCACATTAGCTGAATAAACACATAATCCATGTTGCCAAAGCTACATGATCCACTACATCTAAGTTAACAAAGAACCCATTAATCCACTATCATCTTGATACTACGATTTGAAACAAAATCTACTACTCCATTATCATCTTGTCATTAAAATTTTAAAAAGAAACAATTAGATTAAAAAAAATTGAGGCAAGACTTTTTTTTTTCCTTTCATGATGCATATCCCTAAAAGGTGGAAGTGAGCGCATATGAGAGTTGGGGTGGTGGATAGAAAAATTAAAATTCATTTAATAGTTAGAGTTACAATATATTATTGATATCTATAAAGGATATGCAAATTTTTAATGATAAGTTTGGTGTTAATAATTATTGATGAATTAATCAAGAAATGCAACAAAGTGAGATTCATTGGATGTCATTATCTCATTTTTATAGTTTCAATTTTCCTTCTCATTTATTGTTGTCATTTCTGCAACATTTGGAAGAATTTGATTGCATCCCCACTCACAAATAACCTCCTTCCCAGACACTATTTATGTGGACTTTGATCAAAGACACATGGCTTCTCAAGGGATAATAAAAGCATAGATGCCATGCATTCCAATATATAAACACTATGGCAAGTAGTGCACATCATATAGGAAATGCTAAAATACAACTACCTTGAGGTGATGTGTCGTAGATGGAGCTTGGATTGATCTCACGCATGTGTGGGTGTGCACACTATTTTAAGTGTCATTTGGGCTCAATTTGCAGGGGTTGCTTTCATGAAACATAAATTTTGTTCTTTTCTGTGCAGGGAGCCTTGAACACCATGGTCATGCAAACTATCTAGATGGTGAGAATGGGGGTCAATTTGGAGATAAGAGGAGGAGGACAATGTGAGGAGGAATCATCCTATGTCAAAGAAACACATTTTGGTGACAAGTTCTTCCCCTTCAACCCAGTAGGCTTTGCAAGGGTGCGCTACCTCTTTGTTATAGGCCATTTTGTCGCATCTAGTCAATAGGCCTTCAAATGGGACCAATTCACATCCTTTCACATATTTTCATCATCCCTACACAAAGCCCTAAGCATGACTCTGCCGAATCCTTGAGTTTCTACTCTTGACCACTGAGTTCCCAAGATTTTAAGGCCCAATGCACCCTCTATGCACCTACGCTGATCACTAGTAGGTTGCTTAGTCTTGGGGGTGCACTAATTCTAGAAATTCGGGAAAAATAAAAATAATATCGAAGCTTCCTCTTCCAGAAGCTTCCTGAGGTTGTTTCAACCATTTACCTTGGATAAGACCTTCAAATCCTATCTAATCCTACATTGGAGTTTTCACCTCTTATCCCTTGAGCTCAACCTTCAATCTCAAGTGGATCTCACCTAGATTGGTAAATGAATAAGAATTCATGAACTACCTCCCTCATTTATATATTTACAACCATCCATGGGCAAGGGGTTGGATTCTGGAGATTGATTATGCCCTCATGCTATTTGTTTGAGAGTCATTATTCCATGCATTAGGGTGACATAGAGGCATACGTTGTGGCAAGGAAAGGACAAGTCAACTTGGGGACCTCTTCTACAATATCAACTCCTACTTTTGGTTGTAACTCTCTCCATTTCTATTAATACAAAGAGTAGATTGTTTTCCTATATATGATGTTATGATTTCATGTATTTCAATACCATGTTGATCTATTGAATGAAGTGATTGGACTATGCTACATAGATGTCGTAGATCTTTGGCTTGTCTTGTTTGATTGTGCAAGTTCTAATTATAGCAATCGAAGCTAGGATTGTAGCATACAAGCCGAGGAAGGAGCGACGCTTGCGACAGATTCTAGGTAGGTTTCATCCCATCATTCAATTACTTTAAGGAAGACATTATGCCCTTTACTTTATGTTGTTCTAGTCAATCCACCAGGCCTAGGGAAGACACTTATGTCTGTAGTCATAGATTTCGTATAACAAATTGGCGACCATACTGGGGATCGATTCAATCCCTTGGTGGTTTTTTCTTGCCCTTAGTGTATGTTTTGCCTCTTGTTTTGATCTTTATAGTTTCACTTAGTCCTAATTAGACAATGATTAGACATAGGAAGTCTTGTCATTGAGATTCCATTGCATTTTTTGTGCCAGAACTTGAGATTCCTTGATCAAAGCACTCTCTTTCCTGGAGACAGTGCGTTGTAGTGCCCCTAAGCCTTCCTTGCATTGGCATCTAGGGTTTTGTGAGTAAAATTTGAATTGGAACAGTTACTTTTTAGGGAATTGTACTTAGTTATTGTTTGTTGCATATTCTTTGTCTCTTCCCTCCTTTAGATAGATTCTCATTGAAAGTGGAAGTTTCCATTTCTTCATGCTGGCTTGCATTTTAGGATATTTAGGTGAAATTCATGGTGAGCCATGAAATTGAAACGTAATCAAACATAAAATTTAAAACCTTTTGAATCAACCTAAGGAGCATTTGTCATATTAACACAAACATTTAGAGGTCTAGGCTAGAGACATATTCCAACGTCGTTAAACATAGGAGTTGTCGTTGTTTGTAAATGTTGTATCCCGGGAGTGGTATCCTGTTCCATGTACATAAGTGTATCAGATCGTACTTTGTGTACCTTTGGGTATATTGGATGGCGCTCCATGCATGAAAAGTATATGGGAACTCTCTCATCGAACGATCATGCATTAGATAACACTACTGCAGAATGTACTTCCACGTACTGTCGAATATGTTTCGGAAGTCCATCATAGGTTGCTATCCTTGCCATAGGTAACCAAGTCAGCCACTTTGTATATTGTGATACACTAAACACAACATTCAGAGATATTTCCTGCACATACGTTAAGTCCTTGGTTCACCAAGGTGTATATTACAATTCACGATTGCTTGGTAAGCCTTTATGCCTAGTATTACCCTCTTTTTGATTTATTTTTTTTTATTAATTAAATTTATTAATCCAACATGGAAGAACACTCCCCTCCTCTCTATCGTTCACGCAGAATGCAAAATAAGCCTCCTCTTCCACCAAAGGCTACTCATGGTCATCGTCAGAAGCATAAGAAGACCCAAACTACCGAATCAAGAACTTTGGGAACTACTTTTGGTCCTCCTCCTGAATCTGATCTACTAGAATCATTCTTCCCTTTGAGTATTGAGACTGAGATTACTTTAGTATTTTTTGGTGAATCTGACACAGTTGAAACTGAAGCACCGAGACTTTGTTGCTTGAGGTCATTGAACTTGAATTTAATGAATCTAAGATCGTATTAGTTGAGGTACATCATCCTTCTTCGCCTGTTACTTCAAGACTTCCCTTTTCTGTTCCTCTGTCTCAGACACAACCATAAATTATATATCTTAGAACCGACGATGAACCTCTTCCACATAGTCTTGTGAGTATCGAAGAGATTCCACACGAAGAACCTTATCATTCTACTCCTGTTAATTGGAGTGGACTTATTTTTTTATCAAGATCATCCTCTTCCTCCTCTTCAAACTCGAAAGCAAAATCCTTTATTTGATTCTTCCTGCTCACCCGTGAGTTTCTTGTGACAATCTTCTTTGGGACAATTAACCATGATTGAATCCGCTATGGTTTCTTAGAATGTGTCCACCTATATGGCTGAGACAACTAGTTTTTCTTCTTTATCCATGTTTGAGATGTCACCAGAGGCACATCTGTATTGTGGCCCGTCCGTCCCACTTGGTTATCAGTCATTATCTGGTACCTTCTCTCGTGTGACATCTAGTCCATGGACCTCTCCCTTGTTACCTATTCCTAGAATTACCTCTGACACTTCGTTAATGAGAATTATACAACCTTCTCCTTGTCCTCCACGTACACCTATAATTGAACAACAACCTGGACCTTATGTGAATGGGCATGGTTACCTTCAAAAGCCTAACTCTCCTAATGTTGGGTACCCTCTACAAGGGGAGAAGTTGCCTCCATCATCCTCTCCTCCTTTAGCAGGGGGAAACCTATTGTTGGTATACCTCAAATTGGTGCTCAGCCTTATCTAAATCCTCCATATCCTAGAATGGTTGCTAATGTTTGGAAACCTACTTTGCTTGTAAAACTTGGTTCGATTGTGGATATGTTTTTAACTCTCAACCTGTTTCGTCCACATATCAAATTCCTACTTATCAATATGTACCTCTACAAGATCAAATTAATGTAAGCCAAACTTTACAGGTTGTAACTGTGACTCAATCTATTTCGTCGGTATTTGGTACCCCCCAGGTTCCACTTACCCAGCCTTTACAAGGTACCTTACAATCTCAACTGCTTGGACAAGTTATCCCTCAAATTCTAGTAGGACAGATTGCTTATAGCATGGCACAACCTCCACTGAATGTACCTTATGTTTGGATGATGCAAAATCCCACGGGGAAATAGTATCAACCTTATCAGGGTGTTCCTCAAGTGCCCTGTCAAGGCCAACAAGTCCAAACCCATCCTTTCTAGCATTTGCAAGGTTATCCTGGAGTTGGACAACAAAGTTATGTGTATGCTGGTTATCAGAATCCTCCTTATTCTAGTGCCTAGTTTCCTCTTTATCAGAACCCTCCCTATCATGGAGCACAACTACCTGTTTCCTAGGCCATTCCCTCTTATCCAGGTTATCCTCCAACGAATTTTAACAGGCAGTTGCCATTTGTGGCAACTCTCAAATTTTCTGATATGAATCGGCTCACCAACGATCCCATAGCCCATTCGCCTTGGTGGTCGATTATTCCTATGAAATTTCCTTTTGATATCCCAAAATTCAATGGGAATCCTGGATAAGACCCATCGACACATGTCATGACTTATCATCTGTGGTGTTCATCAAACTCCCTTAATGATGATTTGACTCGATTACGTCTTTTCCATCATACTCTTGCCTATACATAACCTAAATGGTATATCGAATTATTAAGAGCTTCGTTTAACAATTCCAGTTCCTTGTCTACCACCTTCCTCACACATTTCCAGTTGCCCATCAAATACAAAATTGGAACGAAACTTCTAACCAAATTCAAACAATCTGATTCCACTCACACCTTTGATCATATTCATGGGTGGAGACATTATTGTCAGTTGGTTAACATATGTTGCAGATCAATTGTTGGTGGAATGGTTTACTAAGTCTCTATTGTCTCCTATAACAAAAGACGTGGCTAAGGGTGGAGATGTAATCGAAGAGAAATTAATTTCTCATGCCCAATACTTGGATCTAGTTTATACCTAATATGGCACTCTTTATGATAAGATACCAAAGGCTCCGAGACCTTCGAACATTGTTACTCAAACTCATGTAAAGAATCTCATGCTGTTGATGGCGTGATTGGTTCTGCCAGTTCGCAGTCACTGAGTAAACCATCTGGTACTGCTCTTACCGCAACTGCCCAAAGCCCTCCATCCAATCCTCCTGCAACTTCTACTTCTGAGATCAATATCATTCATTCTGATAAAGGTAAATCTCAAAAGAAACCAGGAAGTAAGAAGAAAGGTAAAGGTAAGAAGAAAAAAGATTCTCCTCTCCATGATAAAAAAACAATCAATCTTCCAACGAAAAATAAAAACTCGTTACCCATGCCTGATTTGTAATGAAGAACACTTCACTCGTGACTGTCCCCACTAGGAAGAAGTGAACCAATATTTGAAGTCTTCTACTTCACCTGTCGTGTTGACAGATCTATTTCTAAATCAAGGGACTCATTTGGTTGCTTGAGACCCTGCTTCCTCTAAATCGGTTTTGATGTTTTCTTTCATTAAATCAAAAGCTGACATTATGGTTACTACCCGTAATAAAGACTATGGTAATGTGAATCCCCTGAATGGTCAGGCTACTGATCAACCCACCAGTTCGGTTGCATCTACATCAGATCCTGCTCCTCTTACAATTCCTATGTAATTAAATATTAAGCCTCTAAAGGGAGTTATCCATAAATTTGCTTTCAAGCCTCACGTGAGAGCTACTCATAATTATAGTGTAGTTGAGGACTTGGCTAAGTCTCCATCATCTATGTATACTCTCGAGGTGTTGCAAAACTGTCCCACCCATAAAAGGCTTTACTTTCTGCAATTGGGTGCATCGATCCTTCGGATTCCAACATGAGAACTATACACCTAGACTTATAGCTCAATTAGAATTTATGATAGACTAGGTTGTCTTCAACGGTAATAACATTCATCATTCTATTTTGGATGAGGGAACCTCAACCTGCATCATGTCCTTGTCTTTCTAGAAGGCCATTGGTTCTCTAAATTGAGTCAATCGCCTATCACCTTGAAAGCTTTTGACGGAAGAATGTATAAAACTTATGGGATTTTGAATTCCTTACAAGTAGAATTAGGAGGTAAAGTCGTATCAACCTAAAACTGCATTTATTTATCCCTGCGACATATTTTCATACCAAAAACTCCCTTTCAGATTGAAGAATGTTGGGGCTATGTTTCTGAGGGCGATGAATTATGCCTTTCATGATATCAAACACATTGTGCAACCTTATCTGGACGATCTCCCTACTTACTCGAAACATCGAGCTAATCACCCGATGCATCTTAGAGCCATTTTCTTATGATGTAGGCATTGCAATATTCGATTAAACCCTCATAAATGTGTATTTTGTGTTAGCTTTGGATGAATTCTTGGTTTTGTGGTTTCAAAACATGGAATTCATATTGATCCTTTGAAAGTTCAGGCGATCATAGATCTGCCTGCACCTTCTTCCCTCCTCTAACTCCAATGACTCCAAGGGAAGGCTAACTTTCTACGGAGGTTTGTCCCTAACTACACTGAGTTGACTAGAGGTTCCATTAGGATGTCGCTTCTCAAATGACATTTGATGCCTTGAAATATGTACTAATTCAGGCATCTCTTTTATATCTCGCAGATTACTAGCGTGTTTATTTCCTGTATCTCACTCCTACAGTTACAACCATCGCAATGGTATTGGTCCAAGAGGATGATGTAGGGACTGAACATCCCATTTACTACTTGAGTCAGAATCTCAATGATACCTAAGTCAAGTACACTCACATTGAGAAGCTAGCTTTCGCAATTGTTCAAGTTGTCCAAGAATTATGCCATTATATACTGCTCTGGAAAACTATGTTTATTTCAGATTGCAACCCTATGAAATACATTCTGTCCAAGGATTATGCCATTATATACTGCTCCAGAAAACTATGTTTATTTCAGATTGCAACCCTATGAAATACATTCTGTCATGTCAATTGCTGGGGGGGAAGTAAATGGATCGTCATCCTGCAGGAGTTTGACCTGAAATCCATCAAATCCAAGTCAAAGATGTAGAAAATCTTGTAGCTTCACAAGCTCATGCAATGTACTAAAGAAAAAGACAAGAATATACTTCTACTTTCAACCAGCGGAAGCCAATAGATCGATGAAAACAATATGAACAAGAAGAAGATAAATAAATGGCACATAACACAAGATGTATCTGGGGAAATCCACTACTCAAAACCCCACTATCTGTATTGCATATATCATAAATATGAGTGAAGATACAAAGCTTGTTCTCACTAGAATAATTCCGCACAAGTATGCTCAACTCTCTCAGCTCACAAGCTAGCTCAAGCTAAATCCTTAGCCTATTCAATAGCTCTCCAAGCCCCTAATCTCTTGCATAATTCCTAGGATGAATAACCCATATTTAAAGGGAATTCATGCTTCCAAAACTACGCAATCCAAACATAGGATCAATCTTTGATGCATGCATGATATTTACACTCCAGTAAATAATACCATTGATAGTACACTGTCCTTGCACTCTAGTCTCAACTGGGTCTTTCTCAGAATCAACATGCATGAGTTTTTG
This sequence comes from Pinus tabuliformis, assembly GCA_031772625.1. Classification (NCBI taxonomy): domain Eukaryota; kingdom Viridiplantae; phylum Streptophyta; class Pinopsida; order Pinales; family Pinaceae; genus Pinus; species Pinus tabuliformis. The sequence continues at coordinate 966,416,398 of CM062811.1, forward strand.
TTGAGGGAATCTTCAGTTAACTGTAGTAGCACTAGTGGATGCATTAGTGCACCAACTGATTGTTAGTCCTCTATTAGTTCCAAAACAATTTAGAACTAATTTAACTGAACTTAACTCAGTAAACTAAGAGATCTAATTTCCAACTCAATTTAAACTCATACTGGACCCCTAAAACTTAGGGAGAACATATACATGACTACATAAAGACTTCCAACTCAAAATTCCTAAGCTAATTAAGTTAATTAAACTTAATTAACTATTTACAAGTTGCTATGAGAATAGAACTTGATTTTAATTCTCAGTTTAATTTAAGGACAAATTAAACTGGAATTTCTTGTTGCCATTTCTCAACAAAAGAAATCCTTGGTTTTCGCTGAGCTGATCTATGACCTTCCCACTAGTGGTTATGAATCCACATTTGAAAATTCAATCCCAGACATGTCATTATTTTTTGTTTTTTTTGTTTTGTTTTGTTTTTTTGTTTTTTGTAATCTAACCCTTGGTATGGAGACACCCTTGTATATCTCTAGACCCAAACTTTCTGGTCTAATACCTCTCGCTTCGAGAAACGACGTATTCGATATCAAGCCAAATGATTATCTAATCATTGGCGACACCCCCTATCGTTGTGGTATCGATACTTTTTCCGAAGGTGCTTCACCCATGAAGAAGCCAAGAAATTCCTTAATGAATGCCACTTGAGGGCACGTGGAAGTCATTTATCTGGTTATGCTACCACACAGAATATCCTACGTGTTGGTTACTTTTGGCCTACTATTTTTTGAAATTGTATTTCCGTTGTCTAAAAGTGTCATTCGTGATAGATTTTAGATCGTAAGGCCCATGCTCCACCCACACCTATGCATCCTGTTATTGTTATAGGTCCTTTTGTGAAATGGGGTATAGATTTCATGACATGTAACCCTCACTCAGTCGGGGGGCATGACTATATCATTATATCAGTTGATTAATTTACCAAATGGGTCGAGGTGATGCCTACATTTAACAATACTGGCAAAACAACTAATATTTCTTTTTCAACCATGTCATCGCATGGTTTGGGGTTCCACAAGACATACTTACGGACCATGGAAAACATTTCTGGAATCATATGATGACCTAATTGATTGCCAAGCTAGGAATTTCCCATGAAAGTTCCACTCCCTACTATCCACAGAAGAATGGACAAGTTAAGGCTATCAATAAAGTTCTTCAAACTATGCTTCAACATATGATAGGGGTCCATAAATCGGACTGACATTTGCTTCTTTTTGTTGCCTCGTGGGCATATCAAACCTCTATTAGGATTGATGCTCGATTTACACTCTTTTAGCTGGTTTATGGTCTAAAAGCCACCCTTCCAATAGAATGTGAGATTATGTCATTGAAACTAGCTATAGAATTTCTTCCTGCCACTTCTGCAAAAGAGGAATGTCTTTTACATCTCACACACTTAGATGAGTCACGGTGTGATGCCACTTTAGCTAATGAAGATCATAAGAGACGTATCAAGGCACAATATGATAAGAGTGTCAAGCCTCACGTCTTCTCAGAAGGAGACCTTGTTTTGATTATGATCAAGATTCTACTAAGTTAAGATCAGGAAAGTTCGAACCAATGTGGCTAGGTCCATATATTGTCAAACATGTTCTTATAAAGGGGGCCTATGAGCTAGTAAATTTTGATGGAGTTCTGTTGGCGCAACCTAGAAATGGGTTGTACCTTAAAAAATACTAGGATTCATTTTTCATAGTACACTGTGTACATGCTGTATATAGGCGTGTTGAGTGTGTTTGCAGTGTGTTCCTTTAGAATTTCCTTTGGTTTCTGTAAATCCCATTTACATTTAGTTTGCAGATGTCAATATCATTGGAACCATTTGTTGGTTATGCTGATGGTGCTAGTCACAGTACTCAGAACCTATCTTTTGTAGTGTGGGCCATATTCGCTCCAAATGGAAGTTAGTGAGTCTACAAGGTATTTGTCTCGGTCGGTCTACCAATAATATCACTGAGTATAGCACGATGATCGAACTACTATCTAATTCTATTTCACATGGTATTCACCGTATAGCCATCAGATTCGACTCACAGCTGTAGTACTACATTTGACTGATGTCTACTCAGTTAGAAGTCCAACCATGTTGCGCATGTTCTTAAGGGTTCGCCTTCTAGAAAGACACTTTGATTACATCCAATATCAACACATTTCTAGAAATCTAAATACATTGATAGATGTGTTGTCTAATCATGTTTTAGATAGACATTTGCAACACATGTAAATAATTTCAATACACATCACATCATTTGAAAGCGATAATAGAAACGTAGGAAACACTAAATATAGTTATATATAAATGTTTGGTTTTACAAAATTTGTGTCTGAGACACATATTTCCACACAACCTATCATATCCAAAAATATACATGAAAATATGACAACATGCATCCTAGTAGAATAATCATAGTGCTCGTGATAACATGCCACTACACAAGCTATCTTGTATAGTAGTTGACCGATACACCCTAACACTCCAATAGTATGTCGTTGTAATCGCACAAGGAGTTGGTCAACCGTGGTCTCAACTATGCCATGTGCCAACCCCTATATATGATGTTATACCTCTGCGAGGGTCTCTGCTATGTTGAGATGTTGTAGTACTTCCCATCCTGCAGCAACTCAAATTGGTGTTGGTTTCGGTTGTGGGTCTCCCGCTTGTGGGAGATATGAAACATGCACAGGTCGAACGGGTCCAATACCTGCATGTGAAAATCGATATTTTAGTATCGAAAACATAAAAAACACAATTTTTTTTGTAAAACTCAAAACAAAACAAAAAATGGTCAAAATATCTTACCTATAACACCCCATTGCTCTCCCTCGGGAAGCCTGAGCTCTGGATCTCCATGGAAATCCACCCTTGTGTATGGATAATTGTTTACCATAATAAACTTCATGCGTAGCCATCTGAAAAAACTGGTGTGAAGCTCATGGATGATGGACCTACATGCCAGGACATGAGATCTATCCACCTCCTCATCCATGGAAATCTTGCATCAATGGGCTCAAGTGAGATATGACGAGGCAACAACAATGGAATCCTATCTAGAGCAAAGAAGACCAAGATTTATCCATATCCAAAATTATTTAGTATCCCATATTTTTCTTTAGTCAGTTCTTTCATGTTGACCAACACTCCCTCACTCCAGTTGAAGACGATCGTATCTATACATTTAGAGCATACTACATGTATGACCTATTGGCCACATGTAGTGTAGAGCTACCTTCTAATATGGCGATAATGACCAAGATCATTCTTAGAGGCAGTAGGACCACGTCTTTTATGTTGATTTTCCCATCTTTGGTCGGTTCTGCTCGAGGTCTGCAATGAGTGGCGACATAATCCTTGACTGTTTCTCCTCCCCTTCTCGTACCTGTAAAAGAGATGGGGGCACCTCATCTAGATAGACCTATCAAGAAATATATGTCTTCTACCTTTATCTCAAGAATATGTGCTCCTAGCCTGAATGGATGCGCTTGAAGATCCCATGCACGTACAAGATATTCAAGTAATTCCATCTATTGCCTCATTCCAGGAAGCCAAAAGAATTTTAGCAATCCACAATTTCTTAGTGCCTGGATGGTAGCAGGATCATTTGATGCATTCATATCTTGTTCTTCATGTTCTCTTTCCTACCCCATTAGAGATATTTTATAGAAATGAAGTCCTGAAACATCATAAAGAGACTCATTAGGATCATTTTCATGCAAAAAAATTATTGAGAGAAACTAGTGGGACAAATTTGGGTTTTGCGCCCAATGCACCCCCCTAATGGAAGATAGTGCATTACAACACCCCCTCTAATGTTAATTCTCCAATATTAACGCACCTTTAGACCTTTTGGTGGTGCGGTGATCCAAGGGTGCAATATTTTTTCCCCAGGGCCTCCTAAAATTGAAAAAAAGTACATGAAACTGCAAAATGACACCATGAAAAGAAAGAGAAAGGTCTTAGCTCCTAATTGGAAGTGACGACGTCTGAAATAATCCTCCAGATTGACCACAATAAGCTAAATAAGATAAAGGCTAAAATGCAATCAGAGCTCCAATGTCAAATGGTGAATGTGAAATGGTAAAAAAGAATTGTCTTTTTAGATATTTATGGTCATTTCTCCATTGTTTTATTCGTTTTTAATGTTTTCACCTAGTTACAATTCAATTTTATCATGAAACAGGTATTTTTAATCCATTTGATGGTGTTTTGAGCAGGTTGACAACTGTTTAACGGATTCTGTCATGTTTTGAATGGAATAAGATTATTTTAACCAAGAGTAAACTTTTATCACTTTTTCGGGCTCTGTAAAATTACAAAAAAGGAACCCCCCTTGGAGTTCTCTTTCAACTCTTTTCAGGGTCCCAAAATATGAAAATGTTACCGAGCACTTGTCTTTTCTAACTCATTAAAGTAAATTTAAAGATGTCTACTCAGTATAAGTTTAACCCTTTTCGAGACTGAGATAAACTACTTATGAAAAATGAATACCTTAGTCGAACATGACTAAGAGGTTCTCCTGAGTATTGTTTTCCGCCTTTTCGGACTCAAGATACTATCTACGAAAAGGAACCTTTGTAGTTTTCTTTTTCGCCTCTTTTTCAAACTCTCTAAACATGAAAAAGATGTTGAGTTTTCACCTTCGTTGGACTCATAAAAACATCAAACAACGATGGACTCGTCGATCATTACGGGACCAAACCACTCCTTCTCTAGGTTCAATAAATATTCTTAGAGGGATTCATCCGAAGGATGAACTTATAGGTCAAACATATGTTATCCTCCTCAATATTATTAAAAATAAATAGGTACTGACTAGTAATGGTTGGGAAAATTGGGAAAACGGGATACTCCACTTACTAATGGTAGCAAGTTGCTCTTTAACACGACACCCTTCCACTTCATCTTCGTGTTTGTTGGGTTAGGGAATCTTCTTGTCTTTTTGTTTAGCGTACCTTTTCGAAGCCTCCATTTTGGTTTTTGGTCAATGTTTCCAACTCCATTTTAGTGTAGCTGTTGTTGTGTTCAAGAGAAGTCATTCAATCAATATTTGCTACAATACCTTTATGCCTTCATTCCATGTTTGTCATTCCTGATCCGGTTCCATATCAACATCATTATGTCTCAAATCATCATGCCTGTTTCGTGTCGTTGATGGGGGACACATCAAGGCCCTCTTGCAATGGGTTGCTTCATGTCGACATTAGCTCATTATTTAGGAAGTTGACTTAGAAACATGCCTTTGGTACCTTGGTGCTTGCATACATCAATGGAAATTTTCCTCGCTCTCGGTGACATGTTTACATCATTGGCCTTCGACTAAAAGATTGTGTGTGGCGTTTGACATCAACTCATTCATTCGCACCATACGAGTTGTACTAGAGTAACTTGAGAACCATTAACATCATCGGTGGTTTCTCTCACATCTATTAAAAACTTACATCATTAGTAAGTAATCAGATGGTGTCTACCATGTTCGAATCCAACTCATTGATTCACATGGTTAGACTTGTACATTGGTTGTTCATGTGAATAAGATAGAAGACTCAAGATCTAGTTTCATCCATCTGGGTTGCGATTTCAAGAGTAATACAATATCATAATGTATGTTGGCTATGATCATACAAATAGTCATCCAGTCATAGGTCCACCATCAGTGTTCCGTGGACATGTCTTTTGTTCATTGTAGATGTAATGTTAGCTTATGTGCTGAGCATGCGCATGCCTCCCTCAACAAAGATATCATGATGTAAATGTATTGTAACAGATGATGCTCTCACCATTTGTTCTTGATCCTGACTTATCACAAGGTAAAGTAATTCAATCATCAATTTTCATTTTTGACTTTGTGCTTTAGGGGGGGAATCTGTTATAGGCCATTTTGTCGCATCTGGTCAATAGGCCTTCAAACAAGACTAATTCACATCCTTTCACATATTGTCATCATCCCTACACAAAGCCCTAAGCATGACTTTGTTGAATCCCTAAGTTTATGCTCTTAACTACTGAGTTCCCAATATTTTAAGGCTCAATGCACCCTGGCCCTTTAGGCACCAACGTTGATTACCGAGTTGACCCTCTCTGCACTTGCGCTGATCATCAACATGTTTCTTAGTCTTAGGGGTGCGCTGATTCTAGAAATTCGGGAAAATTAAAAGAATCCCGAAGCTTCCTCTTCCAAAATCTTCCTTAGGTTGTTTCAACCATTTACCTTGGATAATACAATCGATTCCTATCTGATCCTACCTTGGAGTTTTCGCCTCTTATCCCTTGAGCTCATCCTTTCATCTCAAGTGGATCTCAAGCCTAGATTGTTAAATGGATGAGAATTCATGAACTACCTCGCTCACATATATATTTACAACCATCTATGGGCAAGGTGTTTGTTTCTGGAAATTGATTCTACCCTCATGTTGTTGCTTTGAGAGTAATTATTCCATGCATTAGGGTGACATAGAGGCATACTTTGTGGCAAGGAAAGGATAAGTCAACTTGGGGAGCTCTTATACAAGATCAATTCCTATTTTTGGTTGTAACTCTCTCCATTTCTACTAATACAAAGAGTAAATTTTTTTCCTATATATGATGTTATGATTTCATGTATTTCAATACCATGTTGATCTATTGAATGAAGTGATTGGATTATGCTACATAGATGTCATAGATCTTTGGCTTGTCTTGTTTGATTGTGTGGGTTCTAATTAAGTGATTGAAGCTAGGATTGGAGTGTACAAGCCGAGGAAGGAGTGAAGCTTGTGATTGATTCCAGGTAGGCATCATCACATCATTCAATTATTTTGAGGAAGACATTATGCCCTTTGCTTTCTGTTGTTCTAGGTCAGTCCACCAGACCTAGGGAAGACACTTATGTCTGCAGTCATAGATTTTGTATAACACTCTTCCTATTGGTCAAGCATTTCATTCTCAACCGAACAAAGTATGCATGGTGATGTAAATTCTCTTCCCAACTCTAGTTTAAGGAAGCAACATTATAGTATACTACGGTGACCTAATTTGCATAGACATAATTTGGGGTCTTCACTACATTCTCCCTTGACTAAGGACTAACCTAGGTAGATTTCATTGAATTTGAACAATAATATATTTTCTAAATTGAAAATAATAGTTCATATGTAGCTTAGTCAGAGGGTTATTACCTTAGACATTGATGATGGTTGTAAAGGTTCTTCAGAGGATCAAAATTTATAAATTGATCTCCATGTTTCCAAAAGTCAATGTGAAAATGAATTATGATAAATTTTAATGAAATTTACTAAGTTCAATCATCTATCTAAAAGGCATATGTTGGAATAATCTCCTTTCGTTTGATAACATGTTTTAGAAATCAAAATTTTTAGTTCCAGTTCATGGCTATTGCATTGGCTCTATGCCAATTTTAAGTGGAGTTAAACAAGGTGAATTATCTACACCCTTCTTTTTATTTTGTGTAGTGAATAACTTTTCTAATAATATCATAACATGACTCTAGGAAAGAGTATTCAAGTAGGCCATAATGTCAAGGCCACAAACATTTATTTGACAGTGATAGTACTAGTCTCATGGGTTGAATGTTTTTTTTTTTTTTTTTGTAAGTCAGATATGTATACTATAGAACAAAATATGTTACAAAAAAGTCTGCCGAAGCAGAACGAACCTTAGATGGACCATTTAAAACGTGCTGACAACCAGCCTTGAGCTTTCAAAACTAAGCTGCTCACCACGCAGGGCGGCTTACTCTTAGAACTGTTATTTAACGCCACGACACTATCAAAACATGGACAGAGACAGAGTACCATTACTAACAAGCATAAGGCCGAAGCCATGACAGAAACAGAGTAAAAGAGTAACATAACTGTCTAGCATAAAGCCGAGGCCATGACAGAAGACATAAGATAACCATAAAAGAAACTAAGGAAACCCGCCGGGGCGAGGAAAACCGCCAATGCGACTGACTGTGTCTAAGCCCACGTCCAGAACATGCTTGTCAACTCTGGCCTGCATGTCTTGCATGGATTGGAACTCCTGTGCCTCCTTCATCTTTTGCTCCTGTATCAGGGGGTCCGGGCTTAGAGTTTGCCGAAGAAGCCTGATGAGCAGAGTCAGTTTCTTGTTGACAGTTTCCACAGCATCATGCATTGTGGAAATTCTTCGATCCAGCGAATCATGAATTTCATGAAATTTTGCTAACTGCTCCTCCGAAGTGGAGTTCCCCTTCCCAGATTGCTGCTTCCCGTCCTCCTTTGAATCCAGGGCTTTCGCAAGGAGAGTTTTGATTCTCCAACTCTCCGCTTTAGTCCGAACATATTGAGTGGCTCTTTTGGAAGGAGTGCCCGGGTCATGTAACCAATCAACCTCCTCCGCAATGGTCGCTGCGCTTCTTCCTCTTTCACAGCAGCTTCCAGTTCCGCGATCTTGCGTTTGCTCCTGGCTGCTGCTCGGGTCTCATACATGTTCTGCGCAGTTCGAAGATCATGGTGGGCCGCCGAACATCTACAGCTCCCCGCCTCCATACTATACCCTCTAAACTTATCGCTGTGAATCCTTCTTCGGGCAGAAAAGTGGTAGTCTCTCGCAGTGCTATGAACAGAGGTGAAAGAACCAGAGCTGCGGCTCTCCGTTAAATAGCTGTTGTCCATGGAGTTTCCCATAATGCGCTCTTCCCTTCGCTGCAGAGTGGAGGTACTTTCGTTATTAATACGAAAGATATCCGCACAAATCCCACATCCCCTCCCTGACCTAACATAAATGTAGCTGCATGCCTTCCCGTCACGGTTGAGCCAGCTGTCCCTTCCTCGCAAGCGGACTCTACGGAGTCTCTCGTGGCATGAACCATATTGATAATTTCCATATTTGGCCTTCTCTTTCCATAATGACCACCGCCGCATCTGTCTAGTCGTCCAGTTCCCGTGATGAAAACCCAAGCTGTTACCGGTAACACCAGGAATGCGGTCCCGGAAACAGAAACCGATGCCGGTCAAGCCCGGTCGGTTTCGTGTAGATCTTGCTGTGCCAGCTGTAAACATCTCGCCTTCAGGTTCGGGCAGTCCACTTCCTCCCAACAGCTGTCCCACCCCCTGTCCTGATTGTCCACGCCACAATTCGCTAGGTAGTCCGCCAACCCGTTCGCCTTACGCCTTACCGCATGAAAGACTAAACCTTTCATTCCAGCCATTAGTTCTGCTATATTCTCCGTCACCTTGGCGAGCCGCCAGTGTTTTGTGGCTTTGTTCGCCTTAGTTCCTCCCTGAATTCTCTTAGCTGTTGATATAACCAGTGATGAATCCCCTTCCACAATTACATTGCAAATTCGTAGGGATTTTAAAATTCTCAGACCATGCTCGAGCGCTGCAAATTCCATCTCATTATTTGTGCTTTCCCCAAGCGCTCTGTAATATATGTGCAGAATTTCTCCATGCTGGTTACGTAATGCACCTCCAATTCCTGCCATGCCGGGATTGCCTCTCGAGGCCCCATCAAAATTTAGCTTCAATCCACCTTCCGGCGGACTCTGCCATTTGTCGATCTGTGAGGATGGTTGCGTTCTGTGTCTTGAAGCTGTGATGCTGCTGGTGGCTTCCAAACGAAAACACTTCAAAATGCGTAAGTCTTGAGCTGAAGGTTTCTCGTTACAGTCCTTTCTGCATTTCGTTTGAATTAACTGTTGAATGTTAGTTAATATATTGTCTTTAGAGAACTCTATGTTCCTGTGTTCGTCTTGAAATATTCTGCGGTTACGTTCCTTCCAAATTGACCATAGTAGGAAGCCTGGAACAGACTTCCATATGCTGTTGACTCTGTGAATATTGGAGAAGTCTTTTCTCCAGTTCAGTATGGTTCTGTGAATGGATTCTCTATCCCGGTCAGAGCTACTGAGAATTCCTTCCATCCAGCTCCACAACTGATTTGCCCATTCACAAGCATTAAACAGGTGGTTTATAGTTTCCTCTTCGACGAGGCACATAGGGCATCTTGAGGGTCCCCTGAAACCTTTCTTGCACAAGTTGTCCCAAGTTAAAGTCTTGTTTCGCATTAAAAGCCAAAGGAAGGTCCTGACTTTCGGCGAAAATAGGCTGTCCCAAACTTTGCTGCACCATGGCACGGCTTCTACCTATTCTGCCTTTTCTATAATATCCCTAGCTTCTTTTAATGAAAAATTACCATTACCTTTTAGACCCCATCTTAGCTTATCATCCTCTTCAGTTTTTCGAATCTTTCTTTTGAGGATTTTTTCATTGAATTGCTGAAAGCTTTCGTTGTTCTCCTCTGTGCTCCCAGGATTTAAATTGATCCAATCCCTCCATATCGGATCCCTACTGCTTTGAGTCCAATATTGATTGACTCTGTATCGACCCTCGTTTTGACTTATTCTCTTGAGGAGAGTAAGCTCTGGGGTATCCAGTTTAGGGAATTGCTGCCACGCATCTTCCCAGAACATGGCAAGCCTTCCATTGCGAATCTCCCAAAAGCTGTGCTCCTGTACTAAGCTCCTGTTATTTCTGGCATGGTTCCATATTGGCGATCCTTCCGGGACTTCCTGTAGTCTTATGAGATCCTGAGTATCACAGTCTGGAATGTATTTTTCCTTCCAATGCCTCGCCCAAGGTAAATTGGGTTCTTTAATCCATTTCCACCATATCTTAGCTCCACAGGTTCTGTTGACCACTGAAGGATCAACTAAGTTCAACCCCCCCTTAGATTTTGGCTGGCATAGCTTATTCCACGCTACCAACGCCCATTTCTTCTTATCCCCATTCCCATTCCATAAAAAGGATCTCTGTATGTTTCTCATTTGTTGCAAAATACCCTTGGGAGCTGGAAGAATAGAAAGTAAATATTGCGGAATTGCCTGCAACACTGCCTTGGTTAAGATAAGTCTACCCGCCAGGTTTAGGGCTCTGTGCGTCCAGTGCCTGCACTTTTTCTCCATGTTGGCAAGAACCTTCTCCCAGTGAGTTTTCTGCCAAGGTTTCAGAGTCAGGGGGGCCCCTAGATATTTCGAAGGCAGGGAACCAATCCTGAATCCAAGAAGCTGGGATAAGTGAGCTTGAATTGCCGGATGAGTGTTGAAAAAGAAAATTGTGGATTTGGAAAAATTAATCTCCATGCCAGAGGCTCGGCTAAAGAGATCAAGGATACCCCTATAAGCCATAGCCTCCTTCACTGTGGGGGTACCATGTAACATGGTGTCGTCCACGAACTGTTGATGTGTTGTGGCTGGTAACGATCTTATCGGTTGCAGACCTTTTATAGATCCTTCTGCTTTTTTCTTGGCTATGATTCTGCTTAGTCCCTCCATTAGGATTACGAATAGGAAAGGGGATAGGGGATCCCCCTGTCTTATTCCCCGCGAAGGAGTAAAAGGAGCTGAGGGAGCACCATTGACAAGGATTGAATATCTTGGAGATTTGATGAGAGCAAGTATCCATTTGATCCAGGTCCTGCAGAAACCGAATGCCTCCAAAACAGCTTCAAGGTATCTCCAGCTTACTTTGTCATAAGCTTTTGATAAATCTAATTGCATTAGCATTCCTGCTTCTTTTCTCGAATGAAGTGAGTGAATCATCTCCTGCGCTAACAAGATGTTATCTAGAATTTGTCTACCCTCAACGTAACCCGACTGCTCTTCCGAAATGATACCAGGAAGAATCGACTTTAGTCTGTTAGCTATGACTTTTGAAATAATTTTATAGATAACATTACATAGGGCAATGGGTCTGAATTTATCAGGTGTCTTTGCTTCTTCAACCTTAGGAATGAGCGCTAAAAAGGTGGAGTTGAGGGATTTTAGAATAGTTCCTGAGCGTCTGGAATCCTCAACTACCTCCCATACCTCCTGCTTAACAGTGTTCCAACAAGCCTTGTAGAAGTTGATGGTGAATCCATCTGGACCTGGTGCTTTATCATTAGGCATACTCTGGATTGCTTCCTCCACCTCCTCCAGAGAGATTTCTCTGCAAAGGGCCCAATTTTGATCTGAGGTAATGGATTTAGGAATGGCTGCTGTAAGTTCCTTGATGGCCTCCTCTCTATTTGTGGGCGGTTCCTGTGCAATTGAGCTGAAGTGATCCGAGAGCAGAGCAGATATATCATTGTGATTTTTTAATATCTCCCCTGCATTGTTTTTCAACTCAAGAATCCTGTTAGCACTTCTATGGTCTAGAGCCGACCTGTGAAAAAATTTCGTATTTTGCTCCCCCTCTTTAAGCCACTGGACTCTAGATTTCTGTTTCCAAAGTATCTCTTCTTGAATACATCTTCTGTGCCATTGCTGAGAAAGAACTTTTTCCTGTTCAAACGCTTCGACACTGTGGTTGCCTGCTGCACCATCTCTGTGAATCTGTTCCAGTTTGTTCTCTAGAATGGCTTTCTCCTGGAATATATTTCCAAAAACCGTTCGGTTCCATTCTTTGATCTTTTCTTTGGTTGCTTTCAACCTCTTTTGGAGATTGAACATTTTGGATCCTCTTGCCTCCAAAGGTTCAGCCCACCATTTCTCAACCATCTTGAGGAAGTTAGGGTGGTCTAACCAGAATTTTTCAAATCTGAAAGGTTTGTTCCTTGGAGTACCCTGAACTTCAACAATAAGCGAGATCGGCCAATGATTATTTATAATATTTCACATGATATATAATGTGAAGCATTATTGGGTACTAAAGGGATACTCAATGTATCATTTGAAGGAAGCTACTCTTCAAGATTTTAAGCATTGAGAAAACACTGACTGATTTGGAAAAAGAAATTGATGCCTCGTTTAGCAATTTTGACAATATAGCTTCTTGCATCACAGTTTTAGGGAAAACCGCAACAACAATATGATGATTCAGTAACTCAGGGTGGTTGTACAATAATACGCTTGCAAAATAAAATAACCTAAAAAGATCACCAGACAGAGAAAAATAAATTCAATGGGACAAAATCTAATTCCCAACCCAAATGCCCAATCATGCAACAAACAATTGTATCTATGTTATAAAGATGAGAAACCACACCTGGAATCCTTGCATGTCGGGGAAGAGTTTTGAGTTCGATGCAGATCTTGTGCTCCACTTGAGCGATCCAACACATCTGCAACAAATCTCTATCCATGTACATAGTCAAAACAAAATGAAGACGACATGTGATCTTCCTCGAAAGATCGTTAGATCAAAAGCAATAGATGTTGATATATAATATGTTGAAAACAAACTCATATAAGGAAGGGAACACATATTTCCATTAATTATAAAAGAAACAATACAATGATGGCGTTTCACCTCCAATTCTCTTCTCCACAATTCGATAGAGTTTCCCCACTATATTCAAGAAGTGAGCATGAAGAATAGTAGGCTAGTGAAGAAGGACCTCACAAGCTCATAGAAACACAATCCCTAGATTAGAATCTCAACACTAGCTCTCCAAAACTCCAAAAATATCTGAGCCTCTTAGATGGTCCAGTATAAATATGTAGAAGAGAGGTCCCGGGAGAATGTATATGGATGCTCAGGACAAAGAGAAGTCATAGAAACTTCTAAGAGATAAGTCCTGACCAACTTGAATAGATGAGGAGTCGAACTGATCTCCTAGGGACTAAGGCACTCTAGAAGAAATCCTTGGTCATTGGCATTGAAAGGGGAGCAAAAGTCCCTAATCTCTCCCATAGAGTGGGCCTGAGAGTGACTTTGAGGCTACAATCACTCCCATAGGCTTATGTGCAAGCGAATTTGGGTCTACAGTTGCTCCCATAGGCTTCTGTGCAAACGACTTTGGGTCAAACTGGTAGAAAAATAGTCACGAGTCTGGAAAAAGTCATTCAGACTCAAGTATTGAGATTCAATGACCTATAGGGGTAAAATAGGCTAATAAAAACACCATATGTACACAACACCGCATATCCAACATATAAATAGCATCATCTATACCCATCTCTGCATATGTAATATACATTCAACACCATATATACAATAGACATACAAAATCATATGTACACAATACTGCATATACAACATCACACATCACCATAGGTACAATCACTTAATATACAACATGCACAACATATACACAACAATAGCATTGCACATCCAAAACCATACTACCTCTACCAAGCAACCTTACTTTTAGTGTCTCTCTGCCATCCATGCTTATCCTAGCATGCCACAAATCATATTTCTTTCATTTCGTTGATGTATCACTCAATATAGTTTGTCCATAACATAAAAATAATATAATCACATAATATCAACTCATAACCACATGATACTGACCTTGTATATTTGTTAGGCTACTCTTCCCCACTCAGAAGGGTTTATTAACTATAAGAACTTCCAGGAGCATCGACAATGGCGGATTACCCTAATGCCTAGTTTAGGTGCATAAACCACACACTTCCCACCAGCCCATAACAAGGGTTGACCCTCACCTCCCCTTCAACTTCCCCTCCCACCATTTCCACTCAACATGCCCGTTTTCGATGTCATTTTCTAGACTGTTACTGCCTACCTGGGAATCCGTCACCTTGGCGTATTTCCCATGGCGGTTTATTTGTGAGTTGTCAGTTAGCATGGAAGGGGACATTGTGGACTACTCTGAGGACGCTTACACCTCGGCCCCCATCTGGTCGGTCCCCCCCACAATTATTGACATCATCAACCAACATTTCTCTAGAGATACCATCGTCTCTAGCTTGTGTACCTGGGGTTTATTCGGTGCCAGACTACCCTGTCTTCTCACTTCCGAAACAATAGATACACCACTTGATCGATCTGTCATCTCCCTCTTAGTAGTTTTTTGGGTTACTTGACGAGGTCATTTCCCCCCTGACCTTGATTTACCCCCGCTCTCCTCAGCTTCACTGTAGTTTCTCTCATCTTGCCTTGACCCCCCTGCAACCTCTTTCCCCCTGGATTCCCCTACCATAAATTTCCCTAGGACATCCCACACTCTACCCTCTCAGATGTCGTTTCCATACACTCACCCTCCCTCCATCCCCTCATCATCCACCCCTTACCTGCTGATATCCAATCCACCCACCTCCGGTTGTTTTGCAGACACCACCCAACCCATCTGGGCTCGACTGGGGATCCACAGTTGGGTTTTGGTTCTGTACAAATCCCCGCTCCACTTGATAACCCTACTCCAGGAAGGCCAAGACGACCGTCAAAGCATTTCAAAGGGGTTAAGGCCAACCTGAAGAAGATATCACTCACATTTGGTGACGACCTTCAGATGGGGGACATTCTTGATACATTCGACCATGTATTGATGGGCTAGGTTAGAGGAAGGGCATACTTGGCTGCAAGACTGCGTCAATGGGTATTGGAGATTTGGGGACATGTATTTAATGAATTACCATCGGTAGTGACCCTCTCTCGCAGATGGTTTTCCCTTCAATTTCA
The DNA here is from genome assembly GCA_031772625.1 of Pinus tabuliformis. Classification (NCBI taxonomy): domain Eukaryota; kingdom Viridiplantae; phylum Streptophyta; class Pinopsida; order Pinales; family Pinaceae; genus Pinus; species Pinus tabuliformis. The sequence goes on from CM062811.1 coordinate 966,431,821, forward strand.
GTGCTTAGAATTCATCCCTTGGGTACTATCTAAGCACTGGCATATTGAAATGGCACCAGTTCTGCTCAAGCGCTGGAGTCCACTCTTTGACCTTGAGCGAGAACACCTTGGGGATGGCCCTATATGGGTGCACTTACGGGTCTACCTCTACATTTGTGGTCAGAAGATGTCTTTAAGAGAATTGGGAACGCCCTGGGTTGATACATGGACTATGATAAATCATATATAGTCACCAGGAATATGTCCATGACAAGGATATTGGTACACCTGGATACTAGGGAGGGACTGGAGGAGAACATGCAATTTCACTAGAGGAATACTTGCAGGGTTCAGATTTTAGATTATGAGGGTGTCCCCTATCGTTGCCAGAGGTGCTGGCTTCGAATTTTGTATCGATGGCTCGATCCGAGCATTCTGAAGCTACTCCCTCTGCAGATCCGCAAGGAAAAAAAATTTCACAGTCTGAGAAACGTTCAACAGAGGATTCACCGGTGGTTCATGGCGCTTGCATGGAGCATGTTTGCCCCCATCCCCATGTGTTACCAGATCTCCTGCGGCTATGGTGGCGACTGCCTCTGTTGCGGGTACATATTCTTGGACTCCCTCTCTACCATTTGATATATCATATGTTTGCTTTCCTTGTGTATCACTATACACTTCTGCACCTATTATTTGCCCCCCCTCGGTACAATGCACACTGGCTCCTTCTGCACCTACCTTCTCCCTCACTCCCCATCCCATCCCTCGGCTCCCGGAATCAATCTCCTCCACTGGGCATTCCTATGAATCCAGTCAAATTCATCACTACAATCTCTGTTCACTAGTCTGCCTAACTCTTGGGGATGGTTGTGGTATTGACATCATCCCCCCCCCTTCCCGCCCTCGAGATCTACTAGGGGTCGGCGTTCCAACATGTCAAATGCCATATTTCAGGCTGGACTAGATGTGGCTCATGGTCGTCAACCACCCATTGACAAGGTCCTTAGAGCACTGACCTCACTTACCCCTGGTTCTTCATGAAGTGGCTCTCCTTCAATTGTCGTGGGCTAGCTAGTCCACTAAGAAACTAGTCTTCCGTCATTTGTTAGATGTGGAATTGGTTGATATTATTTTTCTTCAGGAACTCTCACACCTTGTGCATTGATCACCCTCATTCTTAAGACTATTATCTCTGGATGTCATTTTCATGTCTTGGACATTCGTGGGCGATCTGGTGGGATGGCTATGGGCTACAATCTCAGGTCTGTAAAATTGCTGAATTCTTGGGGTGGAGAAGGAATCATTGGGGCTGATATTTTTTCTTCAAAATTTGGGAGGGAGCTGAGAATCGTCAATGTATGTGGGCCTGGAATCAATAGGGCACCTTTCTAGAACCAACTACTTAATCATTCCTACATGCAAGCTGATAAAATTATCATTTGGGGTGACCTCAACTTCTCTATTGGTCATGCTGAATCATGAGGTCATAATGCGCAATGTGACTCTCTATGGGTTCTAGTCTCTATTGGAGGTCCACCATCTATCTAATATCCCCATGGCTCGACTGCAACCCACCTAGCGAAATAGGAGGACTGGAGAGGCTGCACTAGCTAGGAGGCTGGATAGATTTCTGGTTAAGGATACTTTACTGGACCATATATCCTTGTATCGTCAATGGGTGGGATTCAAAGGATTGTCTGATCACTTGCCCATCTATTTTGAATTTTCTTGTGGTGACTATAAACCAAAGGCACCATATAAATTCAATTCCACATGGCTCAAGGATGAGGGTTACATACAAATGGTTTCAAAGCATTGGAAGACCCACTTACCCCAATATGGTTAATCGGTATCTGAAGTATTTTCCAACGAATTACTTACCCTTAAACATAAATATATTGAATGGGCCAAGGAAAAAATGATCAAAGATGACAAGACTTTGAGAGACATGAAATTGGAGCTTGAATATCTGGGGGACAGGGAAGGTCGTGGGTATGTCTCCTCTGAGACAAAAGAAATACTGGTCAATCTAGAAATGGACCGAAATAGAATCCTGAAGGACCGAGAGGAAACATGGGGCCTTCGAAGCTGTGCCATATGGTTACAAGCGGGGGATGAAAACCGATTTTCAAATGGGCGCCGAGTTACCAATACTATATGGCATCTGGAGGATCAAGATGGATCGCATGCAAAGAATTTCCACCACTTGTCTACTCTTATTACTTCCCATTTTGGTAGACTGTTCAGAGCTCCATCGGAGGTAAATATTGTTGAGATAATTAAGGTGGCTGACCATTTTCCCAGATTTGTGGATTAAAAAGCAGGAGAGGGTCTACTTTTCCTGTTACCATGGGGGAATTAAAAGCCACCCTAAAGTGGTTCAAGAAGGATAAGAGCCCTGGACTTGATGGCTGGTCGATAGAATTTTACCTTGCTTTCTTTGACATCCTTGGGAACGAGCTCCTACAGGTCATTGAAGATTGTCGGATGAGGGGGAGGATGTATGATGCTTTCAACTCAACCTTCATTGCACTTATACCCAAGACTGATGAACCTCAATCTTTCAATGACTTCAGGTTTATATCTCTTTGCAATTGTATCTATAAGATCATTGCCAATATTATTGCTAATTGCCTCAAGCCCATATTATCTGAGCACATAACCCCGGATCAATTTGCATTTCTTGACCATCGTCAGATACATGAAGTTGCGGGCACAACTTAGGAGGCCCTACACTCCATCAAAACTAAGAAACTTAAAGGTATGGTCCGCAAGATTGATTTGGCTAAAGCCTTTGACCATACTAGTCGGCTCTATATTCAGATGTTATTGACTCATCTTGGCTTCCCTCTATCTTTCATTCAATGGATTATGTGTTGTATATCTAATGTTTCATACAATATCCTGATCAATGGCTCAACATCATCTTTCTTCCATGCGGAGAGAGGCCTTAGATAAGGATGCTCACTCTCACCTCTTCTTTTCTTACTAATCATGGAAGGACTGAGCCGCCTCCTTATTGCAGACAAAAGACAGGGCAGACAACCTGGCATCAATATTATAAACAACTGTATACTCACCCACTTATTATTTGTTGATGATATTCTCATCTTTCTGAATGGATCATTGGGGGATACCACTGCATTCATTGCTGCTTTTCGATCCTTTTGTTTCACCACTGGTATGAAGTGAAACCAACATAAGTCCATTATATTCACTACTGGATGCACACCCAATGAGATACAGTATGCACTGCAACAATTCCCATTCACCTCTTTTCATTTTGATGATGGGCTAAAATACTTGGGTTTTCGGTTAAAACCTGCTAGTTACTGGATAACAGACTGGGTTTCGCTGGTGGCCAAAATTGAAAGGAGACTAAATATTTGGCACCATAGATGGCTCTCCAGGGCGGGTCAACTTATTCTCATCAAATCGGTCCTGGAAGCTACTCCAGTATACTGGATGTCACTTGCTTGGATACCGAAAGGCATTATCAACATAATCCAACATTTGTGTTGTAGATTCTCTGGAGGGGCAAACATGAAGGGCACACATTTGCTTGGGCCAGCTGGGAAAAGATTACACTTCCCAAAAAGTGGGGGGGTGGGGAATGGGGTCTGAAAAGACTAGATATATTTTCTAGTGCTTTGGCTGCAAAATTGTGATGGAAAGTACTCACATCGATAAATCTTTGGGTCGAGGTTGTCTCTCAGAAGTATATCTTCCCACTCCATCATCTTGACTGGATCAGACTCCCATCGTGGGATAGAGAAAATATATCAACAGTTTGGACGGTGGTCCTAAACACACTGGAATATATCAGGGATGGACTGACATGGAATATTGGCAATGGAAGTGAGGTACGTATTGGTTTGGACCCATGGAAAGGTTGTGGGAACGCATATCAACTTCCCCAGGAGTTGATTCACCACCTCTCGACCGCAGGCTTCACTACCTTGGCACATATTACAGATCAGGAAAATACTAACATCTTCAGACATGCCTGGAAATTAACTGATACATTGGGCATCCCCCTCTATTGGTAGGCCAATTGGCATTCTTACATTAATTCATTGATAGAATCACACATAAGGGTAACTGATGGGGAGGATGAGCTTAATTGGTATTTATCTCCAAGTGGGAAATACTCCCCAAAATATGGATACCTACATATCTACATAGATCACAAAGCATTTGCATCTGACTGGTGGTGGTTCGCTCTTTGGAAATTGAATTCACCGCCCCGAGCCAAGCTACTCATGTGGTGTATTCTCCGAAATGAGTCCCTACTGGGGATAACTTACAAAAGTTCACTTTTCATGGCCCATATTGGTGCGTTTTATGCAAACAAGAAATGGAAATAGTAGATCATTTATTCCTATATTTCCCTATTACTACCTCTATCTGGATTAAAGTTACATCACAGTTAAATATACATACTTGTTGGTAAGGGACAGATATCAGGGAGGCATGACACCAATGGTGGACTAATGCACACTCTCATATAATACGTAATCTGCTTGTATTGATATGCTGGTGCATCTGGCTACAAAGCAACGAAATTATATTTACAGATACAACTTCTTGTTGGGCACTAGCCACTTCTCATCTCATTACCACTTTTCCATGCATCCCAAAGGATGCCCGTGAACCATCTGCCCGCATCATCTTTGCTAAAATTATTGATAATGCTATTCCATGGGCATATTTTAATGGCTTGGTGCAACAACATGGCCGCGGTAGAGGAATTCTTCTACATATCACTAATACCCATTACTATAATATCCAAATCGGGTTGGGAGGAGGGACCAATAACTTTGCAGAACTCATTTCCCTTTGTCACTTATTATTCTTTGCACTTGTTAAAGGATGTCATCGTTTACAGATTTTTGGTGACTCATAGACCATCATAAAATGGTTTAATCAACAATTTGCATGTTACAAACACACACTCTGGCATATTTTGGATGATGCATTGAGGCTAAGAACATAATTTGACTATATTTCTTGTCATCCTATATACAAGGAGCGAATAAAATTTCCGATCAGCTATCCAAAGAAGCCACTGTTATAGACATTTTTGTGCCTTACAACACGAAGCATGAAATGTCGATAATCTAAGGGATCCAAAGTCCCTAAACATGTTGTTCCTACCCCTAGAGGAACAAGGTCAGCAAACCACAGCACTGAAAATCAGTTCTCCACCTGAAAACACTCAAAAACAAGCTAATTCTGGATCATGTCAACTGCTCCACTGAGCATCTGCGCTGAATGTCAACTGCTCCACTCTGTACCTGCGCTGAATGTCAAATCTAATGAAGGCTACCTGCGCTGGGCGAGATTGGCCAAGTGGAACAGTCATTCTGCAAGGTGTCAAATGCCCAGGAAGCTTCCAAAATGACACTTGGATCAGGGAATTCGCCTTGTGATGAGTAAGAGGATCTAGATCTCCAAGTGGAAGCAAGAAACTCCAAGTGGACTCAAGAACTGAAGTATAACTGAAGTGGGAGAGGACACTAGTCAGCTTCATGCCAGACTCAAGCTGACTCATCCTTTCTCCAAAACTCCTATATATAGAGCTCTCTCATGAGGTCTAAGGAGGTTGGAATCTGGTGAATGTAAGGAAGTGTTGTTGGTTTGTGCATAGAACTTTTGGGTGATTGCTTTGAAGGAGGTGAAGAGGAGATTTCTTTCTACTGGGAGGTGTTGCTGGATTGGGCCTTTTATGGTTGTAACACTCTCAGAACTTTACTTCTTCTATTAATAAAGCATTTGAGGTTCTTCTATATGCATGTGTCTTTGTGGCGTATTGATGCTTGTATATTTGATTTATTCTAATCCTTGAATCAGTTATGGATGTATGCTTCTTGTAGTTTCCCTTTCTTGTGCTTTTGCAGGATCTTTGTGTAGCTGGGCCAGTGAAAGAGCAAGGAGCTGGGAGCAAGCAACAAGGAGAGAAAATTGGATCAAACATTAGCGGAAGACAATGCTTAGTGGATCTCTTTCTCCCCTCTCTTACATCTCATAAAGAAGTAATATTGAATAGCTTTGCTTTGATTGTTGCTGAGGTACTATCACCCTTAGAGTGGGATAGGGTCATTCCGTATTGGATACTTTTCCCAACAACAGCCACACTCCAACCAAGGGGGATCTAGTTGATTAGAGAACAACATGACCAAGAGAGCTACAGTTACTACCACTGGCCATACATGGATGAGCAACAAGACAGAGTCCACAGGCCCTGATTTCATGTCAAATTTTGGGATAGATTTTTGATGTAATTATTTGAATTATAGTACATCGTATGTCTATATATTACTGAACTTATCATATGTATTTATTAAAGAAGTCTCCTTTACATGGGATTGATTCATTTTTGGACTGAAAAATACATATTGTGGTTTATGACCACTATTACTTCATATTCTATCAGCATCTTCAACATGTAATTTTCAAATATCAATGAAAATTATGATTTTTCCATGGGAAAAATAAAAAAAATACACCTGCTTAGTCAACTTCACTTTGACTTGTTTTATTGTTGCAAAAGTGTAGGATGTAGCAAATGCTTGTTTGAGAACAATATAAAGATCAAAACCAACACTTTATGGAAATAATTTGGAGAACTTCCTATAAAAGACAAAGAAGAAGTTGAACAATCATGTGACCTTAATGTAAAAATGCACATTTTCACCTGAAGATAAAAGGGCATGTGGTAAATCAGGGCATTACATTATGTTCCTGATGCCATATGGATGTAGGAAACATGGAGGACAAGCATTAAATCCAGTCTTCTCCACACTTTGAAAGGGATTTGTCCGTAGATGAGAAGAATCTAAATCTTAAAAAATTACAAAGTAGTTGTTTGTGACAAGGAAAGAGTTGGATTTAGAGGTGATAAAACAACATCTTGTAAAATATCTAGATGAACTTCTTAAAGCAAAAATATTGAATGACTTTCCCATTAGCAAAAAACTTGGGCAGTCAATAATCTAGGTTTACTCAACCCAAATTTTAATCAAGGTAAAAATTGAATGCATGCATAACTTTTACTCTTTCAAAACTAATAGAGATCTCAATCAACCCTTTACACAACTATTTTGAATGGACAAACCACACCAATTATTTCTTGCTTCAAATGGACTCTTATAAAAATTAAAGAAGAGTTGAGTATGATAAAGCCTTCTAAAACATATGGAGCATTACCTAAAGTGAGTGAAGCAAACTCCCTTAAAGGATGGAGATGTCAAAAATGAAAGTAATGAGAGACAACAACACCTAGAGTTACCATCAGTAAGAGTTTGCAGGATGTAAGGGAATGAGTTACATCCATTGGTTCTCTCCGTTGCCATATACAAACCTAAAGAGACACTCTATTTGGACATAGGGTTACTAGTCAAATGGACTCATATTGTGTCAAATCGTGCTACTAGAATACATAAGTTGTGTTGGAGATATTGTATATACATACCAAGATCAAGCCGTGATGTATTGAATAGCAAGGAAAAAAAAACATAAGGCATAGGCACAATAGAGAATCATTATCATTTGTAAATACAAGAGAATTTATACCTATGTGTGTGTGTGTGTGTGTGCATGTTGAGACCAACTTCATAGGGCTCACCTAATTTGGTACTTCTAAGTTGACATTAAATGTCTAATCTAAATATTGAGTTGATGTTACAAAAAAATGTGTTTAAATAAGGATGGTGGGGCAATTTGTAGTTAGGTTTGCAATATACAGGGGTGGTAGAAAGCATGGAGCTAACCTACTCCAAGGATCGAGGTTGATCCCTATTGAGTTGGTTCACTTCATTTGCAAGAGGGGTATTTCCATATTTGAGTTTTCTTGTTGCATGTGGGGTGACATTATCATTTTGAAGACATGAGAACCCACTTTGAGCTCTCACATCTATTATTAAAGGAAAACTACAATTATATTTGCATGATTAGAAAAGGAAGGGGATTTTGGGAATTGAACATTAACTTGAGTGCCATGTTGTCACTATTGAATGAATTTAACATGCATTCAAGTACCTTTGGAGCTGGATGTTACCAGTGGAAAACCTTTTTTCGATAATTTGTTTTAACTTTGAGGGTGTAACACGTCCTCCCACATCTACCCAAGAAACTGGACAGTCGAGGTAAAAATGCGATGAGAGGCTACTATGATATGATTCAACCTCCTAGGTAACCTTAAGGAAATGGAATTGACAGAAACACAACACATAAACCTCCCTCAGGTGCTTCAGGACCCCTAGGAGCTAATCCACCACTCCAGGTGCCCAATCCCTAAGTTAACATAACATTTAGATTAATTAAACCCAAATTTTCTCCCATGAAAAGGCATGCATGTGAATGAAACGCTATAGTCGGTCTCACAGGCTTGCCTGCCAGCGACGAGAGACCCAATTCATCAGTTCTATGCCAGCGACTCTAGGATTTGAGCCATTTTTTCAGGCCCAGAGACCAAGTCACTACCCAAAATTGAACCATCTCTTCAAATTAGTAAAATAACATGGAAATGACAGTACTAAGGAAAATACTTGTTGAAGACCTTGATTGGACCCCTACTAGCCATGACAGGAATTTTGTTAAACACTTAGTAAATTTGCAACCTACAGGTGTAAATAACAGATCTGAGCATAGGGGTCTCATACTTATATGAGATTCGTCATGAAACATCATTTTCTTACACTTTTACTACAATTCCATCCATTAGGTCATAGATACATTGTCCATTCATATATAAGTAAAAACAAGATGAGAGACATACATAGTTGTTGTCATAAAACATATAAATAACCAACATAATAAGGGCAGAAATATCCATGAAATCACATCCATATAACCACATATAATCCATCATAATACTCATAGCAATACGAGGAGAAATAACCTTTCATTAATGATGCAAAATCCAAACCCAGGATGGGACTTCCATGTTCCACCCGACCGTAGAATGGTTGAGTCGAATCTCTCTTCAGCCATTCACCCCCATGCCATATTCTAAGCATGAATTTGGGATCTCATAAAACATATCAATAAAAAACCATCCAAGGATTCTAGAGGCCATCCACCTCAACCCATCAAATAGACATTCCACCTCGTGGTGGGACATCACAAAACCATCATCAGATTGGTCTCCATCCAAGCCTTCCAAGACTTCCAGAGCATTTGTTCCAACCAAGGCCTCCACGACTAGTAACTCAACCCACAACTTATACAGGGCTTCCAGAGTATTTTTCCAACTGGGGATTCTAGGACTAGTAACTCAACCCACCAAGGGCTTCCAGAACGTTTGTCCAACCAAGGGTTCTAGGACAACTAACTCAACCCAAGTTGTTACAAGGCTTCCAGAGAGTTTGTCCAACCAGGGCTTCCAGGAACTAATAACTCAACCCAAGCTAAGGAAACATGAGAACCAACCAAAACAAAACAATGAAAATAAACCTACAATCACCATGGCTATCCAGGAAATGGAAAGGCTAGGCAATCCATTGTCAATCCCGACCATCCTCTATGCCAATGATCACAACCAAAAATCCACATGCATATGCCATGCATGCCAAAAATAGTGAAGGAAACATACATGTAACTCGGTACCTACAAGAAAATCTGATGTAGCTACTGATCTTGATGCCCTCTTGTGGTTTCGTGCTCTTCCTTTGCCTTCTTGCTAAAAAAATCCAAGTATGCCACACCCTCCAAGAGTGTTCCAAGAAAACTCTAAGTCTCCAAGAGTATGAGAGAGAGAGAGAATAATGAGAGAACTCCAAAACTGAACTAACCAAATATTGACCACTAATACTCAAAAGCCTTTTTTTATTAATGAGGTCTCTATTTTCTTCATTTTCCATTATTTTCCTTCATTTCCCTCCTCACATGCAACCTGTGACCCTTCACCTTCATTTTCTCCTTATTTCCATTATTTTCATACATAAAATGCAAATAAATGTCTCTTGCCTTTCCGAAACCTTAGCCATTGCCTTTGCCAATTTCATTAGCCATAATAAACCGAATCAACACCACTAGGATGTTTCCCCCACCATTCAGCTTGGAATACATGTCCCATCATCCGTGGACATATATATATTTTTACATGGAATTTTCACAAGGGTTGTTACAGAACCCTCCTCCTTGGGGAAACAACGTCCTCGATGTTCAACAACACCTATAACCACAAAACTGTTGTAGTAAAATATAATGCTAATGGAGATTTATAACACAACTCGTTGCAACATTTACAATGACCATCTACTAAAACAAGCCAAACATATCGTTTACTGGAGCTTTATAACACAACTCATTACGATATTTACAATAACCACATATACACATACACATTTGCTTCAACCAACAAATAACCATACTGTCTATGGATCTTTATAAATCCAACCCGATACAATATTTACAATAATATACACACATTTTCTCAACCAACAAATAAAATGATACAATGCCTGCATCTGCAACAAGGGAATCCAGAGGCTCACACCTCCACCCTCAAGTAATACCAGGATTGACCTCCTTCCCAGGAACTCCAGAATCCACTGCCACAGTCAAACTATATTCAATGTCCAGTGCTATAATCCTGTGCCACTTGTCCTCTCAGTGAACAGTTGTCGACTCATGTTCTAGGGCACACTCCCAATGTGCATTTGATTCCATCTGGGAATGTTAATGACCAAAACAAATCCATCCCCGATCTTCCCTTCTCTGCTACATAGTTTCTTGGGCAATCCAGTCAACCACTTCCGTGTAGTCACTCACCTTCCACATTCTATTGGCACCCCCATCTCGAGTAGTCCATTCCTTGGCAAGGCTTCCTCGCATTGGAAGATACAAAAACCAAGGCATATCCCTGCTTCAAAACCATCATACCAGTCATAAAATGCTCATGGAAATCAATGAACACTATTGGGTACTAGTGTCCCACAATGGCCCTGCTCTTGAAGTGCTCTACCAGCATATTACTGCATGTTCCAATTTCTTTTATTGTTGCAAATTCTTGCAGACGATTTCGGCCACTCAACCAAGCATGTTCATGCATTTCTATTCCAAGCACATAACTTCCATTATATTTAAAATAAATTCACATCATACCTTATTGGTAGCTTGTCAATAAGGTACATTTGCAATCTTATTTGCTTCCTGTCACAACAAGTCAAACTAGCATATTTGACCAAATCAACATGTATAAAAATATCTCATTAGGTTAGCTCAAAACATAACCATCATAGATCAAAATCATAAATCACATGTAACCATCATAAACCAGAATCATAATTCACATGTAATCATCATATACCAGAATCATAAATCACATGCATAATAAAACTGAAATAATATATTGATACTTATCCTTTAATCGATCCTTACTTCTGCCTTTGTTCTTATTTCGTACGCACACTGGATCGATTGCCACACTCGACAAACACCCAGTGCCTTCTCCTCAACCAGGTGCACATATACATAGTGTGCATCACACACATACAACCACACACGACATACAAATCCATGCAATACATGCACCTACACCTGACATACAACACATACACCTACACCTAGTGTATACAATACAATACATACGCCTACATCCAGTGCATAACATAATACATACACCTACACCTGGCGTACAACACAACACAATACATCTATACCCAATGTACAACACCACACAATACATGCACCTACACAATGCACATACCTAGTACCACATGCCCTCAACACAACATGTATGACATGCACACAATACCACATGTGCACCAGTACCATATGTACAACATGTACACAATACCACTTGTACACCGCACCACCTACACAACGTGTGCACAACATCACATGTACACGACGCCACCTGCACAACGTGTACACAACGCCACATGTACATTACACCACTTGTACAACATGTACACAATACCACATGTACATAGTACCACATGCACGACATGTACACGACACCATATGTACATAGTGCCACATGCATGACATGTACAGAACACCACTTGCACACAATGCCACTTGTACAACAACAAACAGAACACCACATTCACACAACACCATATGTACATAGCACCACATGTACAACATGCACGCAACACCACCTGTACATAGCACCACATATCCAACATGAACATAGCATCATTTGTACACAACACTGCATATCCAATCACGTGCACAACACCATATGTAATATTCACACAACACTATCTGTACCATCCTATACATAACACTGCATAAACAACATGCATACGCGCCATATATACACAACACCGCATGTGCACACATGATAGATGCAACATGTACAACATATGCACAACAATAGTACCACACATCCAAAACCACACTATCCTTACCAAGAAACCTTGCTTCCAGTGCCTTATCCATGCTTATCCTAGCATGCCGCAAACCACACTGCTTTCATTTTGCTGATGTATCCCTCGATATAACCTGTCCATAACATAAGCATAGGCATAATACAAGCATACAATATAAATTCATATTCATATGATACTGGCCTCATATATTTGTCATGACTACTCTTCCCAATTTATTCCTCATAGCTAGGAACTTCTTCGTGCCATTCACGTGCATAGGAAATCATTCCGCCACAAGAACAATTCTTGATGATCTGTCAGACAGTTACATAGATACATGGATACATACATACATATATGTAAACATTAGCATAAACAATAATGATCCTGTTAGACAATGATATGCATACATACATATATAGACACATAAATGTTAGCGTTAATAGTCACGATCCATGACGACCCTCTCAAACATGACATACATACACACCTACATGTATGCATATATAAACATTAGAATAATCATGATCATAACATAATTACCAGATATTAAGGTCAAGGGTTAAGAGAGCTTCCTTTATTCATGCAACACATGCGCAACATTAAGAATAGTCATTCCCAACATAACCAAGGTATATGACGCCTCAGATCCATTTAATTTACCTTTTGGTTACCTTTCTCATGACTTTACTGCCACCGTCCATTTACCACAATGGACCCAGCCAGTCTAATCGATTGTCATAGTCTTACCTTCTGCTGCGCTTACTCATGCATCGAGCTTCATCCATGTCTTACATTATCTGTTGGGTACCACACAGCTCTCCCTGAGCTCCATTAACTTTCCTCTTTCCAAACCAATTCCCAAGACTCAAAACAATAAAATGCAAGAACGGAAACAAAAAAAAGAAGACCATGAAACCCAAAAGCAATACGACACCGCAACAAAGTGGCATAGCTATCCACCAGACACAATCAAAATTGCAAATTAAGCGCAGCAATTCATGAAAGACAAAAAGCACAAGGTTGACGACAAACACCATGACTCAATCCCAATGGTTCCCAGGGAAAGCTCAACCTGAGCCTTCTTGAATATTTCATGGCAGTCTCTTACCATGCAATCCCCTACATCATACTACCATAAACACATAACTATCAGTGCATAAATAAATATAACAATATACCATTTATCTTACCTTGTTGTGCCAAACATGTTGCTTGCAACTGAACACATCCAACTCATCTCTCAAGGGACTCTAGTTCCGTCCACCTGTAACTAGAAACTAGCTAACATATCTATCAAGTACATATTCATGAATCTAGCACATATCCACATAATTTCATACAAATTAGGGTTAAGAAGACTTCCTATATGCAAAGAAATCATTCGTTTGGAATTAGGGTTTCCAAACATAGCCAAAGGAATTCTTGCCCAATTCTTTTATTTTACCCTTTTTACCTTGTTGCAATAGAGTCTAACTATCTATTGCCGCATCACCCAACTATTAGCTATATAAACACATAAACTATTACCTTGTCACACTAATACAAAGCATGTTTCATGCCACTGCTCACACGTGTCAACCACATGTTCCAAATATCAAGACAATCATATGTATCAATTTGAAATCAACTTTTACAAACAATCATGTCATAACCCATAATCAACTCATAGTTGTTAGACATAATGCTACAACTGTCAACTACATTCAAGTACATATCAACTGTCTCAACACATATGTGTTAGTACAATCATCTTAAAACAAGATCATTGGAACACGTACTCATATCATGAAATTCATCAAACATTCAACCAACTTGCACACATACCATGCTAAATAAATCAACTAGACAACATAATCAAACAGTTAAGTACTGAATATACGACATACGCAAACTCATACCTTAATGTACCCCAGGGGACGCTATCTTGTCTGCATGATCAATCTAGTTAGCAAAATATAACTTTACAATCTGTCAACTCAAACATAAATAAGATCACGATATCCATAACACTAACTAACTAACATGTTCACATCATAACTCATAGGCATGTATAGTTCATGCATAACAACCACGTGTGCAAAGTCATCACAAATATGTCAGATCATACCTGAATATCATAACCATAACCATCTGCATAGTCCAATCCAATTTAGCATGATACATATAACATCAGATCTTAATGTAATAACCCTAATCATCAAGTTAACTAACATATAACAACAATCAGCTAACATATAACATGCCCATCAACAACATATAACATGATCATCAAGTTATCTAACATAAAACAAAAATAGCAATGCATACAACCATATGTTAATATCATCCATGACACATGTGCATGTGACTATACTAATCAACTATCATCTATCATATATGTTACCATAACATCAAAAAATGTACATAAACCTAATGTATATAAACCTAATTCACATGACAATCCTTAACTTACATACCTGCATACCAAACATACAATACATGTATAACAATCTACTCTTATCCCAAAGTCTAACGTTGCAACCTCATTATGGTGATCTGCGTCTCCTACTCTATCTTAGCCAACACATTAGAATCATAACAATCAATAGCACCATGATGACTTAAATTTCATACCATGACTTCACAAGGCATGTTTGACCTACTATTCATGCATAACTATAACCAAGGCCATACATGCATAACAACTACATATAGACATATAACACATGAGTATGAAACCATATAGACATCATTCTAGCTAGGGTCCAGTCATTAATGCATGACCATATCAACTACACAAGCAATGACCTCATGCATGACAATAACAACCACCTCACGTGATAACATGTGAACACTGACATGCATAACAATGCATAATCAACCATAAACACATGAAGGCATAATCCATGACAACACCTTCAACCTTCACATGGCGACATCACTACAACCATGATCAACACCATGCAAATGCAACAAGCACATGGACTACATGCATAAGGAACACATATGCAACCAACATGAAAGCATGATCAACACACAACCCAAGGAGAGTGCAACCACACTCTGATACCACTTTGTAACACCCTCCTCCCACATCTACCCAAGCAACCAGCCAGCCAAGGTAAACATGCGATGAGAGGCTACTATGATATGATTCAACCTCCTAGGTAACCTTAAGGAAATGGAATCGACAGAAACACAACACACAAACCTCCCTTAGGTGCTTTATGATCCCTATGAGCTAATCCACCACTCCAGGTGCCCAACCCCTGAGTTAACCTAGCATTTAGATAAATTAAACCCAAAGTCGCTCCCATGAAAAGGCATGCATGCGACTGAAACCCTATAATCGCTCTCACAGGCTTACCTGGCAGTGACTAGAGACCCAACTTGTCAGTGCTATGCCAGTGACTCCGGGATTTGAGCCATTTTTTCAGGCCTAGAGTCTTGGTCATTGCCCAGAATTGAACCATCTCTTCAAATAAATAAAATAATATGGAAATGACAATACTAAAGCAAATACTTATTCAAGACTTTGATTGGATCCCTACTAGCCATGACATACATTTTTTCAAACACTTAGTAAATATGAAACCGATAGGTGTAAATAACAGATTTGAGCATATGGGTTCATACTTATCTGAGATTCGCCATGAAGCATTGTATCCTTATCACTTTAACTGCCATTCCATCCATTAGGTCATATATACTTGTTCATTCATATATAAGTAAAAAACATGATGAGAGACATACATAGTTGTTGTCATAAAACATATAAATAACCAACATAATAGGGGCAGAAATATCCATGAAATCATAGCCATATAACCACATATAATCCATCATAATGCTCATATTAATACCAGGAGAAATAACCTTTCATTAATGATGCAGAATCCAAACCTAGGATGGGACTTCCACATTCCACCCGACCGTAGAATGGCTGAGTCGAATCTCTCTTCAGTGATTCAACCCCATGCCATATTCCAAGCATGAATGTGGGATCTCATAGAACACATCAATCAAAAACCATCCAGGGCTTCAAGAAGCCATCCACCTCAACCCATCAAACAATGATTCCACCTCACATCTGGACATCACAAAACCATCATCAGATTGGTTCCATCCAAGCCTTTTAGGGCTTCCAGAGCGTTTGTTCCAACCAAGGCTTCCAGGACTAGTAACTCAACCCACAACTTATACAGGGCGTCCAGAGCGTTTGTCCAACTAGGGCTTCTAGGACTAGTAACTCTTCCCACTAAGGGCTTCCAAAGCATTTGTCCAACCAAGGCTTCTAGGACAAGTAACTCAACCCAAGCTGTTACAGGGCTTCTAGAGCGTTTGACCAACTAGGGCTTCCAGGAACCAATAACTCAACCCAAGCTAAGGAAACATGAGAACCAACCAAAACAAAACACTGAAAATCAACCCACAATCACCATGGCTATCCAGGAAATGGAAAGGCTAGGCAATCCACTATCAATCCCAACCATCCTCCATGCCAATGACAAATCACAACCAAAAATCCACATGCATATGCCATTCATGCCAAAAATAGTGAAGGAAACATACATGCAACTCAATACCTGCAAGAAAATCTGATATAGTTGCCGATCTCGATGCCCTCTTGCACTTTCCTGCTCTTCCTTTGCCTTATTTCTTCAAAAATCGAAGTATGCCACACCCTCCAAGAGTGCTCCAAGAAAATTTTAAGTCTCCAAGAGTATGAGAGAGAGAAAGAATAATGAGAGGGCTCCAAAACTGAATTGAATGAGTCTTGCCCACTAATCCTCATAATCCTTTTTATTAATGACGCCTCTATTTTCTTCATTTTCAATTATTTTCATTCATTTTCCTCCTCACATGCAACCTGTGACCCTTCACCTTCCTTTTCTCCTAATTTCCATTATTTTCATACATGTAATGCCAATAAATGCCTCATGACTTTCCAAAACCTTAGCCATTGCCTTTGCCAATTTCCTAAGCCGTAATAAACCGAATCAACACCCACTAGGACGTTTCGCCTACCATTTAGCTTGGAATACACGTCCCATCATCTGTGGCCATATATATATTTTTACATGGAATTTTTACCAGGGCTGTTACAATATTTTAAGAAGGCAAAGAGTTTGAGATTAAATGGATGGATGGTGGATTTTTATTTGTGTTTCTATGACTCCTAGAAGAGGAGTTGCTAAAAGTGATAGAATATTTTTTTTGGTGGGTGCACTAAACAAGAATTTATAGCTCTAATTCCAAACCAAAATGATCAATATAACTTTGATGATTATAGGCCTATATCACCATGTAATTGTGTACAAAATTTCAACAATAATTCTAACAAATAGGCTTAAAAAGAATTTTCCCTAATTTTATCTCAAGGAGTTGTATAATTTTCTTCATATTGGAAAAATTCATGTGGTCATAATAACCCAAGAATGACTTCATATATCAAAGGAGAAAAATTAAACTATGATGATGAGATTAGACTTAGCTAAGGTTTTTGATATGGTGAGCCAATTAAATAATAGGATTATTTTTATTCGAATTGGGATGAGATTTCCAGTAGTAAATTGGCTTATGGGTGCAATTACTCAACTTCCTTTGTTGTATTGGTTAATGGGTCAATGTTTAATTTCTTCTATCCTACCAGGGGTCTAATGCGCGGATGCCTTATGTCTTTCTTCTTATTCTTGTTGATTTCAAAAGGTTTGAGAAAAATGGTAAATGTATTTAAAGGGAAGGTAAGAGTATTAAAATGGGAAATCATTTCCCCTTATCTCATTTACTGTTTGTAGATGACATGGTTCTGTTTAGCATGGGAACAATTAGGGAAGTATAACAATATAAAGAAGTTATACAATAAGGCAACAAGGATGTAGGTGAATGTTCATAAATCTTCATTGTTATTAAATGGCCTAGAATCGGTTTTAAAGAGATAGTTTGTTCAGGTATTTGATGTGGGGTTAAAATATCTAAAGTTTGTTGAAAACAGCAACAAGAAATGTTAAAAAGTAACATCAAGAAAAAATCCCAATTTGATTTTTCCATGAATTAAATTGAGAATAAAGTTGTAATTCCACATCTCATGACAACTTGTAATAGTTAACTAAGTTAGTTTGACTTCGTTGGCTGAGATAATTCGAGTTGAGGGTATAAATAGAGTCATGTAGAGTGTCTCCTACAATTAAGAGCACTAGTTGAGTTTATTTCGAGTGGTAATTATCTAATTCAATCTAACTGAGTTAAAGTCATTTAAACTAGTTCCAACTGATGAAGGGATTAGTGGGAGGTTTAGTAATGGGGTGCTTCCTGTAGTAGTGGGGTGTTGCCTATGGTAGTGGGGTGTAACATGCAGTAGTGGGGTACAACCTGCAGTAGTGGGGTGTTGCCTGCAGTAGT
The DNA here is from genome assembly GCA_031772625.1 of Pinus tabuliformis. Taxonomy (NCBI): domain Eukaryota; kingdom Viridiplantae; phylum Streptophyta; class Pinopsida; order Pinales; family Pinaceae; genus Pinus; species Pinus tabuliformis. The sequence goes on from CM062811.1 coordinate 966,450,507, forward strand.
GGGGTCCAGTCACCAATTGAGTGTGGTGTTGCCTGATGTACAATGAGGTGCTTTCTGTCGAACAGTGGCATGCTTCCTAAAATACAGTTTGGTGTTTCCTGCAGTGATCAACCAATAAACAGAAGATTCACTCATAATTAACTCATGCATGTCAGATCAAAGAAAGACCCAGTTGAGATTGGAGTTCAGGGACAATGTACTATCAGTTGTAAAATCATCTAAATTAAACAGATGGTGCATGTAATGAGAGGAAGGAATATGAAGATTGCACAATTCATAATTGTGGAATTTCCCAATTAAATAGAGGCTAATTCCCAACGGAACAATGCAAGGAATTTGGATCTTGGAGGCCCAGAAATTTGGTTAAGTATTGGCTAAAGGCAGTCAGTCAGGCAGAGGATAGAAAATCCTTGTGCAGGTTGAGCTTAAGGTTGAGCAAAACATATTGTATTCATCCAAATTATTTGGCTAATGCAATATACATATAATAAGGGTTTTTAGCTATGTCTTTCCCCAGAAAATCATTGTGTTATGCGTGATTGAATTCTTTCTCTTATATGCTTCATGATTTCATCAATTGTTTATTGTTTCCGTTGATGAGTAGAGTAGATTCAAGTCAATCTTTTTAGTATATTACAATTTGCAGTTTGAATCTACAAGGAATTTCTAGATGGTATCAAAGTTGAAATCACAATAGAAGAGAAGAATTAGAAGTTGTCCTTGTAGGTGAATAGAATTTGGAGAATCATTTTTCAGAGCTATCAGGATGTCCTTCTACGGACTGAGACTTGAATATGCCCTTGAGGGTAGTTCAAATTACATTGCTTGGAAGGATAGTATGGAGGCAATGTTTGAATATAATCAACCGAAGGAATTCATAGATCATGATATCTCGAAGCCTCCAACATCTGATGCTAAAGATCTAGCAGAGTGGAAGAAGAGTGTAGCAAGAGCCAAGAGGATCATCTTGGAGGGTGTGAGAGACTACATAGTCTTGAAACTACATGGAAAAGAGACTCGCTTTGCTATGTGGAAGACCCTCAATGAGCTATTCGGAAATAAAAGTGAAGCCAAGAAACTTGAACTGATGAAGAAATTGAGGATCAAAGACAATGGGTATGAGGTAGTCTTCAGAGATGGAAAGGCCTACCTCAAGCATCTTGATTCATGTCAACTCAAGCAATTTTATGTTAGGGTTGAGAGCCTCTACACATTAGAGGAAGAGGCACGCATAACCTTGAGGATCAAAGCAAGGATTAGAGATGTTGTGGTTGAGAGGGAGCATGATTTAGCTCTTAAGAGGAAGTTTCATCCAGTTGACAATTGGGTTGACCACAAGGATGATGATGAAGAGGACTAGTCATAGACCTCCAGTAGGAGGAGATTTCAAGCTAAGTGGGCAGAGGGAGCACATGCAACCATACCTCCAGGTGTGAGGTGGGGCAGTATGAAACCTTAGTCTAAGAGTTTCATAAATTGGGCAGGATCCATTGAGGTGTTTTTTGTCTCATGGACCATTACCTTGGTACAGGGGGCCCACAATTTTCAATAGTAGGAGGATCAATGTTAATCAGATACTAAGGAGTGGAAAGCAGTGTCGAAAATAGAGTAGGAGGCTCAGTAGAAGAGTCAGCAGCAACACGGTTTTCCTAGTAGATAGTTGCAGAAACAGTGATTTAGTTTATTTTGTTTGGATGTTTTTTTTGGGTTGCAGATGTTGCAGTAGAAACAACAACAGTGACAAGTGTTGCATGTAGAACATTCCAAAGGTACCAAATCAAGATAGAGTTTAATTCCTTTCTTGTTTAGAGGGAGTGTTGAAAATAACCACAAGAAATTTTAAAAATAGCATCAAGAAAAAATCCTAATTTAATTTTTCCTTAAATTAAATTGGGAACAAAATTGTAGTTCCACATCTCATGACAGCTTGTAATAGTTAACTAAGTTATATTGACTTAGTTGGATTAGTTAATTCAAGTTGAGGGTCTAACTAGAGTCATGTATAGTGTTTCCTACAATTGGGAGCACTAGTTGAGTTTATTTTGAGTCGTAATTATTTAATTTAGTCTAACTGAGTTAAAGTTAGTTAAACTAGTTCCAATTGATGAAGGAATTAGTGGGAAGTCTAGTAGCGGGGTGTTGTTGGCTTGAGGGGGCCTGACCCAGCTTTAACTTTAATTAGCCAAACAAATCCCTACACTACTGGCCCTTTCGGCATTAGCCTATGGAGCGCGGATTGAAGTCTCACCCGAAGCAGTATGGGGGAATGCTGGAACCAAGTTTCCACACCCTTGAGATGGTTGTGATGTCATTTGATCTCTTCTATCCCTGCCTTCGCATAGGTGATCTCGATCTAGGGCTTGTGAGACAAACCCTCTATTCCGACCTTCAATACCCTCGCGAAAGTATACAGTTGACCTTCGTGCAGCCCTAACCTATGGCTTGGGTACTTTCACGCTGCTATGGCAACATGATATGCAGACTCCTCAATTATCCTAAGTGATTTGTTTACTTGTCAATACTTAAAGTTATCACCGCATAAGAAGATATTCGTGATTGCATTCAAATAGTTGATGTAATTGCATTCATTCACACACCATATAAACATAATAAAGGAAATTCATACACAAAATATCCAAACCCATCAACAGAACAATTACACGGAAATTGCAGAATAACTCCTTTTATTAATATCTTTCAAGTATTACAGACTCTGTGCACCCTGTGCACACAGCTACAGGGGTCCGCGCACTCAGCTGCGGACTTCTACCCTAGGCCTCTGCGCACTCAACTGCAGAGCCTCTACCTATGCTACAACCCAAGACTTAGACTTCTAGCTCTAAATTTATGACTCTCTTACTCATGCTATCCTTGGTTATTCTAACTACTTAGAGCTTAGCTTTTTTTATACAATCCCATGGTCCACGGACCATGGGTAGATCTCTTACAACCGACTTTACATTACAAAGCTAAGGGCAAACTACCCTTTGTGACACATAATACCTTCGCGCTCCGTGACCACAAAATGCAGAGTCTTTGCAGTAATATTACAAAACTTGACTTAAACATGGTCTTTTAGCCCCAAAAATTCCCTTGGGAGATCCCGCTCCCAGTAGGCCCCCAACACAAACATCTTAATGAGGAAGTTGTTCTCCCCAAACATATCTCTCCACTACAACCTGTAGTTGGACACACCACGTTGTTGATTATTGACATTTGTTTCACCTCTTTTCTTCACATCTCAACTAATTTGAATGCCTACCACTGGAAATCACTGTGAAGACGTCAATATGGCGAACAATGTTCGCCAACAACTGCACATAATCTAATATACCTCACATTGTTGTTGTTATTGCTCTACTGCCAATATTTCACTGTTGTTGCAACTACTGCAATAGTGAGTCTGACCTCGCTTGAACTCCCTTTGAAACAGAACTCAGAAATATAACCTGGATAGAAACTCCTATGTGGAGTCTCATTCTAGCTAAAACTGCACCTGAAACCTACAACTGGGCAGTTTACACTGCCTCCTCCTATCACATGAACTTCCTGCAACTGGAAACTCGATCTCTATGGATCTACTATGTCCTTGCAACTGGATTTTCAGTTGTCTACTGAGCCTTTGACTACAACTAGCTATGCTTTGTCTACTGATCATCTGATTGTGCCCAACTGTCTCAATGCCTCTCTAGTATCTGACTACAACTAGCTCTACATTATCCCTCAAGATTTGATTATGCTTGTTGAACATTAATCATGTTACTCTATATTATGGGCTCCCATAGCAAAGGAATTGATCCATGTGAAGAATAATACTCTTCCAATGGAGCATGCCCAATCCTGCAACTCTAAAGCATCGTGCTCCTCCATCTTGAGGTATAGTTGCTATCAATGCAAACTACTCCAACCCAGAGGTCAACTATTCTATCTCTTCCGAAGTTGTTGTTTGCTCCCGCCCCGTCTTGTCCTTCTTTCTCTTTGGACATTGGGTGATGTTGTGACCAAATTCACCAAACCGAAAGAATTTTACCTTCGACAGGTTCTTTTTATTCTTCTCGCCACCCTTTGAGTTATGTCCCTAACTGGGACCCTTCTTTTTCTTCCCTTACTAGCAAGGGCTACATTCTCCTCTTCCTCCTTCTCTAATTTTAGTCCTTTGTTGTTGTTGCTATTGATGGTACCTTCTATGAGGCTAAGTCTTAGCTCCTCGTGAGTGAATTCACTCCATAGGCGATCCCATCCTATAAGTGTGTCTCATCCAGAGATAACTTGTATGAATGTACACCACTCCTTGGAAAATCCATTTAGAGTTGTATGCACCAGCTCATCCTCAAATGGTTTCTCCCCAACGGTTGCAAGCTCATATCGGACATTTAGAAATATGGTGAGATAGGAAGTAACGCCTTCACCCTTCTACATTTTAGTGGCCCTTAGCTTCTCCTTGAGAATCATTTTTCTATTCTTCGATGGATTCTCATAAAAAAATTACGATGACATCCCATATATCCTTTGTTGTATTTTTATCTACAACATGCGAGACAACGTGATCCCGAACACCATCCAAGACAATTCTCTTAGATTTTTCCATCTCTTTGTTGAAGGTAGCCAACTTTTGTGGATTTTTTGGCTCTTCCATGACATTTTTCACAAACTCCTTCATACCATGCTCATCAAACAGGAATTGCATTCGGGCCTTCTAGACACCAAAGTTAAAAACTCTATCAATTATATCTTGATCCTTGAGTCTTGTCGTAGCCATTCCTGTGAAACTCAAATAAACTAGAGACTGGATCGTGAAATATCATTTTCTTCCTTGCTTGACCTTCCTTATGCTACTTGCATTCCCTTGTGAATGCATAGATCTACTCCTGCAGTTGCCTCTGGTGTCCTTCTCGGAACTAGCACTACATGTTGCTTCTACTAAGTAACTCACTCTACCTTCTGGAAGTCCTTCTCCAAAATCTAGCATATGATTTATTGCTTCTAAATCTCACATTGGCTTATTATCAAAATCATTATGGCCTATTTATCCCTAAAATCATAGATATTATTCCTAAAGTTTGAATTGGAAACCATTTGAGAAATTTTGTAAATATCCTCTCTATGTGCTTTTCTCTTCCTTCCCCGCACAAATATGCAACTGCAAAACCTTGCTGCAAATATTTGCACCCATATTTTCTCTGCATATCAACTGATCTACTCATTGGAACTACTTCCCAACAACCACATTCCCTGCAAACTATGCTTCAAAGGCTATTCAAACTTTTCCTCCAACTAGATCTAGAAATCGAACCCTCTACCTCTGCAATTCACACCCCTAGCTTGTCCTACATGAATCTCAACTTTGTGCTTCATATATTTGTCTAAAAATGCATGATCTCTTGATATTTCACATCTAAGCCTCTAATTTGATAAATAATGCTTTGATACCATGTGAAAATGTTCTTAAATTGCAGCAACTAGAGTTTATTCTTCTAACCGATTAGCAGTTTATTTATTTTATCGCAAATAACGAATAAATCACACTGCAATTCTTCATAATAATAAAAAAATATATGCTACGAAATTAAATCGGGAACTAAGAAATAGAACACACACATAAAAATCGACACAATTATTTTGGACTAAAAAGTGCCTAGAAAAACCACAAAGGGAAAATCGGTGCAGCATATGATAGTTTATTTTATTATTATGCAGCAAATTGGAAAGTACAATAATTTGGATGCCCAAGTGGAAATCATTTAGAAAATATACTGGAAAAAATATTTGGAGAATATTTTCTCCCTCTACAATTAAATCAACCTCTATTGGCTTGCTCAAACCCCACACTGGCAAACTTGCTCTACCTGGAATTCACAATGTTGGCTCCGGACAATACGCACAACCCTAGATCTACCTCCAACTAGGTTGTTTAACCTCCCTCTACCTTTGGAAAAATTTTTCTCTGCCTTCTGAACTCAGATCTGACCTCTAGCAACTTAAATGAACCCTTTTCAGCAACTCGCTCTGCTAGACTGGTTAATTCACATTGCCTAGACAACTCTCTCTGTAAAAGAATTCAGGCTCCCTTTTCCTGCCTCTTCGGCACTGGAAAACTTCTAGGAAATTCTATGGAATCCTTCTCTTTGAATTTCTATTGCTCCCTCTCTCTAATGCTCTCCCTCTAGCTCGAACTATGCTCTCACTCAAGTTCTGAACTAGGTAGCTCGATCTTCCTAGATGACTAATGCTCACAGAATTGTGTCTCTCTCCATCCTTCGAGCTACTCTTATAATCTCTCATTGAGACTTCAAAATCCAAGATTAAATATCAATCAATGAATAAGATCAATTAGACTTCATTAGAAGTCTCTAGAGAAATCTCGAACATCCTTAAGTAATTAACTTTAATTAACCAACTTTATGAAGTTAGACTTAGCAAATAATTTAATTAAGGTGTTAAAGAGTCATATCTCGCGAAACCATTTCTGGGTATCTGAGTTCCTATGTTCCTTAGCCTCTTAGCACCATATGAGACTAGAACACTTGTCCAATGCTACCACCATAACCATTAACAATATAAAGGCACATCCATATAATACAATATCTGGGTAACGTCATGTTGCCATTAAAATTTGTTAAAGATTCATATAGACTCTACTTGCATTGATATTGACCAAGATCTGAGCCACTGGATCAAATGTTGTTCTTCATGTGACCCATGTCACCTAGGATGTATTAAAAACTAGAGTTATCGATGACTTTAAACTTGGCCTTCTTCCATAGTTTGAAAGGAAGATTAGATAATTTAACCCAAATAGGAACAATAACATCCATAGCAATCCACACATCAAAGAGAGAATTTCAAGGTTTAATCCTTGGCATATTGTGGTTCAAAAACCATAATTTTTGCAAAATATTATGCTCTTCCTCCTCACACCTAAATAAGTGACTCATATTAAATCTTTTCTCATAAAACTTACCAACCAGGGTTTTGAGGAGTAAATACCTAACCTAATCGAGATGGATATCTTTACACACACCAAAGAGATATTTCTCTCGCAAGATCTTGTGAGTTTTTTTCCATATTTGACCCTTGTGCAAATATTTGGATACTAGTAAAGGGCTTCTCAGTACCTCAAGCCCCAAACTTGATCCTATGAAACTACCTCCATATGCAAAGTGAGTAAAATCCGAAGCACAAAACTAAAAGATAGAAACACCTTCCTATACAAGGAGAGAGTGTTATTTATGTTGTCAGAAAGAGAAATATATTCCTTCATGTACACATTAGGGCCCTCATGAGAGGTCATAAATCAAGGAAGGATATCTACCAATAACAATCTTAAGCCTTCAGCGCCATGCAAGGTATTTTCAGAAGGATTCGGGGAGAATGAACCTACGTCTACCATAGCGTAGTGGTGTGGCCCATGAGGACTACAATACTGATTATCCAATATTGGAGATAGAGAGTTCACACTCACCTATTTCATAAATATTTGTTCCTTGGAGAGTTAGTAGTCCACTGGATAAACATCCTTGACAAGAAGTGTGGACCCAAACTTTGGATCAAAAAACTAAAACTCAAGATTGTGGAAACCATCAATCACCTCCTACCTCCACTCTCAATCCATGGGTGAATCTCTTACCTATTCATGTTCATAATTTTCTTTAAGCCTAGGAAAATAAAAGTAACACTCATCTATTTCAGTGACTTGTGGAAGAAGAACATGTACAAATTTTAGTTTTCATATATTTGTGATGGCTTCCTAGTGCCATTATTAAAGCTAATCATTCATAAACCCTAAATAAGCTACATAATTATTGAAAGACATTAAAGATCGACAATTGGATGAATATGATGGGCCAAGAAATTATCATTTTTTTGTCAACTCGTTACCATCATTTTTACTATTCATATCTCTTAGATGCCTCCATAATTGTCCTTTTTATATATCTTTGTTACATTCCATATGTACATATGCCATCATAATTACAAAAAGTTACTCAAAGGATATTCAAGGTAAATTGTCTACTATTATATGTTTTTATTTATAAAAGTAGGTTAATATGCGATCATTGCATAAAATAATAAATTGTGTAGCTCCTCTATGAACCTGTAGCATATTCATTGGTCAGCGCATCTCCATAGACAACTTAGCCAAACCAAGCATGGAGATAGATGAAAAAATACATCATGATCGTGATTTACCTGTCTAGTGCACCAAAGAAGTGACCTTGTCATCATGGTGGTAGAGTCAAAGTCTCGGTCAATGCAGTAACCAATCATGTGGCATAACATAGAGGCAAAGTATTTGAGGATTGTGACAAGGCAGTGTGTCAATGTAACAGCCCCTAGTTGATTTTCCATGTAAATAAAATAATACCAAGGTCATGGGACACGTATTCAAAGCTTAATGTTGGGCAAAACACTTTAGTCGGCATCACTTGTGATTAGTAAATGACTATGGAATTGGCAAAGGCATTGACAAGGCAACGTGGAAATAATTGACATTTTTTTATGAAAATAAAGGAAAATGTGAGAAAAGGAAGGTGAAGAGACATAGATTTTCATGCAAGGGAAATTAGAGGGAAAATGAAGGAAAATTAAGAAAATAGAGGCATCAATAATAAAAAGGATTCAGAGGATTAATTGCTAGCCTTTTGTTAGTTCAATTTTAGCTCTCTCATTTTCACACTCTCATTCTCTCATATTATTTCACACTTAGAGAATTCTTGGAGAATCCTTGGAGCAATTTGGCATTCACTTGGATTTGGAGAAAGAAGGAAAAGAAATCAAGGAAATGTGGGGAAACAATTGAATCAACAGCTACAGTTGGATTGCTTTGCAGGTAACAGGTTGCATGTGTGATTTCCTTGTTGATTGTTGGATGCATGGTATATGCATGTGATTTTTTGGTTATGTGTTATCATTGGCATTGAGATTTTCCTATATTGACAGTGGTTTTAGCCTTGCCTTGCCATTTCCTGGATATCCATGGTGTTGTGGGTGTTTCCACTTCTTGTTTTTTTTATTGGTGCTCATGTTCCCTATGGTTGTGGGTTGGAACAAATGCTCTTGAAGCCCTCGAACAGTTTGGGTTGATTTACTAGTTATTGGAGCCATTGGTTGGGACAAAGGCTCTTAGGAGCCCTTGGTGGGTTGAGTTTCTAGTCCCTAGAGTTGCGGTTAGAACAAATGCTCTGGAGCCCTGGAAGGTTGTCGGTTGAGTTACTAGTTCCTAAAGCCCTTAACAAATTGGGTAGAGACTAGTCTAGTTGATGTTAGTGATTTATGGACCATAGAGGTAGAATCACTGTGGTTGAGGGTTGAGGTGATTTTGCCTATGGAAACCCTGGATGGTTTTGTCTTGGTTTATTCCATGATATCCCACATTCATGCTTGGAATATGACACGAAGGTGATTGGTTTAAAGGGAGATTTTGTTCAGCCCAATCTATGGTCAGGTGGTACAACATGGAAGTCCCTGACTTGGTTGGTATTTTCATATGTTAATAAGAGTTATTTTACCATTGTAATTTATGAGCACTTGTACTAGTTATCATATTGACATTATGGCTTATTTGTCATGGTTTCTGTGTTGGTTATTTGATGGTTATATGTTCGTTATATGATGTAATATATCTATGGATCTTAACGTGTTTTAATAAGTTATCGAATGGTTGATGTATATATAGACTAACAAGTGTTGATGCTGCTAGTTAGAGAGGTTTTAGAGCCTTCTTAGTGATTCTCAAATGAATACTATCAGTTTATGATCAGATATGCATTCATGACCTCTAACTTACATGTTTTCCATATGTTTGAAGAAATGTTTGTTATGGATTAGGTAGTCTAGGTCAATTTCTTGCTTCGAGTTTGAATATTTGGCATTGTGATTATGTAAATTATGATTCTGGAAAGATTCAGGAAATTATGGGTAGTGGTCTAGAGGATAGCCTGACAAGGTGACACAGATCCTGGGACCGCGTGCTTAGAACTAAAGGATCTAAGCCATAACTGCATGGAAGCAGGCCTATGAGTGTGGTTGGAGGCCTATAATCACACCCTTGCCTTGTTATGCATGCAGTTGGGGTGTTAGGTGAGATAAAAAAAAATGGTTCCAACTCATGGATTGATCACCTAGGTGGTTGTCCAGCTCCTGAGTGATCTGTGTTCCCTGTGGTATGTCAGCAAGTGTTCAGTTTGTAGACCTCACATCCTTAACTGGAACTTGGAGGTCGACTCATGTCATAGTGAAATTCATCTCATGTTTACCCTGGAGAACTTATGAATTTAGGTAAATGTGGGAGGGGTGGTCATAGATTGGTATCAGAGCTTCCAAGTTCAAACACTTAGACTCGATGGCCTAGGTGTGATTGCTATGCATGCATGTTAGTTGTCGATATGTTTCTTATGCATGCATTGTGATGGTCATTGTTGTAGTGTTGTGTTATTATGGTGATGTTGATGTTGAGATGATTGATATGTTGATGTCATTACGTATATATATCGTGCTAATCTGGATTGATTGTGTAGACGAGATAACCTCCCCTGAACTTCACTAAGATATTATTTTGATTATGTTTATATTGGGTTTATCTAATATGACATGGTTGCAAGAAATAGAAGATCAAATATGTTGAGTAGAATGGTGGATTACAGTTCACATGACTCTTGTTACATATCAGCTCCTGATTTAGCAGACACGTTGAGAAGTCTAAAGGCAGAGATCAGAAGTTGCAAAGAAAATAATGACATGATAATTCAGTCACAAGAAAGACTTACCAGATCATAGGAAAATAAAGCAGAGGTCAAAGTAGTGATCCTTCAAAGCTTATCATATTTGCAGAGATAGGGAAAAGCAAGAATTAGTTATGGACAGGAGGAAAGGACTAATGGGGCGTATGGTAGTAGGTCTCATGGAGTACACAGGTCAGACAGCGATGATACAGTCAAAGGTGGAATATGGATGAAAACACTTGACATGAGAGGTAGTGGTTATGGGTTATGTTCTAGTTTGGTTCAGAGAGACATCGTGGTCATCACCATTATCATCCTTATAGGAGGAGTGAGAAGCATTACTTTCCAGATGAGCTCAAGAAAGCCAAACCTCCTACATTTGATGGAGAGTTGAAGAAACCGAAAGATGTAAAGCATGGTTGCTTGGGATGAAGAAGTTCTTTGACATGCGTGATGATACAAAGAATATGAAAGCCATGATAGCTATTTTCGGTCTCAAGGGAAAAAAAAATCTAGTGGAAGATGTGAAGCGTGTCAAAGGCATCAAGATAGAGGAGTTGAGTTAGCATGAGTTTAAGAGACTCTTCAAAAAGAAATACTTGTCCAAGAGATATTACGATGGAAATACTGAGTTATATGAGCTTAAGATAGGTTCTATGATAGATGAAGAGTACAAGACTAAGTTTATGGAATTGTTGAGGTATGTGCCATATATTAAGTATGATTAAGACGAAGGTTCAAAGATTCATTAGTGGGTTGCCTTTAACATTCAAGGATCAGATTGAGTATGATGAGCCTTGTCATTGGAGGAAGTTATTGGAAAAATAAATAATTGTTATGAGCAGTTAAAGCATAAGTTTGAGCATAAGCATAATTGAAGGTAATGACAAGATTAAAGGAAAATGTGATAAGAAGAAAGGAAGACCCCACGATGCAGGTAACAAGGAGAATGCAGCATCATACAAGAATTTCAATGCAGTTAACAAATGACATGGGTCTCAGTCCAAGGAGAAGAACAAGGGTGATGGAAGGAAGGTTTTGTAGTGATGGACTTGTGGTGGAGAGAATCACAGGAGAGTTTGTCAACGACATCAGGGTGGCAGACCTCAAATTTACTGCGCTCAGGAGGCACAAACAATTGGAGATGGTGGGCAGAGTATTCCTCGGATTTATGTAGAAGTGGATAATAGGTAGGTTGATCATCAAACATCTATTTTTTAGATGGAAGGTAAGTTTTTTATCAAGTTGTTTCTATTTTGATTGAACCTGGATATAACTATAGCTATATCAGTCTTTACCTAGTGGATAAGTGTTGCTTGAATAAAGAAGTGCATGTAGAGTCTTGGTTGGCTACAGGAACTAAGAAGAGAGTTCGTTATTGGGTGAGAGCTTGTGTATTTGAGTTGAATGGTATGTCTACATCAACACATCTAAATATGCTTCCTTTGGGATCATACAATATGATTTTGGGCATGGACCAATTGTACATTCACAACACTAAGGTAGATTGCTATGATAAGGCTATTAAGTGCATGAATGATAATGAAGAGAGGAGAATCTTATAGGGAAATAAGAAGCCTACATCAGTGAGAATGGTTACAATTATGCAGGAAAAGTGTAGTTATCGAAAAGGGTGTGTATTGTTTTCAATCCATATTTGTAGTGACAAAGGGAAGGATGCTAAGGATGTTGAAGTCTTGAAGAGGTATCCAGTTTTGCAACAATTTTATTATGTGTTTCCTGCAGAGATTTCAGAGTTACCACCTTATAGGGAAGTGGAATTTTCTATTGAGTTGATGTCAGGAGCAACACCAACATCTAAGGCACCTTACATAATGAGTACTCCATAGTTGGTGAAATTGAAGTTGTAGCTTAAGGAAATGCTTGATAAGGGATACATAAGGCCAAGTGTATTGTTTTAGGGTACACCAGTGTTTATTGAAAAGAAGAATGATGGTACTCTTAGCTTGTGTATTGATTACAGGCAGTTGAACAAGGTGACGATCAAGAACATGTATCCTTTGCCACAGATTGATGATTTGTTTGATCAGCTAAAGGGATAAGCAGTGTTCTCGAAGATGATTTGAGATTAGGATATCAAACAAGAATATATTTACAAAACTGCATTTCGTACCAGGTATGCACATTATGAGTTCGTAGTGGTTCCTTTTGGTCTTACTAATGCTCTAGCTAATTTCATGTGTTTGATGAACAATATATTGCGTCCTTATTTGGACAAGTTTGTGATAGTTTTCATTGATGATATATCGATACATTCTAAGAATAAGAAAGAGCATGCAGAGAACTTGCTAGTAGTATTAAGATTGCTAAGTGAGCATCAATTGTATGCCAAGCTTAGCAAGTGTAGTTTCTTTCAGAGTGAAGTTCATTACTTGGGGCATGTTGCTTCCAAGGAAGGTATAGCAATGGACCCGGAAAAGATTAAAACTAGCATGGAGTGGCCAACTCCTAGGAATGTGGATGAGGCCATCATGGTAAATTTTAGGGGTGAATTTTAGCCCAAGGGCAAAATTTAAGGTGTTTTTCATTTTAGAGGGGTGAAATTTTTATAAAACACCAATTTCATATATTTAGCCCAACTTTTATTTAAAAAATAATTATTTTTTTCGTTTTAGCCCCAAAAAAAAGGGGCAGATAAACTATGAAAAGACTCATTTGACCCGATGCACCTGGTTTAGGAGGTTATATTCCATTACAATCACCCGATTTTCTCGTTTTGGAGGTTGTATTTGGTCCCAATCGCCTTGATTTCTTCTGTGAACAGCTCGTTGTTTTCAAATTTGGTTTTCTTCTATGGCAAGGGTGTAAATAAATAAAAATATAAATAAATTGGAGGTATGGTAAATAAATAAAACCTATTTTTATACTTACTCCAAAAATATAGTAAATAAATAAAAATATAAGTGTAAATAAATAAAAATATAAATAAATTGGAGGTATGGTAAATAAATAAAACCTATTTTTATACTTACTTCAAAAATATAGTAAATAAATAAAAATATAAATAAATTAGAGGAATGGTAAATAAATAAAACCTCTTTTTATATTTAGTCCATAACCCTCTTTCTATTTAAGAATACTCAAAAAAGAGGTTTTATTTAAGTGAATCCTATGGGTCAAATACCATATTTATTAAAGAAGTATGGAAAATCAATAAAAATATAAATAAACGAGAGGTATGGTAAATAAATAAAACATTTTTTTAGGAGTTGTCTATAACGCGACTTTTTGAAAGTCTTTCCGGCGGATTTTTCCGGTCGAAATCCGGCAGGAATTATTGAAATCGCAAGTTTGATAGCTAGTTTCTGCACAATGAAAGCGTCCCAGGGGTTTTTCAGGGTGCTGAATCCAAATATGCAGTTAAAAAACCATTTTAACTGCAAGAAATCAAGATTTGACCTCAATTTCTTCGCCGGATTCCGTCACCGGAATCTTCAAAAAGTCGCATTATAGACAACTCCATTTTTTTATATTTACTCCATAAGTCACCTTATATTTACGAACACACAAGGGTGTAATTAAATAAAAATATAAATAAAGTGGAGGTATGGTAAATAAATAAAACATATTTTTATACTTACTCCAAAGGTATGGTAAATAAATAAAAATATAAATAAACTAGAGGTATGGTAAATAAATAAAACCTCTTTTTATATTTAGTCCATAACCCTCTTTCTATTTAAGAAGACTCAAAAAAGAGGTTTTATTTAAGTGAATCCTATGGGCCAAATACCATATTTATAAAAGAGGTATGGTAAAGTAATAAAAATATAAATAAATGAGAACTATGGTAAATAAATAAAACATTTTTTTTTATTTACTCCATAAGTCACCTTATATTTATATACACTCAAAAAATGCATTATATTTAGGTGAAGCCTATGGGCCAAATACCATGGGTCAAATTATTATTAATACCATGTAAAAAAACATTATTAACCCTATTAGTATTAATAAAAATGAAGATGGCACATGGTATTGACCCATGGTATTTACGTGGAATGTAGCCTATTTAAAGGGGGAATTAAACCAGCATAGATCCATCTTTACTCTGGATCTACTAAGCGCAAGAGAGATAAAATATCGTGATATGCAAACTAGCATAGAGTGAAAAATATTTGATCCCTCTTTGGGCTTGGTAGATCAAGAGTGAAAATTGATCTTGTAATTTAATGTCACTTAAACATTTTAACTCTGTTAAAATAAAAATAAAAATAAAATAAAAATCAATTATTAATTTTATTAATTTTTATAAACTACTAATAGTAGTTTCTAAGCTCCAGGTTTGTGATAACCCATGGTATTGCCCCATGGTAATACCATGGTATTCATGGAGCATAGACTATTTAAATGGGTAATTCTATCACCTTATATCCATCTTAATTCCGGGTCTACCAAGTGCAAAGGGGGATAAATAGATTTCATCCCTCTAAGAGTGGTAGATGTGGAGTTAAGATGGATATAGGTTGGTTTTTATGATAATGAAGATATTAAATAGACTTAGTTAAGATGGATATAGATTGGTTTTTATGATAATGAAGATATTAAATAGACTTAGGAAATTATATTGTAAAAAACATCTTAACGTGAATGGTTAAAGCTACAATTAGTCACTTCACAAAATTTAGTAAAAAATACCAATATCTCCATTAATATTGGTTTTTCTGATTTAACAAAAAAATTCAAAACAGTGAAATATTATCACTCTTTCCGCATCACCCTCATAGAAGAGAAATAGTGGCTACCCAGATTTCCCACCATTTTTCAAACATTCTCAATATGATATCTTCATGAAAAAGTTAAGGTACTGATGTTGGATTAGTTGGTTGAAAAATATGTTGGTTTGTACAACCTTTCATCTTCTTTTTTATTCTTAGTTTGTCGTAATCATCGCACCATATTGTCCTAAAAGGCGGAGATTGTGCACCAAAAAGGAAATTAATCCACATGTTACAACGCTATTAAAAAATGCACCAAAAAGGAAATTAATCCACATGTTACAACGCTGTTAAAAAATGCAAGATGTATGAAGGTAGTGAATTATGATAATAAGAAGTTTAGATTGGGAGAGACGTAATTAAATTTTATTATTTAATTGAAGATTTCCAATTAAAATAATAATAAATCTACATTTATATTTATATATTGATTGGAAGGCTTCTGAAAACGGTCACTTCTTTCCATCAGATCCCTTCAGGCCTTTGGGATACCTACTACTTTCTTATATTATGTAGTTGGGGCTTGCTACTTGTTGGCATGTTGGGGTGAACAAACTTGATGTGTTTTTTTTATCTTGCAGTTGGAGTCTATGAAATAAGAAAGAAATTTGATTTGAATTTTCTCATCCTAATAGGTAAATGTTTGTAGATGAAGATCCCATATTAGCAACTCTGTCACAAGGAAATTTTGTATATTTTGTTGTTGCTCAGTACAAAATCAAGCAATTTTTTTTTAACACAACATTGGTTGCATTTAGGATCAAAGTTCACGCAAGAAAGTTGTATGGTACAATGATCTTGCCATATGATTGTCGATAGCTATCTTGCAGTACAAGGCTATCTTTGATGATGAAGCAATAGTAGTATCTTGGTGGTGGGGAAGATTTGGAAAGTTAAATCTTTAATGAAATCCATTATTTTTATGTGGTTGGCCCTAACGAATAATGTTTTGACGTGAGAGGTTCTACAAAATAATGCAAGGTAGGGTTCTGGAATTTGTACTCTATGCAAATGTGAAGGGGAAACAATAGACCACGTGCTGGTGTTCATTTGTATTTTTGCTCAGGAGGTATGGGGTGTTATTCTCCCCTTATTTGAGGATAGGGTACTTGGCAGGAGGCTTCCTTGTTGGACTGTTTGATGATAGAGCACTCAAATAACATAGATCATTGCCCCTGATTGCCTCTAGAGCCATTTGGACAGGAAAGAAGGAATAACAATTTTGTAGACAAGGAGATCCCTCCTTTTCAGGTACATCATCAAATAAAATACCTATATGAAGGCATAAAAATGACTCCAAAGGTTAAAGTTCCAAGGTGGGTTGCAATCTGGAGGTTGATAAAACTTATCCATGGCCTTTCTTTGTTGGTGCTTGCCAAGGTGATATTCTTGTTATATATATTATCTGCGAATATGTGTGATATTCTTGTTCTATATATTATCTGCGATTCGAACCCAAGTCAGCTGCTCCTGCATGTGTGATATTCTTGTTCTGTATATTATCTGTGATTTGAACCCAAGTCAGCAACGTGCAGGAGGCAATTCAAACTGGTGTTGCTTTTGGTGTCTTTCATGTCTACCTTTTCCAGAGAATTATCTATAATACATCAAGTACTGGATTCACATGTCTCCCGATATTTGATTATTTTTCACATTTTGAAGTGGGCATAGAGGATAGATCTTGTTTCAGGTGCAAACATATTCATTGCAGGTCATTATGGGCAGCGGAGCAGTAGGGATGGGCTTGTTGGGCCAATATAATTTGAACCCAATTGCAAATTTGATGCCCAAAACTTCACAACTAGTTTTTGGGGTTCCCTGGCAACAAAAAAGCAAAAAAATAGGAGGTTTGAAACTTTGAGGCCATGCCCATCATATAAACCTTTTTGTATCACAACAAGCTTGACAATTGGAAATCCTTTGGCATTCATGCTGGCACAACCCTGAAACTTCTCAGGTGTGCATGTTGTTCACAATTCACGTTATGATTTATTATTTATGTATTTATTTTTGGTTGAAATTGCTAAATGTATAGATAGCCTATGTGACATCCTTGATAATCTTGCCATTTGAATACCAAGTGAAGAAAGCACAGATCATAGTTGAATATAGTTTAACTTGGAGGTGTTTAGAAGATTCATTTGTGAATTGAGTTGCTGCAAATAGGCTTCTTATCTTCATTTAATGAACTATGTCAAATACCTCGGTTTTATTTATAGTTTTGTTGACTTAATGGTTAGTGAATGGCTTAATAAAAACTTTGTTCTTGATTTGGATTCCCCTCACATGCCAGCAAACAAAAATTGTAGACCTCAATAATACAATTAATGCTCATGTCGAATAAATAATGTGGTTGATAGGATGCTTGTTGCAAAATCATAGTTGACTCACGAGAGATGGCCAACACTGAGAGTTTATCCTGCTCTGGAAATGAAACCATCGACATTGTGGTTGTTGGAGGCAGCGTCGCAGGGCTGGCCACAGCCACTGCCCTCCACAGGATCGGCCTCAAGAGCGTGGTGCTGGAGCGCTCTGACTCTTCTCGAGCAGCCGGAACGGGTTTGGTTATGCGGCCCAACGCCTGGAAAGCACTTGACGCTCTCGGCATAGCAGATACCCTTCGTCCTAGTTACCCTTTGCTTGATGGGCCAATTGTATCAAAGGCGGAACTGAAGGAGAAGCTCGCGAAGATGTACGAAGTCAGAGATCCGCACACAATAATTGTCTTTGGGTTCAGAACCCAATTCGGAGGTGGAAAATCGTCAGGGTTTGGCTTGATCGTTCACGCCAACACTGTCCCTCTTCTCCCGCCTCCTGCATGCAAAGATGGGGGACTGCATGCTGCAGATCTGCTCTATCACACAATTGCATGGCCCAAACTCTGCAGATCTGGGCCGGATCTATCCGATCTGAGCAAGAATCAAGAATACCCAGAACCCAGGCAGCAGATCGGTGGAAATATGCATCGATTGAGCAGAGGGTACGCAGACCGCGACATGCAAATGGAAGAACGACCCAATAAGAGGCCAGATCTGGAAGATTGCGTTCAGCCAGATCAAATGGCAATCAGCAGCGACACTGGTTCAGGCAGATCAGGAACTCAGCCAAAACGCAGACATCAGGTAACAAAAATTCGATTTCAGATTTTTATTAAAACCCCTGAGAGGAAATCCTTTTTAGTATGGGTACATGCAGAAAGCACAATTTTGCAGCTAAAACAACAAATTTGGGCCTTGACCGGATATCCTGGTCAGATCCAACATTTAGTCAGTGGCAGATGGTCTCTCCAGGACAACAGAACCTTGGGAAGCTATGAGATTAGTCCAGGAGAAACCATTGTTTTGAATCTCAAGCTGAGAGGCGGGGCCATACTGTTACACAGTAATTTGTCACTATCTCCCTGTCAGTCTTCCTACTGTGTCATGAGTCCAAGTTAATCATGCTCATGCTCTCTAATGTTGCCAAATGACCCACTTTGCCAAAGTTTTGCTATCAGCGCGACTGTTGTCGAAATAAACGCGCTGACGAGCGCTTCATAACAGACAGAATGCGCTGCCAGTGCGGAAGAACACGGCTTTCCCGCGTTGGTCGAATTTCATGTGACAGCGCGTCTGTTATTCATATATGATCGCGCTGACATGACCTCATTTGTTATTCAGCTGCGATGTCAGCGCTCCAGTGCAGTTATGGACCCGCGTTGATCCAGTTTGGGCGAGTTTGTTCTAACAGCTGACCTTCCAGATGACTCCAGACCTGGTTGTTGGCCTTGTAAATGTCGCCCTCCCTTCTCTGGCATGTTTGTTTCGTCATTTGAGCCACATTCCTTGGAGATAAGCTCATCCTCCCACCATTCATGGAGACTCCTTCTCCTATTTATGCCTCTACCATTGCCATGAGCAGCTAGTTTTGGATAGTTTGGATAGTTTTTTACAGTGTGGAATTGATAGTGCTTAGAGTGCTGCTGCTAGTAGGTAGTTGGTGTGACAAGTGTGGGATTGCTAGAGAGCTTAAGGAAGGTTGTGAAGTGTTGCTTTCTTGTGTGAACTTGTGTGAGAGAGAGTTTTTGTCTTGGGAGACCTACCTCCAAGGGTGAATGCTTAAGAGACTTGCTGGCTGGACCCTCTTGAGAAGGATTCGACGTCAGAACTTTGGTTGTACTCTTCTCTATTATTGATTAATAATAGATGACTACTATTATGGTTCCACTCTCATTTGTCTTTGTAATGGTTAATGTGAGTTATGTCCTTTCTGACTGATGTATAATTGCATTTATTAGATTTCACGCTTGTGTTTGTGTTTCTCTTTGTGTGTGCAGGTGTCTATCCACGAGGATTGTGGAGGATTGTGACCGGCCAAAGCGAAGGAGCGAGAGCAACATCTCTTCATCAAACATTAGCGTTGGAATCCAAGTAAGTCTTCATTGCCTACCTTTTATTTGCAATTAGGAACTTGCATAGTAGCATTGACTGATTGTTGCTACACCCATTCTGGGCTAGTAGGGATCGCCTCTATCCGTAGAGGGGATTTACCTCTCCAACAATTTGGCGACCATACTGGGGAGCTGGCCTTTGTCCTTTTTTGTTCATTCTTGCTTTGAGTTTGATTGTTACTCTCTTTTCAAAGATTGGGGATTAGTTCTCTGCTTTTAGATTTCTTGGTTCAGTCTGGGAGGTGCCTTGATTGTTTAAAGAGTTATTGCCTTGGTTTGGGAGCTTTTGGCTTGATTGTGCCTGTTTTTTAGCCTCATCGCTGTTTATAACAAAACAGTCGCGCTGACATCGCATAGTTGTTTCTTTGACTTCGTGGTCATCGCGCTTGTACGTTTAACAGTCGCGACGGTTCTGAAAATCGAACCAGCGCGTTTAAGCCGTGTACTTCCGCACTGATAGCGCTTTGTTGCTACGCGTGGTTTCTGGTCAGCGCTTTGTTGCTGTGTATCACCCGCGTTGATCCTGTAGAATTGAATTTTTTTCAATTTTGCCTCCTGAGCCTGTTGGTTTGACTATCCCCTGCTCTTTCCACCTGGTTTATGACTTGATTTCTATTGTCTGAACATTGAAGCACTCGCTTGCGAAGTCTTGTGGGGTGGATCTTGTTTTTGTGTCCTGTGACCTGGTGTTATCATCCCGTTTTCGTTGGATTGGCTTTGTTTTGTTACTCGTTCACAAAGATTCGTTACTACTTGCTTTTGCTTTTGCGAAAACCTTCCTCTTTGCTTTCTTTGCTTGGTTGTTTAGGTGATCATTATTGAACCAGTCTTCGTATTGTTTCGATTACTTCTCACTACCCAGACACGGATTACAGTTGTTTGGGCTCAACCGGTTCTTTTCACATTTGTTGTGTTTTTCATTGAGTGATTTTATTTCTCTTTACTCGGTGTTGCTGTCTCTCAAAATTCATTTTAAGTGCATTGTGCCATTGGAAAAGAAATCAAACTAATATCTTTTGCATTCAATAGTTAATGGGAAAAAGAGCATTTCATTGATTTGTGTTCTCAAAAGAAAAAGTTTCATTTCCTTGCCATTAGCTGCATTAGATGGTTTGATTGATTGTGTTCATTTTGTTTGATCGAAAATTCTTAACCCTCTCGTAGTTAGAATTCATCGAACGAAATGGTATTCTTTGGCATGTAGTTTGCATCTAGGCAATTGTGAGAGATCACACGGTAGGACCTGAAACCGAAACTTAATTCAAGATCAACCATAAAATAAACTGAATAAACCTAAAAACGCATTGGAACTTAACGCAAACATTTAGAGGTCTAGGCTAGAGACGTGTTCCAACATCTTTAAACATAGTCACTATTGTTTCACATTACGGTTGGGTGATTCCTCCTTCTGTGACTCGATAGTGGTCTAACACAGATTGTGCTCCCACGTACCGTCGCGTATATAGGGAGACCCCACTAGGCTTTTATCCTTGATCCATAGGAAGCCGAGTCTGCCGCCTTGCGAACCGTAACGCACCGAACACAGCATTCAGGAAGATTGACTGCAGTACGGAAAGTCCTTGGTTCTCATACGATTGCCAAGGTGTATAAGCAGTTTTACGGATTGCTTGGTAAACCCTTTGCCTAGAGTCTCTAGAGTAGTCACTTTTGATCCTTTTCGGACTCCTTAAAAGAAAAGGTGCCAGTGAGCGTCTTGTCACTTCGTGCTCATTAAACATTCGAAGGAGACTAGAGTCATTTTTTCGTCCTTTTCTTGACTCTTAAAACATGAAAAGGTCAAGTTTAGTTCCTGTGTCTTAAAATTTATTTGGCCACGATTAACGTTACCTGGTTAGATCTTGTGTGCGTTAGCTTGAGTAGGCTTCTTTTTGTTTGCCATGGCAACTTTTCCGGGGTTCACCAACCCAAGTTCCCCTCCTGACAGGAATCCTGGTCATTTCCCTCCTCTCGGGAATGTTGGTGCTCCTTATATGGCAACGTTATCCCTTCCGGGGTTAACTGTCGGGTTGCCTGTTTGGTTGTTTTCAACCTCTTTGGTCCCTGCCGTATCGGCTGCTAGTCCATCAGTCCCTCCACCTGAACAACATCATGTTGATCCTAAGGTGGATCTCTCCCCTTCGACGCCTACTTCTACGTCTTCCTCTTGTACTTCGCCTGGTGAAAGTCTCGATTCGAATAACCAGGTGGCTAAGAAGAAGAAGAAGAAGACCAAGAAGAAGAAGTCTCCTAAGGGAGAGGCTACAAGTATAACTGTTACTCTTTCGAGTCCCCCTGAAGTCGGGCCACCTTCTGCTCCTCCGCGGAAGGTTAAGTTTCCTTGTCGATTATGCAAGGAGGACCATCTTCTTCGCGATTGTCCTGGCATTCCCAGGGTACTAGAAGCATGGTCTCGCGATCCGGCCCACCTCTCATCATCCTCTAAAGCTCACGGCGATGCTACCTTATCAGTTGGGAATGGTAAGGGAAAAGGGAAGATTCGAATCCCCTGTAGACTTTGTGAAGGCAATCATCCCCTTCACCTTTGTCCACTAATGGATAAAGCCTCTGTTGTCTTGGAAAGTCTTACAGCTCCTTTACCCCAACTCCCCGTTGGATATCAACGTCTTTCTGCAACTGCAGATCATCCGCCTCCCGACAATGAGATTGGTTCACATTCTTCTCTTGTCCAGGCCCCTCTTCCTGAACCCGGCTGTGTCCAGCCTGTTCCAGACCAACCATTGGTCGGAAAGAGTGTCGACTCGAGTCCGCCGCTCGCTCACTCTATTTCGGAAGAGAATCACGCCCATGTTCTTTTCGTCTCTTCAGATTCTCCTGAGTCCCGAAATGACTCTCTTAACCCAGCTACTCCCGAAGGTTCTCCTTTGGTTCCTTTAGCACATGGGGGCAATCATACGATTCCCCCACCAAGTAGTCTGGTCGCTTCCTTTGATTGGAATCACCTGATTGCCGGTCGCCTTCCATCCCATATGCCTTTCCAGATCACAGTACATGCCTGTGCTAAGGCAGTACCTGGCACTGTCTTGGATGAAGGGGCGTCTGTCAGTCTTATGCCGTACACTACTTGGCAAGCCTTAGGTTCCCCGCAGCTTGGGCCAGTCACTCAGAATCTGTTGGCCTTCGACGGAGGAGCCTGTCCATCTCTAGGAGTTCTCCCAAAGTTCCCTATTACTTTGGGAGGCAAAACCGTCTATATAGACGTCTTGGTTACCCAAGGTGTTTTAGACTTTAGTCTTCTCCTTGGTCGCGACTATGTTTACGCCATGGGGGCCCTCGTTTCTTCGCTTTTCCGTGTGGTTTGCTTTCCACACGATGGAAGAATTGTGACTATCGATCAATTGTCGTTCGTTAGTCCCCCAATGCCTCCTGCGCAGTTGTCGTCCCCTCCTAGTTTTTATCCACCAGTTGTATCTGCCCCACCATAGATCAACTACGTGGCCACCTACCCCATGCCTGTATCCAGTGATGACACCGTCGTGCATAGTGTCCTGGGGGCATTAGGTCCTGACTTCCAAGATGTGGTCCTTTCACCGGGAGTAACACTCTTGGAAGCACCGACTTCCTGTTCATTATGATGCAGTTCGGTCAGAGCATAGTTCACTTTCCTATGTCAAGCTCCCTAAAAAATGAAATTGGGTCTGGTTGGAGCATAGTTCCTTTCCGGTGTCAAGCTCCTTAAAAAATGAAACTAGGTTTGGGTGGAGCATAGTTCCTTTCCGGTGTCAAGCTCCTTAAAAAATGAAACTAAGTTTGGTCGGAGCATAGTTCCTGATCTTGTGTCAAGCTCGTTAAAAAATGAAACAAGGGTTATGAGGATAGTTCTTTTACTGTGTCAACCTCATTAAAAAATGAAACAACTCCCTTTCCAAATCGATTCTTTGATTAAGATCTCGTAAAATCCAAGTCGAGTCTTTCCAAGATCTCGAAAGTGAACCTTCATTCCATCCACTTTGTTGAATGCAATGAAGCTTGGGGGGCATGTACCTCGATTTGCATTATTACGCTGGAGGCATGTGAACTCATAACAAGCATAGTTTTTCGTTTCAAGCTAGTGTAAACATGAAACCGAATCCAAGCAAAGTTCTCCATGGTTCAAGCTTGTGTAAAAATGAACCCATACCCGATTTACATCTCGTGATTGTCATCTTTATCCACTAAATTCTGCTAGATGAGCCTTGGTTGTTTTCATTCCATCACCACCATCTCTTTGGCCGATCATATGCTTTCACTTGGTTGTTCTTCCTTTCCTGAGGGACCGCAGCGATGAGTGGTTTTGTTAGCCAACCTCTTGACCATTACATGTTTTGAGCAGTTCCACCATTACCGGAACTAGTTGCTACCCTCTATACCACTCGTTCCTCCAGGACGAGTCTCCTTTAAGCTCTTTTCTGACTCGTAAAATATGAAAAGATAACCGAGTATTTTCCATTTTTGACTCGTTAAAAAGAATAAAAATGGAGGTCTACTTTCAGCTCTTTTCCAACTGTTTAAAGATGAAAAGATCGCCGAGTTACCCCTCTTGACTCGTTAAAATTGAATAAGAGGCGGTCGTCTTTAAACCCATTTCCCGACCGTGTAAAAACGAAAAGATCGTCGGACCCTTGTCATTTCCGGTTCGTAAATGGTTACGAAACGACGTGATGTTGATCGCTTTTCTACTTTTTTGAATCGATGTCAATATAATTGAAAAGTACTCCTCGATCATAATGGTCGGGTGGTTCTTTCGAGCATTGTTTTATACTTTTTCGGGCTCGAGAGACACAACTTTATGAAAAAGGGCCCCCCTGGAGTTTTCTTTTCCGCTATCTTTTCAGACTCTCTAAACAGGAAAAGACGCTGAGTTCTTCCTTTGTCAAACTCGTTAAAACTTAATGACATCGGACACCGTCGAAATGACGCTTTCCAAGAATATGCTATACCCGTCAAGCTTGTCGTCCAAAAATAATCGGGGTACCTGCCAGAAATGGTGGGGAAAATGGAACTGTAATAATTGTCGTGTCGGCAGTATGTCGCTCTTGAACATGGCACTAGTCTGCATTCGTGTCTGGGTGGGGATTTCTCATCTTGTTTTACACTAGCCTCCGTGGGTTTGGGTTATCCTATTTGGCCTCTCATCTGCTCATTGCCTTGTCACCATGACCTCTGCTCATTTGATGTCAGATACTGCCAAATCCACTGTCGTGCCGCCAATATGTTCAAGAGAAGTTGACCTCTGCAAAATTACAACCTCCCTCTGATACCTCACACAAAATATCTTATCCTTCTCTGTCTCGTGTCGATGATGTGGGAAGCATTATGGCCCACCTTCGATCAAGGTTACTTCCTGTCGACTTCAGCTCATTATCCAGGAAGGTGACTTAGAGACTCCCTTCAGGTGCCTTAGATCCTGCATGCCTCAATGGCAGGTTCTTCGTGTTCGACATGAGGTTTTCATCATTGGCCTCCGATCGAATGATTCTGCGGGTGTTCGACACTAGCTCATTGATTCACACGCCGTGGATTGTACCTATAAGTACCTTGAGGACCATTGTCATTATTGGTGGTACCTCTCGCGTCTGTTAACAGTTTTCATTATTGACTGGTAATCGGATGATGTTCATGCATGTTCGACTTCAGCTCATGTATTCACATGCTTGGACTTGTACTTTGTTCGGGTCGGGATGGAGCGCAAGACCCTGGATTTTTGTCTGTTGCAATGCAGGTTGCGATTTTGTGGATTATTATAATCATTACATGACTCATTGATGGATGGCTGCGCCCATGCCTGAGTCTTCGTGGATGGCTGCGACCATACCTTTATTATCATCAAGGTCTCTTTAGCTGGGTGGCTGCATCCATACCACAGACCTCCTTCGTATGTCTTTTGGATGGCTGCGCCCATGCCTGGACTACATGTAATTGATTATCTATCAGATGTACATACGTGCATGTTCTTCCTGGTGGTGTTCCAGTTCAGCCAGTTTCGTAAAGCATTTCACCCCTCCCACTCTCTCGGGCTTCATGCTTTAGGGGGCATCTGTTACACAGTAATTTGTCATTGTCTCCTTGTCAGTCTTCCTACTGTGTCATGAGTCCAAGTTAATCATGCTCATGCTCTCTAATGTTGCCAAATGACCCACTTTGCCAAAGTTTTGCTATCAGCGCGACTGTTGTCGAAATAAACGCGCTGACGAGCGCTTCATAACAGACGGAATGCGCTGCCAGCGCGGAAGAACACGGCTTTCCCACGCTGGTCTAATTTCATGTGACAGCGCGTCTGTTATTCATATATGATCGCGCTGACATGACCTCCTTTGTTATTCAGCTGCGATGTCAGCGGTCCAATGCAGTTATGGACCCGCGCTGATCCAGTTTGGGCGAGTTTGTTCTAACAGCCGGCCTTCCAGATGACTCCAGACCTGGTTGTTGGCCTTGTAAATGTCGCCCTCCCTTCTCTGGCATGTCTATTTCGTCATTTGAGCCACCTTCCTTGGAGATAAGCTCATCCTCCCACCATTCATGGAGACTCCTTCTCCTATTTATGCCTCTACCATTGCCATGAGCAGCTAGTTTTGGATAGTTTGGATAGTTTTTGACAGTGTGGAATTGATAGTGCTTAGAGTGCTGTTGCTAGTAGGTAGTTGGTGTGACAAGTGTGGGATTGCTAGAGAGCTTAAGGAAGGTTGTGAAGTGTTGCTTTCTTGTGTGAACTTGGGTGAGAGAGAGTTTTTGTCTTTGGAGACCTACCTCCAAGGGTGAATTCTTAAGAGACTTGCTGGCTGGACCCTCTTGAGAAGGATTCGACGTCAGAACTTTGGTTGTACTCTTCTCTGTTATTGATTAATAATAGATGACTACTATTATGGTTCCACTCTCATTTGTCTTTATAATGGTTAATGTGAGTTATGTCCTTTCTGACTGATGTATAATTGCATTTATTAGATTTCACGCTTGTGTTTGTGTTTCTCTTTGTGTGTGCAGGTGTCTATCCACGAGGATTGTGGAGGATTGTGACCGGCCAAAGCGAAGGAGCGAGAGCAACATCTCTTCATCAAACATTAGCGTTGGAATCCAAGTAGGTCTTCATTGCCTACCTTTTATTTGCAATTAGGAACTTGCATAGTAGCATTGACTGATTGTTGCTACACCCATTCTGGGCTAGTAGGGATCGCCTCTATCCGTAGAGGCGATTTACCTCTCCAACACATGCCTCAGGGACAGCCAAGCGGCTCAGGAGGAGATAAGGGGAAAAAGACAGTACCTCAGCATCAACCCAAGGGAGGCTCCTCCTACAAAAATATTCTTCAAGGCAACAGAGATGCATGGTCCTCTCCAGATCAAGGTGGATATACACCCAGGCCATACATAGTAGATCAGCTAGGGCAAACTCCAGCCCTTAACTTTGATTCCACAGGGCTTGACGATTATGTTAAGTCATATGAAACGCAGGCCCTAATATGTCGTTTCAATAGTTTCTGGCCAAAACCAATGGATCTATTTCATTGGATTTTCACCACTTGGACCATGGAATGTGATATACATTTATGCTCTAAAGGGTTTTTCATAATCAGATTTGCATCCAGGGAAGCCAGAGATAAAATCATCAGTGCTGGGCCTTGGTTCTGGGGAACGTCGGGGTTGTTCATGACTCCATGGTTTCCAGATTTCGACCCAAACAAAATGACTGTATCCAAAGTGCCGGTATGGGTTCGTCTATATAACCTTCCCCTTCACTTTTGGAGTGAACGAGTCTTGGAAGGAATTGGGAACAGCATAGGGAAATACATCAAAACAGATCTGGAGAGGATTGATGAAAGGGTCTTCACTTTTGCACGCATTTGTGTGGAAGTAGATCTAAGCAAAGGGCTGCCAGACAACATAAGGCTGATCTACAAACAACAAGATTGGTTGCAAGCACTAGACTATGAAAATACTGCTTTCAGATGCAGGCTCTGCAGACAAACAGGACATCTGCAAAGCACATGTCCAGAAGCCAAGAAAGTAAACAGTAAAAGAAAGCAGAAAGGGAAGCAGAGGAAAGGATGGCAATTTCCCCCTCCTAACTCAAAGGATGAAGAATCAGAAGCAGAAGAGGAAGATACTCCCACAGAGAATGCTGAGGTATCCCAAGAAATGGGGACACAGAAGGAAACCACATCAGACAACAAGGCTTCACAGCTTCACCCAAATCAGGCAGAGAAGACAATCGAGGATCAGAGCATGGGAGGGTTCAAACGGCATCACCAAT
This sequence comes from Pinus tabuliformis, assembly GCA_031772625.1. Taxonomy (NCBI): domain Eukaryota; kingdom Viridiplantae; phylum Streptophyta; class Pinopsida; order Pinales; family Pinaceae; genus Pinus; species Pinus tabuliformis. The sequence goes on from CM062811.1 coordinate 966,478,641, forward strand.
CAGATACTTCAGATTCAGACAAGGAAATAGGCTCGCAGAAAGCAGAAACACAGTTAGTCATAGCCTCGATCGAGCCCACTCAAGGAGAGTGGCGCAAGGTCGAAAAGAAAAAGGGTAGGAAAACTTGAAGCGTGAGTTTTACTCACAACTGAAATCAGTTTTTCTTGCCTCCTCCTTTCTTCTCTCTCTCCCTTTCTTTTCTTCATTTTGCACGTTAGTTGTGTAACGTTGCGAGGGGTGCGAAAGCACCCGAGCCCAATGGGCAACTTATGGAATGCTTCATTGCATGTGCAAATGTAACTTTTCATTTTTTAAATAAAAGGTTACAGATTTTTTCTCCGAAAAAAATATATATATATATATATATATAATAATAATAATAATAAAATAAATAAATAAAAATAAAAAATAATGATAATAAATAAATAAAAAATAAATAAAAATAAATAAAATAATAAATAAATAAAAAAATTAATGCTCATGTCAAACCGTGCCTCAGTTACCAAGGGTACTAAATTTATTGTGATTTCTTTATCTAGTTTGTAAATTACTCTGTGCAGAGGGAAAGCAGAGCTTTGTAGATCCTCCTCTAAGTGAGCTCAATCCTGAAATGAATGTGATAATTGAGAAAGAAAAGTAGTTGCAATTCAATGGCTTGGAACTTATTTCTTTTGAAAATTTTACATCCTGGGCGGTTATGGAAGCTGTTGGATCATGTCTAACAAACAAGTATTCAGAAGGACTCCCTGGTAAGAGGTAAGTGCCTGAAGATATAACTTGGAATGTGAAGAATGGCACCATCATGATTGTGATTGTGTCTGAGCTGCTTGGCAGTTTCTTCTTGCCACTTGGTATTTTTTCTTGTTAAACTCAGTTTCTCTTAGCTTTTGGACCTGTACTTTTTAGTTTGAATGTTTGACATGTGTGTAATGGTTTTTGGGTTCAACGTTATAGTGTAAAGACCTGTAGTTGTTGCATGAGTATCTGTTATCACAATGATGGATAAAATTGTTGGACACTTTTATATATTTATTCACTATTGTGCTAGGTTTGGATTTATGCCATGCATATAATATGTTGGCAATGAATATATTGACCAAAGTGAGAGGCTTTGCCAGCAGAGGGCCCTAGAAGCATTCCATCTTGACAACAGTACATGGGGTGTTAATTTTCAACCCTTATCTCCATCCCCAACTAATTTTATTATTTATACAACTCTCCTCCAACCACGTCATCGCATTATGGTGTGTATGGGTTTGAACTATGAACATCCTTTGATAAGATTATCATTCTTATTTGGGCATGTAGCGTGTGAAAATTTTCTTTGCAACGTTTAGGGTTTGGACTTACCACATGGAGGGCATCTGTCTCATGGATTCATGATAGCAAAAAAGTGAGTATCTGCTACATCAATTTACTTTGAATCAATGCCATATCGTCTAGATGAGTCCACAGGTGAGCTCGCATTTCCAATCTAATAATAATTAGGAGGGAAACAGTTCCATCATTGAAAAATATTGAACCAATCTTTTGGGGAAGTGTTCAAAGTGTTAATGGTCGGGTTTGTTTTCTTGGGTTATAAGATTCATTGACTATGAGATGCTTGAGAAGAATGCCACCCTTTTAGGATCAAGCTTATCATTGTTGGTGCTAGTGCATATCCCTGAGATATTGATTACCCTCGCATGAGGCAGGTATTGAAGCTGGGTATTTCTAGATCTTATAATGGCAGTCCTTTCAAAAATTTCTCTTTGTTGTGGAATATTACACCTACAAGAACTTTGTTGTGGAATATTATCAAAACTAATAGAAGGATATGAAAGAGTGTATAGTAAGAACCTTGACAAACACGGCCACTGAAACTTGCAACATGGTTTGTAGGAAGAGAAAATTATGTTTCTTTTTTCCAAACATGTATGTTAGTATATTAGAGTTTAATTAATATGTTTTTCTATTATCATATATGGTTTCATACTTTAACAAAACATTCGCCAAGACTTCTAAATGTTTAATTATTGTTCAATGAAATATTTGCTAAGATCTTACAAGATTTTATAATTCAGTGAAATATTCGCCATGACTTTATAAGATAATATAATCTGGTGAGAGATTCGCCAAAAAAATTATATATACATATTATATTATTGAAAAAATCGCCTCCCATTTTTCCTATGTATCATGGGGATTCGTCCATTTATTATACATATAAATTTAGGGTGGTTCTTAAAATTTTCCCTGGAGGCCATATCATTCATGGGACTAGCTGATCATTATAGGTGGTTCATTGGGAACTTCTCATGGATTATCTATCCTATTACATCTTTGCAAAGGAAAGGAAAGAAGTTTGAATGGACTAAGGAGTGTGCAGCTAGTTTTGAGTAGTTGAAGCATTTGCTTACAAATGCTCCAGTCTTGAAGATTGCATATCCTGATAAAGAGTTTGTGGTATGTACATATGCTTGCAAGAGAGGACTTGGTGGAGTCTTGATGTAGGAAGGACATGTGGTATGCTATGAGTCAAGGAAGTTGAATGAGCATGAGCAGAACTATGTGACTCATGATCTTGAGTTGGCAGCTATCATTCATGCCTTGAAGATGTGGAGGCATTATCTTCTTGGTAGGAGGTTTATTCTAATGAGTGATCATAGTGGATTGAGGTACTTGTTTGACTAACCCAATCTAAATGTCAGGCAAGCTAGATGGTTGGATACTCCCAGTAATTTTGACTTTCAAAACAGGTACATTAAGGGCAAGGAGAACATGGTTGCAGATGCTCTTAGTAGGAGAGTGCAGGTGAATCACATTACAACAGTGAGTTCTTATGGGATAGACTTGTAGGAGCGGATCTTGCAAGCAAGACAACATGATAACAAGTATCAACAGTTGAGGCATAGGTTACAATAGCAAGGTGAAGGTGATAGGGATGAGGAGTACCACCTCACAGCAGATGGCTTGGTCAAATTCAGGAACAATATTTATGTGTCAGATAGTAGTGAGCTCAAGAAGCTTATCTTGAGGGAATTTCATGTCAAGCCATATTCAGGTCACCCAGGATATCAAAAGACATTGATAGCAATTAAGAAGTTCTATCATTGGTCGAACTTGAAGAAAGAGGTGGTTGAGATTTTTGTGAGATGCTTGGACTATCAACAAGTAAAAGCAGAGTGTAAGCATCCAAGTGGTTTATTGCAGCTTATTCTGATTCCATAGTGGAAATGGGAGGTAATTTCCGTGGACTTCAATACAGGTTTGACGAGGACGTTGAAGTAGCATGATTCCATCATGGTTATGGTTGATAGATTAAGTAAGATAGCTCATTTCATTACAGTTAAGTCTACAAATTCAGCTAGTGAGGTAGCTCAGAGCTTCATTAGGGAGATAGTGAGATAACATGGTGTTCCCAAGAAGATCATATCAGATAGAGATGCCAAGTTTACTTCCAGGTCTCAGAAGGAGTTGTTTGCAAGCTTGGGGACAAAGTTAGCTTTCAATATGGCTTATCGTCTACATACAAATGGATAGACAGAGAGGGTTAGTGGGATTCTTGAGGACATGTTGAGGATGTATGTCATGTATCAGCAGAGGAAATAGGAAGAGTATCTTCCACGAGTGGAGTTTGTATATAACAATGGGTATCAGGAATACTTGAGTATGAGTCCATTTGAGGCACTTTATGGGCGGAGTTATAATACTCCTATCAGCTAGAGTGATCTAGTGAACATGTTGTTGATTGGACCGAATATGTTGGCAGAGATGGAATAAGAAATGTAGGTTATTAAGAGGAATATGATGGCAGCACAGGACAGGTAGAAGAGTTATGTAGATTGACATAGAGCATTCAAGGACTTTCAGGTTGGGGAGCATGTGTACTTGCACATCAAGCCCAAGAGGAGCTCCTTGAGGATTTGATCATGTGACAAGTTGGCACCTCAGTATTGTGGGCCTTTTGAGACCCTTGAGAGGATTGGACTAGTGACCTACTAACTTCCATTGTCACTGACAATGAAATTCGATGATGTTTTCAATGTTTCATTACTTGAGAAGTATGTCCAAAATGTTAATCATGTGATTGATTGGTCTATATTGCAAGTGGATCCAGAGGGAGAATTCTAGCCACATGGTGCATATTGCAACGGAAACAAATCATGCTCTAGAGCGAAGAAATCGATCAGGTTAAAGTGCAATAGAAGCACTTTGGGCCCGATGAAGCTAAATGGGAAATGGTTGATCAGATGCGGGCTGTGTATCCTTCCTTATTTACTAGTTAAGCAGTTGTGTTTGATTTATGTGTTTTGGTTTATGTTTATGCATATGTGTATTATATATACTACAATGATTTGTGTTATAAAGCTCCAATAAGTAGTATGTTGTAAATATTGCATCGATCTGTATTATAAAGCTCCAATAAGCAGTGCGGTGTTCATGGTTTCAGTAGTTCGGTATGATGTGAATGTTGCATTGCGTTGGGTTATAAAGCTCCATGGGTACCATGTTTTGCTGGTTATAAACGTCATTCAACACGAAGGACGATGTTCCCCCAAGGGGGAGGGGTTTGTAACAACTCTTGGTTGATTTTCCATGTAAATAAAACAAGACCAAGGTCATGGGAAATGTATTCCAAGTTGAATGTTGGGAAAAACACTTTAGTGGGAATCACGTATGATTAATAAATGGTTATGGAGATTGACAAAGACGTTGATAAGGAAAAGTGACAATAATTGGCATTTTATTTATGAAAATAAAGGAAAATAGGAGAAAAGGAAGGTGAAGAGACAAAGATTTGCATGCAAGGGAAATTAGAGGGAAAAATGAAGAAAATAGAGGCATCAATAATAATAAAATATTTAGAGGATAAGTTGCTAGCCTTTTGTTGGTTAATTTTTGGCTCTCTCATTTTCACAATCTCATTCTCTCTACTCTTGTACACTTAGAGAATTCTTGGAGCATCCTTGGAGCACTTTGGCATTCACTTGGATTTGGAGAAAGAAGGCAAAAGAAAGCAAGGGAGTGCAAGGAAATAGTTGGATAAACAACTATAACTGGCTTGCTTTGCAGGTAACAAGTTACATGTGTGATTTCCTTGCTCATTTTTGGATGCATGGTATGTGCATGTGATTTTCTAGTTATTTGTTATCATTGGCATGGATATTTTCCTAGATTGACAATGGTTTTATCCTTGCCTTTCCATTTCCTAGATATCCATGGTGTTGTGGGTGCTTCCACTAATTATTTTTCTGATTAGTGCTCATGTTCCCTATGGTTGTGGGTTGGAACAAATGTTCTAAAAGCCCTGGAACAGTTTGGGTTGAGTTACTAGTTCTTGGTTTCGTTGGTTGGGACAAATGCTCTAGAGGCCTTAGTGGGTTGAGTTACAAGTCCCTAAAGCCACGGTTAGAAAAAATTATTTAGAGCCCTGGAAGGTTGTGGGTTGAGTTACTAGTTCCTAGAGCCCTCGACGGCCTAGGACCCATCTGGTTGATGTTAGTGATTTATATATTGTAGAGGTGGAAACATTGTGGTTGAGGGTTGAGGTGATTTGGCCTCTGGAAGCCTGGAACATTTTGGGTTGAGTTACTAGTTCCTGGAGCCATTTGTTGGGACAAACTCTCTGGAGCCCCTACTGGGTTGAGTTACTAGTCCCTACAGTCAAGTTGGAACAAACGCTCTGGAACCCTGGAAGGTTGTGAGTTGAGTTACTAATAGTTGGAGCCATAGAAAGCTTGGGTAGAGACCGATTAGGTTAATGTTAGTGATTTCTGGACTGTAGAGGTGGAATCAATGTGGTTGAGGGTTGAGGTGGTTTGGCCTCTAGAAGCTATAGATGGTTTGTCTTTGTTTATTCCACGAGATCCCTCCTTCATGCTGGGAATATGGCACGGGGATGATTAGCTAAAAGGGGGATTTGGTTCAGCGCAATCTATGGTTAGGACGTACATGGAAGTCCCTAACTTGGTTGGAATTTTCATATGTTAATAAGAGTTATTTTCTCATTGTTATTTATCAACACTTATATTGGTTATCACGTTGACATTATGGTTGATTGTCCATGGTTTCTATGTTGGTTATATGATATAATCTATCTATGGCTCTTGACATGTTTTGATAAGTTATCGAATGGTTGATTTATATATGGACTAACAAGCATTTTTTCAGCTATCTAGAGAGGGTTTAGAGCCTTCTTGGTGATTCTCAGATGAAAAGTATTAGTTTATGATCATATATGCATTCATGACCTGTAGCTTACATATTTTCCATATGTTTGACAAAATGTTTGTTATAGATTAGGCAGTCTAGGTCAAGTTCTTGCTTCGAGTTTAAACGTTTGGAATTTTCATTATGTAAATTATAATTCTGGAAAGTTTTAGACAATTTTGGGCAGTGGTTTGGAGGCTAGCCTGAAAAGGTGTCAAAGGTCCCGAGACCGCATGCTTAGAACTGAAGGATTTAGGCCATAACCACATGGAAGGAGGCCTATGCGTGTGTTTGGAGGCCTATAACCGCACCTTTCCTTGTTATTTGTGTGGTTGGGGTGTTAGGTCAAAGAAAAAATTGTTCTCGCTTAGGGATTGATCACCTAGGGTGTTTGTGAAGCTCCTGAGTGATTTGTAGTCCCTGTAGGATGTCAGTAAGTGTTCAATTTTTAGGCCCCACTTCCTTAACTCGAACTTGAAGGTTGGGTCATGTCATAGTGACACTCGTCTCATGTTTACCCTGGTGAGCTTGTGAATTTGGGTAAATATGGGAGGGTGGTCATAGTGAGGCATTAAGCGAGTGTGATATCTTCGCAGATTAAATGATTAAGAACACTGAAGAATAGTTTTTCATTGGCTACGTGTTCATATGTACTCGTGCATGAGTTAATTCATAAGCGAGTCATAAGATTTGAATCTAAATAATAACAATGGAGCACTTAGTCATCACTTTTATTTTGATTTATAACATTTAAACTATGAAGATTGTTTTTTTCCACAAGAAAAAAATTGTAATTTCTATTAATGCAAATAAAAATTACATTTTGTAAACACACTATTGTGTGTATGCAAGGAAGTTAGTCCATCACAATTAACAACATGTCCAAATCATACCGAGTAAATTAAACTGCAAATCCCCAAAAAATAAAAATCAAAATATGTACAAATAAAGAGAGCGAAAAAAGGCGACAATACATCATACAAACTTTTTCCCTTTATTTTTTTGCACCTTGCACTAACCATATGACGATGGATCTATCAACACCAATGCCAAAGTTCTATCTGCCACCATTAGGGGGGCTCTTTATCAGATTCATAACTCTCTGATGTATGAGCTCTTTTAAAGCCTCCTAAACGTTCTGAAATGTGCATTTGTTAAGTTATGGTATGTTCTATGCTTATAACAGTTTACTTCTTTTTCTTATTATATTCCACCAATTAGCAATCACATGTACATAAAGTAAAGTGCAGATAGAACATTAAACGATCGACAGAAAACAAGCCAAGACAAGAGACACAAGATGTGGCGGCTAGCCAGGGACAAACCCCACAATGTGTGGGGAAAACCTTTGATCAAATCTTCTTTTATCTTCAATAATTCAGCAGAGAGAAATAGTACAATAAATCTGATTCATATCAGCAGTAGCAAACCCTAGATCAGTAGCATCAGCATTAGCGGCTTCATTATCAAACTAGGGCAGACCATATCTCACAAACCGACAGTCGGATTGACTTCATTCCACCACCAAAAGTTTCGGCTTTCAAAGGAGGTTCAGATGAACCTACAGTGCAGTTCCAAAGAGGAGATCTTCTAGGCCACGCAAGTCAATCTTTACTTCTGCAGTTGCAGCTTCAGTTTCAGCAGTTTCTGGCTTCAAACTAGGGCAGTCGATATCTTGCAAACCGTTCGTCGGATTGACTTCATTCCACCACCAAAAGTTTCGGCTTTCAAAGGAGGTTCAGATGAACCGATAGTGCAGTTCCAAAGAGGATATCTTCTAGGCCACGCAAGTCAATCTTTACTTCTGCAGTTGCAGCTTCAGTTTCAGCAGTTTCTGGCTTCAAACTAGGGCAGTCGATATCTTGCAAACCGTTCGTCAGATTGACTTCATTCCACCACCAAAAGTTGCGGCTTTCAAAGGAGGTTCAGATGAACCTACAGCGCAGTTCCAAAGAGGAGATCTTCTAGGCCACGCAAGTCAATCTTTACTTCTGCAGTTGCAGCTTCAGTTTCAGCAGTTTCCGGCTTCAAACTAGGGCAGTCGATATCTTGCAAACCGTTCGTCGGATTGACTTCATTCCAACACCAAAAGTTGAGGCTTTCAAAGGAGGTTCAGATGAACCTACAGCGCAATTCCAAAGATGAGATCTTCTAGGCCACGCAAGTCAATCTTTACTTCTGCAGTTGCAGCTTCAGTTTCAGCAGTTTCCGGCTTCAAACTAGGGCAATCGATATCTTGCAAACCGTTCGTCGGATTGACTTCATTCCACCACCAAAAGTTGCGGCTTTCAAAGGAGGTTTAGATGAACCTACAGCGCAGTTCCAAAGAGGAGATCTTCTAGGCCACGTAAGTCAATCTTTACTTCTGCAGTTGCAACTTCAAATTCAACAGCTTCCGGCTTCACATGTGTGAGAGAGAGAGACCCATTTCAGCGCAGTAGAGAAGAGACTCATATCTGCGCAGTAGAGAGAGAGAGATGTGATGAGATGAGTGAGTCCAAATGAGGAAAAGTCCTCTTATATTTATACACAACGTTGGTGGGTGAATAGATGCGACTGTTGGGCTTCTGAGCCTACATGAGTTATAGGTCGGCTTGATAATAATTCCATAATCAAAATAAATTCATATCTCCATGAATACTTATCGGAATTGGATGATCTTTATATCAATCCTACACCTATCAACGAGAGGAATCTAATAAAAATATTATTAGCCATGAATAAGATGACCCACATGAAGTTTTGCCCTGGTTGCCAATTTTAACAGCATTGCCATAGGGGAAGAGTCTTGCTAAATCTAGCTAGTCTAACCTATATGGGGAGGAGGGATCTCTACTAGTTGTTGCCCAATCTGAGTCATGTTCATGTCTTCCCCTCGTTCTTGAAAATTCTCCTTAGAATCTTCTTCATAATTCTTAGAAGGAGGAATTTCGGAAAATTGTCATCCTTTAGGACGCTTGAGTTGCTTCTTTTCTTTTTTGGGATTTTCTTTGCCAAGGGACAAGAGCTCTAAAGGTGACCTGTTTGAAAACATTCACAACATCTGAATGTTGTGTTTTCATAGTCTAAACTTGTGACCACTGCAGATTATTGTGCTTTAATATAATATGATTTCGAAGTACTTTGCTCATGTCTATTTCCACACATATTCTGGAAAAGGTGAAGAGGCCTTTTTTTGTTCTTTCCAAATCTTATTTTTTGAATTTACCTAATGCATTACTAATATCTTCCATATTTTGATGGTGCTAGAAGGGAAGGGGCAGATTTGGGAGCCTCACCCAAATTAGCATTGAAGTAGTTACAATAGTTGTGGCATCAAATTTTAGGAAGCATGGGGTGATAAACAATCATGTGTTACCCCAAAACCATGGCCCTTCTTGTAGTACAAAATATAGGTCCTTCTAAGTATCAAACTGGACTATGAAGAAATATTTTGAACAAAAAAATGTGTCGTATTTTGTCGTCCAAGAAAAAAAAATCCATTGATTTAAGGCCTTTGGTTTTGGCTAAAAACCGTTAAATTTACAAATGATCGCCTTTTTTTGGAGTGTCATAAAGAGAGAGGAGACCTATAAATTTTTTAACCTCCAAAGAAATGGGTTGTTCTGTTGGAGCTTTGTCCTTCCTTTGTGCAGTTTCATCCTTGTAGGATACATGAGATTTATTTGTTGGATTTGAAGCATGGGCTCCCCCACGAAGTCTTGAGTTCAAAATGATGGATGAAGTTTTTGAAATATTATAGTCTTGTAGCTGCTAGGAATCTGATAAAGAATTCCTTCGAATTGGAGACTTTGAAAACAAAAAGGTATTCCCAGTGAAGCTTCAATAGTCTGCTTAACAGAGCATACAATATAGGATTTTTTAACCCATATAGGTTTTGATTTCCCACAAAGATTTTTAATAAAAATATAGAACAAAGGGTTTGTGTTATAATATATCTGTGATAAAACATTCTCAAAACAGAGGCTAAAAAAGGGTTTCACGCAATAGGATACCATCAAATGTTGCTCACAAAATACAGCATTCTCCAGCACACGGGTGTATAGAGCCCAACAAATCCACAGAATAAAAAGGGAGGGCTTTGTTAAAAGTGCCCGTCCAAAGGAACAAAACCACCATGCAAAAATAATGATAACCCTACGCAAAAGTGACCATGAACAGTTCAAAGAAAGAGTTTAAAAATGATACCAGCGACTCATACAGACCACCAAGGAAGAGATTCCAGTAGCACAAGGGGCAAAGACATGTGAAACCACATAGTTACTGGGGTCAAGCAATATTAATGACCCATATCTGGAAGCCTCCATAGGGTTGAAAACCCCAATCTTTGCATACTCCTCGGATCCAAAATACCAAAACACAAGACTCACCCGTGTGAAGGGAAGCTCGACATGACCGCCACCATGGATATTAGCCCACTAGAAACCAAAGGCCTCATATCCTAAGGCGCCTTGGGTTCCTGTTAAGAGTTTGATCATGGCGGCCACGCCAAAAACCACATTACCTATAGGTAAAACCCTAACGTGATGCACTCCCACATATTTTATAAGCTCTATATATTTGATCTCACTTAGCAAAGCAAGGGAGACCCAAATTTTAAGTTTTAAACTATTGTATGGATTATTATCTATAATACAGTTAGTTTAAATTTTCTCTCATCGTGCACATATGCATGCTTGAGTCTATTTAAAGTTAGTCTCTATGTTTTCTTAAGGTTCGTGTGATCACCAAGAGGGCCCCCTTGTGGACGTGCAAGGTTTTTCTATAGTATATTTTATTCTTTATTGTTCGTCTATTCTATTTCTTAGCATAGGTTTAAGTACTCTATTTTTACAACATTGCTATGTTTTGTTAAAACATTGATTTATAAACACTATTTCTTAACCAATGCTCTATTTCGTTTACAGCTATTAATCAAGCGCTTGAAAAACTCCATAAAAAGAAGTTACATTTAGATCACCTTTATTTCCTATATTTAGAATTCCAATTTCTAGTTGTGTGAATGCCAATAGAATTTATGTCCATGTCCATTTATTTGCTTTCATAGATTAAATTTACCTACTTCCATAGTTAGATTTCAAATGCTTTCATAGATTATAATTTACATGCTTTCATAGTTAGATTTCAAATGCTTTCAAGTTAGATCTCAAATGATTTTTTAGATTAAATTTACTTGATTTCCTATATTAAGATTTATGTTGCTTTCATATACTAATATTCCATTTTGTGTCAATTTGCTTACCTTTGTAGAATATAATCTCCTTTCATGCCATTTTACTCTATAGAATTGGAAGCTAAGTCCTTGCATATACTTTGTCGTATACTTCATAAGTTTACAAACTTAGATTGATGATTTAATGTAACATAATTTTAGCATAATTAAAATTTACCAGCAAAATACTCCACCTATATTATGATATATGGTGTTACACAAACACCCCATACACTTCCAATTATGTGCTAAACAAGTTTCTCATTCAAAAATTCAATACCTGATTGCTCTACATTATTTTAATCCATCCTCATAAAATATCAAAGGAAGTTGTGCCCTACTTGTCCACTATATACAGGCATGTATGGACTAACAGATTCCACTTGGGCCAAGATAGAAGGAGAAAGGTGTTATGTAACCAGATCACAAAACAGAAGAAAAGATAGATCAACGACTTCAAAATAAGCCTCTTCAAGGGGGAAACCTCCTTTTACATCAAATAAATGAAAATTCTTAGATGATTCAAATGACAAGACCTCCTTGGTATATATAGGAGTCTAAGGGGTCAAAATATAACTAGGGCCTACGAAACAATAATAATGTAAGGGTACAACAATAACAATATTGGGCTTCTATGGGAAAAACAATAACAATATGGAGGCTATACTAGTATTATAGGTACCTAACGTGCCCCTTTACTTAAAAAAAGTGTTGTCCTTGACGCTTGAGTAGTTCTGGGTACTTTTTAATAAAATACTCATCCTCCCATGTGGAGTCTTCAATAGGTAAGTTCTTCTAATTAATGTTCTTTAGCTATCGAAATCTTGTTTCTATGATTTATTCAGGCTCCAATATCATTTTTCATTCCTCGTCAAGTTTTGGAAATATAGTTTGAATTGGAAGCTTTTAACCTATAACCTTATTTAAGCATGAAATATCGGAGAATGAGTGTACTTCCAAAGATGCAGGCACCTCCAATTTATATGCCATAGTACCAATATTTTTGCAACACCTTGTAAGGGCCATAATACTTGGGTGATAATTTATTTTCCTTCTTAGATTGCTTGAGGGACATTTGTTTGTATGGTTGTAGGCATAAAAATACCCAATTGCCTACATCAAAACTTCTTTCATAGCGATGTTGATATTCTTGTTGTTTCAATTAATTCTGCACCAGAGTCAGTTTATCCTTTAAGAGTCGGAGAACTTGTTGTTAATGCTCGATGTGATCATCCACTACTTGAGCCTTAGAATTGTCTCTTAAAGAAAATGTGATGGACGGTGGATGATATCCATAAAGCACCATAAATGGGGTCATTTTTGTTGCAGTATGGAAGGAATTATTTTACCACCATTCTGCCAGGGGTAACCACTTGATCCATTGTGTTTGTTTATCAGATACAAAGAAATGAATATATCCTTCAAAACAATTGCTTACTATCTCAATTTTCCCATCATATTGAGGATGATAAGATGAGCTATGAGCTAATTGAGTACCAAGACAAGCAAACAATTATGTCCAAAAAATTCCAACGAAAATGGGATCTCTATCACTTAAAATAATTTTTGGGTTTCCATGTAGCTTTTGAATTGTTTCCACAAATGCAGTAGTGTATGTACTAGCTTTGAAAGGATGAAATAGTGCACACAAGTGTGCATAGTTGGTAATTCTGTCAAATACCACCATGATGACACTTTTTCCTTCAGACTTGGGTAAACTTGTGATAAAATCCATTGGGACCTCTTCCCAACGCTAACTTGGAATGGCTAATGGTTGTAAAACACTCAGGGTCTTAATTGTCTCAACTTTATTTTGTTGGAAAACCAACCATTCCACCACAAACTTTTGAATATCATATTCAAGTCTATCCCAAAAAAATTCCTTCTTGACCCTATGGTAAGTTTTTAAAAATACTTAGTGCCCTTCTATAGGAAAGCTTTGCATTTCCAAAATAACCTTTTCTTTAATTTGGGATTTCTTACATAGATATAAGTGATCTTTGTAGCACATTGAATATGTTATCACTCAGGGAAAACCATGGCCGCAAGGAAAAACCCTAAGGTAACCTCAAAACCTCTTTTAGGTTGAAGCTAGCCCTTCAACCCGGAGAGGGGTCTCTCCGTAAAACTCAACTACCCTATGGTCACTATAGTAGAAGTTTTTTTTGCAATTGAGTTCAGATGGCCAAATTTAGATCTAGGAATAAATTGGTTGGGTGATATTCAAAACCATTGGGCATGGAGTCTAGCTATTAAATAAATGAGATCACAACTCCAATGAGCATGTTGTACAAAGCATGAAAGTCATAATTCCTTTGATTGTTTGGGAGATTTGGAAGAAACAAGTTTGAAGGAAAACAAAGTTTATAGATGACTACAATAACAAATATTAATGATTGATCATTTAAGAGAGGAGCATCAAAGAAATCAAATCTCATAAAATAACATTCTCAGACATTAAAGAAGAAAATTATATAACAAATAAAATATTGACATGGAGAAGTAAAACATGAATTTCTTACTAACCGCTCATTAAACACTATGAATACATTCAAGATTGCTCAAATATATTTGGACTACAAGTTTTTTTCCAATAAAATCCATCTTGGTTTACATATTCATAAAAATTTTGTATAGTGATTTACATAACAGTTTTACAAAATAATAGTCATAACATAATTAGAGAAATTGAGATATTTTGAATATATTTCAAGTTCATGTATGCAAAGATAAACTTAAAAATATTTTGTATTTCCTCAAATAACTATAGGAAAATATATTTGTATTTAGGCAAAGAGAAATATTTGTTAACTACCTCCCTTGAAAGTAGAACAGGTCCCTAAACTGTAATTTAGTATTTCTGCTAGCATAATAGGTCCCTCTGCAACAATCCATCAAAACTGCTCCTTTGTTTTTCTCCAATTTTGCTAGAAAATCTTTAGCCTTCAAATCTGTAAATTGGGTTATTAATATCGATCCTCTGCCTTGGAATTTGGAGTGGTTGTAGTTGTTTTCATAAAAACTTGTTGACTGTCCATTTCAAACTACCATTCCCCTCTTTTCCTGTGATTCAACAACTACCAACCCATCCATTTGTTACCACTTCTGTATGTTCTTATCGAAGAAGTTTCCACTTTATTTTTCACTAATACTCCTCAGCCCCTTGTTATTTGTTCCTTTGGCCTTTATTTTTTTTTATATAATCAGGCCAGTGATTATTGGATTAATGCCTCAAGAGCCCCTTTATAATGTAACTAACGTGAATTCCAATTTTATCCTAGCTCCCTTTGCTTTATCCCTTCCCGCATTTCTTCGCCATAAGACCGAGGGTTATGACCTACTGTCTAGCCTTGAGGTGCTAAGGCATTTGTTTGTTTATGGGGGCTATTTTCCTTTGTTGAATGCTTTAGTGCCTGATTTCTTTAAATCTTAACGACCATGTGCCAGCCCCAATATCGGAGCCCCCTCTCATCAGAACTTTTTCAAGTGGAAAGTGTTACAAAGCGTTGATATCCTCAACCTCTGATACACCAACCTTCGATATGACATCAACACTACCACGTGGCACCTTGTGAGTGGTGACATGTGTCACCTTGATTTTCCCCCTTAGGACCCCTCAAAATGCCAAAATTTCATACCATATGTTCTTTTGTACCGCCATGTCATGCTGATGTCAAATGCCACGTAGCTTTATCGGAACCAATCATATTCCACCACGTGTTCCGCTAGAGGAGAGAGTTTGGCTTTGCAATGAATTTCATTGTTAACCTATTTTGACGTTCCCCGATGGTTTAACACCATTGGCGCTTCCTTGACGGTTTTAACACTATCGTCATTCGAATGTTGCAAAATTCTTAAGGTTGTCACCTTGAACAAATGCCGATTTATGATTGTTAATGTGTCGATTGTTGATATGCTCCGATTGTCTATTATGTCATATTCCATGGATATGTGATCATCGATGTGTGATCGCCGATATACAAGACCCACCGATGTGCCAATATTTGATTCGTCGATTCGCCATGGACCTCCGATATGCTCTAGTTTGCCATGTTGGCATTATGATTCAAGTGTTGTCCTTGATGGCAACTCACACAGATGACAGATCATAGTGCAACAGGTCAGTAGCAAAGAATTGATGATCAGACTACAAAGAATGAAGAAAGAAAAGTATATACGTAGGTTCACTATATACCAAGTCGCGTACATACGCAGGTTCACTATATACCAAGTCGTGTACACACTCAAGTTCACTATATGCCAAGTCGCGTATATACGCAAGTTCGCTATATACCAAGTAGCGTATACACACAGTTTCACTATATACAAAGGCACGTATATCGTACACACACACTTTCATGCAAGGAAAGGCGCGTACATGTCGGAAAACTAAGTTTTGGGTCCGTGGTATTTGGACCTATGGTTTTGGACCTTGGTATTGCGTCCGAAGTATTGAACCCAAGTATTGGGTCCCTAGTATTGGTTCTAAATGGTTTTGGACCATGGTATTGAGTAAGGCCTAAGACTATAAAAGGGGAAGGAGATCATTGGGCAAAGGCATTCACTGAAGTATTGAATATCTTATGAAGAGCAAGATCTAGAATACTGGTCATTAGGTAATGGTGCATAGCTGGATCTGAATCAAGGAGGAACCTGAGTGCTAGAAGAAGGATAAGTCCTATCGATGGGTCAAGATCTTAAGGCTTGAATAGTAATATCTTTATGTGATTTTGATTTGTTATATTTGGCACATGACTTGATCTATAAATCTGATAATCTGGTTATAACTGATGTCTGAATATTTGAAAGGGTAAATTATCTTTTATAGATCTGTACGCAGGTTCGGGCGCGTATACACGCTAATTCAGTAAGTCAAAACAGCGTATACACTAGTTGGCCTTAATACAGAAGCGTATGCACACAGTTTTTTCATCTTGAAGTAGCGTATGTCTCATAAAATATGTTTTAGCTACTTCTGTTTATTGTTGTAGTGTTCTAGGTTCAGGATTGGTTCTGGTTACTGTCACTGTATTCTGGTTACAACTTTCTGAGAAGTGATTGGTTGATTCAGTATTGGTTTGTACAAAGGAGACTAGTTGATGCATATATAATTGATGTTTGATTGATGTTATTCATGGATCCAGTCTGAAAATTTATGAAACGTGGTCCCTAGAAGAAAAGAGAAGGTTCTAGCCTTTTGTAGGTCAGCACCTACGTACTAGTACCTCAGCTAGTATAAGAGCTAAGGGGGTTGTAGCTCCCTTCCAGGAGAAGCTAGAGAACGAGAGAAGGTTGTAGCCTTCTACGTACTGGTATAAGACTGCACCAGTACAAAACATTCTAAAAAGAAATTTCTAATTAAAATAAGATAGAAACGAATTGCAACAGGTGGTTTTCACCCACATTGGGTTTCCACCTTATATCTTGTGTTCTTATGTGTGACTGCCTGTTCTGTTTTACTGTTCCTGGTTACTGTTTCTATGGTTTGATGCACAAATTAATGATCAAATCTGAAGAATAATTTAAATTACAAGTCTACTGGTTATATGTTGGTTTCCTTAACTGTAGTTGCGTACATACGCGGTTTTCACTAATTGAAGTAGCGTATACAAATCTAATTGTGAAATGAAAAATAATTGACCTGATAATACTAATTCACCCCCCCTCTCAGTATTATTTCCAACACGCCAATATGTGATTGTCGACGTGACCCAGACCTTTGATATTCCTTCCTTTCAAATGCTTTCAAACCCTCAAACTTAAATAGGCCATATCTTTTGATCCAGGAGTCCATTTTTGGACTTCTACACCGTTGGAAAGCTTGTTCAAATAACTTTCCAATGGAAGGGGTTAGATGTAGAATTTGAGTCCTTCTTCTACTTGGAAAATGACTGAAAATTTCTCTACTTATTTACTCAGATTTCCAAAAAATGTTGACATCCCTAATATCAAGAAATTTTCCCTGTTTATTACAATTTTAAATACTAAAGTTACAACTATTAGAATTTTCCAAAAAAGATTAAAAAATGCTAAATGTTTATTGTGATAATAGAATCATTTTACTAAATAATGAATAAAATGCACTAGGATCTTGCTACAACTTTTGAATGAGTGTCCATACCTCTTCATCATTCTTCCATTCATTCCTTACTTCAGTTTTACAATCAGGTTGGATAATAGAAATGGCACAAAGCAATGCTTCCACATCCTCATCCCTTCTTGAGATTGAATCTACAACAACATTTTGCTTCCCTTTTTGCAGATGATTTCAAAGTCATAACCCAACATCCTTGTGACCCATTTTTGTTGCTCTTCTGAAGATAATCATTGTTCGAAGAAGTATTTGACTATCATGATTTGTTTTTACCTTGAATTGCCTTCCCATTAGATAAGGGCGCAATTTCTTCAATGCATGTAGTATTTCCAACATTTCCTTGTCATAAATAGGTTTATGTAATTACTTTCCCTTAATTGGACGACTTTCAAAAGCAATGGGTCTTCCTTCTTGCATTAAAATAGCACAAATGCCATTTCTTGAGGCATCGCATTCCATAATTAAAGTTTTTGTGAATTTTAGTGTAGATAATACCAGCTCAACACATTTCCTCTTTAATATGTTCAAAGGCCTTAGTTTCTTCTAGAGTCCAAAAAAATGCATCTTTCTTCAATAATGTTGTTATAGGGGTTGTTATCTTCCCATAATTCTTAAAAAAATTGCAATAATGCCCTGCCAATCTGATAAATCCTCGAAGATGTCTTAAGGTTGTGCAGATTTTCCATTCATTGATGGCTTTAATTTTGTTAGGTTCTGCCTTAACACCCTCATGGGATACAATACGACCCAAATATTCCACTTCCTATACTCCAAAGAAACATTTGGAGGATTTTGCATGCAATTGTTTCTCCTCCAATAGTTTGAGCACCCTATTAACATGTTGAACATGATCTTTCCAAGACTTACTATAGATCAATATATCATCAAAAAATGCTAACAAAAATTTTCCAAGGAATGTTTTGAAAGTGAAATTCATCAAACCTTGAAATGTGGAAGGTGCATTAGTAAGGCCAAAAGTCATGACCAAAAATTCATAGTGACCTTCACGAGTTCTATATGTTGTTTTCATAATGTATTTTGCCTTCATTAGAATTTGATGATATCATGTGTTATCACTTAGAACTAAAAAAAAAAAAAATTATGCATATAGTTGTTTGTCCTAGTCCAATTACAAAAGGTCTGTGTCAAGTTGATTTCGTTTTATATGTCTTACTTAGGATTTGGAGTTTTAAAGTTTTTGATTTAAACTATACTCAAATCCTATTGGTTCTCCTCTACCATCATTGTTCCATAGTCATGTCTTGTCTCATCCGAGTCACCGAGTCTTTTAGGGATTTCGCAGCGTAATCCTATTGGCCAGTTTCGCAGCGCAATCATGGTTTAGTAATTTCGCAGCGCGTTATGATTAGGCCGTTTCGCAGCGCATCATTAGAATTTAAAACTAACAGCGCTGCGAAATCGTGGATTCGTGCATTTCGTAGCGAACCCTTCCTGAAATGTCAAGTCCGTAGGTGAGTCATCAGTTGTGTCCACTCATGTCAGTTTATGTACCTCTCGTATCACGTTTGCGCGCTCATTTGCCACTACCTCACCAATAGATCTGTTGATATGCACAGAAATATCATTCCCAATAGATTCTACCGTGCATAGACCTTTATGATAGTCGTAAGTGCTGCATGAGTGACCTGTCTGTTTGATTATGTATGGAAGTGTTTCAATAAAAAAAAATGAATTTCAAGCGAGGATGATTTCAAGCGAGCCCGATTACAAGCGAGGCTGAATTAAAAAGAACTGAACCACCATCGCAAACTGAAGCTGTTAGACTCTGTGTGTGTGAAGATTTTGAAAGGAAAATGGATAGAAAAGAGCACAGATCCGGTAAATGCCAGAGGACTGAACCTGAGGGTTTGGATATAGCGTTGAGGGATGAAGGCGTGAAGAAAGCATTCAAAGATGCCGGCTGCTGGAACTTTTGCAAGAAGCTACAAGGAGGACATGCGCAGGTAACCAAAGAATTTGCGCTAAACTTCACTGGTTTAAATTCAAAGATAGCTATGCTAGAAGTCCAAGTTTCTCCAGAAGCCATAGCTGTTGTGACAGAGATCCCAAGAGGACGGGAAGAATGGTTTAAAAATTTTAAGTTTGATATGAACCCTTGTAAAGAGTTTTTAAAGGAGGCATATGTAAACGAAGACTTAACAAAAGCAGTGCCCAGAAATTATGTCAAGGAACATTATGCTCTTCTTCTCACCTGCATTCAGAAATACTTGACATGTGAAGGAAGGTACAATAAGGTCTATTCTTACCATTTCAAACTGCTGTTACATTTCACTGGGAAAGTTTCCATAGACATTCTTTTTTATTTATTTCGCAGTTTGAGTAAGATGTGTGACAAGGTGCAGTTAAGGAAAGAGGACTGTGAAACCTCTTTGTTTCATCATGGTTTAATCAAGTTGCTAGTTTTGGATGGCCTCCAAAAGATAGGCAGAGACTGGAATTCGTTTATTTTCATGGCTGGATTCCAAAGCAAGACTGGCCTTACTCCACAACCAGCCAAAGAATTCACGATAGCTGAGCTCCAAAAAGAAGCAAGAGCTAAAAAGCAAATCAAGTCACAACAAACGAAACCAGTGAAGCCACTGATCATTCAAGAACAACCTCAGCAATCAACAAAGGAAAAAACTCAGGATAAGAAGACTGCACCTAAAACAAGCAGATCAGAAACAGTCTCAAGGGTAAGGACAAGAAGCCAAATAAATAAGGAAAAAGGTAAGGCCATAGCTGTTGAAGAGAGCCCAGTGTCTAAGGCAAGCTTGAAAGATCTATTACAGGCCATTGAATTCGAGCAATCTGAGCCAGTCCATATTGATTTAACACAGTCATCACCAGAAGGTGCCAAGAAGTCTAAAGCCTCAAAAAGGCTTAAATTCGATGAGCCAGGTGAAGAATTTATTTTTAAACCCAGAAGACCCATTACAAGGAAGCAAGTAAAGGAAGCGCTGCCCAGGACAGAGGAGACCGAGAAGGTTAGGCAAAAGGGTACAAGCAGAACAGTCATCACATCTCAGGGAGATAATATAGCAGTCATAAAAAGCCAATTAGAAGCAGCTAAATACGAGATTGCCAAATTGAAGCAAGCAGTTAGAAAACATGCAGATGTGTATACAAATTATCGTAAAGCTCTGTGGAAAGGGACTGAAACCTTTCAAAATCAGTTGAATTCAGTAGTTGATGGCCATGCACAATTTCATACATGAACAGTACCAGCCATCAAAGAGGCCCAGTTCATTAGAAAAATAAATATGCAATTAAGAGCTGAGAATAAAGCTCTGAAGAAGAAGATTGAAGACCTGAAGTTACAGCTGGACCAGTGATCTACTAAATGAATTTTCTCTTCAAGAGAGGTTTTGTTCCAAATTTTTGTCAAATTGGTTTAGTCTTATTGTTTTTGAAGGCATGTAAATCCCTGCTATACATATGAAAAGTCGAAAGAAATTTTTGGCAGTCGAATGTTTTGGTGATAAAGGTCTCGGGTCCAAGACAAACTGTTTCAAATAATTCAGCAGTTTCGTAGCGCGCTACGAAACTGCTGTAGGTGATGATTTTAACGCAGACAGGCAGTTTGGTATTATGAGCGGGAATTTTGAAAGGGAGACACCTAAAGGATATACAAGATATCAGATGGAACTACAATAGTCGTTCAGATCAAGACAAGTGTACCTTAAAAAGAGTGGAATATTTTAACCCAAGTTAAATTTCTGTTATAAAGCCACTTTATCACCGTTCAAAGGGTATTAAATGAGTTGCATACAAAGAACTTTTGCTTGCACCCATATCCATCGATGCAGCCTCCAACACATCAGGAACGTGGTAGTGTTCCATATTTTGGGTTATTAAAAGCTAAAGACATGTTGTTGTTCATTTGAGAAATTTGAGGAAAACTGGAACCGAGAAGCAAGGGACATCTCCCAATACTACTGAGCAGTTAAAGGATTTAGCGTTCAAGGTCGATATGGAGTATTAAACATCCAGCTCAGCCACATCAAAAAGGGGACCAGGTGTCAAAGAACAAGGAGAAGTCATTATGCATGGAAGATAGAGTTAGAGTCATAGTTAATTTAGAACTCTTTAAAACTCCAGTCAGCACTTTATTGTATTTAATAGTTAGTTAAATAGCTGATAGGTGTCATTAGAAGCAGTTATCGAATTCCCCTCATGCTGGAGGAGGAAGTTCGAATTAGTTAGAATAAGGATTCTATATATAGCTGAGACAGCGATGTAATGAGGGTTGGATATTTTATAAAACAGAGTACTGTTTTGGCTTATGTAAAAAGACAGAGTTCAGTAATATAAGTTGGCTGCTTTTCTTCTCAGGATTCATAATGGATTTCCATGTTCAGAATGGTGATTTTATCTTTTCCTTAATGTCTTTTACAGTTGCATAGGTGTACAATCACTCAGAATTCACTGATTGTGCTCTGATTTCCTGTGTGCATTTATGAGCTGTGGTTCCATATGTGTTGTATTTCTGAATATTCAAATGCTAAGTGCCCTGACTTCTATGTAAAGGCAGTACTATGGTTTACTGAAGTGTGATTGACTCCATAGGCCCAATGGAAACTAGTTTAATGTTTGTCCAGCCTTCATATTTGTTAATGTTATTCCACAAGAGTTAGCCATCTTTTTAATAGTCAAAATCAATAACCCTTGGAGAGAGCCCTCTCAGGCTAAGGAGGCTAAGCCTTAGTCAAAAGTTTGGTTTGAAACAGTTACACTGAGATAGTCTGATCAGCAGCCTATCAGGGTCCTATTTTGGTGATAACATCATGAATGAATATCGTGTTGAAGAAAGTGTAACTAGGTTCGGTCTTCATAATGACATGATCTTTGTATTTGATGTAATAAAAGAGAATAAATTATTTTTGTAATCTTGCTACATGGGTTTCATGAGCAAGAAGTGTCACTAGGTAAAAGACTTCTTCTTGATGTCTTTAGGATTTATTTAAATATCAAAGAGTCATGTCATGTGTATAAAAACTCTTTATGAGTTCATGTAAATATGTACAGGTCTTCCAAGTTGTCTAACAGCCCTCCAAGACCAAGATCAATGCCTCAAAAGCAAGCCTACCAAAGTTTACAAGCAAAACATCTAAGGATCTTCATGTCGGCTCAAAAGTAAATTAAATATATAAATATATTTAATGTCGGCTTGAAACAAGAGTCACGTCAGTTCATGGGATCACATCGGCTCATATATGGAACACTCACCACTATAAATACCCACGAAGGGTCAGCTCAAAAAGGCATAATTTTGCACTTATACCTCTCTAAAATTTCAGATAATGAAGCTGCAATAAGGAGTCGCGGTCACGAGGAGGTGAAGCCGCAGTTAAGGCATGGAGCTATTGTCAGGAAGAAGAGGAGTCACAATCTTGAGTAGGTGTAGTTGTAGTTAACGCATGAAGCCGCAGTCTTGGAGAGGGAAGTCGCAGTCATGAAGAAAGCAGCCATAGTCATGAAGAGAGGAGGTGCAGGGTTTGACTGCACTTGGTTTGGGTTTTAGGTGCAGTGACAACCTCGATGCATGGATAAATGAATAATGTCTCTGTAGAAAAGTCTGGGCACACTTAAGATCTGAAGGTGGTATCCGCAGAAAATTTTGGGCATGTCACTCTCAGCATATCTATCTTGAATAAAAGGATCAAGACAAGTTTCAGATGTGGACATAAAGATCATGATGGTATTCCTGCAGTAGACAGAATTCAATATTTGTGATGTTCAGAGGGATATAGAAAGATCATACATCACAGTGAGATTCGGATCTATATCTCATTTTCCCGGCATAAGGAGCAGTATCACAGTCTATATGGAGAAATAGTCCTAAAGCTCCAACAAACTAGTAATGGAGGAATGATACAATAACTAGGACTACTTGATGAAAAGCATTAATGAGGGTCATTGTCTCAATGATGATGAAGATATAAGACACAGTCATCATGTCGAAGAAGACCTCGTTGATATAATGTAATGGCTGATCTCAGTGATGCTGTAGTGATGGCTTCAATGGTGCAGCAATGAGGAGGACCTCAGCGACAACGGAAAGTAGGATTGATATCTTGGTCTTGGAGAGGCAAAGGGTGTCAAGGTTACTAGTCTTGGTATTCATCAATGGAATCTCTAT
The DNA here is from genome assembly GCA_031772625.1 of Pinus tabuliformis. NCBI lineage: Eukaryota > Viridiplantae > Streptophyta > Pinopsida > Pinales > Pinaceae > Pinus > Pinus tabuliformis. The sequence goes on from CM062811.1 coordinate 966,502,281, forward strand.
AAGAAGAATTTACGCATGGGTTTTACTCTCCAAGAGGGAGAGGTTTTGGCCCTGGCAGAAAGCCAATCACTTGTGTTCTTGTCTCTTTTGTTTTGATAGCAGTTTCATGAATTTAACTCACATATGTTAATAATGAAGTAACATCAAGCTAAGATAAAAATGAATAAACACTTCATAAATTGTATCATGTATCAAAAGAATCAACCCAATTGTGCTTTCCCTAGATTCTTCAACAGATCCAACTTTGTGAAGTAAATTTCTCCATGTAGTTCATCCAACAATTCATCAATGATAAGAATTGGAAACTTATCTTCAATAGTGAGCATGTTGAGCTCTCTATAATCCGAACACATACGTCATGATCCATCCTTCTTATGCACCAATACTAATGGAGAAGAGAAAGAACTTTGGCTAGGTTGAATTATACCTGCCTCTAACATTTATGCAACCATACATTTAATTTCACTCCTTTGGGCACAAGGACATCTGTAAGGTCTAATGTTTGGAGGAAGGCTTTCTAGAATCAAGTGAATAGCATGATTATGGTTGCAAATAGGTGGGAGATATTTGGGAGTTTCAAATACCTTGGAATGATTAGCAAGGACTCTTTAGAAATCTTGGGAAATGGATGACTTAAATGTTTGAACATCTACTAAACACAATTGTGAAATTACCCCTCGTTGTTCCTTCTACAAAATATTTTCCATGTCATTAGAGTTGATTATCTTCCCAAGTTTCCTTGTGATACCCCTTAATTAAATTTCCTTTACTTCTGAGTAAAATTTCAAGAAAAGTTCTTGAAAATTAAAAGTTATCGTCCCCAAAGATTGTAACCATTAGACTCCTATGTAACACCCTCCTCCCACATTTACTCAAGTTCACTGGTCTACCAAGGTAAACATGTGACAAAGAGTTACTATGATATGAATCAATCTCCTAGCTACAGTTAAGGAAGTGGAATCGACAAACATAAACCAAACTGACCTTCCTTAGGAGCTACGAGATCCCCAGGAGCTAACCAGCCACTCCAGGTGCCCAACCCCTGAGTTAACTTGCTTTTTCACAGACCTAGGCTCTTAGTTGCTATCATCACAAGGCAAACCATCGACTGCAATCCTCCAATCTCTCTCATAAACCTGCTCTCTAGCAACTGTAGACTAATTGACTCAGTTCCATGCCAACAACCCCGATATTTGAGCCACTTTTCAAGGCTAGGACCCAGCCCTCTACCCAGAACTTAATGGAACTCTCAGAAATGATAAATAAAAAAGACACAAATCCTCTAATATAAAACTTGATCAAAGACTTGATCTAACCAAGCCTAACGATCACAGACATTTCATCAAACATATGGCAAACATGTAATCTACATGTCATGAATGCACATCTAAACATAGGGATCTTAAACTTATATGAGATTCACCAAGAAGGTCTAATGCCCTCTCATAATCGTTGCAATAACACTTGTTAGTCCATGCAGTCATCAACCATCCATATATTAATCAAACATGTCAAGAGCCATAAACCATATACATCATATAACCAACATAGAAACCAACATATAAACAAGTAAATAACCAACATATAAACCATGGCAACTCAGCCATAATATCACCATCAAGATCAATACATGTGCTCATAAATCGTAATATAGAATACCTCTTATTAACATATGAAGATTCCAACCAAGTTAGTGACTTCCAAGTACCACCCGACCATAGACTGGGTTGAACTAAATCTTTCTTTCAGTCAATCACCCCTGCACCATATTCCAAGCATGAATGTAGGATCTCATGAAATAACCAAACCAGGGCTTCCATAGCCCAAACCACCTCAACCCTCAACCAGTGATTCAACCTCATGGTCAAACATCACTAACTATCACCAAATTGGTCTCTACCCAAGTTGTCCAAGGCCCTAGAGTGTTTGTTCCAACCAGGCTCCAGGACTAGTAACTCAACCCACCAAGGGATCCAAAGTTTTTATCCAACCAAGGCTTCCGGGACTAGTAACTCAACCCAAGTTGTTCCAACTCTTCCAAAGCGTTTTTCCAACCAAGACTCCAGGAACTAGTAGCTCAACCCACAGCCATAAGGAACATGAGAACCAATAAGAAAACAAATGGAAAACCGCACAACACCATGGCTATCGAGGAAATGGCAAGGCTAGGAAAAACCATTGTCAATCCAGGCAATCCTCTATGTCAATGATAGATCATAACCAAATAACCACATGCATATACCATGCATGTCAAAACTAGTAAGGAAAGCATGCATGCAACTTGATACCTGTAAAGAAATCAAATTGTAGTTGTTGATCCAATTGTTCCCTTTCACTTTCCTACTTTTCCTTTGCCTTATTTATCTAATCCAAGTAAATACTAGAGTGCTTCAAGCATGTTGCAAGAATACTCTAGGTGTGCAAGAGTATGAGAGATAGCTCCACCATAGAACTATCAAAAGTCTCAACTGACCAAAAGCTAACACTAACCAAAATCCATGAATTGATCCTCAAAAGCCTTTTTATCATCGAGACCTCTATTTTCTTCATTTTCCTCTTTTTTTCCTTCAATTTCCTCCTATGCAAATTTGTGACCTTTCATCTCCCTTTTCTCCTATTTTCCTTTATTTTCATAAATAAATGCCAATTAATGCCTCTTTTCCCTTATCAACTCCTTTGTCAATTTCCTTAGCCATAATAAACTGAAAGTGACACCCACTAGGATTTTTTTCCCACCATTCATCTTGGAATACATATCCCATGACCTTGGTCTTATATTTCTACATGGAAATTCAACCAGGGGTCGTTTTAGAACCCTCCACCTTGGGGGAACATCGTCCTTAGTGTTCAATGATACCTATAAACTAACAAGCCACAAAAAACAAAAAATATTGCCCATGGGGCTTTATAACATAGCTCGATACAGTGTTTACAATAATATATACATATGCACATTTGCTCAACCAACAAATAAAAGGATACGATGCTTGGATCAGTTAACAAGGGAATCCATAGGCTCACACCTCCACCCTCAAAACAATACTAGGATTCACCTCCTTCCCAAGAATTATAGAATCCACTGCCAAAATGAAAGTCTACATCCAATGTCCAGTGCTACAATCCTGCACCACTTTTCCTCTTAGTGAACAGTGATCGACTCATTGTTCTAGGGCGCACTCCAAACGTGCTTCTGATTCCATCTGGCAATGCTAATGACCAAATAAATGTATTCCCTGGCCTTCTCATCTCTGCTACACAGTCCCTCGAGAAATCTGTCACCCCCTTCCATGCAGTCACACACCATCCAAGTTTTGTGGGCATCCCCTTCTCTGCTACACAGTCCCTTGGGTGACCCCTCCCTTAGCAAGGTTGCCTCGCATTGGAAGGTCCAAAAACCAAGGCATATCCCTACCTCAAAACCATCATACCGGTAATGGCATGATGATGGAAATAAATGGACATTATTGGGTACCAATTTCCCACAATGGTCCTGCTCCTGAAGTGCTTTACTAACATACTGGTGCTTGTTCCAATTCCTTTTATTGTTGCTACTAACATTCTGGTAGCCAGTTCCAACCACCCAAACCAGGCATTTCCATGCTTTTGTGTACCAAGTCCATAATTTCCTTTATCAAGTACATAATTTCCATTAGATTCAAAATAAATTGAAATAAATTCACATCATACCTCATCGGTGGCCTGTGAATAAGGTACACTTGCAATTTTGTTCACTTCTTGTCACACAAGTCAAACTAGATTTTGATCATATAATCATGAATAAACATATCACATCTGGTTAGCTCAAACGCAACCATCATAAATCAAAATCATAGCTCACATGTAACCATCATAAAATAAAATCACAGATCACATGCATAATTAATACGAAAATAAAATATTGATAGTTATCCTTCAAATAATTCTTTGCTTCTGCCTTTGTTCTTTGTCCTTTATGTACACACACTGGATCAGTTTCCAAACCTGACAAGCACCAAGTACCTTCTCTTCTCTTCAATCACGTACACATACATACAATGTACATCACACACATACTCCCACACATGGTGTACCACACAACACATACACCCACACCTGGTGTAAACCACAACACAATACATACACCCGGTGTACAAAACAATACATATACGTACACATAGTACAAGACAACGAATACACAAGTCACAATACAATGACTACACAACACACATAGCATAATACCACATGTATACAACACAAGGTGTATGATATGTACACAATACGATATGTACACAACACTTCCTGCACAATGTATAACAACACCACATATACAAGGCATCCCCTGCACAATGTGTACACAACACCATATATACATATCACCACATGTACAACATGCACACAACACCATATGTACATAACACCGCATATACAACGTGTACATAGCACAATATGTACGCAACAACGCATATCCAACATGCGCACAACACTATATGCACAGTGCCACATATCCAACATGCACACAACATTGCATAAACAACATGTACACAACATCATTTGTACACAACACTGCATAAACAACATGTACACAACACCATATATAAACAACACCACATGTACACAACATCAAAGGTACAACATGTACAACATATACACAACATTAGTACTGCACATCTAGATACCACACACTAACTTTACCAAGCAACCTTGCTTCTAGTGTCTTTCCACTATCCATGCTTGTCCTAGCATGCAACAGAGCACGGTGCTTTCATTTCGCTGATGTATCCCTCAACATTACCTATCATAGCATAAACATAGGCATAATATAAACACATAATATCAGATCGTATCGACATGATACTAACCTCATAGATCTTTCAAGGCTACTCTTCCCACTTGTTTCCTCATGGAACCAGAAACCTCTTCATGTTATTCCCCTGCATAAGCAATCATTCCTGTCAGGCAATCGTGTATATATATATATATATATATATATATATATATATATATAAACACTAACATAAAACAATCATGACCCTTGACAACCATGTTAGACACGACATATATATATATATATATATACACTAACATAAAACAATCATGACCCTTGACGACCCTGTTAAACACGACATACATACATACATGTATACATATATCCACACGAGCATAATCATGATCACAACATAATTACCAGATATCGTAAGGTCTAGGTTAAGAGAACTCCCTTTATCCGTGCACAACATTGAGAACAACAGTTCCCAACGTACCCAAGACATCTGACTCCTTGTTGTGGGGAAAAATGCCTATGCAGGACGATCCTATCCACCTAAGGTGTGACAGTGCCTTAGCAACAAACAGAGACAGCTATTCTAGTATTCTTCCTTTATGAATTAAGAATGAAGAGAGATGGATGGACTAACCGGTGTCTTCTGTTTGTCCCTCGATCCGGTTTCTCTTCTCTTTGAGAGTTCCCAGCTACTTGCCTTCTCGCTCGCCCAGCTTCAACAGGTTCCTGCAAGATCACAAGAAGAGAACACTACACAAAGACATGGATTCATATTCATAACTAGTTCAGGATTAGAAATAAACTAAACATACTAATGCAATCATACATCAAAGACACATCAGCATATAGGAGAAACCAAGATAGCTTTATTGATGAATAACAAGGTTCAGGAAGAGATACAACCCAGAGGGCTCCAATCCAGCATCTCCTTCCCAGCAAATGAAATTCCTATCTTCACCTTCCTTCAAAGCATTAAGCACCCAATGATTCCAACCTCAAACCAACAACAATTCTTTGCAATAACAAAATTCCAGCCTCTAGATCTCATGGAGGAGAGATCCATATATAGATGTTTGGAGAGAGGATGAGTCAGCTTGAGATCTGACTAGTGTCCTCTCCCTCTGCCAGTTCTTGCTTCCACTTGGAGGTTCTTGCTTCCACTTGGAGATTGAGAACCTCTTACTCATCACTAGTCGAATTCACTGAGGCAAGTGTCATTGAGGAAGATTCTGGAAGCTTCCAGGGTCTTGACACCTTGTTGAATGAACTTGCCATTTGTCAATTCCCGCTCAGCGCACCCTGGTAGTGCTTCTACCTGCGTTGCAGTGCAGGTAGCCAGTGCAGACTTTGCATTTCAGCGCAGACAGCTAGTGGAGCCTCTGAATTGATCCTGAATTGACTTGTTTTTGAGCAGTTTCTGGTGGAGAACTTCTGTGAATTGCTGTGGTTTGTTAGCCTTGTTCCTCTAGGGGTAGGAACAACATGTTTAGGGACTTTGGATCCCTTAGATTATGGACATTTCATGCTTATAGCTGTAAGGCACAAAAATGTCTATAACAGTTGCCCCCTAAAGTATGAGGTCGTTTATCGGGTGAAATGCTTTATTAGGAGGTTCCGAAGTTCATCCAATGCTGGGAGGAGACCTGTAATAAGATACAATACAATACATTATTTTTCATACTGCTTTCATGATCTAGCTGAGGCGGGCATTCCCATGCTCAGCTTTATAAATTCATTTTTCTGTACATAGAACAGACAATCGTCTGATGGTAGACTGATAATTTTGATGAAATTATCATCCTTTAGGTAGGATGATTATCTGCTGCAATGATGTACATGTCAATGTCTTTATCTTTCCTGAATATATATCGCAGCCCGGATGGATGAAACTAGATCCGGGGTCTTCAAACTCGTTCGATCTTCACTCTAAGTACAAGTCGATCCATGTGAGAAATGTTCTGAATTCGAACATGGAAAGACATCGCTTGATTACCGGTCAATGAGGTAAACCGTTAACAAGCGCGAGAGGAATCACCGATAATGATAATGACCCTCAAGGTACTGCAGTACAATTCACGTGGTGTGTATAAAGGACTTGGCGTCGAACACCACGCAAAATCTTTCGGTCGAAGGTCATTGATGTATACCTGTCGCCGGAAGTGAGAAACTTGCCATTGAGGCATGCAAGCTTCAAAGTACTGAAGGGGGTGTTCCTAGATCAACTTCTTGGATAATGAGCTGATGTCGACAAGAAGCGATCCGTCAAAGGAGGGCCTTGATGAATCCCACATCAATGACACGGAACGGAGCTAATGATTTTGATGGAGGTGAAAACGATCTGATGACATATGATTCAGGGTGGCGGTCATGAAAGGATGAAGGATAATGTACGGCAGTGGATGGGACACGGTTGACTTCTCTGAACGACTTCTCTTGAACATATGGCGACACTTATGCGATGGATCGGTAGCATTGTCCCGAATATGGATGGTATGGCGAGACCATGGTGATGTGACCGGTGAATGAAACAACCCAACCCGATTGTGGTACGGAGGAAAAGTGTCATGTTCAAGAGCGACTTGCTACCATCAAAGTTTTCTCGAGTTTCTCCCAATTTTCCCCAGTCATTGTTGACCAGTACCTCTTTATTTTTGTCAAGCTTTGAGGAGGATAACATATGCTTGTTCTATAACTTGCCCTTCGGGCAAGCCCATCGCTATGTTTTAACGAGCCTAGCGATAGTGAAACTCGTTCTCGTCTAAAGACAAGTTTGTCGCTATTTAATGATTTTAACGAGTCTAGCGACAAAGATAACTCGGTCCTTTTCATTTTTAGAGAGTCTGAAAAGGTACGTAAAGTCAACTCCGAAAGTCCTTTTTCGTCATCTAATCCCTTAAGTCCGAAAAAGTATAAAACAATACAGAAGGGATGAGTTTTCGATAGTTTTAACGAGCCGAACAAAACAAGCGCTCGATCTTTTTGTGCAATAATCCCTCGGGTCCAAAAAGATTAAAATCTAGAGGAGGGATAGCACTTCTGGTCGCTTTAACGAGCTGGAAGGCCAAAACTCGGCAATCTTTTCATATTTTACGAGTCAGATGAAAAGCGCTTAAAGAAGACTCGTCTTTTGAGGAACGAGTGATGAAACGGGTTAGCAGCTGATTCCAGGTAAGGCTTGGAATTTTCCAATCACGGTAGTGTCACAAGGATGGCTAAGTGAAATCACTCTTCGCAGCTGTTCCTCAAAATGGGTAAAAAATCAAATGGAGGTGAATGATCAGCCAATGGAAAAGTGGAGGTGACGGTGCAAACACGACCAAGGCTTTAATGGCTGATAATTTATGTTCGCAGTGGTTATTTACCGGGTAGTTCATTTTTTAACGAGCTTAAACGCGGATTGAAGCACTTGCTCGATCTTATGTTTATTTTTTAACGAGCATGAACTATACGATAAAACTGCTCGGATCTTGCGTTTATTTTTTAACGAGCATGAACTGTGTGCTAAAACTGCTCGAATCTTGCTTTTATTTTTTAACGAGCATGAACTGTGTGCTAAAACTGCTCGAATCTTGCGTTTATTTTTTAACGAGCATGAACTGTGTGCTAAAACTGCTCGATTACCCAGTCATATGATAAGAATGTCTCATTGAAGATGCTATTTTTTATGGAGCTTCATCTTACAAAGCTTTGCTCCGGATCCTTTCGTTATGCAAGTTTGGAAACGACTAATCCTACGAGTTTAAAGGGTTAGACCTACAGGTTTAAAGGGAGGACCTAAAAATTTAAAAAATAAATAGCCGCCCCTTGCTTGCACTCCAAAAGGTTTGCATGCCCCCAGGCATAAAGTACGATTTCAAGGTTACCCTTACTTTGTCCGCCAAAACATTTGTTTAAGCAGGAAAGGCCTACCTCTTTCAGGCTACCCAAAGATTGTTTCATTAATCTTTCAAACAAAACACTCCTTTGGCAGTGTCTACCGAGATAGACAAAGGTGAATGACCTTAGTGCCAAACACGTAGCTTTGACAAGAGAATCTTATTCTAGAATAACCCTCTTCCAGCATGGGCGGGGTACAGACTAGTCATATTCTCCCGCGGAAACCTACCCTATACCCAAAGTTTTCCTGCCGAAGCAGACCAGGACGCATGCCCCCTGGGTTCCAGTCATATCCTCCCGGATTACTCGCGCTCATCAGGAGGACGGACCGTGGGTTGAGACATTTCTTGCGTGAAGAGACCATTTAGGGATGGTATATGACTATTTGCGATGCGTGATCCGGGAAATGAAAGCTGGTCTACGAGCTTGACCACTCTTCCTTCGTGCGGAAAACACATTACTCTAAAGAGTGAGGAGACGATGGCTCCCATGCAATATATATAGTCTCGTCCAAGGAGTAGGTTATAATCCAAGGGTCCTTGAACGACCATCACGTTCATTTGAACGGTCTTCCCTTTCAATGTGATAGGCACATTGGGGAGGATCCCTAAAGGTCGACTGGTTCCTTTATCGAAGCCTGATAGATTTCTCATTTCAGGCAAAAGCGCTGGCGAACCAAGCGCTTTCCAAGCAATAGAGGAAAGGATACTCACAGATGCCCCCTCATCAATGATTGTGCCAGCCATTACCATTCTGTATATTTGAATGATAATTCTGAATGGTATACTTGCTGGCAACCGGGGTCTGCCTAGTTGGTTCCAGTCGAAGGACACAACCAGGTTGCTTGGTGGTGGGACCGAATAGACGGCCGGGTATGACTCTGACAAAGTTCCTTCCTGCGATAAAGGAATGGGCAAATTGCCCCCTTGTTCGTCGAAGTCTGTGTTGATGAAGAGAATTTGGACGGTGTCGTCTTTATTCTCTTCTGTGATGGTATCATTCGAAGATAGAACCTCTGAAGGCAAGACCGGGTCAACTGCCGCCTCGACGTTTTGACTTTCGTCAGGTATGGATTCAGACGGTTCATCTTCAATGATAGGTGTTTCGGCTGACCACCTGAGCGGGCTAGCCGGGTTCTCAACTGGTGAAGGACTTGGCAGGAGTTTTTGATATCCAGGAGGAAGTTGCGCTCGTAAAATCGGGCGATCTTCCAAAAATCTTTTAGCCTCGTCTAAGAAGGGACAACGGTGGATGGCATGGTCGCCTTCACACAGTTTGCAGGGAAATCTAGCTTTCCCTCTCTGTCCTGTGACTTCACTTTCACTAGTTGACGGTGGGCTGTCAACATGGCTATCAGAGGTTGACGCCACCGAATTGTGCAAATGGGGAGACCAGTCCCTTAGTATCCGAGGGATGCAGGGACAATCTCTGTGGAAGTGGTCTCCCTTGCATATGACACATGGCGATTTAGGCCTAGTCAGTGCTGTGTGTGGATTTCTGTCAGACGCCACTTGTTTGCCCCCAGTCGCTTTTGGCTCCTTCTTCTTCTTCTCTTTCTTCTTCTTTTCCTTCTTCTCCTTAGGAACTTGGTTTTTTGCTTTACCAGTTCCGTCAAGCGAAGAAGAAGGAGGAGAGGAAGAATTAGATGAAGCAGAAGGCTGGTGGGTAACTCTGGTCTGGTCTAACTGTTGATTCGACTGTTCAGGAATAGTGGTGTTCTGAACGACATTGGTTGAGAAGAGCCAGACCGGCAAACCAATTGTCAGTCCTGGAAGCGACAATGTGGCCATATGGGGCGCACCAACATCTCCCCAAGAGGAGAAGGGACTAGGATTTCCACCAAGGGGAATTCCTTGGTTGGTGTGCTCCATTTTCTCAACCTAAAGATCAACGCAGGAATAAGGGGTGATTGTTCCGTTTAAAATAAATTTTAACGACGCTTTAGACACAACTTGCTTTTTCAATTTTAAAGAGTCGAGAAAAAGCTAAAGATGACTCTAGTCTCCTTCGATGTTTTAACGAGCCCGAAGTGACAAATGCTCGGATGGACTTTTTCCGTTATAGAGTCTGAAAAAGGCCAAAAGGAACTGCTATGGAGTTCTAGGTAGAGGGTGTGCCAAACTTTTCACAAAACCGCAGAATACTTTTTAAGGTACAGGCGGTCGATCTTCCTGAATGTTGTGTTCAGTGCATTGCGATCAGTAGGGCGGCCGACACGGCTTCCTAAGGATAAAGGTTTTATGCCTATAGGGGTCTCCCAATATATACGCGACGGTACGTGGGAGCACAATCCGTACTGGCGCTATCGTCCCTCAGGAGGAATCACCCACCATCAGCGAGATCGACAGTCACCAGGCTTTACGACGCCGGAACACGTCTCTAGCCTAGACCTCTATGTTGTGCGTTAAGTTACAAAGCGTTGTTAAGTTCATTCAATTTATTTTAGGTTGATCTTTTTAGAAGTTTGCCTTTTGAGGTTCACCACGAGATGTATGATACAATTCCTAAATGTAGTCTAAAGATGATAAGCAAGCTTTTATATCTTTTCAACCATGAAAATCCTAGCTACAAAGGGAAAAGAAAGACACCATCTTTTCTCAGAGAGCAATCAGCACACTCTAATGCACTTTTCCTAAATCAAGCATGCAAACTATCAAGATGCAAATGCACAATGCAGGTGTTTGTTTTCCGCTTTCTTAGTATTGATGCCTAAAAAGAAAGCTTTTTGTACAACTTTGAATTTGCTTTTAAATGACAAATACAAACAAGTTTACTTTTTCGAAATCAGAAAGGGTAGAAGAGATTACAACACTTAACGATTTTCGAAATGAATACTTGTTTCGACACTTAAAAGAGACAAACTCAAACCAAAAGCAAAAGTAAATGTACAATCAACTCCAAACAGCCAATGAACTCTCTCCTAAGATCACAATCAACAAATCTGAATCAAGGGCTACAGGATGATTTTTTCACTCTTGCAAAGGAAAACTGTAAATGACGCCACAAACACATAAAAACACTCACAGTCTTTTTGTACAAAAGGAGGCGGAATTTAAGCAGAGAAAAGGGGTTATCAGACAGGTACCTATGCTGGTTACAGGCTGCAAAAAATCAGAGATCAAAACAAGGCAAAACAGAGCAGAGAACCCCAGCTGCACAAGGCCTAACTGGATCAACGCACCCTCAACACAGGGGTTTTGACATTCAGCGCAGGTAGCCTTCACGGGACCTGCGTTGAAATGCAGAACCTCTTCACAGGGTCTGCGCTGAAGGAGAAACGAGAGTTTCTCACTGGGTTCTGGGTCACAGTTTGCTGATTAATCTACGGTTTCAAGCCAAATAAAAGCAACAAGCAAGGTACAATCAAAGGGATGCTTTGAGGAAGGGCTAAGATCTATCACAAAGGATCATCAAATCATTTGTGAGTCCATTGTTCAGATCATAGACAAATCCAGTGATTGGATCAAAGCAGCAGCTGTCTACTTTGCATCTGAGAATAGCAGATGCAGTTCGATTGTTGCTGTTGAGTCTATGAAACAAACAATGATGGAAACACAAATAAAATGACTAAACAGATCTCCCCAGTGGAGTCGCCAATTTGTTGTGGGGAAAAATGCCTATGCAGGACGATCCTATCCACCTAAGGTGTGACAGTGCCTTAGCAACAAACAGAGACAGCTATTCTAGTATTCTTCCTTTATGAATTAAGAATGAAGAGAGATAGATGGACTAACCGGTGTCTTCCGTTTGTCCCTCGATCCGGTTTCTCTTCTCTTTGAGAGTTCCCAGCTACTTGCCTTCTCGCTCGCCCAGCTTCAACAGGTTCCTGCAAGATCACAAGAAGAGAACACTACACAAAGACATAGATTCATATTCATAACTAGTTCAGGATTAGAAATAAACTAAACATACTAATGCAATCATACATCAAAGACACATCAGCATATAGGAGAAACCAAGATAGCTTTATTGATGAATAACAAGGTTCAGGAAGAGATACAACCCAGAGGGCTCCAATCCAGCATCTCCTTCCCAGCAAATGAAATTCCTATCTTCACCTTCCTTCAAAGCATTAAGCACCCAATGATTCCAACCTCAAACCAACAACAATTCTTTGCAATAACAAAATTCCAGCCTCTAGATCTCATGGAGGAGAGATCCATATATAGATGTTTGGAGAGAGGATGAGTCAGCTTGAGATCTGACTAGTGTCCTCTCCCTCTGTCAGTTCTTGCTTCCACTTGGAGGTTCTTGCTTCCACTTGGAGATTGAGAACCTCTTACTCATCACTAGTCGAATTCACTGAGGCAAGTGTCATTGAGGAAGATTCTGGAAGCTTCCAGGGTCTTGACACCTTGTTGAATGAACTTGCCATTTGTCAATTCCCGCTCAGCGCACCCTGGTAGTGCTTCTACCTGCGTTGCAGTGCAGGTAGCCAGTGCAGACTTTGCATTTCAGCGCAGACAGCTAGTGGAGCCTCTGAATTGATCCTGAATTGACTTGTTTTTTAGCAGTTTCTGGTGGAGAACTTCTGTGAATTGTTGTGGTTTGTTAGCCTTGTTCCTCTAGGGGTAGGAACAACATGTTTAGGGACTTTGGATCCCTTAGATTATGGACATTTCATGCTTATAGCTGTAAGGCACAAAAATGTCTATAACACTCCTCAAATTATTTATTTTACCTTTCATTTACCTTTCTTATGATTGTTCTGCTACCATCCACTTACACCAATGGACCCAACCAATTCAACTGGTTGTCATATTCTTGCCTTCAATTTCCCTTATACATGCATCAACATCATTCGAGTCTTATATTACTTGTTCAGCTCTTCTTAAGCTCCCTCAATTTTCCTCTTTCCTAACCAATTCCCAATACCCTCAAGACATAAGAGGCAAGAACAAGAAACAAACAAGAAGAAAACCATGAAACCAATAACAATATGACACCACAAAAAATTGGCATGGCCATTCACCAGTCATAAAAATAAAAAAATTAAATTAAATTAAATAAAAAATAAAAAATAATAATAATAAATAAAAAAACAAACAAAAACAAAACAAAACAAAAACAAAACAAAACAAAAAAACAAAAACAAAAACAAAAGCAAAAACAAAAAACAAAAAAAACTGCAAATCAAGCACAAACAAATCACAAAGCACTGAAAGCACAAAACTAATAACAAAGACCATGACTCAATCCCCATGGATTCCCAATGTTTCCAACGGCAAGCTCAAATTGAACCTTCTTCAAGACTTCATGGTAGTCTCTTTTGCCATGCAATCCCCTGCATCATATTTCCATAAACACATAATTGTCAGTGCATAAATAAACATAACAATATACTAGTTATCTTACCTTGTTGTTTCAATTATGTTGCCTTATAACTAAAAACATCCATGCCATCTCTCAAGGGACTCAATTCCCTTTACGAATCCAATTATAATTAGAAATCAGTTGTTATACCTGTTGTTATAGACAATTTTGTGCCTTGCAGCTCCAAGCATGAAATGTCCATAAACCAAGGGCTCCTAAGTCCCTAAAAGTGTTGTTCTAACCCTTAAAGGAACAAGGTCAACCAATTACAGCTTCTCCCAGAAGTTCTCCACCAGAAACTGCTCAGAATAAGTCAAAACAGGATCATTTCAGCTGCTCCATTGGCTAACTGCGTTGCATAGCACCTAAACACACTAGCTAGGTGCGTTGCAACGCACCTAAATGCACTATCAGGGTGCGTTGAGCGGGAAATTACAAATGGCAATGTCATTCCGCGAGGTGGAGAGACAATGGAAGCTTCCAGAATCTTCTCCTATGACACTTGCCTCACTGAATTCGACCAAGGATGAGTAAGAGGCCTTCAGTCTCCAAGTGGAAGCAAGAACTGACAGAGAGAAGCCACTAATCAAATCATAAGTTGACTCATCCTCCTTGCATACATCTATATATGGATCCCTCATCCCAGAGATCCGGAGGCTGGAATTTTTCACATTGTAAGGAATTGTTGTTGGTTTTGAGATAGAGATCAGAGTATTGGGTGATTTATGCTTTGTTGGAGGTGAAGAGGGGCTTCTTTGCTGGGAGGTTGATGCTGGGTCAGGAATCATCGGTTGTAACTCCTCCTAGATCTTCTTGTTATATCAATAAAACTATTTGAGTTTTTCCTCCATTCTTGTGTATCATTGATGCTTGTTACATTTGTATGGTTAGCTTAAATCTGATCCTAAGCTGTTTATGAATATAGATCCATGTCTTTGTATAGTTTTCTTCTTCTGTGATCTTACAGGTACTTGGTGAAGCTAGGCAAGTAAGGGAGCAGGTAGCTGGAAGCTGTCAAAGGAGAGAGGGATTGGATCAAAGGATTAGCGCAAGACACAGGTCGGTTCTTTCTATCCCCCTCTATCTTTAATTCATAAAGGAAATACAAAGGTAGTTTTCTCTGTTTGTTTCTAAGGCAGCTGTCACACCTTAGTGGGATAGAGCAGTTCTAAATAGACACTTTTCCCGGTAACAAAATGGCGACTCCACTGGGGACGATTGTCTAATTAGTTTGTTTGTGTATCTTTTTGTTGTTTGTTTCATAAACTTATAAGTAGCATTCGAACTGCATTTGCCATAACAAATGCAAAGTAGACATCTGCTGCTTCAATCCATTCACTGGATCTGTTTATGATTTGAACAGCTGATTCACAAATGATCTGATTGCCCTTTGTGATAGCTCTTAGACCCTCCTTAGATCTACCCCCTGATTGTGCATTACTGATTGCTTTTATTCGGCCAAAAACCAAAGACTAAACTGCAAACCGTGACCCAGAACCCGGATAGAATTCTCGTTTCTGCCCCAGCGCAGGCACTGTGAAGAGATCCTACATTTCAACGCACTTCCCGAAAGGGCAACCTGCGCTGCAATCCAGTTTCTCTGTGTAACAGGTGCGCTGATCAGCCTAGCCCTGTGCAGCTGAGGTTCTTGTGCTTCATTCTTTCCAGTTTTGTCTCTGATTTTTTGCAGCCTATGATCAGTATATGACTGTTTCAAACCCCTTTTCCTTACTGATATTCCGCCTCATTTGTACAAAGGAACTGTAGATGTTTTTTGTGTGTTTGTTGAGTCGTTTACAGTTTTCCATTGCAAAAGTATAATAATCGTACTGTCGTCCTTTGATTTAGATCTGTCGCAAGTGTCGATTTTGATCATAGGAGAAAGTTTATTTGTTGTTGATAGTCGGTTATGCTTTTACTATTGCCTTTGGTTTGAATTTGTGACTTTCTAGTGTCAAAACGAGTATTTATTTCAAAATCATAAAGTGTCGTAATCATCTCTACCTTTTGATTTCGAAAAGAAGCTTGTTTGTGTTTGTCGCTTGAAAGCAAATTCAGATTTGTACATCAACTTTTTTTTTAGCATCAATACTGAGAAAGTGAAAAACAAATACATGCACATGTGCATTTGCATATTGACAGTCTGTTTGGCTTGATTTAGGAAAGTGCATTTACAGTGTGCTCTTTGCTCTTTGTGAAAAGATTGTGTCTTTCTTTTCCCCTAGTAGATAGGATTTTCATTGCTGAAAAGAGATAAAAGTTTGTTTATCATCTTTAGATTGCATTTTAGGAATTACATCTACATCTCGTGGTGAACCCAAAAGGAAAACTTCATAAGAAAGATCAACTTAAAATAAATTCAATGAATCTAACAACGCTTTGGAACTTAACGCACAACATTTAGAGGTCTAGGCTAGAGACGTATTCCGGCGTCGTAAAGCCTGGTAACTGTTGTCCTCACTGATGGTTAGGTGATTCCTCCACTTTGAGACGATAAGTGCCAGTACGGACTTGTGCTCCCACGTACCATCGAGTATATTTTGGGAGACCCCTATAGGCTTAAATCCTTTATCCATAGGAAGCCGTGTCTGCCGCCCTATCGATCGCAATGCACTGAACACAGCATTCGGGAAGATTGACTGCCGTACCATAAAAAGTATTATGCAGTTTTGCGATTGGTTTGGTACTCCCTCTACCTAGATCTCCAGAGCAGTCCCTTTCGTTCCTTTTCAGACTCTTTAACGGAAAAGGTCCATCTGAGCACTTGTCACTTCAGGCTCATTAAAACATAGCAATGGGTTTGCCCGAAGGGAAAATTATAGCACAAGCATATGTTATCCTCCTCAAGCTTGACAAAAATAAAGAGGTACTAGTCAGCAATGACTGGGGAAAAATTGGGAAGAAAACTCAAAGAATCTTTATTGGTAGCAAGTCGCTCTTGAACATGACACTTCCACTCCGTGTCCGAGTCGGGTTGGGTTGTTTCATTCATCGGTCACATCGCCATGGTCACGCCATACCATCCACATTTGGGGTTAATGCTACCAATCCATCACATAAGTGTCGCCGACATGTTCAAGAGAAGTCATCTAGAGAAGTCACCTGTGTCCCACCCACTACCATACATTATACTCCATACTTTCATGACCGCCACCCTGAACCGTATATCATCAGATTGTTTTCACCTCCATCAAAATCATTTGCTCCGTTCCGTGTCATTGATGTGGGATTCATTAAGGCCCTCCTATGACGGATCACTTCTTGTCGACATCAGCTCATTATCCGAGAAGTTGATCTAGGAACACCCCATTCAGTACTTTGAAGCTTGCATGCCTCAATGGCAAGTTTCTCACTTCCGGCGACAGGTTTACATCGATGACCTTCGACCGAAAGATTTTGCGTGGTGTTCGACGCCAAGTCCTTTATTCACACCACGTGAATTGTACTGCAGTACCTTGAGGATCATTATCATTATCGGTGATTCCTCTCGCGCTTGTTAACAGTTTACATCATTGACTGGTAATCAAGCGATGTCCTTCCATGTTCGACTTCAAAACATTTCTCACATGGATCGACTTGTACTTCGAGTGAAGATCGGACGAGATTGAAGACCCCGGATCTAGTTTCATCCATCCGGGCTGCGATATATATTCAGGGAAATAAAGACATTGAAATGTACAGCATTGCAACACAGATAATCATCCTACCAAAAGGATGATGGCTCTATCAGAATCATCAGTCTACCCTCAGACGATTGTCTGTCCTATGTACATGAAAATGAATTTATAAAGTTGAGCATGGGAATGCCCGCCTCAGCTAGATCATGAAAAACAGTATGAAGATAATGTATTGTATCGTATCTTATTACAGGTCTCCTCCCAGCATTGAAAGAACTTCGGATCCTCATAATAAAGCATTTCACCCGATTAACGGCCTCATACTTTAGGGGGCAACTGTTATAGAAATTTTTGTGCCTTGCAGCTCCAAGCATGAAATGTCCATAAACCAAGGGCTCCTAAGTCCCTAAAAGTGTTGTTCTAACCCCTAAAGGAACAAGGTCAACCAATTACAGCTTCTCCCAGAAGTTCTCCACCAGAAACTGCTCAGAATAAGTCAAAACAGGATCATTTCAGCTGCTCCACTAGCTAACTGCGTTGCATAGCACCTAAACACACTAGCTAGGTGCGTTGCAACGCACCTAAATGCACTATCAGGGTGCGTTGAGCGAGAAATGACAAATGGCAGTGTCATTCCGCGAGGTGGAGAGACAATGGAAGCTTCCATAATCTTCTCCTATAACACTTGCCTCACTGAATTCGACCAAGGATGAGTAAGAGGCCTTCAGTCTCCAAGTGGAAGCAAGAACTGACAGAGAGAAGCCACTAATCAAATCATAAGCTGACTCATCCTCCTTGCATACATCTATATATGGATCCCTCATCCCAGAGATCCGGAGGCTGGAATTTTGCACATTGTAAGGAATTGCTGTTGGTTTTGAGATAGAGATCAGAGTATTGGGTGATTTATGCTTTGTTGGAGGTGAAGAGGGGCTTCTTTGCTGGGAGGTTGATGTTGGGTCAGGAATCATCGGTTGTAACTCCTCCTGGATCTTCTTGTTATATCAATAAAACTATTTGAGTTTTTCCTCCATTCTTGTGTATCATTGATGCTTGTTACATTTGTATGGTTAGCTTAAATCTGATCCTAAGTTGTTTATGAATATAGATCCATGTCTTTGTATAGTTTTCTTCTTCTGTGATCTTACAGGTACTTGGTGAAGCTAGGAAAGTAAGGGAGCAGGTAGCTGGAAGCTGTCAAAGGAGAGAGGGATTGGATCAAAGGATTAGCGCAAGACACAGGTCGGTTCTTTCTATCCCCCTCTATCTTTAATTCGTAAAGGAAATACAAAGGTAGTTTTCTCTGTTTGTTTCTAAGGCAGTTGTCACACCTTAGTGGGATAGAGCAGTTCTAAATAGACACTTTTCCCGGTAACACCTGTCAAATACATGTTCATGAATCTAGCACATATCCACATAATGTCAGACAAAATTAAGGTTAAGAAGACTTATTGTATTCATGCAAAGCACTCATTAATTTGGAATTGCGGTTTCCAAACATAGCCAAAGGAATTTTCACCCAATTTCTTTCTTTTATTGTTTCCATTACTGCAATTGAGTCTTATTATATGTTATCACATCACCCAACTATTAGTTATATAAACAAATCAATTGTTACCTTGTCATGTTAATACCAAACATGTTGCCCTGCAACTATTAACACGTGTAAATCACATGTTCCAAAGATCAAGACATCATGTCTATTAATTTGAAATCAACCTTTACCAAAACCAACATCCATGTCATAATCAACTCATAGTCATTAGTCATACTACTACAACTAGTACCCACTTACACTCAAGTGCATATCAACTTTCTCAGCACATATTGTGTTAGTACAACCATCTTAAAACAAGATCATCCATTCATGCAATCTAATAGACACATTCTCGTATCATGCAATTAATCAAACATTCAAGAAACTTGTAAACATACCATGTTAGATAAACCAAATAGAAACATGATCAAACTCATACATTCTTGTGCATATGACCATACTAAACAACTAGCATATATCATGCATATAACCGCAATAATAATAGAATGAAAGGCATGTTGGGATGTGTTATATTCTTTCCATGACTAGCCCACGTAGTAAACCAAGGGGTTAGAGGGGGGCGAAGCGCCCCCCCCACCCCCCCCCCCCCCCCTCATTGCGCCAATTGCGTAGCGGGGGGGTCACAGGGGGTTTGAGGTGTGCAAGTAACCCCCTTCTATAGGGTCCTGGGCAGCGCCCCGAAAATTTTGTTTTTGGACCCTATATTAGGTTGGGTGGACCTACCTATGGTTTTGTGCATGATTTTCGCACGTGGTTTTGGATGCGATGGTTTTCGGTCCATGGTATTGGATGCTTCGGCATATATAAATATGTATTGTAACATTGAAATGAACATAATAAAAAGTCAAGCTGGTAGTCTCGGTTTTTGGATCCAGGGGAAATCTCTATAAATATGTGTCTTATGTATTATTCTCTCGCATTGTTTATTTTCTGTGTTTTAGAATTTGTATGCAGGTAATTTTTGTACGAGGTTAAAACCTACATTTGGTATCAGAGTTGTTTTGACTTCAAGGGGATGCCTTTGTTGCTGAGGGGTTTCGCTCGGGCCTGTGGTAGACCCTGTTCGGTGGGAGATCTGCGGGATTGATTCTGGTGGTGAAAGAAGATGGCGAGCAATGGAAAGATAGAGATCGAGAAAATTAAAGGTCAGAGTTTTGAGTTATGGAAACTCAATATGGAGGATCTGTTGGTGGATAAAGATCAATGGGTCGTGGTAGATCCAGGTACTAAACCAACGGGAATGTCTGATGAAGAATGGAAGAAGTTGGATCGGAAGGCTAAGAGCACAATACGATTGTGTGTCTCAGATTCAGTATTGCTGAATATATAAGGGGAAGCTACGACGAAGGCTTTGTGGGACAAGTTAGGGACTTTGTACCAATCTAAGTCTCTGGTGAATAAATTGCTCCTATAAAAAAAGTTTTCTAACCTGAGGATAAAAGATGGAGACTCAGTGATAGAACATCTGAACGCATTTAATACTGTGGTAAGTCATTTATTATCTATTGATATTAAAATCTCAGATGAAGATAAGTGCATCAGTTTGTTGTGTTCTCTACCAGATTCGTGGGATAGTCTGGTTATTGCAATAGGTAGGAATGCAACTGCCTTGCAGTTTGATGAAATAGTCTCATCCTTGCTGACGGAGGAGATGAGACGGAAAAATATGGAGAGCCAGAATGGTGATGCCTTGTTTGTACGAGGACGATCCTAGAACAAAACAAAATTAAGTCATCGAGTGGGATATCTAAATCTAGAGGGAGATCTAAGTCTCCAGGAAAACCTGTAAAGGTGGTGTGCTGGAAAAGGAAGGGCACTACAAAAGGGACTGTAAATCTAAAGCTCCTTACAAAGGAAAGGGATCTGATGATGCTCCTTCTGCAGAGGTGAAAACCACCTCAGATAAATTTGGGGATGTGTACTTGGCTTATTCAAGTACACATGTAGATCTTGAGGCATGGTTGATTGACTCAGATGCATCCTTTCACTTCACTCCCCAGAGAGTGGTTCTGCGAGTATGAGAAATATTATGGTGGTGATGTCTTCTTAAGGGATGACAGGAAAGCTAGAATCATTGGTCGTGGAAAAGTAAAGTTGAAGTTGCAAGGTGGAAGGGTTAGAAAACTTCCGGGTGTTCTGCATATTCCTGCATTGGCCAGAAATGTTATTTCCGTAAGCATGCTGGATGATGCAGGTGTAAAAATAGTGTTCGAGAAGGATACCTGCAAAATGGTTCGGGGAGCACTGGTATTGATGCGGAGAGTTTGGATTGGAACTCTGTACAAGCTGCAAGATAGCACTGTTATTGATGGGTGAACAATTCTGTGGTTCCTAAAAGTGGAGCAGAAAATCTAGTGGTCTCTGGAGAGAAGACCATGTTGTGGCATCAAATGCTTGGACATATTGGAGAGAAGGGCCTTCAAATACTTCATGGTAAAGGTATCGTAGAAGGTATGAGTAATAGCTCTCTAGATTTTGATTTCTGTGAAAATTGTGTATATGGGAAGCAGAATCGGGTGATTTTCCCCTCTGGTGGTAAGAGGGTGAAACATATATTAGAACTTGTGCACAGTGATGTGTTTGGACCTGTGAAGGTTCCGTCACTGGGTAAGTCTGTGTACTATGTATCATTTATAGATGACTTCTCAAGGAATACATGGATATATTTCCTTAAGAAGAAATCTGAAGTCTTTGATAGGTTTAAATAATTTAAGGCTCTGGTGGAAAACCAGACAAAGAAGAAGATAAAGGTGTTGAGGACAGATAACGGTGGAGAGTTTTGTAGCAAGGAATTTGAAGAATTTTGTAAGAAGTGTGGTATAGCACGACAGAAGACTACTCCATACACACCTGAGCAAAATGGAGTTGTAGAAAGAATGAATAAGATGTTGATGGAAAGGGCAAGAAGCATGCTTAGTGGTGCCGAGTTAGGACAGGAATTCTGGGCAGAGGCAGTGGAGACAGCATGTTACCTGGTCAATATATCACCTTCATCGGCGTTGGAGGATAAGACTCCACAAAAGGTATTGACTAGTAAGAAACCCTCTCTTTCACATTTGAGGGTATTTGGATGTGATGCATATGCACATGTTCCAAAGGAGAAAAGAACCAAGTTGGATAGTAAATCTGAAAAGTGCATCTTTATTGGGTATAAGGATGGTTTAAAGGGTTATAAGCTTTGGAACCTAGTAACAAGGAAGGTTGTGTATAGTCGAGATGTGGTGTTCAGAGAGGTGAAAGATGTTATTAAATGTGAAGTCCAAACAAAGGAACCTGAGAAGATAGAGTTTGAGCTTTAAGGAGGAAGAATTAGACTCTACAGCGGAAGAGGAATCAGAAGATGAAGAGCCACAAACTCTGGGTCTAAGAAGATCAGTTCGAGAAAGAAGGCAAACGGAAAGGTATAGTCCATCTGCTTTCTGTTCAAATTTTGCTTTATCTGTTACTAATGATAATCCCAGAACTGTGAAGGAAGCAGTCGATTCAAAGGATGGAAAACTCTGGAAAGAGGCCATGGTTGAAATGGCATCTTTGCACAAAAATGAGGCTTGGGGTCTGGTGGAGTTGCCAACTGGAAGGAAACCCATTGGTAGCAAATGGGTGTTCAAAAAGAAGACAAATGTTGAAGGAAAGGTGGAGAAATACAAAGCTCGGTTGGTAGCAAAAGGTTATTCCCAGGTGTCGGGAATTGATTTTGGTGATATTTTTTCTCCTTTTGCCAAGGTAGCTTCTATTAGATTACTTTTATTTGTTGTTGCTGGTTTTGATTTTGAGGTAGAACAGATGAATGTGAAGACAGCATTTCTTCACGGGGATCTGGAAGAGGAGATCTACATGAAGCAACCTGAAGGTTTTTCGGTGAAGGGTAAGAAAGAAATGGTATGCAAGTTAAAGAAGTCTCTGTATGGGTTAAAATAGTCACCAAGGATGGGGAATTAGAAATTTGATACATTTATACGAGGACTTGGCTTCACCAGAAGCAAAGCAGATCACTGTGTGTATTTTAAATTAATTGGTGACCATGTTATTTATCTAGCCTTGTATGTGGATGATATGTTGTTGGTTGGAAATGACAAAGAAATTATCCAGGATTTGAAGACCCGATTGTCCTCCAAATTCGAAATGAAATATCTTGGTGCTGCAAACTATATTTTGGGCATGGAAATTAAAAGAGATCAGGCAAAGAGGAAGATCTGGTTAAACCAAAGGAAGTATGTTGAGACAATACTGTAGAGGTTTAATATGCAAGATAGTAAATCGGTGAAGGTTCCTATTCGTGTAGATGTGAGGTTATCTGCTGAACAGTGTCCCAAGACACAAGAAGAGGAAGATGACATGTCCCATGTTCCATATGCAAGTGCAGTCGGTAGCCAGATGTATGCAATGGTCTGTACTAGACCAGACATTGCACATGTAGTGGGATTATTGAGCAGGTTTATGTCAAAACCAGGGAAGGAGCACTGGACAGTAGTGAAGCGGGTTTTCAGGTATTTGCATGGCACTAGTGATTATGGTTTGTGCTACCAAGGAAGACCAAGATTAGACAAAGTGTTAGATATTCGTGGCTTTGTTGACGCAGACTGGGCTAGAGATCTGGATCAAAGAAGATCTATAAGTGGGTATGTGTTTAACCTTTGCAGTCAGTTGGATGAGTAAGAAACAATCTGTTGTGGCATTATCAACTACAGAGGAAGAATACATGGCAGCCACTCATGCAAGAAAGGAAGCAGTTTGGTTGCAGAGGTTGTGTTCAAGTATGGGGTTAGTACAGGGAGATATAAGGATAGACTGTGACAACCAAAGTGCAATTTTCTTGGCAAAGAACCCTGCATATCATTCAAAAACAAAGCACATTAATGTTCAGTATCACTTTGTGAGGGATATGATAGAAGACAAAAAGGTGTTGTTGGTAAAGGTGGACACTTTGAAGAATACTACAGATGCATTGACAAAATATGTGAGCTCTGAGAAGTTCTCTTGGTGTAGAGAAACAATGGGTGTTGCAGGGCTGGATAAATGACTAAGCTCTCTTGTGGCCCCCTATGGAAAGAAAACAACAAGTTGAAGAATGTTGGGATGTGTTATATTCTTTCCACAACTAGCCCATGTAGTTAACCAGGGCGTTAGAGTGGGGGCGGAGCCCCCCCCCCTTCGTTGCGCCTATTGCGTAGCAGGGGGGTCATAGGGGGTTTGAGGGGTGCAAGTAACCCCCTTCTATGGGATCTGAGGCAGCGCCCCGGAAATTTTGTTTTTGGACCCTATATTAGGTTGGGCGGACCTACCTATGGTTTTGTGCATGATTTTCACACATGGTTTTGGACGTGATGGTTTTCGGTCCATGGTTTTGGACGCGATGGTTTTCGGTCCATGGTATTGGATGCTTCGGCATGTATAAATATGTATTGTAACATTGGAAGGAACATAATGAAAAATCAAGTTGGTAGTCCCGGTTTTTGGATCCAGGGGAAAATCTCTGTGTATATGTGTTTTATGTGTTATGCTCTCGCACTGTTTATTTTCTGTGTTTTAGAATTCGTATGCAGGTAATTTCTGTACGGGGTTAAAACCTACAAGGAATGCATATAAAAACCATTAATCATCATACATGCATGCCAAACATACAATACCTATATGACGATATGCTCTTACCCCGAGGTCTAGTGCTGCAACCTCACTCTAATAATCTGCTTCTCCTACTCTATCTTAGCCAACATATCAACATCATAACATACCAACAACATCATGACAACATAAGACCACAACTATGACCATCACAATGCATGCATAATAAACACATAGACAACTAACATGCATGCATGCTAAACACATTATGCCCATCCAGTCCAAGTGTTGAACCATGCTCTGATACCACTATGTGGTATCAGATATCACCCAACGAGAATGGAAACTTGCTCTGATACCACTTTGTAACACCCTCCTCCCACATTTACCCAAGTTCACTGGTTTACCAGGGTAAACATGTCATGAGGAGTGACTATGATATGACTCAACCTCCTAGGTACATTTTGTTATGCTCCTATACCAATAGGTGTCATATTTCATGATTGACTGGTAAAAGTCCCTAATATGTTCATCCTTTCCCCGCTGCAAAGATTTTCCATATTTTGAAAAGATTAAAAAAAAAAATTATACCCCAAAAGAAAGATCAAAGGGTAAAAAGAATGAAATGGTCAAAAGAAAAAATGAAAGAAATGAACCCCAAAGGAAAAAGACCAGGAAAGTGTGCAAGGCCAAATGCCACTACTATTTCATGTCCTGTAAATAAAAGTTTCATGTGCAGTTTGTTGAACTTTATGCTACAATTGATGAATGGCCAAACAGCTTAATCTTGGCTGGTTCATGTTTCAATTTCCTATTTTAGAGATAGAGAATAAAATCTGTCCAAACTGTTCAAACTTGGCAGATAAATAGTTAGGTAGAGAAGCAAAGGAGCTCAACTGTTAAACCTGAGCCCTTGGATGTGATAAGGGTAGATCTAGATAGGATTGCAGTCAAAAGAAAAGAAGAGAATGAGGGTTTTCCAGTCCAAGTGCACCCAAAGAAAAGAAGAAAAAATGTTAGGTACTGTAGGCTGGGTAGGTAGTTTTGGTGTTGCAGAAGCATGCTTATGATTAATTTTGTCTCTCAAAGATGTTCATCTTATTGATATCATAAGTACCATGGCAACTGTTTGGTTACAAATCAAGTGAGGCATGACTAACTTCCCTTCACACTTCTCCTAAAATCACTCACTAATCTCCCCTAGGGTGTTGAGATCTACTCAATATCCCCAAATCACTCCATTTCATTTCATAAAACCTTAAGTAAAACCCTTTTACTTAGGAGATTGTGCAAAATCACATGTAAACTTGTCTCCTTAAGCCTAAGTTTTTAAACTCCATAACTTAGCGCTCTTTTTCAACACATTTCTCATATTGACTCTAACCCTATATTATATAAATTCCTTATAAATTCCCCTTCCCCCGTATTAATATATCTATACAATAAAAACCCCAAATTTTATTATCCCCACCCCCGGCTAAATTATAGCCATATGTCAATGTTTTACAGGGGATTCAAGGTTTATCCGAAACCTTGTGAATAACCCTATCGGCGCGACCTCGGGATTAATTAACCACCCGGGTTAATTAATAACCTAACTAAACCCTCCCCGCGCGCAAATGTTGAAAGTTAATTAACATCTGGTTAATTAACAGTCTAATCACCCCGTAGCCAATCAAACTGCCCCCGATATATTTAAATCAACGTTTATTATATATTGGGCCCTGCGCCGTAACCCTGAGCCACCTCCGACCTCTGCCAACCGTTAGATCTGGGCCCGCGCATCGAATGGCCCACGATCATATCGCGACGCTCTCCGCCACCGAAGTTTACCGCCCGGGGAGTCAATGGTATTACTGCCGTACCGGGGACACGCGGTGCCCTCCCGCCATGCTCGCGGCCCCTCCACCCGAAACCGCCTTAGCTCATAAGCGGTGCGGGCCAATACCGCTTACCGCCCTCCCGCTAACCCCGCCCGCTGATGTCATCACCACGTTACTGCCGAGTCAGCATCCCGTACTCCCGCGTCACGACAAAACGTCACATCTCGATGACGTCATCCGACCAAAAAGCCCCGCGAAAGCCAAATTTTGTTAAAAAGTCGTGAAAATGTCATTTTCACCCATTTTCATTTGTTCTTCTCTACGAAACTGTTGCATGCAAACTACGTCCAAGCAACTGCTCGAGCATATAGTCTGCCACCCGGCCAAACAGAGTCCAGCGTCCTGCTTCCCAGCTCATCGGTCAACCTGCAATTGCACCGTTCGCCTATAAAATACAGGTATTTCCCCGTTTTCTCTTCCTAAACCTGTAATTTTGTTTTTCCTCTGTAAATTCTACCTATAAGAGCCAAACTCAAGTTGTAAATAGTTCAGAATTTCCATACAAAGACACCAGAACCACTGCTTGTTAGCCCATTTTCCTACAGAAGCCACCTCCAGTTTAAAAAACATAGAGAACTAAACATGGAAGCCCTTGTGGCCCTCAATGTTTCACCCCTCAATGCACCTCATAAAGACCTGGATTGGTTGCCCTTGGCTGACAAAGATTTTCAAATTAAAGAACTATCTGGTGATATGAACCATCTCCAGGCATTTTGCCGAATTAGGAATAGTCATCTGAGCAACTATGATATCTATGGAATATGGGAATCCAATCTCCCCAGGTATTACCTTCCCACAATCAATGTGTTCCCAGATATTATTCACCAGTGCTGTGCCAACTATGACCCTATCAGTAAAGCAGTTATGACCCCATCCCAAACTGTTCTCTTTTACATAACTGTTGAATCTATCAATGAGATGTTACACTTCCATCCCACTCAGCCTCTTGCTCCTCTTTCCATGGGATTTTTGCTTGAGCAAGGCTCTCAATTGCCCAGTGCAGAAATAACCTGCATTGCTAAGTTATTCATGAAGCCAGATTGCCAGCCCCAAGGCCCACCTCCCTATGTACATTCCTGGTTTACTGAAATAGGCAAGCTTATTCTTGACATGATATCCTATATCTTGGGATTCAAAACCAGTGAATTTGTTGATGAGACCAACTTAGTTATGTTGTCAATGTTTACTCCAGGACAGCCCCCTGCTGTCAAATATGATTATGCCTCTTTCATTGCCAATAAAATCAATGAGCAATTCATAAATCTGGAAAGAGAAGGAGTCTTCAAGTACACTTCATTCATATATCACCTTCTGCTATATTATCAGCCAGACAGTTTTTCATTTCCCATTAGGAAATTGGATTCCAAAGGAGAGAGAAGGTCTGTGATATTTTGGACCTCAGTCTTCCACAATGTTTATGAATCCCCTTATACCTACTGTGAATTCATTGACTGGTTTATACATCCAGCCTCCACTTTATTGATAGGAGCTCCTCCTCCTAGGCTCTCTGGGGATATAAAGAAGATTTTACAGCTCTCCAAAAACTACAGAATAGGTGACTGGTACCTCTACCAGAATCATACTGAAATCAGAATATATGGTTGTGAACTGTGCCCTTATAAGCTGCCCAAATATGTGCCTATGAGACTGTTTGCACTAGAGTATTTCAGGCAACTTATCAATGCAGATTTAACTCACTTTTGCAATGTAAAGAAAAAGGCTCAGCTGAGAATAAGAAACCAGTTAGGCCCTTTTATCATTAACAAAAGGGAGGCATGGGAAGATGCTGATAAGATATTAGGGGAAGACCTTAAATTGAAGAAAAGTTTCTGGTGGGTACCATATGATCCAAATAGCTTTATAAGTGACAGAAAAGTAAAAAACAGGCTATCGGCCTATAAACATTTTAGGATCCCTAAAATAGAGCAATTTGCTAATCAGGATGAGTGGGTAGAGGGTACATTGATAGAAGAACTTACTCAGCAAGAAATGATGGAACAAGCTATGAAGGATTTAGAAAAAACCCTTGACCTGGACTCTTTTGGACAGGTATCTTTCAAGCTACCTCAGCAAACTGGAGTGGGTACATCCTCTGCTGGAACTTCACAGCAACCTGTACAGGAAACCAGTGCACCAGGTACAGGGTCTTCTAAAGGCAAGGAAGTGGCAGGCACAGAGCAGCAAGCAATGACTGATCAGCAGGGGCAAATTCCTTCGTACAAACTAAAGCACCAGAGATACCAGCGTTACAGACTCCTCTAAATGAGGAAAAAGGCAAGAAAAGAGACAGAGAAGATGCCACACCCATCAGTGGACCTGCAGAACAGCCAGGTGCAAAAAGGCAAAGACTGAATCCTCTGTCTGAAGAGGAAATCATTGAAGAAACAATAGAAAGTCTAAGAGGTGAGAGGGTAACTAGCCAACAGACCTCCCCAGTGATAGAGACATCAACTAGCTCACATAGGCAGGAGCTAGAAAGGCAGCATAGTGTGGAAGTTTCATCCACTAGGCCACCAAGTAAGCAGACCTCTGACATCAAAAGAACATTCACAGAGATAAAGGCTAGAAATGATCCACTGAGGCTGCAAATTTACAATCAATATCTTAAGATGGCCCCCACAAAGTAGCAAATATTGATGTTTGCCTATGACATTAAAGAGGGGAAGATGATCATGAGTTATTTCAAGCCCAAGGTGCAGCAACCACAATCAGCAGCTAACTACATCAGGACAAATCTGGAGGTCTTGGCCAAAGACATTCATCCAATAGACCAGATTGAGCTGCACAAACAGACTGGAGAGATGGTATATTCCACGCTTGCTGATAAAGCTATGCTAGCTCATAAATTGCAAAACTCCTTGAATAATACCTCTGCTCAGTTGGATTTAGAGAAAGCTTCTTCTCTAGCTAAGGACAACAGGATAAAATCTTTGGAGGACATCATCATTGAACTGGGACATGATGCCAAAGGGATAAAGGCACTAATGAAGAAGAAAGAAGAGGACATTGTTGCCCTCAGAAAACAGCTCAAAATGCCTCCTTCTATGCATCCACAGACAGCAGATGTTGTACAGCAGAAATCAGAAGAGGACATGATGGACCTGCTCATGAGACTGAATGAGAGATTGAGTGAGACAGAGTAGGCATTGGAGAAAGCACTACAAGAAAAGTAGGGAGAGTCGACCTCCCAGCCACCTGAAGTAGCTCCAACAGTCACAACTGCCCCCTCCACAGTTATAACAGCAGTGCCTCCCACTGTCCCGGCATCAACAGCAGAAATCACCACAGGTACCACAGCAACAGCAACAGCACCAGGCAGCAGTACTACTATGACTACAGAACAATTAATAAAGGCCATGGAGGAATTGAAGCTCCAAGTATCTGAGTTGAAGCAAGTCAAAGAAAAATTGGCAAAAGTAGAACAAAGTTATGATAAATCCAAGATGAATGTGGCAAAGAAAACAAGGGAGATCAAAGCATTGGAGAACAAGGTGAGAGCATTAGAAAAGGATCTCTCTCTGGATAAACCTCTGGCAGAAATCAGAGGAATTTTGTGGGCCAACATCACTCAATCCCTTAGTGATATGTGGAGGTCTATTCAAACCATTTATGAACAGATTGATTTGATAAGAATGGCCCAAGTGGAAATTCAGAAAACAAGAGCCTTATTGGGACAGATGCCTGAGCAAGCTAACATGCTAATACATTTTTGAATACCAATACCAGTGAAGAACTGGAAGCACTGGAAATTAGAGACAGAACAAGCACCATTCTAGACATCAAGAGAGTTCTAACCATGAGAACTCTAATGCAAAATTTGGACAGAAGATGCCAAGACATGCAGGTAGAGATTGATTCTTTTACAGAAAAGTTTACAGTCCTGCATCAAAAAGGTTTGCCAAGTCCTTTGGGAAGTAATAATTGTCTGATGAAACACAAGGACTATGTACACAAATTGAATACATATGTTGTTAGTCAAGCTAATGCATCTTCAAGTACTTCAGGAGAAAAGGCACTTCCATCTGGCCAGTCTCTTTATGACAACCTGGAAAATTTGTTTTACATTGAGCACGAGGTAAAGCATTTGTTCACCATCCCACCTAATTTCTTCAGGTACACAGAGACTGACGAGACTTTAAGGAAGCTGCAAAGACATAAATTACCAGGACCGGAGTGGTGGCAGAGCATGCTAGAGATCCTATAAACTTATCTTTGGTCAAAATCAAAATTGTGCACCATCTACTATAATGTGGAGAACAGAAATGAATCACGGTCATACGGGTCAGAGCGTATCACATCAGAGTTAAAGAAAGTCTGGCCAAGGCAGAATAACCAGCACAGAGGATCAATAGAAGACGGTCGTGAACCGACTTACAGCACCTACCTCCAGTACTTCTCATAAAGACAGAACAACCAGCGCAGCATGAATTTATTGCATCTATTTATTGTCTCCCTATTTTCGAGACTGTCTGTCTCTATCTATGTAAAAGAAGCATTAATTGTCAACAGATATTATTTCTATCAGATATTTTGTATGATATCTTGACATTTTTGTATAAATACCCCCCAGACGAAGTATTTGGGGTTGGTTGATTGGGAAGCATTCTCAGGCTTTGCTGTAATTTTGAAGTTTTTTGTTGGAATAAAAGGCTATTGGAACCATTTTTGTCTGGCTTACTGAATGAGGAATTTCTGCTAAGGACCATGCTACAGAATTCTTGAATCGTTTTATGGATCAATAAGTCCCTTCTAACTTATGTCTTACGGTTTCTGTGTTTTCTATATCATCTATGTTTCATGATCTAAATAATGAAGAAAAAGAATAACTCAGAATTTGCTTGATTGCACTCTGTGTTCAGTTTTTGTTATTATTAATGTTTTCTTTAGAATTAGCATAAACAGTGAATTCTTAATTGCTCATGTTTCCCCTAATTCTTTCATCTTGAATACTTGCTAAGGAATTCTTAACTGCTCCTTAACAGTAGTCAACCATTTTCCCTTTGTCAACATGATGAAGTATTCTTAATTACCCTTCACCCATTGACTCCATTCCACCTGAATCCAACCTATAAATTGTTCCATGTTTGATTACCTTTCTCTGTAATACCATCCTTGGTTGAAAAATCAAATCCAGAAAGCTATCCTCCTTTGACTCCATCATGCCCAATGGACTGAAACTCTTCAGTTTTACCTCCCTCACTATTCTATTTAATCTCCATTCCTCCAACAAAAACTCTAAACAAAACCCTTGCACTTCATAACTAGCCTAATATACCTCAAACAAAGCTAAACCATAAAGAGAGAGCCCTCTCTGGATGCAGATTGGCTAGAATCTGTATCTAAAAGATTGGTCTGTGGTTACCTCGGCCGTATTCCCTTTCTTACAACTTTAGGGAACAACCTGAGTGATAACACATTTAAGGAATTTGAATCGAAGAACCCAAACCAAATTAACCTTCCTCAAGAGCTACAGGACCCCTAAGAGCTAACCAACCACTCCAAGTGCCCAACCCCTAAGTTAACTTATTTTTTCACTGACCTCGACTCTCATTCGCTCCCATGACAAGGCAAGCGAGTGACTGTAAGCCTCCAATCACTCCCATAAGCCTACTTCACAACAACTCTAGACTATTAACTCAATTCTATGCAAGTGACCCCATGATCTAAGCCACTTTTTAGGGCTAGGACCCAGGCCTCTACCCAGAACTTAATGAAACTCTTAGAAATGATAAATAACATAGAGATAAATCCTCTAACACAAAACTTGATCAAGGACTTGACCTAACCAAGCCTAATCATGACAGACATTTTGTCAAACATATGGCAAACATGTATTCTGCGGGTCATGAATGCATATCTAAACATAGGGGTACGAAACTTATCTTAGATTTACCAAGAAGGTCTAATGCCCTCCCATAATAGTTGCAATAACATTTGTTAGTCCACGAATTCATCAACCATTCATATATTCATCAAACATGTCAAGATCCACAAACCATATACATCATATAACCAACATAAAAACCAATAAATAACCAACATATAAACCAACAAATAACCAAAATATAAACCATGGAAAATCAACCACAATATCACCATCAAGATCAATGCATGTTCTCATAAATCACAATAGAAAATACCTCTTATTAACATATGAATATTCCAACCAATTCAACGACTTCCACGTACAACCCAACCATATATTGGGCTAAACCAAATCTCTCTTTCAGCCAATCACCCCAGTGCCATATTCCAAGCATGAATGTGGGATGTCATGGAATAACCAAACAAAACCAAACCAGGTCTTCTAGACACAAAACCACCTCAAACCTCGACCAGTGATTCAACCTCACGATCGAACATCACTAGCCATCACCAGATCAATCTCTACCCAAGTTGTTTAGGGCTCTATAGCGTTTGTTCCAACCCGACTCCAGGACTAGAAACTCAACCCACAGTTGTCGCAGGGATCTAGTGAGTTTGTTCAACCAAAGCTCCAAGACTAGTAACTCAGCCCACCAAGGGCTCAAGAGCACTTGTGCAACCAAGGATTCTAGGGCTAGTAACTCAACCCAAGTTGTTCCAGGGCTTCTAGAGCATTTGTCCAACCAAGGCTCCAAGAACTAGTAACTCGACCCATAACCATAATGAACATGAGCACCAATTAAAAAACAAATGGAAAAACCCACAACACCATGGCTATCCAGGAAATGGCAAGGTTAGGCAAAACCATTGTCAATCTAGGCAATCCTCCATGCCAATGATAGATCATAACCAAATAGCCACTTGCATATACCATGCATTCCAAAACAGCAAGGAAATCATACATGCAACTTGATATCTGCAAAGCATTGCAGTTGTAGTCGTTGATCCAACTATTCCCTTGTGCTTTCCTTCTTTTCCTTTGCCTTATTTCTACAATCCAAGCAAATACTACATTGCTCCAAGAATACTATAAGTGTGTAAGAGTATGAGAGAGAGAGGGTAGAAAGAGAGCTCCACCATAGAACTATCAAAAGTCTCAATTGACCAAAAGATAACATTGACCAAAAGCCATTAACTGATCCTCATAAATCTTTTTTTTATTATTATTAAGTCCTCTATTTTCTTCATTTTCCTCTATTTTTCCTTCAATTTCCTCCTCCTACAAATTTTTGACCTTTCATCTCCTTTTTCTCCTATTTTCCTTTATTTTCATAAATAAATGCCAATTAATGCCTCTTTGCCACTGCCAATTTCCTTAGCCATAATAAACTGAAAGTGACACCCACTAGGATGTTTTGCCCACCATTCAGCTTGGAATACATGTCCCATGACCTTGGTCTTATATTTATACATGGAAATTGTCCCCGCGGTTATTACATCCTAATACAACATCCGCACCACCCATTGTAATAACAAGCATTGGACTATTCAATACATGTTCCCCCATGGTTAGGTTGATATTATGGCACTCCCCTGAGCAATTTATAGTTCCTCCATTTGCAACCATCACTTAACACTTTGGTTTTGGGTATAGAAAGCTATTCAAATCCTTAGATATCTTACAATGAATAAAGTTATGAGTACTACTTGAATCAATCAACATTATTACCTTTTTATTCTTGATATATCCTTCTATATTGAGAGTTTGAGGAGTGGTAATTCTTGTAAATGCATTACAAGATATGGTGAGATTCATTTCTTCTTTTTAAACCCATGGGGTTGGTTCCTAGTGTATATCTTCTTCTTTTGATGTTTCTTGTTCCTTTTCTTCCTCCTCTTCACAATCTATGTAAAATAATTTCTTCTCAACACACTTATGACCTTTAGTGTATTAGGTATCACAAATGTAACAAAGTCCTTTAGCTATTTTTTTCTCCATTTGTTGTGGTGTCAACCTTGTAGGTTGTGGGAAGCTAGGAGCAACAACATTTCCATCTTTATTATTGTGGATGGTAGACCTCCTTGTTGCCATATTTTTTATTTCAACCTTTTTTCCACCCTGAATGCATTCTCCAACGACTTAGGTTCCCAAAGGTGAACCTCATGTTGATTGTTATCCTTTAAATTCCATATGAAGACATCAATCAAATGCTCCTCTAGAATATTAGTTATCTTGATATTAAATCTTTGGAAGTCCTTGATTTGTTGCCCAACCGAACCCTTTTGTTTGAGATTTATCATTTGGATAATGAAGGAATTGCTCTTTGTATCCTTATAATGTGCTATCAATCCTCCGTAAAAATTGTCCAAGTAATTAGTGCTTTACAATAACAAAGTCATCGATACATTAAAAATTGATTGGGTTATAAATATAAATATGCAACGTGTACCCTTTGTGTGCATTACACATTATATAGGTCAAAGAGTTGTTCCATCTATAGTATCCATGTTACCAGATCCTTGCCATCAAACTTCCTCATATTGATCTTTGGAATGTAGTTAGCCTTCAACCCACAGTTGCAGTCGCTAAAATCATAATTCATATTCCTTTTGTCCTCATCCTTATTTTCAAGGAATACCTTGTGTTGGAAACTATATCATTAATGAGAGGGTGGGGGGAGGAGGGGGTGAATCAGTAGTGTGAGCACTTATACAATTTTTCTCCAATTATTTAATCTTTAACATGCATGAATTGAAACACATAAACATACATGAGAACATCAAAACAAACATACAACCATAAAACCAATCAACACAATGGACACAAGTATGTCTGGTGGAAAACCCGTCCCTGGGAAAAAAAACCACCCTGTTTTTGTTGCGCTACTCAATTATTTTATTAATTTTTCAAACAAATTATACATGGATCAACTCACTCCCATGAGCCAGAAGACTCGACTTCTTTCACAGTATGTTCACCCTTTCAGACAGGAAATTGTTTCTCTCTCTTGGATCTACAGACTACCATCCTCTAAAGGCTCCTACGATCAATCAATCCTCGCCCAACCACCATTGGATTGAGAAATATCTTCCTTCTACTGAATTTGTTAAGTCATTGTCTACTCAAAGCCTCCATGCCTTCAATTACTCCATGCAAGCCTCATTTCATATATTTTCATGTTGGACTCCTAAAACTTGATCAACATGAGTAGTGCAACAAAATAGCATCAAATCTCAATCAAATGATAAATTTTTAGCACAAGCTGCAATCAAAACTCCACACAAAATATCCACACCAGATGGAAAACAATATCATCAAACTCTACTCCAATCCACACATCAACACCTCACACCCTACATAAACATATGGTTGAAACAAACTTTAGCTCATTGCTGCTACATATGCAAACTGATTCAAAAAATCTACATAATATGACTCACACAGTTTGCAAGCTCTTCTCCAGACACTCACTCCATCAATACAACTAGATAATCAACAATACTCACAATGAACTTTCACCAATATGTCAATGAACTCAAGTGCTCAACTCAATAATTACTCAGAACTATTGAGCTTAATAATCTTGTTCATATGCTAGATTTGATTTGAATTCGGCTTATTGACTCAATCAACCACTAACTCCACTAGCCTTTTTTATATTTTTGACTTTGATCAACTTTTGGAGGTCCCGTGAACTTTTTTGACCATAAACTGAAAATTCATGATCAAGGATGTCACCAAAACACAAAAATTATATCAACAACGCAGGTATTGTGGATCAATTCTCGACAAAACCCTTAGTCACACCCTTAACATAGTCTAAAATCGACTGGGGCTATAACGCTCCAATAGGTAGGCCTCCACGCGACTAGAGCCTTCCAACTACTCCCATATGCCTTTGTGCATGTGACTAGGGCTAAATCTCAGTAAAAACATCAACCTCTTACCTGTGAACCTCTGCCACCTATTCCATCATCTTCTCCTGCACCTAAACACTCTCCCAGGCCTCTACAATAGGGCTGCAACTGATAAAATAGGACAAGAACAAGTTAGTGACATGCTAGACCTATTCTACCAACTATAGCACCAATACCAACACCTCCATCTCCTCAAGCAGCAACCACAACATCTCTAAACACCTCCAACATATGTAGAAGCATCTCTAACATTTGTAGCAGCATCTCCAACATCTGCAATACTATCATCAAGGCATACAATTGCCTCCAACACTGGTAGAATCACCTCCAACACAAGCAACCACATCTCACACATGTAGCAACATATGCAATGTCTCCAAGACATAAAGAGACATATGCAACACCTAGAGCAACACTCCAACCACCTGCAACAGCAGCATCTCCAACCAAATCAACATGTCTAGAATCCATCTCCTCAGCAGCCACAACATCATCTCCACTAGGTCTAGTCATAGGTATGTTGACATCAATGCCAACTAACAAGACCATCACCAATCATCCATCACCAAGCACTCATCACACATGCATATGATCAACAACACCAAGAGCTTGTTGACATCAATGCCAACACCTTGTCATTACTAGGAATCCTTTCTTGCAACAACTTTAACCCTTCCATCTTGACATTTGTCATTGCTTCCATGTCTAGTTTTAAACCATCCTCCAAACTGCCCATGTCCCTTTTTATTTTTACCTCTAAACCATCCATCTTAACATTCATCATTGCTTCCAATTCATTTTTGGTTACTTTTTGCGAGAGTGAAATTTTTTACACTTGGTCTCATAATTTTGATATGTCATGTTGCATTTCTTCCTCTTCTTCATGCATCATAGTAGAGCTTTCTGTTTGCTTACTGGGTGTATCCACTTTTTTGTTTTCAGACATATTAGAACCAAATAATGACATTTATGTTTCATTATGCCCTTTGAATCACTTCAAACTGATTTTTCAAACAAAATTTATGCAAATTTAAAAAATACACACATTTTTTCTTGTTTTATGGAGCTTGATATTGAAACTATTGTATCTTTGTAATTTCAACATTCCAAGGTCTGAAACTTTGTCCTAAGGTAGATTTTTGTGCCTTCTTTCCAACCCCACCAGTTAGACTGAAATTCAATTTGATAAGAGAAATTTATTCCAAATCTCCCACGATGGTCTGATTATCAATTAGTTCACTATAGTTAACTTGTATGGACTGCCAGGTGTCACTTTTTTGACCTTCAGCCTTGAAATTTGTCCCCAAGAAACTATAATCGGTACATATTTATTCACTTTTTACAAAATCCAAATCTAATCAACAAAGAAAAAGTTATGACCATTTTCCCTAGGCCGCTTGTTTGAGACTGAATTATGGAGCATGCAAAAACCCTAAATTCCTTAGACCATATCTCTGACAATATGGCGAAACAATATCTGAAATTTTTACACGAAGTTCACCAAGATTTTGACTCCGCGTGGTAAAAAAATTCAACTTTTGAAGCCTCACATATTAAAATTTATAAATCAAATACCAAGATGGCTTGTTGAAGCACCAAACCCTAGGATCCAAAGCTCTGATACTAAATGTTATGTAATCAGATCACAAAATAGAAGAAAATATGTATCAACGACTTCTAAATAAGCCTCTTTGGGGGGTAAAAATATTTTTACATCACATAAACGAATAATTCTTAGATGATTCAAATGACAAGACCTCCTTGGTATATATAGGAGTCTAAGGGGTATAGTGGGCTTCTATGGGGAACAACAAAAACAATATGGGGGCTATACTAGTATTATAGGGACCTAACAAAAGGGTTATTGAATATAATTTTAAACTATAACTCAAATTCATGATCACCCGTCAATTATTGCAAAACATAAAGTTGAGATGAAGGTCTCCTTCCCCTAACAACACGATGATAATGAAGCTGAAAAAACTTGCAAAAGAGCATTAACTTATGAAGAGGTTCTAAATAATCTACAAGTTATTGTCGAGGAAGATGAGAGAAGAAGAAAAGAGGAAGCTAAAAGAGTTGTTGTTTAGATACAAGTCCTTCAAGAGAAAATAAAAGAAGATGAAAAGAGAAGGCTAGAAGCATTAAAGAAAGCCAAAATCGATAATTGACGACAAAGGAAAAGAAGAGACACACATAAAAATTATTAACAAAGAGGAATTTACACATAAGAAAGAGGTGGGTGCTAAATCCAAATCTAGATTGTTAGAAAAGAAGTTAGAAGTTAAAAGGAAAGATAGACAAGATACGTGAGCTACATATAGATAATAAGCAAAGAAAAATTATGAAGTTGATGTAGAGGTTGAGAATAAGAAAGTTGACATCAAAGCATAAAAAAGCTCAAAAAAAATAAGACGATTTGAAAGCCAAGGCTAAAGCATAAAATTAAAAAATAAAACTACAAGAGTTATCTACAAAAGAAGTTAAAGAAAGAGTTTAGGAGTAGAAGAAAAAAAATTGATTAAAATCATAACGATACTCAAATAAAAGAGACAAAATAAGAAGGATAAAAATTAGAACAATAGGCCAATGACAATGAGGGTGATGTGGAGGAACATGATTCTTCACCAAGGGAAAATGTCTTTATTACTCAAACATCTTCCAATACCATTGGTCCATGCATAGTTGCAGGAGGTGATGACCCCATTCCAACACCAACATATGAAGTTATCATTATGCAATTGTTTACATTTTATAAATAAGGGCAGGAAGTGACAAAGCAAAAGTAAAAAGAAGGAGAATCAACTTGGATTCCAAAGTGGTTCTCACCAATGAAACTGTGTTGATGGATATAAGAAACTTGATTTGGTTTTACTATGCTTTTGTTGGTATAGTTATTGCACAAGCTAATATTCATAAAGTTGTGGATGTGGTGAAGACAATGAAGGAATGTGAAAGCAAAATCACCTTGTAGGAAAACTAAGCCAACTATTACAATTCTAGCAAGTATAAGGCTTTATATTTTATTAACTATGCCTTCACGGTGCAAAATGAATTGCACAATGTACAAAGATATCTATATGATAAAGCACAACATTTGTGGGTCTGGGGCTAAAATATAGATGATGTCATGATCCATATTCAAGCACTAGAACTTGCCTATTGACGAGATCGATTAAAATTTAATAAAGTGAGGGACTTACAGTCCTCCATAGAGGAAATTGAGACATATATTCTTCCCTTCCCTCTTAAAGCCCTTGAAGATATGGATTTTATCCTAAGATATTAGAAACATGTAGCTCAAAATGCTCTCAAGGGAATTATGCATGAGGTAACAAACCATGCTATACTATGGTAGGTTATATATAATATAACAAATAATTTCCATTTTCCTTCTTTTCATCCAAAATAAAGTTTTCTTCCACAGATACAAGTATTGAAGGACTTGGTCAACTTAGTAGTAGCAACAGAAAATATATTAGGACTCTCCTTAAAATTAATGACTTGGTCATTGAAAAGTTTATTAAGGTTCCTACCAAGGACGCAACATTAATCAAAACTTTGTTACCTAATATGGAGAAATTTGAAAAAATAATAAAGCCCGATATTGCATCATTTAAGCCCTTTTAAACAACAAAATTTTCCTTGGGGATATGTGTTAAATTAAACATTTAAGGCATGGACATTTTATGTAAGGAAATAGACAAAATAAATAGATGAATGTTTGTCAAGCCAAGTGGGGTACTCTTCTACAAGAGAGGATTTGAACATCTGGTGAGGGAATCTAAACATACAAGAAGAGTCAAATCCTCATATAGGAAAAAAAAAAAGAAAAAAGACATTACAAAGGAGGAACCCAACAATTAGGAAGGGGGAAACGAGGAGTTGGATAGATGTACCAAAATATTGGATGTTTCCTCTCTAATTTAAATGATCTTTTGTAGCTTTTGATAGATATATGCCTCTACTTTCTATATTTTTTTAATGAAAAATAATGATGTTTTCATTCTCCATTCCAAACTAGATTTCTTCTAACTAATTTCCGAGCAATTCATTTTCACCTGGTGAGGAGTAGGATGTTCTTACCCATTATTTCAATGCATGTTTGACTGATTTCATCTCTCTCTCTCTCTCTCTCTCTCTCTCTCTCTCTCTCTCTCTCTCTCTCTCTCTCTCTCTCTCTGCCACAATAATGTTTGAGACTTCTTAATCTCGCAACTAGGGTGGATTGTAGCAAAATGACAACTATGCGTAATCGAGAGAGTCTCAAAGATTAATAACTATGGGTTTGTTATTTGATGCCACTAATAAAATTAACCTAAATTTTACAATGTAATATTGAATGATCATTTTGTTGTACACCATATATCTGTCCAATTTGGTAGTTATGTGTCTAGGCCTAAACCTCCAATTGGTTCAAGTCTATTTCCCTTTCAATAGTTTAATGTCAAT
Source organism: Pinus tabuliformis (assembly GCA_031772625.1). Classification (NCBI taxonomy): domain Eukaryota; kingdom Viridiplantae; phylum Streptophyta; class Pinopsida; order Pinales; family Pinaceae; genus Pinus; species Pinus tabuliformis. The sequence continues at coordinate 966,543,084 of CM062811.1, forward strand.
CAAGTCCCACTTGGAAATTAGATCCTCATTCCTTTCTATGTATCAGTTTTTTATGATGTTTCCCCACTTTTATCATTTTCATAGAGGACAACATTGAAATCTCTTGCATTGATGTTGTTGCTATATGCTTTGATTCCTTAACCGATATCAAGAACTTCCAACAATTCTCCTTTTCCATATAGTTTACAGGCATGTAAATATTGAAAATATTGATATTCTTACTGGATTTCTAGTTAATGAACTTTGTAAGGATATATTTTTGGGTTTGGAAGGTGAAGTCTAAGTGATCCGCATGGAAATTGGCATCCACTCATGGTATTCATCGACCCATGGTTTTTGTCCACTTATGGAATATACCCATGGTATAGTAAGTGACATCCACCCATGGTATTCATCCAACCAAGGTATTTATCCACCCATGGAATTTAACCATTGTATTGTAAGTGGCATCCATCCATTGTATTCATTCATCCATGGTATTGTAAGTGAGATACACCCATGGTATTCATTCATCCATGGTATTGTAAGTGAGATCCACCCATGGTATTCAATCACCCATGGTATCTACCCACCCATGGAATTTACTTATGGTATTATAATTTAAAAAAAAAAAAAGATTATAAGTAACAAGTCACATTTTGTAAAATGATATATTTTCACCACAATGTAGCTTTTACAGTTATTCTTTATTTTAATAAAAAAATCTTGGTGGTTTTGTTTTAATGTGTGTTATCCTATTTTCTTCTGACACTGCAATATTCAACAAACTTCATGCACGTGCTATAACCTCCACAGAGCACTTTCTTGGGCAAAGCAGGAAGATATTTTTTTTCCATTTTTTCTAGGAACATTTTGAGTGGCAAGTTTGCAGATCAGATCTGAAACTTTTGGTGTGTAAAATTTAAAAAAAAAATAAATAAGAGATCTAAATTCCTTGTGAAAAATACCCAAATTCAACAAAAAAAAAATTCAACAGAATCAGAGTTCAGATCAGGGAGATATCGTTGATTTAAAATCAACTGTGTTGTAGAAATTTTTCTAACGGAAATTCGTGGATGACGGCTCTCCTATCATTTTTTGCATTTTTTCCGTAGAATTTCGTAAACATGATTGCAGATCTGAGCTCCTCTTGAAAAATCACCCAATTTCAAAAAATAAATTGGTTGAATCAGACTTCGGATGAGGGAGATATCGTTGATTTAAAATAAGTTATTTTTTCAAAACTTTTGTGATGATGAGACAATTGCAGCACAAATCTAAGTTTCCAAAGTGTCCATATAGAGATTTCAATTACATGGAAAATGCATAATGTCATTCATGTTATAATACATATTTTGAGTTATATTGACCAACTTATGTGCATTTTAAATTAGTTTTTTATATTTGAAGTATCATTTGGAGTAGCGCTTTGGAGACATGCCCTCCCACCCTTCTTTACTAGGCACCTACTTCACATTCATCAGTTTCAGCATAGCAACATCTGGCTTGGGCTCTTTGGAGATGTGCCCTCCTACCCCAGGCTATGTAGGCACCTACTACTTCATCAACAGTCAACATCACGGTTATGGGTCAACCGCACAAAATCCTTGTCATCGAAGTTCATTTGCTAGGTTGCATATTGTTAGTATCACAGTTGGTCATAAGCATTACAGGGTATTTCTATCCTCGGATCTTTGTTTATCAAGTTTATGGGTCATCCACAAACCCACACTTCATTGAAGTCCATTTTCTAGGCCACACACTGTCATGGTATTTATCCACTCATGGAATATACCCATGGTATTGTAAGTGGCATCCACCCATGGAATTTACCCATTGTATTGTAAGTGGCATCCACCCATGGTATTGTAAGTGAGATCCACCCATGGTATCTACCCACCCATGGAATTTACCTGTGGTATTATAACTAAAAAAAGACTATAAGTAACAAGTCACATTTTGTAAAAGGATATATTGTCCACCACAATGTAGCTTTTACAGTTATTCTTTATTTTAATAAAAAGTTTCTTGGTGGTTTTGTTTAATGTGTGTTCTCCTATTTTCTTCTGGCATTTCAATTTTTCAGATCTTGGGGGCTTCCCCCATCCATTTCAATTTTTTAGATCTTGGGGGCCTCCCCCCAAGATCCAGATCACTAAGTGCAAAACACAATTATTCCATAAGGAGCATAGCCCCTTGATCTTATAGATCTTCATAGCTTCTAATGTGTCCATTTTGTTATTCAAGAGCAAGAGGATGACAAGATATTTTATTCTAGTTGGATTCCTTAAAGTTGTTTCTTGATTTATGCTACCATGTTCTCTACAATTCCAAGAGATGATATTCATTATTTAAAGGATGGTTTTTTACTACTACCTCTAGACGACATACTGCATCTGGGAGTTTTAGTAGATATTTTTTTTATTATTAGGGGTTTATATATGGTTGCTTAAACCCCCATCATCTTATCCCTATTAATTACTTCTTCTATTTTCTCCTTCATTGTTTCCCTTCCTGTTCTCTTCGGGACCTTTTCTTATGGGTCCTCTTCTTCCTTTTCCTCTTCCTTAGTCACTGATTGTGATTTATTCTTTCTATTATTTTTTTGTGATGCATTTTTTACTTCATAAGATTTTTTAATATGGAGACATTTTAATAAAGCCACATATTTCATCATATAAATCTCATTTTAAATAACTTGATTTTCCATATGAAGATACATTAAATCAAACTTTTGAGGAAAGAGAGAGATGAAGCTTTGTCAAGCAAAGTGGGGTACTCTTCTATAGGAGGAGATTTGAGTAGTTAGGGGGGATTTGAACAAACAAGAAAAGTCAAATCCTTGTAGAAGAGAAAATTAAAATACAATGGAGGAACCCAATAGGTAAGAAGGGGAAATAAGAAGTTAGCTAGATGTACCAAAATAATGGATATTTCTCCCCTTTGCTTTTATAAAAGTAAGAGGAATTCGATGGAGAGTGGGGCCTTTGATTTTCCCCCTAAATTAATACATGAAATTCCAAATTCAACAATGTAGGTTTCCTCTCCAACTTGTATGCCCTTTTGTATCTTTTTATGGATCAATGCCTCTATTGTTTGGAGTTTTGTGGTGATGTCTTCATTCTCCATTCTAGATTGGATTTGTCCTCACTTTGTTCCAATTAATTCTTGTTCAATTCATGGGGAGGAGTAGGATGTTTTTACCCAATTCTCCAACTAGTCCAAATTTATTTCCCTTTGGATAGTTTAATTTCAATCAATTCCCACTCAAATATCAAATCCTCGTTCCTTTCTATGTAACGGTCTCCAATGATGTTGCCCCACTTTTCTCATTATTATAGAGAACAACGTTGATATCGCTTGCAATGGAGTTGTTTCTTACATGTTCTTATTCCTTCGATGATATCAAGTGATTGAAATTAGGGCACTTAGGCTTCTTTTCCAACTTACAAGAACCTCTCCCACTTTCAAAGCTTAAATATTCCCAAGTCTTCTTGATTAACCAATGCGGAGTTAAGAAATGCTTGAAAGTATGGGTGTATGCCTGTATTTGTTTTTAACTGATTATATGCTTTAATTTCTGTTGTTTGTGCTGATATATATAAATGTGCTTGAACTGATATATAAATACATATAACAATAAATAATGCAGCAGTAAAAACAAACACATAAGACAGCAAATTAATTAGGAGTTCACCCACAACTCTTGGATTACGTCTCTGTGAGCTCTAGTCATCTCGACTAGGCTCTCTGGGATTATGGCAGAAATCTTTTTACAAGCTCTCTGGCTCAACTCCACGGCTCGACACAACAACAATGGGTTTAGAATGCCACTATGTCCCCATCTCTGAAGCTCTCAGCTCTTGGGCTCTAGCTTCCTCGCTCTGTCTCTGCCTCTGCGCATTCACTTTTGCTTCTACGTTGCCTTCTTCTTGCCTTAGCTTCCTTCTTTTGCTTTGGATTCACCTTCTACGCTTTTATCTCAGCGCTGCCTGCTTGTGCTCAGGTTCAGCAACAGCTCCAACAAAATCAACAATAGCAACTCCTGCCAACCCCTCCTCCGATTCAGTTCTCAGGCTTTCTTTGAGGGGATTTCTGGCTTTTCGGCTTCCTCAGTCGTTCCCATGTCAACCCATGATCATGAGGGATCATTCCTCTTCCCAACTCTGCCTCTTCGCGCTTCAAAACGCATCCCTGTTGTAGAAACACCCACCTGTAGTGTGGCACAGGGAATGATGGCCATTTTCCCATGGAAAATGAACCGACGGCCTCCCTTCAAGCGAAACTCCACGAAACTCTGCGTTTCAGGGTTGAAATGGAATTACAGGAAAAGCACTATCAGGCGTGAAATCCGGATGTGAAAGTCCATTAAATCGCCCCTAAAATCCATATCGGGTCCACCTTCCATCACATATCGCAATCACTTCGGCAGCATGGCAAAATGGCCAAAATCCATTAAACGGGAAATACACAGCAAAATCTAAATTCCGGATTTGAAATTTTATGAAGTCGGGCTTTTAAACCCCATCAGGTCTGGTCTTGATCGCAATCGCAACATATATCGACCCCGCTCCATTGTAATACGCTGACATCGATATGCCGACGTCGATCTATCGATATCGGCGATCGCACTGTCGCTTGGCCGAGGTCCTGCCTTTGCCTCGTGGCATCACCGATTGCGATCCGCCGACTTCGGCGATTGGCATATCGCTTGGCCCGATCCCATCGCATATCTA